>CAMRHE010000123.1:3951681-5268909 GCA_947044405.1 Leptodactylus fallax
ATAGTATATTTGTCAGGTCATGGCGTCTCCGCCCAGTCCACCTTGGTCTCCTCCCCACTCCATCCACTTTCATAAGAAGTGGCAAGGGGAACACAGAAAGATTAAAGAGGAGCATATTTGACGCAAAATAGAGCTGTGTGCCACAACTACTCCCATCTACACCAGTTTTCTGGCATAGATTGAATAGTAAATACTCCCCCCACCACACTGCTTCTGCCTTTTAAGGCCAAGGCCTCATGTAGCAAGCCGCAACAAAAAAACAAACAAAAAAAAGGGGGTGCAGAAATGCATCACACTGTTTTCTGCAATGCTTGACACAGAAAGTCCACAGAGTTTTCCTTTGCGGATTTCCTTCCCCTATTATACCTATACAAAAAACATCAGCTTTTCCACAGGTATAATTGACATGCTACAATTTTCAAAAACACAAGTATTTTTGAAAATGCAGCTTTTCTGCTGCGGATTTTGATTTGCAATGTGTGGATGGGATTAGCCAAAATCCCATCCACTTTGCAAGTAATGTAAAATACTGCGTTTTCGCAATGTAGGGCCCTGGCGTAACTAAGTTTTTGTTAAATAAATAATGATTTTGTGATTTGTCATGTGTTGTTTATCTGAGGTTGTATTTATCGAATTTTAAGACTTAAGGGGCCCCACGTGGCATAAACGTCACAGTTTGGCCGCAGTGGAAACGCTGCTGAAAAAATGCAGCGTTTTAAAGTCACTGCAAGGTGGAAAGGATTCTAGTGAATCCCATCCACACATTGCAGTAAAAAACCCTGAGCGGACACGATGCGATTTCCAAAACCGTTGCGTTTTTGCAAGAAATAGGGGTCAGATTTGCATTCAAAATGTAAATTACACAAATTAAACCATCAGGGGTCTGAACAGACTATTTCAGCATATTTTAGATTCTTAAAACCCAGAGATATTTCACTTGTCAATACATCACACACTTTTCTTCTTTTAGGGTTCTGTTTTATATAGAGACATAGAAGGGCTTCTTTAGACATATAAGCGACCTCTACTGTAACATACTTTGTATAACTAAAAAAAAGAAATAGTCTATCCAGTTCAGCCTATTATCTTGCAATGCTGATCTAGACGAAGGCAAAACCCAATGAAGTAGGAGCCAGATTACCTTACTTTAGGGAGAAAATTCCTTCCTGAATCAAACCTGGCAATCAGAATGAATCCCTGGATCAATGTCTCCACACCAAAAATTTGATAACTATAGCCTGTAAAATTGCTACTATTATCAAAAGCCTTTCTTGAACTCTTTTAGTGAAATCCCCATAACAGCTCTGTCTGTCAGAGAGTTCTATGTTTCTGTAAAATCCTTTTTCATCTAAACATACAGGTCGCGGCTTGTTACAGTTAGTCCTGTGGGTATAAAGAGATTTAGTCTAGCCTAACTTTGCACTGTCTAACTTTAAGACAGTGTTAGTAAATGTGCCATATTGTCTTACTTTATCATCTGTAATTCAAGTTGCTGACACATATTAGATGAATGTTAACCAAATATTTTTTTCCCAAAGACAGGATAGGGCATGCTGAATTTCAGCATGCCCAATCCTTTGTTTTCATGGAAGATAAGCTGCTACCAGAGCTGTCTGGCAGCAGTATATTCCCTTCTCCTCATTGAGAAAGCATACATGTTTGAACATGTATACACATGTATGGAAAGGTCAGAAGGAATACCTGTTGGCCTAAACAGCTATGTAAGGTGTATGGCTACCCTAAATTGTTGTCCCAATGCACAGAATAACAGATGTGTCACATAGGTACAAGTATAAGAGCTTCCTATATATTTCCGATTCCTTTTGTTGTCATTCTTGGCAGTGGCATAACTAGGAATGGCTGGGCCCCAAGGCGATCATTTGACATGGGGCCCCCTCGAACCTGTTATGGGTCCCCAAACAGTAAAATATGCTCAACAGTGGCCCCAAATAGTATTATATGCTCAACAGTGGCCCCCACACAGCATTATATGCTCCACAGTGGCCCCCATACAGCATTATATGCTCTACATTACTCCCTCCACACACAGTATAATATGCTACCCACAGTGGCCTCACACAGTATAATATGCTCCACACAGTGGCCCCCACCCTGTATTATATGCTCCCCGCAGTGGTCCCCATCCAGTATTATATGCTTCCCACAGTGGCCCCCACCCACTACTATATGCTCTACAGTGGCCCCCACCCAGTATTATATACTCTACAGTGGCCCCCACCCAGTAGTATATGCTCCACAGTGGCCCCCACACAGTAGTATATACTCTACAGTGGCCCCCACACAGTAGTATATGCTCTACAATGGCCCCCACCCAGTAGTATATGCTCTACAGTGGCCCCCACCCAGTATTATATGCTCTACAGTGGCCCCCACCCAGTATTATATGCTCCACAGTGGCCCCCACCCAGTATTATATGCTCTACAGTGGCCCCACCCAGTAGTATATACTCTACAGTGGCCCCCCACACAGTATTATAAGCTCCCAACACCCCCCTACGCTCCGGTGCTATTATTATACTCTGAGGACTCCTCAGACCCCAGAATATAATAATCGGAGGCCCAGGGAAGGTGATTAAAAATAACAAACATTCATACTCACCTTGCCTTACCTTACTTTGGCATCCTCGCTCCATCCTGCCGTCTTCAGCGTCTTCAGACCCTCTTCCGACATCGCTGCTGAGGTCTGTAATTGGGCCTCAGCGGTCACGTGGGGACGCACTGACGTCATTACGCGGCCACGCCCCATGTGACCACTGGGGCCTAATCACAGTGCTGGAGAGATCGCTGCGCCCAGGATAGGTGTTAGGGTCTTGCCAAACGTAGCAATACCCTGACACTACTGCAGGGGTCTGAGAGGAAGGACAGAGACAAGTGAGCCCTAATCTCACCCCAGCCACTGTCCCTTCCTATTGCCTCAGTTACCCTAAACGGTAAAAGGACAACCCGAAGACAAGCCCTATACTGAGTAAGTGACAACACTGAACAAAGACAGAACAAACAACACAGTAAATATCAAGGGCACAAAGAGAGCAGGCAAAGTCAGAGCAATAACCGGCCACCATGTGAGGGCTGACAACGTGTTTATAGAAAGTCTGGGCAAGCCCCAGACTGGATTGGTAGACAGGCTGTCAATCACACAGGCAAGGCTGAGATTAACTATATGCTGTCCAGAGAGAAATGCTCAGAACACGGGTGTGGCTGTAAATCCATTACATTGTCTAGGACCATGTTCAGACTGAGCAACAAGAAACCTACACAAGGAACCAAACTGAACACGCCTCCTTCACTGCAGCGTGCGAGCGGAGGGTGGCGCAGAGACCCGAACAGGCAGAGACGTTACAATAGGTGAGAATATGTGTTTATTGTTTTCAGTCACCTCCCCTGGGTGCCCTGCCCTGTCATCTATTGGAAAGGGGCCTGCAATATGCCAGGGTCCCTTTCCAATAACAGTATGTATAGAGTTCGGGGAACCAGGCTTTCCCCGACCGCTATCATAGTGGTCTGGGGCCCCGGCCATCTCCAGCTGGCCACGGGCACCATACCGCATCCGGTCGCGGTCGCAGGGTGTGCGACTGGTTTGTGGGGTTCGCAGTAGAGGCTGTCACAATACTCCGGGGCCTCTAATGTCCCGGGCCCTGTGGCAGTCGCTAACGCTGCTAAACTGGTATTTACACCCCTGATTCTTGGCTTTGGCTAAAAAAAAAAAAAAAAGCTGCATTTCTGCAATGTGGAGCCTCAGCCTTAATGGACAGTTGGGACTGACATACATTTTCCTTTGTGTTCTGATCAGAGTGTATTCACGTGGTTTTCAGTTTTCCTGTGGTTTGGTGGGTAATGGTTTTGCTATGGTTTTACAGAAGTGCAGTGGATCAAATTTTTACAAAAATTGCTGCAAAAAAAGTGACACACAAACATGACCACAACAAAAACGGCGCATTTGAGAAGATGTAATAATCAAACATTTATGTAATAATTGGAAATGACATTTTATAAAATGCTTCTCCTTCGTGAGCCGATATAAAAACCCATGTAAATAAAAGCTTTTGTTCAGCAGGACAACAAATGAGATGTTGGTGTTAATTTTTACTGAGTCCAGAACAAACATGACAGCTAGAATATGGTTGGTTGCAGTGGGTAATATCACTTCCCAGTGCACCATTTTTCATAAATATCACCAGCTGTATGTTCAGCAAATCACCAGTTTAATTTAGTAGGAAAATGTCCTTGAAGTCTTGACGTCGATGTAGCTGTAAATAACTTAACATTGTTACAATAGACTAAGGTAATTCCAATTCCCTGCTGTTCCTTCATAACCACTGATAATAGCAGAAGTAGGTCACATCTGGATAAAACTCAATTACTTGGTTCACATCTGCATATGTTTACTATGTTACAGTGTAACAGTTTTAGTTTCTCATAATTAATCATTTATGTTAAAGGAGCAGCCATTTATGTCATTGTTTATACCTGTTATTTTAATTAACTTGCTCACATTGCTTCGTAGCCTTTACCAAAAGTCATTATTTGTGTATTATCAAGCCTTTGCAGACAAATTATACTTGTAAACAGACACTGAAGATGTCAGGAGGTTGTTTTCTGCAAAATGCTAAATATGTTGTGGAGTCTGTGACTTTAACTGTCAGCACAGCCTGAATTGTAACGTGTTCAGAAATTAATGTTATGCTAAATAGACATGACCTTTCTCTAGCTACTATATCTAATTATGATACTTGTGAGCATAAGTGTGCCTCATATGCCAAACCGGCATAGTAAAACGGCCTTATTTACAGTAGCAACCAAATTCCATATTTTTTTTCCAGTGCAGTGAAGAAAATGCAAGCTGAAGTCAGATTAGTTCAGGCACATTCATATATGTCTGGGGATCTGGAGACAATTTTAAAGCCACATGAATGGGAACTCCAGATATCAGAAGCTGGATTTTTTGCACCCGCTGTTCACTCTAGTGCTCATCTAGTGTACCAAATGTGGCACAAAGCTGGACCTGTCAACTACAGGTAGCTGCATCAAGAATCACCGCAGTCAACATTTTATGATCTGCCACAATAAAGGAAGTTATGCCAAATAGCTGTATATATGTGAACCCACCATTAGGCCTTTTTGGTGTAGAGTCAGCTGCGTTTTTTTGAGCCAAAGCCAAGAGTGGATTCAACAGGAAAGCATAAGTCTTTCCTTCATATTTCCAATTCCTTTCAAATCCACATTCAGGAGCTTTGGCTCAAAAAAGGGCAGCCAATTCTGCACCAAAACAAATCAACAACTACCCATTGGAGGGAGTTTACTATTCAGTCTATGCCAGAAAACTGGCATAGATGGGAGTAGTTGCGCCGTCGTGAACCTTTTTTGTGCTAAAGATGTGCCACCTGAGTCTTTCTGTGTCCCACTTGCCTCTTTTTACAAAAGTTGGCAGAGAGCAGAAAGGGCAAGGTCATGATGCCTTGGCTCAACAAATCAAATATAATTCATGCCAGAAAACTAGTGTGAATTTCACCGCAAATCTATGTCAACTCTAGACTGATGTTTATGTAATTTCTGGTGCACAGGGAACTCCCATGCTGAGCTTGAATTATTAAGAAGCCGAAACCAGCATTGGAATTGATGACGTATGGTGTAGAAAATGTCTTAATAAATTCCCCCCAATGTGCATGTTCAGCCTCATAGGGATTTGCTCATCTAGACAAATCTTTTTTAATCTACATCTCCTTAGAGTTCTCCAAGTCCATGTCCTCCGCAATACTTACTGGAAAAGTGGATACTGTAATGTTTTCTTCATTTATCATGGGTCTATCTAGAAAAACAGTTACAGTTGAAACCAGAAGTTTACATACACGTATAAAAAGACACATATGCATGTTTTTCTCACTATCTGACATGAAATCAGAATAAACCTTTCCTGTTTTAGGTCAATTAGGATTACCAAAATTATTTATATTTGCCAAATGCCAGGATAATGAAAGAGAGAGAATTTTTTTAAGGCATTTTTATTACTTTCTGAAAAGTCAAAAGTTTACGTACATTTCAATGGTACCATTGTGCTTAAACTATATGACTTGGGTAAAACATTTTGGATCTCCTTTCACAAGTTTCTCACAATAGCTGGCAGGAATTTGGGCCCATTCCTCCTGACAGAACTGGTGTAACTGAGCCATGTTTGTAGGCTTCCTTGCTCGCACCTGCATTTCAGCTTTGCCCATAAATTTTCAATAGGATTGAGATCAGGGCTTTGTGATGGCCACTCCAAAACATTGACTTTGTTATTCTTAAGTCACTTTGTAACCAGTTTGGCAGTATGTTTTGGGTCATTGTCCATTTGGAAGACCCATTTGCGCCCAAGCTTTAACTTTCTGACTGATGTCTTGAGATGTTGCTTCAGTATTGCCACATAATGTTCTTTCCTCGTGATGCCATCTATTTTGTGAAGTGCACCTGTCTCTCCTGCAGCAAAACAACAAAGTTGGGATGGTGTTCTCAGGCTTGCAAGCTTCTCCCTTTTTCCTCCAAACTTAACAATGGTCGTTATGGCCAAGCCTAAGAACACCATCCCAACTGTGTTCCACATATACAGGCATGCAGTGAACTCCCTGTGCTTCCTAGACATGGAATAGACAGGTTATATGTGTAGTTTATAGTAGAATGAATGCATATTCCACATATACAGGCATCTAGTGAATTCCCTTTGTGCTCTTGGAATGAACAGGTTATGTCCACCTCATAGTGGGTTGAACACATATTCTGCATACAGTATACAGACTTATTTTGAATTCCTTGTACCTACAAATGGAACAAATAGGTTATATGTGTAGTTTATAAAGGAATGAACATATATGCCACATATAAAGGCATGTTGGGAATTCTCTGTGGTGCCTAGACATAAAATGAAATGGTTTTATTTTACGTTCAAATCAGGACCCCACCTTGGTCGCTGACTATTCTTTCCTGGCCAAAGGGGTCTGGATAGTGTTTGCCCTGGAAGAGTGAGTGGCATCCACTGACTCTGGGGGGTCCTACTTTGGGGCCATCCCAAACCAGCAATTTCAAACCAGCAATTTTAATTATATGGGCATTTGCAGGATGCCAATATAGTTGAAATGCATGGCAGAGGAAGAAGCCAATGGCTTCCTGCTGTATGATTCTTAACTTGTAAGCTGCAAGCCATGACCACAACACACCTATGTCCTAGCAGAGACACAATGACATCACTGCACTGAAACTGCACTGTGGTTATAGTGCTTTGTAGGCTGCAGGCCTGAAGTACCTTGTGGCTTACAGGTTAAAGCATGAATAGGTGGTAGCGTCACTGGCTCAGTGCATTGGGGATCAGGAATAGGTGAGAATAATTGTTATTATTTTTTCAACACTTTGGGGTACATTATTTATATGTGAGGCCAGCTTATTAATATAAGGGGGACATCTGGGGGCTGTACTGCTTTATAGGGGTATCTGTTATGTAAGGGGGCATTAGGAGTCATTATTCAAGTGGTTATCTGGTTTTAATATTGATGGCCTATACCTAGATCACCAGTACCAAGGCAGCACGGAAAATTCACACTACCCACTCGCAGTATAAACTGTAGCGACTAGTGTAGAAACTGCAGTGCTGCTCCATAGATATCAATGTGCATCTGTTAATGTTAGAAACTGAGTAACCTCTTTAAAAGGGTTGCTCAGGATTAAAAAAATACATGAAGGCAGCAGGGGAAGTGTAAAAAAAAAAAAGTATATATACTTACCTGCATACCTCTGCTGTTCTGTTAGTATACAGAGTAGCTGCAGCCGTAACGTCACATCGACAGGATCACTGCAGCCAATCAACATAGTACAGTCATATGAAAAAGTTTGGGCACCCCTATTAATCTTAATCATTTTTAGTTCTAAATATTTGGGTGTTTGCAACAGCCATTTCAATTTGATATATCTAATAACTGATGGACACAGTAATATTTCAGGATTGAAATGAGGTTTATTGTACTAACAGAAAATGTGCAATATGCATTAAACCAAAATTTGACCGGTGCAAAAATTTGGGTACCCTTATCATTTTATTGATTTGAATACTCCTAACTACTTTTTACTGACTTACTGAAGCACAAAATTGGTTTTGTAACCTCACTGAGCTTTGAACTTCATAGCCAGGTGTATCCAATCATGAGAAAAGGTATTTAAGGTGGCCAATTGCAAGTTGTTCTCCTATTTGAATCTCCTCTGAAGAGTGGCATCATGGGCTCCTCAAAACAACTCTCAAATGATCTGAAAACAAAGATTGTTCAACATAGTTGTTCAGGGGAAGGATACAAAAAGTTGTCTCAGATATTTAACCTGTCAGTTTCCACTGTGAGGAACATAGTAAGGAAATGGAAGACCACAGGGACAGTTCTTGTTAAGCCCAGAAGTGGCAGGCCAAGAAAAATATCAGAAAGGCAGAGAAGAAGAATGGTGAGAACAGTCAAGGACAATCCACAGACCACCTCCAAAGAGCTGCAGCATCATCTTGCTGCAGATGGTGTCACTGTGCATCGGTCAACAATACAGCACACTTGGCACAAGGAGAAGCTGTATGGGAGAGTGATGCGAAAGAATCCGTTTCTGAAAGCACGCCACAAACAGAGTCGCCTGAGGTATGCAAAAGCACATTTGGACAAGCCAGCTTCATTTTGGAAGAAGGTCCTGTGGACTGATGAAACAAAGATTGAGTTGTTTGGTCATACAAAAAGGCGTTATGCATGGCGTCAAAAAAACACAGCATTCCAAGAAAAACACTTGCTACCCACTGTAAAATTTGGTGGAGGTTCCATCATGCTTTGGGGCTGTGTGGCCAATGCCGGCACCGGGAATCTTGTTAAAGTTGAGGGTCGCATGGATTCAACTCAGTATCAGCAGATTCTTGAGAATAATGTACAAGAATCAGTGACGAATTTGAAGTTACGCCGGGGATGGATATTTCAGCAAGACAATGATCCAAAACACAGCTCCAAATCTACTCAGGCATTCATGCAGAGGAACAATTACAATGTTCTGGAATGGCCATCCCAGTCCCCAGACCTAAATATCATTGAACATCTGTGGGATAATTTGAAGCGGGCTGTCCATGCTCGGCGACCATCAAACTTAACTGAACTGGAATTGTTTTGTAAAGAGGAATGGTCAAAAATACCTTCATCCAGGATCCAGGAACTGATTAAAAGCTACAGGAAGCGACTAGAGGCTGTTATTTTTGCAAAAGGAGGATCTACTAAATATTAATGTCACTTTTCTGTTGAGGTGCCCATACTTTTGCACCGGTCAAATTTTGGTTTAATGCATATTGCACATTTTCTGTTAGTACAATAAACCTCATTTCAATCCTGAAATATTACTGTGTCCATCAGTTATTAGATATATCAAATTGAAATGGCTGTTGCAAACACCCAAATATTTAGAACTAAAAATGATTAAGATTAATAGGGGTGCCCAAACTTTTTCATATGACTGTATATACAGTTGTATTGAAGATTATGCCACATGCAATCAGAAGATTGTAAGTTAAAGTGCCCTTGGAGCCTTTAATAAAAATTAAAAAGTTTTAAAATATAAAAAAAACTAAAAATCACCCCCTTTCCATAGATTTGAAATAAAAATAAATAACCAAAAAGAAACATAAACAAATCATACATTCCCATATCCGAAAATGCCTGGTCTACCCGGTCTTTAAGCATATAAAAATATTTTCCTCATACGGCAAACACCGTAGCAAGAAAAAACATCAGACATTCCTCAAAATGTTATAACTAAAGAGTACATCTGGCCCCACAAAAAAAGATGCCTTATGTATCCCTGTACACAGAAATATAAAAAAGTTACAGGTGTCAGAATCCTAGAATTTTTTTTTACACGGTTTTGTATTTTTTTTAAGTGGTTAAAACGTAAAAAAAAAAAAATAATAATTGTTGAGTAGTGATCTGTACTTTTTTCTCATTGATGTGGTATCATTATATACAGATCATGAGAGGGTATGGGAGCAGTGAAGAAGAAATCGACCAGTTCCAATGTTTCTCAGGAAATTTGTACATTGAATCTTGTACTGAGGATGATCTTGAATAAATTATTTTCTGTTAGAACATGATTATTATTTACAATTAAAAGGGCACTGGAATGGGCACAAATACGGAGCCAACGTATGCAAATATATTTATGTCTATCTTTGAGAAGGATTTCTTCCATGTGTCTTACCACTTTGGGCATGTCTTTAGGTGACAGTGATATATAGAGAATGTCTTCCTCATATGGAAGGGGAGTGACACACAATGTGTTAGTTTCTATTGAGAAAGGTAGATTGGAAACATCTTTGTATGCTAAACTTACTGATCTGAATAATTTGTTGATATATGATAGCTGTTAACCAAGGGCTATGAGAGACTCTTTACCATGTAGTCAGATTTTAAGGATTAATCATTTATTAATTAAAGAAAGAGATTTCAATATGGTCTGGATTCTATGACAGTATGTTTCTTGCATAGGGGTTATTCTAAGAAGTTGGTGTATACTAAAAGAGAGGGAGTTGAGAAAAAAAATTAGAGAAGGACTACTGAAGAAGAAAGGTAGTGGTTGTAGAATACCCTTTGTTACTAGCTATAGTGAGCAAAGTAGTACCATTGCTAAGATAATCAGCAGACATTGGCCAAAGCTATGAAGATACATGAAAGAAGTTTCAGAATATGTTAATCCTTCACTTTTCTTCTATAGGACACCTTTTCTTCTGTTGGCTCCTTTAAAACGACTGTTCTGACATCTTTGACAGAGCAATGGAGAATAGGTTGTTACCAGAGGGTGTGACAACTTCTCCCTAATGGAAAAGGTAGAATGTTTTGTACAGCCATCCACATTTCTTAATTTGTGATAGTGATCATGTCATATATATCATTGAGTATAAGCAGGACACTCGCCGTCTTTCCTAGGAGTCCAGATGGGATTTATCATATAAATTTGGATAACTCAGCTTCTCCCTTTGTCAAATTCTGTACTCATTATAAATCACCTGACAGATTTTCAGAAATTCAATATTAACTACTAAACAGTATTTGCTATTAAGGTTATTTGTACAATTCAATGCTTGCTGCTCTTGATCTTTGTGCTTCATGGTAATATATCAGCTGAGGTGAAAATTGCAAATGTCATAGATTTTTTTTTCCCATAGATGACAATCAACCTTTCCCTGGATCAATAATTTTCCTGTTTTAATCATGCTAGTATATACCCCAATTGCTCTTCCTTCTAAGAAGGTCTCTTATCTCCTTGTAAATGTATTTAATTTACAAGAGTTATCTTACACAGTGCACTACAGACTACCAACTGTGTACAGTAAGGTCAAAGATCACTGTGTTATCTCGATTTGCTAATATACATTAAATCAATTACTCACAGCTAAGGAATATCCCTACAGAACATGATGGTATTGGTGGTAGAAGGGATATTTCATCTGTGACCACAGAACTTAAAGGGAACCCTAAGAATGGAAGTACAATCACAACATTATCCAGGTTTTCTCTTTTAGGGCTCAGGCACATGGCCATATAAGGGCCTTGTTTTGTACAGAGCTATAATACAGCTGCCACACAGATGCATGAACCCTTTATTGTACTACTGTATGCCTCTGATTTTATATAGAGGTTTTTTTGCTGACATACAGATCTCTCATAAGAAAAAAATATTCTACTGCTCCATCGGACTCTGTAAGTACAATGGTACCCTAGTACTCAAGTTGTCAAACGGAGCCCATCTCCCTGCCAGTGTACTTGAGCCCTAATCTTATACTAAGTAAAAATTTTTAACCTAGTGATTTAAAAAAAACAAAACAAACTAATGCTGACAACTTTTCTGTAATAGATATACAGAGGGATCCATAAAATACAGCTAGCATTATGCAGTATTTTTCCACTGGTACAGATCAGTAGTTCAAGCTGTTCGCAGCTTGTTTAGCATAATGTTATTTATTTAATAGGGATATAAAGAAATATATTTTTTATTTGTGCAAAAATTCGCACATAGTGAATTTTTTCTTTAATCTGGAGCTTTTCTAGCAACAGCAGTGGACATGCAATAAAGAGAACAACAACTTTATTCTTATACATTTCATATGCTTGAATAGTAAAGCTAAATATTTAAATTTCCAGTATATGTCTTGGTTTACAGCAACTCAGTAGGTTTAATAGCTGCTTTATGTAATGCCAATATATAGTGGGTACAGAAAGTATTCAGACCCCTTTAAAATTTTCACTCTTTGTTTCATTGCAGCCATTTGCTAAAAGCAAAAAAGTTCATTTTATTTCTCATTAATGTACACTCAGCACCCCATCTTGACAGGAAAAAAACAGAAATGTAGATATTTTTCAAATTTATTAAAAAAGAAAAACTGAAATATCACATGGTCATAAGAATTCAGACCCTTTGCTCAGTATTGAGTAGAAGCCCCTTCCTTTTGAGCTAGTACAGCCATGAGTCTTTTTGGGAACGATGCAACAAGTTTTTCACATCTGGATTTGGGGATCCTCTGCCATTCTTCCTTGCAGATCCTCTCCAGTTCCGTCAGGTTGGATGGTGAACGTTGGTGGAGCCATTTTCAGGTCTCTCCAGAGATGCTCAATTGGGTTGTGGTCAGGGCTCTGGCTGGGCCAGTCAAGAATGGTCACAGAGTTGTTCCGAAGCCACTCCTTTTTTATTTTAGCTGTGTGCTTAGGGTCATTGTCTTGTTGGAAGGTGAACCTTCGGTCCAGTCTGAGGTCCAGAGCACTCTGGAAGAGGTTTTCTTCCAGGATATCTCTGTACTTGGCCGCATTCATCTCTCCTTCAATTGCAACCAGTCATCCTGTCCCTGCAGCTGAAAAACACCCCCATAGCATGATGCTGCCACCACCATGTTTTACTGTTGGAATTGTATTGGGCAGGTGGTGAGTAGTGCCTGGTTTTCTCCACACATACTGCTTAGAATTAACGCCAAAAAATTCAATCTTCGTCTCATCAGACCAGAGAATCTTATTGTCTCATAGTCTGGGAGTCCTTTATGTGTTTTTTGGCAAACTCTATGCGGCCTTTCATATGTCTTGCACTGAGGAGAGGCTTCCTTCGGGCCACTCTGCCATAAAGCCCCGACTGGTGGAGGGCTGCAGTGATAGTTGACTTTGTGGAACTTTCTCCCATCTCCCTACTGCATCTCTGGAGCTCAGCCACAGTGATCTTTGGGTTCTTCTTTACCTCTCTCACCAAGGCTCTTCTTCCACGATTGCTCAGTTTGGCTGGACGGCCAGGTCTAGGAAGAGTTCTGGTCATCCCAAACGTCTTCCATTTAAGGATTATGGAGGCCACTGTGCTCTTAGGAACCTTGAGCGCTGCAGAAATTCTTTTGTAACCTCGGCCAGATCTGTGCCTTGCCACAATTCTGTCTCTGAGCTCCTTGGGCAGTTCCTTTGACCTCATGATTCTCACTTGCTCTGACATGCACTGTGAGCTGTGAGGTCTTATACAGACAGGTGAGTGCTTTTCCTAATCAAGTCCAATCAGTTTAATTAAACACAGTTGGACTCCAATGAAGGAGTAGAACCATCTCAAGGAGGATCAGAAGGAAATGGACAGCATGTGAGTTAAATATGAGTGTCACAGCAAAGGGTCTGAATACTTATGACCATGTTATATTTCAGTTTTTCTTTTTTTAATACATTTTCAAAAATATCTACATTTCTGTTTTTTTTCTCTGAAGATGGGGTGCTGAGTGTACATTAATGAGAAATAAAACAAACTTTTTTGCTTTTAGCAAATGGCTGCAATGAAACAAAGAGTGAAAAATTTAAAGGGGTCTGAATACTTTCCGTTCCCACTGTATGACTTCTACAGGTCCAAACTCCTAGTAGCCAAAATGTTGTGCTGTGTGACTCCTAGGAGCCCCAAATAAACACTGGATACATAGTTTATGAGTCTAGTATACTGTATTCATGAGCATAGCATTCCCTTCACCCTTTTCTGTATTGACTGATAGGATGCTGGGTATACATGTATACACAGCAGCCTGTCAATAATGGGTCTGAGTGGTGGATAGACAGGAGATGTGAGGGTAGTGTCTTTCTCGCATACCAGGGGCGTAAATACCGGGGTAGCAGCGATAGCGGCTGCCACAAGGCCCAGGACATTACGGGCCCGGAGCCCTGTGGCAGCCGCTACCACGAACCCCACAAACACTGCTATCATTATACTTGGGGGTCTTTGCAGACACCTGAGTATAACGATCGGGGGCCCAGGGGAGGTGAGCGAACATAAAAAACAACGTTACTTACCTCTCCTACGCTCCAACAGGCTTCGGGCCTGTTTGGTGACGTCCAAGACATCAGCCGACGTCATTATGCGTCACGACGCCGGCCTGGATCACGCAAGATCTGGTCCAACATTGAAGATGGCCGAAGTAGTGCACGGGAGTTCATTGGAGCCAGGGAGAGGTAAGTAGCATTGTTTTTTATGTTTGTATCCTCCCCTGGGTCTCCGATCATTATACTCTGGGGTCTGAAAAGACCCCAGAGTATAATAATAGTTCATGGGTGATCCACTATGGGGCATAATACTGTGTGCAGGGGCCACTACGGGGCATAATACTGTGTGCAGGGGCCACTTTGCTGCATAATACTGTGTTCAAAGGCCACTATGGGGCATAATAGTGTGTGCAGGGCCCACTATGGGGCATAATAGTGTGTGCAGGGGCCAGTATGCTGCATAATACTGTGTGCAGGGGCCCCTATGGGGCATGATACTGTGTGCAGGGGCCACTATGGGGCATAATACTGTGTGCAGGGACCACTATGGCGCATAATAGTGTGCGCAGGAATGCAGTTTGTGCAGGGGGGAGGTGTTGGAGGGGGCAGTCCGGGGGGGTTGGGGCAGCGGTTCGGGGGGGGCCATGTCAAATGTTCGCCTTGGGGCCCAGCCATTCCTAGTTACGCCACAGTCGCATACTATATGTCCAGTATATTCTTTCACAGGTCCTTGTAGCCACACACACGACGTTTTTCTTTATGCCATTTTTGCCTACTAGGCATATGGATGTATAGATTTTACATGCTGCTTTTACACAGGGCAGCAAATTAACTATATAGAAACTATATATTGAAATGCCAGCGCTTGTACCAAAAAGACCACAAAATTCTAAAACTGAACTAGAGCCAGAAAATGGAAAATGCACATCAGCATGCAACAAGTTACAATTCCCATATCAATTACCAAAATGAGTGCTATGCATACAATTCCTACATAGCAAAATTTTCAGAGTGATATATGTTTAATCGAGTTTATTAAGGTTTTCGAATTAGGGATTCAGAGTGATATAATATACTGTATAAAGGGATCCTGTCAGTTGGCACATAACCTGTCTCACATGTATCACCAATCATTACTGGCTTTATGAGGGGTCTGCATCCAAAACTATTTTCTATGTCAATATATATAGAGAATCAATCTCAAATAATAATAATAATACAATTAAATACAAATGTTTAATTGAACTTACTTGGCAAAAAAACATAAGGAACATATGGTGACTTTGGTATTCTACATGTATTCTATGTGTGGCACTGCACCTGCGCCAATGATAATTGAGTGTTACCCCGCCCTCTGTAGTGACTGACAAGCTTCTAGGTATGTAAATACACACCTGCCTTTCAATCACTGCCCTGACAAGCACTTGACTATCATCAGCAGGCGCAGTGTTAAACCTCCTCTTGCCTTATTAGTTGAGACTAAATGGATGCCGCTTTCCATACCATAGTTTATGACTGTCCTTTGTTACTTAAAGGGGTATTCCCATTTCAAGCAATGGCTCTCGCAATCTAAACTGCTAGCTTATGTTAATTCAAGAGTTTTCCTAAATAAAATGCTGCTTCGTTTAGCTGCAATGCGAATTTATTCCTCCCATTGTTTACACAATATTTATTTGGTCTCTGTCCTCTTATCTGGTCTCAGGATGGATGAGGTTACTCACTGCTCTCTGGAGGGAAGGAGGGCTGAGTTCTCCGAATCACGCTCGCTCTCAGAGTTGTTATCTCTCAGATCAGATCAGCTAATTGCATTTTGCTGACAGGGGCTTTGTTCAGTTACCTGTTATCTCACAGAGATGTTGAGATTAATGCAAACCCACTCTCCCTCCTGGGTCATGTAAGTTTTTTCTCTCTCCAAATCTGTGTAATTTAATATACATTTAATGTGCTTATTATGTGATCTGCATTTACATTAGATTTCTAGTAATCCTAATAAATAATCTTTCTGTTAGGGAATTGCCCGTTAAGCAATTCCCCAGTAGCTTCTGCTGGAACCTGGGAGGAAGGGGAACGGCAGAGACAGTGAGTCCTAATGCTTGACCCACCCCCAGTCCCTACTTATGTCTCAACTGCTACCCTAGGTGGTAGAGGACAACTGGGCGACGGTCCCTTCCTCTAATACAAGTGAATACACAAAAACGCAGACAAGACAAACAAACAGGCACGGGTAATAAAGAGAGCCAAGGGTCAGAACCAGTCGGTCAGTGAAGTAAAAAAATCAGAACCAGAAGAATAGTCAAAGGGAAAAGCCAAGGTAAGAATATAGATAATAAGAGGAAACAGTATAACGCCTAGAACGCTCAGAGAGACTAATAGCAAGCAACCAAGAGAGGGTTGGAAAACTATATAAAGGGTATCAGGAATCCGCCCCAGGCTTGATTGGCAATGAAGGATGTCGATCAAAGAGCAACAATGTTAACTCTTAGTAACCAGAGGAACTCAGAGCACTGGCTGGATTGGTACGCTGACACGAATTCTCGGCTGTGCTAAAACAACAGGAGCAGAGGATCATAAATGAACACGCCTCCTGCGCCGTAGTATGCATCTGGAGGATGGCGCAGAAGTCCGAACGGGCAAAGATGTTACACTTTCATGGTAAAAGGAATGTCTTTATCTACTGCAGAACTTCATAATGTCCTGTCCATCAATCAGTCAAAGCCTGCCAACTAACTTGCTGAAGAATACAGGAAGTGAGAAGAAGAGACAGCAAGCAAAGCTGGTGAGAGAGCGAGATGGGAAAATGTCTTTAAATAATTTGGTTCCTGCACCTTGTTTATGATTCCCTTTGGCTTTAACTAATCTAGGCTTCCTTCACTCATAGGGGCAGATTTACTAATTTAACTAGCTTGTAGATATTGTATAAATAGATAGTCTAAAAATGCAGATTCATCACAGTGGCTGATACTGGATTGCCTTTATACCAATGGACCAATACAAGTCAATGGGTCCATTTTTAACATCCACCAAAATGGATATGCATCCATTTGAGTAGGTCGGTTCAGAAAAAAAAAAAAAAACTAAGCTCATATATTTTAGACTGACAGTAAAAACAGATGACTAACTGATGCAAAATGGACATAGATGGCCTGAAAACAGTTGAAAAATAAATGACACATTAATGGAAAACAGATGTTAAAAACTGACAGCTTCATCCAATTTTAATGTTTATTGTAGTGTTCATGTAGTCTTAGACCGTATTCTCAAGCCTGTTTTGCAACGTCCATTACACAGCTGATTTGAGAACATATTGATTTCAGTGTTTATTCACGTCAGTTTTTTTAATGAGCAGTTTATAGTGGCCACCAAAAAACTGACTTGCTCTATGTTTGTCTATTTTCACAAACACACGGACCCAGTAGAAATCAATGGATCCGTTTTTAACGGATTTAAAAAGGATTGACGTCCATGTTGCCTCTGTCGTTGAAAACAAATCAGTAATTTGGGTCAAAAAAGAAAGATCAATGAAAATCATCAGTTTTTTTTCACTGACAGTTAAACACTGATGCAAAATATAAATAAGAAAAAACCTGGCACCCGTGAATAATTGTATAAATCTTTGTAGGAAAAATTAGTTTGGTCAGCTGCAGCTCTTACCCAGAGACCAACCTACAAAGTAGGTGGTATGTAGTATACAAGGAAAAAAGAAAAAAACTCGGAAATGATAAAGCGCTGCTGAACCCAATGAGAGAGACACTTGGGTCTATATGGTAAAAAACACACACTTTATTGGTTCCAGAAGGGACACAAATAAAAATATTGAGGGTGGTGCTATGCGTTTCAACGCCGTACCAGCGTCTTCATCAGGCCACTGCATACAAATAGGTAAATAAACATAATTTACAAAAAGAACATCAGAAAATGAATAGATATTAAATATAAAATTAAATCTAAATTGAAGTTACAAAATTTAGGAATATAAATAAGATCATATATATAGAAAGCGTAGTAAAAATGAATAAAATATATAAAATAAAGTTCAAGATACAATTAATGCATATTATGCATTATGCAATTAATTGTATATTATGTTTATTTACCTATTTGTATGCAGTGGCCTGATGAAGACGCCGGTACGACATTGAAACGCGTAGCCCCACCCTCAATATTTTTATTCATGTCCGTTCTGGAACCAATAAAGTGTGTGTTTTTAACCATATAGACCGAAGTGTCTCTCTCATCGGGTTCAGCAGCTCTTTATCATTTCCCAGTTTTTTTCTTTTTTTCCTTGTATGCTGATGCAAAATGGACATCATAAAGGGAGAAACAGAACATATAAAAAAGTATGCAAAATGGCCATTAGAAATGGATGTATATGCCTGTTTTTAACAGCCATTAGATCCCTCAAAAATGGCTTGATCGTGTGAATTTACTTTTACTCACCTTATCATAACCTTTCATCATCATGTCATATGATTCATCAAGAGACATTAGTAATTCATAATTATGTGACATTCCAGCAGGTCTTTCTAACTTTTATGTGTTAAAACTAACTTACTTTTAGCTTTACTACTTTTAGGATGGGGCTGCACGTGGCATAAGCGCCGCGGTTTGGCTGCAGCGTAAACGCCAGCAGCAAAAACTGCAGCGTTTTACAGTCCCTGCAAAGTGGGATTCTAGCAAATCCTACGTGATTATTTAATGGGATGTATTCATATGTCTTCATATGCCAAATGTTCCAACCCAAATACTGAAATTTTTCATTGCTTTTTCTTCATCCATTCAGATACTCTGGAAACTAATGGAAAAATTTGTTTGTGATCACTTAATTAACTTTGTCCCACTCCTGACTGGACGATATGTGGGCATATTGATAATGCTAGATATCACAGTACAAAAGAAGCCAAAAAACTATTGTTTCATATATTGGCTGCTGTGTTTGTTTCTCCAAAAATTTATCTTATCTAGCGAATCCCATCCACACATTGCAGAAAAATATGCTCAGAGGAAATGCTGCGATTTCCAAAACCGTCATAAAAACCGTCAATTATACCTATGGAAATGCCGGCGGTTTCCCTATACAGTAGGTATAAGTCCTCTGCGGACTTTCTGTGAAAAGCTGCAACGCATCGCGGTTTTTCCCGCAGTGCTTTTCACAGAAAGTCCACAGAGGTTTCCACTGTGGAACTTTCTGCTTTCATTACACTTATAGGGAAAACACTGGTGTTTCCGTAGGTATAATTTGGAAATTGCAGCGTGTCTGCTGCGCGTAGTTTCCTGCAATGTGGGGGATGGGATTTGCTAGAACACCGCGTTGACGCCACGTGGGGCCCCAGTCTTAATGTCTGATGTTTTGATATAAAATTATATTTGTAGTTTGCCCATTTTTAGACACAGGGATACCTAATGTGTTTGTTTTTTACTTTGTTAATTTATTTTTATATGTGTTCTAGGGAAAGCGGAGGTGATTTGAATTTTCAGTTCTTTTTAATTTTTTTTTATATTTTTTAAACTTTTTAAAAATTGTTTACTGTTATATTTAGACTACTGTTACTAATACAATATGCTACAATGCTAATGCATTGCATTGTATTGCAAAATTCATACACTTCTATTGCAGGCTGCCTTGTGTATTGAAGACAGGCCTGGGAGCCTTCAATACGCTCCCGGCTGGCTAGGCAATGGATCACTACCACTGGTTTTGCTTTAAAAATACTGATGCAAAACACTAGCCAAATACTAACCGTGTGGCTTTACCTGGTGTTAGTGCCCAAAAATGTTTTGGGGTACAAATCTAGAAGGTGCTTTAGAAATTAATTAAACTTCTTCTTTTCAGAAACATAAAACTGAAGAAAATAATAGTGACAACCAAAAGTTCCATAAATATGGTTGACATAGCAAATACTTACAAACAGTTTGGATCATCTTGAACATAAATATGGAGATGAGTCCAAATTTACCTATTTTTAGCTACAGTTAGGTCCATAAATATTTAGACAGAGACAACATTTTTCTAATTTTGCTTCTGTACGTTACCACAATGATTTTTGAACAAAACAATTCAGATGCAGTTGAAGTTCAGACGTTCAGCTTTAATTCAGTGGGTTGAACAAAATGATTACGTAAAAATGTGAGGAACTAAAGCATTTATTATACACAATCCCTTCATTTCAGGGGCTCAAAAGTAATTAAATAATTGTAAATAAAATGTTAATTTCTAGTACTTGGTTGTTCCCCCTTTGTTGGCAATGACTACCTGAAGTTTTGAACTCATAGATATCACCAGACGCCGCTGTGTTTCCTCCTTTTTAATGCTCTGCCAGGCCTTTACTGCAGCGGTTTTCAGTTGCTGTTTGTTTGTGGGCCTTTCTGTCTGAAGTTTAGTCTTTAATAAGTGAAATGCTGCTCAATTGGGTTGAGCTCAGGTGACTGACTTGGCCATTCAAGAATATTCCACTTCTTTGCTTTAATAAACTCCTGGGTTGCTTTGGCTTTATGTTTTGGGTCATTGTTCACCTGTATTATGAAACGCCGACCAATCAGTTTGGCTGGATTTGAGCACACAGTATGTCTCTGAATATCTTAGAATTCATCCGGCTGCTTCTGTCCTATGTCATATCATCAATAAACACAAGTGACCCAGTGCCACTGGCAGCCATGCATGCCCAAGCCATCACACTGCCTCCGCCGTGTTTTACAGATGATGTGCTATGCTTAGGATCATGAGCTGCACCACGCCTTCGCTGTACTTTTTTCTTTCCATCATTCTAGTAGAGGTTGATCTTGGTTTCATCTGTCCAAAGAACGTTCTTCCAGAACTGTGCTGGCTTTTTAGATATTTTTTTTTTGGAAAAGTCCAATCTAGCCTTCTTGAAGCTTATGAGTGACTTCCACCGTGCAGTGAACCCTCTGTATTTACTTTCATGCAGTCTTCTCTTTATGGTAGATTTGGATATTGATACACCTACATCCTGGAGAGTGTTGCTCACTTGGTTGGCTGTTGTGAAGGGGTTTTTCTTCGCCATGGAAATTTTTCTGCAATCATCCACCACTGTTGTCTTCCGTGGGCGTCCAGGTCTTTTTGCATTGATGAGTTCACCAGAGCTTTCTTTCTTTCTCAGGATGTACCAAACTGTAGATTTTGCCACTTCTAATATTGTAGTAATTTCTCAGATGGGATTTTTCTGTTTTCGTAGCTTATGGATGGCTTGTTTCACCTGCATGGAGAGCTCCTTTGACCACATGTTTTCTTTACAGCAAAATCTTCCAAATGCAAGTGTCACATCTCTAATCAACTCCAGGCCTTTTATCTGCTTAATTGAGAATGACATAACAAAGAAATTGCCCACACCTGCCCATGAAACAGCCTTTGAGTCAATTGTCCAATTGCTTTTAGTCCCTTTAAAAACAGGGTGGCACATGTTAAGAAGTTGAAACACATAAACCCTTCATCCAATTTTAATGTGGATACCCTCAAATGAAAGCTGAAAGTCTGGACTTTATGTCCATGTCCATTATATAACTATAACTTGAATAGGTTTCAGTAAACAGGTAAAAAAAACAAAATTTGTGTCCAAATATATATGGACCTAACTATATATTTTTGGCCTATTGTGGTTATAACTAACTCTCTGTCAGTACAGGTTCTATTAAGTGAATGCTGCAATATTAACCTTTCAAGGATATTGCAGTGAAAATATGCTATGTTGCTTGACTAAAGCAGGACCAAAGTAGTAACAAGGCCTCTTATGCTCTGATTAACAGTGGTTTTGATTATTCTGTGACCACCCAAAAGGAGTTATTTCTAAATTGTTCATTTTGACCAGTCATAGTCTCCCATTGATTTGAACAGTTTTACCCATGTTTATAAAGATGAATGAATAAGCCCCCAGTTTGTTACATGAGGTCAGTAGGATCGTTTAGAAAGCTTAGGTAAATCAAGCTAATGATCGGAACTCTCTACAGTCAGTGGCACATACCCATGTGGTGTGCAATCACACTGTGGGAGGAAGCAGTTATTAGACATTATACTGTGCTGTAATCTAAATGTTAATTATATCGCTTTGCGCAATACATTGAATAAATATCCAGTACTATAGAGTTTTGTAAAGTTATAACTCTTGTCTTGCTTCAGCATTTGGGGATCATTTATGATAGCGCAGTAGTGTCAGTCACTTCCATATTATGTTATTGCTGCTTACATTCAATTTCACTTATATAACATTGCAGATTTCATAGTTATTGTGATAGAAACAATATTTCTGTATCTACTATAAGTTATCACTCTTTTATATCAAGATAAATATGGTGATATTTGGTTATGGTTTGTGATAGTGGCCACTGTTCCCCTAAATTTAGTGCTCTAGAATGTTGTTTTAACTATTTCCTTTTAGAGCACATAGCTTTGAGGGAACATGAGCGACCATTTTGAATACTAATTAATGTGACAGAGGTGTGACAGTGACTTTGTCTTCATGAGACAATCCCTGTCCATCTACCTGATTGAGACATATAGACCTTATACAGTGCCTTGCGAAAGCATTCGGCCCCCTTGAACTTTTCAACCTTTTGCCACATTTCATGCTTCAAACATAAGGATATAAAATTTTAATTTTTTGGTGAAGAATCAACAACAAGTGGGACACAATCGTGAAGTGGAACGAAATTTATTGGATATTTTAAACTTTTGTAAAAAATAAAAAACTGAAAAGTGGGACGTGCCAAATTATTTGGCCACCTTAAGTTAATACTTTGTAGCGCCACCTTTTGCTGCGATTACAGCTGCAAGTTCCTTGGGGTATGTCTCTATCAGTTTTGCACATCGAGAGACTGAAATTCTTGCCCATTCTTCCTTGGAAAACAGCTCGAGCTCAGTGAGGTTGGATGAAGAGCGTTTGTGAACAGCAGTTTTCAGCTCTTTCCACAGATTCTCGATTGGATTCAGGTCTGAACTTTGACTTGGCCATACTACCACCTGGATACGTTTATTTGTGAACCATTCCATTGTAGATTTTGCTTTATGTTTGGGATCATTGTCTTGTTGGAAGATAAATCTCCGTCCCAGTCTCAGGTCTTTTGCAGACTCCAACAGGTTTTCTTCCAGAATGGTCCTGTATTTGGCTCCATCCATCTTCCCATCAATTTTAACCATCTTCCCTGTCCCTGCTGAAGAAAAGCAGGCCCAAACCATGATGCTGCCACCACCATGTTTGACAGTGGGGATGGTGTGTTCAGGGTGATGAGCTGTGTTGCTTTTACGCCAAACATATTGTTTTGCATTGTGGCCAAAAAGTTCGATTTTGGTTTCATCAGACCAGAGCACCTTCTTCCACATGTTTGGTGTGTCTCCCAGGTGGCTTGTGGCAAACTTTAAACGAGACTTTTTATGGATATCTTTGAGAAATGGCTTTCTTCTTGCTACTCTTCCATAAAGGCCAGATTTGTGCAGTGTACGACTGATTGTTGTCCTATGGACAGACTCTCCCACCTCAGCTGTAGATCTCTGCAGTTCATCCAGAGTGATCATGGGCCTCTTGGCTGCATCTCTGATCAGTCTTCTCCTTGTTTGAGATGAAGTTTAGAGGGACGGCCAGGTCTTGGTAGATTTGCAGTGGTCTGATACTCCTTCCATTTCAATATGATCTCTTGCACAGTGCTCCTTGGGATGTTTAAAGTTTTGGAAATCTTTTTGTATCCAAATCCGGCTTTAAACTTCTCCACAACAGTATCACGGACCTGCCTGGTGTGTTCCTTGGTCTTCATGATGCTCTCTGCGCTTTAAACAGAACCCTGAGACTATCACAGAGCAGGTGCATTTATACGGAGACTTGATTACACACAGGTGGATTATATTTATCATCATCAGTCATTTAGGACAACATTGGATCATTCAGAGATCCTCACTGAACTTCTGGAGTGAGTTTGCTGCACTGAAAGTAAAGGGGCCGAATAATATTGCACGCCCCACTTTTCAGTTTTTAATTTTTTACAAAAGTTTAAAATAACCAATAAATTTCGTTCCACTTCACAATTGTGTCCCACTTGTTGTTGATTCTTCACCAAAAAATTTAAATTTTATATCTTTATGTTTGAAGCCTGAAATGTGGCAAAAGGTTGAAAAGTTCAAGGGGCCGAATACTTTCGCAAGGCACTGTAAATGGGTGTTCCATGTAATACTACATTTCCCCTTCAGGGAGAATGTGTGTCTAACATCAGCCATTATGGCTACCGCATAAAAGGTTGTCTGTGGTTATTGTCTAAGGCCACACTTTGCAGAAAAGCTGCCTCTTTCATCTAGGATTCCGGGGTGTCTAGCCCTGGCTTCTACCCTTTGCTCTGCACCTGTGGGCGAATATGCTGCAATAATTGACATGTTGTCTATTCAAAACCTGCAGCACGAGGCAATGGTTTGTTTCTGCTGTGTGTATGGGATTTCTTTAAAGGGGTTGTCTGAGGAGTTAACATTACCTTAATTCAGCTGTTGGACTCTTGATGATGGACCTGGGTGTTCTAGCTTGCTTCCGACCCCCAGGTCACGTTATTAGAACCTATACCCGTGGTGGTGAACCTATGGCACACGTGCCGGAGAGGGCACTCTGAGCCCTCTCTGTAGGCACAAACGCCGTTGCCCCAGCCAGGCTCCTAGAACGCTCGCTAATGGGGAATCTTGGAGTGCTTCTTTCAGGTGTATGTGCAAATGCAAATACACCTGAAAACTGACAGTGTAGGCCGCAGATTGTAACCTCTGTCCTGACTCAGGCGCGATGGCGTCATTCATCAGCGCCTGCTTTGAGGTGGAAGGAGGTTGCCCAGCTGCTCTTCGTGGGAGTGCAGGTAAGTACAGGAGCATATTATACTGTGTGTTCTTCAATGCCTCCCTTCTGTTCTTGAATCACGGCTTTGGTGGTCTGGATGGACACTACATTTGTCACTCAAGAGCAGAGGGGAGGGATTGGGGACTGTTGACTGCAGAAAACCCAGGAGCTGAATTAAAACTTCTTTTTAGTGCTTGTATAACAAACGTAATAGGTATATTTTAACTGATTTATATGTAACTTATCTATTGCTGAGGAGTCCAAACTGCTCCTTTTAAGCCCCATTTGCACACAGTGTAAAAAATGAATGAATATTCGAGCATGCTGTGCATGTTTATATTCAGTGCATGCTGGATAAAAGGGGGATTTTTAGTTGCTGACAGGACTGACTCCTTAACTTCTCAACATAGAAGGGGGAGATTTCAATGGATAAAAACAGGTTATGCTGACTCTATTTCCAGAAAACTATTATATCAGTCTGCTCAGCTCCTCCTGCTCTATAACATGCTTCTTCTAGATTGAGCAGCAGTTTTCTTGTGACAATTTTCCTTTAAAGGCACAGCCTTATTATTAGTTTTGGAAGCATCGTAGACCTGGCAGACTCACTTTATTATTATCAGACAAACAGAGAAACAGCCTGATAAGAGCAGAAAGAAGCAATTGTCTTTTTAATGGTGTAAAACATTCTCCCATAATAGAACTTAATCAAGATGACGCTAGGTTCACACCTGCATTCGGGTTTCTGTTTGTGGCGTCCTCTTGGGGACCCCCCGAATGGAAACCTAATCCGCTTAAAAAAGCGGTTACCCACAGAAACCCGCAGACTCCATAGACTATGCTTGCAGGACTTTTCTCTCCACATTTTTAAAGTGGAATGGGGATCGGAATCCCCAAGCGGAGATCAGGTGCACGTGCGAACCTATCCTTAAATGTGAACTGTTATGTATCCCAAACTGGTGTTAAACAAACTACAACTTGTCTCTCAGAAAAAAAATATGTCTGTCAGTAAAAGAGTTAAATTATCTTGGTGCCTTCCGTGCTGATGTCATAATGTGATGGAATATAAAACAGCCCTAGGTGCAGTGATACACTGTCCATGATTTATCCTCTATTACTATGAAGAACAAACATGGTAGAACGATTATTTTCTGTCTTATTCTTGTGGACATCGCACTTGGTCATGCAACAACCGGTAATGTTATTATTATACATTACATGCAAATTAGACATTTTTGTGATATCTCTTGCATTGAAAGACATAGTCAACTACTTTTTTAAATTTGGTTTAAAAAATGCTATGTCAATTTATTAAACGTGTTAAAACATGGGGCAGATTTACTGATCCAGTTTAATTTTTAGACAATACAATCTAAAGTTGGCGATTAATACATGAGATAGTTGGTTTGGCTGACAGCTATCTTGACTAACTTCAACATGCACATACATGGTTGAATCAGCTGAGCCATGCTTATGTACTGAATAGGAAAAAAGCGATTTCAGACATGTCTTGCATTGGCTTATCTTCCCATAAACTAAAGGATTGGACAGTTAAAATCAACTGCCTTATTGTTATCTCACCTGACATCTGCTGTTTGAGAGGACACACTTTAGGATACACATTAGATTTATGATAAATCTGTTTTTTAGGTTGTCTAGTCAAAGTTAATATCACATATTAGTTGACTTACTTTGCAACAGAATTTTACATTAGAATTTGAGCATAATGTTGGCGCACATTGTTGCTTCTTAACCCAACCCTTCCCACAAAACCACACACCTAAGGCTCCATTCAGATCATGTTTCTTACATTGATTTAGCATATCTGTTAAACCCTTTTGTTACCATGGACAATTTTCACACTTTTAAGATGTACAAATAAACCATAAATTAAAGCATATAAAAATCATATTAGCCCCCCCCACCTATATATTTTCTGAAAGTAGACACCTGCAGCATTGTCAAAATGACATTTTGAACTGTATACAAACATGCAATTTTGATTAAAAGTTTATGTTTTATTAAAAAAAAAAGAAAAATGCATATACATTTATATTAGTTGCGAAAAGTGTAAACCAAACAAAAAGTTAAATACACCATACCTCCTAAAAATAAGGAGTTCAAAATGTGCAGAGCTCATTCATCACTAAGGCCTACACCTGCATGCACATATCTTCATTAACTCACCAGAACTGGAAGGAACAAAAATCTGCTTTTAGGCTTAGGGGGCGTTCACACTACCATTAGTAGTGTCTATTGCTAGCATCCGTTACAAAATGTTAACAACGGTCCGTTTTCACCAAATCCATCATATGTCCGTTATTTTAGCGGACATAATAACGCGGGTTGCAGGACTTTTGTGTCCGTTTAGCATCCGTTATTTTTTAACATTAATGTCCATGGCTAACAGACGGTAAAAGATGGTCGTCCGTTATACTGTCCATTATTACTGAGTTTTTTCTGCGTATGCTCAGAAAGCAGAACAAAAAAATAAGCAAAAAAATGTGCAGTATAAAAACTGATGTTAATGTGTGCGTTTTTTTAACTGATCCATTAAATGGATAATGTCCATTATAGGCATACGTTTTTCTTTTTTTAATGGACCCTATCAGAACCGACATCCAAGAGTAGTGTGAATGCTCCCTAAGGCCCCACATTGGGGAAACGCTGCGTTTTTTGTTGTAGATTTTGCTGCGTTTTTTTGAGCCAAAGTCGAGAGTGGCTTGAAAAGGAATGGAAAATATATAGAAAGCTCTTAGATCAGGGGTAGGCAACCTTTTTTGTTCGGCCTGCTGATTTTAATTAAAAAATCAAAGATGAGGTAC
Organism: Leptodactylus fallax; assembly: GCA_947044405.1. NCBI lineage: Eukaryota > Metazoa > Chordata > Amphibia > Anura > Leptodactylidae > Leptodactylus > Leptodactylus fallax. Next base: position 3,979,618 of record CAMRHE010000123.1, read on the forward strand.
TCGGAGTGCCGGTCAATAATTGTAAGTCTGATGACCCCTAAACTAAAGTTATACACCACAAACCATAACACAGAAGTGCTGCCACCAGATGCTTTAGGACACATGCATTTACTGCTATTTCCTGGGATGCACCTGTACTTTCCTATTAGAACCAATGAAAGTTCATGTGCAGCCCCCAATTAGTGGTAAATGTGTCCAGGAGCACCGTATAGCAGCACCCACAGGGTGGTGACACACTATGTATCTGGATGCAGATATAGTCTTAGGCCACTGGAACTTTTACTTCAATGTAAAACTGCTTTCACATGGTGCATTTTTGCACAAAAAAAATGCCTGTGTTTTCTGTGCAAAAACACATCCTTAATGCAGAAAACACACCGTTATACAGAATAATGTACCATAGCGGCCCCTGCACACGGTATTATGTCCCATAGTGGTCCCTGCACAAGGTATTATATCCCATAACAGCCTCTGCACACAGTATTATGTCACATAGTGGCCCCTGCACCCGGTATTATGTCACATAGCGGCCCCTGCACAAGGTATTATATCCCATAACAGCCTCTGCACACCGTATTATGTCACATAGTGGCCCCTGAACACGGTATTATGTCATGTAGTGGCACCTGCACACGATATTAGGTCCCATAGCGGCCCCTGCACACAGTAATATGTCACATAGTGGTCCCTGCATATGGTATTATGTCCCATAATTCTCTTCAGACCCCCGAGTATAATAAGTGCAGGATCAAGAGAGATGAAAAACATAAAAAAACATTGATACTCACCTTTTTTCTACACTCTGCAGCCGCTGTGTTCTCTACGGCGCTTCTGCCTGTAGTCACAGCTGCCGTGGAGCGCAGGGAACAAGGTGAGTATCCTGTTTTTTTATGTTTCACCACTTCTCCTGAGTGTCCGCTTATTATACTCGGGGGTCTGAAGAGACCCCACAGTATAATAATAGCAGTTTTGTTTCGGCCGTGTTTGGTCCGATCGCATCTGCTGGGTGAGGACTCTGCTGCCATGCCAGGGAAATAAGCCGACCCCTGTCTTTAGATGTTTCCCTTCTGTTTAATCCACTCCTGACTGTCTCAAGAAAACGCCGCAAAATCTGCAACAAAAAATGCTGCATTTCTGCAATATAGACATAGGCCAGGGCCCCACGTAGCATAAATATCGCTATTTGGTACCTGCAAAGAGGATGGGATTCTGGCTAATCTCATCCACACATGCAGAAAAAAGCCACAATGGAAATGCTGTGATTTCAAAAACACTGGCGTTTTTGCAAATCACAGCATATCAATTATACCTACGAAAAAGATATAATAGGGACAGAAAGTCCGCAGAGGAAAACTCTGCAGACTATTTGTGAAAACTGCTGCTGGAAAAAATGTGATAGCTTTCAGCGGCGGTTGAAGCATAGTAACAGCTGGTTTTTCATGTGGATTTGTTCTGTTGGATGGCATGTTATAGAATGATGAGGCTGTTATATTACATTGCCATTGTTATTATGGAACATAATTGTATAAATGGATACGGAGATGTATTGTCTAAAAATTGCAGTTATTCTAATTATAAACTCTGCCTGTAAACTTACATTTTTAGAAGCATTAAGAATATTATTTTGCTATTTCTCTTTGGTTTTCAGAAATAACAGCATCTGATGAGAAAGACTGTTCATCCTGGTCTTCAACGCTACCAGCTAATGCTGAAGGTATTAAAAATATTTCTATTATCATTAAATGGAAACATGTAAAAGATAACACTATGGGGCAGAGAAACTAGTAAATATGCACCAGAATTCTGGTGTAATTTGCACCAAAAAAACTGGCATACATACTTTACACTTCATTTTCAATGTGTTTTAGACACTTTCTATCAGTTGGTTTGCCTTATGCAACATATGGGCATGGCTTTTGAAAAGAGTGTGTGGTGTAATATGCTTTGGCTTGGCTAAAATCCCTTTTGCTGTCTCAAGACTCGGTGAGTCAAAAGCAAACTGAGGATCTGTTACATCCAACAGAGGGCGCATGAGCTCCCCGCTCCTTTCCCATAATGCCTTGTGATGTGTAATATGCTTAACTGTGAGACAGACATTGTGCCACAATTTCAGTCACTGTGCCACATTTTTGAGCCACAATTTTGTCGAAAACTAAGCCAATTAATAAGTGGTGTAAAGTTAGATTAGACAGTGTAAAAGTTCACCAGATTTTCAAACAGCATTAGACACTTTCAAAAACCTGGTGCAGTTTAACCCTTTACCAACATCATAATAGCTGGGTCTATAAAGATGGAAGTCACTTTGAAATAAAAATAAACAAAATCAAACATAAATAACAACTGGTCTACAAAACATAGAAAAATATTTTTCCCATATGGTGAACGCCATAACGGAAAAAAAAAAAATCAAAACTGCCGAACCACTGTTTTTTTTGCTGTTTCGCCTCTGATAAAAATTTGAATAAAAAGAAATCAAAGCAATAGACATTCCCCAAAATGGTATAACTAAAAATGTACACCTGGCCCCGCAAAAAAGACGTCCTATGCATCCCTGTACATGGAAATATAAAATAGTCACAGGTGACGACTTTTAGAAAAAAAAATTTATGCAAAGTTTTAGATTTTTGTTTAGGGGTTTAATGTAAATAAAACTATATAAATTTAGTATCCCTGGAATTGTAGCGAAACATAGAATACAGGTGGAATGTCATTTTGGATGCACAATGAACACCATAAAAATGAAGCCCGTAAGAAAGTCACACAAATGCACTTTTTCTCCAATTCTGCCCCATTCAGAATTTTTTTCCAGCTTCCCAGTACATTGTACAGAATAATAAATGGTGCCATTATGAAGAATAATTTCTCCCACAAACATTAAGCCCTCAAATGGCTCTGTGAAAGGAAAAATAAAAAAGTTATGGGATTTAGATGATGGGGAATCAAAAACAAAAATCTAAAAATGGCTGCAGTGGGAAGGGGTTAAGAATGTCTAGTCTAACTTTGCACTGCCTAAAAGTTATACAGTTTTAGTTTATTTGCCCCTATATGTGTAATACTGCTCATAATGAGGTCAGATCTTACCAGATTTATTTGCCCTTGAGTGTTATGTTGAGTTTGGGGCCCCACTTGAGGATGTTGCAGGGACCAATCAAACACAGCAAATTAGCTGGAACAGAACCTTATTTATTATTAAGGCAATGACCTTAAAGGGGTTATCTGGGACTTACACTGATGACCTATAATAATAACAATAAATAATAATAATAATTAATATTATCATAATACTTTTTTATTTATATAGCTCCAACATATTCCATAGCACTTTACAAATCATATGTTTCATGTACAGACAAAATGACACAGGGCCCTAATCACAATCTATGAGGTAGAAAGTGTATCACAAGAGATAGAATATAGAGGATAGGTCATCAATATGTGATAGGGTCGGTGGGTGGTTTTTGTGGGTAAAGCCAAAGTTATCAGAGGTGAAAATTGGATGTGACTGTTATCCTATTAAAATCAAGTACCCTATGTGTTGCCATTTTTGTGGTATTATAAGTGTAGTACTTGCCCCAAAAAGAGTGACCCCAGTACCATAAATACCTAAGAATTACTCAACTCTATGCGTTTCAATCATTAGATAAGTAGGATCAACAGGCAGTAAAGAGGACAGCAGCCTAATGGCAGAACAGCATTTAAAATGATAATGGCACCATGTGTATGGCCATGTGAGCCTCTTACACTAAAGGGAGAAGGTAAGAGGGGGTATACCTAATCACATGGTGGGTGTGGATTATCTGTAATATTCCTCCCTTGATTAAATTGACAGCTGTTATCATTCAATATCATACTGTGATTTGAAAGCATGTACGTTCATGTCAGTTATCTTCCAAGTTCCTTATCACCAACCTTTGGGCGTATGTATAGAAGCTGCATAGTCCTCTACACAAGGCAGATTGGTGACATAATTGCTGTGCTTCCAATTCACCGGACTGAGCAGTCGCTGCAGGATGTGTCATCAAAGAAACGCGTACCTGCCTGTGAATCAACTCTTATATAAAATTGGGAATGGCATGGGGTGGTCATAGAGACATAGCAAGCTCCCGTACACAACAATGGGGGTTCTCAGAGGGGCAAATCACACTTGGTTGGCACATTGACAACGACAGTGGATCAATTCTTCAGATGGGAAGTATTTTATTCACCACACTAACATTAATGGATAAGAGCTTTTCTTTAAAAGGAATCTGACAGCAATAAATTGGTTATAAACCTATTCATAGTACCTTGTAGAGGTGATTCTACAGTAAACAGGAACCAGCAGCATGCCTCTTTTATTCAGTTTTGGAGCCCTACTTTCATGTAGGAAAAGTGCTTTGCCTAGGAATCTACAGTTGAGATCAAAGCCCAGTCAAGCTACAATATGCACCATAAGCTCTTTACCTCTCACTATCTCCACCTACTCCCATTCTTTGCATTATTTACAGTGCCTTGCAAAAGTATTTGGCCCCTTGAACTTCTCAACCTTTTGCCACACTTAAGGCTTCAAACATAAGGATATAAAATTAAAATTTTTTGGTGAAGAATCAACAACAAGTGGGACACAATCGAGAAGGTGGAACGATATTTATTGGATATTTTAAACTTTTGTAAAAAATAAAAAACTGAAAAGTGGGGTGTGCCAAATTATTCGGCCCCCTTAAGTTAATACTTTGTAGCGCCACCTTTTGCTGCGATTACAGCTGCAAGTCACTTGGGGTATGTCTGTATCAGTTTTGCACATCGAGAGACTGAAATTCTTGCCCATTCTTCCTTGGAAAACAGCTGGAGCTCAGTGAGGTTGGATGGAGAGCGTTTGTGAACAGCAGTTTTCAGCTCTTTCCACAGATTCTTGATTGGATTCAGGTCTGGACTTTGACTTGGCCATTCTAACACCTGGATACGTTTATTTGTGAACCATTCCATTGTAGATTTTGCTTTATGTTTGGGATCATTGTCTTGTTGGAAGATAAATCTCCGTCCCAGTCTCAGGTCTTTTGCAGACTCCAACAGGTTTTCTTCCAGAATGGTCCTGTATTTGGCTCCATCCATCTTCTCATCAATTTTAACCATCTTCCCTGTCCCTGCTGAAGAAAAGCAGGCCCAAACCATGATGCTGCCACCACCATGTTTGACAGTGGGGATGGTGTGTTCAGGGTGATGAGCTGTGTTGCTTTTACGCCAAACATATCGTTTTGCATTGTGGCCAAAAAGTTCGATTTTGGTTTCATCTGACCAGAGCACCTTCTTCCACATGTTTGGTGTGTCTCCCAGGTGGCTTGTGGCAAACTTTAAACAAGACTTTTTATGGATATCTTTGAGAAATGGCTTTCTTCTTGCCACTCTTCCATAAAGGCCTGATTTGTGCAGTGTACGACTGATTGTTGTCCTATGGACAGACTCTCCCACCTCAGCTGTAGATCTCTGCAGTTCATCCAGAGTGATCATGGGCCTCTTGGCTGCATCTCTGATCAGTCTTCTCCTTGTTTGAGATGAAAGTTTAGAGGGACGGCCGGGTCTTGGTAGATTTGCAGTGGTCTGATACTCCTTCCATTTCAATATGATCTCTTGCACAGTGCTCCTTGGGATGTTTAAAGTTTGGGAAATCTTTCTGTATCCAAATCCGGTTTTAAACTTCTCCACAACAGTATCACGGACCTACCTGGTGTGTTCTTTAGTCTTCATGATGCTCTCTGCGCTTTAAACAGAACCATGAGACTATCACAGGTGGATTATATTTATCATCATCAGTCATTTAGGACAACATTGGATCATTCAGAGATCCTCACTGTACTTCTGGAGTGACTTTGCTGCACTGAAAGTAAAGGGGCCGAATAATATTAAACGAACCACTTATCAGTTTTTTATTTTTTACAAAAGTTTAAAATAACCAATAAATTTCGTTCCACTTCACAATTGTGTCCCACTTGTTGATTCTTCACCAAAAAATAAAAATTTTATATCTTTATGTTTGAAGCCTGAAATGTGGCAAAAGGTTGAAAAGTTCAAGGGGGCCGAATACTTTCGCAAGGCACTGTAATAGGTGCTGTTCCACTAATTCTGGCACAGTTGGAATTTTCTTGATGATTCTCTGGTCTGAGTGTAACGTCTTTGCCTGTTCAGGTCTCTGCGCCATCCTCTGCTCGCACGCTGCAGCAAAGGAGGTGTGTTCAGATTGATTCCTTGCTTAAGGTTCTTGTTGCTCAGTCTGAACTGTCCTAGACTATGTAATTGAATTTCAGCCACACCCGTCTCCTGCACTTTGTTTCTTCTGCTCCTCAGATAGTTAATCTTATCCTTGCCTGTGTGATTGACAGCCTGTCTACCAATCAAGTCTGGGGCACGTCCTGGACTTGCTATAAACAAGTCATCAGCTCACACATGGTTGCTGGCTATTGATTGTGTCTTGTGACTTTGTCCCTGCTAGCTCCTTTTTCTGCATTGTTGTATTTCTGACTTCTTACCTTTGGCTCTCCCTGTGACTACTCTCTTGGATTTCGTTTTGGTACTGCATTGCTCAACTGTTACCGACCCCTTGGCTTGCTGACTCTGCTTCTGTGTTGTTTTGTCTTGTCCTGTTTTGTGTGTCACTTATTTAGTGAAGGGATAGGCTCCAAGTTGTCAGCTGTCACCTAGGACAGTCAGGCAAGTAGGCAGGGCCAGTGGGGGGGTTCAGCTTTAGGGCTCACTGTCTTGTTGTGCCCCTCCCCTCAGGGTTCTGCAGCAGCACTGGAGAATTGCTCAATTGGCAATTCCCTTACACTGACACTGTCCAATCAGATGGATATAGTGTCAGAGTTCAGAATCTGGGCCCATGACCACCTATTTGACAGTAGAGAGTCTAATTATGCTATGAGGCACCAAAACTAATGGCACTGATTTCTTGGGAAGAGCCAGGGCTAGAGAAAAAAATTCCAACTGTACTGGAGGTGTTGAGAGGTCCTCTTTCATTATAACAACAATAAGTCTAATTATACTCTGAATGTATCCTTTGTATTCTTGATTTTATGTAGACCTTCCTACAAACCAACTTGTCACTTTAATCTGCTGGGTTTATGAAAGGCAATGTCTATAAATCTGGTCTAAGGTATTACTTTGACAAATGGCAACCCACCAATCTACATTAAGATTGAACTCAATATTTATGTCAATGTAAAAAACCCTTAGAAGGTTTCTGTTTATAGGAACGAATTTATACCCAAGCTTAAAGGGGTTTCTCTGGAATCCACACTTGCCACTTGTTCACAGGATAGGTGATAAGTGTCTGATTCCTTGGGGTCCCACTGGAATTGACTTTCACCAATCACAAAAATAGGGATCCTGTGTCCCCCAGTTTGAATGGAGTGTCAGTCATGAATGTATGTTGGTTCTCCATTCAAAGTGTATGGGATTTATGGAGATTATGAGTACAGATCAACCGCTGGTTCATTTAAATGGGGGGGGGGTCTAAGAACACCCATTTTCATGATTGGTGGAGTTCCTTCAGTGGTGATAAGTGATAAATGTTGATTCTGGAACCTCTTTAAGTCATTGTATGTAACACAACAGTCTAGCCATACTATGAATATACAGTCATGGCTGTAAGTGTTGGCATCCCTGAATTCTTTCCAGAAAATGAAGTATTTCTCCCAGAAAATTATTGCAATTACACATGTTTTGTTATACACATGCTTATTTACTTTGTGTGTATTGGAACAACACAAAAAAACAGACAAAAAGTCAAATTGTACATAATTTCACACAAAACTCCAAAAATGGGCCAGACAAAATTGTTGGCACCTTATTAAAATTGTGGGTAAGTAACTTTGTTTCAAACCTGTGATGCTCGTTCAAAATCATCTGTGGCAAGTAACAGGTGTGGGCAATATAAAAATCACATCTTAAACCAGATAAAACGGAGAGAAATTGACTCAATTTTTGCATTGTGTGTCTGTGTGTGCCCCATTTATTATGGAGAACAGAAAGAGGAGAAGGGAACTGACAGCTGGCTTGAGAACCAGAGATCTTGATGTTCCTTTGTTCACAGTGCACAACATAATCAAAATCAAGAAGTTTACAACCCATGGCACTGTATTATTCTCCCTGGATATGTACGGAAAAGAAAAATTGATGAAAGGTTGCAATGCAGGATAGTCCGGATGGTGGATAAGCATCCCCAAAGTTCCAAAGAAACTCAAGCTGTCCTACAGTCTCAGGGTGCATCAGTGTTAGCGCGAACTAACTATCCGTCGACATTTGAATTAAATTAAACACTATGGCAGGAGACCCAGGAGGACCCCACTGCTGACATAGAGACATAAAAAAGCTAGACTGCAGTGTGCCAAAATGTACATGAATAAGACAAAATCCTTCTGGGAAAACATCTTGTGCACAGATGAGACCGAGATTAGTAAAGCACATCATTCTACTTTTTAACGAAAATTGAATGAAGCCTACAAAGAAAAGAACACAGTAGCAACAGTCAAATATGGTGGAGGTTCAAAGATGTTTTGGGGTTTTTTTGGTGCCTCTGGCACTGGGCGCCTTGACTGTGTGCAAGGCATCATGAAATATGAAGATTAGCAAAGGATTTTGGGTCGCAATGTAGGGCCCAGTGTCAGAAAGCTGGGTTTGTATCCTAGGTCATGGGTCTTCCAGGAAGACAATGACCCCAAACATACTTCAAAAAGCACCCAGAAATGGAAGGATGGAAACAAAGCGCAGGAGAGTTCTGAAGTGGCCAGCAATGAGTCTGGATCTAAATCCCATTGAATACCTGTGGAGAGATCTTAAAATTGCTGTTGGAAAGGCACCCTTCAAATATGAGAGACCTGGAGCAGTTTGCAAAAGAAGAGTGGTCCAAAATTCCAGTTGAAAGGTGTAAGAAGCTTGATGATGGTTATAGGAAGAAAATGATTTTGGTTATTTTTTCCAAAGGGTGTGCAACCAAATATTAAGTTGAGTGTGCCAGAAATTTTTTGAAGTTTTACATGAAATTATATGATTTTTGGCTTTTTTTTTCTCTTTTTTTCCCCAGTACACATAAAGGAAATAAACAAGTGTATAACAAAACATGTGTAATTGAAATAATTTTCTGGAAAAATTTCAGCGGTACCAACACCAACAACGGCCATGACTGTATTTTATGTCCTTAAGAATATTAATGAATATATTTGTGGTCACATAGGACACATTAATGGAATTTCCAGAATAAAAACTATTTAAGACCATTACTGTTCCACGTGGTAACTTCCATAGTAAGTTTGTCTTGAAGATCTTGTTAAAAAATGTTGATTTAATTATTAATACTTATCAGTAGATGCCTGTGTGCTGATTAAATTGGGGCACAGTCATATTTTTTTCAAGGTCCCATTGCTTTCAATAGTAATGTTGTCAGCATAATTGATGAGGTTAGGTAGGAACTTATAATAACCAGAAAATAACCCCCTGTAGTACATATAGTTACAGGCTATACACAGACTGTGATAAATGCATAATCCCAGGCCTGCAGTATATAATGAACAGCACCTGACGTAACTTACACTATATAATGAGCGCCTGACGTAACCTACAGTATATAATGAACAGCATCTGAATAACCAAATATTAAAAAGGTGTGATACAAATCAAAGACTTGGGGATACCTTATCCCCAAAACATATTTTGCACATAGTATCATTCTGGGATCAGGTCTATATCAACCCTTTTCATTATTTGGCTATTCAGGTGCTGTCCATGATTTAGGGCACTAGTCCTAGGTCTATGTATTTATTGCAGTTTGTGTATAGCCTGTAACTATACTGTATTTACTACAGTGAGTGACTGTTTCAGGGGATGTGTACATTACAGACTTAGGGGCTATAGATACTGTATATATAGTAAAAAGGTATACGGTAAAGTAATGGAGGGGGTGTATATTTCAAAAAATGTTTTGTTAATTTTATTTATTAAAATCAGATAGTAAAATATATCATTTTCTCATACGGTATCTGTTTTTTTAAATTATATTTTATTTACATGATCATGGGGGCTGCCGTTTTGCTTGAGCTTCTGCTCAACTCTGTTAAAAAACATTTAGTAAAATGCATTACAGCACTCTCATGGCCATAGATAGCAGTAGTCTATAGAAGGAATTTTCTAGCCATGCATAGTGCAGGGAAGAGTTGATAAGCTATGACATCATCTATTGTAAATAGTGGATGCAATGATGGGTCAGTGGTGTTATCTTTAGATGTGGTATCTTCTATTTTAATCCTGTCTGAGATGTAATTGAGGTGACTGCTGCAAAGAAACTTACTACAGTATTTACAAGTATCAGTTTATTATTAGGCTTAGATGGCTGAGTGAAAACTGCAGGATTTGATATTTAACAAAAATATTGATAGTGGCTGGGAAAAAAAAAAAAATCAAAAATTCTTAAATATGTTTAACATAAACACTTTAAAAAATAGGCCATTTTCTGGTGACATTTTCTTTAAATACTGCTTTGCTGTAATATGCACTGTGTGAATGTAACCTCAAAAGTAATTTAGATGATCCTCTTCTTTATATAGTATCAACTTTTGTTAAAAAATTGAAACTGTATCCATTCTTGGGATGGTGATGATGGAGAGGAATGAAAACACTTTCCACAGCTGTTCCACCTTATTTGTTCGTGAGCTAAGCGGGCTGTGTTACATCACTGGCTCAATCTCTTAGTATTGTCCATATAGCTGTTTCTCAAAAAATGTAAACATTGGCGAAATTTTGAAAAAATGGAAATGGAGAAGGTTTGTTGCAAAATATCTTGCTCCATCGGTTAATATCGCCCTTTACGCTTACCAAATGGCATTTATTGGAAGCATTACAGGGTACCCTGGAACGACTAAAAATTGTTTAACAAAGCCACTCTGAGATCTTCAGGGCACAGTTATTTTGGTGTCTGCGATGGTCCGTTGTTGCAGTTTCTGTAAAATAACCTGAAGGTCGCTTACTCATCCATGTTGTATTGTCTATAAAATAAATAAATAGAAGAAAGGAAAAGACAACTCTGTATGTTACAAACAGTACTTGTAAAATTTTTCAACCAACCAAAATCTGAAATAAGTTAATTTGTGTCAATTTGTCATACAGAAGAAACCAATCTGAAAACATCAAAGAAAGTGCGGGTTCTGTTGAGAACACAACATGGTAAGTTCTTTCTGCTGTACTTATTTCTGTGGCAAATATACTTGGTGAGTTATATCCAGTGCTGTAATGCTACCTTTAGTGTCATTTATATGGCAGATGTCACAGAATAAGGGTTGTCAGTCAGATATATTAGAAATACAGGCTAAGACTTTGCCATATGCTCCATGTGATAAATGATTCCAATATGAGGTAATATTTCAAGGAGAGATCCCTGATGCAGCTTATACTCAGATTTATATTGACTGGGAAATATCTATTGAACACTATTCTAGGGTGACTACGTTATACCATATAGATTTCAGTCAGGTCCATTAAACTGGTTTAATATACAGAATAGATCCTATATATTCGGTTACATAAACACTAATACATTTCCGTGTCCAAAGCCTTTACTGTGTAAAATTATATTATTTAGATGTAGGATATCATTCCCCGGAGAAGGGAGATCTAATTTACAATACAGGTAAATTCTGAAACTATCAGATATTTTGCAATGTGGATATAAGCTGTCATTAGAAATGAAACATGTAAAATAAGTAATACTTTGGCTAGTAATACATGGTTAACAGAATTTATCAACGTATCAATGTCAGTTTACTGCCAAAAATACATTGAAAATGTTAGTATTGGGATGGTATGAGGATCCTGCAGCTCTTTTTTTGGTATATGAATGTATCAGAGTTTCTCTGATCATGAGTCATTTAACCTGATCATAGACAAGTGGCAGAAATGACCCCACTATATGGGGCACAAGTAATGGTTCATCACTCACAGCGTACTGGTATCAATAAATCTCCCCTATTTTCTTTTTTTTATGTCAGAGGGCTTTGTTGCATTTTCCTCTTCAGGAAACGAGATGGAGAACAAACAAGAACCTGGTCCTTGTGAAATGGATTAACATGGTTGGATGAAGCAATATCAGAAGAGGGGGGGCCTTATTTATATTTTTTCCTATAGGGGAACTATATACAAATTATATAAACAACAAAGAAAATTGTATAAACTTATTAATTAAAAATAATTATTTTGTTTATCATTTATTTAAGGGGTTATGCTACTACTGACATTTTATAAACTATATGGACACCTACACATTACACCGATAGAGTTTTTATGATATTCCATTCCAAATCCATAGGCATTAATATCGGGTTGATCCCCCTTTCAGCTAAAAGAGCTTCCACTCTTCTGGGAAGCCTTTTTTCAAAATTTTTGAGTCTGTCTGTGGGAGTTTTTGTCCATTCATCTAGAAGAGCATTTCTGAGATCAGGCACTGGTGTTGGACCAGAGGGTCTGGTTCACAATCTACATTCTAGTTTATCCCAAAGGTGTTTGATGGGGTTGAGATCAGGGCTCTGTGTAGCCAGTCAAGTTCTTCCGCAAGAAACTCACTAGACAATACCTTTATGAACATTGCTTTGTGCTCTGGATAACAGACATGCTGGAGCAGAGAAGGGCTGTCTTAAAACTGTTCCCACAAAGTTGGAAGCATGCAATTCTCCAAAATGTATTAATATGTTGTAACATTAAGATTTCTAATTAATGGAACTAATGGGCCGAGGCAAAACATCCCAACATCATTATACCTTCTTCTCCAAACTTTATAGTTGATACAGTGCAGTCAGGCAGGTAATGTTCTCCTGGTATTTGCCAAACCCAGACTCATTAATCTGACTGCCAGATAGAGAAGGGTGATATGTGACTCCACAGAATACGTTTCTACCACTACAGAGTCCACTGGTGTTGCTCTTTACAACACTCCCTCTGACACTTGGCCTTGTGCTTTGTCATGTAAGGTTTGCATGCAGCAGCTTGACTATGGAATCCCATGCCAGTGGAGGTTTGAGACTGTCAGCAGAGCATTGGTGACTTTTATACTTTACATGGTCTGCCACTTCATGTCTAAGTTCCTGTGGTTCCTAAACACTTCCACTACTTCCATTACTCAGCGTTGATGGTGGAATATCTAGTAGGGAAAAAAATTGTTGGCAGCGGATTAATCTTTGTCTTTCCAGGCATTCAACAGTAAACAGATATTTATTGAGGAACAAGGATAGTACACTTTACAATTAGTATTTCTTAGCTTATGATCTCAGCTTCTTGTCTGTGAGCTTCCATGTGCTCTGCTCTGTGCTGCAGTTACAACACAGAGAAGAACTTCCTGGTTTTCTACTTTAGCCCCCACCTTTTTAACAGAGCTTTATTAACAACTTAACACTATGCCTAGAGACAAAAGCTTATGCAGTTATAAACATAGAAACAGTAGTTGTTGCAATACAGACAATAATAAACATTATTCCAACAAATGTCACAAACTGGCTTGTTGCAACAGTAGCTCCCTATAAACAGTGAAGACAATAGTGGCACAACCCCTTTTGTAGTAGTTACATGCATGTACTATACATAGAATAGCCTAATAAATAATATAGCATGCAAACTTTTATTATTTAGGAGAATATGGCATTCAAAAAGAGCTGAAAATATTGAAAAAGCTGATGGATAGATCTAAAAAGATGCAGGGTAAGTTTTCTCTCTTGTATTAATTTAATAAGTTAATGTGTTTCCTACACATGATCATTTATAACCCTGAAAAGGCCCATTTGTCAAGGGCTCAATAAACAAATATAACCAATAGCATCATCTATAAGTGGTACTTTATTTATCCCAGATAGTAATATGGGATACACTTTGACCCATACAGTTACTGGGTCATTTTTAAGACCTAATTAATGTAAGGGTCAAAACATTGATTGCCTGTATGCCTATCTGGGAACAATAAGGGGCTAACCAGGAATGTGACCTTGAGCTCTACTTCCTCTTCTGAAGCAGTGATATCACATCCTTTGGTCACATGGCCATGCTGCAGCTAAGCCTAACTCAAATGAACGGGGATGAGCTTCTGTGCTCTATAAGTAGTGAAGTGCTCCTTGTGAATTCAGCAGTGTTGTGCATGCATGGTCACAGCTCCATTCACTTCTTTAGGAGTGCCAGAGATCGTTGCCACTGCAGTTACATAGAACTGGAATTGGCAGTGGCCACTACTACTTTCACTACTGCTCCTTTCACAAGGAAAACTTAGGAGAACTTGCGTGCCCCTATTCTTGTGATCGTGATTGCTGGGGGTCTGACTGCTGATACCTGTATTAACACTACAGACTCCTGACAGATCCCCTATTTGTTATCTCTATATAATAATAACATTGTATAGAGAGTCTACAGCAGCACCAGAAAAGGATTGAGTGCTCAGCCCAGAGTTCCAGGTATCAACTCCACAAAATTATCCACAAAAGAGAAGGTAGCACTCCAAAATGGTGTATCAAATCATGGTGAACTTATTTCATGTCCAAAGCTTAAATGCTGCGGACTTGAAATAAATTCACCATGATTTGATACACCATTTTGGAGTGCTGCCTTCTCTTTTGTATATAATAATAACAGTGATTTTACTTATTTTGATTAAACTCAATCCACCTAACAAAAACTGTATTATTATTTTTCAGGTCGTAAGCTTGATGCAGGAATACCTGTGACGGCAGAACCAACGTACCGCGCAGGTAAAGTTTTATTCAGTATAGTTTTATGATCTGTATACACATAAACGTTTTACTTACTGTAGAAGGTTACTTTTACACTGCTTTCCTCCTTATGTTTAATGTATGTGCTGTGAAAGCTTCTCACACACATCAGATGGTCCCCTAGGTCCCTATTACATCGATGGACACCAATAGAGTGCTCTTCTCTTCCCCATTGGGCAGTATCCATATGGGGTAATCATCTGGTAAAAAAATGTATACCATGAGATATACACCACTTTTTGTTAACATGGATCCCTTAAAATGACATATGCTCCAATTAGGCATCCATCACAGGCATTTGTTTAATGTATGTGTTAGGAGTTTACCTAGTGTTGGGGGAAAACATAGTGTGAAAGCAGCCTAACAAACACATCTAAAATAGTATTTAGTGTGCACCAGAAAGCATATAGTACCAGTTACCTGCATAAAGAATGTTTCACTTACAGAATTATTACCAGCTCCTCCAGATGACGAGGAGGAATATTATCCTTGGATGCAGGACAAAAGAACTGAAAGTAAGTTCTTGTATTACTTTATAACTTCCAAACTACCTCAAAATCTTAAAGGGTTCTCCGCTTTGGACAGTCTCTACATGTTAGAAGGGTTCATTAACAATACAATGATGACATGTCCTTCTGCCTCCGGCAATCAGTTATAATCTGTGGAGAAAGCTGGCAGTGAGTGTTCTTTCCTTGCTGTGCCAGTGTCAGTTTTAATGCAGAGTCATGTGTTGTCTATGTAATGCAGGATAGGTCCTCCAGAAAAGAGATAGACACTCTATGTAATTGCTGTTTATAGAGGCTAAGAGAAGAGGATCCTGAACCGAGGACAATCCTACTCAGAAATACTTAATAGGGTCTATAACAGTGATGGCGAACCTATGACATGCATGTCAAAGGTGACACGCCAAGACATTTTGGGTGACACATATTGTTTGAACCAAGTGGCAGCTGCAAGAGTGCACCTTCCATCAGGCGACCTGAGGCGATGGCCTCAGGCGGCGCCTCATGGAATAAACTGGCATTTTTTAAATTCAGCAGCTACTTATTGTGTTATAGCAATAAGTAGCTCCCCGCCCTCCGCTGCCTCCTGTAGGCGGCATTACACTTACGTCACAACACTGAAGAACGCTGGGACGCTATGTACCGTGTCCTGACATTCTTCAGCGTCAGCTACAGCACGCCCTGGAGGTAGCAGCAGAGGGTGACCACTACAGGAGCTTGGACAGATGAGTAAAAATTGTCAGCCGCTACTCTGTGTGGGGGTGGGTGTCATATAATGCATTTGGGCTTTAAAAAAAAAGGGTCATATACTGTGTGGGGAAATATAAAAGGGGGTCAAAAACTGTGTGTGGGCCATAAATAGGGGATCGTATGCTATGTGGGGGGGGGGGTAAAAAAAAGGGGGTCATATACTGTGTGGGGGCCATAAAAAGATGTGACATGGCACCCGAGTTAAGCTAGGTTTTTTTTTATGGATTCTGACACACTGAGCTCAAAAGGTGAGCCATCACTGGTCTATAACAACAACTTTTGTAAACTATACTGCCTCTTTAAGTATAAAAAGAGAAAGCATATGGAAACCAACAAGAGAGAAACTGACTCCTAGTGCCGCTGTCAACTGGTACTAACAGCGGTCAGATCCTCTCTGATCAGTCATTGTTGGCACATCCTAGTGATACACATCAATGATAAGACCTTTATTTCAGTGATGTCTGACTGCCTTGTTGTTTTAGTCTAGTATAGTATAGTTTTAGTATAGTTTGTTTCTGCTCTAATTTCCTAACAGTCTCAATAGTAGCACCAGATGACATAACAACAGTGAGGTATCGAACTGCAGGAACATCATCCTCACAGTCAGATCTTCTAGCAAGTTGCAGTACCACAGACAACAACCTACAAATTATTGTCATCATCAGCTGTGCTGTGGCCGTTCTATCGTTGCTTGTTGCGGTGCTATTACTGGTGTCAGTGTATAAACTGGAAAAAGTCCAAAAGTATGTATTGTTTCAACTTTCTACAGGTACTTTTTCTGCACCGTTATAGGTCCTAACATTTATTATAATATATATTTTTATTAAATTTTTTTCTGTTTACAGATAGCTGGAAAGAAAAGAGAAAGTACCTTATTATCTGATAATGCTTAAAGAAACATTAAAAATAAAATTAATACACTTCACCTCATCTTTTCCTTTGGTCCTATTTTTTCTCATATTACAATTAAAGCTAAGAAATATATAAAGAATATGTCCCAAGAGATCAGCCATGTCCCTTTTATTATCTACAAAAAACTATAATGACTGGGGTTTTATCAGTTTAAGTGCAAAATTTCTTTCTTGGCCAAATAGTAGTTTATCCTATAGAGCTTTGATTTTATATCTTAGTCCCATGCTAAATTAAAGGGCAGCATGGCATAGTATTTTGGAGCACCAGAGATGCCCTTTTGTACCAGATTGCTAATTTGCATATTAATATATTTATCATATATATCGCCCTCTTACAACCATTCTAGGGATAAGGAAAGTACAGGTGAGTGTCAAATGAGGTCCACGGCTGCCATCACTAGCGTCCCATAGCTCCAACAGATAACCCTATGGTCAGGGGTAAACAAAATCCTGCAGCAATTGATACATTTCCCAAATATAAACTTGTACCCTTGGCAAAGGTCCTATGTTATACTGTGTATATGCGTGTCTATGTAAGTAATGACACATGCAAAAGTACATCTTTATATCACTGAATCTTTCTTAAAGTTATTGTATTCTCCCACAGTGTTCCCGCATGCATGCCATCTTTGGAAACATGATTTTTTTTTTTTTTTGCTGAAGGGCATCAATAAATTTTTAAGCTGCAGTGCAAAACTCTTGCCAAAAGCATAGAGCTGCTCATCTCTAGAGATAAATATACTTTGCTGTATTATAACTTTAAATCAGTCCATTTTATGGTAAGTCAAATACTCCAAAAATAAACAAATAAAATAAGTTTTAGCATGTTGTCAACTGGTGATGATGGTGGCCACTTGGGAGATATAACTAAAATTTGGTTGCTTGTTAGTGTCAAATGGCTTGCATTTACTTAGCATTTTGCTAATATTTCTTCCTATGTGCTCAGATACTGTTCAGTTTGTTCCCTCTGTTTTCACTGGTAATTTACATCAGCATGGCCTATGTTACATGCTCACATTAGTATAGAAAGAGGCACATTTATTTTTCAGTAGTTGTAGCGACCTTGATAGAAGTGTTAAAAAAGAGATTTTTTTTATATATATAACAATGCTGAGTCAGAACAAAAGATAAAAAGTGAAAGCTGTCAAGGTTCTCTTTTGAATGCTATAGAAAGTACAATACATAGGAGTGCCAAAATGGATCATGCAGAGACCTTTGAGAGGACGTTAACAAGGAATAAATGCCCAAAAAATAGAATAAAAATATATTTTTTGTATTCATGTATGAAAGGGGTGTATTCAGAAAATGGAAATTCTCTGCAAGCAGCAATTTAGAATTTGTGTAAATAAAATAGTTAGAACACCACTTCTGCTCGTAAAATGAGAGCTCCTGATGAAAATGTGAAAAACTGACATTGATTGGCAATAAGAACAATTGGCTACAATCATTTCAAGGACAACTGTAGCTAAGTGCAATTTTCTATTTTTAATAAAGATTGTAACATTAGGAAATGTGTATTTCTAACCCTAAGTGATGCTTATATAATAAAATTATTAATTTATTAGTTATTCTTTTTGTTATTGAAGCAAATATCTCTCAGTATTACTTTGTCGTTGTATTTAGGAAATTATTTGGGCACTAAATGGTGCATCAGAAGACATGGCAGAGCGTCAGTATTTAAGGTGGCAAAAGCAAACTTGTGTTTTGTCTTAAGTAGGTGGGAAGTTTGACTGCTTAGTGAGACACCTAAAAGGGATGGTCACTTTTCAGGGTAGACACTGTATTTGCTCCAGATAGGTATTTTTGTGGTAGCACATTTAGTGTAATATACAGATGTGTTTGAAAGTTTGTGAACCCTTCAGAATTTTTTAGATTCTGCATAAATTTGATCTTAAACTGCATCAGATTTTCACACAAGCCCTAAAAGTAGATAAAGAGAACCAAAGAAAGAAAATAGTCAAAAATATTAGATTTAATCATTTATTTATAGCAGGACTTCGTAGGCAGAGTTATAGAGTGGGAGTCGGGGCAAGTTTTGGGTGGAATTGAAGCCGGGAAAAGGTTACCGAAAAATTTTTAGATTTAATCATTTATTTATAGCAGGACTTCGGAGGCAGAGTTATAGAGTGGAAGTCAGGGTCAGTTTTGGGTGGAGTTGGAGCCGGGGAAAGGTTACCGAAAAAATATTAGATTTAATCATTTATTTATAGCAGGACTTCGGAGGCAGAGTTCTAGAGTGGAAGTCAGGGCCAGTTTTGGGTGGAGTTGGAGCAGGGAAAAGCTTACCGACTAAGGCTTCAAAATAAAATTAATAATTATTTTTAATTATATTATGCAATTATTGTTATTGTATAATTAGATGCATAGTTTGTAACATATTTACTTTTAGATTAATTCAATCACTAGATATTTTTCATAGTTTTTCAGTTTCTGTCTGATCATGACGGTAAGCCATTTATGAAGGAGTTTGGGTCAGAGTAGCAACTGGAGTCTGTGAAATAGAGGAGTCAGAGTTGGTGGTTTGGCCTGCTAACTCTACAACTCTGATTTATAGAACAAAATGATCCAATATTACATAATTGTAAGTGGCAAAAGTATGTGAACCTCTAGGATTAGCAGAGAATTTGAAAGTGAAGTTGAATTCAGGTGCTTTCAATCAATGGGAAGACAATCAGGTGTGAGTGGGTGACCTGTTTTATTTATGAGGATAGTAGGCGATCTGGCACTTTGTGCAGTAACAAGTTGGTGGTCAGAAAGGAATTCACTCCTTAACAAATAGTGGAAAAAAGGTTCTGGAACTTAAATAGTAGTTTCACTGATCTTCAGAGATTTATTGGTATGCAATCCAAAAAAACATCAATTGTTTCGGTCCTCATGGGACCTTCGTCAGACAATCAGATTGCCAGGGAGAACTGAGTAGGAATTGAGTGAGAGCTAAATGGCAGCAGACACCTGAGTGACATTCTTTGGGCAGTATTTGCTGCCATTTAGCTCTTGCTCAGTTCCTCCTCAGTTCTTCCTGGCAATCTGATGTTCTGACGAAGGTCTTATGAGGACCGAAACATTACATTTGATGGTTTTTTGGACTGCATATAAATAAATCTCTAAACTACTACTTGAGTGCCAGAACCTTTTTTTTCACTGTTTTATTTACGAACAGGGATCTATCAAAGTCTGATCTATACAACTCGTGTTTATGGAAGTGTATCATAGCATGATAGCATAACATAAACAAAGGAGATGTGTGAGGAACTCAGAGGAAGAGTTGATGCCCATCAGGTTGGTAAAGGTTACAAGACCATCTTTAGGCTGAGGCCCCATGTTGCAGAAACACAGCTTTTTTGTTGCAGATTTTGCTGCATTTTTTGAGCCAAGGCCAGAAGTGGATTGAGCAGAAGGTAGACGTATAAGTGCTTCCTATATATTTCCTATATATTTCTTTTGTAGCAATTTTTGACATTGGCTTAAAAAAAATCTGCAAAATCTGTAACAAAAAAAAATGGTGCAAAAGATCAGCTTGGGCCCTCCTGTGCAACTTCTTCTCACAAGGCTGTTCAGCTCACCATAGAGCAAGGATCATAAATTTAAGACTCTTAGACTACCAGCCATTGAAGGAAATCAGAAAGGCTATCAAAGACGTTTATCCATCCCAAGTGTGTTGAGGTTGACCTGTGCCTCTTTGGCTTCTTGGCCTGGTTGCAGCTGTGACCACTTTAACCCCTATAGTTACACCAGTGATTGACAGCCACACTAGATAACTGCTCATTGCCTAAACCATTTTTCATAGGGGCACCGTGTGCCTGAAAGCTGCACTGAAGCTCTAATGGCAAGATCAGCTATCTGTTCATTCTCAAATATCTTTTCTGAACATTCTGAGTTAGTAGAGAGAAATCCATCGTTTGTCACTTCAAACTGTTACAGTAGTAAGCAGCTACAAACAGTGTCACTTTTTCCGAAAGGCCTAATACATCCATCTATTACACAGCCCATTGATTTCATTGAATTTAATGGGACCCATGTAATGATCCACTTCCCCTGTATTGCCCTGTAGGGGAATTGAACATATTCTTTCAGCTTTCCCCCTAAATTAAAACAAATCACTAGGTCTTTTCAAACAAAAAGTAGACCTGCCATTTAAACAAATAGCATACCTGTTGTTACAAATTCTTTTTATAAGTGAATAGTTCAGGTGAATATTAGCAACGTTGTAATATTCTATATCTTATCAGGACAATGTTTCCATCTCCTCTTATCAGCTCCTCTCCTGTGTGCTAAACTGCTCAATTCACTGTCAGATCTGTCTTTACTGAAGACTCACAGACAGGTCAAGTTTCATAAACGTTTATTGAAAGGGGAAGATGAGGAGGAGGAGGAAGGGTCTAGTGGGTGAGAAACAGACATGGGGATGTGCTACTGTAATAGGCACCACTAGGTAGGTGGCAATACTGCTGCTCCACCGTGGCAGGTACCGCACTCCTCCACGACCAATGTGCTGCTGTGCCTAGCCTGTTACCTGCTGAGCTGCTGCCCAGACACTAACCCCTGCAAGCCACTCGATGCCATCTACCAGCAATGAAAGAAGATAAAGACATGCTGCTCCTCACTGAAGTCTTCTTTACTGAGGTAGATACACAGCAAGTGGAATGCTTCAGTGAAAATACAGTTCATAAGTTGACAGTTGTAAAGTAACAGTAGAACATAAGGCCTCACTCATAAAAATCACAGACAACAGTGAAAAACAACCTGCTTCTGTTGTGCGTGATGCTCACCTTCGGAGAGCTCGTTCTCCTACTTAAAAGTGTCCTTTATGTATATTAGTTTTTGGAACTGATCGATGTCATTTGGTTAAGAGTTTGCTTTGCTCCACAATCTATCCAATGAAGTTGTCCTTGAAGCCAGCCCAACTCTGCTTTGAGCGCAAGAACAGGCCCTTAAAGAGGACCTTTCACCGTCTCCACTAGTTCAAGTTTTATCATCTGTTAAGAGGCACTGCTCTACTGATTCTGGTGCAGTTGGAATTTTCTCTAGCCTCCATTGTTCTCAAGCAACAAGCACAGTTAGTTTTGGTGCCTGATGTGTTATTTCAGCTCTCTAATGTTAGAAGAGCAGTGTCAGGCAGGGGTGTGTGATTCAGAGCTCCAATCAGAGGCAACCAGTGTCAGATCTCAGAATCACACCTCTTGCCTGCTCCTGTCTGACACCGCCCACCTGACAGTACAGAGCCTAAATAGTATATCAGGCACCAAAACTAACAGTATTGATTGCTCAGGAATGGTGGAGGCTAGAGAAAAAATTCCAACTGTGTTGGAATCAGTGGAGCAGCAGCTATTAATTGTTGTAAAGAGCTGGACTTCTTGGAAGTGGTAAAAATAGGGAGGCATTCTCACCCTAAGTCATTGCTTGATGTTCTTAGTAATACCAAAGGGGAACAGCAAACAACTTCTCCTGTGGGGCAATTCATAGATGCACGTTTGTTCCGTCTCTAAGGAATCAGTGATACAGTTTCCAGAAAGTACTAGAACACGGACCGCATGATGACCTGCACCATTTAAAGTGACTTGAGAATATAATACAATGTACAATTCAAGTACAAGTCTTTCAGAACATATGATACAACAATGTAATGATAAACTTCTCTTGTACCAATATGCTGCCCTGAGCCCTGTTAACACTGCACTCTACCATAACTACTGCTCCAATTTTCACAGACACTTATCGTTCCCATGCAATTAGCCATAAGTTCGGGGTGTGTGTCTGCACCACCTTACGCTACCTCAGATAACTGTATCAGGCCGGGGCCCCACTTTGCAGAAAAGCTACTTTTTTGTTGCAGATTTTGTTGCAGTTTTTTGAGCCAAAGTCAGGAATGGATTTAGCAGAAGGGAGAAGAATAAGCAGCAACAAAAAAGCAGCTTTTCCGCAATGTGGGGCCTTAGCCTTAAAGAGGACCTTCACGTCCTCATGCATTTGCAGTTTTATATACCGCTAGAAAGACGATAGTGCGCTGAATTCAGTGCACTGTCGGATTTCTCATAATGTGCCCTGGACCTGGAAATATCGGTGCCATTAGTTTCGGCACCGATATCTCCCCACTATCAGAAGGGCGTTCCTCATAGCTCAGCATCATTGTTCGGCTGTGAGGAATGCCCCCACCGACAGTACTCGTCCATAGACTTGTAACGGGGGGGCGTTCCTCACAGCCTAGCGTCATCGCTGGGTGGTAAGGAATGCCCCCTCTGACAGTACAGGGTTATGGACGAGTATTTACCGCACTGTCTGATTTCTAGCGGTATATAAAACCGCATATCCATGAAGACATGAAAGGTCTTCTTTAAGCAGATTTCTAGCAGTTTTCCACAGTGTTTTAGAAGGATTGAGCAGAACTGATGTGACTAAAGCTGTGGTGAGATGGATACCTTACTCTATCTGCTCCTGGAGGTCTGTGTCTTTCTGCTTCTCACTTATCTTTTTTCTCCTCTTTCACTCTTCAGAGACTGCTGCCTATCTTCAGTGTAAATAAATCTGGCAGAGAATTGAGAAGTTTAGCAGACAGGAGAGGATCTAACATGAGATAGAAGTATTTTGCTTTAATAGGAAATATTACACAGTATTTTATATTGACCTGAGCTATTCATTGCAAAAAATTAAACAATAGTTACTCTTTAATGAATAAATGATAGCTCTACAGTACAGACCAAAAGTTTGGACACACCTTCTCATTCCAAGAGTTTTTCTGTATTTTCATGACTATAAAAATTGTAGATTCACACTGAAGGCATCAAAACTATGAATTAACACATGTGGAATTATATACTTAACAAAAAAGTGTGAAACAACTGAAAATATGTCTTATATTCTAGGTTCTTCAAAGTAGCCACCTTTTGCTTTGATTACTGCTTTGCACACTTTTGGCATTCTCTTGATGAGCTTCAAGAGGTAGTCACCTGAAATGGTCTTCCAACAGTCTTGAAGGAGTTCCCAGAGATGCTTAGCACTTGTTGGCCCTTTTGCCTTCACTCTGCGGTCCAGCTCACCCCAAACCATATGGATTGGGTTCAGGTCTGGTGACTGTGGAGGCCAGGTCATCTGGCGTAGCACCCCATCACTCTCCTTCTTGGTCAAATAGCCCTTACACAGTCTGGAGGTGTGTTTGGGGTCATTGTCCTGTTGAAAAATAAATGATGGTCCAACTAAACGCAAACCGGATGGAATAGCATGCCGCTACAAGATGCTGTGGTAACCATGCTGGTTCAGTATTCCTTCAATTTTGAATAAATCCCCAACAGTGTCACCAGCAAAGCACCCCCACACCATCACACCTCCTCCTCCATGCTTCACGGTGGGAACCAGGCATGTAGAGTCCATTTGTTCACCTTTTCTGCGTCGCACAAAGACACGGTGGTTGGAACCAAAGATCTCAAATTTGGACTCATCAGACCAAAGCAAAGATTTCCACAGGTCTAATGTCCATTCCTTGTGTTCTTTAGCCCAAACAAGTCCCTTCTGCTTGTTGCCTGTCCTTAGCAGTGGTTTCCTAGCAGCTATTTTACCATGAAGGCCTGCTGCACACAGTCTCCTCTTAACAGTTGTTGTAGAGATGTGTCTGCTGCTAGAACTCTGTGTGGCATTGACCTGGTCTCTAATCTGAGCTGCTGTTAACCTGCGATTTCTGAGGCTGGTGACTCGGATGAACTTATCCTCCGCAGCAGAGGTGACTCTTGGTCTTCCTTTCCTGGGGCGGTCCTCATGTGAGCCAGTTTCTTTGTAGCGCTTGATGGTTTTGGCCACAGCACTTGGGGACACTTTCAAAGTTTTCCCAATTTTTCGGACTGACTGACCTTCATTTCTTAAAGAGGAATACCAGTAGCGGACCTGTATCCGAACCCACACCAAGGGACAAGGAACAGGAAGGCTTGTAGAAAGACACAGCGCTTCACCACAGATGGAACGTCAAAATCACTCTTTAATCCAGACACGAAAAAAAAAACACTCGACGCCGGGATTGGCGTTTCGGGGCAATACCCCTTTTTTTCAAGTGTATAACAGTGTCAGTAGACAGAGAGTCTTGTCTCTCTGTCTACTGACACTGTTATACACTTGAAAAGTTCGGTGCCACCCCCATATTCTTTCTTTGCTTCATTTCTTAAAGTAATGATGGCCACTCGTTTTTCTTTACTTAGCTGCTTTTTTCTTGCCATACTACAAATTCTAACACTCCATTCAGTAGGACTATCAGCTGTGTATCCACCTGACTTCTGAACAACACAACTGATGGTCCCAACCCCATTTATAAGGCAAGAAATCCCACTTATTAAACCCGACAGGGCACACCTGTGAAGTGAAAACCATTTCAGGTGACTACCTCTTGAAGCTCATCAAGAGAATGCCAAGAGTGTGCAAAGCAGTAATCAAAGCAAAATGTGGCTACTTTGAAGAACCTAGAATATAAGACATATTTTCAGTTGTTTCACACTTTTTTGTTAAAGTATATAATTCCACATGTGTTAATTCATAATTTTGATGCCTTCAGTGTGAATCTACAATTTTTATAGTCATGAAAATACAGAAAATTCTTGGAATGAGAAGTTGTGTCCAAACCTTTGGTCTGTGCTGTATATTATAGGTTTATTGTATTATGCAATACTATACTGTACTGACTATATAATCAACAAGTTAATGAAGAAGCACAATGCATGTACTAAAGCACACCAATTAATATCTGTCGGGGGTTAATCTCCCCCGGGATGGATGTCACCGTAAGCCTAATTAAATAGATAACCAGTTTCGAGCGCTCGAGAAACAAGACGTACACAGGTACCGTGTATGAACAATTTCTACTTTATTACGTAGTTCAATACAGTTTTAAAAGCAAGCTCAATTACATAACAGTCATGTGATCAATATACATATATGGTCTTTCCAGTTCCATTATCACACAAATTTGTTCATTTACCCATCACCCCAGATGTTTTCATTTTCACCTTATCTAAATGTCCTCCCAAGACTACTAGTTCTGCTGAAATCTGCATAACTGTTGATATCTCCCCCAGACTCCAAGTCTGTCTTTATCAACTACGCAGTCTTGTTTACAGAACATTCCACCCTCTTGTGCTTTCTGTATACTGTGATATAGAATATAGTGCAAGTTATGTTTTAACCCTTACAATTCCCCCATTTTAGGACTTTATTTTTAATCAGTATTCAATGAATACATTCACACTATCTGTGTGCCATCTGTGATGGATTCTCCATTGAAAATGTTAAAAATAATGATCCTACCTTACATACTGAGTATTGTCCCTCATGAGATTGCATAGCGAAGGAATACATTGGATACAACAACATCCTAATATCATAAAAATGATTACACAAAGGATTATACCTACGATTTGTCGAAGGTATCCCAAGTCAGGTAGGAAAGCTAACAGCCAGTCCCACCATCCTTGGTTGACATCTTGTTTAATATGTGTTACCATTTCCTGCAACTGTTTCAACTTATCATGCACATCTTCTGAATGGTCAGACAAATTAAAACAGCACATTCCCGCAAAAGTGTTGCACCCATAACCATGTTTAAGCAGTAAATAATCTATAGCCGCTCTATTCTGCAATATTGCTTTTTTATGTGATTGCAAATCTAATACAACATCTTTAATGATAGCGCTAGTAGTGTTTATATTCTTTACCATAAAGCAAGCAATACGTGATATTATCTTAGCATTATATACAGACAAACCTGGTACTCCTACCAGTGACACAGCTAGGCTTATGTATTCTGCTTTCGATAAGAGTTTCACATCATAATTACAATCCTCAGGCAGTGGGATAGTACTTCTTTTGTGTAATATATGTACATGCGATTTCTGTGAACTCTGTTCATATGGTGTGGGTATCATAGTCAATGCTAATCTAGACAAGGCACATATGCCTCCAGTTATATTGGCAGGTATATAGGTGTAGCTGCTATTACCACACGCTAGAACCCACCCAGGTGGCAAGGGTACATGTAAATCTAGTGACGGGACAATAAGTGTCCTGTTACATTGCATCCTCTTCCCTTCCCTCAGGGTTTGACAATCGTTGTCAGTTCTATTGCAGATTTGTGGAAACTGCCCTTTATTCATTATAGGATTGCAATTAGGTATTGTTGTTTTATTACATGAAAATTTGAAACACAATTCTGCTCTTGCTACTGCCCCAGTCGATATCCTTATCATATTCTCCTGTAAATCTGCGTAGGCAGTGCAGTTCATACAAGCATAATAAGGACTTATCCAGTCTGCATGCACATGGAGATCAGCTTCCATACTGCAACAGAAGTCGGCACTGCAATCAAACAAGTTTCTAACACATTACTGGAATATGCATTTCTCAAACAAAATTCTGTCATGTTTAATACTCGGGCCAAATATAACCACATATTCTCTTTTGTTCTCCATATGTGTTCCTCCAGTTCCCTTACTCCCCGATTTGGGCTGTCTTTTTTCCTGTAAAGTTCAAACCAGGTCCATATTATTAAAAGGCATCCAGCAAACATCAGCAAGTGTCGTGTTTTCATTTTGATGGTGCTTCAACTTTCTTGCAATGTGAAGCGTGTATCCAGGTGGGTTTTCCCTCCAATTTTACTGAAGTGGCAGTTGTCAGCAGTACTTGGAAGGGACCGTCATACCTGGGTTCAAGAGACTTCCTAGTGTGTCTTTTCACGACCACCCAATCACCAGGCTGCAAACTATGCGTTCCTGAAAAATCAGAAGGGTCTGGAATAGAAGAGAACACTTGTTTATGTGTTTCTCTCAATTTCTGGCACAAACTCTGCACATAGCTAGAAATACTGTCATAGTTAAGCTGTAACGTCTGAGGGAAGTATAACCCTGTTTTGGGCGCACTTCCAAACAATATTTCAAATGGTGACAACCCTGTCCTCCTGTTAGGGGTGGTTCTTACTGAGTAAAGGGCTAAAGATAGACACTCAGGCCAGGGCTTCCCTGTCTCTGCTATCGTTTTTTGGATCTTTAATTTGAGTGTGCCATTCAACCTTTCCACTTTGCCTGAACTCTGAGGATGGTAGGGTGTGTGGAAAGCTTGCTCAATCCCTAGTGCAGACATTATTTCTTTCATTATCTCACCTGTGAAATGCGTACCTCTGTCAGACTCTATCACCTCGGGCACTCCAAACCTACACACAAGCTCAGACATCAGTTTCTTGGCAGTTGCTTGTGCGGTTGCTTTGCTCACAGGGTAGGCCTCAGGCCATCCTGAAAACAGATCCACACAGACCAATACATACTCGTATGTTCCAGACTTAGGCAACTGTATGTAATCTATCTGTACTCTCTGAAATGGGTACAGGGATTTTGGTGTACACTTGGTGGGTGTTTTAACTACCTGTCCTGGGTTGTGTAGAGCACATATGTGACATGCTTTTACGTGGTTACTAGCAGCTCTTCCAAAACCTGGGGCAAACCATAATTTACCTACTAATGACTCCATGGCATTTCGAGAGGCATGCACCTTACCGTGGGCCAAGCCAGCCATCTGGGGGTAGACTGCTGCGGGCAGACATAATCGATCCCCCATTTTCCACATACCATCACCTTCTGTAGCACCTGCTTTCTTCCATCTTTCAGTTTCCACACTGGTAACCTTTGAGTACAGCCCTTTTGGGTGTGCTAGGTCAATGTCCATTTTGCTCACCTGGTTGGGACCCCTTCTCGCCAGTAGTGCTGCAGCCTTGGCTGCTATGTCAGCTCTCTCATTTCCACGGCTTTCAGGGTCCCTTCCTTTTGCGTGAGCTCTGACTTTCACAATTGCCAGCTGCTTTGGGAGCAGTATGGCCTCCATCAGTCGACTTACCACATCTCCATTCTTAATTGGCTTGCCCTGGGCCGTTAGGAAGTTCCTTGCCCTCCATATTGGACCATAATCATGTGCAATGCCAAAAGCATACCTGGAGTCAGTGTATATGTTAGCTGTTCTACCTTTGGCTATCTTACAAGCCTCCATAAGGGCTTTAAGCTCAGCTTCTTGGGCTGACGTGTGGTGGAAGAGCTTCCTGGACTATGATGTCATGTTCAGTGACTACAGCATACCCTGTAACAAATTTGCCTTCATCTGTCAGATACCTTGAGCCGTCCACAAACATCTCATAATCAGGATTTTGTAACGGCACATCCGTGACATGGTCAAATCCCACTGTTTCCTGTGACATAAGAGCCACGCAATCATGTTCATGCTGGCTGTCAAACAGTTCTTCTTCAGAGAGGGAATTTAAAAATAACTCATCTTCCACTCCCCCTTTTGAATCATGAAGTCCTACAGGAAGAAGAGTTGCAGGATTCAAAGTTAAACAGCGTTGAAAAGAGATGTTTGAGGAGGACTGCAGAGCAAATTCCATTTTGCACTGCCGTGCCAAAGAAAGGTGACGTCTGTCTACCTGTGTGAGGATAGCATGGATGTCATGAGGTGTATACACAACCAGTATATGATCTAAGACAATGTCTGAGCTTTTCTCAAGCAACGCTTGTACTGAGAGGACAACACGCACACAGGAGGGGGTCCCCCTGGCCACAGCATCTAACCTTGAGCTGTAATAGGCCACGGGGCGTTTCTTATCCCCGTGTTGTTGTGTGAGGACTGCAGTTGCGTGTCCCATCATCTCAGTCACGTAGAGCTGAAAAGGTTTCTCATAGTCAGGTAGGCCTAGGGCCGGAGCACTGACTATCTGCAACTTCAGTTGGTAAAACGCATCCAAGGCCTCAGGTGTGAGGCTGAATGGTTTTGAGGAGAGGCTATCGTACAGAGGTTGCATGGTCAGAGATGCAGATCTGATCCATGGCCTACAGTAGGATACCAATCCCAAGAAGGTACGTAGCTGAGCATGAGAGGTCGGCACCTGCATGTCTCTCACCACCTTGGTCCTCTCATCTGACAGGTGCTTGGTACCCTGGCCGAGACAGTGTCCCAGGAACACCACTTTTTGTTTGCAAAATTGCAACTTGTCCTTGTTGGCCTTGCAGTCGTTCTGGTAGAGGAAACACAACAGGCTGATGGTCGCCGCTTCACAGGTTGGTTTGTCTGGAGCACAAAGAAGAAGATCGTAAACATATTGTAACAGAACAACATCATCATGTGGAAAATACCAAGTACTCATAATAAGTGTAAGACACCTTGTGAATTGGTTAGGACTGTTTTGCGCCCCTTGTGGTAGTACTGTCCAAGTGTACTGTTTACCCCTAAATGTAAATGCAAACAAATACTGGCAATCGGGGTGTAAAGGCACAGAAAAATATGCATTGGAAAGATCTATACAACTGTACCAGGTGGTACCTGTGGGGACAGCTGACAGCAAGGTGTGTGGGTTAGGTACCACTGGGGTTTCAAGTAGCGTTACTTTATTCAATTCCCTAAGATCATGAACCATACGGTATGTGTCTGGTTCTCCCTTTTTGCCCTTTTTCTTCACTGGGAAAAGAGGAGTGTTTGCTACAGAAGTGCATTCCTTCAATGCCTCTGCTTTCACTAATTCCACTATTGTTACTGCTATGGCATCCTCTTGGGCATGGGTCAGAGGATATTGTTTAATCCTGGGTGGCTGAGCACCAGGTTTCAGGGTTACCATAACAGGGGGTACATCCAATTTACCTAAGTCTGTTTTCCCAGTTGCCCATAATGCTGTTGGCACTTGGGATAACAGTACATTTTCTTCTTCAGTGAGGACAAAAATACAATTTGGTGTATTTAACTCGGCAGATAACAAACACAAAATCTCATGGTTAGTATGTGTGACTTTTACAAATGCTTCTCCTGAGGAATGTAACATGATGTTACAACCTAATACTCCCATCACATCTGTACCAAGAATGTTATCTGATGTGTCTGAGACTAAATACCTAGTGAGTATCCTGCTACCCTGAAATGAAGTTTCTACAGGATCAGTTTGATCCAGGGTGACTGGTAGCCCTGATACCCCTTGGACCACCTGGCTATCTCCTGAGAGTGGGAGTTTAAGTGTACTAGCAACATGTTTGCTTACACATGATTTTGTTGCCCCAGTATCTATCAAGAATGGCACCTCCTTTCCATTAATCAATACAGGTTGAAAAATTTGAATTCCCCTATCCTGTGAGGACAAAAGGGATACTGGGGCGGGAGAGCCTGTCTTTCATTGTGTATCATCCTGTGCTTGATAAAAAAACTTCGTCTTTCTCTGTCTCAGACATGGGCGGACCACCCTTATGTTGCCTGGGCCCATCGTTGTCTCTTTGTTTGGGACACCGACAATCCCTGGCTAAGTGTCCTGGTCTCCCACAATTGAAGCATTTTCTGGTCTCCCTCTGTCCTTGTTGTTGTCTAGGGCGGGGACCTGTCTTTCTCTGATACCTTGCACCATTGTTTATATAAGCTTTAATTGGTGCTGCTGCTTTCTTTTCCCTCTCATCTATGGAGAACCCCACTGCTTTAGCAAATAAATCATCAGGATTTGAACTTCTCCAATCCGGGGTACAAGCTCTTATCTTTTCTGCCAGGGTGCCCCCTATTCCCTGCATGAATGCTTCAGAAAGCATGGTGTTTCTCAGGGCTCGAGATGCATGCTCCTCCCACCCGGCATCTACTGCTTTAGTGAGAAGTCTTCCATAATAAGCTTCTATTGCCTCACCTTTCTCCCTTTTACATGTAGTTAATGCTGTACGACGGGTTTCTGCTTGTTTTTCACACCACAACTCCAATTTATCTAAAAAGTCCTTTCCACTATCTGTGGATTCTGTGTTCAGGGGAATATTTCGATCAAATCTAGAAATAATATTTATCGTACTCAACAACCCCTCTGAACATTTCACCTGAATTATGGCCATTAAGTCCTTCCAGCTAGCTCTATAGTTCATCTGAATCATCCTCATTTTCCTAAGAAAAGCACTGGGTTCTAACTGTGGGTCTGGTAGTTGTTGTGCCATAGACAGCTGATCCCCAGGAGACCAAGGTCTCCATTCTACTGAAGTAGTTGTAATCATATCATCCTCACCCGTCCGTCCCCTTCTAGGTGTCCCTTCCTCTTTTGTTTCTTCTACCTCTTCCCCAGATACACTCCCGGTTGTCCCACTAACGGGGGTACGGCTAACAGTTCTCTTTGTCTGTGACCTAGTGACAACTGGGTACAATTTCTGTGTTGGGGGTGGCGGAGGTGGTAAAGGTAAATCTGCATGCATTACTTTAGGGCCACAGACCCCCCTGGGACGAGGGGTATTACATACAGAGCATGGATCTCCCCAGCACGGTTGCTGGGTACTACATGTTTGACAAGTCCACCCCTTCAGATTGTAAGGTGGAGGAGATGAGGTGAGTCCTGTTTGGTTGGGGCCCTTCCCTTTATATTCCTCTGAAGGAGGCATATACAGCATCCTTCCTAGTTTATCCTGTTTTCGGGACCATTCCCCATTCTCTATTTTCTTGCTTCCTTCGATCAGGGCATATATACCTCCTTGCAGCTTATTTTCTTGAATCAGTCCTGCATAGTCCAATCTCCACTGATCCCAAAACTTACTGTCTACCAACCCAGTTTTGTGTATTCCTGCTCTTTTTAGGATTTTCTTTACCTGTGCGGCTACTTCTTTCCCTTCCCCTATGTCTATTAGTTCACATGGGGTGTACCATATCTTAGATGGTCCCTTCCCCATCTTGGCTGGTAGCTAATCAGCCGATGAGTCTCTCACTCCTCTAGGGCAACCTTTAGACAATAGAGGGTCACTTATGACTACTTAGTGAGAACTCCCAGACAGACTCTTCTGTCTTCTATGAACTACTCTACTTGTGCAAGTTCAGGAGTAGTGCTCAGGGCAATGCCTCAATTGGCTTCCACAGGCTCAACTTTCTGCCTGTGTCCCCTTACCAAAACACTCCCAAATCACTACACGCACTTCGCGCGGATTCTACTAAGTCCTTCGTGCTACTACTCAGGTCCCATTCGACCTTGACCGTCCAGGCACGGCTGGAGGCTAGTGTTCCAAAACAAGGACTTTTCAATCACTCAGTGCTTCTCAGTTCCGAACCTTGTCCGCAACTCTAGGGGTTAAGAATAGAGAACTGTTCCCCATTCTTTGCAGCCTTATATATCTTATAACACAGGTAACATGCAAACATCAATAGACAGGCAAGACAAAAAGCAAAGAAAACAATTTCCATATCATTTACAGGTGACATGTCCCTTTTAGGTTCTTCCGTACTATACAATTGGCATCGAGATGTCATATAAGCATGCAGCAGCTTACCTCACTCATCGATACAGAGAATAGACACACAGGAACCTCAGATATACTAATTGGCAAGATCAAAGGCTTACCTTCACAGTACTGTTTTTATCTATCTGAGGTCCTCTGGTCCCGTCCTCAAGTCGATCGGTGAGTGGGTCGGCACTCTATTGGCTGCACATCAGACAATCTCGAGGCCCCACGTCATTGGTCGCCAATTTCTGTCGGGGGTTAATCTCCCCCGGGATGGATGTCACCGTAAGCCTAATTAAATAGATAACCAGTTTCGAGCGCTCGGGAAACAAGACGTACACAGGTACCGTGTATGAACAGTTTCTACTTTATTACGTAGTTCAATACAGTTTTAAAAGCAAGCTCAATTACATAACAGTCATGTGATCAATATACATATATGGTCTTTCCAGTTCCGTTATCACACAAATTTGTTCATTTACCCATCACCCCAGATGTTTTCATTTTCACCTTATCTAAATGTCCTCCCAAGACTACTAGTTCTGCTGAAATCGGCAGAACTGTTGATATCTCCCCCAGACTCCAAGTCTGTCCTTATCAACTACGCAGTCTTGTTTACAGAACATTCCACCCTCTTGTGCTTTCTGTATACTGTGATATAGAATATAGTGCAAGTTATGTTTTAACCCTTACATATCAATAATTGTTTTTGTGTTTATTGTTATTAAAATTACCATGTGCAAATTTATTTGTGGCAGTCTATACTATATGAAAGAATAAAGAAAAATCTATGACAGTGTTCTGTGTCTTCTCCTTCTTGTTTTACAAATATCAGGTAACCAAAACATCATGAGTTAATCTAAAATTGTCCACAAAATGTCAATGTACATAGGTCATCAATATCAGATTGGTGAGGGTCCGATGCCTTGCACTCCCTTGTATCAGCTGTTTTCAGCAGCTATTACACAGAGAATGAGGCAGGGGTCACTGCAGATTAGCTCCCATTCAAGTAAATAGGAGCTGATGTACAATACCTGGTTTGGCCACTACACAAAGATCATGTGCACATCTTCTGTTCTCCTCTTGGGTCCCAGCAATACCATAGAGCTGTGGTTCTGGGAGTAGAATAGAAGATGTACACATCCTGTGTGCCAGAGAAGGTCCTGAGCACCGCATTAGAGATCTGTAAGTACAATATAATTATAGTAAAGAGCAGACTGAACAGTATATAGTGGGAAGGGAGCTATTACCTATGGGGGGACACTATTAGATCACTACTACAGTACAGTAATACCTCGTACATTCGCGAGGTTATGTTACAGAGCGGGTCGCGGATCGCAAGGAATCGCGAATGTTTGGTACAAGCGCTTAGAAGCGCTTACAATGCCGATTTCTAATGTTTAACCACTAAATATCAATAAACTTTACCCTACAGTACTGTACAGTATACTAAAGTATACTGTACAGTACTGTATATTAATACATTCATTCATTTTTCTTATACACTCACAGTAAAATGAAACTAATTACCGGGTACGTAACGAACAGGACGCTACTACCCAATAGCGAAGGTGTTTTTTTTTTGTTAAATTTCACAGATCTGAGAAAAAAAGAGCAAAATCTATATATGTTAGTTGCCAAAAAAATATCGCGAATCTGTGAATTCGCAAATTCGGAAACGCGAGTGTACGAGGTATTACTGTAATAGTGCCCTTCCAGGTAATAGCATTACGTATTTGTGGGAAGCACTATTAAGGCACTATTACTGTAATAGTGCCCCTCACAGTTAATAACATTACTTATGTGGGGGGGAGAATAGAAGACTGCATGTTTAAAACAGAAGCTAGAAGAAGTGCAACAAGATTAGAGTTCTGCGAGGAAGGGGGGTGGAAGATACGTAGCCAAAAAATGACTATAAATGCATGACTATAAAGTAACAATATGCCCATACGTTTTGTTTTAGCTTTGAGCGAAATGACAGGTACGCTTTAATGAATACTATTCCATATAATTGTGTTTACAAGGAAAATGTATTATATTTTTGATGTAAAGTGTAACATAAATTTGAAAATAAAATCAATAACATTATAAAATAAGCATGTGCTGCAAAGAAAAAAGTATAAATGTAGAAAGCGTAAAACTAGTGTATCATTTAGTTTAGAAAGCCTATTATTTATTTTGGGAGAAAATAAAAATTATTTCTTAACTCAAAATAAGACAAGTGCAAAAAGATCATTTCACACTTCTGCAAGCCCTAATCACTGTGGATGGCAGCTAATTACCAGCTGCGCCAAAAATGAGATGAACAACATAGCAATATCACCCAAAACTTTCAATTTGCAGGATGCCAGGCAACAATAAAACATGCAGCGTCTACAATAAACAAAATGCAATTGCCCATAGTTGCCATAGAGTTGTACACCTGCTGAGTAACGCAAATATCTAACCACCCAATCACATCGTGACAACGCAATGTAGAAATGGTTGCAAATAACCATAGTAATTAAAGGAATGCTATACCTAGAAATAAATAATAGAATAAACGAGATAAACTGATAGATTTTCTGCATATTCCTAAAACAATCAGAAATCCTGCAGACATCATGCTTTTTTAGTCTAGTGGGTGGGGCTTACTGTCCTATTGCAGACAGGACAGATGGATGAGGCTTCGTCTGCAATAAGAGGTTTTATTCAGAGACAGAATTATATAGAATACTTTATACATTTCTGTGCTTTTTTTTAACAAGACAAGGCAAAATTGGATCATGTGAATGGTGGAGATAGTTTGCATGATTTTGAATATTTTCTATGATAAGTGTTTCTTTAAACAGTTTGTAAATGTAACATTCCCAATCCTATGTTACAAAATATGCTGGGATGTTAAATACTCTTATATATTACTAAAAGGCAATAGATCTCATAGTTAGGCCAATAAAAGACAAGCCATCTTTTCTGCTCTGCACAATATGCCTCATGGCTGGTTCAAACAACAAAATTTGCAGAGGAATTTGAGGCGGTCTTCCACCTTGATTCCTCTCCAAATTCCAGCCCTGTATATTCTACTTAGCTTACGCTAGGTTCACACTAGCATTTGGCTTTCTGTTCTTTGGGTCCTCTTTGGGACCTGAAAAACAGAAAGCTAATCTGCTTAAAAAGCGGTTAACAGTGAAAACCTGGGTTTCAGCTCGAAAAACATCTCTCCACATTTTGCAAGCGGATTCGGTGACGTAATCCCCAAACGTACTTCTAACGCTAGTGTGAACCTAGCCTTAGGCTTTCCTTAAGATAGGCCATAAATATGTGATTGTGGGGGAGCTGATAGGTGGCCCTTGCACAGACCAGCTTTTCAGGTGCCTCCAGTCTGTGTACAATACAGTGCATGGAGACAGATAAGTTGGCTCTGTGACTTGTATAGTGGCTGGGCACTGATACTACTGCTCGGTTCCCACAAATATTGAGGCAATTCTCCTAAACATGACTTGACAATTTTGGAACAGTTCAAAAAAGGATGGTCTTTTGAAAACTGACGTAATTTATCACTATCATTCATTGTATTGCAAGTTTTGGCAAAAACCGCAGCGTTTTACAGTCCCTGCGAAGTGGATGGGATTGTAGTAAATCCCATCCAAACATTGCGGAAAAATACATGCAGCATACACGTTGCAATTTCCAAAACCGTCGCGATTTTGGAAATCGAAGCACACCAATTATACCTGCGGAAACGCCGGCAATTTCCCTATAGGTACAATGGAAGCAGAAAGTCCGAAAAGGAAACCTCTGTGGATTTTCTGTGAAAAGCACTGCAAGAAAAACTGCAATGCATTGCCGCTGCGATTTTTCCCGCTATGTGGGGCCTTAGCCTTAGACACAGCTTTTGAATCTCAAGAATTTCTCATTGCCCTGCACGCCCACTTTTTGTGAGAATTTGCAAATAATTCTGCCCATGTGCAAATCTGCCAGAAAATGATGTAAAAGGATTATGAATATTGCTAATAGTTATTATGGCAGATTACGTCCCATTGTATTTTTCTGAATTAAATTTTTAGACAATGATCCTGACTGTTTCTTTCTTTTCTTTGCATTTTAGACTTATATTTTTGTTGTTTTCACATATTTTTGCACAGCTTCATTATTTAGTCATATATAAAGTATAGATATATATTAGTAGTTTATGTATTTTTTCTCACATTTATTACATCCTCAAAATACAATGCACACAGATTGTACCGTTATTTGTATTTTTGCCTTGTTTTGGGTATCCCAGCCTATTTTTACTATCTTTTCCAAACTGCTTGTTCATTGTGTTGCTTAATATACTTCTGTATTCCTGGCTGAGTGTGCAGGTGTGCACATCCCTGCTGCTGTATTATGGCTTGATATCTACCAAGAATAAAAAATCACTTATGCCACCTCCTGATGGCATGTGACGCCGAGTTAGAAAATAATGGTCATATATATGTGTTTCTTAATGCCACAAAAATTCTAGTTCTTTTAAATAATTCCTCATCATTCAGCACATAAATGAAATGGTTCTTTTACATGGCTCTTGGCAGCTTTGAAATGAAGGTATATTGAGTTTGCATGCCAACCCTAACTGAGGGCTTTCTGCCTATCGGGGTGAATGTCACTCCGAAGGTCCTTGTGATATAGGTCTGTAACTTCACCACTTGATATACTCATTACTACAGTGTTTATTTGCATTACTGCACTTATGTTATACAGTAGCACTTTAGTGCTATAGTTTATGTGGCAGATAGTGTCATTTATTTAACCTCTCTTCTTACTTTGCTTATGTGACCTTTGCATGGTGTGCTGTTTATTTCTTGTGGGACTCATTTTTAATGTTTTATTACTGTATGTACCAATAAGGATATATTTTTATGTCATTTTTCCTGGCTGGCACTCTTCAGCTGTGCTTATTTGTAGTCATTATGGTTTCCCTGGTACTGGACTTCGGCTATCTTTGGCACTCCCATTGAAGTGAATGAGAGCCACACGGGTTCGTCCATCCACCAAGTGACACACCTATATACAGTGAGGAAAAAAAAGTATTTAGTCAGCCCACTTAAAAAGATGAGGCCGGCCTGTAATTGACATCATAGGTAGACCTCAACTATGAGAGACAAAATGAGAAAACAAATACAGAAAATCACATTGTCTGATTTTTAAAGAATTTATTTGCAAATTATGGTGGAAAATAAGTATTTGGTCAATAACAAAAGTTCATCTCAATACTTTGTTATATATCCTTTGTTGGCAATGAAAGAGGTCAAACGTTTTCTGTAAGTCTTCACAAGGTTGGCACACCCTGTTGCTGGTATGTTGGCCCATTCCTCCATGCAGATCTCCTCTAGAGCAGTGATGTTTGGGGGCTGTCGCTGGGCAACACGGACTTTCAACTCCCTCCAAAGGTTTTCTATGGGGTTGAGATCTGGAGACTGGCTAGGCCACTCCAGGACCTTGAAATGCTTCTTACGAAGCCACTCCTTCGTTGCCCTGGCGGTGTGCTTGGGATCATTGTCATGCTGAAAGACCAAGCCACGTTTCATATTCAATGCCCTTGAGTTTGCACTCAAAATCTCACGATACATGGCCCCATTCATTCTTTCATGTACACAGATCAGTCGTCCTGGTCCCTTTGCAGAGAAACAGCCCCAAAGCATGATGTTGCCCCCCCATGCTTCACAGCAGGTATGGTGTTCTTTGGATGCAACTCAGCATTCACTCTCCTCCAAACACGACAAGTTGTGTTTCTACCAAACAGTTCTACTTTGGTTTCATCTGACCATATGACATTCTCCCAATACTCTTGTGGAACATCCAAATGCTCTCTAGCAAACTTCAGACGGGCCCGGATATGTACTGGCTTAAGCAGGGGGACACGTCTGGCACTGCAGGTTCTGAGTCCCTGGCGGCGTAGTGTGTTACTGATAGTAGCCTTTGTTACGTTAGTCCCAGCTTTCTGCAAGTCATTCACTGGGTCCCCCCATGTGGTTCTGGGATTTTTGCTCACCGTTCTTGTGATCATTTTGACCCCACGGGGTGAGATCTTGCGTGGAGCCCCTGATCGAGGGAGATTATCAGTGGTCTTGTATGTCTTCCATTTTCTAATTATTGCTCCCACAGTTGATTTCTTCACACCAAGCCGCTTGCCTATTACAGATTCAGTCTTCCCAGCCTGGTGCAACCCCTGCACACAGTTTTATGCTCCCTAGTGGCCCCTGCACACGGTATTATGCCCCATATTGGCCCCTGCACACAGTATTATGCTCCATATTGGCCCCTGCACACGGTATTATGCTCCACAGTGGCCCCTGCACACGGTATTATGCTCCATAGTGGCCCCTGCATTGGTATTATGCTTCATAGTGGCCCCTGTACTGGTATTATGCTCCATAGTGGCCCCTGCACTTGTATTATGCTCCACAG
Organism: Leptodactylus fallax; assembly: GCA_947044405.1. Taxonomy (NCBI): domain Eukaryota; kingdom Metazoa; phylum Chordata; class Amphibia; order Anura; family Leptodactylidae; genus Leptodactylus; species Leptodactylus fallax. The sequence goes on from CAMRHE010000123.1 coordinate 4,019,187, forward strand.
TGGCCCCTGCACAGGGTATTATGCTCCACAGTGGCCCCTGCACACGGTATTATGCCCCATAGTGGCCCACCCATGAACTATTATTATACTCTGGGGTCTTTTCAGACCCCAGAGTATAATGATTGGAGACCCAGGGGCGGTGACAAACATAAAAACCAGTGTTACTTACCAATCCTGGACACCTGTGCACTCCTTGCAGCTTTCGGCCCTGGTTTACATTGAATAGTAAAAATGCTGCCCCCCAGACAGTGCCGCCTGAGGCGGCCGCCTCACTTTGCCTTATTAGCGGTGCGCCCCTGCCTATAATATTTAACATCTTTTGTACATCTTCTCCCTTTTGAAATCTTGAGAGTTTCGCCCATCTCTAGTCATCACACATGTACTTCTTTATTCACAAATAATGCTTCCATTTATAAACAAGCATGAATAAAACCCTAAGGCTGTGTTCACACTGTGCTCTTTTCCTGCATGCATTTTATAATTGCAATAATGAGTAGCACATGTTACTATATATTTCACCTGCATGGTGATGGCCATTAACTTGAAAATGTCGGATTTACTGGTATAATAGACATGTTACTCATTACTGCATTTAATAACTGCATACATCTGTGTGGCTGAACAATATCTTGCTTTTTTTCCTTTTTGTCTATTTGCAAAATTACAGTAAACTTAAGTAAAAAAAAAAAAATCTGCACGCATTTCATCAGTAAAAAAGCACAGTATAAACCCAGTCTCACAATGGTGCCACTGATGATGTACAGTATTTCTTAACCCTTTAATGGTGCATGGTAGTTTGGATGCTAATGTTTACATTATGCATTTTTTTATTACAAATTGTTTTGTTTTTTCTTTTTATTATTTATTAAGTTTTTACACTTTCTTTTATAATTTTCAAACTTTTTTTTTCATATTTTCCTGTCCCACAAGGGAATTTGAACCTGGGATCTCCTGATCCCCAGTGCAATGTACCGCAATACATTGTATTGCGGTACATCGCTCATAGTATCCCCATGTGTAATAGGGAAAGGCAACCAGGAGACCGTTAATCACTATTGATCATGGCATCTGAGGGACTAAGCCGCTGGAGTCAGAGCATTTTCCGACTTCAGCGGCAACTCCTGAAGCAACAACTCCTGGGCAACTTCTGAATCCCTGCTGTGTAATACAGCCGAAACCCAAATGTCAAAAAGTCCTAATCTTGTGCCTGCGGCATGAAAGCACTGTACTATTAAGTTAAGTATACGCTCAAAGCAACCTAATAGTACAGCACAGAGTGGGAGGCAGTTAAGGTATATTCCCATATTGGCATTTACGGATATATCTAGGCAATATGCCATCCATACCTAATGAAGATAGATAGATAGATAGATAGATAGATAGATAGATAGATAGATAGATAGATAGATTCTGTGATAATTTAAACAATTTTTAAGGGCATTACAAAAGGTCAGTGGTAGGATAAACATACTAAAAAATGTAATAAATTAAATCTATTTTATAAATGCCAGAGGATACAATGAAATACTTATGCCAGCTTTTTACATCTTAAATGCCTCACTCCGCACAAGTTTAGAGCTGAACTGCATTCTCTCAGCTTGATAAATAGGGCCTGATATCCTTGATATACATTCCAGTCAATGCTTTCTGAGCAAAACTGAACTGCTACAGGAGATCTTGCTGGGTTCTGTATTACTAAATCTAGCTTCCTTTATTGAGGCTTACTGGAAAAAATACCTATTACAAACAGCTCTGGCTGATTCAAAAGATGATGGTTTCTTTATGCATTTTTCTATATTGATCTGTAACTAGACAATTTATAGTTCCCTCTTAACCTCAAACTGTGTCTGTGGAATAAAAGATATGTTTTAAAACTCTACATTTGCAAGGCTGTAATAAAAAGTTATGGTCATTGAAGAGTAATGTCTTTCAATTATAAAAGTTTCACCCAACATCTCAGAAGATACAGTATCTTCCTAATTCTGTTTTTTTTTGTCTGAGCAAAGAAGCTGTTTTTTACGTACATTTCCTAAGCTGTTTTGGAAGCTCAGGATATCAAGACACTTATTAAATATTCAGCAATGATGCTTTTGTACAATCAGAATATAACATTTAAATGTACTTTAAATTTTAGGAAAACATAAGTCCACTGACATGAAAACAGTATAAAGCATAGTCAATTTCTGGGATGTGTTTAATGCTCAAGAATGCTACATCTTTAAGTGAGTATACTAGACATGGAAGATAAAAATATTGGCAAACAAGGCTAGATTTACCTAAAGACAAAAGCACTTCCTACCACTGACGCTCATGTGGCATTCAGCATTGAAGAGGTAGTAGGAAGTAAGTAGATACCCCTGTAAAGAAGTGATCACTGAGTGCAATAGTCAAACAGATTTTACTTTTCCTTATCACACAACATTGACATACTTCACAGTTATAGTTTGTTTAAGCTGCACAATAAACATAGTGGTTACACTTCATGCTAACTGGTGCTTTATATATAAGTTTACCAGTCTTATATACAGTACATAGAACGTCTCTACTCTTGTCCAGTTCTCCGCATGTAGAAGATGTAGTGACCAAACAGGATCAATTATGTGCAAGGATGTGCTGACAGCATAAGGAACAGCAGTAACAGGTGGAAAGTCCAGCACACCTTTGATCCAGTAAAAGTAGAGCATTTATTTGAGGCAATTAAAACCACAAACACACAGGAAGAGTGACACTTCCTTTAGTCATAGTATAAATAACATGGATAAGGCAGTTTAAGAACAGTTTAAGGCTAAGGCCCCACGTGGCAGGCCATAGCAAAAAAGTGCTGCGGGAAAAACCATGGCAGCAACGCATCGTGGTTTTTCCCGCAGCTCTTTTCACAGAAAGTCCGCAGAGTTTTCCTCTATGGACTTTCTGCTTCAATTATACCTATAGGGAAATTGCTGGCGTTTCCGTAGGTATAATTGACATGCTGCGATTTCTAAAACCTTGATGGTTTACACCACATGGGGCTCCAGCCTAAATAGTATTAGTCTGCAACTTCCACCAAGAAGCAACACCAATTAATCAATTACAAACACCAAATGTATTACTTACCTTTTGTGGCATAAAATGTTGCAATTTATTGATTTGTGACTACATAAAGCCACTTTTAGCTAAAATAGTGTCAAGTGGCCATAATTATTATCGGTGTTTCACTGAACAATTTAATTTTTGGCCTGGACAAATTCATGTGAGGCTAAGGCCCCACGTAGCGGGCCGCAGCGAATAATTATGGTGTAGTAAATAATCTAAGTTAATTAATGTTAATTCTTGTACCTCCTGTACCTTTTAAAGGAGTATAACAAGGAGACATCCCGAATGAGTCAATGGAATCCTGATTGCCTTCTCACTGTCTCTTACATACCTCCCAACTTTAAAAGGACTGAAAGAGGGACAGGGGAAAATGTACATATAGGAAGACCTACCTTCAGCACCACCCACTTTCACTTCCATCAATGTCACAGTATACAGAACCTCCCCAGTTGTCCCCCCCTCCAGTTGCCCCCACAGTATGAAGGCTCAAACATAAAAAACTAATACTCACCTTACCTCGTTCACTTGCTGTTCTCGACTGTCTCCTACTCCTGGAGGCTTCAGGAAGTAGAAGGCACAATGTAAGTGATGTCAATACATTGCGCCTCCTGCTCCTAAGACACCGGAAACAGAAACAGGGACCAAATGGTGAAGCAGGGAGCGGACGGTTCCCTGCTTCACCACTGTGTTCAAATCATCTTCATCCAGAGGAAGATGCAGATGAGTTGGTCAGGGCATGCATCCTGCAGACTGGGACATCAAGATAGGACCCAGAATCTGGGACTGTCCTGCTGATTCTGGGATGGTTGTGAGGTATGTCCTAAGGACAGAAGCACATGCTTTGAATTCCTAAGATACCTGGGTATCTCTAATCAACAGTTGTAGCAGCCTTTCGACCCAGGATCCCAGTTTACCATTCAGTGACCCTGTCCCAGCCATTAGTGATCTCATGGGAGGTGGTCAAACTTGCTAATGAATTTTGGGTAATGAATGAAAGATATGCCATCATCCAATAAGCAAATGGACATGGTGATTTTAGTCTACAGTAAGTTGTTTCAACCATTAACATATTTAGATTAAGCTGTTTATATTATGAAAAATCCATAATAACCACTTTATCCCATTTATCTGCAGAATGGACAGTAACATAAGGATTGTTAGACAAATCAAACAATGCTGTTCCTTTTTATTTTGTTAGATTATGTGATGTCTGTGCTCCAGAAAGGGATTTCTCGAAATCAATTTACTCCTAGAACTTATCTAGGACAGGCACCGTGGAGTTAGTAGGATAAAGATCTGGGTTGGAAGTATCAACCAGAGCCTTACAGTTTATGATATTATTCAGCAAAACACAGATATTGCTTATTCTCCAGCACTATATCCAATAGACTTAGTTTATCATCCTTCCAAAAAATAAATTCACCATCCCCATCTGGAAAAATATCAAAATGTCTCTTGACTGTCAATAGCTGCAAAAATCTATTCAAATCCATAATAGTGCCAAATAGATTAAAATAATGTGTTGGACTAAAAGCTCTAGACAATAACGTAAGTTGTGGAATGGACACAGTCTTTTGTGCATATCTGCGTGGGAGCTTTCTCCTTATATTTTTGGCCTGATTACTGTGTCTATATTTCACATTTTTTGTTTAAGTAAGTTTAGTGTAGATATATCAATAGGATTCTGTAAAAATGTCCTCTGTGCCCCTACTCCACATGGTGTTTTCTTTGTTGTCTTATATATTTTCACCTGTTTCCATTGATATACAATATTTTTTAGTATAGTTCTCTGAATCCCTTGCAGATTTAGATTTTTTATGTCCACACTATGTTCCTCCAGTTTAGAAATGGTAGTCCTGAAGAGACAAACGGAAATATAAAATATCCTCATGTGTTTTTGGAGGGCAACCTCCTGTTTAACAATTGTTTAATAAATGTTTAAGACATTATTAGATATCTATAGGGTTTAATATATGGTAAAATATTATGTCACTATTGACCATATTCACACTAGGTTCTGTTTTTCTTTTCTATTTTTTTCCTTTTAGTGATTGTGTACATCCATATAAATATGTGTATACTTTTATCAACATCTATATGTACTTATTGTGTTGATCATGATATGTATTATTATTTTGGATGTATGCTTAACTAAGCTTAGTATGTATTCTGATTCTTCTGGTATTTGCCAGCTCTTTGTAAATGATTAATTGGTGCTGCTTCTTCATTGGTACAAGTTTTTAGACTATTACTATTTAAACTGTTTTGTACCCATGTTATTTATACTATGACTAAGGGCAGTGCCTGCCCCAAAAGCATAAGTATCCCTGCTCTGCTTTTATTGGATCAAAGGTGTTGCTGGACTTTCCCCATTTAAGATACAATAATTATGACTCTTAGGCTGAGGCCCCACGTTGTGGAAATGCAGCTTTTTATGTTGCAGATTTTGTTGCGTTTTTGTGAGCCAAAGCCAAGAATAGCTACAAAAGGAATGGGAAATATATATGAAGTCCTTATGCTTTTCTTATACTTCTACCTTTTGCTCACTCCACTCCTGACTTTGGCACAAAAAACCACAACAAAATCTGCAAACAAAAAAGCTGTGTTTCTGCAACATGGGGCCTTGGCCTTAATCTCTGCAGGTCATTGTTAGTGCCATATGGATGTCAAGTCAATGTTAATTTCACACTGCTATCTGGAATTCACTTCCAACAGTGTTTCAGACACAAACACTCTAAGGTTGGCCAAGCCCAATTTAACATCAAAGAGTAAGAAGCCATTACTACTTTTACAAGGACCATAAGAGTTTAACGTAACATGCGTTAATTCATCTTGCATCATAACATACTGTACAACGCTCAACACATTATTATAGTCATGATGACGGCCATGCGTCATCTGACTCTATACCTAAGAGCCCCATTTAAATTACCCTTACTACCCGGTGCTTTGTTCCACTGATGTTTCCCTAGTAAATTATCCAGACCAAGGCTTTGCTACACATTGTAGTGTAGTTTACCACGGGCCTCTGTCTCAACACAAGCTCTTCTTGACATCAACTTTATTTTCCCTTAGGTATGAGTCTAGCACCACTCAACTTACTACTTGCTTTTGGATGACATCACCTATAAGCCCAGCAGACTCCCCAGATCTGAACGCCTCCAAGGTTGACAGCCAATGCCACTACAGTGATAGCTCATGCAAGGACTGCCTCTGGGTCACCCCAAGCATGCTGGCTTGTTCTCAGACAGGGGTGTAAAAAGTAACCATAGGGCCCCATAGCAAAATGATGTCCCAGTAAAGTAATGGAGTTGCATTCAGTTTTACACATCCCCTTCCATATACATATTTATAGCTAATTGCACCCTTGGTCTCAGTGAAATGGGCCTCCTTAGTTGTTCAGTGCCATAGAAGATGCTATGGGTGCTACCCTGTAGTTATGCCATGTTCACAGGTCCTACCACTACATTCCAACCTACAGCCCACCACCTCTCTTGCAACAGAAAAAACAGTCTGGCCTCCATCCCACCACTATAGCACATCTAACCAGTCAGATTTGGCACTTTGTTCACTGATGCGCACCAGTGAACAAGCCCAAGACTAACAGTTACATGAACCATCACTAGGTGCATTACTTCTGTACTGTAACATCACTGTGTGCATTATCTGAACCGTAAAAATCACTATGTACATTATCCTTGTGTGTAAAGGAGCCAAAATAATTGTACACTTTTTGAAGTTCTGAACTTGCATCTTAAGGTGGCCATGGTAGAGTGGGGCCCCTACAAGTTTTGCTCTAGGGCCTCTTGGTTACCTGTTACACTCCTGCCTGTATTCTACTAAAAGCTAACTAAGCTTCTTACCATTATGCAGTAAGGTAACACTGTGACTCTTTGTGACACATTAACTCATTTAAATATATTTAACATTTCAGAATGTCAAAGTATAAAATTCTTCTTTTTTAAGTTGCACTTCTGTTAGAGTGAATGTAACCTTTAAACAATATACTGTAGGCCTTTGTCTAAACAACATCACCTCTGACAGTGAGTCAAATTAGACAAGCCTGCAGAAAAATCTCTAAGGCGGAATTATCTATACTGTCAAAAGCAGAAGTTCTAGTGCTGTATAATAACTGTCATGAATGTAAGTGATGCCGTATGGCTTATGACAAATGTCTCTAATGCTAATGACTGTTCTCAAACAGGCATAATGCCAAATCTGTGCCAAGCTGTATGTGTTGTAAATTTATCCAACTATGTTTTTGGACATTGATAAATAGGCTTCACAATGGCCATGAAGAAGCCACATTTCTGTCCTACCCACTTTGAAAGACAACAAAGTATTAAGGCTTTTTCATGCATGAAAGCTGTAAAACAAAAAAAGCATGCAAAAACAGAAGTTATTGCTGTAGCGTACACAAATCTGACTTCTTTTCAACTAGTGATTTCTCCATTTTTGTTATAGGCAGAAGCACTTTCCTAGGCGCTATAAAATCAATACAGTAATCAATTCGAAGTGATATCACTTGGCATTTGCTGAATGAGTATAAACAGACAATACAAGGTGAATAGGAGAGGGATCTTGCTAGCAACGTTTAGTTATTGCGTTGTTTGGTAGAACTTTAGAACTTGTTTTCTGCTAAAAGTACAATAGGTTAATAAAGTATATTAAAAAATGTTCAGCAAACCTCTCCTTAAACAAAAACTGAAGCAAAAGTGGTGGTATTTTAGAAGGATATTGCTATGACACCTATTTCCGAAAGATGGAGCCACGAGGCTATAGTAGTCTAGCACTGAATATGCTTAAAGGGGTTGTCCAGGGTGTTTAGATTAACTTACCTGACTCTGGATTCTTGATGATGGACCTACGGGTTCCAGACCCCTGGGTCTTGTGATCAGAATTAGCAGTCTGACCCTCAGGTCGCTCCGCTCTTGGGTTGCTCCACCCTTGATATCACAGGTAACCTGTGCTTTGACTTTTGGCATAGTTACAGGCTAAGGCCCCACGTAGCGGGCCGCAGCAAAAAGCGATGTGGGAAAAACAGGGTTTTTTTTTTCCCGCAGCGTTTTCCACAGAAAGTCCACAGAGGTTTCCTCTGCGGACTTTCTACTTCAATTATACATATAATATTGAGAAGGAACAAATAAACACCTAAAAAATAACTTTTAATGTATATCTGTTAAGACAGAGTTCATAAGTCACTTTCACCATAGTTGTGTATATATTAATCACTAACACATGTATGTGAGTGTATAAAAACAACTCCACAGGGCTGTTGATGTCCTCAAGGAGTCAGTCATAAGACAATAAGAGGTGGTGGAAGCAAGGACCATATCTGAAAGAGAGACCATTAGTTCCTCTCTGTTACCTTGCTAAGAAAATACCCCCCACTGTGTTATCACAGATGGCTGATTAAGTGTGCTGACAGCTGGCAATGTAGCAATGCCTCTATTTTGGGTTACCTCTGTTAAACCCCCATGACTTTTAGGGGGGCAACTCTACAGTATATAGTGGTCCAACCAGTATTTGTTTAGCTTGCCCAGATAATCTTAAAGAGGACCTTTCATGTCCTCCTGCACATGCGGTTTTATATACTGTACCACTAGAAAGACGACAGTGCGCTGGATTCAGTGCACTGTCAGATTTCCCGTTACGTGCGGGGCTGAAGATATCAGTGCCGTTAGTTTCAGCACCGATCTCTGCCCACCATCAGACTGTACTCCTCCGTAGCCCTGTACTGTCAGAGGGGGCGTTCCTTACCGCCCAGCTAGACTGTCAGGAACGCCCTTTTGTCAGTGGGCAGAGATCGGTGCCGAAACTAACGGCACTGATATCTCCAGCCCCGGGGCACATAAAGGGAAAGCCGACAGTGTGCTGAATTTAGCACACTGTTGGCTTTCTAGCAGTATGTAAAACCGCATGTGTCTGAGGACATGAAAGGTCCTCTTTAAGTGGGCTTGACTTGGCTGGCTCACAACTGGGAGTGCCTCCTCACTGTGTACACTCCATGGTGGGATAAAGGCAAAGCTGTAACCCGATCAGCTTGCTCTTTGTCTAAAGCAAGCAGATTCACTAATCCTCATACACTGCATGCCCTAATAACAGGTTATTGCAAACTAATAACTGCTTAACTAGAATTCTCCCTACTTGTTTCTACGCTATTGAGTTCTTCCTCAGGGGATTACAGTTGCCATAAGAGTCTAAGATAGTAGGCAGTGACTAGCAGAGGAATAAGAATCAGGACATGGAGGTAGCCACTGTCTAGTGACGCTACCTTCACGCCTGTAAATCGGTGTATATATACCAATTGGGAAACTGCCGGCGTTTCTGTAGGTATAATTGACATGCTGCAATTTCCAAAACCACTATGGTTTTGAAAATCGCAGCCTTTCCTCTGCACATATTTTTCTGCAATGTGTGGATGGCATTCGCTTTGCAGGTGGCCTCGTGGGGCCCTGGCCATACTGAGGAGTCTTTCTGTTCCGCTCCATTCCAATTATGACGTTCTGCTCCTTCAGATTTCCTATGAACAAATGAATTAAGTACAATATGGAACAATGTTTCTAGGGTAGAATTTTCTAATTTTCTTCAAGAGGCTATGCTAAGGGAGAATATTCTAGGGGAGAATCACCATGCAAACAATGCCTGACAGAGCCAGTGCATGGGTGCTGAGCGGCTCAATATTCAGAACCATAATGCTTCTTTTGAACCCTTATAGGGGTAAATTGTACTAGGATAAGAAAAACATGGCTGCTTTCTCCAAGATTTCACTTCCCAAATAAAATTGAATAAAGAGTGATGAAAATATGGGATACTCCTCAAAACAGTATGAATAAAAACTGTATCTTGTGCTGCAAAAAAAGATGCCTTTGACAGCTCCATACACAGACACATAAAAAAAGTTACAGGTGTCAGAATATGGCGACTAAAATAATTTTTTGCATTTTGCAAGTATTGGATTTTTGTAAAGATATTAAAACATGTCAAATATTATAAAATTTGGTAACACTGCGATCATGCCGACTCATAGAATATAATGAACATGTAATTTTTACCATACAGTGAACACTAGAGATGAGCGAATAGAAGCTGACGAAGTGGAATTCGATCTGAATTTCAGGAAATCTTCGATTCGCATTGAATCTGGATTTCCTCACGCTTTGTGGTATCGAATCGCATTTTAAACTAAGGACACGTCGGTATAGCCTTTAGAAAGGCTATTCAACTCCTACCTTTGCCGTTGCATCACGCCCCCTGCGATGTCCTGGTTTTCCTAGCTCATGTAGGAAAAGAATAAAGATGACCGCCGGGCATGCACAGAGCCGTTCATGTAGGACTAGAAAAAAGATGGCCACTGGGAAAGTAGCTGTTTTTAATGCAATTCACCGCAAATTAATTCGGATCGAATCGATTTGAGAAATTCACTCATCTCTAAGTGAACACCATAAAAACAAAATCTATAAGCTTCCTTCCATGTCTCTTCCTCTCATTTCACCACATTCTGATTTTTTTTTTCTAGTTTCCCAGTACATAATTTGGATTTTATTTTTAATGAAACCTGTACTGTAATTGGTGCCATATAGAGCTATTCAGATTAGTGCTGTTCAATAGTGCTCAGACATATATTTCTTAAGCATGGGCATAAAGTGGCAGCACATATTATTCTCCTCCGCCAAATCAATTAAGGCTATACTTTCTAAAATGTCAGACATTTGTGAAACAGCACAGGTTTTTCAGATGTGATATTTAGCAGTGTTCCTGTTCCAAGCGCTTGGATAATAGTAGACCCATTAATCAATATGTAAAAGACATGTTTAATCAGGATGACTTTTAGTACAACCCTGACAACCACACTGACTCCTTCCTACAACAACATACAAGATTTACTCTCTAAAGTGGAAGCTTCTAAAAGGGCCAAAAGGTAAATGTTCATTTACAGAGGTTTAGTATTTGCCATAAATGAAATTTTTAATATAAAATGTGTATTAAACTAACTGTAAGCAGCAGTGTATTACCATTCTAATTAAAATCACCTAATTAAATCATTAATTTGTTTATTCCATTATCTATATATACACTGTGAGCAAGTGAAGGCTTAAAAGGAGTCTGTCAGCAGGAAAACTAGAATCAAAGAAATTCCAGTACCTTAGATTGCTCTTTACACACTTTCCAAATATGCCTTTGTTATTCAACACTGCAGCTCCAGAATTGAGAAAATTGATGTTTTATTCATATGCAAATTTGGTGAAAAGGCTTTTGGGACATTTCTTATCTTTCCTGGGCTTTGCTCTGTGCTGTAGATTACATCCCTTAACTTCTGCCCAGCTCAACCTACCATCCTTTAGTTGATAGCTCTCCCCTGGGGAGAGCTGGACAGAAGTTAGGAGTGGCAATATACAGCATAGACTCAAGCTGGGGGAAGATAAGAAATGCCCCAAAATACTTTTCACATAATTTGCATATGACTAAAAGCAATTTTCATAATAATGGGGCTGCAGTGCTGAATGACAAAGGCATATTTGGAAAGTGTGTAAAACGCACTGCAAAGTTTTGTGGCTACTTTGAATACGATTTTCTACTGACAGACACCCTTTCATTAACACAACCTCTAGCACTCACATAGTCAATTTGGGAAATCACAAGCACTCACCATACTAAACTATTTATCTTACATTTTTACTTTTATTTTCTAAGCTTCTGATAAACAATTGCATCAGGACAATGACATAAATTTAGTTAACTGCTAAATGTTTGCTTTAGGCTAAGGCCCCATGTTGAGGAAAAGCTGCTTTTTTGTTGCAGATTTTGAGCCAAAGTCAAGAACTTAAAAAGGAATAGGAAATTTAAAAGTTCTTATATGTTTCCCTTTTGTTAAATCCACTCCTGACTTTGCTCAAAAAACCACAGCAAAATCTGCAACAACAAAAAAATGCAGCTTTTCCGGAATATGGAGCCTTAGCCTTAAAATGTCTCCTAAAAGCTTCCATATTAGTACACAAGTACAACATAACTTAAAAGGAGTGCGTTATCAGGACCCAGCATATCTATCTATCCTAGCAGATAAGTTAGGGTCACCCGAATCAAACAATACTTCCCCTTGTGAATGAGTGCCTCCATTGCTCCAATATCGCCATTTTTGTCAATATACAAATAAGCCCTTTGGAACAACAAGGGTGTTGCAGTTGGTCCAAAGAGGTAAGCCTCCTACCACCCTGTGCTGCCTGCGCTGTCCTCTGCTCTTCCCTCCTGCCTCTGATTGACAGGGCCAGGAAGTGTATACCTAATCTTGCCATGCTGTAAATTCTGTCACACATTTATTTAGGCTCAGTGCACACCACAGTTTCCCATACAAGTGAAACAAACAAACCAAAGACAACTGTATGCTCCTGGATTCTTGTTATTGATGGATCTGTATGAAGACAATTACTCTTCACAAGGCTAAGTAGAGGGCAAAAGGCAATTAAAATCTCTACACACCTTCACTGGTGCTCTCCTCAATGTGAGAGATTCTTGTCCCTAGACAATTACTCTTGACAGTTTATGCTTATTTGTTTCAAAGTACCTCTGTCAGGTTTTCTAACCAAATGTGGTTTTAACCTTATATTTATCTTTTGCATCCATGTTATATGTTTGGCTCAAAAAACTCCTCCACAAACTGCATCAAATACTGCAAGTGTGATTCTAGCCTAAATAGGATTTCAAAAGATAATGTTTTGTTCTAGTGACTGTCTAAAAGTAAAAACACTACTAGAGTGAATACCATATAGAATGAACCATATCCAGGTAAAGTAACGTCTCTGCCTTGGGAATCAGCACTAGTTTTCTGATACTGACGGCAGTTGATATAAAGCTTGTTCCAATAATCTAAAGTAGTTACATAATTTTTAATTTCCTTGCTGTCACTGCACTGAATAGTTTCCTCATCAGCAATTATTTGTAGTGATTTAATACACAGTAACACTGTGTTTTGTTTGACTCCGTGACCCTAAATTCTAAACTGTGCACCTGACTCACATACAGAAAAGTAGGGAAACAAAGTGCTGGCACATCATGGTATTTTCTTAGCTGTCAGGTTCAAGTATATTTTTCATGTGAATATTAATCATTTTTATATCTTTGCATCCAAAACTGTCAAGAGCATTTCTACTGACACAGAATAATTTTCATTTGATAGACAGACCAAGCAATGACATTTAAACAGCACCATTGAGTTTTTCAACTTCAGATAATTAAACATTACTAAACCCATCCATTGCTGACAAAATGTCATTTTAGGCATTTCTGGTTCACACTAGCTCCTAAATTCTCAGCTGCAATTGAATTAATTTTCTTTTCCCTTTGTTGAGGATTTGTTTACTGGCAGAAAGAAAACAACTTTCTTCATTCCGCCAATGGAACAATAAAATTCTATTAAAAATAATAAATGAAAAGTGAACGACTTTTTTGGTCTCTAAATTTTTGTCAGGGTGATATTAGAGTTTATGGTATACACACAAAGAAGACTGTACAAAGACTGTGCTATATGAACATACGTACAAATTGTATAGTAGCAGTCCCTGAGATCTTAGTTTTCCTCCTCTCCCTTTCTCCATATTTCCTCTCTTGGTCAGTATTTAATTCTTGTAGTTCTGTGAAAAGGACTTAGATGCATTTCTTGAACGGAATAACATTCAAAGCTGCATGTACTAGAGGTCTGGAGATTGGTCAAGGGATTCATTCTGACTTCCAGCATGAAACAGGGGTGGACTGCGATGATATAGCATCCCTTGCACACAAAACATATAAGACTATATACATTATCACACACAGTGGGGCGAATTTTTCTTTATGTAGTCATGTAACTTCCTTAAATATGTAAACCGCACCATCAAAACAAGATGATAGATAAAGGCAGAACACAGTAACACCTAATCTCAATACAGACATAAGTGTATGCTATCACTATACAAGTGCACCAATATAACCAATAATACCGACATACTGTAAACATATAGAGGTCAGATACCATTTGGTCTGCGACGGATTATACTACAGCTTATACTAGAAAATACTGTACTGATCAGACACAGTCACAGATGGAATATATAACAATTAGAGACAATCTGTCACCTATCCTGATGTCTTTTAGAAAATACTTGTGTTAACCATGAATCTACAATGCTGGAGCAACTTTGCATTGTGCCATTCCTGTTTTTCCCCTGGGAAATATAGGATTAAATTGACAACTGGGTGTTATCATCCCCTTTTCACAGGGCTGTTCCCCTATATAGTCTGAATGTGTCCAATTATTACTGACAGAATCAGACTGTGTAGGGACATATCCTATTGGCAAGTGAAATAGTAACACCCATTTGTCAACTACACTAGGGATACTTAAAGGCTTTCTATAGCACTGCTGATTGATTTTAATTAAGTGACAGCTGCAAATTACAATATTGCATACTCAGCATATTGCTGTGTATTCCAGCTGGAGGTCCATAGTTAAGGTCAGTTATTTGCATCATAAAATCCTCAGTATATGTGAGAAATACATTTCCAGGAGAAATAAAAAAGGAATGCAGAGTTCTTAGTAAAGATGCTGCAAAATTGTTACCTCATAAGTAATAAAATGATTTACTATACCAGGCATGTTATTCTCAAAATCCAACGAGGGACAGAAGACATCCTCTGATTGTAGACATAATCTTTCCATGCAGCCCAAACTGATGTGATGACTTCTCTTGACCACTACAGAGTTTGCTTCTGTCAGCGTCTACATCAACAGAAAAAAAAATTCAGACCCCAGACTAGACTCCTGAATCAGTTCACATCCCAGACCAGACCCCTAAATGAAGGGTAATGTTATGCCTTTTATAATTGGTTGCCTCAGGACTACCATGACCTACACTGGTAACTGTCATTCTCTTCCATGGACCACTCCTGCCATTCTGTGATTAAGAACCGGAGAGGAGCACCTGGATGTGCAATTCAATGGAGATGAGGGGTAACTGAGCCTTATTTACCAGTATGTGCAATTAATATGCTGGCTACACTTGCTCCTTTGGACAGCACAGTTTAACAGGTTAACAAGTAAAAATTCGGTAGTGATCCTACAGTAGTACAACCCTTTCAATTTACTGTTACAAGCATGGTTGATAACTGAATTGAAAGGAACAGCAATGTATGGTATCTGTGCTGGATCTTCAGGGGGCATTAACTTGTTCTCACACAACAGGACCTACTTACCAATCTGACTTGCAGGCTCACCTATCTGCTCCATGTGATGCAACGACTCAGACTGCCCTTACTATATGTATAATCCCACCTTCCTCTTGCACATCAGTGAGCAGGATGTGGCACTGCTGTGTGCAGATATAACACTTTTGATCCTCCTATGCCCACATAGTGAGTTTTCCTCTCCAATCACCTGTCCTAGACCACTTATGCTCCAGTTATCATCTCTCCTGCTTTTACTCTTCCATCCCAGATATCATTTTCCACTCCGCAGTATCCTCTATTTCCATCATTGTCATTTCTCCCGCACTGAAACATCACCTATTGATATCCTTCAGCATCATCCCTCCAGAATCATCTTAATCCCAACAGTATCATCTCTTGAACCAGCTCATTCAAAGAGTATTCCTGCTTTCCTTTCAGTATCATCTTTCCCCACCCAAGTATCACCTGTCTCCCCTCCAGTTTTATCTCTCTTCCAGTGTCATCGTTCCCCCAGTGTTATCTCCCAGCTGTATTATCTCTCTCCCAATATGATCTCCGTCCCCTTGTTTTATCTCTTCCCTACTATGAAATATACAGTATATATTTAATATGACAAGTTATATGTACTAGATTATGGTGATTCATTCTGATTCAGATAGATCCAGCTATTTATTCTGAGTCGGGGTGGAATTTTTCTTCCTAATATGAAGTCATTGGCAATTACCTCAAAGTGGATTTTGTCTTCCTCTAGGTCAACAATGTAGGATTATAGGTTGGATTTGATGAATATGTCTATTTTTCAACCTTATTAACTAAGTAACTATGTATATTACTGCACCATAGCTCCCAACCGTCCCACATCTGGCAGGACAGTTCCAATTTTACACTGCTGTCCTGCGGTCCTGGATAGCCTACAGTTTGTCCCGCTATGCCCCTGAAGTGTTTTGCTGTTAACAAACTTTATTAGGGTAGAGTAAAGGCTAAATGGTAGATGCTAAATCCTAGTGGGCTAAAGGACCTTTGATGATGTCATGACTATATGATCAGACTCTTGTGTGGGCGGAGCTATTCTAAATGCTGCAGGACAGTGTGATGTTACACAGAAAGCTGGGAACGAGAGTGATCGAAGATGAGGAGAGAAGAGACAGCATGTGTAAGCAAGAGGGGGGAACTGGGGGCAGATGTAGGGGGCAGTTAAACTGAAGGCAGATAAAGGGGGGCATTAAGCTGGTGGAAGATAAAGGGGACATTAAATTGGTGGAAGATGGGGCCAATTAATCTGGGGCAGATGAAGGGGGGCATTAAGCTGGTGACAGATGAAGGGGGACATTAAATTGGTGGCAGATAAAGGGGGACATTAAGATGGTGGCAGATGAAGGGGGGCATTAAGATGGTGGCAGATGAAGGGGGGATTCACATTAAACCGTGGGGGGTGGCTGGAGGGAGACATGTCTGCCTCTAGTTGCCCCCAGTTTAATGTCCCCCTCCAACTACCTCCACTGTTTGATGTCACCCTCCAGCTGCCCCAGTTTAATGTCCCCCCCAGTTTAAACTGGGGCACCAGGAGAGGGACTTAATACTGTGGGGCAAATGGAGGGGAACATTATAATGTGGGGGCATATAATGTTAGGGTGACTGTAGGAGCATTATGCTGAGAGGGGGCACATGGAAAAATAGATGAGAATGGGTGGAGTCAATGTAGAAGTGGGTGGAGCTAAATTTACCGATGCATATTTTGTCCCTCTTTCTGTCCTTTGAAAGTTGAGAGGTATGCTGTACCACTGCCGAAACAGAGCAAAATCTCATGCAAATATTGTTTCACTGTGTGAATAAACCAAGAATATATTACTCTTAAAATGTGCTGTACATCTGTTCTATTATAGAATGAATTGCACTTCCACTAAGGTGAAATTTACATGTTTTTTAATTCTGAAGAGGAGTTATTTGCATTTCATTCTTCTCTCTTCTAACACTGTTTTGGACTTGCATTCAGCATCAATTGCCTGCTGAACATTGAATGGATCTCATCAGTTTACTTTCTTTAGGATTCAGTATCTTTTAATTGCAGGGCCTATTTTGAATTTTACCAAGACACCCATTCTTTGCTAAAGGAATAAAGCTGCCTGTCTTTTTAGTTTTCAGAACAGGTATCAATGGCTTTCCAATGTCAAACTGCTAACAATAACATAAGAAATTCTTTGCATCTTAATGAAAAAATAATTTCATTTAAACACCTATTATCCAGTTAGACACCTATTATACTATAATATTCAATCATCATAATAATCTAATTGCAAATCAGATTTTCAGTATCATATAGCCACCCACAGAGTGTATCTTGATATAAAGTTGTATAAGGCCCCCTTGCACACAGCTGTATGAATGGTCCGGGTTTTTCCCAGATAGCACACTGACCCATTCATTTCTATGGGCCTGTACACAAGACTGTGAATTACACGGTCACATGTGCAGACTGATAGTCTGGGTCGCAAAATATGGAATACGTCCTATTCCGGTCCGATTTTGCGGCCCTGCTTCCGTGGCTCCTATTCATTGAATGAAAGGGGCCGCAGAAGCACGGCCGGTGCACGGGAGGCACACAAATGACATCCATGTGTCTTTCGTGTGCCACCTGTGCCATTCATTCACAACAGCTGGTTAGCACACATGGCCGTGTGCAACCAGCTTAAGGCCCCTCTTAGCAGAAATACATTTTTTTCGGACCCCTCAGTTGGCTTTGCTTAATTTAGAGATGGGCACATTCCCCCCTCCACATCGCAAATTGGTGTGTAAAATTTTGGTGATGGCTAAATTGATTATCTCTAGGAAATGGAAGCAGCCTCTGCCTCTGTCATTGCAGGACCTCCTGACGCTCATTGACACCACTCACTCATATGAAAGAATCGTTGCTCTAGGGAATTTTTCTTTTCCTAAATATAGGATTGTGTGGGAGAGCTGGCTGGTGAGTCCGCACTGCTCTTTACATTGATCTACATTCTTGCGCTACTGTTGCTAGACCTCCAATGTTTGTGTTTATGCTTTTGACTTTGTACCATACTTAGTTGTCGCGTAAACAAGTCGAGTCCTATTTATAGGCTTGTCCTACCTTGTCAACTGACCCAGGCCGATTATAGTACCTTTCTTTTGACCTGCTTCCTGTTTTCCTCCTCCCATGTGTCATGTTGTGTTTGTGTCTGTTCCCCCTGGATCTATATGGACGTATAACTTTTGTGTTCTCTTTTTTGATTGTCTCAGTATTTTATACTGTTAAATGTTTGAAAATTTCAATAAAAATCATTGAAACAAAAAGAAATACATTTTTTCCTGCAGTAGAAACACATCTGAAAAAAATGCTGCGTTATACAGTATGAGCAAAGTGAATGAGATTCTAGTTAATATTGTCCATTCACTGCGGAAAAAAAGCTGCGTTTTCAAAAGCATGTAAATTTTAGCAGTGGAAATGTGAGCGTTTTCTCTATAGATTTAGGCTAAGGCCCCACATTGTGGAAAAGCTGCTTTTTGTTGCAGCTTTTGCTGCGTTATTTTCAAGCCAAACCCAGTAGTGGCTTCATAGGGAATGGGAAATACATAGCAAAGGCGCAATGAAAACCGCTATGCGTTTTCACTGCATTTTTTTCCGCAGAGTTTCATTCTGCGGTTCACTACATTGGGCCGTAGCCTAACATTGGTTTAATCACACTGCATAATTTGTACATGTAGCAAAGGTGTGGACAACGGTCCTCTCTCTCCTTACCTAGTTGGCCACTGGGTTAGTCTACTGTAGTTGTACTTATATTACATATGTCAATCTTTTACAAATGTACTGCACCACGGAATTAATGGCACTTTAAAAATAATAATAATGATAACTGATACTTAAAGGGAATACTATTCAATCTGCAAGTCATACAGCAGGTGGAGCTTAGCAGATCAATATATAATTTTGTGTGAACATTTTGTGTGAACCTGTCATTTACCCATTAGAATCTATGGTCTTTCTATGTTGAGAAGTCAAGGAGGCAGTCCTATCAGTGGCTCCCTTTATGGCTGTGCATACAGAGATAGCTGTCAATCACTGATAGGACCACCTCCTGATACCCTCCTTTGTTGTGTTGTGTAAAAAGATATTAAGCTGCAGCAAGTTATCAGTAACAGTCTGTATGAGGTTTCATGCACAGGGCCACATGCCTCAAGTGGCGCCTCATGGGATATTTTATTTATTTATTTATTTAATAATTTTATTTATTTATTTTACTCACCCATCCATTCTCCTGTGCAAGCCAACTTCGCTCCTGCCTCTAGGCGGCGCTGCACTTATGTCACAATGCTGAGGTATGCCAGGATGCTACGTCCAGTGTCCTTGCGTTCTTTAAGTCAGGTACAGTGTACTTTGGAGGTTGCAACGAAACTGGGCCTGCACAGGAGTGTGGATGGGTGAGGAAAAAGGATTGGCTCCTATTTATTGCATTGATATAAGTTATTTAAAAATAAAAAATAAAAAAAAATATTCCATGAGGCGCCACTTGAGGCATGAGGCCCTGTGCATGAGGCCTCATACAGATTGTTACTGATAACTTGTTGCAGCTTAATATCTTTTTACACAACACAACCAAGGAGGCTATCAGGAGACAGTCCTATCAGTGATTGACAGCTATCTCTGTATGCACAGCCATAGAGGGGGGCTGTCAGTCGCTGCCGATTAAGAAAAGAATGCTGCCCCCCCCAGTCATATACTTGGCGAGGCATAAAAAAGGGGTCATATACTGTTGGGGGGGCTATAAAAAGGGGGTCGTATACTATGGGGGGCCATAAAAAGGGAGTCATATACTGTAGGGCGGCCAAAAAAGGAGGTCATATATTGTGGGAGGGGGGAAAAAGGGTGTTTTATACTGTGTGGGGGACAAGAAAAGGGGAGGGTCATATATTGTGGGAGGGGGCCAAAAAGGGGAGGGTCATATACTATGTAGGGACCAAGAAAAGTGGGTCATATACCGCGGGGGGGGGGCAAAAAAGGGGTGCCATATACTGTGGGCAGCAAAAAAAAAAAAGGGTCATATACTGTAATTGTTTTATGTGGTTTTGTGCCATGTGGGGGCCAAAAAAAAGGGGTTGTGTACCATGTAGGGGCCAAATATGTGGATTTTTTGATCTGCAAATGGCGCGTCCTACAGTTTTAATTACTGGGGCCCCATCACACAACGAAAGATAGCTGGCATCTATTTTTTTGGAGGGGGGGTGCCTTTCTATTGTTCTCCTCAGGCAGCAGAGAGGCTAGGTTCACCCGTGCTCATGCACGCAACAGTGTAGCAATTGCGGATAAAATTACGGACCCATTCATTTTTTGCTAGAACCGCAAATGATGAAGAATGTCCCACTCTTGTCTGCATGTGTGGCACAAAAAATTGTAGGGGATCATACAAGTTTTTTTTCCAGATCTATGATTGTGGATGACATACTTACATGTTTTTTGCGGATTGCGGATCAGTATTTGCAGACAGTAAAAACCACTACTGTTATATGCATGTAGCCCAAGGCCTTTTTCAGTTTTTGCCATCATTAATTGTGATCCAAACCAGAAGTTGAAAACAGGATAAGTGTAAATCTTTGTAGTATACCTTATTTCTGTGTAGTCTCCACTCCTGGTTTTAGTTTACAAACACTAATGCAAAACACTGAAGAAAGGCTGAGGCCCCATGTTGTGGAAACGCAGCATTTTTCTATTGCAGATTTTGGTTTTTTGAGCCAAAGTCACGCAGCAAAATCTGCAACAAAAAACGCTGCATTTCCGCACTTGTAAATAAGACTTATAATACAGTACTACTTCTTTGGAGTTCATTATCCCACCAAATTTATACACTACACATTGCTAAGTCTGCAAACATTACCATGAACTCTTGGAAGGGGATGTCCAGAAAAAAAAAATCTTTATACATTTTCAAAGTTGAAATGAACTAAACTTAGAAATATAGTTTAAGTATGAAATCTGCAGCATTGTCCTGATTTCAGAGCCAGTCCAGAATTCTTCACTTTTGCATTCATTCTGACAAATGCGCTCAGCTTCCTTCCTCTCACCCTTTGGTTTAGCTAATGCCTGAGCCTGAGCCTTAGCATGACAGTAAGCCCCTTCAAGCCACATTGTAACCAGAGAAGAAAGAAGTACCTACAATTGCTGCTACAGTTTGTACAGCGAATGAGCAGTGCAGCTCTGTCATGCTGCTGCGGTTCTGGTGATCCACAGGGGTCCTGGGTGTCGGACCCTCGCAGATCTAATACTGATAGCCTATCCTAAGCATACGCATCACAGTTTTTTTTTCGCAGCGATTTTCACAGAAAGCCATGTTCACAGAGTTTTCCTCTGCAGACTTTCTGTCCCTATTATACCTATATGGAAAACGCCAGCGTTTCCGTAGGTATAATTGACATGCTGCGATTTACAAAAATACGTTTTTTGAAATAGCAGCATTTTCGCAACAGATTTTTTTTCTGCAATGTGTGGATGGGATTAGCCAGAATCCCATCCACTATGCAGGTACTGTAAAACACAGCGGTTTTTGCATAGCGTTATTTCCCTCAGTGTTTTTCAATGCATTTTTGCTGTTTTTTCTTCCCTTATTAAATCTATATTGAAAGCACAGCTTTTCCACAGCATTTTTTTCCCAATGTCAAACTGCTAACAATAACATAAGATATTCTTTGCATCTTAATGAAAAAATAATTTCATTTAAACGCCTATTATGAACAGATCAGCTATTTAGAGAGGCCGCAGTGTTCATGAGCACTGCAGTTTCTTTATTGTGCCAATGATGTCATGTTCATCAGTCATATGGTACAGCAGCAACTGTGTCTCATTCAAGTGAATGGCAGTGCACAGCGCTGTGCTTGGTATTCAGTGAAGAGGCTGCAATGGTTACCCAAATACTGTGGCCTCCTCAACCAGCTGATCTGTTGAGGTTCAGGGTGATGGACTCCCTTTAAGCCTTTCTCTACATCTTCTGTACTATTATGGTGGTGATGTCAAGTATTTAAATATGGTGGCGACCATGTTGGTTACACAATTACCATGCACTAGGTAATAGTCATATGGCCCTTATGCTAAGGCCCCATGTTCCAGGAAATCAGTGTTTTGGCTGCTGCAGAAATGCTTTGAAAAATCTGCATTTTACAGGTTTGAATTTTCTACAGGTTTTTTTTTTTAGGCCTTAGGCCTCCTGCGCATGACTGTGTGCAGTCTTCAGGTTAGTAAAAGTGGCACGGATGACACATGGATTGGTATCCGTGTATCATCAGTGGTTTTGCAGATCAAAAGTATGTTTGTGTGCATGATGCCTTACCTTAGCCTAAGGTCGGGGCCCCACGTGGCGTAAATCACAGTGAAAAAATGCCACGGAAAAAAACAAGGCGTATTGCAGTTACTGTGTAGTGGATGGGATTCTAGCGAATCCTATCCCCACAGCATGGTAAAATCTGTGCAGCGGACATGCATGGCAGTTATACTTACGGAAACGCTGGCAGTTTCCCTATAGGTATAATTGAAGCAGAACGTCTGCAGAGGAAACCT
Organism: Leptodactylus fallax; assembly: GCA_947044405.1. Classification (NCBI taxonomy): domain Eukaryota; kingdom Metazoa; phylum Chordata; class Amphibia; order Anura; family Leptodactylidae; genus Leptodactylus; species Leptodactylus fallax. The sequence goes on from CAMRHE010000123.1 coordinate 4,042,015, forward strand.
CTGCAAACTTTTTAGCGAATCCCATCCACACATTGCAGAAAAATATGTGCAGTGGAAATTCTGTGATTTCCAAAATTGTGGCATTTTTGGAAATCACAGCATGTCAATTATACCTATGGAAATGTTGATAGTTTTCCTAAATAGGTATAATTGAAGTAGAAAGTCCGCAGAGGAAACCTCTCCAAACTTTCTGTGAAAAGCGCTGCGGGAAAAACCGCAATGCGTTTTGTATAAGAAAGAAAAATCAAAGCATAACTAAAGCATAACTCACTGGATGCCATAATACAGGCAGAGTTTCCAACTGGAATCTGAAAAGTTGGATCCATATGAGGCATCTACCGTGTATGTCTATAGTGCAATATTTTCCTTTGAAAGTGCATTTATTACAATTTGTTTGCCATTTTCCTTTTCTGATGGAAGTCACACAGAAACCATAAAGCATGCATATGGAGCAAAATATAGTCAGTGAACGAATAGAACTCAACATTGTATTGGTAGTGTATTTTCATATACATGAGGCCTAAAAGTATAAATACACGAATGAACGAATAGAACTCAACATTGTATTGGTAGTGTATTTTCATATACATGAGGCCTAAAAATATAAATCCATAAAAATAATACTAATAATGGCACCTTTTCTTATATAAACCTGACGCCAGTGGAAACTCTCTGTCAGCTGCTATTGACTCCTAAGATGCAATATATTCTGTGTACTAGTATAGCAATTAACAGGGTTAAATCCTTTTTATTTCTATGGTGTTGACCTTTCGGTGCTGGGACTGTAAGCAGGTGTCTCTGCTACGGCATAACTTTGCTAATGCTAATTATATGACTAAATGCACCGCTAACAACTATGATGTGCTGTAGATCTTTACACTGATCCTGTTTATTTCAACCAGGCAGTCCTTACATAACCCTCTGGTACAGGGCCTCATTATTCTTTCCCACAAAATACGGATTGTGTAATATCAGGAATGCAAGGGTTGTTTGTGCCACATGTCATTATGTAAAATGTTTGTGCATTTAGCATTGATATAAATAAGTGTTTCTTTGTCTGGGATTCTGGAAAATTAATTCTCTGCAAACACATCAAAAGGTACAGCGCAAAATAGGTGCCAAGACACATAAAACTGAAGTAGTGCAGGCACTTCCATTCATTGAAGTGTTTAATATTGGGTTAACACTACAGTCCAACTGGCTCTTAAAAATGTCCCAGCTGGGACCAAAGCACTGACCCAGTTTTAAGCAATTCAGCTGTGAATGCTTTTTCACTCTTTTAGACCAAAATCTTGTCACTGGTTATTTGCTTCATACTAACCTCAGGCTCTCCAGAGATGGAGACCTTGGTCATTACCGCTAACACCATTCCAACTGTTCTTTCTCTTTTGTCGTATATTTAAATCAAAGCATAAAAGCCGAAACCATTGGGAGAGATTAGCTTCATCCCCCTCCAACAACCACATCTGTGGAAGGATTGAACCATAATCCAGTATTATATATTTTGCATTATACATAGGCTGATTGTTACATGTTTTTAAAGTCCTTTGCAGAAAACAATGTATTCTCACAGGAAGGCTGATATTTAGGTGTTATAAATATGTATGTGTGTATGTATAAATATGTATGGTGCAATAAACTATTATCTAAAAAAGTAAAGAACAGTGGAGTGATTTCTGTACCGGCTCAGCTTTTAGTCGAATATATTTAGATTACAAATGATGTTTATGTTTATGTCTACTGTATGGGCAATTATATCACAGAATTATTTATAATTTAAAATGATAATTATATATTTATAATAAAAAATGACATTTTCTAATTAAACCTTATCTGAAGTAAGGCAAGTGCCCAGAGTCTGTATGGCAGCACACATAGATCCTACAATACCGCACCAAAAGACCTATAGGCTCAACTTGTATCTCCATATAGCACCAGATTATATATAAATCTCATATAGAACTCCTCCACCTTTTTTCTGTTGAGTTCCATATGCCTAAAGCAGCGGTCCCCAACCTTTTCTTCACCACGGGGTGGGCGGTTTAGGGGCGGGTCTTTGGTTATATGGGGGCGTGGTTATACACTAAACAGCGCTGTAGACCGGGGTGTGCTGCCGGGACCTTGGTGTACAGCGCTGTAGACCAGATCCTCGCAATTAGCTATGCTAGGAGCCACAACACTGTGGCCAGATCGCCGACCCGCCCCACATTTTGTTTCAGGAGCCGACCTGCGGGCCAGCAAAAGACCCCCAATGACCCAGTCCCGGTCCGCGGACCGGTGTTTGGGGACCCCTGGCCTAAAGTACATACAATATCAAAGGCATACAGAGGTACAGAAAGGTTTTACAGGCTTCTATATGTGCTGTATTGAGGCTCCATATAACTCAGAATTTATATAGTGTAATAAGGGTGCAGTCACACAATACAATAATATCACTTTTTGTTTCTGTGATTTTGAGAAGTGTGACAAACCCACTGAAGCAGATAAAGCAATGAAAATGTACCAGGCGTAATTTTAAGCAGAAAACTGGTGTACATGCTTTATACCTCACTTTCTAATATAGCATGGTGTATCATAAAGGGGGGGGATTGTAACACCGTGTGCCAAAATTTTAGCTTTTTTTTTTATTACAGAAATTAAGCTAGCTAATAAGTGGTGTCTAGTCTAACTTTACAATCTAAAAGTACGCCAGATTTTCAAACAGCATTAGACACTTTGATAAATCTGGCGCAATTTAAGACTGTGTAGTTTAAAACTTAAACACTGTTTTTTCATCTGCTCCACTGTTTTGCCATATAAAGATTGGCAATATGCACAATACAACGATAGTGTGGGAATATATCTTGGTTAATATGGCTATATAGATGAATCAAACAAATATGTATATCGTAACACTTTAGTATATACGTCATAGACAATTGCTTTTCCCACTGTGACCCTGATGAAATGTATATATTGCCTAACTTTTCTATGAACCTCTTTGCTACTATGAACCTTTCAAAGACCCAGGCAAAACTGGACGATATACATTTTCTATGAGTAATAGTCGAAGTATTGGTGGAGCTTATTTGGTCTATTTTTCCAAGTATCATCAGAACTGGGCACAAATACTTAGTGTGACTGGGTTACTGCTTGCCTCTGGGATTCAGGTCATCGGCTTGGATCTTGCTTGAAACCATTTGCCTGGATTATTAGTACATTAGATTGTAACATGCAGGTTTGGACACAAGAACGATAGCCAAATTTCTACTTATAAAGATTTACAAAACTCTTTTAATGTGGTAGAACAAAAGAACAAACTGAAACAGTAGAGTCATCTTCAGCTGCTTGGCCTTTGCAAGGAGAATATCCTTTTCTCTCATACAGAGTGCAACAGTGGACTTGACAACTTAATCCTCTAGTGTTAGCTGGGAATAGGTTGTGGCACCTGTGACTGTCCTTGCTGGCTGTGCGCTCTCTTTCCCAAGATGGCCACCTTCCCTGTTGCTGCTGTCAGCACCCCCTTGCTATTGCTACCTCAGTCTCTGTTGTCGCCACTACTGCATTTCAGTGCCTGCTTCTTGGCCAAGAATTTTGCCCTCTCACCCTATGTTTAGATATTCCAATTAGGCCTCCCTCAGGCTTGGCTTTCAGCTCACATAGCTTGAGCGTCCTCTTCATCATTCTGCAAACAGAACATGTGCTTCTCCAGTGGCATCCAGTCAAGCCTCCTTGGGTCCCAACTTCTGCTTTACTACTTAGAAAGGTGAGATCACCACCCTCAAGCAGACTGGGGGTGAACTCTCCACCTTATGCTTTTGTGCAATAGATTCATTGTATACGAATGCTTAGATGGTATACATATTTAAGATGACGTAGCCTCAAAAGAAGATCTCTACATGTTACAGTTAGGTGTAAATCTCTGAGTAGCTGCTAGAATTAAAGATGAAAATGAATATTTGACTATGCTCTTGGAGTCATTTGTGCAGAATTCATGAGCAGTTTGTAATCTTAAACTTAGATTTAGCCTTCATACACATGACCGAGATTAATTCGTGAAACTTGGTCCATGTTTGAGCTATATTTATCCTAAACACCATGGCAGGACATGGAATCCTAAATTATTTTTGATTAATAATTAATAATAATTTATATAATTGAATTGATTCTGATAATGATGTCCGAAACAACTAATTAAAATTATTGTGCTGGTAAAAGTCAATGGAGTAGGCACTAAATAGGTACTGTATAGCCTGTACCTTAGCTTTAGCTGATCGCTGATACCTTACATTGGATTTCAAATAGAGAGCACATATGGTATTCCACATTTTACTTGAACTGTGGACTCTGTAGTGGCTGAGAGATAAACATGTATAGGACTGGATCAGTATGTCAAAGTGAACTTTATGATTTGAAACAAAATGCAATCTTACAATGTTGTCAGTGGTCTTATATATACCTATGTGTCCAAATACAGCTAACAAACAATTTAAATGACAAATTCAGCTCTGCAACCAATATACATTTGATACTGATGAAAATAGCTGTGCTCCATGTGAAACAAAATTTTACCTATCACAAACCTGAAATTTTTTGTCAACTTGTCAATTTTCTATAATTTAAAAATAAAAGTTGAAAAAGTTTAAATGGTGTGCAGGAATTTGGAATTTTGACCATTAAAATATTGATATTCTCAGAAATAGAGGTCTCTTAACAGCTTTGTGAAATTTTTGGCAGTGTCAATATGTTCATGTGACACATCCTCCATAATCAATAATATATGTTTCATGATAGAGCAACTGGTGCCTAATATACATTATTTACATCACTGCTCATTGGAACTTAGCATAAAGCAAAGCTACCAGCATCTAAATGTAATCCCTAGGGACAGTTTGCTGCTGGGAAGGAACATCTCTAGTCACGCACAATGCTCTAGGCAGGCACATCAGGCATATTTGGCAGCTGTTTTTAGTGCCCCATGCCAAATAGAAGTAAACAAAATATTTATTTCAGTTTTAGGCTTATTTATGTAGGATGAGGCCAAGTCTGAATAGTATCTCGGTTTCTGTATTTCATCATTAATAAAACAACAAACAAAACAAAAAAAATACAAGGAAAAAACTTGGAGGAGCTGCTCCCTAGAGTATTCCCTTAAGTCTTGCATGCTTTTTTGGCTCAAAGCAATGTTTGTTCATTTGTAAAAGAATGTGAGATCTTGGAGTGGGGCTAGAGAGTGGCTTCATGCTGCAACTTCAAATGTATTATCCCAAAGAGAGTTTGTGCTTTTTCTTCTGGCTCTTATTCAGCAAAGTCTGAACAAGTTAGTGAAGTGTTCAGAGCTTCAGAGGAACATAGAAGAGGAAAGGTGCCAACAAAATAAAGTAACTATGGTAATAAATAGTTTTCATCAAAATGTAGAAAAAGATGAATTATAGCTTTCAAATATAGTTAAGATTTAATTTCCATTTTGTGCTCAAAATGTAATATATAAGTGACACATTGTCAGCATGTTGTAGTCATATGTCAGGGAAGTGTATAATAGAGAATTCAACCTTTTACCAAGAGTACTTGGAAGTAAAGCAGATATTAAAGCAGGTATATTATAGAATAGTCTGGGGTAAATATAAGTTGTAATTGCGTAACTGTAGCAATTCATATGTATATAAACTCCTAGTCCTAGTCAGTGGATCATTCAATGTAATTGGTGGATGTGGATTCTTCCTGCAGTTACAATGCTTATTTTCACTAGCCAATGACACCTTCTCAAGGTATAACACAGTGACCTTCCGTAGTTTGTTAAGGTTGAAAAAAGACATAGGTTCATATTGCCTTTTATGCTGCTACGTTGATCCAACAGAAGACAAAATCTGTTCAACATCTTAGGGGAGAATAATTGGTGGACTTCAAATATTGCAGACTGCCGACTTTCTGCTTCCATTATACCTATAGGGAAACCGCCAGTGTTTCCGTAGGTATAATTGACATTTTGCGATTTAGAAAAACGCAAATGTTTTTGAAATTGCAGCATTTCCGCTGCAGATTTTTTTCTGCAATGTGTGGATTGTATTAGCCAGAATCCCTTCCACATTGCAGATAATGTAAAACACAACATTTTTTGCCACGTCATTTCTGCTGCGGCCAAAATGCTTCAGGGGGGGGGCCCCATGTCAAATGTTTGCCTTGGGGCTCAGCCATTTCTAGTTACCTCACTGATCCTGAGAGATATTATTGACTATAATGTGGTGCATTGGACATACACTGTGTTCTCCATCCTTTTTCCAGACGAAAATGTTGTCCATGCAGGACTTTTTCATCTGCAATTTCAGTCGGATTCTGGGCTGGAGACCGTGATGCAGATGTGAACGTACCCTAATGGTAGATGTGTGGTAGTGGTAGGGCATTCTTAATTCATAACAAGAAGCTGATTAGTGAAGTGAATGTGTATGTTCAGTATTGATTACATAGGGATACATTGTAGGGATTGATATAAATTAATCCTGGAATTTCCAAAATAGCTACATTATTTTCATGGGATATATACGGGTAATTAATGGAATATATTTTCAGTCTAAGGCCATTTTCCCACGGTCAGTATTTGGTCAGCATTTTACTTCAGTGTTTGTACGCCAAAACCACAACAGAAAAAAAGGTATAACGGAAAGATCTGTATGTCTCATGGTTTTGGCTTACAAGTGCTGATGCAAAATTCTGGCCAAATTCAGAAAGAAAAAGTGGCCTAAGAAACCTTTTTATTTTTCTGGGGGCAAGGGCTAATTTTTTAAATTATCATGTTATGACCTCACCCGGCCAGAAAGCCACTGGCCTAGCAGCTAGAAGCTAGTGGCGGAAAACCTTTTTGCTGCTATGTCATTCTTTTCAACTTTCCTAGTTCCTCCTCTTCCCACTGCAAGTTAACTCACAGGCACCTTTGTAGACACAATCCTTCTCTGCCTTCTCAACTGGGTGAGAAGTCAGTGAGGAAAACCCTGACCAGAGGAGCAGATGGCACTAAGAGTAACCAGGATGCGCTCAGGTTGAGGTGAGAAGAAGTCAGCATGCCATGGCAATGGATTGTGGACCTTCTGTGCCACATAACCAATTTGACATTGGGCCACTCCCAAGGACATTAAGTAGTCTTCAGGGTCTTCACATTTTACCCTCCCTGTGGGGATCTGGTCTTCGCCGGAGACTACTGGGCTACTAACTCTTCGAGTGATCCCAGTGTAGTTGGCAGCTGACCAGGGACAAGACAGACTCTGGTGGAGGATCAGAAAAATAATCATAGAGTACAGGCCAGAGCTCAGTGGCAGGCATTAGAAAAGCAAGATCATAAACAAGCCAAAGGGTTGGGACTGGCAGCTTACAGTAGATTCACAAGCAGAGGTCATACACAGGAAGACAAGAGAACAAGATCAGGATAAATAGTGGAATCAGTAAACAGGCCAAGGTCAATAAACGAGAATCTAACAGTGACAAAAAATCCTTGCAGAATCTATAGCACATGATCCAATATTGATTGGGCATTGAGCAGAGGACAGATCAGACTAAATAGGTGGGGGCAGCCAGGGATGGGCTGAGAAAAGACACACAGGTAAAGTTGTTAAACCTTCAGGTTGCAGGGAAGAAGGTTGTACCAAGTGAAGCAACAGAAGGAAACACATGGCAGCATTGAGTGTCAGAAATCACATAGAGGCTGATGGCTACTTTGCTAGGAGAGAGAGCATGTCAATGGGTGCAGAATGTTGCACAGTAAAACAAGAGACAGAACTAATGCATCAAGAATCAAAAGAAAAAAAAATAATCCAGCTCACTCCCCTTGTACCTGCATCCACAACTTTGTTTGAAAGTCAGAGGAAACAGAAAAAGAGGAAAAACAAATCAGCACTTAGGTGGATATATATTCATATATATTGTGAGAAGGTGACAGATTCTGGAAGGTCGCTATGTCTCTCCCAGATTCCTTACTTATGTGTGGTAAATCAGGTTACAAATCAAGTAAAACCTTTGCTGTGAAAAGGCTGTCTCTGTTAACCCCTTCCTCTCCTACTAGGGAGGAGCCTTCAACCACAGGTGGAAGCTGGGCCTCATTAAAGGCCTATAAAAGGTTGACCAGTTCCCACTACTGAACGGTTTGGGGGGGGGGGAAAGGAGGAGTCGAGTTCTGTCCCCACATTGTGAAGGCTGGTGAGACTCTGGAGTGAACTCCTGCCCTTGCTTTGTGCTGTTTATTGATCTTGTGGCTGAAGTAAGCCACATGTACAGATAGGACAGGATTTCTGTTATTTTTTTGCCTGAAAGTTAAGGCTTATTTGTGTAGGGAACTGCCATTTCTACTAGTATATAATGTATCTGGCTTCTTTGCCCCTGCAGTTTGGCTTCAGAGACCCCAGGCATTTAGTGCAAGTTTTGTTTTGTAAATACAGTGAGTCAGACACATGTGAGGCAGAGCTGCTGGGGGGAGAGATGTGAGCAGAGCTGCTGGGAGACAGACATGTTATGTCTGGGGGAGTCTAAGAGCCACTTGTTCCTCTTTACTTCACAGTATATAGTTAGGTATGTGTTACCCCCTATATACTCACAGGACCTAGCTAGTAACCGTAGTTAGGGATCCATATATATATATAGTTCAGGGCAGTGATAGGTTAGGCTTCCGAAGGCCAACTAGCTAGTTAGAGGCCCGGTGGCACTAGTAGTTTAGCTGGCAGGTTAAGGACTCAGTGTTAGGGTAGTCAGGCCTGCATCTACTGCCGTCACCGTCGCCCTGTTTGCTGCCTGTGAAGAATCTCACCATCATCATCATCTCCTGATCGGCTGTCTGTCATCTCCTGGAAGAATCCGAGGATCCACAGTCATCCACAGGGGCCCCTGCATCTCTTCTGTTGCCTGGAGGTATTGTGCACTGGACTCTTGCTATATATCTATATATATACCCGGGTATATAACCTAAGACGGTTGAGGACTTGCTGGTTGTTGTAGTACTGCTGTGTTCTGAGTATATTTTATGTATGTATTATTACCCTGTTGATTCTTATAAAGCTACTGTTATAACCTTATGTGGTATCTGTATGTATTCTTCAGACTGTGAGATTAGTACAGTGATCCTTGTTAAGGCTACTAACTGTATTTCATGGGTAAGTCCCAGGAAGAGATCCTCCCTGTAATACAGAGGCTCTATCCTGGGTGGAGGCACTGATATATTTCATATATGTTCCCACTCTTCCCTTCAGCGAAGGCTTCAGGTCCCATTATACACACAGGTCAGCGCCAGAGTCTGTTGCGGGAGGGATAATACTCATACCCCCCCCAAATAGGGCTACATTTGGAGGCACTGCTGAGATTTAGAAGTGGGAATAGTCATTGATATGGAGAAGCGATATAGCTCAGAGGGGAACCTCCCACTAGCTACTACATGGGATTACCGACCTCCTGTTCCTCCCCTGGTTCAGGTAAAGGAAGACCCCCCGCTCAGCCAGTTACCCCCCCAGTATGGCCGTCGCTAGCAGTTCCTCTAGTGACAGTGCTATTAGCACTTTAGCCAGGCTGACTGAAATGTTAGCTCAGGGCCTGCAGGCCACTCACTACAAGAAACTAAAAGTATTCTCTGGTAATGTCCCAGTACCACAAGGGGAGGAAAACTTTGAGATATGGAAAGAACATACTCTCCAATGCCTGAAGGAATGGTCTTGCTCTGAAGAAGGCAAGCGGCAGCGTATCAGTGAAAGTTTGCGGTCTCCTGCTGCAGAAATGATCCGCTTGTACAGAGACTCTCATGAAGGAGTGAGTGCATTGGACTATATACAAGTACTGTCTGATCACTTTGAGCCATACTATGACCTTGCCCAGATGGTTGCTGATTACCGAATGGTTCGTCAAAAAGAAGGGGAAAATGTCTCTACTTTTATTAACCGTTTACAGCTACTTCTTTCACGTCTGGTGTACCACGCAGCTATATCTACTTCAGAGGTAGACGCTATGAGAACCAGTCAGTTGGTGAGAGGGTTACAACCTCATCATCCTCTTGCTCAAGTACTCAAGGTCTTACTCTCTGATAGAGTCCTTCCATTTCCTGACTTAATGAAGTTAGTGAAGAAACAAGAAGCTGACATTAGTTTTAGTACCCCTAAGAAAGCGAAAAGCATCTCTAAAGAAGATGTTGTTCCTAATTCAAACAAGGACAAACCAGCGGAGCGGTCAGAACTTAGACAGTCCGCCACTCCACCCACTGCCACTCAATGGAGGAAGGATGCTAGAACCTGTTATAAATGTGGTCAGACGGGCCATACTGCCAGACAGTGTACGGAGGACAGTGAGGGATTGAGACACAGTGCTGTCTTCTCTATTCAGAATCAAAGACACCGAAGGAAGGCGGGCCGAGTAAATACCAGAGGCGCTATCGCGGGCTCCAGGTCCATTGTCAAAGTCACTGTCAATGGTCATGCCGCTCCTGCCCTGTTTGATACAGGATCTCAAGTGACCCTGATTTATCGCTCGTTCTACCAAAAGTATCTGAGGGATATACCTCTTCAGTCTACGGGACAAATGAAATTGTGGGGGCTTAATTCAGGATCATATCCTGTAGATGGCAGCCTACAAGTAGTTATAGCTGTCCCTGAATTAGAAGATCAGAGTGTCGCTCCCATGAAGATTACGGCTCTTGTCTGTCCTGATACAGGGGATTCTTGTGCAGCTCCTGTGATACTTGGCACTAATTGTCCCGCAGTGCATTATGCTTTTCAGAAGTTTCTTGGAAGAGATTGGAACCCTGCAGCTCAGCCGGTGAATATATCTTCTGATCTTAGAGAACTCTGTGATGCCCTGTCTACTGGCTATCGACATGGAATGGTATATCATATCGGTGAGAGAACCGTGGAGGTTCCTGCCGGCGGGGAGAGAATTCTGAGAGTAGCCTCCAGCATTGCTCCCGATTTGCTTGAAGGGGGGAGTTATGTCCTTATGGAAACCCCTGAAGAAATGATTAACCAGAATGGCTGGATGGTGATCCCAGAGAGAAAGGACTGGAGAAATAAAGTGGAGTTATCTACCTGTGTGACAGTGAGGAACTGTTCACCGCATCCGATTGTAATTGGACCATACCAGAATGTGGCCCACTGCTACCCTGTGCTTGGAGTAAATCCATACGCTGAAGTGTGCAGGATTCAAATCCGAGATGCAATCCCTAATCTCAATCTTGACTTGAGTGATCCACATTTACCAGAGGCCTGGAATCAGCGACTGACACAGAAGTTGTCTGAATTATCGGAAGTGTTCTCCATGGATGATATGGATGTAGGTTGTGCTAAAAGTGCTCAACACACTTTCCGATTGACCGATTCTACTCCCTTCCGGGAGCGACCACGGAGAGTTGCTCCAAAGGATGTTGATGAGTTAAGACAGACTCTACAGCAAATGAAAGGTCAGGGGATCATTGTGGACAGTAAGAGCCCCTATGCCTCACCTATTGTGGTGGTAAGAAAAAAATCTGGAGCAATTCGCCTATGTGTGGATTACAGAACTCTGAACCGGAGAACCTTACCTGATCAGTATACACTGCCGAGAATTGAAGAAGCTCTGGAAGCTCTGAATGGAAACTGTTGGTTCACAGTGCTGGACCTAAGATCGGGATACTATCAAGTCCCAATGGCACCTGAGGATCAGGAAAAGACAGCTTTCATATGCCCCTTGGGTTTCTTTCAGTTCACTCGTATGCCGCAAGGTACAAAAGGTGCGCCAGCAACGTTCCAAAGGTTGATGGAAAGAGTGTTAGGTGATTTAGTGCCCCGGGAATGCCTTGTATATCTTGATGACATTATTGTGTTTGGAAAGACGCTGGAAGAACATGAAGAACGACTCATGAGAGTACTCCATCGCTTAAAAGAAGAGGGGCTGAAGTTGTCGGCTGACAAATGCAAATTTTGTAGATCTTCGGTCACTTATGTAGGTCATATTGTTTCTGCTGAAGGAGTTGCTACCGATCCTGGTAAGATTGAAGCTGTGGTGAATTGGCCCCGACCGCAAAATATTACGGAGTTGCAATCTTTCTTGGGGTTTTGTGGATTCTATCGACGATTTGTGGAAGGATATTCAAAAATTGCTCGAGCCCTTCTCGACCTGTTGAAGAGTGATGCAGGAGATCCGGGAAAGAAGAAAGGGTCTTCCAAAAGCCTTTTTGGCGATAGGTGGACTGCGGATTGTGAAGAAGCATTTAAGTTGTTGAAGAAGAAATTGACAGAAGCTCCCGTTCTGGCTTATGCTGATGCACAGAAGCCATATGTGCTACATGTAGATGCCAGCTTTGAAGGATTAGGTGGCGTGCTGCACCAAGAATACCCGGCCGGGTTACGGCCCATAGCTTTCATAAGTCGAAGTCTTTCTCCCAGCGAGAAAAAAATTATCCAGTACATAAATTGGAGTTTTTGGCGCTCAAGTGGGCCATTGTTGATAAATTACATGACTATTTATACGGAGCCACGTTTGAAGTAAGAACAGACAACAATCCACTGACATACGTTTTGTCAACCGCTAAACTCGATGCTACAGGACATCGCTGGTTGGCAGCTTTATCCAACTACCAATTCACACTCAAGTATAAATCGGGGCCTAAGAACATTGGGGCAGATGCTCTATCAAGATGGCCTGGATTACCTAGTCCAGAAGTAGTGGATGAATGGGAAGAAGTGCCAAGTCCTGGAGTAGGAGCTTTGTGTGCCATGGCTGCTGTAGTTGAAGACCGAGTAGCCTTTTCTGAAACTCGGCTTATTGACTCTATTGGGGGAGGTCCCGAAGCTGTACCAGACATGTTTGCCTACCCTGCTGCTTTAGGATCCTTTGAGAGTTGTTCTATATCTTCAAAGCGAATGATCTGGAGTCAAAAGACTGATCCTTTAATTGGACCTCTTTATCAAGCAGTGAGTTCTCAAGACAGAGAAATGTTAAAGACATCCCTACCCTCTGAATGCAGTCAACTTCTACGAGATTGGGAGAAGTTTGAAATAGACAATGGCCTACTTTATCGTGTGGTGCTGTATCATGATCACCCTGGAAGGCGCCAACTAGTTATTCCAAGCTGCTTTCAGAAGATGATTTTCCGAAGTCTGCATGATTATCATGGTCATTTGGGACCTGAGAAGACTTATGGCCTAATACAAGACCGATTCTACTGGCCCAAAATGAGAGACACCGTGACTCGTCTGTGTAGGTGCTGTCGCAGATGTTTGCAGAGGAAGACTGTCCCGGTTCGAGCGGCCTTCATGGGACACTTGAAGAGTTCGGGCCCCATGGATCTTGTCTGCATAGACTTCCTTTGTATTGACAACGACTCCAGAGGATTTGGAAATGTATTGGTGGTGACTGATCACTTCACACGATATGCTCAAGCCTTTCCGACTAAGGATCAAAAAGCAGTCACTGTTGCAAGAGTACTTTGTGAAAAGTATTTTATCCATTATGGCTTACCACACCGGTTGCATTCTGATCAAGGCCGGGATTTTGAGAGTAACCTGATCAAAGAGTTACTTCAGTTGTTGAACATCCGCAAAAGTCGGACGACGCCTTACCATCCAGAGGGAGATGCCCTTCCTGAAAGATTTAACAGGACTTTACTTGATATGCTTGGTACCTTACGAATTGAGGATAAGCGATCCTGGAGTAGAAAAGTGGAGGCTATGGTGCATGCCTATAATAGTACAAGGCACGAGAGCACAGGATATTCACCATACTTTCTGATGTTTGGAAGAGAGCCTAGGCTACCTATTGACATCTTGTTGGGAGTCTCTACCGATGGTATCAGTCATCGAGATCATTACCGATACGTGGCACGTTTGAAAGAAACGCTTAAGAGTGCTTATGAGCTGGCTGGGGAAAATGCGGCCAAAGTGAATGAAGGAAATAAAAGGAGATTTGATCTTCGAGTAAGATACCGAGAATTGAACCCTGGGGACCATGTTCTGCTACGGAATTTGGGAGCATCTGCAAAACATAAGCTGGCTGATCGATGGCGGAGTGAACTCTTTACAGTGGTAGATCGGTTGCCTGGAATACCAGTCTACAAGATAAAAGGACGGGACGGGAGGATCAGGACTTGGCATAGAAATCATTTGTTGCCTGTACCTCAGATTGATGGTATGGATATCTCCAATGATGGCTCGGCCTGCGATTCTCCACAGTCCTTAGCCGATATTCCACCTGACCTTCCTGAAACTCCTGAGAGTGATTGGACTGTGGCTCCTGAAGTTCCTAGATCACCAGTATCTTCTCCTTCAGGGAGACCTATGAACCCTCAAACTCCAGAATTCGTACCTAGATCTGTGTCTACAGATGAGCAGGGATCTAGCTCTCCTACGCCACCAGCACCATCCCCTCCCATGGCAGACAACCCTAGTTTAGGGCCTGGACATGCTAGTTTACCTCAGAGAGAGGTACGGAGAGGAGAGAGAATTAGACACCCTCCACCTATGCTGACATATGATAGTTTGGGGGACCCCAGATTTACTACTCAGCCTCATTTATACCATGCTTGGGTGGGTGCAGTGTCCACTTTGGTCAATATGTTACCAATTTTCGCTCCTGCTGGCATGTATACCTATTAACCTGTTGTGACTCTGTAAATGCAAAAGCAACCATATTGATATTGTCATTGGTAATGTTGACTGTATACTATGACTTTGTATGTCTTTGACGTGACGTAAAGATTTCACCAGAGGGAGAGTGTAGGGAACTGCCATTTCTACTAGTATATAATGTATCTGGCTTCTTTGCCCCTGCAGTTTGGCTTCAGAGACCCCAGGCATTTAGTGCAAGTTTTGTTTTGTAAATACAGTGAGTCAGACACATGTGAGGCAGAGCTGCTGGGGGGAGAGATGTGAGCAGAGCTGCTGGGAGACAGACATGTTATGTCTGGGGGAGTCTAAGAGCCACTTGTTCCTCTTTACTTCACAGTATATAGTTAGGTATGTGTTACCCCCTATATACTCACAGGACCTAGCTAGTAACCGTAGTTAGGGATCCATATATATATATAGTTCAGGGCAGTGATAGGTTAGGCTTCCGAAGGCCAACTAGCTAGTTAGAAGCCCGGTGGCACTAGTAGTTTAGCTGGCAGGTTAAGGACTCAGTGTTAGGGTAGTCAGGCCTGCATCTACTGCCGTCACCGTCGCCCTGTTTGCTGCCTGTGAAGAATCTCACCATCATCATCATCTCCTGATCGGCTGTCTGTCATCTCCTGGAAGAATCCGAGGATCCACAGTCATCCACAGGGGCCCCTGCATCTCTTCTGTTGCCTGGAGGTATTGTGCACCGGAATCTTGCTATATATCTATATATATATATACCCGGGTATATAACCTAAGACGGTTGAGGACTTGCTGGTTGTTGTAGTACTGCTGTGTTCTGAGTATATTTTATGTATGTATTATTACCCTGTTGATTCTTATAAAGCTACTGTTATAACCTTATGTGGTATCTGTATGTATTCTTCAGACTGTGAGATTAGTACAGTGATCCTTGTTAAGGCTACTAACTGTACTTCATGGGTAAGTCCCAGGAAGAGATCCTCCCTGTAATACAGAGGCTCTATCCTGGGTGGAGGCACTGATATATTTCATATATGTTCCCACTCTTCCCTTCAGCGAAGGCTTCAGGTCCCATTATACACACAGGTCAGCGCCAGAGTCTGTTGCGGGAGGGATAATACTCATACCCCCCCCCCCAAATAGGGCTACATTTGTTTTTCTGTTTTTTGAGAAAAATAAATGCACAGGGTAAAACCTGTTGGACTTGAACTTTTGTGTCTGTCTCTGACTGTCTGGGTCCGTTGCGGCTAAATATAAATAAATAGAAAACACTGATGCAAACAATAATAAAACTTACCATTTAATAATGAGTTTCAAATATAAAGGACCCTAAGTCTGAATCAACCATCATAAATTTGCCACTCTATATCAGATATACAGTATATGTTATATCAGATACACATAAAATCACCACCATAGAGAGTTTTGTATAATGGCAGCTACACAGATAAATAATGAAACGATCTTACCAACATCTGAAGGCGGGAGTAGAAGGAAGGTGAGGGCGCATCACAAGAGGAAGAACCACAGTCCCTATTCCTCCCCCTAAAACACTTACCCTTACACCCAAAATGACAAGGGCAGTACCAAGCTGAACCCTAATTTGACCCTAGTTATCCCTAGTCCCTACGCGTTTCCTGGTACAGTAATGCACCAATCATCAGGGGACTTTCTAGACTATTCATAAACTCCAATATTGTTGGTCAAAGAAAATATATATATATATGCTGCCTACAGTGGTAAAGCAAAGCAAATAAAACCCCACAATGGAGGAAAAGAGCTATCTTTCTCCATGTAGTGCTCCCTGTATCTTAGGACTTGTTAAATAGTGAAGGGCTCCACCCCCCTTACTCAGGCGCGCCCAGGCTCACCTGGATGATGTTCAAAATTCACGCCAAATCGGCGCACAATGATTACGTCACTAGCGTCACTAGGTTTCACCAAATCAATGCCAGTAAATCGCAGGTAGTTTACATTCCCCCGTGGCAGGAATTTACATATCCTGCTCATTCCGTACATCCCCATGGTGTTCCCCAATTCTTTTCCTCAACTCCCGGTTTGTCTTCCCAACATATTCCAATTTACATTGGCAGGTGATCTTATAGATCACTCCACTTGAACGGCATGAAATGAAATGTTTTATTTCAAAAGTAGTTTTTAAATTTTCTGAAAAAAATTGCCGTCCTACCAATAAAAATGGACATGTAGAACAACTACTGCATTTAAAGCAACCTTTTGGTAGAGATAGCCACAATGCAGTTTTTTGTACATCCAAGTGGCTATGAACTAAACTATCTTTTAAAGATCTTCCTTTCCTGAAGGTGATCTGCGGTCTCTCTACTATACTGAAACCAACACATCCACTTCATTGCTATGCGCACGCGCGAAATAGAGATATCACGCATGCACACATGCTTCAAGTCTCGGACCAATCGTAATACATTAGAACCGAGCATGCGCTATGGGGTGACGGCCAATTGTCTCAGGAGTGAATAGTCTGTGCCAAAATGCTGGGGTTTACTTGGATAAAGTTTTAAGACCTTTTGTAACTTCCCTTCCTTTTTATGTACAGGACACCTCCGACTTGCTTCGTAAGCTGGAGGGAATAACTATATTCATCTATATCACATCAATGGGGATTAAAGGCCGTGGAACATTACCTTCGGTCACGTGGGAATCAGTACCATGCCCACAGTCAATTCATTCTGGATCTTCTGGAATTCTCCTTGGCTCATAACTTCTTTGTCTTTAATGGTAAACACTTCCACCAGCTCAGGGGCACTGCCATGGGTAATCCATGTGTGCATACATATGCAAACTTGCTCCTGGGCTGGTGGAAGGAGACAATGGTGTTTACAGAAGAAAGGGAGGATTTTGTTACCAGAGTTGAACTGTGGGCACGGTACACTGATAATATCTTGGTCCTGTGGAGGGGCAGTGCAGAGTCTTTTTCAGCATTTGTAGGGACTTTAAATGTGAATGAAATTGGTTTATCTTTCACGTTTGAGGTGGGTGGCTCTACTCTCCCATTCCTGGATGTGTTGATTTCTAAGGGATGTGGAGGTATACTGAATACCAAAGTATTCAGAAAGCCAACAGCTACCAATTCCTTTCTCCAGTGGAATAGTAACCATCCTTATTCACTGAAGAGGGGAATCCCTCGTGGCCAATACCTGAGACTTAGAATAAACTGTTCGGGGGGACAGGACTTTGTGGACCAGGCTGCAGATCTTAGATCACGATTTATTAGACGTGGTTATCCTGATAGGATTTTGAGAGAGGCATATAGATCTTCACTGAAGTGTGACCGTACTCAATTGCTAAGAGCTAAAAAAGAAAAACAAGTGAGCTCAGACAAAATTGTCCGTTTGATCGGAACTTTTGATAATGGGGCATCACAAGTAAGAGAGGTATTACAGTGCCATTGGGACATTCTAACTATGGATCCTGAAAGCAAGGCAGTTGTAAGTGAGAGACCGCAGATCACCTTCAGGAAAGGAAGATCTTTAAAAGATAGTTTAGTTCATAGCCACTTGGATGTACAAAAAACTGCATTGTGGCTATCTCCACCAAAAGGTTGCTTTAAATGCAGTAGTTGTTCTACATGTCCATTTTTATTGGTAGGACGGCAATTTTTTTCAGAAAATTTAAAAACTGCTTTTGAAATAAAACATTTTATTTCATGCCGTTCAAGGGGAGTGATCTATAAGATCACCTGCCAATGTAAATTGGAATATGTTGGGAAGACAAACCAGGAGTTGAGGAAAAGAATTGGGGAACACCATGGGGATGTACGGAATGAGCGGGATATGTAAATTCCTGCCACGGGGGGAATGTAAACTACCTGCGATTTACTGGCATTGATTTGGTGAAACCTAGTGACGCTAGTGACGTAATCATTGTGCGCCAATTTGGCGTGAATTTTGAACATCATCCAGGTGAGCCTGGGCGCGCCTGAGTAAGGGGGTGGAGCCCTTCACTATTTAACAAGTCCTAAGATACAGGGAGCACTACATGGAGAAAGATAGCTCTTTTCCTCCATTGTGGGGTTTTATTTGCTTTGCTTTACCACTGTAGGCAGCATATATATATATTTTCTTTGACCAACAATATTGGAGTTTATGAATAGTCTAGAAAGTCCCCTGATGATTGGTGCATTACTGTACCAGGAAACGCGTAGGGACTAGGGATAACTAGGGTCAAATTATGTTTCAGCTTGGTACTGCCCTTGTCAGGGCGGTAGTCATTTTGGGTGTAAGGGTAAGTGTTTTAGGGGGAGGAATAGGGACTGTGGTTCTTCCTCCTGTGATGCGCCCTCACCTTTCTTCTACTCTCGTCTTCAGATGTTGGTGAGATCGTTTCATTATTATCTGTGTAGCTGCCATAATACAAAACTCTCTATGGTGGTGATTTTATGTGTATCTGCTATAACATGATACTCTATAGAGTGGCAAATTTATGATGGTTGATTCAGACTTAGGGGCCTTTATATTTTAAACTCATTATTAAATGTTAAGTTTTATTATTGTTTGCATCAGTGCTTTCTATTTATGGTTAATAATATGCTGCAATTGGTGTAATACTTTGACAAATGACATAGTATTCTACAGTTTTGCTAATTTTTTGCTTTTTGTGTCCGCTGCAGCTACCACTGAGCTTATTCCCCCATAATATATATCTATATATATATGTTCAATTCACAATAAAACAGCCATTCTGTGATGCAGCAGCGTAGAAAATCACTCCCATGGTCTGGTCATTACAGACCCTTAATCATAGAAAAGTGACCTGAAGGTGAGGCTGTTTAACTAAGGCTGGATTCACACAAGCAGGACTTTTCTCTCTGCATTTTTCTGCATTTTTCAGGTGGAAACCAGGTGGAAACCCGGAGGACCCCCCTTATAGTCTATTGGGACCGCTTTTTAAGCGGATTAGGCTTTGGGTTCTTTAGGTCCCCAAGCAGACCCGAAGAACGGAAAGCTGAACGCTAGTGTGAACCTAGCGTAACACTACATTGAACAAAACCCACCTGTTAATAAAGTCCAACCACAAGACCAAAATACTAAATTGTAATAATTATGGATCAAATCGTTCCTAACATTTAACTTATTTGGGTATACACTATACATCATAATATTAAATTCAATATCCATCATGATTTAACGAAAGTCGTCTCCAGGCTCGCCCCTCACAGGTCTTTTAACTGTTTGAATCCTGGAGACACTAGTGCACCAATACCTATCAGAGAGACAGGGATAGACCTTACAGCTATTTGGATTAGACAGGAAGAGTGTCTATACTGTGTGTCAAATATCTCTGTCAAATAGCCTGCAGTGTGCTCTTCAAACTAGCATTCCTCAAAGACACATGGATGGTGGAGGTTTGAATATAGCTTTAAAAAAAAAAAAAAAAAAAAAAAATATATATATATATATATATATATATATATATATATATATATATATACTAGAGGAAGGACCCGGCTTCGCACGGGTATATTTCATTTTTTGTTTGTGTAGTGACCCCATAAGAATTGGCCAGTTTTGCACTTGACATCCAGTATGGCAGTCCAGTATAGGTATAGTCTATTTATGGCTGTGTTGCTATGGAAACCTGGTAAATGAAATGTGAACTTACATTGGCTAATACACGTCATATGACTGAATATTTAAGGACCTGCGAACTGCTATTGACTCATACAGGACATAAATAGCTTGGTTGCTATGGAAACCTGGTGTAAAGCTGTGTGTATGTCAAGACTGAACCTGCGATTTTCCATTGGTCCATAAGTGTCATGTGATCATGTGCATCTAAGTTTGGATATCAGTGAAAAACCTGTGATCGGTTGTTATGGAAAACCTGGAGTAAAGCTGTGTGTATGTGACCTTGTGTAACAGTGTCATCCACAGCGCCCTGCCCCTTTAAAGCTGACCTACAGCAGTGAAGAAAAATGGCTGGGTTGTTATTGAAACCTGGAGTGCTGCTGTGTGCATGTGGCTGACAATGCTTTGTCAGATTGGAGACGGGCTTGGGTCTGCTGGGGAGTTTCAGCAGCTTGCTGTTGTATGTAACATACCTTATCAGATTGGAGACAGGCTTGGGTCTACTGAGAGTTTTCATTAGCTTGAGCAGCAGCCATGCGTTTTGCTGCAGGGGACATGAGTAGTTGAAAAAACATTTCAATTTATAAGAATGCTGAAATCCAGTATGGCAGTCCAGTCAGTGGCGTAAATACTGGTTTAGCAGTGGTAGCAGCTGCCACAGGGCCCGGGACATTAGGGGACCCGGCGGGCCTCTGATGTTTTGTTTTTTTTTTTAACCCCAGCAGGTAACGGGCCCTATTTACTTAACGATCCCCACTCCTGCTCACGGCCGCCTGCACTTCACCTTCTGCAGAGGCAGCTGTGAGCAGGAGCGGGGATTGGTAAGTAAGGCCTGTGGGCCGTGAACCCCACAAACACTGCTATCATTATACTCTGGGGTCTTTTCAGCAGACTTCGGGCCTCCTTGGTGGCGTCCCAGATGTCGGTGGGCCAGTCCGACGTCATTATGCGTTGCGATACATGCCTGGCTCACGTGACATCTGGTCCAACATTGAAGAAGTAGCGGGAAGTGCGCATAATACTATATGAAGGGGCCACTATGATACTGTGTGCAGGGGCCACTATGGGGCAGAATACTGTGTGCAAGGGCCACTATGGGGCCTAATAGTGTATGCAGGGGCCACTATGGGGCATAATAGTGTGTAAAGAAATGCAGTTTGTGTGCGTGGGGGGGTTGCCGGGGGGGGGTCCCATGTCAAATGTTCGCCTTGGGGCCCTGCCATTGCTAGTTACGCCACTGAGTCCAGTATAGGTAGAGTCTATTTATGGCTGTGTTATTATGGAAACCTGGTAAATTAAATGTGAACTTATATTGGCTGATACACGTGATATGACTGAATATTTAAGGTCCTGTGAACTGCTATTCACTAAGGGTGGGTTCACACCTGAGCTTCAGTCTGTACGTTGCCAATCCGAGTGAAAATCTCGGCGAACGGGATTGGCATCGGATACAGACAGGTCAGCGACGCATTGGTTAAAAACCCATTCATTTGAATGGGTTTTTAAAGCAATGCGAGGGTGTCCGATTGCACCCTCTGCGCTGCGAATCTTTTTTTTCGTCGGAAACAAAGTCGGACATGCAGGACTTCGTGTCCGAGGGAAAAAAACGGTTTCGCAGTGCAAAGGGTGCAATCGGACACCCTCGCATTGCTTTAAAAACCCATTCAAATGAATGGGTTTTTAACCAATGCGTCGCTGACCTGTCTGTATCCGATATCCGATGCCAATCCCGTTCGCCGAGATTTTCTCTCGGATTGGCAACGGACGGATTGAAGCGCAGGTGTGAACCCACCCTAATACAGGTCATACATAGCTTGGTTGCTATGAAAACCTGTGTGCCTGAGGAGAGTATGGGGCATAATAGTGTGTGCAGGAATGCAGTTTGTGCGCGGGGGGGGGGGGTCCCATGTCAAATGTTCGCCTTGGGGCCCTGCCATTGCTAGTTATGCCACTGAGTCCAGTAAAGGTACAGTCTATTTATGGCTGTGTTGTTATGGAAACCTGGTAAATTAAATGTGAACTTATATTGGCTGATACACATGATATGACTGAATATTTAAGGTCCTGTGAACTGCTATTCACTAATACAGGTCATACATAGCTTGGTTGCTATGGAAACCTGTGTGCCTGAGGAGAGTAAGCGCCTGCGAGCTGTTATTGGCTGATAAGGGACATGTGACCGTGTGTATGGCAGTTGGAATATGAGTGAAAGACTTGCAGGCTTGTATAGACTAATGCTGGTAATTTTTTGGGAATACTGTACCTCAGGAACGGTACGTCCAAGAGAGCTGAGACCCAATCTATAATATTCCCGGACACCTGAAGTACATGTGTGCCAAATTTGGTGAGGATCGGTCCAGTCGTTTGGTCGCGCATAAAGAACAGACAGACAGATAGACAGACAGACAGACAGACAGACAGGAACTCATTTTTATATATATGAGATATATATCCATTTCTGATTCCTGTCAATTAAGGGAAAACTTGAGTTGAACAAGACTGACAGCTACTGCTGTATCTCCATCTGCTAAAGATTTATCACAAGCAACAAAGCAACTGTGAGCTGAACCATGGCTTTTTTATTTTCTGTTGCCATAGTGTAGTTGTATGATCCTGCTTCAGATGTGATAGATGTCGTCTTCTAAGTACAGTTCTTGGTATAAATAGATCATGGCTGTATGAGGTCTTGTTTTTTGCAGGACAGGTTGTGTTTTTCATGACAGCATTTAATATACTATATTGTACAATATTAATAGCAGATTTACACACAGACATATGCACGTATCTACACACCCTTATCTTTCATGTGTTCTCAGCTAAGGTTTATTGCAAGATTCATAAATTGGCATGTTCTACTGATGTATGCCAAAAACATAGTAATAATAATAAAAATAATAATAATAAACTGAAGCCTATACATGCTATTCAATAGGAAATTACTGTATAGATTTGTGTTCATGGTCTGCGCTTTATCTTTCATATAAAGCAGGGGTGTCCAAACTTTTTCCAAGGAGGGGCAGATTTGGTAAGGTGAAAATGTTAGCCTCTTTTAGGCTGGGGCCCCACGTCGCATAAATGTAGCATTTTACAGTATCTGCAAAGTGGATAGGATTCTTGCTAATCCCATCTACACATTGCAGAAAAAATATCCGCAGTGGACATGCAGCAATTTCAAAAACCATTGTGTTTTTGTAAATCGCAGCATGTCACTTATATCTACGGAAATGCTGGTGTTTTCCGAAATTCAGCGCATTGTCGGCTTTCTAGCGGTATATAATACCGGACATCTATGAGGACATGAAAGGTCCTCTTTAACATTAAATACAAATGAACTATTTTATGCTAATTTTTTTTTATTGCAAATGGCATAGTTTTAATTTTTTCACACTCATCACTGTCCCCGCACAATATAATGGCCCTATCACTGGTCCCCATGCATACAGTATGGGGGACCAGTGAAGAGGTCACTGTATGAGGGGAAAAGTGAAGGGAGTCCACTTCACTGGTTCCCCTATAGCAGTATTAGGTCATTACTTCCTATCTGCTCCCCGGTTCTGTTCTGTCTCCCTACTCTAGGCGCACTATTGCGACATCATGTGCGCCCGGAGAGGAAGAAGCGGGAAGCACCGGAGAGTAAACAGGTCAGTATTGGTACTTAGCTTGTAGGCCACAGGCTCAATGTGGCCTGTAGCCTACAAGCTCTACCAGCAGCAGAACTGGGTCAACGGCGCCACTTCTCCCCGATTCTGCCAATACGGGTTTTAACAACCAATCAACAGAACTGGGGAGCACCAGGCTGCATTCACTTACCGCTCTCCGCTCTTGCTCGCAGCCTTCTCCTCCTTCTTCAGCCTTCCATGGGATCTGTGCGTCCCACATCAGGTCGTGATAACGTAATGTGCTTCACATGGGCGCCCCCTGGTGGATGAAGGGGGAAGAGGAGGCGGCGAGCAGGAACGGGGATAGGTAAGTTTATAGGGGCCTATTACAAAAGCAGTGGGGATCCAACAGAGCCCCCTAAAGGCAACAGTGCTGGCGGACTGGGTAAAATTTGAATATGGGCCACATTTGGCAACAACTGATGTACTATACAGAATAATATTTTTGCAGTGCATAGTGAAGGCAACATGTATAGCAATGTTATTTAGGCAACTGTGTTAGTGTTATTTATATGTAGCTAGAGTATTAATATGACACCAAACTATATAGGGTTTAAAACTAGGCACTGTATGGGCAATTGTACATTACATTTGTACTTAAATACAGACAGCACAATCTTTATCCTCTTCTTTTTTAATTCACAGCCATATCTGTGTCTTTACAAGAGAAAATTGATAATAACAGGAATAGAGGCGTACATTTTAGCACAGATTTGGATTCCTCATCAAATTCTCAGATACACAGGTTACTTGCACCCCTTCCCATTTGAAAAAATGGATTTGGTTCCAAAATGGACTGATTTTTATTCACGGGGTGTATGCGGAATAAATGACAGCAAGCAGAGATCTAGAAAACCATGAGTAGTTGATACAGAAATATATTGGCAAATTGTACAACTTTTCATTATACAAACAATAACATTTCTCTCTCAATATTTGTCTAAAACTGGACAACCCATTTAGGTCTACTAAAACTTAACATACTGTCATACTGTATATAACAATTATTTAATAAATTAACAGCTCACAGTATTTTAAAGTTTATTTAATATTCTGATTTGCGGAGATTAAAAGGTGATTTGAGAAACTCTGCAACCTTTCAAAACCCATTTGTATGTTTTGGCTGTTACATAGCCTATTATGTTCTCTCATCTCTTTTTAATCCTTAGTGATGCTTGGATGCTTGCAGAACAGTCTTCTCTGTAGAGTGGCACACCATGCAAGCCAAGCTAAAGTGTCCAATGTAAATACAGCAATGCTGATCACTGGGGGAACGACTGTGGTCAGACAAATATCCCCTATACTAAGGACAAGTGTCTATAGTGAGAGAAACCCTATAATGTTCACAAAGGCACCCCCTCTTATATCTTCTGTTATAGTTACTGCATTTTGCTATAATATGTATCACATTGAGGATTGATATTGTAGAGGCTTAAAAATCACAACACTATTGACTGTACTTGGCCGACATATTATACAGCTTTGGCTGGCCATACACATTAAATGGCCGTTCCTCCAACATATACTGTCATCTGAGTAGTGAGGCCCCATACACATTAGATAGTCATTCTGCTCACTGGTGGCCGGTATGGCCAAAATGTTTCCATTGTGTATGGCCAGCAGGGATTTGCAAATTACATTGTTAATTTGTTATACAAATGTAATAATTGTTAAGATGTACCTAAATGGTCAAATTACTTTTCACAATAAACTGACAAGTCTCTGCCCATTAAATCACTTACATTTGGTATTGTTAGTAGTTTCCCCTCTGCATGTTCTTCCTCTAATTCTGATTTGGTTGGTGGAGTCTGCATGTTGAAAAAAAAAAACCTGGAGATTTTGCTCCCTTAACTCACTCATACACAGCACCATATACAGTTAGGTCCATATATATTTGGACACTGACACAAATGTTGTTTTTTTTTACTTGTTTACTGAAACATATTCAAGTTATAGTTATATAATGGACATGGACATAAAGTCCAGACTTTCAGCTTTCATTTGAGGGTATCCACATTAAAATTGAATGAAGGGTTTAGGAGTTTCAGCTGCTTAACATGTGCCACCCTGTTTTTAAAGGGACCAAAATTAATTGGAAAATTGACTCAAAGGCTGTTTCATGGGCAGGTGTGGTCAATTCCTTCATTATGTCATTCTCAATTAAGCAGATAAAATGCCTGGAGTTGATTTGAGGTGTGGTGCTTGCATTTGGAAGATTTTGCTGTTAAGAAAACATGCGATCAAAGGAGCTCTCCATGCAGGTGAAACAAGCCATCCTTAAGCTGCGAAAACAGAAAAAAAAAACATCCGAGAAATTGCTGCAATATTAGGAGTGGCAAAATCTACAGTTTGGTACATCCTGAGAAAGAAAGCACTGGTGAACTCATCAATGCAAAAAGACCTGGACGCCCACGGAAGACAACAGTGGTGGATGATCGCAGAATAATTTCCATGGTGAAGAGAAACCCCTTCACAACAGCCAGCCAAATGAACAACACTCTCCAGTATGTAGGCGTATCAATGTCCAAATCTACAATAAAGAGAAGACTGCATGAACGTAAATACAGAGGATTCACTGCACGGTGCAAGACTCATAAGCCTCAAGAATAAGAAGGCTAGATTAGACTTTGCTATAAAACATCTAAAAAAGCCAGCACAGTTCTGGAAGAACATTCTTTGGATAGATGAAACCAAGATCAACCTCTACCAGAATGATGGAATCATGGAAAGAAAAAAGTATGGCGAAGGCATGGTACAGCTCATGATCCAAAGTGTACCACATCATCTGTAAAACATGGCGGAGGCAGTGTGATGGCTTGGGCATGCATGGCTGCCAGTGGCACTGGGTCACTTGTGTTTATTGATGATGTGACACAGGACAGAAGCAGCCGGATGAATTCTAAGGTATTCAGAGACACATACTGTGTGCTCAAATCCAGCCAAATGCAGCCAAACTGATTGGTCGGCGTTTCATAATACAGATGGACAATGACCCAAAACATAAAGCCAAAGCAACCCAGGAATTTATTACAGCATAGAAGTGGAATATTCTTCAATGGCCAAGTCAGTCACCTGATCTCAACCCAATTGAGCATGCATTTCACTTGTTAAAGACTAAACTTCAGACAGGCTGCAAACAAACAGCAACGGAAAACCGCTGCAGTAAAGGCCTGGCAGAGCATTAAAAAGGAGGAAACACAGCGGCGTCTGGTTGTGTCCATGAGTTCAAGACTTCAGGCAGTCATTGCCAACAAAGGGTTTTCAACCAAGTATTACAAATTAACATTTTATTTACAATTATTTAATTTGTCCAATTACTTTTGAGCCCCTGAAATGAAGGGATCGTGTGTAATAAATGCTTTAGTTCCTCACATTTTTATGAAATCATTTTGTTCAACCCACTGAATTAAAGCTGAACGTCTGAACTTCAACTGCATCTGAATTGTTCTGTACAGAATTCATTGTGGTAATGTACAGAACCAAAATAAGAAAAATGTTGTCTCTGTCCAAATATTTATGGACCTAACTGTATGATATTATAGAAAATTATCAAACAGTATTGAAGTGAATAAAGCTCTGAGGTAAGATAGAAAACTTATTAGCTGCAGCTGCATGCCTGTTTCTGTCTCTACTTCTCTCTTGCGCAGAGTCTCCTTTCTCTGTCATTCCTACATAGACTTCTATAAGAACATGGAGAGGGGTGAGCCCTAATATTAACTTATTCTATTGATTTTTACAAAGTTTGTTGAAAGATTATTTACCATTTCAGTTTTAATAAGCTGATAGTATTGGGGGTGTATGTGTTTGGATCGGATGCGGTCTATAGGAATTAAATATATCTGGACTATAAGAGTATTACCACATAGCATGGGTCCATGGCTAATTTTCCATTATGGAAACTTACTAGGGGATTTTCTAGAATATTATAGCTTTAAAAAAAAAAAAAGAGTCATGTTCTGTGACGCACCTTTAGTGCTTAGCCCTTTTTTTTGTGCCCCCCCACTACTTTTTATGAAAGTAGGCGGTGTGAGGTGGAGACCAATGCAGGTTATCCTGACAAACTCACTATAACTCACTCCAGAAATCTGAAACCTGAACTTTATACCAGTCTCTAATTTGCATAGATTTCAACTCTGGCACATTGGAGTGTAGCAGATATTATTAAGATGCTGGTGGGGAATTTTATTAAAAGGGTTATTCCACAAAAAGTATAGAGGATAAATACCTAATCGATTGGGGTCTGACCGCTGAGACCCCCACAGATCTTTAGAAAGGGGTAATGTTTTCTCCCCTGGTTCATTCAGCCTTATCGCAGACAGGATGAATATAGGTGTGTGCACTGTGTGGAAGGACAAACCAGTGTTTTACTTCAGCTATCTTCAGCACTCTGAAGATGTAGTGAAGTAAATGGGAGTGCTGTTCACCTAGTGACACACCTACATTCAGCCGGGCTGTAGTAAAGTAGAATGTGCAACGGGCATAAAATACCCCCATTCTCTGAATCGGACCTGTCTGCCACTTTCAGTTTGAAAATGGTGGACACCACATGGACCCCATTATATTCAATGGACTTCTGCTGGTGTCTTTGCCATAGATTTCGCTGTACACAAAGAATTATTTCCACAGTGAAAACCCACAGCATACTTTGAGATGCTGCAACTTGAAGATCCATGCTGCAGGTCAACTTAATGATATGGCTTTTTTGCAGAGTCTGGTTTAGATTTATTGAAAACTCATCTAGTTTGCTGCTTCTGGACAATGCAGCTGGGGAGAATCGGATTTCACAGGAAAAAGCTCGCTGCAGACTTGTTCTGTGTGGACATACCCTAATACATTCTGTAACTCGGGGCCCATACAGTGAAGTAATGTACTGTGATTACAAAGTTACTCAACTTTGTATGTAGAATAATTTTATATGTAGGTTATAAAATGTATTTAAAAGGTAGATGTTCACTTTAAGTCATTACAAATCTTATCTTCTATTTCATTTTTAAGCTAACATAGTTTCAGATCTCTTATTCCTCTTTCTAACAGGGCTAGCTTATTAAAAAAATATGATAATATCTCCAAATTATTTTGTTTTTCCATTATTATCCGCATATAACACATTTCTGTTTGTTATCTCTTTGTAATATTCATTCTGGATCTGGATTTACAATAATCATTTGTGAAACAGCTCTGTTGAGAACCGGTGCACAGTGGCAGGAGCTTTGCCAACAAATGCATGCATTACTGTAAATTGTGGAAATACCGTTATGTCAAAAAGCTACAGCAAATTCCAGGCTAAATTAGTCATTTAAAATGCATTACATCCTTATGCATTACAGCTCATGGGCATAAAACCATAGAATTGATATTGTATCCCTCTGAGTCTCATTTTAATACAGAAGCAGTGATTCTGCCTAATTGAAGATTTTGTGTGTAAGAGTGGGTTACTGTGACATTGGAGGTTAAATACATGCTGTTGCATACCTTAATTTGCCTGTGCAGCTTACTAAAGCAGATGTCTCTAGGAAACGTCCCTTCTTGTAATTAACTTTACAGTATAGAAATGAGGAAGGCGCACATTTTGCATTAAAAACACAGTGTTTGATCTTTTTAGGATGTCTTTAGGATGTAATAATGCCTTATTTTAATGTTTTCAAATTACATTGCAAAAGGCATAAGAAAGTAATGCATTAAAACACTATAAATAAAAGCACATGGAGGATGATAGATTACATTTTCACAGTAATAATCTCTAATAGCAGTAATGCCATCTGTAATATTGTACTTTTCTGTTGCTCCCTGCTGGTTATGTTATTTCAAAATAAGAAGGAAAATATCCTTCTACCTCTAATTAAAGGGTTTGTCTCATTACAGACACTTATTCACTGTCCACAGGATAGGGAATGTGTCTCATCATTGGAGGGGTCCCAATCCTGGATCCCCCAATGATCAGGTCACTTCAATTTTAAGCAGCCCATACAGCCTCATAGCAGTTAATGGAGTGCCGGACTCGCAAGCGCACGTGGCAGTTCATTCACCAGGAGGATGCAAGGGGAGTTTTGGTCTCCACCAGTTAGACTCTCAGTAAGGTGACACTTATCACCTAATATGTTGGGGGGGGGGGGGGCAGGAAAACACCTTTAGGCTAAGGCTCCACATATTGAGCCACAGCCAAAAAGCATTGCGGAAAAGACTGCAACGGAAACGCATTTTTCCTCGCAGAGCTTTTCACAGAAAGTCTGCAGAGTGTTCCTCTATGGACTTTCTTTCCCTATTATACCTATAAGGAAAACGCCAGTGTTTCCATTTATATAAATGACATGCTATGATTTGCCAAAACGCTTGAGTTTTTGAAATCACAGCATTTCCACTGCAATGTGTGGATGGGATTAGCCAGAATCCACTTTGCAAGTACTGTAATATGCAGCATTTTGACAGTAGAAAAAAATGCTGCGTATTATAGTATTCGCAACGTGGGGCCCAGCCTTAGGCTAAGGCCCCACATTGCAGAAATGTAGCTTTTTTTGTTGAAGATTTTGCTGTTTTTTTTTTTTTTTTTGAGCCAAAGCCAAAAATGGCTGCAAAAGGAATGGGAAATATCTAGTAAGCTCTAGTAAACACAGAAAAATCTGCAACAAAAAAAAGCTGCGTTTCCACAATGTGGGGCTTTAGCCTTAGGCTAAGAATCCACGTTGCGGAAAAGCTGCTTTTTTATCCTGCTGCTAGAACTTCCAGAGATCAGACTTAATTTGTCGCCTGTTGCTAGCGTTCAGTTGATGGACATTCAGAACGGAGGAGCCCCACTCTAGAAACTCTGAATTTTTTAATAGGGTATTTAAAAATGGGTTTTCTAAACTGCACAATCCCTTCAAGGGCCACTGACAAGATTCTGTAAATAGATTCATTAGGATACAGAAATTGTGTCCCTTGTGAAATTAGAAAGTTAGCACTAATCCTGACTGTGAAAAAGATTACTTATCTCAAACTCTAAAATACGGTAATATATTAGATAAGTACTTTTTAAAAAGGACATTTATTCCGGATAATACAGTTAGTTATAAGTAAGCTTGGATCAAGATACTGAAAAATATAATTAGTCATGAATCACGATTAGTGATACGCTAATTATCTACATGATCTGCAATACATCAGGCTAATTTGCAGGTCAGCAAAAAATTCTCATTACCCTATAGATCAAATAAACTTTGCTGCACTGTATAAATCATTGCAATTTACTGCAAATCCTTGAATAAGCTGATCTAGAAATTACTATTGCAAAGATTCATTTGAATCAGCTGCTAAAAGACATTTCAGTGTAGGAATTATGTCAACAGGCTGTTGCATTGTACCAAGTGTCCCCTTATCAATTCAGTTTTTTTTTTTTTAAATTATTTATTTATTTATTCGTTTTGCACTCTGTCTATCTATCTATCTATGATCATGTAACAAGTTTCTTTTCTGTTACTTAATGAACTTAATGGGACCATTCACTATTTTGCTAACATTCTTCCTAGTTTCCAAATTGCTATAGCACTCTGGAGCAATGGTGATATAGCTTACTGTTTTAACACAGTGTGCATTGCACATCAGCCTTGCCCAAAAGAATTTTGCTGAAAGTAATTAGGCTAGGTAGGGAGAGGCTGCAGCTGGAGATAGGGCCAGTCAGAGTCTTAGCTAAATGTAATAATTGTCCTTTTCAGGGCAGTGCAGCTAGGTAAGGAGCCTGACACTGTGAGGCACAGTTAGCCTAAAAATAATAATTCTCCTTTTCAGGGCTGTGACAGTAAACTGTGTGTGTACCCATACTGTCTCCTAGCGCAGTAAAATTAAGTGCGTGTATATCCATACTGTCTCCGAGCGCAGTAACATTAATGTGTTTGTATATGCATACTGTCTCCTAGCGCAATGAAAATAACTGTGTGTGTACCCATACGGTCTCCTAGCGCAATGAAAATAACTGTGTGTGTACCCATAATGTCTCCTAGCGCAGTAACAATAACTGCATGTGTACCCATACCGTCTCCTAGCACATTAACAATAACTGCATGTGTACCCATACCGTCTCCTAGCACATTAACAATAACTGTGTGTATACCCATACTGTCTCCTAGCATAGTAACAATAACTGTGTATACCCATACCGTCTCCTAGCACATTAACAATAACTGTGTGTATACCCATACTGCCTCCTAGCGTAGTAACAATAACTGTGTGTATACCCATACCGTCTCCTAGCGCAGTAACAATAACTGTGTTTGTATGCGCATACTGTCTTTTAGCGCAATAACAATAACTGCGTGTGTACCCATACCGTCTCCTGGTGTAGTAACAATAACTACGTGTACCCATACTGTCTTCTAGCGCAATAACAATAACTGTGTGTGTACCCATACTGTCTCCTAGCGCAGTAACAATAACTACATGTGTACCCATACTGTCTCATAGCGTAGTAACAATAACTGCGTGTGTACTCATACTGTCTCCTAGCGCAGTAACAATAACTGCGTGTGTACCTATACCGTCTCCTAGCACAGTAACAATAACTGCGTGTGTAGCCATACTGTCTCCTAGCACAGTAACAATAACTGCGTGTGTACCCATACTGTCTCCTATCACAATAACAATAACTGCGTGTGTACCCATACCGTCTCCTAGCGCAGTAACAATAACTGAGTGTGTACCCATACTGTCTCCTAGCGCAGTAACAATAACTGAGTGCGTACCAATACTGTCTCCTAGCGCAGTAACAATAACTGCGTGTGTACCCATACTGTCTTCTAGCGCAGTAACAATAACTGAGTGTGTACCCATACTGTCTCCTAGCGCAGTAACAATAACTGAGTGTGTACCAATACTGTCTCCTAGCGCAGTAACAATAACTGCGTGTGTACCCATACCATCTCCTAGCGCAGTAACAATGACTGAGTGTGTACCCATACTGTCTCCTAGCGCAGTAACAATAACTGCATGTATACCAATACTGTCTCCTAGCGCAGTAACAATAACTGAGTGTGTACCAATACTGTTTCCTAGCGCAGTAACAATAACTGCGTGTGTACCCATACTGTCTTCTAGCGCAGTAACAATAACTCAGTGTGTACCCATACTGTCTCCTAGCGCAGTAACAATAACTGAGTGTGTGCCAATACTGTCTCCTAGCGCAGTAACAATAACTGAGTGTGTACCCATACTGTCTCCTAGCACAGTAACAATAACTGAGTGTGTACCCATACTGTCTCCTAGCGCAGTAACAATAACTGCATGTATACCAATACTGTCTCCTAGCGCAGTAACAATAACTGCATGTGTACCAATACTGTCTCCTAGCGCAGTAACAATAACTGCGTGTGTACCCATACTGTCTTCTAGCGCAATAATAATAACTGTGTGTACCAATACTGCCTCCTGGCGTAGTAACAATAACTGCGTGTGTCCTCATACTGTTTCCTAGCGCAGTAACAATAACTGTGTATACCCATACTGTCTCCTAGTACAGTAACAATAACTGTGTGTGTACCCATAATGTCTCCTAGCGTAGTAACAATAACTGCATGTGTACCCATACTGTCTCCTAGCGCAATAACAATGACTGCATGTGTACCCATAATGTCTCCTAGTGCAGTAACAATAACTGCATGTGTACCCATACTGTCTCCTATCACAGTAACGATAGCTGTGTGTACCGATACTGTTTCCTAGTACAGACTTTGATTCACATATTTGATGAGCATCTGTTAACACGTCTCCTGGTACTGAGCGATGGGTCCTCCCCGTTCAATTTCTGGGTTGGTAAATTGGACACACGCCAGAGCTTGCCCTTGGAGGTGCTGGCCTGTCCTGCGGCAAGTGTCCTATCAGAACGTGTGTTCAGCACCGCAGTTGGTGTCATCACCGACAAGAGGATCCATCTATCCACAGGCAATGTGGACATACTTACGTTCAGTAAGATGAACCAGGCATGGATCCCACAGAACTTGGCTGTGCCAGCGCCTGAGTGAGTGGTTAAAGTGTTGGCTATCTCCTCTTCTGCCTCTTCCACTTACACCACCACATCCACCTCCACCTCCTCCTCCCCCTGGTCCTCTACCAACTGTTTCAAAATTATTATTTTATTTTGTTTTTAATTTTTTTTTTCATTTATTTCTTTATTTTACTCTTTTACTTTATGTTATTATTTTAAGTACTTTCCCTACCCCATTTTTTTTGCAGCGCACTTGCCCTGTTATTACCCCCATTTTGCAGCTCTTTACCCCTTACTATCCCCATTTTACAGCCATTTTTGGGTCCAATTTCGGGTCCCCATTGATTTCAATGGGGGTTCGGGTTCGGGTACCCGAACCAAACTTTTGGGCAAAGTTCAGCCAAACTCGTCGAACCCGAACTTCGATGGGTGCGCTCGACACTACCCATAACTTAATTCTTGTTTTATTAACAAAATTGTGAGAGGGCTTATTTTTTACAGAAAGACCTGAACAATTTGGGATTTGTCTCGGACAAACTTAAATAGTCGCTGTGACATGATTTAGCTGTAATTTATTATACTGTGGGGTCTCTCCAGACCCCAGAGTATAATAGGTGTAGGCCCAAGGGAGGTGAAAAAATAAAAAACATTTATACTCACCCTCCCTCACCTCTTTCAGGCCTCCTTGTGGTGTCCGGAAATCTATATCTTCCTCCTCGGGGTGCTCTGGTGATCTTCCGTGTCATGACGCTTGGTGTGACCATAGCACTGCTAAGGCCCAATCACAGGCCTCATCGGTGAAGCCTGGTGCATGACATCACAGAAGAGTGCCAGATGCCGACTCTGGCGCTCTTCTTTGACGTCACACCCCACGGACGATGTGAGAAGGCCCTAAAGAGGTCAAGGAAATTAAGTATAATAATTTTGCGTCCGGTTCTATCCAAACACCAGACCAAACAAATCTTTAGAGGTTGGTCCATCCTTGATCTATTATTATTTATTAAACATTTTGGGATGGGGAATTAATGTGTCAATGTGATTTTTACCGTGTTTAAAAAAACAAAAAAAAATTTTATTTCACTTTTGTTGCTACTATTTTTTTGTCTTGCGATTTCTCTGGGCATTAGGAGCAGGAGTGACAGCTGAGAACCCACGTCTTAGAGTGCAGGAGACCCCGCATTATTCTACTGTAACTGACATAGAAAGTCAGTTGCGGCAGAATAAGGCCCATTAGCTGCCGACGTAGAAAGTCCATAAGCTCATCACTAATGGTTTAATATAGTCACCAAATAATACCTGCTTCCCATAATCAAATATAAGTGATGATCACTGACCAATATTAGCACCAGAGCATGACCGGATAATACAAAACATTGTCAAACTGTACCACTATATACTGTAGTGATTCAACTATAGTTTCATATAGGGGTATTATATGTAGGGCATTATCATAATGCAAACTGGACAAATGATCAATATTGATTGGTATAGCAAAAAATCAAATTCAATGACGTATGCTGGCTTCACACAGGCACATTCGGTCAGTGAAATACAAATCGGATGCTGGCTCTGTTTTCTGTACTGAACACTGAGCCAGGACCCGAACTTGCGATCATAGTGATCTGATCTATGATGCTAGGAGTCCCTGCTTCCCCATTAGATAACTATCACATACTCTGATCATGTTTTCATTATGGGACAGTATTTCTATAGGGAGGCAGGGATTCCTGGCTCTGTGTTCAGTCTGGAAAAAACGGGCAACATCCTGCCCGTATTTGATGGACTGAATTCGGTTGCTTGAAGATGTCCTTGTGATTGGCTCACGTTGACGTAATGGTGCATATAGACTAAGCTCAGTTGGACTTAGCTCTCCTTATCAGCCACATAGATTTTGAATAGAATTGCAGGAAACATTCTTGACTGCAGCTCCATTTAAACTCATTACCACATGCAGTGAGGATGAAGAAGTGAGTAGACTTCCTTTCTAGAGTTCAGTTGGGCCCCCATTAATCAGAGATTTATTCCTTTATATATATTATATTTATATATATTTTGGATAGGCAATAAATGTTGTTTGTGGCCATATGGTGTCACATGATGGTTTCCTCTAGATTAGTATATGCTAACAATCATATGATTGTTAGCATATACTATATGGCAAGCTTTAAAGAAGTTGTCCAGGAATTACAGGTCTCTGCAAGGAGGCAGGGTAGGTGATAGAAAAAACAAAAATACATACCCACCTGTGTGTTCTGGTGTACCCAACGGCACCCTGGGGCTTGTTCTGGCAGAAGCCCTAATGACCGCTGTGGCCTCAGAAGCCTAAGGAAAGGAACTAGTATGTCACTCACATACAGTACGTCACCTGTGATGTCCTGGTTCCTTTCCTTAGGCCTCTGATTGGCCACAGTGGTCACTTGCAGTGAGGACTTCTGCTGGAACAAGCCCTGGGGTGCCCTGGGATCGGACCACGGTTGGGCACACCAGAACACAGAGGACTGGTGAGTATGTTTTTTTTTTTTATTTTTCACCTTCCCCAGCCTCCTTGCAGAAACCTGTAAATCCTGGACATCCCCTTTAAATCCTCTCTCACCATCGGCAATTTAATTTGGGAGACTGCCCCACTAGCTTAACTATATACAGTATAGTATCTAAGCATGAAAGATCTTATTTAGGTGTAGTATTGATAAACAATCTTTTTGCTTTTTTCAATTTTTTTGAGTGAAAACTAATTCTGATTTTATGGTTTTTCAGCAATTTAGTTGCAAAATATAACACTGAAATCAAATACATGAACCTCAAAACAGCAGCAATAAATTATGGGTGGAGAGTGTGTACAGTTGTTCTGCCTAGATGTCTATAAACATAAAAATTAATTTGAAGAATATTCTCACACCTGCTCCTACATACTGCTTTGTGGATGTTTTAAAGGAAACTAAATATTTGCAGACGATACACACAGCTGTCGGAGTCTTTTATGTTCCAGCTATAAAACTTATTCAATTATCTCTATAAAGAAAGACTCTAGGAATCACCTGAAAATTTTCCCCCCTAATCAAAAATTTAAAGGGGTCACTTTCTAATGAAATTTCAGAAACTGCAAAACCCTACTTGTACTGGCCTGTTAGGTTATGAAATGGGTCATTCCTTAAAATTGTACTCACGCTGAAGCCCCTCCCTCTGTTGTCCAAAGGTCCGCATCCATAACTGCCTAGATGGTGGCTGCACAATCAATGAATGTTGATCCACAGATGCAAACAGTATAATCCAATGTATCTGTGTATGCATTGTGTGGTGTCGTTGATGCAGAAGAGAACACAGCCGGGGAGGCAGTCACATGGCTAAATCACATGATCTCTACCATGTTGAGAAAGGCTGACATGGTATCTGCAATTGTTGCCTTCTTGGATAGGGCATTCCATGACATGACTTTTCTAACTGTAAAAGCTCTTTCCTATAAAAATGGCTAAACTGCCTGTCCTCTGCTTCTTTGTACATTTTTGGACATAATAAATTATACTGTTTTTTCTACTGCCACAAATGTATTTATAGTATACATGTAAATCAGATCACCTCTGAGATGTTTTTATAAACTGAACAAGCCTCATTTTACAAGCTGCCCATTATAAATGTGACCTTCCATCTTCAAACGTAAAGTGACACTCCAGCTTTAAAATAGATTCAAAATATGCTGTTACTGATTCTGTCATCCATGTCTGGCACCTGTACCCATGTCTATTTCCTGTTTGTACAAAACACTGCAGAAGTAAAACTAAAATGGGGCTTTCAGGTCCTTAGATTGGGAGGATGATATCACTGAAGGTCCTTGTAAAGCTGCACCAACTGCTGCTAATTACAATGGGGAAAGTAATGGGGGCATAGTGACATGACTGTGAGAGATGGGTGAGCTATAGGCAGCAAATGAGAGAACAGTGCTATAGGGAGTAGATTGTGTGAGAGGCAGAAGGGGCATTTACGCAGAGGAGCTAGGGCCTCCTCTGACCCCAGAGTATAAAAAGTAGAGGCCCGGGGGGAGGGGAGTAAAAATAACAAACACTTATACTCACCTTGCCTCACCTCTCCTCAGCATCTTTGTGGTGTCTGGCGATTTCTCTGTGTCTTCTGGCCTCCAGCTAACAACAGCAGTCACGTGGGGTGCGTCAACATCACAACACTAGTACCCAGCGTTGTGATGTCGACTTGCCCCATGTAACTGCTGAGGCCCAATCACAGGCTACAGTGGTGACCCTAGGGGACGTGACTTCAGCCGGATGCTTGAAGTTGCCTGAAGAGGACACTGAGGGACCGCAGAATGCTCAGGAGAGGTATAAGTGTTTACTATTTCCCCTCACATTCCCTGGGCCTCTACTTATTACATTCTGGGATCCGCAGAGACCCCAGAGTATAATAGTGTTTTGTGGGTCTTTGTGTATTATTTTACATTTGTTGATAATAAATTTCATCTGCCATGTTCTTGCCTATGCTACCAGGTTATCAAATTCTCTCTGTCTTTTCAGTATTCCACAAAGTTTTGCATTAGCAGCAAAGATTGACACTTGACATTCCATCCCATCCACAATGTCACTAACCACTTCAGTACCCGGGTATTTTCCCTGGTTCCGGACTGGACACATTTTTACTTTTTTTTTTGTACATGCAGGTTTGAGGGTTATAACATTTTTTTCCTTTGGGTTATTCAAATAATTTTTGCATCTTTTTTCATTGATAAATTGTACTTTATTTTTATATTGTTTTTATTTTTCCATGTTTTTTTTCTATATTTTAATATCCAAGAAATTGTAAATAAAAAAGGAGGAGAAATGCCTTGTTTTTCCCATTTTTCGTGTATTTTTTTCTTTTAACAGCGTGCTGTGCTACTAAAAAAAAAAATATCAGATAGTTTTCCCTCTCTGTTCCGGTCATTTTTACTTTGATGACACTTATTGTTGTGTTGCTGGGGGCGGGGCTAGAACCTGTGAACGGGCATGATAGTGGTGGGGGGTGGGATTGGCGAGGCTCTTTTTTTTCTTTGCATTATTTTTTTTTTTTTTTTTGTGCTTCCCCCAAAAGGTCATAATAGACCTTTGGGGGGGCATTTTACCTTTCTTTTCTTTCTTTTTTTAAATGATTTCTCCTGTAACTGTGACGGATACATACAGCTCCAGTTACAGGAAGGAGAAATACAGCCTCCTATACTGTACTTCAGAGATAATCTGGCCCCCTAGTGGTCATATGAACGCCAGGTCAGAGGGGATCACAGCGATCAGGAAGGCAGGGGCAGTTTATTATTAATGTATTATTAATAAACCATCCCTGCCTTTCCTATGGCATGTCTGTCTGTAGTAACTGCTGGCATCCCATTCCTTAAGCTTCACGATTTTATGCAGCATACTAACCTTGCAAGAAAGTATATAAAGGTCCTTCAGGGTTAGAGGTGGACTGCCAGGTGTATACAGTCTATGGGTAGTCCAGAATTGGTTAATAAAAAGATTAAACAGAACTGGGCCTAGCGGTATCCCACTGCTGACTTTAGCCAATTTTGAATATGTATTATTTACATTTGTGTTTTCTGTTTTTTACCCAGTTCTTTCCCCATGTGCAAATATTGTCTCCAAGTGTTGACTTTGCTTTAGGATACGGTTGTCGTGTGGCACAGTATCAAATGCTTTTGCAAAATCCAGATATATCACATCAGCTACATGACCAATATCCAGATATTCTCTTTCTTCCTCATAGAAACAAAACATATTAGTTAGGCATGACCTGTTCTTCATAAATCTTTAGTAGTACTAAACTATTTGCCACTAAAAAAGGAGGGGAAATGCCTTGTTTTTCCCATTTACAATATACAGGGTTCCTACTTTTTATTTTTCTTAAAATAAATATTTGGGGATATCCCTACAGTTTGGGGATAGGTGTAACTGATTCACAGGTACAATCACTAGTGTGAGACACTCTTTGTAGCTACTCTGCTTAGGAGGTCCTGAAAAGGAGGACCTTATAATATTCGCACTGAAAAGGATATTTGATAACCAGATAATTCCTTTATACGACAATTTTCTGGAGTTTTTGTTGCCTTTTTCTCTGCGATTTTTCTTCCCCTAATATATCTAGGGGAAAATGCTTGCTATTCCGCAGCTAAAAGTAGCATGCTGCGTTTTTGAGAACATAGCTTTTCTGCAGCTCTTTTTTTTCCACAATGTGTCAATGAAACTAATGAAATCTTATTCACATTGCTGGTACTGTAAAACGCAGTATTTTTAAGGCTTTAACCGAATTGCGTTTTTACTGCAGATTTTCAGATACAATAACAATGGTACAGCTTTTCTATCCCTAAGCAATATAGTAGCTGAGTAGACTTGTAACAACTGACAGAAGAGGACTGCCACTGTACTTAATATATCTTTAGATAAAAACATAAATGCTTTGGTTTCTTTGTTATAGCCCCATCAAAAACACATGCTTAACTTAGATACGCTATTGTGTAATTTGCCAACTGAAAGAACATCAAATAATGCAGAAATAATCATGAAGTTTTACAGGGAGAACAGATGTTGCACAGTTAACTAATACTTAGAGAAAGTTTTTTCTTCTTTAAAAGCCAAGACAAGCCTCTTGGCATGACTTGCGTGAAGAAGAATTTTGGTTTCGATAGAATTCTTGTCATCTCTCCAAACACAAAAAGGGAACTCCCAATTTTTCATTGAACCCATTGCTCCTCAGAGTATTTCCCCAGATACTACATATCTCAGCCCTGCATTTTTTAACAAGGTTGTAACACATGTGCGGTACACAGCTTTTCATACAGTTTTTTTTTTAAACCTTTAGAGATATGTTCAAATTTTCAAAGAACTGTTTACAATTTATTTACATTTTAACATTTCTTTCTCTAGGTCTTTCAAATACAATTTAAGGCTAAATCCCCACGTGGCAAGCCATAGCCAAAAAATGCTGCAGAAAAGACTGCAGTGGAAGCACATCATGTTTTTTTCCACAGCATTTTTCACAGAAAGTCCACAGAGTTTTCCCTTGTGAACTTTGCAGGTACAGCCTGGAGGTACAGTGCATTGGGACATAATTGATTTGTTCAGAAAGTTACGACGGTCTCATTAATCTAAATGGGACTTGCAAAAATCCATTCACCTGCTACAGAAACAACCCCATTCAGATTCATAAAATAGATTTTCAGATGCAAAAATTTCTGCGTCAAATCTGCTACCTGTGAATATATAGTTTACAGAATATGTGGGACATGCTCAAGCACACATCAGAAGGTGCGGGCATAGCGCCTGTGCAGCAGATTCAGCTACACAGGGACCAAGAAAGGAGGGAGGCCTATGAAAGTTACCTCTCAGTAAAACTCACCTCTGCTGTAAGTCCAGAGAGTTGTCTGCAGGCTTCCAAACTGCTATACAATGTTATTATACATCACTAGAATAGTCAGCCAATAAGCAGCTTGCTGGTGTTATCTACTCTGACAGGCAGCCATGTAGTCCTGACACATCAAATGATGAGAGTTTACATTGTGTGCCATGCCAGAGGGGGCAGCACTGCAGGTATAAGCTGCTGGGTGACGCATTCTCTTCCTTACCTTACAAGATGTTTCTTAATCTTACCCCCTCTCATCCTGCTCTTCTCTTTATACAGAGAAAGCTGCCAGTGTAAATTAAGAAACACATTACCAATAAACTATGAGTATATGAGTAAATGGCACTATTATGTTTTTGTAAAGTTGAGCCATTAACCCTTCGGCTATGGCCCCATGTCCTGGAAAATATTGCTGATATTGCTAAAGTTTTTTTTTAGCCAAAGTCAGGAGTGGATTGAGCAGAAGGGAAATGTATAAGAGCATTCCTTTTGTAGCCACTACTTGATTTGGCTCAAAAAATCTGCAACAAAAAAACCTGCTTTTCCGCATCATGGGACCTTAGGGGGTAATCACTCTACTGTTGTTGATGTCAGTTTCTGTCTTCCGTCATAGGATGTGACCGTTCTCAGCAACAGACATTAACAATGGTAGTGTGAACTCCCCCTTAGCCTTCAAAAATGCAGCTAGGGGGAGAGAGACAAAGCACTCTGATAATCAGCAGCTTAGCGGGACTCCGGAAGTG
This sequence comes from Leptodactylus fallax, assembly GCA_947044405.1. Lineage (NCBI taxonomy): Eukaryota > Metazoa > Chordata > Amphibia > Anura > Leptodactylidae > Leptodactylus > Leptodactylus fallax. The sequence continues at coordinate 4,083,883 of CAMRHE010000123.1, forward strand.
ACCCGGGAGAAGCTGCCAGGGCAGAAGAACCGGGACGCGTAGGAAGACACTGGAGCATCGGGGACAGGTGAGTATGCATTTTTTTATTTTTATTTTTTTCACTTCCCCCAGCTGATTTAAATGTTAAAAGCGTTGTCCATTTTTGCCTGGACAACCCCTATTGTTTATCTGGGGAGTAGCTGTGACAGCCTCTTATTCTCTCTGAATAGACTGCCAGTTGAGCTTCTAGGGCAGTTTGCTCAGGTGTGATTGTGTCTCACTCCCCAATGTTGTGGGTAAGGGTAATTATTATATGGCACCTACTTTGGGAGCTAGCCAACGTACCAGCACTGACATTATAGTTGAGAGCGGGATGACGTACACGTTGTAATTCAAGATACCGTAAAATTTTGCTTACTTGGTCATCTGAAGGGGTTTAATAATGTTGGCAGCCTAGTTTATACAGTCATATGAAAAAGTTTGGGCACCCCTATTAATCTTAATCATTTTTAGTTCTAAATATTTGGGTGTTTGCAACAGCCATTTCAATTTGATATCTCTAATAACTGATGGACACAGTAATATTTCAGGATTGAAATGAGGTTTATTGTACTAACAGAAAATGTGCAATATGCATTAAACCAAAATTTGACCGCTGCAGAAGTATGGGCACCTCAACAGAAAAGTGACATTAATATTTAGTAGATCCTCCTTTTGCAAAAATAACAGCCTCTAGTCGCTTCCTGTAGCTTTTAATCAGTTCCTGGATCCTGGATGAAGGTATTTTTGACCATTCCTCTTTACAAAACAATTCCAGTTCAGTTAAGTTTGATGGTCGCCGAGCATGGACAGCCCGCTTCAAATTATCCCACAGATGTTCAATGATATTCAGGTCTGGGGACTGGGATGGCCATTCCAGAACATTGTAATTGTTCCTCTGCATGAATGCCTGAGTAGATTTGGAGCTGTGTTTTGGATCATTGTCTTGCTGAAATATCCATCCCCGGCGTAACTTCAAATTCGTCACTGATTCTTGTACATTATTCTCAAGAATCTGCTGATACTGAGTTGAATCCATGCGACCCTCAACTTTAACAAGATTCCCGGTGCCGGCATTGGCCACACAGCCCCAAAGCATGATGGAAAATGCACCAAATTTTACAGTGGGTAGCAAGTGTTTTTCTTGGAATGCTGTGTTTTTTTGACGCCATGCATAACGCCTTTTTGTATGACCAAACAACTCAATCTTTGTTTCATCAGTCCACAGGACCTTCTTCCAAAATGAAGCTGGCTTGTCCAAATGTGCTTTTGCATACCTCAGGCGACTCTGTTTGTGGCGTGCTTTCAGAAACGGCTTCTTTTGCATCACTCTCCCATACAGCTTCTCCTTGTGCAAAGTGTGCTGTATTGTTGACCGATGCACAGTGACACCATCTGCAGCAAGATGATGCTGCAGCTCTTTGGAGGTGGTCTGTGGATTGTCCTTGACTGTTCTCACCATTCTTCTTCTCTGCCTTTCTGATATTTTTCTTGGCCTGCCACTTCTGGGCTTAACAAGAACTGTCCCTGTGGTCTTCCATTTCCTTACTATGTTCCTCACAGTGGAAACTGACAGGTTAAATCTCTGAGACAACTTTTTGTATCCTTCCCCTGAACAACTATGTTGAACAATCTTTGTTTTCAGATCATTTGAGAGTTGTTTTGAGGAGCCCATGATGCCACTCTTCAGAGGAGATTCAAATAGGAGAACAACTTGCAATTGGCCACCTTAAATACCTTTTCTCATGATTGGATACACCTGGCTATGAAGTTCAAAGCTCAGTGAGGTTACAAAACCAATTTTGTGCTTCAGTAAGTCAGTAAAAAGTAGTTAGGAGTATTCAAATCAATAAAATGATAAGGGTACCCAAATTTTTGCATCGGTCAAATTTTGGTTTAATGCATATTGCACATTTTCTGTTAGTACAATAAACCTCATTTCAATCCTGAAATATTACTGTGTCCATCAGTTATTAGATATATCAAATTGAAATGGCTGTTGCAAACACCCAAATATTTAGAACTAAAAATGATTAAGATTAATAGGGGTGCCCAAACTTTTTCATATGACTGTATAAGTAGATGCATTTACAGACATTTCACAATTAATCTTGAAGGAGTTCAAAAAACATCAATTCTCCTCAAAATTTTCTTTCCCCCCAATTGCCCTCCTATAGTGAAAGTGAAAACACTACGGTGCAACATACAGACAACAAGGCAGACCATTGCAGCGTTTTATTTTTATTTTTGTGGTCCTGTAAATAAATGTTATATATATATATATATATATATATATATATATATATATATATATCTTTATTATTATTATTATTATTTGGTATTAATAAAAGTTATGTCTTAATTATTTATCCAGTAAGACCTATTAACAATTTTTTCATGTTCACATGCAGTCACCTCAAAAAAATAAAGACAAATTAATTAAAGCTAAACAAAGCATTATATGTAAACCCAAAATTGTGACATCTAAAATACAACTAGTCCTCATATGGCTATTTCAATGAAAAAATAAAAAAGTTAGGAATTTTGGAATTCAGAGAAAGAAACAAGTTGCCAAGCTGTAATTAGATTATTCCAACAGGTAGCGACCAATGTTTTACTCACCGATTCTCTCTTTCGCATCTGACCTCTGTGTCTGCCTCCAAGGCACAGACACTAAGGAACGCTGCACTGATCTCTGAAGGAAGAAGTGGAGGCCAGACTGGATAGGAGCGGGTATCCGTGAGTTAAATATTGGCCGCTACCTGTTGAAATAAACCATTAGGTAGCGGGTGATTAAAAAATGCTGCCCTTCAGTTTATGACAGGTGGCACCATCTGAGGCTGCCACTGCAGGTTGCTTCATGGCAGGTGCGGACCTGTTTAATGACTATTGATGAGGCCCATTTCCTTCATGGTCTCCATCTATAAAAGGATGTTTTAACGGAATATAATAAGAATTAGAATAATACTACTACTAGCATTCAATATTGATTGCTTCTTTTGACATAAAATCCTGTTTTGTGTAGATAATATCTCTTCCTATATTCGGTATATGTATGATTGGACTGATTTGGTTAGCATTTATTCCTTGGGTAATCAGAACACTTATTTTAATATTTTTGGAATACTTTGCATTATGTAATTTTCTGGTTTTGTTCCAGACATCATCAAGCTCCACTTATTTCTTTCTCTAAGTATTAATAGCACAAAACTCTTGCAGTTGTAAGGACAGTTCACAGCTCTGGGCACTAAAGCCCCTTAGTTTAAAACACATCTGTTTATGTAATTTATATGGCAGATTCAGTGTTATTAAACTATTATAAATGAAAGGATGCTAACTACGTATTGGCATCCAACCAGGTACAGATGCCTACTAGGTTACCTGAGCACACATCAAAAACTGAAGGGGGTTTAATTTTGGTTGGATAAGAGGCAACATCCATACCCTCCTCTTCTCATTAGATGCAACATAATTTCTGGGCTATGTGAGATATATCAATACTTCTTTATAAATCACCACCTATACTGTGCATCACTGAGGGCCTTTTTGCTGCAGCCAAGTCACATACTATCTAGACCACTAAGAAGGGAAAAAGTGGTGGGTGCCCATGTATAAGCTTGAATGCCTCTCCGATGCTTATATATCCCACTTCTTATGCTTCACCTGTCACCCCACTCACCCCATATCTAGTGCACATGAAATGTTCTGCATGTGCCAAAAATGTACTTCACACTTTATCCTCTATATCTCCTCTTGGTTTACTTAGAATTTGTATGGTTATTTTTACCCAGTTTTCCTCCCTGTATTTATTCCTGCCACTTTCATATAATTGAAAATTCTTAGTTTACTGTTATGTGTATATTCGTAGTAATGTGCAGTACCTAGATACAGTATTCATAGAAGTCTTTCAGGTTGATTTTGCAATGTTCCTCTATGTGATTTACTATACTGTTGTACTCTTTCTTGAAAAATTTCTGCTCCCAAAACTGAAATAACCCATACATATACTGTATACAGACACACACACAGTTATACTGATCCGCAACATCATTAACCCAATGACAGGTAAAATAAATATTATCTTGTGTAGTTGGATATATTAGGCATCTAGTGAACAGTCAGCTGTTGGAGTTGATGTGTTGGAAGCAGAAAATTGGGCATATGTAAGGATCTGAATGACTAACAAAGGCTAAATTGTGAAGGCTAGGTTACTGGCTCATTGTATCTACTAAACGGTAGGTCTTTTGTGCTGCTCCCAGAGTGCTGTGGTTAGTACCTACAAAGGTGGCCAAGAAAAAACAGACTCATTGATACTTATGGGGAACAAAGGCTAACCTGTGCTATCCTATCCCACAGAAGAGCTACTATAGCACAAACTGCTGAATAAGTTATTGCTGAAGATAGAAAGATATCAGAACACACTGGGGAAAATTTACTAGGCAAAATGTGCCGGAATGTTTGCATAATTTGCGTGTGCCACATTTATCGAGTGTTTTAGACACTGTTTAGGCACTTTTACAGCATGTAAAAATAGGGGTGTGCCTAATCTGAAGAGGTTGTTTAGGATATGATGCTATACAGTCTAATAATATATCAGATTTATCAAACAGCATCGGACACTTTATGGCACAGTTTAAGATAGTCTAATCTAAGTCTGCAATGTCTAAAATTTAAACACTATTAGTAAATCTTATTGCGTATGGGGATGCTTATCTCATGTGAACACCTGTTCACCAATGAAACTACTTACAGTGGGCATGTGTACAACAAAACTTGACCAGGGAGTAATAGCAGAAGGTGGCTTCATTTGATGAATCATGTTTCCTGGGAAGAGATGGCAATGAGTTCCAAAAGAAGTTAAACCAATGGATACATTGTGATGTTCTGGGCAATGTTCTGCAAGGAAGTCAGGCATTGATATTACTTTGGACCTACCTAAACATACTTGCTGTCTAATTACCTTCCTTGATGGCAATTGTATTTCCTAAGTCTTTTTTTAATGGCAGTCACATGACTGCATTAAAATCAATTCATGTGAATGGGGCTATTCACGTGACCTGATTTTGATATCCATTTTAGCAGACCATCACAAAATAGGTCCTATTTTTACCTTTTTCATGAATTCCTCAATAGACCTCTTTAAATTGGTGCTCCATTGATGCAAAGCAATAGTAAAAAATGTTTTGCACATCTGTCAACAGAACAGAGCCGAAAGGCAGTGGACTCTTTCACCAGGATAATTTTCCCTGTCACACTGCAAAATTTCTAGGCATGATCCACTGGATGCCAAATTCTGCAGATGTCAATGTGATTGAACATCTGTGGGAGACCCTATCAACCACTTATAGGGCTTAAAGGATCTGCTACTAATGTCTTCCAGTAGATCCATGTCTGAATGGTTCTAAGCTGTTTGCTGGCACAAGGTGGGTTTACACAATAATAGACAGGTGGCTTTAAATGGTGTATATATACACAATTTCATCATCAGGGAAAGGGGGGTAGTAGTTATTTTATGACATGATCCCTGAATGACTATATGATTTGGTATTAATATCCATTATTATCCCTACAACCATAAGATGGGTATTTTGACCACAAGACCCCTGTGGTTGTACATTTTATATGTCTGTATTCTTTGAAGGAGAGTTGAGGTAAATACCAGGCTAAGCTTACAAATGGCATGGATATGTGGCACTTCTTTACCTTGACTTTAGGATCTTACTTCTGCAAGCCAAAAGGTCATTACAGGTCATAAATATAAATCATTCATAAACCATTATAAAATATAGGTAACATAACAAGTAATGTAACACACAAGATCTTTGAACACATATTAGCCTTTTAAATATTTTGACCTTTAGCAAGTTTTACGCTATATCTGCTTTGGTGCTCAGGCTTTATTTATTGTCCTTGTGTGTTCAACATTGTGAGATGTACAATGCAGCGGCTTATTCCAGATACAAATAGTACTGCAATAAGACTAAAATAAAGACAGCTGAGATGAAGTTAGTAGATGTTAGCTTTAAATACAAAATCCCAGAAATGCAGGGTGTGTATCTTTGACACGGCTTGTTAACTTATCCATAGTCATTATGCCCCAAACTATTTTTCTGTTATTGCTGCGAGCTAGCAACATATGGAATCCATGTAGCATATGGGCATGCGGAAAGCACCGACTTGCAATTAGTACATGAGTGATATAATTGTCTCAAGGATGTGTTTATTGTCAACTTGTTTACCAAAAAATAAACCACCAGAACCCGGCTGAAAGGCGTGAGCTGTGTGCTTCATTTCATTTGTTAGCTGCTGGGAAAGAGAATGTGACCACTGTTTTTGTAAACAGAAGGAAATTAAGCAACTCTGTGTATATGTATGAATGAGACTCACAGCATATATATACAGTATATATATATATATATATATATATATATATATATACACTGTATGCTACTGCAATGGACTGCAGAGAACAACGTCTGTAGTTTAGAGATGCTGGTGCGGGTGTCATCAATATGTGTCATCAATATGTAAACATCTCCTAAGGCTAAGCTGACCAGAACTTAAAGGGATCAAATAGAATAACCATGGGACTTGTTTTCTTTCACAAATGTGATAGACGTGAGTTATGTAATCCTTTTGTGACTTAAAAAGATTTTGCTCTACTTTGATGTGTTAGATTTAGTAACTTGCACATAGACCAAGATTGCAATTTCTTCCATTATGGCTACATGCACACAACTGTTGCTGTGTACGGGACCATTAAAAATGAAGCAGACAGCACTCATATAGCATTCAAGCGCTGTCCATGTTTTCCACGGATCCATACACCTGAGTGAATGGGAAGGACTGCAGGAGCCAGGACAATCACATGTATGTGCATATGGCCATACTGATGCAATGTGCACAAAAAATAGGATCATGTGCATGAGGCCCAATGAGGATAAAAAAGCCTAAAAGTGTAATAAATAATTGTAGACCTTATCGCCACAAGGGGGTTGGATTTTATTTACGCAATGCAGTGGTAGGACTTCTAGGGTAGATATAACTGCAGTGTTCTTACCAATACCGTATTATCCTCTAACAAAGCTGTTTAAAACATATTTCAGGGACAAAAGTGGCGGTTCATCTAGTACACATACATTTATGGTATTTTATGTTAATTTATCTTAATGTTATGGAATTTCTATATATGCAATTCACCGATTTGTATTGCAGTTGCTACTTTAGCAATTTCCCAATATGCCACAAGAAACAGATAAGGTCTACTATCAGTAAGTAAGCAGCTACCTATAATTCAATACCATTTTGGTTTGCAGAGTATTCACCAGAGCCTGCTGCAAGGCAGATTGGACATTGCTGCGTGGGATTGCAAAGTCAAAACTTCGTACTAGAAAATAAGTTCATCTGCGAGAGAGAGAGAGAGAGAGAGAGAGAGAGAATCAAACCAGTAACCCTATGGTGAGCCTAGGGGGTTATAAACAAGCCAAGCTCAAACCAGGAGAGTATGGAATTGCCAAAATGTGACCAGAGATGTGTCAGAGTCCAAGCCATAGTCAAATCACAGCCAAATCACAAACAGAGGGGTAATCCAGGGGAGCAAGCTAAATGTCAGTAACCAGGAGATCAGCAACATCAGGGAGAAGTAGAATGAATAAACACAAGGAACCCAGCTGCAAAAACAATCTCAGGCAAATGGCTAGTGCTAGTGCCAAGCTTAAATACCCTGCCTCAACCCAACATTGGACGGTGAGGCAGGACTCTGATTGCATCTGCATTTCACTGAATTCTGCAGGCTGAGCATACTCAGGCAGAGTTTGACTAGTGGGCATGGTAACCTTAAAGTGACAGCTGTAAGCTGGAGAAACAGAAACATAGACACAGAGATTCTTAACATCCCAATATTATAGGATCCTACAAGAATGCAGTTCATGCATTAAGCTTTTGTGTTTTTGAGATGAATGCTACCCTGGGGTACATTTAACTTTATGGAGGAGTAAGTATCTTTGTTTTAATGAGCTGCTGATATTATGCATTGTGCATCATTTTTACATTTTTGATGTATATGAAAAATGATGTGCATAATTGAATAATTTATTAAATTACTTGTGTTCTCTAGCAATTTTTTATAAGGACAATATAAATCAGTTGTTTTGATATTTTGGTCCCTATTATTACAGTATTGATAGGCACCTATTGTGAGCACTGATTTAAAGACTATTGGCCAATATCATTTGGAACCCTAAATATCTGTATTGAAGACCCATAAACACTCCAATCTCACAGAGAGAAATAATCATGCATAAAACATGGGAACATGCAAACAGGCTCTGACTAGCCCACAGGTTGGGCACCGTGTTTTTTGGGGGCCCTACTGTACCCCCACTGCTTTTTCAATAAGCGTTGGGGTCCGGTAACGGCCTATATTAACTTACCTATCCCCGCTCCTGCTCACTGCAGTCTTCCTCTTCAGCTGCCAGGCCTCCCCCGTGTGCCGCACATTATGTCATTGCAACATGATGTGCAGCGCACAGGGCCCATTGAAGGCTGAAGAAGGAAGAGAAGCTGAGCTGCAGCAAAGGCACCCAGCTGCTATACAGCGTATGCAGCTTTCTGCTTAAAAAATTAAGCCCTGAGAACCTTTTAATATTCCCCGCTAGTGCCTCACGCACTTTAATGTCCCCCATCACTGGTCTCCATATAGTATGGGGGACTAGTGTAGAGGCCATAAAAAAATTAAGCCCAGACAACCCCTTTAAAGAGGTTGTCCATAAATTGGTGCAACCCCTGGGAAGTGTAAAATTTAAAAAAAAGCATACTCATCGGTCCCTAGCACCCCACTGTCCCCTGCCAGTGTCTGTTCAGTCTCATGGCAGTGCCACTTTTCTGGAAATCCTATACCTCCTAATTGGTTTCTGCAGTCACAGGAGGCGCAGGACTCCCGGCAAGAAATTGCTGTCACGAGACTGAATGGACACTGGCAGTGGACAACGGTGCACCAGGGACAGGTGAGTATGCTTTTTTTTATTTTTATTTTACACCTTCCCACCCATCACATGGGTTGCTCCAATTCATGGACAATGGTTAATCCATCTTTCTAATATTGATGGCCTGGACCTCTGCAGATCAGCTTTCCCAAGACAGTGCAGCCACAGGTAATGTTAAAAATTTCAGGAGCCAAGCTGCTTGCTTGCCATACAGGATGTAGCGGTGGGTTTAGGTCCTGCAGTGGTGCACATCATATGGCAGTGGGCAACATGGCTCCTGACATGCTATTACCCTGTAGCCATGCTGTATAAGTACAGCTGATCTGCAGGGGTCCTAACTATGGACAGTGGGTCCCTATATTCAATTCCACTGGTGGGCCCTAGTCAACCCAGTCCGACACTGCATGCAAAGATACAGTGAGACCATATCAGGCCATACCATATTATGGACCAATACAACACAGATCTGTAATATGGGCAGGTATGTGAACCCCATCCAGTATAAGCCATCCAGCTTAGTTAATTTATATTTATAAGGCAATAAATGTGTCACTTCTGGAGAGTACAGTATGAAAGAGCTTTCCAAACTATTCCAAGTTCAATTCTAGTAAAAGTGAATATAACTCAGAGAAAAATGAAAAAGCAATTATAAGTCTACCTGAACCTTAAAGCTAAAAAAACACCACAGAAAATAATAGTTATAAGGGTCCCTGGTTAATGCATGTCAGACTTTTCAGTATGATTTGCTGTGGTGACACAGCTAGGTATAGAAATGTCTTATATTGCAATTCAATGTATCTTTCTTTCATTTTCCTGGTGTATGAGCCCTAATGGCAATAAACATTGTACTTTGTAATATGAAATGGACTGTACTAATAGTTTACAAAAAATGGTTAAAAAATAGTACAAAAATCTGTTTTGGGATACAATATAAAAGAAAAGAAAATCTTATTTAGTTATTTGACACTGTGTCCCAGAACAGGTTTCAGAATGAAAGTGTCGTAGAAGATTTATCGCTGAACTGTTAAAATTCAAGAACGGCTGAAAGAACCTGAGTAACAAGAAGATGTTAGAATACACAAAAAGTCCTAAATACCTGTGTAGGTCATACAAAAGAGCTTCCAGTTCTAATAGTGTGAAATACACAGAGACATTTTTTACAACCTTTGATGTGTTGTAGCCATATTTGCTTGTTTGTTCTCAAGTTTGTGTTTGACAGATTTCACTGTACATTGTTAATGGATATGGCTCTTAAAGAAGCACTCCAGCAAAAATATTTTTGTTTCCATTTCTGCAACCCTCGCCTTGTCACAATCCAGGCTTCTTTCATATGCAATCCTGCCATCCAGCGTCTCCTCTGCTCCTGATCAGACCATAACTTGTGTGACAGCATCACATGGGCAGCTATAGACTATACTATATTTACCTGCTGTGGATTTAACAGACTATAATTATACAGATATGGAAGTAGAGCTATGAGCTCCTTCATCATACTGTATCTGTCTGACTCTTGGTTCACATCTGCTCTTGGTAACCCAATCCACTTAAAAAGCGGTTACCCGTGGAAACCCCCGGCATCATTATAGTCTAGACTATAATGGGGTCCTACCGGTTTCAGCCTGAAAAATGCTGACAGAAAAGTCCTGCTTGCAGGACATTTTTAAGCGAAGTGGGGAACGGAGTCCCCGAACAGAAACTGAGTGCAGATGTGAACCCAGCCTGACAGGCACTGTCTGCTCTTCAGTAGTAAATGACTGAAGTTTCTGTTTTTATCCCTGTAAAGAGCCTGTGTAGAACAGTCCCTCATACAGGAAGTCAAGGACCTGTGCATTAAAGTTTAACTAAACTTTCTAACAACTTTTGATGTTCTGGTAGCATCTATGCCAGTAAATTTTGTAATGTATTCTAGTAACACATTTTTGTTCCCCTCTGTGAAATCCTGCACTTCTGTATTGCTTGCTTGTTTTTCTATGTAAAAGTTGAAATCTGCACATTACTTTCACTTGGAGAAGGGGTATACATGATCTTGTATAATTCAAGGAAGCTGAGGCTAGGGGGAGGGGTCACTTAACAATTATATATTGGGCATTATAAAACCTAGAAATTGTTTCCAGAGTTTACAAATTGAAAACGTTGTTGGGATTGGAAGCAGCTACAGGTGGTAATGGTATGGTAATCCCCACTGTATATTCATCTGGTGATTTCTCTGGAAATTTTACAGGTAGAAGAGTGATCTAGGTGTTTTATGCAATAAACAAAAATGCCAGCCCTTCCCTACACCTAGTGAAAGCAGGGTACAGATTTCTGCTTTTGATAGGGAAACAAAGGAAAGAATAAAGAAGCTCAGGATTTCACAGAAAAGAGCCACAATTTGTTAATAAAATAAATTACAACATTTATTAATGACACAAATGCTAACTACAACGGGCAATTCATTCACAACTTTGCTATAGGCCCAAAAAAAAAAATGTTTGCTTTTGAACAACTCAATGAATGTTTTGTATCTTCTCTATTAACTGTTATTTGGACATCCTTATACCTTTCAGATAGGAAAAAATAGTGTCAGACTGTGTTAGCGTGAAAAAAATCAGACTGACTCCAGATCTCATCACCCATATTGCCCTTCCATCTATAACAAAAACCTCAAGTTTCATTGCCCTGGCTTATTTTAATGTATCATCTTCAGCACAAATATTTTAACCACTTCCCATTGCCATATATTGTTTTTTTACTCCCCACTTTCCAAATGGTATAACTTTAAAATTTTTCCATTCACGGAGCTGTATGAAGGCTTATTTTAGCGAGAAAATTTGTACTTCATAATGGTACTATTTACATTTGTGCTAAAAAATTTATATATCCCATCAGATTTTTTGTTTTTTTGGCCTTTTTCCAGAGAATATAAAAACTTTTTCTCCACTCTTGGTTAGTGGTTGGTTGAAGCCATTTATTGTCAAACTTCTGTGTTTTCTCTTTTTAAATCATCATGACAACCAAAAACATCAAAATGACCCTGTTCAAAAGTTCACATCCCCTGGTGATTTTGGCCTGATAACATGCCCAAAAACCAAACCACGGTCAGGTAGACCAACCAAAATTTTGGCCACAACTGCCCGGAAAATTGTTTGTGATGCAAAGAAAAACCCACACATAACATCAGCTGAAATACAGGACTCTCTGAAAACTATTGGTGTGGCTGTTTCAAGATGCACAATAAGGAGGTACCTGAAGAAAAATGGGCTGCATGGTCGAGTTGCCAGAAGAAAGCCATTACTGCGCAAATGCCACAAAGAATCTCGCCTTCAATATGCCAAACAGCACAGAGACAAGCCTCAAAACTTTTGGAACAAGGTAATTTTGAGTGATGAGACAAAAATCGAACTTTTTGGCCACAACCATAAACGTTACATTTGGAGAGGTGTCAACAAGGCCTATGATGAAAGGAACACCATTCCTACTGTAAAGCACGGAGGTGGATCTCTGATGATGTGGGGATGTGTGAGCTTCAAAGGCACAGGAAACTTGGTCAAAGTTGAAGAAACGATGAATGCAGCACGTTATCAGCAAATACTGGAGGCAAATTTGCACTCATCAGCCAGGAAGCTGCGCATGGGACGTACTTGGACGTTCCAACATGACAACGATCAAAAACACAAGGCCAAGTCGACCTGTCATTGGCTACAGCAGAAGAAAGTGAAGGTTCTGGAGTGGCCATCTCAGTCTCCTGACCTCAATATCATTGAGCCACTCTGGGGAGATCTCAAGCGTGCAGTACATGCAAGACAGCCCAGGAATTTACAGGAACTGGAGACTTTTTGCCAAGAAGAATGGGCAGTTTTACCATTTGAGAAAATAAAGAGCCTCATCCACAACTACCACAATAGACTTCAAGCTGTCATTGATGTTAGAGGGGGCAATACACATTATTAAGAACTGGGGTATGTGAACTTTTGAACAGGGTAATTTTGATGTTTTTGGTTGTCATTATGATTTAAAATGAGAAAACACAGAAGTTTGACAATAAATGGCTTCAACCAAGCACTAACCCTGAGTGGAGAAAAAGTTTTTGTGTTATCATTCATATTCTCTGAAAAAAGGCCAAAAAAACAAAAAATCTGCCAGGGTATGTAAACTTTTTAGCACAACTGTAATTTCCATGCAATGTACGGAGAAGCTGGAAAAAATTAGAATTGGATGGAATTAGAAAAACCTGCATTTTCGTATGGGTTTTGTTTTGACTGCATTCATTGTGCAGTCAAAATGGCATATTATATTCTATGGGTCAGTAAAAACAATATTAAATTTAGGCAGAAAAGAGCTCGGAAAAGCTTCTTTTTCAAAAACACATATTAATTTTAACTGCAGTATCACAAGCGTTTTCCCTATATATTGAATAGGGAAAGAAAAAGCAGCAATAATGCTGTGGATAAAAAACTGCAGTGTTTTTTTTTTAGATGCAATTCACTATGTGGGGCCTTAGCCTTATATAGTTTTTGCTATGTTTTATCACCTTTACAAAGATTAAAAACTTTGAAATATGAAAAAAAAAATCTTTGGGGCGCCATATTTTATCACTGGTAACTTTTTTATATTTCTTTGTACTGAACTGTATAAGGTTCCTTTTTTGCAGGGCAATTTGTAGTTTTAACTGATACAATTTTTTGGGATTGTGTGATGTTTTAACCACTTTTTTAATTTTTAGGGAGGCAAAATGGCAAAAAAGTGTTCACTTTATTGGATAAGTATTTTTATATGTTTATACTCTGTACATTTTCAGATTCAGGAATGGCTAATGTGTTTTATCTTTATTCTTGTTTATTTCTTTTTATTTGTGATCTAAGCAAAAGGGCTGGTATGAATTCTATATATTTTTAATTTTTTAATCTTTTTTTAACCCCTATGGGACTTGAACCCTAGGGGGTATGATCGCCAGTACAATATTCTGCAATATTAATGTACTGCAATGTTTTGGAAAGTCCAATCACTTCTATTACAGGCTGCCTACTGTACCGCCATTGCCCAACTCAAGTCTTTCTTTCAGACCTTCTGGTCTCCTCCATCCCTTACCTATTCCCCCACCAAAATTTCTATGGAATTTATTCCTGATTCACATATGAGTCATGACCCAGGGCAACTCTGTAATATCAGTGATGGTAGGCAATTTATTGAAGGTGGCTCATGTAGTTCCTTTAATCCACAAGTGGCCAAAAAGTTATTTCTGGAAATTTACAGATTTCATTGTCTAGCTTCTGATAATGTTATTTTTTTTGTTCTCAAGGACTTTATGTAAACCTTTAGATATATTGATGGATTTCACCTTGAGTTATCATACTGAGGTCAATGGGAAAAGACCTCTGGAACCTTATTTTTAAGTGTACCAAGGTAACTGGCCTGTCCTGCCATGGTCAAAATTGAAATGGTTCCTGGACTCCAACCTGGTCTTCATCTTCCTTTAAAAGAGACCTTTCAGTACCTCCACCAATTCCAGAGCCTAAGTAGCATATCAGGCACCTAAAAAAACAGTACTTATTGCTTGGGAATGGAGGGAAAGAAAGGGAAAAAAATGCAACTGTACCAGAAACAGAGGAGCAGACCTATTAATTGATGCAAAGAGATGTACTTGATGGAGGTGGTGAAAGGTCCTCTTTAACCTTTCAGTTTGCTGTACATGCAGTCAATCCAGTAATGATTGCTATTTTTACAATTACCCCCCTGGCCTTCTCGCTGGCTTCTGTCTGACTACCTTTCTGTGCTTTATCACTGACTTTTCTTGCTATCAGTCAGTGACTATTCTGGGAATCATGATCTGGAGATCCAGCAGGTTCACAGTTTATTGCAGGGGTCCATTATAAAGAATACAATGGTCCCATAAACTCTGCCCCTCACTGTAGCCATAGTCTGTCTGTGTAGTGCAAGGTATGTTTGCCTAACAGTACAATAAGCATTGACAGCTTCCATTAAAAGCACTTTATATATTACAAATGGTAGAAAATGGTAACAATGAATCATAGTGTCAAGTAGCATGTTTTATGAATATTTTTGTGAATATCAAATAGATTTTTTAGACAGTGTCGCAGCTTTTTGTAAATTCATGCTTTACACATAATGATAAGGCTTTTGAAGTTGTGATTCTCTATCTCGTTTGTTCTATTTTGTGTATAGATCTATATTTTAACAAAGTTATATTATTACACCTGCAGATACCATGAAACCTACTATGTTTTCACTTTAAGATATTAGTGTATGCTAATTTATGCATTCTTATAAGACAGTAGCATTTTTTTTTCAAAGAGTAGCAGTCTCCACTTTATCGTGGAGGATTATCTTGCCTTGAATGAGCTTTCTAGAGTACTAGACACCTAAAAGTCTCACATTTTTGTGCAAGTCAGGTTTCTTCCACCTTCGCCACTTTCCTGAAAGGGCATTTGGTAAGAGGCGTGGCATGGGTGTGAAGTGATTTATAGTCATTTATGAGGATGTGCATAATTTATGACAAGGTTGCAAACTCCAAGAGGGCAGAGATCAAGACTAGTATGGAGAATGTCAATCTTAGTAAACCAGTCCCATTGTATACAATATTGTTTTCTCTGTGAGGTGCCCATTGCATATCCAGAACATTTTACAGTGTACTTTACCCTAAAAGATGCAGAGCAAGTGAATAAGAGCAGCTCATATACATCTTCTACAAATCTACAACCTGTGCTAAACCTACTGATCTATTTAAAGCACCCAGTTAGGGTGTATGAATCTCAAAACGGAAGTCCCTTCCTTGACCAGAATAGAGAGCTGCTATGTAAGAGCTACCTCTGCACTGTCAGATCTGGTCCATCACTGCATTACATGATCGACAATTCATTTAAAATACAGATAAGATGACCTCAGGACAATTCTATGTTGTTCCAAATAACGTCCTAGTCTAGCTACAGTCAAACCTGAATTTTCAGAATTTCTGTAGACGTTGGCTTTAGCATAATGGTAGTATTAAATAAAATCCAAGGTACATGATATAACTTGCTATTCCAGAACAGGGCAAATACTTTTAGTTTTATTATTATATTCTGACACCAAGCATTAAATGACCAACTGCTGTTTAGTAATTCAAGCAATCTTCTTAACATAGTGGTCGATAAGGGATATGGTTTCCTCATCCTCATTCTCTCCATGTTTCAGTGTTTATACGAGGCATAGTGAAGTGTAACAGATGTTTCAGTCATATAACCCACATCTGGCTACAAGGCATTCACTGGTGTCATTTAAATTAGCCTTTCCATTTTATTATGAGGAGTAAACACTGTCTCAGGGACTACGCCTTCTGGGAATTTTGCAGGTACTCTTGGATAACGGTACATCTATAAAACTGTTCAGCTCTACAAAGCTGAAGCAAAACTCGGAATAAAAATGACTGTATCTATTGTCTTTTTTCTGTTCTAAACAAGCTTTTGCTATTCAGTGAGTAAATGTTTATTAGGTTTGTGTAGATACATCACTAATTTGTTAATTATCTGCGCTCGTGTCTTCAGACAGTTTTCTGCAGAATCTGAATTGTTATATTAGGAATTTCAGAACATGTTCAGCTCTTCATCTCATTGACTATGCTGCTCCTGAATAAAACAAAAGTAAAGATAAAAAGCAGTCATTTGGAGCAGGCACGTAAAGAACATGTCATATAAACAGTGATAATGTTGGTGTTTAGTGGAGATGCTAGCTGAAAATCTGCTACTGTAAATACCTCAGTCATATGGGAAGAAAATGGTTTCAAATGGATCTTATATATTTTCAAATATCAATATTACTAAATAATATATGTGTTCCATAATTCAATGTCACATGTTAGTTTACATACGTTTATACAGACTTAAAGAGAGTCTATCACCAGGAAAATTGATATCACACCATTATGCCAGGCACCTTTATACCTTTAGATAGTCCAATAAATGCACTATTTCTGTTTTTATAAATATGCAAACCAGGCTCAAGTGTAATGGGGTGTGCCAGAGTATCCAAGAAAACCAAAGGCTCTGGCAAGCCGCCATTGAACCTGAGCTTCATTTGCATATTTATAAAAACAACTTTTTATAAAAAGGGTGCATCTATTGGTCTATCTATGAGGTCTGATGGAGCTCTTGATAATGCACTGTAGGTAGCCTGTAATAGAACAATAGCCATTTTACAATTTATTGCAAATAAATCCCTGTGTATACCCTTATAAAAATATTTTTCCCATTCAGCGAACACTATAGCGAAGAACCAAACCACCATTTTTTGGCTTTTTCACCTCCCGTAAAAATTTGGATACTAAGCAATCAAAACAAATAGATATTCCCCAAAACGGTATAACTAAAAAGTACATCTGGCTACATAAAGAAAGTCCTCTTATGCATCCCCATACACAGAAATATAAAAAAGCTGTAATGGTGAATGTATTAATTGCCACTATGCTTTTCTAGAAATATCTACAGTATAGCAAAGATTACGATGATTGTTTTAAGCTAATAAAACACAACTCAATGTTAGTTACTGGAGATTTTATAATTGGGGAAGATACACTTAGATTTTAGTACATTGAAGACATATTATCCTGATCACAGTTCTCAGAGGTTGAGGAATGATACTGTAAATGCAGCAAACTGGTTGATAGAGATAAAAAAACAATTACGCTCATTCAGTGGACTGTTGGATATCATCCAAAATGTTAATGAAAGGAACCAAAAGAGGAGATGCTAAACAGAAGGCACTACTACACGAAAATAAATAAACTACATTGCCACATAAGAATGTATTGGGCCTGGGGCATCCACATGTACACAAGCATTGGGAGTTTAATGAATGCCCACAAGGAAATTCAGCGACTAAAATGATTATCATGATTAAGTCTACAAGACTGTGAGGATGGCCGGGCAGTTAAATGAATGTGATTCTAATGCATGCTATACAGTATGTCGGAATAACTTCTGCTATCTATAAATATTCATGTGGAATCAGAGACAGTTATAGTTTCCTCTATATTACCGGTCAGATTCCTGCAATTCCTTAGTGATGCTGCTGTTATAAATGTCTACAGTGGAAGTTTTGCTTAACCGCACATATCTGGGTCGCTTATCTTGGGATCCTTATTATTTCTGACAGAAGGTGTTAAAGGACCATCAGCCTGTAGGTCTAATTCTATGGCTAGATTATAGGGGAAATAAAAAGGCCCTACATTAAAAACATAAAAGCAAAGTGATATAATCTCTTAAAGCTGTAGATTGTGACATACTGCAACTACCATAGAGGCATGGCCCACCAGTTATCAAGTTTCAGACAAATATTGGAAGACAAATGTGATTGTTTGTATAATGAAAAGTTATACAATTTTCCAATATATTTCTGTATCAATTCCTCACAGTTTTCTAGATCTCTGCTTGCTGTCATTCATTCTGCTTACTTCCAGGGGATACAAATCAGTCCCTGGTCATGTGATATATGGTCCATAGTCATGTGATGGACACACAGGTGCACAGCTTGTTACCAGACACCAGAGCTGTGCAGGGATTCTATCATTGGGGAAACATGTTTTTAACTGTTTTTAGCCTTTATAAAGGCTATTAGTCTTCTACCTTTGTTGTTTCGCTCTTCGCCGCCGTTTAGAAGAAATCTTGATTTTTATTTTTATGCAAATGAGTCTTCAGAATGCACAGGGGGCATTCCCCCAGTGCTGAAATTGCACAGGGGGCGTTACCTGTGCCCTCCACAGACGCATTTTTGAACTTACCGCGCCACTTTTCTTCTTCTTTAGCAGAAGCCTCTTCTTGACGTCATCCTTGTACGAGTCTTCGTTCGGCTATTTTCCTATGGCCTATTATATACAGCACATGCAGTACGCTCGTGTAATAGGCCACAGGAAAATGGCCGAATGGACATGCAAAGCCGGTGCATGTCTCCCGGAGGAAGGATGACGTCAAGAAGAGGCATCTGCTAAAGAAGAAGAGAGGCGGCGTGATAAGTTCAAAAATGCGTCTGAGGAGAGCACAGGGGATGCCCCCTGTGCATTCTGAAGACGCATTTGCATAAAAACAAGATTTCTTCTAAACGACAAAGGTAGGAGACTATTAGCCTTTATAAAGGCTATTACGACGTGGCTTCAGTTAAACACATGTTTCCCCAATGATAGAATCCCTTTACACAGATTGAATGACAGCAAGCAGAGATCTAGAAACCCTGAGGCACTGATATATAAAGTGTATTGAGAAACGGTATAACTTTTTATTATATCAACAATAAAATTTGTGTCTTAATATTTGTCTGAAACTGGACAGTTCCTTTAAGCTGGCCGTAGGATAGCTGAATGCTTTTTCAACTAAAACTATTTTGCCCAACTCTTTAATACACATGGAATCTGTGCGAGTGTACTGGAGGGGAGAAAACCAATGCCTGACCTGTCCCTGTGAGAACATTGCTGAGTTTGGTTGACATACATCTAATGTGTATGGCAGCATTCCCCAACCTACGTTCCAGCATTCCCCAACAAGTGGCTCACAGGCCCCTCAAATGTGGCTCGCAGTGTCTGCTAGACCCAGGACATTAGTGCTGGATCCAAAAGCCAAAACTTTTCCTATGGTTCCAGCAGAGGAAGTAGAGGGGCAGGGGAAGCTGAGTTGCTGCCCAAAGGGAAGACCCAAAGTTGCATCTAATTTCGGGACCTTGTTTTCTTGTACCTCTTTTTCCCGTTACACCATGAATTGGCAGGTATGATTATTATAAAAAAAAATGCCCTCCATACTCCTACCTCTTGTCCTACACAATTTGCATTGTGAGCAGTGAGTTGAGGGCAGGGAAAATACTATATACATATGGGCAGAATTCTTAATATAGAAAGAAAATGGTTCTTCAGAGACTTTGTATTCCATAAGCACCACATATGAATATTGGATGAAGAGTCATGCTTATGTTTAGGGAAGAGAGGCTCTGAACGATCATTTTCTTTGTATATTAGTTATGCCCCATAAGTATTTTTTACCTCTTCTGCTATCTTTTTACAACACACAGTGACCATATTATGTACAGTGCCACAAAATGGTTCCAGACTTGAAATATAGAAAGAGACTGGCTCTGAACATCCATTTTCTTTCAATATTACAAGTTTGAGGCCGTTTCCCATAATTTGGTTACATAGGGCAAGTGCGTTAAGTGAGAAGAGGGTAGGACAGGTAATCAATGCACATGAGGCATTTAAACCATTAGGCTCAGGCCCCGCTTTGTGGAAAAGCAGCTTTTTTTGTTGCAGATTTTGCTGCGTTTTTTGAGCCAAGCCAAGAATGGCTACAAAAGGAATGGGAAATATATAGGAAGATCTTATACTTGTACCTTCTGCTCAATCTACTCTAGCTTTGGCTCAAAAAACCATAGCAAAATCTGCAACAAAAAAGCTGCATTTCCGCAATGTGGGGTCTTAGCTTTAAAGGGATTTTCCTGATCCTGGACAAATTTTAGAGAAGGAGCTAAAAAAACAAAAAGAAACCCCTATATTCACCTGTCCTAGGCCCATATGAAGTTATCTCCCCCTAGTGTTCACCCATGCATTCATAATGGTATTATTTAGCAAATCAGGAAAGCAAAGCTTCTCTCTGCATAAATATATTATTTAATGAATCAGCAGTGGGATATAAGTTTCAGTGGGATATACAGTCATATGAAAAAGTTTGGGCACCCCTATTAATCTTAATCATTTTTAGTTCTAAATATTTGGGTGTTTGCAACAGCCATTTCAATTTGATATATCTAATAACTGATGGACACAGTAATATTTCAGGATTGAAATGAGGTTTATTGTACTAACAGAAAATGTGCAATATGCATTAAACCAAAATTTGACCGGTGCAAAAATTTGGGTACCCTTATCATTTTATTGATATGAATACTCCTAACTACTTTTTACTGACTTACTGAAGCACAAAATTGGTTTTGTAACCTCACTGAGCTTTGAACTTCATAGCCAGGTGTATCCAATCATGAGAAAAGGTATTTAAGGTGGCCAATTGCAAGTTGTTCTCCTATTTGAATCTCCTCTGAAGAGTGGCATCATGGGCTCCTCAAAACAACTCTCAAATGATCTGAAAACAAAGATTGTTCAACATAGTTGTTCAGGGGAAGGATACAAAAAGTTGTCTCAGAGATTTAACCTGTCAGTTTCCACTGTGAGGAACATAGTAAGGAAATGGAAGACCACAGGGACAGTTCTTGTTAAGCCCAGAAGTGGCAGGCCAAGAAAAATATCAGAAAGGCAGAGAAGAAGAATGGTGAGAACAGTCAAGGACAATCCACAGACCACCTCCAAAGAGCTGCAGCATCATCTTGCTGCAGATGGTGTCACTGTGCATCGGTCAACAATACAGCACACTTTGCACAAGGAGAAGCTGTATGGGAGAGTGATGCGAAAGAAGCCGTTTCTGAAAGCACGCCACAAACAGAGTCGCCTGAGGTATGCAAAAGCACATTTGGACAAGCCAGCTTCATTTTGGAAGAAGGTCCTGTGGACTGATGAAACAAAGATTGAGTTGTTTGGTCATACAAAAAGGCGTTATGCATGGCGTCAAAAAAACACAGCATTCCAAGAAAAACACTTGCTACCCACTGTAAAATTTGGTGGAGGTTCCATCATGCTTTGGGGCTGTGTGGCCAATGCCGGCACCGGGAATCTTGTTAAAGTTGAGGGTCGCATGGATTCAACTCAGTATCAGCAGATTCTTGAGAATAATGTACAAGAATCAGTGACGAATTTGAAGTTACGCCGGGGATGGATATTTCAGCAAGACAATGATCCAAAACACAGCTCCAAATCTACTCAGGCATTCATGCAGAGGAACAATTACAATGTTCTGGAATGGCCATCCCAGTCCCCAGACCTGAATATCATTGAACATCTGTGGGATAATTTGAAGCGGGCTGTCCATGCTCGGCGACCATCAAACTTAACTGAACTGGAATTGTTTTGTAAAGAGGAATGGTCAAAAATACCTTCATCCAGGATCCAGGAACTGATTAAAAGCTACAGGAAGCGACTAGAGGCTGTTATTTTTGCAAAAGGAGGATCTACTAAATATTAATGTCACTTTTCTGTTGAGGTGCCCATACTTTTGCACCGGTCAAATTTTGGTTTAATGCATATTGCACATTTTCTGTTAGTACAATAAACCTCATTTCAATCCTGAAATATTACTGTGTCCATCAGTTATTAGATATATCAAATTGAAATGGCTGTTGCAAACACCCAAATATTTAGAACTAAAAATGATTAAGATTAATAGGGGTGCCCAAACTTTTTCATATGACTGTAAGTCTCATTTAAGTTTTGCTCTTGGAATTTATGATTTCTATGAACACCCCTGAATACTGGTGCTACATTGATACCTGTGATAATTTTTGAGCATGTACCATAAATTTACAGTTCAGATAGTAATATTAGAAGTAATATTATCCAACTTCATGTCAAAATAGCACTTCCTTTATCAGGGAGCAGTGACTCTGTTGGGTTCACAGAAATGCTAATTTATTGCACCAGTTGTTTTCATAGACCCTTTATTTATTCCCTAGAATAAATAAATGTTTTATAACAGAACTTCATACCTCACATCAATTTGGTTGCCATTCTTTGAACTTTCATATCTAATAATACACACCATAGCCATAGCAACCTGTAATATAAATCTATAAATTCTATAGAATCTAATGCTCAGGGCATGGTCAAAGTTACAAAAGAATCCCTTTTATGCAGCATTTTACACAAACCATCAGTTAATATAACTTAATTACCAACTTACATGTGCCTTAAATGATACGAATAAATTACAACTAGTCCAACAAAACCAAGGCCACAGATACCTATGTCAGCATGAAAACAAAAAAAGTTATGACTGCCAGAGTACTGACAGATAAAAACAAAAAGATTGCTTTGGTGCTTAAAGTGTAACTGTCATATTTACATAAATGGGCAATGGAAAGGTTACTATGGATTTTCGAATAGACCTTATTAAGGGAGGTGGGTTATGTTAAGGAGAATAATGCCTGAGAATTGTTAAGTAGACCCCCTACACACATTAAATATGAATAGAGTTACTGTACATGCAGAGGCTCTTTCCTGTCCCTGCTTTCCCTACTATGCAGCTTATAAAGTGATTTTTCCCATAAATATGGAAGTGTAACTTTAAAAGCACTTCTTATTTCCTGGAGCTCAAAGCTCTGGCTGAGAAACTCCGGGAAGGGTGAGATAAGAACTTTAATGATTATAGTTCACACCATGTCTGATGAAGGAAGCATGCGCTTCTGAAAGCTTACTTATAAATATACTCAGTTAGCCTCTAAAAGGTATCGCCTGATTTCTTCACTCTTCCACTACTTTCAATGGCTTACATGGTACAACATTATACTATAGTTCACAAGGACAGTTAGGAACCACAGAGACAGGAAAAAGCCTCTGCATGTACCGTAATTGGAGCTGTACTCAAAGGGGCAGATATATTATCATGTCTAAATATATACATGTTGCCTTTAAAAAAATTAAATCTGTGCTGTGATTGGTTACTATGGACAACAAAGACTTTATTTAAAAATGGTTTATGACTTGATCATCCTTTTTTTTTATTATATGTCTTAGATTAGCTAATTTGCAGGGTTGCTTTTTTTTCCTTTATACTGGGTAATTTAGACAAAATCATAGATAATGTTTACAGACAATCATGAGGATTATATTGTACTTATTGTGTTTATTCTACAGAAAGTACAAAGACCTCATTGGTGAAAAAGAGGAATTTGCTCCTAGCACCACCTATTGGAAGGTAAGTCCCTATAGATTAATACCTAATTTTCAAAGAAACCTAAGGGCATTATCTGGGAATAATAGCCAAGCCAAGTGGTTCCCACTCACAGACAGCTGTTTTAAGGTTTTTGCCTCTCATCAGTGCAGAGTAGGGCACATTTTTCTGTCAACATAGCTATGTAATGGCTTATTCTTTGCGTGACAAGCTGTACTTTCATTTTGCACAATTTTGGGGTACACATGTTTTGATTAGCTTTTATTAATAATTTGGGGGGGGGGTCAAATTGAAAAAAATCCACAATTCTATCATAATTTTTAGCATTTTGTTTTTACGACGTGCATTAAACTAACATGGCAGCTTTGTCCAGAGGGTCATTATAATTATGGTGACACCGGGATTTGAAGTCTATAACTTTTTTACTGTTTTGCTGACGGACATATGTCAGGGCTCTTTATTTACCGAGCACATTTTACTTTTTATTGATACCAATGTTTGTTATATATGAATTTTTGATCACTTTTTATTTCTAAGTTTTTGGGGAAAGTGAAGTGACCAAAATACGTTAATTTGCGCATTGCTGCATTTATTTTTTTATTTTTATGGTGTTCACTATAGGGGCTAAATAACACTATTTTTGGATAGTGGGGACTTATATGCACATGGGGATGCCTAACATGTCTTTTTGTGCTTACATTATGTGCTTTTTAAATTAAAAGATGTTTTTTTTAACTTTTTATTATTTATTTTATTTTTAACTTTGTGAACTTTTTTTTTAACTTGTTCCACAAGGGGACTTGAAACTGTACATACATAATACATAATATTGCAGCACATTGCACAAAGGCTCACTATGTGTTATGAGCATAGGCAGTCAGGAGGCCGTTGAGCATTAACTACACACTCAGTGGTACTGAGTTACTGAGTTTTTAGGTACTGTGGGGCACAATTAGCCTTTCCTTGCAATGCTTATCTGTTTGTATAGATGACTTCTCAATCTGTCAGCTATCTCTTTATCTTTCTCACTGGAGGTTACAGTTTCATTACTGTACCTTGACTCAAAATATTACAAAATGTAGAATAAAGAAAAATAAGCACAAGCTAACACAGGTAAAGCAAGCCCTTATAAAAGTCAGGAATAGCTTTCTATGTTGATGTGGTGAGGACAGAAGCTTTCTAAGGAATCTGTACACCTGTATACCAAAAATAATTGCATACATCCTTAGCTGGTGTTCCAAGGGGGAAGCTCATCCTGGCAAATTAAAAATCATAATCATAGAATGACATGTTATTTACGTAACCAGATCAAATGACAAAATATAAACTATACATAATCATAATAAAAATCTATAAAATCAAACAGAAAGTTAACATCAATCTATAAAAGCAAACTAGTCCCGCCATTCATCATACATACACAGCACTTTATTTACACACATCACACCACACATTAAACTAAATACATACAGTATATATTAGCTAAGTAAGAAATTAACTAAAACAACCACATAATCTCATTACTGGATATAGCTAAAAGTTAACTAAAAGAACCATTCCTCATTCTACAAATTTTAAATTTATTGAAAGTAGAGATGGGCAAACTGATTCATTCCGAGCCAGGTTCGACCTAAGTATTCCAAATTGTTCACTTTCTAACGAAATCGAATACTTTGTGATTCTTCTAGGACGAACTAAAATGGCCACCGCGACATGCTTCGCACAGTGAAAATTGAGAAGAAACACGTGTGTATGACATCCTGGCATTACCTTACATCACCTGACAACCTCTAACTCAATAATCAGTGGTAGGTGGATATCTTACAGTGTTGATGTCACAGACAGTACATAAGATCCTGTGGGCAGGAAGACAAGGCATTTTAGTGACAGTCAAGCTAGGGATGTATGTGTTATTCATCACTGTATGATCCAAAGCAATTACTACATTTTCTTCTATAATACACAGGAGGAAAACTTGCAAATACACCTAGCGAAACACAGAAGTAGGAGAAGAAGAGCAAGGTTTAGTCAGATTTAATTAATTATAGGCAGCTAAATCAATGCACAGTGAGATAAATCATAGGAGGGAGAATATCTGCACTATGATGTGAGACTAACTGCTTCAGTATATACACACACACATATGCACATTGGATAGTTAACTCTTTCATTGCCAAAAAAACAGGGCAGGGGAAAGGCAAAAGTTGGGGGGAGAAAGAAACAGTTGTACTTTTTACAATAAGAATGTGGGTGGCAACAGCAACACTACTTCTGGTCTTGACAGCCCTGCCAGCAGCCGCAGAACTTCCTGAAAATAACAACTTTTTTGAAAGCATTGAAACACAAATATTGAATCAGGTTCTGAGTGTTTCTCCTTATCATCTGTTGTAACATGTAATTTACCTTGCTCTCTTTCTGTACTGTCAACCATGTCTTCTGCTTACCTTCACTAACATAGATCCCATTCTCTAGCAGTCATGTGACATCTGCTGTGAGAGATATTCCTCACAGCCCAAGACTTCCTCTTCTTCCTCTTGTTGATGAGTTGGATGAGAACAGACAGTGTTTTTCGGATGTAGAGATGGCAGGGGGTTTGCTACTAGTAGTTGTGCTGGTTGGGGCATTAGGGGGAAACCTGTTAGGAATTGTGAGGGCATAGAGGAATCCCATTGATATGATGAGCCACAAAAAAGTGGGGAAGATGATGACATTACTGAATCCTATATTGATTCCATTGTAGATAAGACCTGGCAACCAAGTCATTGTGACAGGGTGACATCAGAGGAAGAGGGTGTTTGCAGTTACAATAGTAAGAATTCCGTCCAGTGGTGGCAGCACTGAGAGACACATTTCATCAGCTGACAAATCCATGAAAATGTGCAAGATCTAGAATTAGCTATGGACATCCAGGCACACATGTGGGAACTAGGTCTCTCCATATTCACATAAAATGGTGTCACCAGCTCATTTGGCAAAATAGAATTGGCAGTAGTACCATCTCAGCAAGAATGTTCTATTCCTTTTCCCCATGATCTTCTTTATAGGCAAGCCACGTCTACACCTACCACATGATCATCGATGTTATCAGCATCATCTTTGTCTGCTTTTTCTCCCCTACACCAACATCAGTTATCATCTAAAAAGGAATCCATAAAGGAATGTTCATGTGAGGAAAGGTGCACACCACTGTCAACATGTGGAGCAGCAAACATGGGCATGGAAAATACATGGGGTCAGTGTTTTGCGCATCAGCAGCCACAGTCTAGAAACACAGCAAGGCAAGGTGCTTTCTAGTACTGATATCACCTCATGGGTGCAGGCCCAATGCCCTCCACACTGGACAATTTCCCACCTCTCCCTCACTTTATGGCTGTAAGGTGAAGAACACATTGTAATGGCACTGTGGCACATGCGGGAGCATCAGTTTCAGCAGCAGTATACAATGAATGATTACTGCATGCAGAAAACCACAGAAACATTGGAACAGATAACTATGAGAGGAAGAACAACTTCCTCCTCATGATCACTTTTGGAAAATAGTCCAACTTTTTCAGCTGGCAGGCTAGGCACACTGAAAGTGTGCCATAATTTTTTCTTGAAATTGTGTAAATTGTCACTACTTGGTATCACATGTGCACCTAGAAAGGGGTCATTTTTGGAGACTTTTTTCTTCACTTAATTCTTTATTACTTTTCACTCCACCAGCATGATGTTGATGTAGCATTTGCTCCTGTACAGGGATAACCGACCAGACAATCCAGGTTTTTTTCTGCCTCTCTAACCCCTG
Source organism: Leptodactylus fallax (assembly GCA_947044405.1). Classification (NCBI taxonomy): domain Eukaryota; kingdom Metazoa; phylum Chordata; class Amphibia; order Anura; family Leptodactylidae; genus Leptodactylus; species Leptodactylus fallax. Next base: position 4,111,458 of record CAMRHE010000123.1, read on the forward strand.
GTCCTGAATCTAATGCCCCTATTCCATGTCCAATGTTTATAGTCCAGGACCAGATCAGGTTAGTTCTTGCTTTTTGGAAAGGGGGAGTCTGCACCTGCCACTATGAGATGGGAAAGTTGGTTCAACTGGTGTGATATGTTATGCTGCTGCACTGTGGTATTTGGCTTGTTCGGAGAAGTGTTTTGTGCTGCACTGTGGTGTTGCTTCAGGTATTTTGTGTGCTGTACGGTGGTTTTTGTTTGCCATTGGTGAGGGTGTTATGTGTACAGCATAGTGCCATTTTTACCACTCTTTTGTAGTATTTCTTTACTGGTGAAGACCTAGCATCACAACATATTGACTGGTGAGTCCCGTGCCAGATACATTTGAGACGCTCTGCTGTACACTATATACAATATAAATTAGAACCTTAACACAATTCTATCAAAAATATAAATGATATCTCTTACATATATAAAAATGAGTTCCTGTCTGTCTGTCTGTTCTTTATGCGCGACCAAACGACTGGACCGATCCTCACCAAATTTGGCACACATGTACATCAGGTGTCCGGGAATATTATAGACTGGGTCTCAGCTCTCTTGGATGTACCGTTCCTGAGATACAGTATTCCCAAAAAAATGACCAGCATTAGTCTATACAAGCCTGCAAGTCTTTCACTCATATTCCAACTGCCATACACACGGTCACATGTCCCTTATCAGCCAATAAGAGCTTGCAGGTGCTTACTCTCCTCAGGTACACAGGTTTCCATAGCAACCAAGCTATGTATGACCTGTATTAGTCAATAGCAGTTCACAGGACCTTAAATATTCAGTCATATCACGTGTATCAGCCAATATAAGTTCACATTTAATTTACCAGGTTTCCATAACAACACAGCCATAAATAGACTGTACCTATACTGGACTCAGTGGCGTAAGTAGCAATGGCTGGGCCCCAAGGCAAACATTTGACATGGGACCCCCCCCGGCAACCCCCCCCGCACAAACTGCATTCCTGCACACATTATTATGCCCCATAGTGGCCCCTGCATACACTATTAGGCCCCATAGTGGCCCTTTCACACAGTATTCTGCCCTGTAGTGGCCCCTGCACACAGTATCATAGTGGCTCCTTCATATAGTATTATGAGCACTTCCCGCTACTTCTTCAATGTTGGGCCAGATGTCACGTGAGCCAGGCATGTATCGCAACGCATAATGACGTCGTACTGGCCCACCGACATCTGGGACGCCACCAAGGAGGCCCGAAGCCTGCTGAAAAGATCCCAGAGTATAATGATAGCAGTGTTTGTGGGGTTCACGGCCCACAGGCCTTACTTACCAATCCCCGCTCCTGCTCACAGCCGCCTCTGCAGAAGGTGAAGTGCAGGCGGCCGTGAGCAGGAGTGGGGATCGGTAAGTAAATAGGGCCCGTTACCTGCTGGTGTTAAAAAAAAAAAAAAACATCAGAGGCCCGCTGGGTCCCCTAATGTCCCGGGCCCTGTGGCAGCTGCTACCACTGCTAAACCGGTATTTACGACACTGACTGGACTGCCATACTGGATTTCAGCATTCTTATAAATTGAAACGTTTTTTAAACTACTCATGTCCCCTGCAGCAAAACGCATGGCTGCTGCTCGAGCTAATGAAAACTCTCAGCAGACCCAAGCCTGACTCCAATCTGATAAGGTATGTTACAGACAACAGTGAGCTGCTGAAACTCCCCAGCAGACCCAAGCCCATCTCCAATCTGACAAAGCATTGTCAGCCACATGCACACAGCTGCACTCCAGGTTTCAATAACAACCCAGCCATTTTTCTTCACTGCTGTAGGTCAGCTTTAAAGGGGCAGGGCGCTGTGGATGACACTGTTACACAAGGTCACATACACACAGCTTTACTCCAGGTTTTCCATAACAACCGATCGCAGGTTTTTCACTGATATCCAAACTGAGATGCACATGATCACATGACACTTATGGACCAATGTAAAATCGCAGGTTCAGTCTTGACATACACACAGCTTTACACCAGGTTTCCATAGCAACCAAGCTATTTATGACCTGTATGAGTCAATAGCGGTTCGCAGGTCCTTAAATATTCAGTCATATGACGTGCATCAGCCAATATAAGTTCACATTTCATTTACCAGGTTTCCATAGCAACACAGCCATAAATAGACTGTACCTATACTGAACTGCCATACTGGATGTCAAGTGCAAAACTGGCCAATTCTTATGGGGTCACTACACAAAGAAAAAATGAAATATACCCGTGCGAAGCCGGGTCCTTCCTCTAGTACTATATAAAGTTGATACTAGAAAGCAAATAAGTGCATATACTTAAGTAAAATCCAGACTATCTATCTGGATCTTCCTGGCAGTCACACATGCTGCAGATTGGCATACAATCTATGGCATTGTATGTTTATAGCAGCTTCAAGTTACAGTAGCCAAGCAAAACCACTGAGTGTTGAAAATGTTATAACCTGAGGCCGTTTTAATTTAAGGGACCTCTGTAAATGGCAAAACCTAAATTTAAGCCTATTATAATGAATATATTTCCGTGCCAGTAGGAGTAACACTATTTACACACTTTGCAGGAAGAATGTGGTCCTCTTTTACACCTCCAAATTGTGTACAGTTTTGTTTCAATACTAATAATAGTAACTGTAATAATGTGGGAATTTATGACATGTAACCATGAGCATCAGAGCACGCTACAGCTAATTAAAAGTTTGCAAAGGTGCAGTTTTCTTCCTTTTTCATACAGTAATTTATAGCCGCTGGCAAAAGCAGATTAATTTATGTCTAAAGAGTGATGAATAATTCATCTATTTCTAAATAACACACACAAAGTATATATATTTATTCTCCATGCTTCTATCATATCACCTAGAATAAACTATTTTATTATACTATGAGGAATATCTTGTCACTGTTTAGAGAAGGTTTCTGAAATTAAATTGTACTTTAAATTTCAAAAATGCTCAATAATATGTAAATTGGGTTTAGCGAGATCTTAAAGCTATTTGCTTCTGCTTTACTATTACTGACATTTAAGATGCTAGCCAATATCTGAAATGTATAATGTTATTTTGATTATTCTCCTATTGCTCATGTTCAAATAAAAGCTGAATAAAAGCTTCCAAAGACTCGCCTCTATGTCTTATGTAAAAACTGCAGTGCAGATGAACTTAAGGGGTTACATAGTTACATAGTTAGTACAGTTGAAAAGAGACACATGTCCATCAAGTTCATCCAGGGGACAGGAAAGGACATGACATTCTATGCATTTCCTTAAGGGAAAGACATCTAAGCATTTTATAAAACTGTTGGCTGTTGTTGCTGTGACCAGGTCCTGGGGTAGGCTATTCCACAGATTCACAGTCCTTAGAGTGAAGAAGCCTTGTCGGCTTTTGAGATTAAAGAGGACCTTTCATGTCCTCCTGCACATGCGGTTTTATATACCTCTAGAAAGCCAACAGTGCGCTGAATTCAGCGCACTGTCTGCTTTCCTGTTATGTACCCTGGGGCTGGAGATATCGGTGCCTTTAGTTTTCTGCCCATTGTCAGAAGGGCGTTCTTGACAGTCTAGCTGGGCTTTGAGGAATGCCCCCCCCCGACTGTACTCGACCATAGCCCTGTACTGTCAGAGGGGGCTTACCTTACCAGCGATGACAATGAGCTGTGAGGAACGCCCCCCAGAATAAGTCTATGGATGAGTACAGATGGGGGCGTTCCTCACAGCCCAGCTAGACTGTCAAGAATGCCCTTTTGATGATGGGCAGAGATCAGTGCCGAAACTAATGGCACCGATATCTCCAGCCCCGGGGCACATAACGGGAAAGCAGACAGTGTGCTGAATTCAGTGCACTGTCGGCTTTCTAGCGGTATAGAAAATTGCATGTGCCTGAGGACATGAAAGGTCTTCTTTAAGCCTTTTTTTCTCCAGACGGAGGGAGTGTTTATCATATTTCCCCTTAAATGCCTCTTCTCAAGACTAAACAAATTTAACTCCTTTAATCTCCCCTAACTGAGGTCCTCCATTCCCCTTATAAATTTTGTGGTCCTCCGTTGTACCTTTTCCAAACATCTTTTCTATGAACTGGTGCCCAGAACTGAACTGCATATTCCAGATGATTTCAGTGATTTATAGAGTGGTAATATTACATCACTGCCCAGTAAGTCCATACACCTTTTAATACATGACAATATCCTGCTTGCCATAGAGGCAGTTGATTGACATTGCATGCTGTCATTTAATCCATGATCTACAAGTACACCCAGGTCCTTCTCCACCAGTGACTCTCCAAGCTTTACTCCCCCTAGGACATATGTTGCATGCAGATTAATTTTACCCAGATGCATAACTGGGTTTCCGCTGTTTTTATACTGAAACCAGCAGAGAGAAAAATCCTCTGTGCTGATTCTGGGCAGATTCTGCGGCGGAGTCTCCTACTCCAATGCAAATGTGAACCTAGCCTCAGTTTGCAACACGTGACGATAAATGTCACCTTGACGAACAGGAGGCATCACCAAATGATTGCACACGACTTGATCTGATTTTTGAGATTTAATGTAGCTAAAAAACTTTGCTTTCAATCTGCCTTTTATGACTTTCCCTGATGCCACAGATTGGAGTTAGGTGCTAGAAAATATGATCATTTAAAGATCTTAGCAACATCTGCTATTTCTTTAATTTGCATAAAGTTACGGCTTGTCCTTCTTGGTGTTGTAAATTATATGTTGAGGAGTGGATATATAAACAAATACATTAAAAACTAAAAAACAATCATAAAGTGGAAATACTATAGATTTGATCATAACATTTTTTAGTACTGTGCCCTTGGAATTATATTTGTACTTTTAGCATAGTTTCATTTGCACATAAAATACAGCAATCAACCTAATGTATAGCACCATGCTACAGTCTTCAGTTTCTTTTGCTAGATAATATGCCATGAAATCTTCTCGAGGGCAGACATATTTTGGTGTGTTGATATTGTGTGCAGCTTTCAGTGGAGTGTTGTGGTTTTGAATTTTTGAGCAGTTTGTTATGCCTCGGCAATATAGAAGTGGACATATTTTAGGTGTATCCTTAGAAGTCAATAGAAAATTCTATTAAACTGCAGCAGAAGAGACTCATTAATCCCATACTGGGTTGTCGGTTCTTTCCTCGAACATATTGTTTCAGTAGTAATATATTATTATTTCTGGTTTTATTACCAATAGTAGATTTTCATCAAATACACTTATTACACTGCTCTGTCTATAAAATCAAAATCACAAGAGAAATATCTCTAAAATTTTGTATATTTATTATACTAAAGTTATACTTAATATACTAAAGTTAGTATATTTATTACACTAAGTCCTCACGCACATGGGCATATATTAGAAATGGATGGAGCTTAAATAAGGAGTGCATAAATGGCTATGGCGCAATTGTTTTTCAGATACATTAATCTTCTACAAAACTAGAAGGCTATCGTGCATAATAACTTGGGGACTAAATAAAAGTTGTTAAGGTGGTAGAGTGTTGGCATAGTCCTTAATGATCAAAAGGTGCAAAAGTGAGGATTAAAGCTGACCATATACAAAATACTATAGCAGTTGGCCTGGATAATCTCTCCCACCGGCCTAATAAATATGCTTGTTTGATTGATCCAAAAGGGAGAATCTAATCCAATCTAATGTCCTGGAGAATCAAATGGTGCTATGGTCTAATAGGTATATACTTATGGAAGACTATTGTCAAATTTTTATCTGCCATGGTTAATCCTTTGATCTCTTGCAATTTATGTAGTGGGGGTGTCAATGTGAGTTGGTTGACAGGTTGGGAAGATTATTATATTAAACTGTATCAGCATTGCCGAAACACAGGAGTCTGCTGCTCCCTCTTCCCCGCTGTTTTTCCTCATAAACTATAGACCACTTTAATCCAGTAGCCTATGAGTAAGTGGGATCAGTGATGTGATGATGTCACCAGGCCGTGACAGTTTAGGCCAAAGGCCTGAGGCTAGCTTGACATTGCAGAAAGTGGCTGGAACAATAGTGAGGTGACTATTAGTGTTGGGTGTGATTTGTCTTGAATTCGCTTTCAGACTTAACATTGTTTGAACTGCTAGTATAGATAGCAAACTGTATTACTCACCTCTCCTAGGCTCTGTTTATGCATCTAGTGCAGGTCCCCATCTTTTTTTAGGCCTCTTCCAGCCTCCTAAATGATGTCACAGGCCACAACGGTCACGTTGAGACGCGCCAACATTATGACATTTGCATCTAAGCGTCATGACGTAGGCGTGCCTCATGGGTCTGCTGAGGCCCGATCATGGGCCTCAGTGGTCCTCCTGAGGCCTCTAATGTTGTTCAGAAGGCCAGAAGAGGACAGGAACCTGCACCAGCTGCTGCCATGGAGTCAAGGAGTGGTGAGTAAGGATACTTGTTATGTTTAGTCACTTCTCCTGGGCCTCCATTTATTATACTCTGAGCATGTGTTTTTTATTTTTCATTTTATTAGGGGCCACTCCTTTGTATGAAGGGCCACTAAAGGACGTTATACTGTATGGGGGCCACTAGGGGACATTATACTGTGACTATTGGACATTACACTGTATGCAAGGACATTATATTGTATGAGGGTCACTATGGAACATTGTACTGTCTGGAGGGCTGCTATGGGACATTACACTGTATATGGGTCACTATGGGGCATTCTACTGTGTGGAGGGGCCACTATGGGACATTATACTGTGACTATTGGACATTACACTGTATGCAAGGTCATTTTATTGTATGAGGGCACTATGGAACATTGTGGAGGGGCCACTATGGGACATTATGGCACAGGTTGACAGCCCACGTTGAAGGTATCTCAAAGTCCATCTGTTAACTGAGGAAGTCAGCTGCATATTACAGTCTACAACTGCAAGTGATTATATTGACTGCACCATAAATATACATTAATGGTATGGTGGTTTGTGGGAATGACTAGCTAACTCTGCTGTACTATTCTGCTGTAGAACGGTTTGGAGTTTTGAAGGGGTATTCTGAAGATAAAGGCAATATTAATCAAAAGTAAAGCTTTACTCTATAAAAGAGCCTTTCATTCTGTTACATATGGACGTAGTTACCATACTGGAGTTGTTCTGTAATGATGTATTATAAGAAACCTGCACTATCACACTGCTGATAGACACCATCATACATTTCATTCATTCACAAACTAAATCATTGAACACGTTTTATTTCTTTTTGCAAAAACAAGAATTTCATGCTTTATACACAACACATTTAAAAAAGCAATAGGGATTAGTCATCTGAAAAATTAGTATTTTTTTGCAGCCCAGCAAAAATATGACAGAAAATGTGAGTGCTTTTTATGGCAAATTAAATTTCAGCTTTCCTTATTAATTGTGGCAATATATCACCTGGCTAAATTGTACCAGAAATCCTTTTATCAACTGCTTCAGGCAAGGAGCACGTGGGATGATATACTGAACCTATACAAGAACCTTCTTTGTATGCAGCTAGCCTACTTCAAATAGCAAATAGAATATTTACTACCTAACATGCATCTGACGTATTTTACTGTTCATAATGCATTGATGGTAAACAGCCATGAAAGTGTTATGAAGATACTACAAAATCAGATAGTCAAAATTCAATTTCCCTGTAGTTATTCTTGTAATTTGTGCTGGGTCATAAATGATGGCACTGGACAATTCACTTTTTTTCTGATGCACATAAATCTGTATTGGATGTTGTACTTAGTAATTACTGTTAGCATGTTCTATTGCCTCAGGATCTATTTTTAGAAGAAAACAGTAAAGTCAAACGTAACAGAAATTTAAAGGGGTTGTCCACTTTCAGACCAATATTAAGAGACAAATGTTATTGTTTGTATAATAGAAAGTTGTAGAATTTTCCAATGTATCAATTCTTCACAGTTCTCTAGATCTCTGCTTGTTGTCATTCATTCTGCTTACTCCCAGTGGATAAAAATCATACCATGGTCATGAAATATATATGGTCCATGGTCATGTGTTGATACACATGTGCACAGTAATCAGACATCTGCCTGGTAATGAGCTGTGCACCAGTGTGTTCATCACATGACCATGGACTGATTTTAATCCACTGGGAGTAAACAGAATGAATGAAAGCAAGCAAAGATATAGAAAACCAGGACGAATTGATACAGAAAGTATATTGAAAAATTCTACAACTTTTTATTATACAAACAAAAACATTGGTCTCTCAATATCGGTTTGAAAGTGGCCAACCCCTTTAATCTTAAAGGGAATGGGTCACCAGAAAATGACCTATTTTTTTACATCAAGTTTTATGTTAAACATATATTTAAAGAATTTTTGGTGGCGTTTTTATCAATGTTTCATGTTATTATCTATATTATTAAAAATTCCTAAAATTCCTGCAGTTCTGATTTTGACTACAAGTCATATAATATGTTGGCATTTCCTGTTTTCTGTATCACAGCTGTATCACAGCTATCATACATATGTAGATAAGACACAGAATCCACTAGTAACAATAGGTGATTTCACAGCTTATCTACACCCCCCTCTGTGCAATGACCTCTTCCCAGGTCATAGAGAATGGCTAGAAAAGTCTCCCACAGTTGTCAATAGGGTCCAGACCATTGTGTCTGTGGCCCACAGTCCATCAGCAGTAGAAAGTCAAAAACTATTTAGTGGCAAGAGTTGGAATGGCAAGATATTTAGTTAGTTTTTTTTAAGGGAGTCTACCACCTTCCCAAGCATATTCAACCGTCACTAACACATTACAAAGCACATTATAGAGATAAACATCATACTATTATTATGTATGTCACTTTTGTAGATTTGGATAAAAACAGATTTGAAGTCCTATGCAAATGAGGCAGTTGGTGCACTGGTGGTGAACCTTCACCTCCATGGAGCACTGCTCCTGCCACTCAGACCCCTACCATCTCCCACCTCTTCCACCCCATGCAGTGAAAGTTGATCTTCTCACTGTTATGACATCACTCATCCTACTTGAGCTGCAAGATCAGTGCTCCAGGGACCTGAAGGCCCGCTCCCAGTGCACCAATTGCCTCATTTGCATAAAACTTCAAAGTTGTTTTTCTTAAAATCTACAAAAATGACCTACATAACACAAGTATGTTGTTTATCACTGTAATGTGCTCTGTAACACGGTGGTGGCAGTTGAATATGCTTGGGGAGGTGGTAGGCTCTTTCTAAATATAGCTAGCAGCAGAGATAATTTAAAACATCACCAAAAATTCTTTAAATAAATATAAAGAAGTTTATTATAAAAATGTGATTTGAACAATAGGTCATTTCCTGGCAACACTTTCTCTTTCTCACCTTTCTCAAATTAAGGCGATGTGATAGGACCCATAGGACGTCTGGAGATCGACCTCCTACTCCCTCCTGTACCCTCTGTCATGTTTCTACTGACTCTCTAAAACACTGACCGTGCTTCTCCTCTGACACTAGTTGTTAAGACTACTTTAAAGGATGTGATTAGTGCTTCACAGTTTTGATGTGTACTAAGATGGAAGGTGCAAAGAATAAGAGAAGATGAGGGGAACAATTTAAATTCATCCACAGAGGGTCAGAGATATACAGTAAATCTGTACATAGTTTGGAAAGCATTACACCTTCACAGAGTGAAGTTTTGGATGCCAGTACAATCTCAATTATCCCTTCCTCTATTTCTAGTGACAATCCACCTTTATTTATAGAAAGCAAAGAAGGTCAAGCCTCCAATAATCTATTATTGAATGAGATTCTGGCTGGGGTTAATAAGTCTACCACAGTAGTCCAGGATCTTTCCTGTCACAGAAGTTAGAATGGGTATTTCTTTATTGAAGATCAACATAAATAAATCCAGGGACAGGCTGGAGGCAGCAAAAAACAGAATTAGCACCATAGAAGACCTAGTTGACAGCCATTTGCTTCCATCTCTGTACACTGTATATTGATTGGATTGGCAGCAGTTCTGAACAAGCTGAACTGTGCAAGGGCTGGGTGTCAGCCCCCCCCACCATTAGATATTGATGACCTATCCTGATAGGCCATAAAAAATAACAGAAAATCCCTTTAAATTAACTACTAAAACCATTCTTTATTATGTGGTGTTGTATGGTGGTATTGTTTGGTTATGCAAACATTACTGAACATTGTGGCCCTATTCTGCTTTTGCTCATGGTCCCACTTTCTCTACAGTTTTATTGCTAATGTAGTGCAAAATTCTCAGATCTAGTTAAACATACATCAAATTTACACTTTACCATTTGATCAAGTTTTGGTACTTTTTTTTTTATAGTGGCATCACATGTTATAACAATTTCCTCTACTCACATCTTTTACACTTAACTTGAGAATTCAAGGTGTAAATGAGCATACTGTGCATATAACATATATACTTTACAGGATTTTGTACTGGGTATACTGTATATGGTTGAGATATATTGAATTGATGTGACTATCTTCTCTAGTAATCTATTTTAACCCTTCTTTCTCCTTCAGACCCAGCCATACTATAAAATATTCACTCAGGTAGCTATATTTTTGTATTTGCATACAGTATTTGTATATACAGTGATGGACAAAAGTATTGGCACCCCTGCAATTCTGTCAGATAATACTCAATTTCTTCCAGAAAATGATTGCAATCACAAATGCTTTGGTAATAATATCTTCATTTAATTTGTCTTCAATGGAAAACCACAAAAAGAATTGTCAAAAAGCCAAATTGGATATAATTCCACACCAAACATAAAAAAGGGGGTGGACAAAAGTATTGGCACCCTTTGAAAAATCATGTGATGCTTCTCTAATTTGTGTAATTAACAGCACCTGTTACTTACCCGTGGCACATAACAGGTGGCGGCAATAACTAAATCACACTTGCAGCCAGTTGAAATGGATTAAAGTTGACTCAACCTCTGTCCTGTGTCCTTGTGTGTACCACATTGAGCATGGAGAAACGAAAGAAGACCAAAGAACTGTCTGAGGACTTGAGAAGCAAAATTGTGAGGAAGCATGAGCAATCTCAAGGCTACAAGTCCATCTCCAAAGACCTGAATGTTCCTGTGTCTACCATGCGCAGTGTCATCAAGAAGTTTAAAGCCCATAGCACTGTGGCTAACCTCACGAGATGTGGACGGAAGAGAAAAATTGACGAGAGATTTCAACGAAAGATTGTGCGGATGGTGGCTAAAGAACCTCGACTAACATCCAAACAAGTTCTAGCTGCCCTGCAGTCCGAGGGTACAACAGTGTCAACCCGTACTATCCGTCGGCGTCTGAATGAAAGGGGACTCTATGGTAGGATACCCAGGAAGACCCCACTTCTGACCCAGAGACATAAAAAAGCCAGGCTGGAGTTTGCCAAAACTTACCTGAGAAAGCCAAAAACTTTTTGGAAGAATGTTCTCTGGTCAGATGAGACAAAAGTAGAGCTTTTTGGGAAAAGGCATCAACATAGGCCTTCAAAGAAAAGAACACAGTCCCTACAGTCAAACATGGCGGAGGTTCCCTGATGTTTTGGGGTTGCTTTGCTGCCTCTGGCACTGGACTGCTTGACCGTGTGCCTGGCATTATGAAGTCTGAAGACTACCAAAAAATTTTGCAGCATAATGTAGGGCCCAGTGTGAGAAAGCTGGGTCTCCCTCAGAGGTCATGGGTCTTCCAGCAGGACAATGACCCAAAACACACTTCAAAAAGCACTAGAAAATGGTTTGAGAGAAAGCACTGGAGACTTCTGAAGTGGCCAGCAATGAGTCCAGACCTGAATCCCATAGAACACCTGTGGAGAGATCTCAAAATGGCAGTTTGGAGAAGGCACCCTTCAAGTCCCAGGGACCTGGAAAAATTTGCCAAAGAATAATGGTCTAAAATTCCTGCAGAGCATTGTAAGAAACTCATTGATGGTTACCGGAAGTGGTTGTTCGCAGTTATTTTGTCTAAAGGTTGTGCTACCAAGTATTAGGCTGAGGGTGCCAATACTTTTGTCCGGCCCATTTTTGGAGTTTTGTGTAAAATGATCAATGATTTGACTTTTTTTTTCATTCTCTTTTGTGTTTTTTCATTGCAAGCAAAATAAATGAAGATATTATTACCAAAGCATTTGTGATTGCAATCATTTTCTGGAAGAAATTGAGTATTATCTGACAGAATTGCAGGGGTGCCAATACTTTTAGCCATCACTGTATACAGTACAGACCAAAAGTTTGGACACACCTTCTCATTCCAAGAGTTTTCTGTATTTTCATGACTATAAAAATTGTAGATTCACACTGAAGGCATCAAAACTATGAATTAACACATGTGGAATTATATACTTAACAAAAAAGTGTGAAACAACTGAAAATATGTCTTATATTCTAGGTTCTTCAAACTAGCCACCTTTTGCTTTGATTACGGCTTTGCACACTCTTGGCATTCTCTTGATGAGCTTCAAGAGGTAGTCACCTGAAATGGTCTTCCAACAGTCTTGAAGGAGTTCCCAGAGATGCTTAGCACTTGTTGGCCCTTTTGCCTTCACTCTGCGGTCCAGCTCACCCCAAACCATATGGATTGGGTTCAGGTCTGGTGACTGTGGAGGCCAGGTCATCTGGCGTAGCACCCCATCACTCTCCTTCTTGGTCAAATAGCCCTTACACAGTCTGGAGGTGTGTTTGGGGTCATTGTCCTGTTGAAAAATAAATGATGGTCCAACTAAACGCGAACCGGATGGAATAGCATGCCGCTGCAAGATGCTGTGGTAACCATGCTGGTTCAGTATTCCTTCAATTTTGAATAAATCCCCAACAGTGTCACCAGCAAAGCACCCCCACACCATCACACCTCCTCCTCCATGCTTCACGGTGGAACCAGGCATGTAGAGTCCATTCGTTCACCTTTTCTGCGTTGCACAAAGACACGGTGGTTGGAAACAAAGATCTCAAATCTGGACTCATTAGACCAAAGCACAGATTTCCACAGGTCTAATGTCCATTCCTTGTGTTCTTTAGCCCAAACAAGTCTCTTCTGCTTGTTGCCTGTCCTTAGCAGTGGTTTCCTAGCAGCTATTTTACCATGAAGGCCTGCTGCACACAGTCTCCTCTTAACAGTTGTTGTAGAGATGTGTCTGCTGCTAGAACTCTGTGTGGCATTGACCTGGTCTCTAATCTGAGCTGCTGTTAACCTGCGATTTCTGAGGCTGGTGACTCGGATGAACTTATCCTCCGCAGCAGAGGTGACTCTTGGTCTTCCTTTCCTGGGGCGGTCCTCATGTGAGTCAGTTTCTTTGTAGTGCTTGATGGTTTTGGCCACTGCACTTGGGGACACTTTCAAAGTTTTCCCAATTTTTCGGACTGACTGACCTTCATTTCTTAAAGTAATGATGGCCACTCGTTTTTCTTTACTTAGCTGCTTTTTTCTTGCCATAATACAAATTCTAACACTCCATTCAGTAGGACTATCAGCTGTGTATCCACCTGACTTCTGAACAACACAACTGATGGTCCCAACCCCATTTATAAGGCAAGAAATCCCACTTATTAAACCTGACAGGGCACACCTGTGAAGTGAAAACCATTTCAGGTGACTACCTCTTGAAGCTCATCAAGAGAATGCCAAGAGTGTGCAAAGCAGTAATCAAAGCAAAAGGTGGCTACTTTGAAGAACCTAGAATATAAGACATATTTTCAGTTGTTTCACACTTTTTTGTTAAGTATATAATTCCACATGTGTTAATTCATAGTTTTGATGCCTTCAGTGTGAATCTACAATTTTTATAGTCATGAAAATACAGAAAACTCTTGGAATGAGAAGGTGTCCAAACTTTTGGTCTGTACTGTATATAGCACAAACAAACACACATGCTACATATATATTTATGTGTATGCACTCAGTATTTACAACATTTAAATTGCAACACCAAGTCATAAGGTTATGCAAATAGGGGAAGTAGCAGGTATCACTAAGATCTGCAAATGAGCAAACTTTCAAGCTCCTAGCTCCAATATGTGGCATAAGGGAGGGACATAAAAACCAGATTGAAAGCAAAGTTTTTTTAGCCACATGAAACCTCAAAAATCAGATCAAGTGGTGTGATGATTGTACGATGCCTCCTGGTCGTCAGCATGCCTGCCTCCCATTGACATACTATCCTGTACTATAATCGGTATGTTGCTGGGAGGGACTCCTTGTAGCATAGATAACTATACTGTTAGGAGTCCCTCTCCTGGCATACAGTTCAGGCCAGTAAATCCGGCCAACACGGCTGAAACTCGGTTGTGTAATTCCGGGGTAAGTGTATATCTGCCATAACTTCCACCCACTTGTCTAGTGAGACTGCAAAAAAAGTCTAAAGCACGTAATAAGTGTGGTGCAAACTTTGTCGGCCTGTTTTTTTGGACAAATTGAGTCATAATTCTGGTACATTTAGGTTAGTAAATCTCTCTCCTATGTTTGTCCTTTCTATTGTCCATTATTTGTAAATACAAATGATTTTTCTTAATATGACATATATATATTGCTCAATTATGCAAAAAAATGATCTACAGTACATACAATAGTTGGCATACTGTAAATATCCACTTGTAAAAATTTTGATTGGTTAATATCTATATTCAATCGCAAATGTGACGTTTAGTGAATGTAGTGGCAATTATCCTATTTTTCCTTTATTGTTACAATTAAACTATGCTTATTGTTAAATTGCAGTTTTGTAGGAATATTAAATTAGGTCTCATTCACACGACTGAGTTTCAGCCTTGAAACTCTGTCCGTGTGTTGGCCAGATTTACTGGCCTGAACAATGTGCCTGGAGAGGAACTCCAAGCAATACAGATATCTATGCTGCTAGAAGTCCCTGCCTCCCAGGAACCGATTATAGTACAGGACAGCATGTCGTTGGGAGGCAAAGCCTCCTAGCAGGATAGATAACTGTTTTGCTAGAAGTCACTCTCCCGGCACACTGTTCAGGCCGGTAAATCTGGTCAACACAAGGACAGAGTTTCAAGGCTGAAACTCAATCGTGTGAATGAGACCTAATTTAATATTCCTACAAAATTGCAATTTAACAATAAGCATAGTTTAGTTGTTTATTCTACACGTTTGGCATATGATCTGGTAAGGCTTCTGGCACATGCACAACATGTATCCATAGACTTTTATGCACCTTTTGACATAAACTGGGTCAGTATGCTTTGGCATAACTTTTTTAACTGTATAAGACAGTGTAGTCTGCTGCACTTTCCTATACAGAGGGATACAATAAAAAATGTATACCATTTCATATACTTTTTTTTCACAATGGGAATCAATGCCAAACATATGCTACTATATACCTACATATGACATATATCGGAGGCTTCCCTTAGAGGTATACATCAGATAATATTCCCACTGCATACCTCTGACAGAAGCAAAAACTACATCTGAACAGATTTATAAGGATTAGCCCATTTTTTATTATATAGGGGGAATCCATAATGTTTCTTCGCACAGTAAGTAGCACGCTACTTATTTCTTCAGTAGACTTTTTACTGCAGTGGTGTTAAAAATCTGTTGCATGTGAATGGAGTTGTGGAATCTACTTTCACATACATGAAATATGGATTGTTGGCTGATTTGATGCTGATTTCAGGAAACATTCTGTGTCAAATCCAGTGTGTGTTTTATGTTTATTTATAGCTTTAGCGGCTATCTTGCAGCCTTTTTTCTATGCTGACCTATTTATGTATTATCACATTATAAATAGAAGAAGGTACACATACTAGCAGTATGTGGCATATTTCTACATACTACTGAATTGGGTCCTCTAAAAAATCCATGTACATGCTGCAGAAAGAACCTCATTCACAATAATGGGACTGAAATTTCTGCAACAAATCTGTTATGTGTGAAGATACCTTTGCCCCTTTGCACTTATCCATTTTGTAAGGCATTTTTCTCCAGTGTTTCTAAAAGGATACTATAATGTATATAAATGTATATAAATAATGAATCTGCTGTGAAAGGCTTGCAGAAAGAGTAAATGATGCAAAAGGAAAAATGTAACCATCTTAGTGTCTATGCTATTTATGTCTCATCAGGCAGTGCCTTATAAACGGCTTTGCATATGCCGAAGGTAACATCTGGCTACAACATTCCCTATGATCTACAAGGACCAGTTGAATGTACTGTACAGCAGGCAGAAGTATGGTGTGTGAATATTAGAAATGATATTATGTTTGTTTAAGTCAGCACTTGCCCTTTCATTCCTAAAGAGTGCCATAACTGACAAAACATTAATACTTTCTCATTGCCAATAACCTTTATTATAAGCAGTTAAAAGATGCAAACAGTGCCCGAGCCATGAATTTTTTATTTAGGATGTTTGTTTATTTGGTAATAATTTCTTTAGTTTGTCTTATGTGTTGTCTCTTGGGGATTCCACAGGCGTTCATCTGCTAAACTAAAACATGGCATCCATCTGCCTTCCTGTATTAAGAACAATTTCTTGGGTTCAGAGCAGTGTTCTGGTCCTCTAAGGTGCTGTTTATTGTATCCCGTCTGCTGACTGTACGTAAATATAGAAAATATTCCTGATTTCTTTTGGGAATAAAAGCCAATTATTAACTGAAAAGCAGAAAGTTAAGCAAAGGTCAGCCAAGAGCAGAGCTTTAAATAGTGGACAATAGGAAGTTCAGGAGAAGGTTTTGAGGGCAGAAGTAAATTGAACACTGCTTTAACGGGACACATTCCATACAGAAAGGAAGTAACACATTGAATTATATGTACTAACTTAGTATGTTTCAGATCCTGATGTGATGACGATACTTTGGTTTACCAGTTCTAAGGTAAAAGTTCATTCTGAAAAATAATTTTTCGCATTCTGACACCCCTAGAAGAGGAACCACTGCTTGGGTCCCCCTCTATAAGCCAGCATGAACTGCCACTCTTACAGCAGCCCTTGTGGACCTAGTGCATCCCATTAAATAGCTTCAAATTAGTTACAATTTTTTTTTTTTTTTTTTAAGGACAAGAAAATGATCATTTTTTTTCTACTATTTCCCTAAATGTTAAGCAGCTTGTTATGAAACAGTGCCCTGTAAATGAACTTCCTACAATTCAGACTGCAGGTCGATTAGGGACCACCAAACTGACCAAAGTCTAAATTCCAAACATTGCTGAATTGTTCTGCTTATCTTAAGACATGACTTTGCTGAAGTGCCATGGAACTGTGCCCATGTAAAGTGCAAAGGCCAACACTCTGCTTAAACTAGCATCAACAATTTCCCCCCTTATGTCTGTATTATATAATCTAATCAAAGAAGCATCCAAATTACTGTATATTTTAGGAAAACTAGAGCTTAAAGCACATTTATTGGAATATATTTTAAAGGGTGCTCAAGTTAAAAGAAATTTGCCTATGTGCAGGGAACGGTACAAAATAACAAAGCAAGCTATATGTACCTGTCCTGTCTACTGTTGTTTCCAGCGCTGCCCTCCTCTCCTCAGTGCTGGGATATGTTTACATGGCTGCATATAAATATAGAGCACTGCTGCAGCCAATCCCTGGCTTCAGCTATATAGGGCAAGAAACCACTAAGGCATGTAAATATATTCTGGTACTGACCAGTTTATTTTTTTTTTACCTTGGTCAAGGTTTTTACCCCTTAAGAATGTAGCCTAAAACTATCTTAGGCTAAGGTCCATGTAGCGATGTGCACAAAAAAAAATGCAGAAAAAATCCCATCGGAAATGCATTGTTTTTTTCTGCAGCATTTTTCGCAGAAAGCCCCCGCAGAGTTTTCTTCTGCAGACTTTCTTCCCCTATTATACCTTTATTGAAAACACCAGTGTTTCCGCAGGTATAATTGACATGCTGCGATTTTCAAAAATGAGAGTGTTTTTGAAAACGCAGCTTTTGTGCTGCAGATTTTACTCTGCAGTTTGTTTATGGATTAGCCAGAATCTCATCCACTTTGCAGGCACTGCAAAATGCTGCGTTTTCACAACGTGGGACCCCGGCCTTAAGGACCAGGCATCATTTTTCAAATCTGACATGTGTCAGTTTATGTGGTAATAACTTTGGAATGTTTTTACTTATCAAAGTGATTCTCAGATTGTTTTTTCGGGACGCATTGTACTTTGTGTCAGTGATAAATTTTGTATCCAAGAATGGGAGTCAGGCAGCACTCAAGTTTTGGGTCTAGAAGAAGGGTACACGTTCTTTGAGGGGCAGACCACCTCCCCACATATTTGTAGAAAAATAAACAAAGTTGAACCGCACTCCAGAAGATTATGCTTCTTAGAAAATTTATTATAGTTTTTAGATGTAACGTTTCGGGTAGTAAACCCTTCGTCAGACAATGAGAACAGTTAAAATACACGTGGACAAAATTGTTGGTACCCCTCGTTTAATGACAGAAAATCCCACAATGGTCACAGAAATAACTTGAATCTGACAAAATTAATAATATATAAAAATTCTATGAAAATGAACAAATGAAAGTCAGACATTGCTTTTCAACCATGCTTCAACAGAATTTTTAAAAAAAGAAAACTCATGAAACAGGCCTGGACAGAAATGATGGTACCCTTAACTTAATATTTTGTTGCACAACCTTTTGAGGCAATCACTGCAATCAAACAATTCCTGTAACTGTCAATGAGACTTCTGCACCTCTCAACAGGTATTTTGGCCCACTCCTCATGAGCAAACTGCTCCAGTTGTCTCGGGTTTGAAGGGTGCCTTTTCCAGACGGCATGTTTCAGCTCCTTCCAAAGATGCTCAATAGGATTTAGGTCAGGGCTCATAGAAGGCCACTTCAGAATAATCCAATGTTTTCCTCTTAGCCATTCTTGGGTGTTTTTAGCTGTGTGTTTTGGGTCATTATCCTGTTGCAAGACCCATGACCTGCGACTGAGACCAAGCTTTCTGACACTGGGCAGCACATTTCTCTCTAGAATCCCTTGATAGTCTTGAGATTTCATTGTACCCTGCACAGATTCAAGACACCCTGTGCCAGATGCAGCAAAGTAACCCCAGAACATAAAAGAGCCTCCTCCATATTTCACAGTAGGGACAGTGTTCTTTTCAAGATATGCTTAATTTTTCCATCTGTGAATACAGAGCAGATGTGCCTAGCCAAAAATTTAGATTTTTGTCTCATCTGTCCATAGAACATTCTCCCAGAAGCTTTGTGGCTTGTCAACATGTAGTTTGGCAAATTCCAGTCTGTCAGATTCAAGTTATTTCTGTGACCATTTTGGGTTTTTCATTCATTAAATGAGGGGTACCAACAATTTTGTCCACGTGTGTATATAGAAGATCAGTTGATTAAGGCCCAGTCTCTTAATTTATGCAGAGTTTCTGTAAGTCAGTCAAATAGGTTCTGCCTGCTGGTACACTGGAAGAGATACCTTCAGCCAGGGACTTTCATTAAGAGAAGAAATAGTACATCCAAAAGGCTTCACATGACTGGTTCGCCAATTATGCTGAAGTCAGGAGTATGGTCAAATTGTAAGGTATGCTGGTATCAAGTGATCCCATTTGGTATGTAATAGTTCGCTTATAAGCTTGACAGCTGAGAATAACAGGCTCCAGGCAAGTGGAAAATTTTGGTCTACAGTCATGGCCAAAAGTTTTGAGAATTACACAAATATTATATTTTCACATGATCTGCTGCCCTCTGGTTTTTATGTGTGTTTGTCAGATGTTTTTATCACATACAGAAATATAATTGCATTCATATTATGAGTAACAGAAGCTTATATTGACAGTTAGAATGAGTTAATGCAGCAAGTCAATATTTGCAGTGTTGACCCTTCTTCTTCAGGACCTCTGCAATTCTCCCTGGCATGCTCTCAATCAACTTCTGGACCAAATCCTGACTGATAGCAGTCCATTCTTGCAGAATCAATGCTTTAATTTTGTCTGAATTTGTTGGTTTTTGTTTGTCCACCCGTCTCTTGATGATTGACCACAAGTTCTCAATGGGATTAAGATCTGGGGAGTTTCCAGGCCATGGACCCAAAATCTCTATGTTTTGTTCCCTGAGCCATTTAGTTATCACCTTTGCTTTATGGCAAGGTGCTCCATCATGCTGGAAAAGGCATTGTTGAGCGCCAAACTGCTCTTGGACGGTTGGGAGAAGTTGCTCTTGGAGGACATTCTGGTACCATTCTTTATTCATGGCTGTGTTTTTAGGCAAGACTGTGAGAGAGCCGATTCCCTTGGCTGAGAAGCAACCCCACACATGAATGGTTTCAGGATGCTTTACAGTTGGCATGAGACAAGACTGGTGGTAGCGCTCACCTCTTCTTCTCCGAATAAGCTGTTTTCCAGATGTTCCAAACAATCGAAAAGGGGATTCATCAGAGAAAATGACTTTACCCCAGTCCTCAGCAGTCCACTCCCTGTACCTTTTGCAGAATATCAGTCTGTCCCTGATGTTTTTTCTGGAGAGAAGTGGCTTCTTTGCTGCCCTCCTTGAGACCAGGCCTTGCTCCAAGAGTCTCCGCCTCACAGTGCGTGCAGATGCACTCACACCTGCCTGCTGCCATTCCTCAGCAAGCTCTGCACTGCTGGTAGCCCGATCCCGCAGCTGAAACACTTTTAAGAGACGGTCCTGCCGCTTGCTGGTCTTTCTTGGGCGCCCTGGAGCCTTTTTGGCACCAATGGAACCTCTCTCCTTGAAGTTCTTGATGATGCGATAGATTGTTGACTGAGGTGCAATCTTTCTAGCTGCAATACTCTTCCCAGTTAGGCCATTTTTGTGCAGTGCAATGATGACTGCACGTGTTTCTTTAGAGATAACCATGGTTAACAGAAGAGAAACAATGATGGCAAGCACCAGCCTCCTTTTAAAGTGCCCAGTGGTGTCATTCTTACTTAATCATGACAGATTGATCTCCAGCCCTGTCCTCATCAACACCCACACCTGTGTTAATGGAGCAATCACTGAAACGATGTTAGGTGGTCCTTTTAAGGCAGGACTGCAATGATGTTGAAATGTGTTTTGGGGGATAAAGTTCATTTTCTAGGCAAATATTGACTTTGCAAGTAATTGCTGTTAAGCTGATCACTCTTTATAACATTCTGGAGTATATGCAAATTGCCATTAGAAAAACTGAAGCAGTAGACTTTGTAAAAATTAATATTTGTATCATTCTCAAAACTTTTGGCCATGACTGTATATGTTTTGTTTAATTATGAAAAAATAGGAAATTTGGTATAAAATTTGAAAAAAAAATGCAGTTTTCAAACTTTGAAAACTGAAGATAATAAAACAAACCCTATAAATCACCCCATTCTCAAAACTGAATTCCTGAAAGAATTCAAAACAGCATGTAGGAAGTTTCTTTACCCTTTCAGTGTTTCACGAGAATTAAAACAAATTGAGGTGTAAATTACACATTTGAATTTCTTTCACTAATACATTAATTTACCCTAGAATTTACACATTCACAAAGGGTTAAAGGAGAATATGCATCCCACAATCTATTGTGCAATTTCTCCCTGAACATGAAATTATTACATGTGGATGTAAACTGATGTATTGGGCACACAGCAAGACGCAGAAGGGAAGTGCAGATTTAACTGGAATCATTTCCCCTAAGATACCAGAACAGTAGAAACCCCAAGAAATAATACCCCATATGTGGGCGTAAACTCCTGAAAGGGTACATGGTGGGGTTCAGAATAAAAAAAAAAGCGCTATTTGGCTTTTAGAGGGCAGATTTTGCTGGAATAGTTTTTGGGTGCCATGTTTGCAGTGCCCCTAAAGTACCAGTACAATAGAAATCCCCTCCCAAATTGCCCCATTTTGGAAACTACACCCCTCCCTCACAGAATTTATTAAGGGGTATAGTGAGCATTTTGACTCCATGGCTGTTTCACGGATTTTATTAGCATTTGGATGTGAAAATGAAAAATAGCTTTTTTCCCAATAAATGTTCATATATCCTCAAATTTTTCATTTTCACAAGGGGTTAAAGAAGAAAAAGCACACAACAGTTTGTTACACAATTTCTTCTGTAATACCCAATATGTGGTCGTAAAATGTTGTATGGGTACATGGTCGGGCTCAGAATAGAAAGAGCGCGATTTGGCCTTTGAAGCGCAGATTTTTCTGGAATAATTTTCATGTGCCAAGGCGCATTTGTATAGCCCCTAAAGTACATGTACAATAGAAATCCCCAAAAGTGACCCCATCTTGGAAACTACACCCTCAAACAATTTATTAAGAAGTATAATGAGCATTTTGAGCTAAGAGATGGTTTCCAAAAAGAAATGTGCAGTAGATGATAAAAAGTGAAAATAGAAATTAAAAAAAAAAAAAAGGTCATTTCAGTGCCGAATATGTTGTGCCCACTCTGTTTCAACAGAGACATACACTCCTAAAACTTTTAAATGGGTTATCCCGGGTACAAAAAAGTGGTATATGTGGTTGTAAACTGCTGTTTGGGCACACAGCAGGGCTCAGAAGGGAAGGAGCCCTGCATTCTTTAGCTTTTGGAGTATAGATTTAGAGGGACTGGTTTCCGGATGCCATATTGTTTTTGCAGAGTCCCAGAGGTGCAAGTAAATTGGAATTCCAATTAATCCCATTTTGAGGGACACTTTTATGGTCTCTGCAAATTTGGGGCCAATGGTGGCACTATAACTTCTAAATGCCTTAGATGCCATGCTCATGTTTGACCGCGGCACCTAAGGGGTTAACACCCGAGGATGCTGGAACAGGGTGTTAGCTGTAAGTGTCTGTAATAGTACCGCGTGTTGCCTTAACGCCTAGGTGACAGCGCTGTACTATTGCGGCATGCATCATTAAATGATTAATCTTAAATGTTTCTTTTCAAGGGATTAACAATACATAGACTAGTGATGAAATATTTTTAGGCTTAAACAAGTAAAAGTGTCATAAACCCAGGCAGGAGCATAAACACCGGGGTAGCAGAGGTAGCGACTGCCACAGGGCCCGGGACATTTGGGACATTTTTTTTTTTTAATAGGTCGTTACTTGGTGAAGTAACACCAGCAGGTAACGGGCACTATTTACTTATTAGATCCCCGCTCCTGCTCACTTCTAAGGAAGAGGAGGTGGCTGTGAGCAGGAGCAGGGCTCAGTAAGCAGGCCGCGGGCTGCAAACCCCACAAACACTGCTATCATTTTACTCTGGGGTCTTTTCAGACCCCCAAGTATAATGATCAGAGACCCAGGGCAGGTGAGGGAACATAAAAAACACTGTTACTTACCTCTCCTGTGCTCCGGCCTTCTTTGGGCCTGTTTGCTGACGTCCCAGACGTCAGCCAACATCATTATGTGTTGCGATGCCGGCCTGGCTCATGCGAGATCTGGTCCAACATTGAAGATGCCCGAAGTGTCGGGCGGAGTGCAGTGGAGCCAGGAAGAGGGTAAGTAACATTGTTTTTTATGTTTGTATCCTCCCCTGGGTCTCTGATCATTATACTCTGGGGTCTGAAAAGACCCCAGAGTATAATAATTGTTCATGGGTGGTCCACAATGGGGCATAATACTGTGTGCCATGGTCACTATGGGGCATAATACTGTGTGCATGGACCACTATGGGGCATAATACTGTGTGCAGGGGCCACTATGGGACATAATAGTGTGTGTAGGGACCACTATGGCGCATAATAGTGTGCGCAAGAATGCGGTTTGTGTGTGGGGGGGTTGGAGTGGGCGGTCTGGGGGTGTTGGGGGCAGAGGTTCAGGTGGGGGCCATGTCAAATGTTTGCCTTGGGGCCCAGCCATTGCTGGGGGGGGGGGGGCCCTGTTCACACTGAGATGTTCAGACAGACTGTGATGTTTCTAGAAAACACAAAATGTAAATCCATCATCTTATTGTTTGACTTTTGGACAATAACTTTGTATGAACAATAAATGATCTCTTGACATATAAATACTTATTTTCTCCATGAAAAGGCAATTCTATGCCATTTTTTCTTAGAATTCTGCTTTGTGCTGTTCCACTTCTGCCTGAAATATATGAATAAATTTACAATTGGGTGTTACTATTCCTTCTGTCAATGACATACGTCTGTGCACACACTTTGTCAGCGCCTATTGTTTAAAGACATGCTCCACTGAAAAGGGGAATGATTCCTATTTATTTGTTTCCAGGAGGAGTATGAGAGGAATAGCACAATGCAGAGGTCTAAAAAAGTGATCCAATATGTTTAATTCATGGGAAATGCGAATACATAAAATACTGAAACAGACATGTTAGGAATGCTGACAAGTAAAATTGTTATAGCCATATAAATGTGCATTCAAGTATTCAGTCAGATCAAATGTTTAAAAAAATCAGTACTAATAGTCTGAAAAGTCACTTACAGATGTAGCTGAGTTAACCCGAACTTCTGCACTTGGTTAAACCGCAGCAGCATGATAGCTTATCGCAGAAGACAACAAAAACCAATGAAAACTCAATGAAATATGTTTTTCCAATGACTTTTCAATGTTTTTTTTTTTGTTGTCTTTTGTGACAAGATATAATGCTGCAGCAATTTAACAAGTTGCATAAATTTGGGCTAAGTCTGCTGCATCTGTATATTATTATTATTACTATCATTATTATTATTACATTTTCTAATTTTCTTTCAGCTATTTACATAGTACCAGATTGACCTTGTTCAGTTCACCTTGACTCGACTTGGTTCAGGTGCCATGTAATTTGTTTTCCACTGCAAAAAGCACCCGCCAGTTGTCACTGTGAAGATAACTATTCAGGTGAGCAGTGTTTGAATATGTGCCCTCTAGTATCACTTTGGCTTGCTGGGTATTTAAGCAGATATTAAAAAAAAAGTATTTTTTGCAGTGGAAAAATGACAATAGTAGTCTAAGGAGAGCCAAGGCTGAGGCTTAAAGAAGACCTTTCATCACATCGACCAACTCTTTTCATCCTGCAATAGGTGCCGTACGAGGCGTAGTTACTGGTTCAGCACAGGGGAGGAAGATATATTCAAGTGAGCCCCCAACCCAAATTTACCAGCTCTACACAAGGATTTTCCGAAAATTTAAATGGAGTCTGTCAGCACAAAATTTAGATATAAATTAATGACAGTACCTTGTAGGGCTGTAAGCAAGTATGATGATGTCACACTGCACCCATCTGAAATCAGCTTCCTTCCTGTAGTGTGTCATCATCAGAAACGCACAGTACAGTTAGGACTGCATGCTGAGGCAGAGGAGAGAGATGTCAGTCAACTAGCAGGGGAGGAGCTGAGCAGGAGTTAGTAGCAGATAGTGAAGCTCATTGATGGAAAACCAGGCCCCTAAAGCCATTTTCTGCTCATTTGCATAGGGATAAAAGGACAATATTTACAAGATTGGAGCAGCTGTCCTGAAATACATCATTGTAAACTCTGCTGACAGCCCTATAAGGTACTGTGATATCTCAAGTTTGTGCTGACAGACTCCCTTTAAGTATATACAGTACAGGAAAATATGAGCGACTTACCGGTGACATTCCTGGCTGTAATCATTCAGATTTCCTGTGTCTTCATCTGGACCGCCATGACCACTTCTTCCAGCTGTGACTTGTTTCTGTAAAGTTTGGAACACAGACATCTTTGGCATGTTTTAGTACAACAATATAGAATAAAACAAATATTTAGCAGTGTCCACTGGGATGCTGCACCTGTACTGGCATGGAAGTGTCTTAGATGTAGTCAGGGCACCTTGTAGGGTGCAAGCCTGATGTGGATTTCAGTCTACAGACTGCAGACACCAATACAGTTAAAAGTGCTGCATGTGTTTGCATGAGTCCCAGGGTGTGCTGTCCTCTCTGACCTACCACTCTCTATACAGCCCCACTAATTTTGGCATAGTTGAAATAATTTCTCTATGCCCCACTATTCCTTAGCAATTACTGCTTCCACTTTTAGCACCCAATATGCTAATTAGGCTCTCTACTGTAAGGTTGGTTGTCCTGGGTTGGAGCAGACAGACTGGGAGCACCCACCTGACAGTAGAGAGGATAATTACCACATTGTGTGCTGAAACTGAAAGAACTGTAGGGACTAGGGAAAAATTTCCCACCACGTTGGAATCAGAGAAGCAGCACCTATTGAAGGGTGCAAATAGTTGGAAATGATGAACGGTCCTCTTTGTGACTCTTACTAGAATATTAAAAGACATATACGTGTCATATACATGTGTAAAGGATGCAGATTTCCCAGAGCACATGTTCACAGGTTCACATCTGCCATGAGGCAAGATAAGTATCTTGCCTTAGGCGGCAGATTGCCAATTCCCTGAGGGTCCAGCACAGTCAGTATTTGTTGGATGAACCTCATGAGATTCACCCAGCGGTTTAGTTCAGACCGAACATGTCCAATATAAAACTGCTATTATTATACTCTGGAGTCTGTTCAGACCACAGAATATAATGATCAGAGCCCCAGACAGGGTCGGACTGGCCCACTGGGGAACCGGTGAATCCACCCGTGGGCCCCAAGCCCCGACTATTAGTCCTCATGATGCCAATGCAGATGCATTGGTCAATGGCCCGATCGGGATCCTGACCATCCCGATCAGGCCCCTGACCAGTGGAGTAACGATCGCGGTCGCAGGGGGTGTGACTGCGACCGGACCCGGCGGGGTACGGGGTCCTTGGCCAGCTGGAGATGGCCGGGGCCCCGGACCACTATGATAGCGGTCGGGGAAAGCCTGGTTCCTCGACCGCTATACATACTGTTATTCGAAAGGGGCCCTGGCATATTGCAGGCCCCTTTTCAATAGATGGCAGGGCAGGGGAGGTGACAGAAAACAATAAAAACATATTCTCACCTCTCCTGTGCACAGCGTTCTCTCCGAAGCGCTTTCATCATGTGACTGAGGCCTGTGATTAGGCCCCAGCAGTCACATGGGGCGCAGCCGCGTAATGACATCAGTGCACCCCCATGTGATCGCTGAGGCCCAATCACAGGCCTCGGCAGCGATGTCTGAAGAGGGCCTGAAGACGGAAAGATGGAGCAAGGATGCCAAGGAAAGGTAAGGCAAGGTGAGTATAAATGTTTGTTATTTTTAATCACCTTCCCTGGGCCTCCGATTATTATACTCTGGGGTCTGAGGAGACCCCAGAGTATAATAATAGCACCGAAGCGGAGGGGGGCTGTTGGGAGCTTATAATACTGTGTGGGGACCACTGTAGAACATATAATACTGGGTCAGGCCCACTGTGGGGGAGCATATAATACTGGCCCCCAAGTCTTTCAGTTTCACTGACCACTCTGATAACTACAACCCCCAGCAGCTCCAGATTCTCTGGGTCTGTTGCGAGTTGTAATTCCCCCCCTCCCTGTATGGGCATACAGTGGCCCCTTCACTGGTACCTTATACTGTATGGGGACCATTGATGGGACCATTATATTGTGGGGTGGGGGGCAGTGATGGATGCCAATAGCCTGGGGTACATTAAAGAGGTTGTTCAGGATAACATTTTTTTTTTTTTTTTTTAATTATGCAGGGGCAGGCGAAAAAAAAAAAAAAACCAAACTTTCTCTCCTGTCCCCAGTGTCTCCCAGCACGTGACCCAATCAGCCAATCAGCGGCCTAAGGGAAGGGACCTGGGACGTCACAGCCAGTTAGGACTTCCAGAAAAAAGAAGACAGCGGAGCTGTGGGACCAGACCGTGCTGGGAGGACACCGGGGACAGGTGAGTATGTTTACTATGTTTTGTTTTTTTGTTTTTTTTTGGGGGGGGGGGGGGAAGGTAGGGGGGATTCACCTTCCCCAGACTAATTATAAAAAAGAAAAAAATTATACTGGACAACCTCTTTAAAGTGTGGCGCATTAGGGGGGCCCTGGGAGTATATTAAAGGGGTTGTCCAGGCATAATTTGTTATGGTTTATCCTCAGGATAGGCTATAAATACCTGATCTGTAGGGGGCCAACCTGTACGGAGCCACTTCTGATGCCCGTGCTGTACACAATACCGGGCCAGAAGCAGAAAGCTCTGTCCACTGTGTTCTGGCCGGGCACCATCACTGCATCTCAGCAATTATTGAAGTCAGTGGATGCTGAGCCGCATTGAAGGCGTCTGACTGCTATACAGCGAATGGAGCTTTGTGCTTCCGAACGTGTGTTGTGTACAGAACAGGCGCCGGAAGTGACTCCTTACAGCTGATGGGGCCGTGTGTCAGCCCCCTACCGATCAGGTATTTATGGCCTATCCTGAGCATAGGCCATAAAAAAGATTAACCCTGGACAAACCCTTTAATATACATCACACAGTTTAATATCCCTCCCCCCACAGGATGTTAGCCCCCCATTACTGCTCCCACACAATATAATGGCCCCATCACTGTTCCCCATACAGTATGGGGGACCAGTGAAGAGGCCACTGTATGGAGGGACCAGTGAAGTGACCATAGAAAAATTTGGCCGAGACAACCCCTTAAAAGAGGTTGTCCATAAATTGGAGCGACCGCTTTGGCGGCTGCCAGGGAGGTGTAAAAATAAGAAACTTTTTAAAAAAAGCATACTCACCTGTCCCCAGCATCCCGTTGTCCCCTGCCTGTGTCTGTTTGGTCTCATGGTGGCGCCTCATTTTTGAAAATCCTGTACCTAATTGGTCTTAGCGGTCACATGAGCTGCAGGACTCCCAGCAAGGAGTCGCCGGCATAAGACTGAATGGACACTGGCAGCGAACAACGGAGCACCGGAGACAGGTGAGTATGCTTTTTAATTTATTTATTTTTTACTCTACACCTCCCACCAGCCACATGGGTTGCTCCAATTCCTGGACAACTTCTTTAAAGGATTTATCCATCTTTCTAATATTGATGGCCTGCCCTTAGGATAGGCCATCAATATTACATCTGCGATGATATAACAGCCAGGACCTCTGCAGATCAGCTTTTCCAGGACAGTGCGGCTACAGGTAAAGGCAACAATTTTAGGAGCCACGCTGTTCACTTGCCATACAGGGTGTAGCAGTAGGTTTAGGTAGTGTAGTGGTGCACATCATATGGCAGGTGAGCAGCATGCTCCTGACATGTTATAACCTTTAGCCGCCCTGTCTCGGTACCGCTGATCTGCAGGGGTCCTGATGGTGGGCCCCTAGAAACAATTCCACTGGTGGGCCCTAGACATCCCAGTCCGACAGGGGAGGTGATAAAACATAATAAACAGTGTAACTCACCTACCCTGGTCTATGACACTGTTCTTCGGCCCTCTACCGATCTCAAGAGACCTCATGAATGATATCAGAGACTGCTGAGGCCTGTGACTGGGCCTCAGCGGTGACGTGGGTTACGTAGGCGTTATTATGTGTTATGACGCTGATATGACTGCTGAGGCCCAATCGCATGTATGGTTTCAGTGCTGAGAGGTGAGTATGTGCACTGGTAGTCAAGTCTAAGTTTCAAGGAGAGGGGGGGGGCACCAATTTCCATTTTGACTTCAGGCTGCAGAAAAGCTAGAATCGGCCCTGCATGTACATCAATCCTCATTGTCTCTTAAACGGAATCTGTCACCACTATAGGGTAGTGACAGACACTCCACTAATTTCAGCTTTCTGTCTATGTGTACCTGTCCTGCAGTTGTGGAGACACTTTATTATTATATAGCTCTCAATGTCCTTGTATTTATGATATCTTGTGTTTAACCTCTTTTATTAGGGCTTTTATTCAGTGCGTAATCTCCATATTTGCAGATTTTGCAACAAGAGATTCCTGATGACTGAACTACAGTTTCCAACACTCTTTGGTTTCGGGGCCCATTTCTGCACAATGCTGAATCTGCTTGTTTCTCAAGCCGTAGCACTCCCTGTATATGTTGTGCACTTAGAATCAGAAGGAGGTATGATCATACCTGATAACATTTAAATAACAAATTGGTACAAAGATGGTCCTTTATATGAACATATGTATATGTTCTATTTAATGTGGTTCTTTCCAAAAAAAACTGGACTGTTGAGAGTGAACAGGTAACAATAGGAGACACTCATACTGATAGATAGGAAAATGAGGGGATTAGCCCTATAACAAACAAGTTGATAAATTTAGAATGATGACCATATAGTAGTCTTACTAAAGATAGGGAGAGACACTAATCAAAAGGCACCAGGAGCCTGGCCTAATTTGTGCCCAAATAACAGTTGTACATTTATTGCACCATTTTTATTGTGTTTATTTAGACACTTTTTGTGTTGCACAACTAGGAAGTATAATTTGGTGGGAAAGGGAAGTGACTTGCCAGAAAGAGGATGTGAGTTCAGCCGCACGAATGTCTAACAAAATTCTGACGCAAAGTAAGCCAACTGAGATTAGTCTAAAGGTGCACCAAAATTATCTTCCACCATCAGTCACTGTGATAAATCTAGTATATTATTAGACCGTCTAGTCTAAATCTTATTCGTAAATCTGCACTACACACTGGGACAGATTTATTAAGATGGGCATTTTGTACACCAGCTTTAATAAAGGCCCCAACAGGCTCTGGCTTCTTAATAAATCAATTGAAGATCAGTGGGAGTTAGACAGCTGTTCAAGCAGCAGTGGCGCTTCCTCTTTACTGGTCATGTGACATCATGTTCATCGTGCATATGTCCTGTAAGTGACTGTGACTGTCCTGCAAGTGACTGGGCTGAGTTGAGATACCAAGCACAGCCGCTATACAAATATATGATGCCCTGCTTGGTTTTCTGGATGCAGTGCTCACCCAAATGCTGTGGTCCCTTGAAAAAGCTGATAGATGGAAGCCCTGGTGTCAGATTCTAGCAAATCTCCAAATGAGGATCTATCCAAAGCACAGGTCATCACTTGATAAGCCTGGAAAACTCTAATATACCACCATGTAGAAGTTGCACTGCTTGATAATGCTTCTAGTGTATAACTTACAGCATTTTATTAAGCAACACTAAAACCTCACCCACACACAGTGGCTCAATGGCTATATGATGTTGTGGGTAGTTCCTATAAAACCCACTAAATTGTGCTGCCATTGTGCTGCCAAAGCTTCATGTATTTTTCTGTTACATCACACCTGCACCATGTGAATGCACCCTCATAGCTACACCATCCTGTACTTTCCACCCAGCACATACAAAAATTCACCTTTTACCATCACCAGGCTCCCTTAGTGGCCCCACTAGCATGCTCCCCAATGGCCCACCACGCAGTACAGTACATGCTCCCCAGTGGACCCCAGATACCTAATAATGTTGTAAGTAATGTCCTCAGTGACCACTAGGCTAGTAATAATGTCCTCCAGCGGCCCTCAGGTAAGCAATAATGTTCCCCAGTGGTCCCTAGAACGTAATAATGCTCCCCACCGGCCTCCAGACACCTCATATTGCTTCCCAGTGGCCCCCTGACAACTGATAATGTCCCCTAGTGGCCCCTTGACAAATAATAATGTCCCCCCAGTGGCCCCAGACAGCTAATAATGTCCCCCAGAGGCCCCGTGTCAACTAAAAATGTTCCCTAGTGACCCTACACTGTAGTCATGCTATATAAATAAAAAAACAAACCCATCCTAAGGATGCCTATGTAGTTAAAAGGAGGCATATGGCCATTTCCCCACCAGATTGTCGCGGCCCCCCTGGGAGGTATCCTCGGCACCCCGGTTGTGAATCACTGGTGTAAATAATAACAATTGAATGTGAATTTATATGTGTTCATGCAGGGTTTTCTTAGATGTATATGTGGGTGCTTTAACAAACTATTTCTAAGAAATATTTCAGAAATGTTTCCTACTGAAAGCTGCAAAATCATTGGGAAAAAAGTCATAGAAACATTAGAGCAATACCATATATAAGTATAAGATTCCCTTAAATCTTCACATTCCAGTGATGTAAGAGAAGAATGATAATAGAATTGCTGCAAATATTCACCTGGTGTCATTGTAGACTTTTATAGACTTTTAATACATCTTCATATACTGTAAGTGAAGTCTCTCTTAAGTACAATAAGATATCTATATTGATCATATCTATTGAAGTCTTACACAATATGATATCATACTAACAATGCAAAGTCGTAAGTAGTGTTGGGAAACCTTTTACTTCAACATTCAGTGTTTCTGAATTTTATATTGTATTGGCCGGAAATTCTGACAATAAGAGCAGTAATTGTGTAGGCTATTTGACTGATCTGTTAAGCTGTCAGTCAATAATAGGCGCACAAGTGCAACGATTGCAGTATATTTGTACAGAAAAAATGAACAAAAGTTATATATCTGTGATAATCATGTTGACTATGCTGTCATGTACTTAAACATTAATGCTGATCATTACATATTAGAAATGGCTGATGTGGCAACATACACTGATGAGCTAAAAGGTCACAATGTTTTGATCTTTTGACTTTCAGGCTCCATATCTCACCATCCGCTACAGCTTCCAACATGAGACTACCATCATTTTATAGACAATCATCTTGGCTGTCTCATACATACATTTGACTCACAACTATTTAGCATATGATTAGTTATACAGATTCTTATCATTTAACTGAATTGTTACTGTATTGCTCCTAAAAGTCTAAATTTAAATTTTTATTATTTTGTTAGTATTTTGTAAATTCACCATTGGCTTTCAACATTGCCTGAATCCTTTTGGGCATACTCTTGACTGAAATCTGATCCCAGATCTCTACATGTTCCCAAAGTTGGTGCATACTTGTCAACTCACTTGGGTATGAATACAGCTTTTTCTTCTACTCTGCCCACCAGTGTTCGATTGGGTTGAGGTGTGGGCACTGTGGGGGCCAATCCAGCACCTTTACTTCATTGTCATGAACCATTTCTTCTCTAATCTCGATGTATGCTTCGGGTTGCTGTCCTATTGGAACACTATGCTGTCCTTTTCATATCCATAGTACTCGAGTGTATGAAGTAACTTGTCTTGTAGGATACTCACATTGAGAAACTCAACATTGGGACCACCATCGATCCTGGTCAAGTATCCAACACCTTTGGCTGTGAAACAACCCCATATCATCAGGCTTCCTCCACCAAACTTGACAGATCCTTCAGTTTCTAGATCCATTATCCCCCTTTTCCCTTTTTTCTTCCAGGCGCATTTGTACCTTATTGGCTTTCATCTCATAACTCCAAATCACCCATTTCCAATCTACTATCCACTTTTCACACTTTTTTGCAAACATGAGCTAACACTTCTTGTGACGATATTGAAGTCAAGTCTGCTTCACCTGTTTTCTGGCCACCATTCGAGACTTCTGTAATGCACGTCGCCCAGTGCTTACATGGATGTCTGTGATCTCACTATTATAAAGCATACGCGCCACCTCCACTGCCGTGTTTGTCTCCCCAGACCTGATAGACCTTGTGATGAGCAGACTTTTTGACTCTGATATTTTGCCTGGACGTCCACCTCTTGGTTTTTAAATGGATGGACGGACTTCATTTATATTCTTCCAACTGTCATGGCACTCACATGATGCAGTTTGGCAATTTTCTTGGCTAAGAGACCGTTATTGTAACAATGCAGTTAAATGACAAGAATCTGCATAACTAATCATATGCTAAATAGTTGCAAGTCAAATATATGTGTGATAAGATAATTGTCTATAAAATGTCTCACATTGGAAGCTGTAGTGGATGGTGAGATATGGAGCTTGAAAGTCAAAAGATCAAAACATTGTTCATCAGTATATAGGATGTTAGTGTATATAATATAAATAGTATTGGTTACATATACTGTATCTATGTAGTTCAAAGAAAAGTGGCAGCTGTACATGCCTGTACATAACGTCACTAGTAAAAAGAAATCGGCAGGTGCAGCTGGAGCAGAGATGGATTGAACAGGTAAGTAATTTTCTTAATGTTATCACAACTCTGTGATGTTTGTTATTTTAAGAAGTCACCGACAACCCTGTTAAAGGAAGCCTGTCACCAGAACCCAGCCTCACAGATAGATAGAATATGGTCACCTAAATCAAACAGTGTTTTCCTCTTATGAACTGGTGTCTTCATTGTGAGATACCATATTATTTCGGACTATAAGATGCACCGGACCATAAGATGCACCTAGGTTTTAGAAGAGGAAAATAGGGAAAAAAATTTTGAAGGAAAAAAATGTGGTAAAATATTTAATATATGGGAGTTGTGTTTTTGCAACAGCTGCAAGGTCACATTGACAGGTGGTCCTGCAGCTGTACGGGGATGCATAAGGCATCTTTTTTTGCGGGGCCAGATGTACTTTTTAGTTATACCATTTTGGGGAATGTCTATTGCTTTGATCACTTTTTATTCAAATCAGAGGCGAAACAGCGAAAAAAACGGCAGTCCAGCACTTTTGATTTTTTTCCCCGCTATGGTGTTCACCCTACAGGAAAAATATTTTTATAAGTTTGTAGACTGGGAATTTTCGGACACAGGGATACCTAATGTATATGTGTTTCACAGTAATTTTCTACTTTTATATGTATTCTAGGGAAAGGGGGTGATTTAGAACTTTTTTTATTTATTTATTTATTTTTATAGATTTTTTTAAACTTTTTTTTTTTTTTTTACTATTTTATTATCCCGCCCTAGGGGGCTTGAACCTGCAATTATTTGATTGCAAGAACCATAGACTGCAATACGAGTGTATTGCAGTCCCGCAAGTGTACAAGTGTATTACAGTGTATTGCCCACACAATCGGCAGGAGTGGAGCGATGCTGCAACCACACTCCTCCTCCCCCCCCGCCAAAACACTCCACATTCGGACTATAAGACGCACTCCCATTTTCCTCCCAAATTTTTGGGGAAAAAAGTTTGTCTTATAGTCTGAAAAGTACGGTATTTCTGTTTTTGTAACAATGCAAATGAGCTATTTGAAAGAGGGCATTGCATTTACCGCTCTGAAGGCAATGCCCTTACTGCCCCAAAGTGCCAATTTGCATATTGTCAAAACGGTGATATTGTGTCAATGGAGGCGCCAATTCAAAAGGGGAAACCACTGTTTAATTCAAGTGACCCTAACTTATCTATCTGCGTTGAGATGCTGGTTATCGACTCACTTTAAGCTTTGTTTTCTAAACTTCTATTATTTATTCTCTACATACACCACATCTGCACATCTGAGACCTGCACCTGTTTATTAACAGGGGTCCCTTACTCCCACACTGCCTGGTTAGGCTAGCAGGTGCCATGTATATTCTTGAGAAAAATGAATGAAGAGTTGGCGTGCATGTTCTCTCTCCATTCATTCTCGTCACCTCTCCATTCATTTATTTTTGTCATCACCTTTTAAGAGTTAAAAAATGTCTACTTTCCCATTTATATTGATACATGTGGGCTTTATTTTCTGTTTAACAAGCTGTAGTTTTAATTGTTATTTTTTAACTTTTTATTTTTTGCGTACAGATGTGTGCTTCCTTACCTGTTCTCTTGGCTGGACATGTCCAGATATGTGTAAGTTAAGATGCTTTTATAAAAGCAATATGATTTCAGTTAAAACAAAGGGATATGCTAACTGTTCTGTTTTTGTCTATATGTCCACCCTGGGGGCATCTTGTGTTTTATTTGTTTTATAACAAATTGCATTATTTAATGATATTGGAGATCAGTTAAGTTTGGAAATAATAATAATAATAATAATAATAATAAAAACATTTTGTAAGGGTAGAAGGTTTTTTTATTTCCCTTTTGATTTTTTTTTTTTGTTTTACATCTTGAACATTTTACTTAAAGGGGTTTTCTGGGCAAAAAAAAAAAATTGGTTTTCAAAAAAAGTCTGTTAGTGCTATTAACAGGTTAATAAGTGCACCCAAATACCTTTAGCAGTGTTTTGAGTGATTTCTGGGGTTCTCTGGGAGCTCCTGGCATCTTCTGCATTTGTTTAGCTTGGGTAGTTTCATGTTCTTTTATCCTACAACTACCATGATGCACTGTGATTTACTCAGAGCTGACTCACACCACTTCCCTCTCTCACTCCCTCCCCCCTCCCTCTCTCACACACTCCCCCTCCCTGTTTCCCTAGCTAGCCCGCTCACTACATCTTCAGCAGCTATCTTTAGACTCCTAGTTCTCAGTCACTCAACCTTCTCTTTTGGATGTAATATTGTAATCACCTCTGTATATCATCATTACAATCATAAAGAGAAAGCTTCAAGACAACAATGAATTCTTCATGCTTTTTTGGCATTTGGTAAATATACTGTATATATATATATATATATATACTGTATATACATACATAAATAAACAGTATAATATGCTCCACAATGGCCCCCTGCACAGTATAATATGCTTCACAGCGACCCACGCACAGTATAATATGCTCCACATTGGCCCCTGCACAGTATAATATACTCCACAGTGGCCACCGCACAGTATAATATGCTTCATAGTGGCCCATGAATAGTATAATGCTCCACATTGGCCCCCACACAGTATAATGCTCCACAGTGGCCCCCCCAGCAGTATAATATTTTCCCCGTTGTCCCCTAAACAGTATAATATGCTCCACAGTGGCCCCCGCACAGTATAATGCTCCTCAGTGGCTCCTGCACAGTATAATATAGTCCACAGTGGCCGCTGCACAGGAAAATGCGGCACAGTGGCCCCCGCACAGTATAATGCTCAAAAGTGGACCCCACACAGTATAATGCTCCACATTGGCTCCCAGACAGTATAATGCTCCACAGTGGTCCCCGCACAGTATAATATGTTCCACAGTAGCCCCCACACAGTATAATGCTCCACAGTGGCCCCTGCACAGTATAATATGCTCCACAGTGGCCCCTGCACAGTATAATGCTCCACAGTGGCTCCTGCACAGTATAATATGCTCCACAATGGCCCCTGCACAGTATAATATGTTCCACAGTGGCCCCTGCGCAGTATAATATGCTTCACAGTGGCCCTTGCATGGTATAATATGCTCCACAGTGGTCCCCGCATGGTATAATGCTTCACAGTGGCCCCCTCACAGTATAATGCTCCACAGTGGCCCCCGCACAGTATAATGCTCCACAGTGGCCCCGCAGGGTATAATGAACCATAGTAGCCCTCGCAGGGTATAATGTTCCATAGTTCCCCCACAGGGAATAATGGTCCATAGTGGCCCCCCTAGGGTATTATGATCCACAGTGACCCCTTCAGAGTATAATGAAGCATAGTGTCCCCCGTACAATATAATATGGATTGCACATTCGCAGTCCATATTATACAGCACTACATAACTGTATGGAGGTGCCGGCCAGCACAAACTCTTTGTGATGTGTACCGGCCGGCATCTCCTCTTTGAGCCACCTCCCCCCTGCCCCATTACACTTAGCTTCCTTTCAGGGCTGGACCCGGAATGTCCTGGAATCCGGATATCCACAGGAGGAACAGGTAAGTATAATAGGGCTGGGGGGGGGGGTGGTCTTCT
Source organism: Leptodactylus fallax (assembly GCA_947044405.1). Classification (NCBI taxonomy): domain Eukaryota; kingdom Metazoa; phylum Chordata; class Amphibia; order Anura; family Leptodactylidae; genus Leptodactylus; species Leptodactylus fallax. Next base: position 4,148,788 of record CAMRHE010000123.1, read on the forward strand.
TTCCAGTGACGTCCTGGGGTGCGGATATCCGTTAGATTGACACTCCAGAACGTCAGTGGAAATGCAAAAATGTAATATATGTAGTTCACATGACCTACATATATTACAGTAAAAGTAAAAAAAAATGTATAATAAATGTTATTTGAACAGTTGGAGGAGGAAGGTATGGGGAGCTTATTGTTAAAATATTAATTTATCCCGGATAACCCCTTTAACATTTTTAAATTTCCTTTAGTCTCACTAGAGGACTTATTCATGCAAAATCATTCCAACAATACACTGCAATATACTGCATTATGTTATACCTGTCACTGCAAAACTGAAGGCAGCCTACTATGTCCTCCCATTTGCAGGGCCCTCTTTAAGCCCCCTGCTGCCATAGAAATCCATCACATGGTGCCAGTCTGTCTGACCAATTAGATGCCACAATTGTTATGAACCACAATATCTAGAGACTTAAATTGCTGAAATAAAAATTATTTCTGATCCTGGTCACTGCAGGAGAGTACCAGCTGAAATATACAGCAGACACCTGCTTCCAGGCTTGGACTGGCCCAGGTAAATCCCTTGGTGGACCTCCAACCCCTGCAAGAGTTGTGTTTGGCACAGAATACTTACTGCACTATATATGCAGCATCCCAGAGTGCTACTGCTTTAATTGTTTGTCTTTTGTGCCTCTGGGTTATGTTGGTATGTCCCATCCTCTGTGTTCTATGTTCTATGTATTGTACATACTGTTTGCAGCTTTCCCTGTTGTTTATCCCCTGTGGTTCCACCAGTGTTTCAAACCTTCCCCTTGGTACAGCCCTGGCCTATCACAGGCCATGGGGCGGGGTTTGAGGAGACTTTCATCTCCCGGACGACTGTTGAAAGTTCAGTTCAGTTTAGAGTCTTGTTGCGGTTGAGATCCTGTGCAGTTCCTGTCTGGACTGTGCAGACGAGTGTATGCCAGCACTGAGACTGTGCTTCAGCGGTCATCCATAAAGCCCCTAGGAGGAGAATACTGCCCAAAGTTCATCTGGAGACAGCACTGAGAAAGGGAGTTTGGCTGTCAGAATTGGACTCTGTGCCAGGAGGAGCAATGGAAACCTGTGACAGGAGGACTTGATTCGGCACTTTATCTAAAGGTAACCAGATCCCTGTTAGTACTACCCTGCACTATAGTCCCAAGTATCCACAGCTTTAAGTGGCACATGAGAGGAGTTGGAGTTGGAGTGGAGTTATCCTTAGAGCCTTTATTATCCCAGGGCACCCTCCTAAGACCAAGGCTGGGGAGTTGGACAATGAGAAACTAATACCCCCATACTCATTACCAAGAAACATAAGACTGACCCTCCCACAATAACAAGCTTCAAGAAGGCCCTGAAGACTCACCTATTCAGGAAGGCCTACAACCTCCAATAACGCTACTGTCACCACACCACCATCTATTTGTCTTGCATATTTTGTGTACCGTATGTAAACCTTCAAATGTAAAGCACCATATAATCAATATAATAATGTACAGCACCATGGAATTAATGTTGCTATATAAATAAACAATAATAATAATAATAGAAAAATAATAATAATTCTGGAAGCTGTTTGTTATACTTCTACAGTTGCTGAGTAAATCGTTATCCTGTTTCACTGCACTACTGGCTGCCTGAGTCGTTCCTGCTTTAACATCAGGACCCTTATGACTTCCATCACACCGGCTCAGAGTAGAGAGATCCCCTCTCCCACTGGAAGCTCCCCAGGAAAACTACTACCACCACCATCAGGTAGTGCTGCAGGACCCCCCTCAGCGTACAGTATGTCGACGAGGAGCAGAGCTGGGGAGAGTGGTTGAGTGTGCTCAGCCTAGCTGTTGGCACGTCATCCGCCACTACTACTCCCATCCTCTGGTTTCCTTCATCTGGGTTGCGGCATATACAGGTAGACAGCATATAGCATCTCGTGCAGCCTATGCTCCCATATAATTTACTGGATAGAATATTTAACAAACTACCCAATTTATTATATACTAGCAGAAGGACCTGGCTTCGCACGGTTATATTTCATTTTTTTTTGTGTAGTGGCCCCATAAGAATAGGTTGGTTGCTGTGTAAAGCTGTGTGTATGTGAAGACTGAAGAACCTGGGAGTTTCGATTGGTCCATAAGCGTCATGTGATCATGTGTATCTTAGTTTGGATATCAATGAAAAACCTGCGATCGGTTGTTACCTGGAGTAAAGCTGTGTGTATGTGACCTTGTGTAACAATGTCATCCACAGCGCCCTGCCCCTTTAAATCTGACCTACAGCAGTGAAGAAAAATGGCGGGGTTGTTATGGAAACCTGGAGTAAAACTGGGTTTATGTGACCTTGTATAATACTGTCATCCACAGGGCCCTGCCCCTTTAAAGCTGACCTACAGCAGTGAAGAAAAATGGCGGGGTTGTTATGGAAACCTAAGCAACATAAGCGACATATTCTGCAGTATCCTGAAAACCAAAGGAAAGAGATTGTCAGTGCAATAATGGACACTACACACACAGCTCTCCTACATCTCTACATACACACACACCGCTCTGCAACATCTCTATATATACACACAGCTCTGCTACATCTCTACATACACACACAGCACGCACAGCTCTGCTGCATCTCTACATACACAACTCTGCTGCATCTCTACATACACAGCTCTGCTACATCTCTACATCCACACACTGCTTTGCTGAATCTCTACATACACAGCTCTGCTAAATCTCTACATACACAGCTCTGCTACATCTCTACATACATACACCGCACTGCTACATCTCTACATACACAGCTCTGCTACTTCTCTACATACACACACAGTACACACAGCTCTGCTACATCTCTACATATACAGACACAGCACGCACCGTTCTGCTACATCTCTACACACACACAGCTCTGCTACATCTCTACATATAAGCACAGCAGGTACCGCTTTGCCAAGGGTGTAGTGTAAAAAAATGGCTGGGTTGTTATGGAAACCTGGAGTTTCCATATGTATGCATGTTGAGACTAAGCACATGCGAGCTTCTATTGGCTGATATGGGACATGTGACCGTGTGTATGGCAGTTGGAATATGAGTGAAAGACTTGCAGGCTTGTATTGGCTAATGCAGGTCATTTTTTGTGAATACTGTATCTCAGGAACAATACGTCCTAGAGAGCTGAGACCCGGTCTAAAATCTTCCCGGACATCTGATGTACCTGTGTGCCATTTGATGAGGATCTGTCCAGTTGTTTGGTCGCGCATAAAGAACAGACAGACAGAGACAGACAGAAACTCATTTTTACATAATAAGAGAGAGATAGATCCTATTGATGGCTGAGATGACATGTAGGCACAGGGGCATGTCAAGCACAGTCCTCCTTCCTGGGCCCTGTCTCAATACTGCCACTGGGGAGCCCCCATCACCAATCATCTTGCTAATAATTTAAGGGTGGTTTAGTTTAAGGAAAGAGTGTGTCAGTAGGCTACTAGGGCTTACAGAACAGAAACAGTCCAAGGTAGGGCTAGGTAGCAGGCTAAGGCTGAAAAAAATGTGTGTCAGTGCAGTTTTAGGAATTTATGAATTGGATGCAATATAAAATATATACATTTATCTAAAGAGTGGGCCTACAGATTTAATTCTACTGTTGGGCTCTAAACATCCCAGTCTGACATTGCCTGCTTCTAACAATGAGAACACAGCAACTGTACCAGCACCTTCCTCGCACTTGTTGCTATCTGCATAGCAGCAGAGCCATAAATGTATGGCATATGTTGTTTTGGGGTTAACTCCAATGCTCATGCTTTCCTGGGTTATTGCAACATACAAACTTTACAATGTCTGAATGCAGAATTTTACCTGTGAAGCCTAAAGGTTTAAACACATAACCTTTTCTATTCTGACTTTGCTAACATCTGTCTGTAATGCTATGTCTATATAATACATGCACGCTGCACAGAAATATACAGACATTGCCAATGTTATTGACCTTGGAAAACTTCATGATTCAAAAGTTGGATAAGGAGAAATGAGTAATTTCAGCCATTATGTTATAAGACGTAGAAAGAAAGTAAGTAACATCTTACAAGGATAATGGACTGCTCTAAATACCTTGGAGAAGGACTTGATCTCCATGTGACATTCAGAAAACATATTGATGGCTATGCCTTTAAAAGCTTTGCCAAAATAAATATTTCAAGCAGGAATAAATCGTAACTCATTTGACCATATTACTAATTGCTAAGAAGATGTTAAAATGATGCTGATAATGTATTTATTGTCATTGTGTAAACTAATGGGTAATTCACTAGGGGAACGTAATATCTGTTTTTATACCATAGAATAAAAAGACCTAAAACACTGAATACTTATAGAAGCTAGATCAGACTGTTAGCAAACATTTTATTTACTTTCCTTCGTAGTAAAATATCCCCGGCAGACACAGTTGAATCAACAAAGTGTGTTTTTGTTTTAGTCGTATTTGTTGCTAACTGATATAGTTCAATAAATTTTACCTGGATTAAACATGTTTTTGTATAAAAATTATTCCAAATGTTGCAAGATTTCATAATGATACAAAAACTGAATACATACTCCATATAAGTAAACAGTCAATTACCAATAAATACTACAGATGTTTTATTTAAAAAAACAAAACAAGAAAAAACAACCCACCACAATGTTATTGGCCCATATTAACTAACCTAATTTATTAACCCCTTAAGGGAAGGCCTATTTTGGTCTTAAAACATACCTCCAGCTATAAATAACTTTTCATAAATGAATAATACAGGTGAATATAAGAAACGTTGTACTATATCTTATTAAGGAGACCTGTTTCCTTAACCACGTGTTAAGCTGTTTTCCTATTCCTTATCTTCAATATGATTTGCATAAGAGTTGTCTCCATATTCAGCTTCACACATCAAGCTCTATGGAGAAGAGAGGGGTGGAGTAGAAGGTTGCTGCTGGCTGGTTAATTGATTTATTGCCTCATTCTGTGAACTGGTAGCCTCTTATCTACAAGCATAGTAGTCTTAAAAGAAGACAAGTTGCAGAGTGTAACAGCGGCAGTTGAAAATAGTAGAAAGTAATTCATTCTGAAAAATGGAGAAGGAAACATATTTGTTTAATGAGATATATTACAAAGATTGTTATATTCATTTATGCAAATTTGTTTATAACTGGATGTACACTTTAAGAACAATATTGTTTGCAATTTTATTTCAGCATTCTGCACAAAAGCCATAACTTGTTTATGTCTCTGTTGAAACAGAGTAGTTATATGAAGGCTTGTTTGCTGAGTTGTATTTTTAAATGCCACCATTTTGGGCTACTATAACGCATTGGACAAATGTTATAATTTTTTGAGTGGATGGGTGGGGTCACCATGCAGTATAAATGACATGTTAATGCATTTATTTATTATATTTTTAGCTTTGCACAATAAAAATATATTTTTTAGGATTTTCCTTTTCCCCCTGACATAGCTGTTGGGTGCATCAATATGCATGAGATTTGACTATAGCATTCATATTTTTGCCCAGCCTATTTATATATCTATTTTGGATAGCATTTCTTATTGTTTATGATTACTATGTATATATTTTTTAATTCCACATCATGGGATTTATTTATTGATATATTTTATGCATATGGTGTACATGGTATTTGTGATTTAATAAGCAATATTGATGCAGGACTATTTTTTACCTTACCATTGGTATGTGCTATATAGTGGACTTTTATTTAAGTTATTCCGTCTATTTTGGTACTGTTTCTAATTGCTGTTAATCGTGTAATTTTTCTTGTGTATAATAAATCTTGATAATTTTTTTCATATTTCTGGGTGTGCACTTTTACTAATTATATGTGTTGCTGAGTGTATTTTTCATCTGGTGAAATGCTGACTCTGGGTCACATGACCACTCCACCTATACTCCATGTACAAGCAGCAGGAGTAGAGCTGGGTCAGTCACGGGACCCAGAGTTAGCTCATAAGCAGCAGAGGCAGAGTACAGAGACTTCCATCCCCTCCTGTGGTGCTCTGCAAATAAAGAATTATTGTGATGTATGTATATTACTAAGTGTTCATTGGGTTGTGTGTACACTGCACATAAATGTATTTGCCCACATAACCTCTTTAACTTTGAATTAACTATTACAATCCGACTTGAGAGAGAGGCAGAGAGGAGATGGATTATGAGGGGTGTTCATTAACGATTTCATTAGCATTTCAAAGCCACAGGAGCATGCTTCCATTTGGGCAACATGTGAGTTGTGAACTGGTGCTTTGTCTTGCCGAAGGCGAACACCTTTGGTGAGCATGGCTCATCTCTTGGTTTTGATAGCCTCACGCAATTTCCGCAGCAGTGTAGCATAGTATGCCCCAGTGATCATGGTACCCTTTTCTAGGAAATCCATCAATACTACTCCGTGCTGGTCCCAAAATACTGTGAGCATGACCTTGCCTGCCTAGGGTTGGGCACATGCCTTCTTTGGAGGCGGTGAGTCATGATGCTTCCATTGTATTGACTGGACTTTAGTCTCAGGATCATAGTGATGGACCCAGCTTTCATCCTGTGTGATCATTCTGTTGAAAAAGTCCTCCTGGTTTCCATGGCACACCGTCAATACAACCTGAGAGCATTCGATTCGTTCCTGCTTCTGGAAAGATGTGAGCAGGCGGGGAACCCAGCGAGTGGAAACCTTATGCATGTGAAGATGGTCTTGGATGATTTTTTCCACGGACCCCACACTAATCTTGATATTTTGGGCAAGGTGGCGAATGATTATGCAGAGATTTTCCAAAATGGCGACCTCCACTTGCTAGATGGTGTGTTCATTAATAGCAGAGTGGGGTCATCCTGGAATTGGAGCTGTTTCCACCGAAGTCCAACCACATTTGAATTGACGATGCCAGTTCTTGACTACATCATATGATGGGGAATCATCACCATAAACCTCTTTCATCTCATTGAACGTCTCCTTTGGTGTGCAGCCTTTTAAGTAAAGGAACTTGATGGCTGCTCTGTATTCCACTGGGTCCATTATCAAACCTCACAACACTTCAGCACCTGTAAAATCAAGACCGTTATCAGTTCTAAGTTGCAAATTGGCACGTAACCTATAGAGACTTATATCATTACACATGTGTAGTTTCAGCGTCCTGTGATAAATAGAAGTGGGTCAGGGGAAATCTTTAATGAACATCCCTTGTACTTACCTATTGAAGTTATAGTTGCAATAAGAAAGAGACACAGTCAGATTCATTGTCTTGCCCTGGTGCTGGACTCATAATAACACCGCCCAATGCCACTGAATAATGTCTTTCATGCTATTGCTGCTGCTTCTGAGTTTGTGCTATGGAGAGACATTATAGTAGCTACCGTGTTTCTCCAAAAATAAGACAGGGTCTTATATTATTTTTTTCTCCAAAAAAAAAAGGGCTAGGGTTTATTTTCAGGGATGGTCTTATTTTTAAAGCACCAGAGCAAATCAGAATCTTCTAGTTTAGTAATCCTAACTTACATTCACAATTGCTGGTGTAGGGTCAGTGGGTCTTAAACAATCTTAATGGCACTCTTTCTCTCTAAACACTTTGTGTGGCAGTGGCACCGTGCCCTCTCTATCTCCTTTCCTTTATGCTAATGCGGAGGTGCTATAGTAGAGTGGCTGTATCTGTGGGAGCGGGCAGGGTTGTCACCTGATGTCTGGTCAGGTTGGTAGCCAAGCCACACAGCATAGTAGTGGCCGGGAGGCAGGACCCAGGAGGCAGCACTGGGAAAGCAGACGCAGGAGGCGGGTCTCTGGAGTGGGACTTGGGAACGGGTGAGCGGATTTTGCCCTGCCATTACGGCAGATAGCGGGGCACTTGTCCGGAACGGTTGGGAGATACAGTATGCCAATTCTCCGTATCCGTGAAATCAGTAAAGTCACGTGACATAACCTAGAACTGGAGGCGCTGACAGTAACTAGGGCTTATTTTTGGAGTAAAGCTTATATTTCAAGCCTCCTCCAAAAACCCTGCAAAATCAAGATAGGACTTATTTTCAGAGTAGGGCTTATTTTTGGAGAAACAGGGTAGTCTCTGCCCTCCCAAGAGCAGAGTTCAGTGCAACAATAAATTAGACAAGGAGCCTACAGATAGAAAACCTGTATAAAAGTTATACAATTACCAAATATAGTGTTATTCGGTAAGTATACACGTATGGCAGCTTATTCTGAAAAGTCATCTAAAATGGCAGGTATGCTTTAATTGGATGAAGAGTAGGACTTTAGTAGGGTATCCTGACTAACCGCTGCATTTTCCAAATACAATGTCTTATTTATTTGTTCATTTTTACCATATCCTGAAATCAGGGTCACGTTCTGATGAAACAAATATGCCTTATGTTTCTAATTTTACAATTTCTGCATAAGTGTTTCTTAGGCACTGGCTGATATTCAGATTGTTTCTAAATTCTTATCTGTTACTAATAATATTTGGGAAATGTATACCTCATGTGTGAAATACCTCAGGCAGAAGAAATATGGCTGGACTGAAGTACAAGTTCATCATAAATATGTGCAAGGGAAATCACGTACATTAGATTTCCTGGACAATACACATTATTTCCTTTGTGAAAAAATGTAGAATAATTGCTGAAAGCATAGATCACTCTGAAAATCTGCAAAGTTTAGGGCCTCAGAATGATGTGTCCAGAATATAACATGCTCCCTTGGTCATCATCATGCAAAATATAATGTTTCTCCTAGTGACATGGAGCCTATACGGAAATACCATTCTCCGGAGCTATTTATTAAACAATATAACATGGTTTGCTTTTCCTCTGTGGGCATTTCCTGTGAGAGCAGCAGAACAATACAGTGAGGATTACCGGCACAAATGGAAGCAGTTATCATTGTAGCTAAGCTAAGTTCTACAGGAAATCACTGGCCACTCTGGTATGGCACAATTTAAAGGGACAGACTTAAGCACAATGGTTGCAAACTCTGAAAAGCAGAAATATAATCGGTTATATATCAGTTTCATAGGAATGTTGCATTGGTAATTCATAAATGGAAGCTTAAAGCAAATTGCTATTAACTGTTAGACTTGTCAGATTTGTAAGAAAAGTTGTGAAGTGTGAATGGGCAAAATGATCCAATATAATCTGCATCAATACAAATTTCACTATGTGTAATAACATTATTGCGATCTCCCTGCAACATTCCTAAAATAGCCAACTCACCTGCTTGGACTAATAATGATTTTTTTTTTTTTTTCCGGGATATCCAACCAGGAGCAAAACAGAAATGTACAGTGTGATCAAAGATGTACGATGTATATTGTATTATTAGATGTGCATAATAATTTTAATTGCTGCATTCCTTGTCGGAGCATAGTTTTTGGTGCAATGTTTCAGTAGGCTTGTGCTAAGTCTGAGCCAGACAGTTCCATTTGTGAGCTAGAAGCCCTGATACTTAACAAAGGAAAATTATGACATCCCAGGTGGGAGGTTGCAGAAAGTGAGAAAACCTGACAAGTGGTGGAGGCTATTCGTGTACAGTCATGGCCAAAAGTTTTGAGAATGACACAAATATTATATTTTCACATGATCTGCTGCCCTCTGGTTTTTATGTGTGTTTGTCAGATGTTTTTATCACATACAGAAATATAATTGCATTCATATTATGAGTAACAGAAGCTTATATTGACAGTTAGAATGAGTTAAGGCAGCAAGTCAATATTTGTAGTGTTGACCCTTCATCTTCAGGACCTCTGCAATTCTCCCTGGCATGCTCTCAATCAACTTCTGGACTAAATCCTGACTGATAGCAGACCATTCTTGCAGAATCAATGCTTTAATTTTGTCTGAATTTGTTGGTTTTTGTTTGTCCACCCGTCTCTTGATGATTGACCACAAGTTCTCAATGGGATTAAGATCTGGGGAGTTTCCAGGCCATGGACCCAAAATCTCTATGTTTTGTTCCCTGAGCCATTTAGTTATCACCTTTGCTTTATGGCAAGGTGCTCCATCATGCTGGAAAAGGCATTGTTGAGCGCCAAACTGCTCTTGGACGGTTGGGAGAAGTTGCTCTTGGAGGACATTCTGGTACCATTCTTTATTCATGGCTGTGTTTTTAGGCAAGACTGTGAGAGAGCCGATTCCCTTGGCTGAGAAGCAACCCCACACGTGAATGGATTCAGGATGCTTTACAGTTGGCATGAGACAAGACTGGTGGTAGCGCTCACCTCTTCTTCTCCGAATAAGCTGTTTTCCAGATGTTCCAAACAATCGAAAAGGGGATTCATCAGAGAAAATGACTTTACCCCAGTCCTCAGCAGTCCACTCCCTGTACCTTTTGCAGAATATCAGTCTGTCCCTGATGTTTTTTCTGGAGAGAAGTGGCTTCTTTGCTGCCCTCCTTGAGACCAGGCCTTGCTCCAAGAGTCTCCGCCTCACAGTGCGTGCAGATGCACTCACACCTGCCTGCTGCTATTCCTCAGCAAGCTCTGCACTGCTGGTAGCCCGATCCCGCAGCTGAAACACTTTTAAGAGACGGTCCTGCCGCTTGCTGGTCTTTCTTGGGCGCCCTGGAGCCTTTTTGGCACCAATGGAACCTCTCTCCTTGAAGTTCTTGATGATGCGATAGATTGTTGACTGAGGTGCAATCTTTCTAGCTGCAATACTCTTCCCAGTTAGGCCATTTTTGTGCAGTGCAATGATGACTGCACGTGTTTCTTTAGAGATAACCATGGTTAACAGAAGAGAAACAATGATGGCAAGCACCAGCCTCCTTTTAAAGTGTCCAGTGGTGTCATTCTTACTTAATCATGACAGATTGATCTCCAGCCCTGTCCTCATCAACACCCACACCTGTGTTAATGGAGCAATCACTGAAACGATGTTAGGTGGTCCTTTTAAGGCAGGGCTGCAATGATGTTGAAATGTGTTTTGGGGGATAAAGTTCATTTTCTAGGCAAATATTGACTTTGCAAGTAATTGCTGTTAAGCTGATCACTCTTTATAACATTCTGGAGTATATGCAAATTGTCATTAGAAAAACTGAAGCAGTAGACTTTGTAAAAATTAATATTTGTATCATTCTCAAAACTTTTGGCCATGACTGTACATGTGTGATTGTAGAAGGTCACTTCGCTCCTGTGTAGCCTAGTTATAGGTGAGTGAGGACGGAAGTGATAGATTGTAAGCCCTTGCGGGCAGGGCCCTCTATCCCACTGTGCCAGTTGGTCACTGTTTGTATTATCTGTTTTGTATATCTGGTATACTGTATGTAAATCCGCAAATGTAAAGCACCATGGAATTAATGGTGCTATATAAATAAACAATAATAAAAAGTGATGAAGTGGAATCTTCTTTATGATGACGAGTGTATGTGGTAAGTAAGATATACGGATACCCCACAGAAATAATATACAATGAGCAGATATCGTGTGTGAGGCCCAATCCCTGACTTACAGCATGCACAAAAAAGAACAGATAGGCCAACAAAAGTACTAGAGGATCCTCTCACAAGAATGGGCCCCAAATGGATCTCACTGGTTCCATTACTCTGCATTAACATATAAGTAAGAAAAATAAAATAACATAACCTAACATAGGAATATATACCTTAAAGTTCTTAACATTACATCGACTGGTATTGTTTAAATGCAGTTTTTAACATCACAGAGTCTCTTTTATATTGCTGAATCAACAGGCAAGATTAGAAGAAATTAGGAATAGTATTTAACCACAATTCTCCCAACTGCCTCTTCAGACCATGACAAACATGCGTTTTGCATCACTTTTATACTATAGAAAAGTTGCAAATTATGTTGCATGTCAAATCTGTCATTTGTGACTTTTCAGAATTTTTGTCACTTTTAACCAGTTCTGTACTAGGTTTATTTTCCCTGGTACAGGACTGGACACATTTTTGTTTTTTTTCCGACATGAGGTTTTGAGGGCTATAACATTTTTTTTCCTTTGGGTTATTCAAATAAATTTTGCATCTTTTTTCGGTGATAAATAGGGCTTTATTTTTATGTTGTTTTTAATTTTGCCATGTTTTTTCTTTATTTTAATGATACATACAGCCCCAGTTGCATTAGGAATACAGGAGGAATACAACTATGGGAGCCATGTCATGGCAGGAAAATCAGTATCAAACTAATAACAGTACCTTGTAGGGCTATTTCTACACTTTCCAAAGATGTCTTTCTTATTATTATCAATTTTCATAAAAATCTGCATTATATGTTTATGCAAATTAGTTGAATAGGGCTTTAGGGAACATTTCTTCTGCTGGGGATTCACTCTCTTTACTAGATAACTGTCCCCAGCTTATCCCCCCATTGCTTGAGTGACATCTTCCACTTTGTCACACTTTGTCTGCTGTTAGGGGCTATTATCTAAAGTGGAAAGTGAAGCCCTGGAAGGAGAAGAAGAGCTCCTAAAGCTCTGTTCATCTAATTTGCATAAAACTAAAACCTTGATTTTCATGAAAGTGGAGCTGCAATACAGAATAAGAAAGACATCTTTGAAAAGTGTAGAAATAGCCCTACAAGATCCTGTCATTAGTGAGTCTACTTTCACTTCCCCCAATTATATTCAACTGCTAACACAGCATTACAGAGCACATTACAGGGATATACAATATACAACCCCAATTCCAATGAAGTTAGGACGTTGTGTAAAACATAAATTAAAAAAGAATACGATGATTTGCAAATACTTTTCAACCTATATTCAATTGAATACACTACAAAGACAAGATATTTAATGTTCAAATGGATAAACTTTATAGTTTTTTGTAAATATTCACTCATTTTGAATTTGATGCCTGCAGCACGTTCCAGATGGGACAGGGGCAACAAAAGACTAGGAAAGTTGAGGCATTCTCAAAAAAACAGCTGTTTGGAGCATCCCAGAGGTGAACAGGTTAATTGGAAACAGCAGGAGCATGGTGGCTCAGTGGTTAGCACTGCAGCGCTGGAGTCCTGGGTTCGAATCCTGTCAAGGACAACATATGCAAGGAGTTTGTATGTTCTCCACGTGTTTGCGCGGGCTTCCTCCGGGTACTCCGGTTTCCTCCCACACTCCAAAGACATACTGATAGGGAAATGTAGATTGTGAGCCCTATATGGGACAAGTACTGACAATGTCTGTAAAGTGCTGCGGAATATGATGGCGCTATATAAGTAAGCATAAATAAATCTGTGAAGGCACCATTAATGTCATTAGTACATACAGTTTTTGGACTAACATATGCTACCATCCAAGCAACGTCTTTTTCAGGGACGTTCCTGCTTATTTCAGGAAGACAATGCCAAGCCACATTCTGCACGTGTTACAACAGCATGGCTTCGTAGTAATAGAGTGCAGGTACTAGACTGGCCTGCCTGTAGTCCAGACCTGTCTCCTATTGAAAATGTGTGGCACATTATGAAGCGCAAAATACGACAACAGAGACCCAGACTGCTGAGCAACTGAAGTTGTATATCAAGCAAGAATGGGAAAGAATTCCACCTACAAAGCTTCAACAATTAGTGGCCTCAGTTCCAGGGGCATAACTTGAGGGGGTGCAGACAGTGTCGGACTGGGATGTCTAGGGCCCACCAGTGGAATTGCTTCTAGGGGCCCACCATCAGGACCCCTGCAGATCAGCGGTACCGAGACAGGGCAGCTAAAGGTAATAACATGTCGGGAGCCATGCTGCTCACCTGCCATAACATGTCCACCACTGCACTACCTAAACCTACTGCTACGCCCTGTATGGCAAGTGAACAGCGTTGCTCCTAGAATTGTTACCATTACCTGTAGATCATCATTACATCACAAATGTAATATTGCTGGCCTATCCTAAGCACAGGCCATCAATATTAGAAAGATGGATAAATATTTTGAAGAGGAAGTCCAGGAATTGGCGCAACCCAAGTCCCGGGAGGTGTAAAGTAAAAAATAAATAAAAAAGCATACTCACCTGTCCCCGGCACTCCGTTGTCCGCTGTCAGTGTCCATTCTGTCTCGTGCCGGCGCCTTCCTGCTGGGAGTCCTGCACCTCATGTGACCTCTAAGACCAATTAGGTACAGGATTTCCAGAGGCGCCACCATGAGACTGTACAGACACAGGCAGGGGACAACGGGGTACTGGGGACAGGTGAATATGTTTTTTTTTAAAATGTTTTTATTTTTGACCTCCCTTGCGGCCGCCACAGTGGTTGCTCCAGTTAATAGACAACCTCTTTTAAGGGGTTGTCTGGGCCAGATTTTTTTTATGGCCACTTCACTGGTCCCCCCATACAGTGGCCTCTTCACTGGTCCCCCATACTGTATGGGGAACAGTGATGGGGCCATTATATTGTGTGGGAGAAGTGATGGGGATTATTAAAGGGATTGTCCAGGGTAATCTTTTTTATGGCCTATGGATAGGCCATAAATACCTGATCGGTAGGGGGCTGACACATGGCACCATCAGCTGTACAGCGTCACTTCCGACACCCGTTCTGTACACAACACAGGGCCGGAAGCAGAAAGCTCCATCCGCTGTATAGTTGCCCGATGCCGTCACTGCAGCTCAGCTCCCACTGACTTCAATAAGTCCTGAAATGCAGTGAAGGCGGCCAGCTAATATACAGTGGACAGAGTTTTCTGCTTCTGGCCCCATATTGTGTACAGGACGGGTGCCAGAAGTGGCTCCGTACAGCTGATTGGTCCGGGGTCGGCCCCCAACAGATCAAGGTATTTATGGCCTATCCTGAGGATAAATTATAACAAATTATGCCTGGACAACCCCTTTAATATAACCCCCCTAATGCGCCACACTTTAAAGAGGTTGTCCAGTATAATTTTTTTCGTTTTTACAATTAGTGTGGGGGAGGTGAACCCCTCCCCCCAAAAAACAAAAACATACTAAACATACTCACCTATCCCCGGTCATCCGGTGTCAGCAGGTTCCAGCACGGTCCGGTCCTGCGCTCCACTGTCTTCTTTTGCCGGAAGTCCTCACTGGCTGTGATGACCCAGGTCCCTTCCTTTAGGCCGCTGATTGGCCTCAGGGGTCACGTGACATCACAGGTAGTCATAGGGGGTGCTTGCGCTGGAAGAAAACAGCTGCAGGCTAAACCACGCTGGGAGACACTGGGGACAGGAGAGAAAGTATTTTTTTTTTTTCACCTGTGTAATTAAAAAAAAAAAATGTTATTCTGCACAACCCCTTTAATGTCCATCAGGCTATTGGCCTCCGTTAGTTATCATTTTGCCAATGCAAATGCATTGGCAGAGGCGTAACTAAGGTCTTGTGGGCCTGGTGCAAACTTTTGTCCTGGGCCCCCTACCCCCTCCCTAGAGAGAATTCTTGATAGTGGCGGTTACGGGTGCTGCAGCGATATCTCAGATACTTGAAAGGGATACAGCTTTAGTACCCACAACTGCAGTTATCAAGAATACGGTGAGTGAGCAGCGCAGCACCGACATGTAAACAATACTGGGACAGTATAATATGCAACGCAGTGGCCCCCACACAGCATTATATGCTCCGCAGTGGCGCCCACACAGCATTATATGCTCAGCAATGGCCCCCACACAGCATTATTTGCTCAGAAGTGGCCCTCACACAGCATTATATGCTCCACAGTGGCCCCCACATAGTGTTATATGCCAACAGTGGCCCACACATTATTATATGCCCACAGTGGCCCTCACACAGCATTATATGCTCCTCAGTGGCCCTCACACAGTAAAATATACCCACAGTGGCCCTCACACAGTATTATATGCTCACAGAGGCCCTCACACAGTATTATATGCTCACAGTGGCCTTCACACAATATCATATGCTCACAGTGTCCCACACACAGTATTATATGCCCACAGTGGCCCCCACACAGTATTATATGCCCACAGTGCCCCACCCCAGAGCTGGCGCTATTATTATTATCTCCTCAGACCCCAGAATATAATAAGTAGAGGCCCAGGAGAAGTGATTAAAAATAACAAACACTTATACTCACCTTGTCTTACCTCTCCGGTCACATTGGGCATGATGACGTCATTACGCCGGCGCGCCCATGTCACCGCTGGGGCCTAACCACAGGCCCCTGCAGTGAGGCTGGAAAAGTGCTGGAGACGATGCTGAGCCCAGGAGAGGTGAGTATTTTTTTTTTTTTTTGTCACTTTCCCTGGGCTGGCATACCCTTTCCATTAACAATAGGTATAGCGGTCAGGGAACCAGGCTTTCCCCGACCACTATCATGGTAGTCCGGGACCACTTCCAGCTGGCCGCGGCCCCCGTACCCCTCCGGTCGCAGTCGCACCCCCTGCGACCACGATCCTTACGCCACTGTCCATTGGTGAGGGGCCCGATCGGGATGGTCAGGAGCCTGATCGGGCCTTTGACCGTCCCGATTGGACCCCTGACCTTTGCATTGGCAAAATGAGGACTAAATATAGTCGGGGCTCGGGGCCCACTGGGGGATTCAGCGATTCAGCCAGTCCGACCCTGGGTGCAGAGGGTGCAGTCGCACCAGGGCCCAGGAGCCTTAGGGGGCCATAAGCACTGGCATCAGTATTGAGATTGCAGCTTCCCATCTGGCCCATAAGCCAAGGAGACCCACAGATTACCCTAACCACACTAAGGTTGATTAAACTCCTTAGCACCTGTAACCAGCATAATAAGCATAATACTATGTGCAGGGGCCACTATAGGGCATAATACTGTGTGTAGGGACCACAATAGGGCATAAAACTATGTGCAGTAGGAGCCACTATGGGGCATAATAGTGTGTGCAGGGGCCACTATGGTGCATAATAGTGTGCACAGGAATGCGGTTCGGGGGGAGGGGCCATGTCAAATGTTTTCCTTGGGGCACAGCCATTCCTAGATTGCATCGGGGCCCACAAGACTTTAGTTATGCCACTGCTCAGTTCCCAAACGCTTATTGAGTGTTGTTACAAGGAAAGGTGATGTAACACAGGGGTAAACATGCCCCTGTCCCAGTCTTTTGTTGCCCCTATCCCAGCTTTTTTGGAATGTATTGCAGGCATCAAATTCAAAATGAGTGAATATTTGCAAAAAAACAATAAAGTTTATCCGTTTGAACATTAAATATCTTGTCTTTGTAGTGTATTCAATTGAATGTAGGTTGAAAAGGATTTGCATATCATTGTATTCTGTTTTTATTTATGTTTTACACAACGTCCCAACTTCATTGGAATTGGGGTTGTACCTTTGTTATGCCACTTTTGTAGATTTGGAGAAAAACAACTTTGAAGGCTTATGCAAATGAGGCAGTTGGTGCACTGGGGGTGGACCTTAAGTTTTGGGAGCACTATTCTTGCTGCTTAGATAGGATGGGTGATATCATAGCAGTGGGAGGATTAGCTCTCACTGCAAGGGGTGGTGGAGGCAGGAGGTGTTAGGAGTCTGAGTGGCCACAGCAATGCTCCAGGGAGCTGTAGGCCCGCCTCCAATGCACAAACTGCCTCATTTGAATAAGTCTTCAAAGTTGTTTTTTTCCAAATCCACAAAAGTGACATACATAACCAGGGTATGTTGCTTATCACTGTAATGTCTTCTGTAACACGATGGTGACAGATGAATACTGTTGTAGACGCTCTATAAATAAATTTATGTACCTAGACTACCAGGTTAACAACCAGTTTAATCCTTTATATCAGCACTTGAATCAGTGTCTGGGCAACTGCGCTGCTATATCAATTTAAGTAGTAGATAGCCACTCAGCTTCTAATCATGGCAGAGCAGCCCAAACACTTAATGTGTACTTAGAATGGCTTGAATCTGTGTTTCTGTAATGCATTATTGTTAAGAAAGAAGTATAATTGTAAAACATGAGAAGCGGCCTGAGTATTAGAACTTGTACAAAAGATATCATTCTCTGTTTTTAATTAAGAAAGGTACAAAACTACAAATAAGCAGTCAGCAAGCAGCAATTAACATTGATCTATTTAGTGCCAGTTTGTGTAATGACAGCACGGTGCTTACTTATTTATGAAGTTTCTGGGCTTTTGCAGCTTTGCCAGAAAGTCACCCTTTTTGGATTATTAAATCTTGGCAGGTTTCTTTAAATTTGAGAAAATCTTATATTACTCCTTGAGGAGAACATTGTTTGAAGTTAAATAAGCACAAATCATGACAACTTTAGGTTCTTCCCTGCTATTTGTCAAGACAAAATAAAAGTAATCACAATGCTCTCCAAGTGGAATGTGTAGAAACTCCTTCTAAGCAACTATATCTGCTAGATTAAGGGATGCCAACATTCCTAATACGATATGCGGGATACCTATTTATAAAGTAATGTGGGTATGCAGCGCTCCAATCAAATTGCATAGCCAGTTTAAAGGGATGTCTAATTTTCAAAATTCTCCAAATTTTATTTTCATGAATTAAATTTTAGTCTGTAGAATAGAACTAGTATGTTTATTAACTTTTAAATGCTTTAGCTGTCTTTGTTTATTTCTGAAAGCTTATCTGAGGACAGCCAAATTTGAGACACATATCCTTCTTATACTGTCTGCATTGTCACTGGAGAGGGATCATGTGCTTTATGGCAGCTGCAATGAATGGTAGTTAATTGGTAGATAATTGTTAATAGTTAATACCTCCTTAGTGAGAGAGAGATTAAAGGGGTTGTCCAGAGGAGGGGGGGGGGGTGAATGTTTTTAGAAAATACTCGGAAAGGGTCAAAATAATGAAAAGCGTGATTTGATCCAGTCATCAATCCATCCCAACACTTTTGAGAGTTTACCTTCTGTTCTTTCACCGCACACAGTAAATGACTGCTCAGCCATTCAAAGGCCACAGCAGAGATCTGCCTCAGTCAGACAGTGACTGAGTGCCATCTTCTGTGTGTTAAGAGGGACTAGAATGTAACAATCAGTGGGGGACCCAAGAAGTGGTGAAACAAGAGCAGTAGGGAAACAGTGATGTGAGTATTGCTTCTTTCTTTAACCCTTTTATTATAGTCTACTGTGATGATTATGCAACTTTACCATTCACTTCTACTTAAGTTCCATGAATTGAATCGAGCAACAGTCTGATTAGTAGATTGATTGGTTGATATGTAACATGCAAAGATGCTGCTAAGGTGTTCCACTACAGAATACAAGTTTAATGTACCTAAATTGCTCAACAGAGAGAGAGCCAGAACCATCAAGGAGGCTGGGGAGAAGTTCTAGACATATGAGACATATGAAGTGGGCAGGGAGTGTGTCTCTGTAAGTGGTAGGTGTGAGTAAAGCATGGAGTGTATCTCAGCAGGTAGCACAAGCGAGAAAAGCAAAACCAGATTATTAAGTAGAGAGAATCAATGGTTCCAGTATATAAAATCATGTGAAAAACAACCTCAGGTGAATGAGAAAACACAGCAAATTCCATTGTTTCATTGTTTAATCAACAAAAATAAACCCAAAATGGAAACCATACATAAAAAACTAACTAAACCCCTTGTAACAATTCATTTTAGAACCATCTTAAACAGCAATAGCTTGAAGTAATTGTATTCTGTTGGACTTTATCAGTCTCTAACATTGTTCTAGAGGAATTTTGGCCCACCTTTTTTGTGTATGGGAGCAAAAGGGGCTACTTATCTGTGTATGGTAGGATATTGGGGTCAATGAGTGGGGCCAAACGGGGTATGTTATACTGTGTGTGGAAAAAAGGGAGCCATTAAACTGTGTGTGGGGACATAATGGGCTATTATACTATGTGTGGGGGCATAAGGGATCCATATTACTGTGTGTGAGGGCAAAATGGAGCCATTAAACTGTGTGTGGGCCATTAAACTGATGTGAGGCAAAAGGAGGCCATTATACTGTGTGTGGGGGGGCTGCCATCTACACTAGCAGCACTGTGGATGAGATTTTTACGAATCTCATCTACGTGCAGCAAGTAAAACTGCAGCATTTGTAAACCCTGAGCAGGTCGATTATAGTTGCAGGTCTCACCCAGACCTATAATGATTCCAGCAGGGGTTGTTGTAGCAGAAATCACCCAATTTTAGGTGTTGCTTTTAGAGGAACACACTGCTGTCGCATTAGTTTCTTCACAAAGGCTTCATCCCCCAAGGTCCCACACAAACCTGTTATAAACTTATGTTACATACAGTACACTGCATTGCATCAAGTCTGATTGATGAGTAAATCTATATATCTTAAACAGTAATGTCATGCATAATTTTTTATGTGTTACATGTAATCCCACTACAATATACCAGAATCACATATACCATAATGCATCATTAAAGAGCAATATATACAGTCATATGAAAAAGTTTGGGCACCCCTATTAATCTTAATCATTTTTAGTTCTAAATATTTGGGTGTTTGCAACAGCCATTTCAATTTGATATATCTAATAACTGATGGACACAGTAATATTTCAGGATTGAAATGAGGTTTATTGTACTAACAGAAAATGTGCAATATGCATTAAACCAAAATTTGACCGGTGCAAAAGTATGGGCACCTCAACAGAAAAGTGACATTAATATTTAGTAGATCCTCCTTTTGCAAAAATAACAGCCTCTAGTCGCTTCCTGTAGCTTTTAATCAGTTTCTGGATCCTGGATGAAGGTATTTTTGACCATTCCTCTTTACAAAACAATTCCAGTTCAGTTAAGTTTGATGGTCGCCGAGCATGGACAGCCCGCTTCAAATTATCCCACAGATGTTCAATGATATTCAGGTCTGGGGACTGGGATGGCCATTCCAGAACATTGTAATTGTTCCTCTGCATGAATGCCTGAGTAGATTTGGAGCTGTGTTTTGGATCATTGTCTTGCTGAAATATCCATCCCCGGCGTAACTTCAAATTCGTCACTGATTCTTGTACATTATTCTCAAGAATCTGCTGATACTGAGTTGAATCCATGCAACCCTCAACTTTAACAAGATTCCCGGTGTCGGCATTGGCCACACAGCCCCAAAGCATGATGGAACCTCCACCAAATTTTACAGTGGGTAGCAAGTGTTTTTCTTGGAATGCTGTGTTTTTTTGACGCCATGCATAACGCCTTTTTGCATGACCAAACAACTCAATCTTTGTTTCATCAGTCCACAGGACCTTCTTCCAAAATGAAGCTGGCTTGTCCAAATGTGCTTTTGCATACCTCAGGCGACTCTGTTTGTGGCGTGCTTTCAGAAACGGCTTCTTTCGCATCACTCTCCCATACAGCTTCTCCTTGTGCAAAGTGTGCTGTATTGTTGACCGATGCACAGTGACACCATCTGCAGCAAGATGATGCTGCAGCTCTTTGGAGGTGGTCTGTGGATTGTCCTTGACTGTTCTCACCATTCTTCTTCTCTGCCTTTCTGATATTTTTCTTGGCCTGCCACTTCTGGGCTTAACAAGAACTGTCCCTGTGGTCTTCTATTTCCTTACTATGTTCCTCACAGTGGAAACTGACAGGTTAAATCTCCGAGACAACTTTTTGTATCCTTCCCCTGAACAACTATGTTGAACAATCTTTGTTTTCAGATCATTTGAGAGTTGTTTTGAGGAGCTCATGATGCCACTCTTCAGAGGAGATTCAAATAGGAGAACAACTTGGAATTGGCCACCTTAAATACCTTTTCTCATGATTGGATACACCTGGCTATGAAGTTCAAAGCTCAGTGAGGTTACAAAACCAATTTTGTGCTTCAGTCGTCAGTAAAAAGTAGTTAGGAGTATTCAAATCAATAAAATGATAAGGGTACCCAAATTTTTGCACCGGTCAAATTTTGGTTTAATGTATATTGCACATTTTCTGTTAGTACAATAAATCTCATTTCAATCCTGAAATATTACTATATCCATCAGTTATTAGATATATCAAATTGAAATGGCTGTTGCAAACACCCAAATATTTAGAACTAAAAATGATTAAGATTAATAGGGGTGCCCAAACTTTTTCATATGACTGTTATATATATATATATATATATATATATATATTGCAGGCGATTGCTGGGATTGATGTGGCAAGAAAGACTG
Source organism: Leptodactylus fallax (assembly GCA_947044405.1). Lineage (NCBI taxonomy): Eukaryota > Metazoa > Chordata > Amphibia > Anura > Leptodactylidae > Leptodactylus > Leptodactylus fallax. The sequence goes on from CAMRHE010000123.1 coordinate 4,170,764, forward strand.
TCAAGTTCATTGATAAATTTATATCTTTACATGCCAATATGTAACATATTGAATTTGTAATTATGTGTTCATATTTCCTTGTGTTTTATATCAAGTTATTTTCTTTTCATATATCAACATCTTGATATTTTTTTAGCGATGGTATTATTATATATGTGCTGTTTTTTATTATTTCATATATTATATATTATTTCATTTTTTTTATTTAATAGAACCATAGACCAGAAACAATCACATATTTTTAATATGACACAATAAAAGTTGCAATTTTAACCAGGAGATGCCGGGGTGCTACCAATTATTGTCATGTAAATATAGTCTTAGTCTAGACTTGACCTTAAAAATACATCAGGAACGGATGCCTTTGACTCCTGTCTGCGTCAGGCCATATTCTTGAGACAATTCTATATTTTAAATTCAGAATTGCCCTACTTTGATAATGAAATCTGTATTTCTGCATAAGTTTGTTTTCATGTTCGATGGGCTACACAGCATACTCTGTGCTGAGAGATTAGATGAGGCCTCACCTAATTGCATTGCAGATAGTGGCTGGAAATACTTTGTATTATAAAGAGAATAAAAGTTTAAGTGTTTGCATATGCAGCAGGTCCAATGATTTGTTTTCCGCTGCTGGATTCAATCACCGCTTCTGCTGACAGAAATGATATGATTATTTTTTCTCTATTGAAAATGGCACTCATCATCATTTAATAGAGCTGTCTACAGCTGTTTATCTTGTTTCCACAAATATTTAACCTTGGTATAATTTGTAAAAACATTATAGTAGCAAAACATTACTGACAGATAAACAGATCTAAGAAGCCACATGATGTGAATCCATAATTCTGTAAATTACAAAATGTTCCATCTTTCCTACAGCTCCATTTATTTGTTTTCATGTGTGAGTCACTTAATAATTTGTTACAGGATTCAGGACCACAGACCCTTTTAAACAATTAAAAACCTTAGAATTCACATACTGTGTATTGTACGCTAGGAAAAGCTCAGCTTTTAGAGGTTGTATTGTAGCCAGGTTTAGATTTGTGGACAATAAGCACCCTATATAAATAGAAGAAAGTGAAAATTCTACTATCACACTGCAACATTATGGTTAGATTTCTCCCAGTACTTACACAGTACAAACTGTGTATATGGGTATATTAGCACAAGGATTAACAAGTCATTTCTTCAATGATATATCTGAAAAACTGAGGTGGTCATCTGTGAATATTTCACTATTCACACAGTGATACTGAAGGAATGCAAAAGCATCACCAAGTATGCAATCTACTTTAAGCCTTTAGGGAATAGAGAATACAGAAAGGAAGACATTAATTTTCTGAAATTTAAAGTTGGGCTGAGTTCACACAAAACATAACATTGAATAGTCAGAGATCTGTCATTCCAATCAAGGTTGGTGTCTCTACCCATCGCCAAGTGTAAACAATTGACTAATGTACACACTGCCTTCTTGCTTTTGTTCAGAGTGCACCCAATTTAATAACAGTCCCAGCAGCCCCCAAACACTAGCTAAAATGTCATCAATTTTAGTTCCCCTTGTCAGACACAATATCAGTGCTAGCCCACTAAAATGTGCCAACTTCCAGCCATTACTTCTGCCATTACTTCCTACCATTCATATACAGGTTCTAATATCTACATTTGTAGACTTAATTCAAGATATTGCATTTGATAAGGTTGGAGCAAAATTTGTGTACATCTATTTGAAGTCTGAATATCACAGCAAAGAGAATGTCTACTCTTGCACATTCTTTTTTTGTTTTAATCTGAATAGTTCCAAATTTCTTTGCTGATTATAATAATAAAAATAAAAATAATAATAATAATAATAATAATAATAATAATAATCCTTTAATAGTCCCACCTTGGGGAAATTCAGTGTGTTACAGCAAAAATAAGCAATACAAATACAATATATACAAAAACATTCCAAGGTAAAGAGGCATTTCAGTGATAGTAGACAGACAGATAGAAAGTTACAGGTAAAAAAGTAGCAGAGGGGTATCACAACAGAAAGATCTTTCAGTTCTCTGTATAGCCTGATCTCCGCTTAGATCGGTGTTGGTTGTATAGCCTAACTGCAGTGAGGAGGAAAGACTTCCGATAGCGCTCCTTCTCACACTTAGGGTGGAGCAGTCGGTCACTGACAGAACTGCCCAGCGCAATCACAGCCTCATGCATGGGATGGGACTTCTTGTTCTGCATGGAGCTCACCACAAACAGTATCCTTCTGTCACCCACCACCTGCACTGGGTCCAGGGGACTCCCAAGGACAGAGCTGCCCTTCTTATCAGTTTGTAAAATGAGTCTGTCACCAGAACCCAAAATATTAATGCCACAGATAGATAGGTCAGGGTAACCGGAATCAAATGGTGTTTTCCATTTGTGAATCACTGTTTTGTCAACATACAAATAGGCTCTTTGGAGCATTGAGAGCATTCCTTGTAAACACTTTGGAGAAATAGCAACTCCCTTGTTGCTTCAAAGATCATAGTGCCATTTTTATGCTGCTATCGCCACTTTCCAAAAAGGGGAGCCATAGGCCCTGCCAGATTAATCATCATTTGCATAAATTTTGTGGCATAAATGTTGCCCGAAATCTATGCCAGCTATGAGCTGATGTAGACTTTAGTTAGGTGCCAAATGATGCGCCCATAAATAATGCTAATCCTCCAGGAGCACAAGGATCATCAAGACTGGCATACAACTCACTGGTCTTGATGAATCCCCCTATTGTCTTTTGTTTTTAGCTGTTGGCCCTTCTAACAGACTGAAGACTAAAAAAACTTTGTAAATGTATAATTTGCATATGGATCTCTACTATATTTAGAATATATATTATACTCAATTATGTTTTATTTCACATTGTATCATCCTAAAAACATATTGCAGGGAATACTTTAAAAGAAATATATTGCTTCCCAGTGGGTTTATTAATTTGGAACATACCTGTATAAAGGTTTGTGACTAATATTCAAGCAAGTCCTTAGATACACATCAAAGAAAATCAGAGCAATGGTGATTAACAAAATCAGCATTTCTAATTATTGCGCATGCATGCACCAAGTGAATACTTGAATTTTCTAAGAGTACTAACAGTTCATAAGAGTCAACCATAGAGGAAGAATAGGACTCATGTGAATGCTATGATTAGTTCTGCATATTTTATGTGGATTACTGGATGAAAAGTTTAGCTCTTACATTTAAGATTAGCTGTATGAGCTGTAAGAGCAAAAACATGTTAAAATGAGAAGAAGCTGGTGAGATATTTCCAAATCTTACATAAAGTAAGCTGATTTTGCTGTTCTAATTTAGGCTTTAACCAGTCATCATCCAGTTCAGAATGAAAAGAATTGGTAATTGCTATATTTTTTAGCATGCAAAACAGAGTAAATTCTTATAAGATTATAAAAGGATGTGTATGCATAAGCAGATACAAGAACTTATTTGGAAGTAGAATTTTGATGGGGATGTATAAAACTCAAAAGAAAACATAGTTGTTTTTTTTTTTCCATAAACAGCATGGCTATAATCTAGAGTAGAGATGGGCGAACTGATTTGTTACAAACTGGGTTCAACTTAAATATTCAAAATTGTTCATTTTTTTTAACAATAATACAGAAGAGACACATGTGTTGTGAGTTGCTGTGACATTCTGGAACCACCTGCCAGCCTCTCAGCCAATAGCCAATGGTAGATCACCAGGCATTGCAGTGATGGTGGATGTACAGGTAGATCTGTGATTTATCACACTCCATGGTGCACAGCACTGAGTTCTGAAAAGCTTACAAACTGCAAGCAATGGAGCTAGATAATCTTAGGAATAGGACATGACATCGGCACTGAGGATGTTGTCTCAACCAACATATCACTTACCATTGCTGCGGCCTCCTTTTCACCCCCCCTCCCCCATTCTTATCTTACCTAAGAATGAAGACAACACAAGTTATTTTGGATTAATTGGCCACAGCAGCCATTTTATTACAATAACAATACAAATATAAATATATAAACCGTATTTTATCAAATTATATACCAATTTAAATAACCAATAACTAACAAAATAAATAACAATTAAATAACAATTAACCCCACGTTTTCCTGATAAACATCCTTCTTGAGGGGGAGGTCCTTGGAGCTACCTAGATCTGGCCGCCAAACTGTCCATCACACCAAGTTACCCCCAGCCGCAAAAACCACAGGCTCGGAGGCACCATAAAACACAGATGACAGTATCACCACATATATACCAAAACCACTCCCCGGGACACCACCCAGCAGGAGCCCAAAAGCAGCCAGACCAACCAGAATTGTAGTTAATTATTGGGGAAACTACCCTCCATGTTTCCCCCACCACCGAATTTCAACCAACTCCAAGGACCCCCCACCCCGCCACAGCGCGCACGCCTTGACCCCCTCAAGGATGCACGCCCCCCACCAATGCGAGAGCACGTTCAACCCCGCCTTGCAGGCCCAAGGCCCACAGATCAATTCCCACTGCATTAAGGTGAACCCCATCAGCTAACCAAAAACCACCCTGCAAATCCTCCAATTCATGGTGCCGAACCACAATGCCACCATGCCTGACCACGAATGCTCCAATGGTCCTATTAACCTTGGCCCTTGCCCTATTAATGCTAGTCACCGACCTGGCCCCCCTCCACGAATGCCGAGGGACAATATCCAACCACACCACCACCACTGTCGGACACTCCACCCACAAGCGCAACAAATCGTGTTTGACGTCCCTCACCAGTTCCCGAAAGGGGTGGGCACCCAAATCATTCCCACCCAGATGCAACACTAGGACATCCGGAGGGTGATCTAGGCGGACGTACAGGAAAAACTCCCGCAACATGCGACCCCACAACATACCCCGGAATCCTAGCCACTGGACCACCGCCACCGACCTGGGGAATCCTAGTTGCCGACCGTGGGGGCACATTTTCGCTCTTTCCGCCCCCCAGTGAACATAAGAATGCCCCATAATCCATACCAGACGGGCTGGAGGACCTACAAGAAAACAAAAAACAACCGAATACGCACATCAGCCAAGAAGAAAAACTAACAACCTTTACAGACTTCCAAGCCCCCTAAATTGGTCCACCCCCCCCCCCTTGTCTCACCGGAGATACATCCAAACTAAAACAAATGGGGGCGCACATATGAGACAAAGCGACGCGATTCCCATCTGCCGATCCGACGAACCACCTCAGGGCCCAATCCCCACACCGAGGCCTCGGTAGCAGCACCAATTCTAAATGAATGTGGCGCAAACACCGACGGATCATGGCCCACAGCCACCAAACATTTTCTAAACATCCACGTAAACTGATAACGTGATAAAAATGACCCATCCATATGGCACAACAGGAGGCCAAAATGTCCCTGTCGAAGGCCGCTAAAATTCTCAAAACACCTCACCGGACACATCTCGGACGTCGTCACCGGGAACAGACGGACTCTACGACCCCTGCCTGACTGGTCTGTCTTAGATCTCCGTATGACAAACTCAACCCCCGGCCCCTCCACTGACACGTCCTGAAAGAAGACCCCTCCTGCCTTCCTCTTACACGGGGACACCAATTCCCCCACTCTCAAGGCCCCAAAAAATGCCCACGAAAAAGCTAACTTAAACAAAGCAACCTCGAACGGTGAAGAACATGCCCCTCGTAACGCCTCCCCCAGACGTTCCAGCAACTGAAAAGAAACCGGCCTGCGCCCATCTGGGCGGGACCGTCCCTTCCGGAAGCCCCGTAGCGCCTGCAACACCAAAAACTCCTTAGTGACATCCCCCCATCCCCTAAAACGAAAACCAAAGGCCAAACCCGCCACCAGGCGATTCATCCTAGACACAGACCAACCCGCCAGTGACCCCCGACCAATCAACATCAGCACCGCCGTACGTCTGTCCCCATAAGAAGAAACACCCCCCAACTCGCCTGCCACAGCCTCAAACTCCCTCCATGCTACCTCGTATGCTGCCCTGGTACTATCTGCTAACGAAGACCGAATCAGCTCACCCGCCGCGGCAAGACCACGCCCCACAGGTGATCCGGACATGGGATTCCAGTGACGTCCGCCTCGGGGGCCACCTGCCGAAACCGCTCCCACTGAAACCGAGAAAGAGAATCGGCAATTACATTGGTGACACCAGGGACATGAACAGCCACCACCCAAGCGTTCAGAGATAAACAACGCAGCACCAAGTGCCGCAACAAGCGAACCACCAGAGGGGACGAGGCCGTTAATGAATTAATGGCACCAACTACGGACTGGTTGTCACAGTGGAAACGTACCTTCCTGTTTCTGAAACGATCCCCCCAAATCTCCAACGCCACCACAATAGGGAATAACTCCAACAAACACAGGTTCCGAACCAACCCCTGCTCTATCCAACCCGCTGGCCACCGGTCCGCACACCATTGTCCCCTACAAAAAGCCCCAAAACCAACCGACCCGGACGCATCCGTGTATAAGTCCCAATCATAAACGTCAGCCACAGGCGACATAACCAAGGAGCGGCCGTTGTACTTACACAAAAAATTGGCCCACACCTCTAAGTCATCCCTGTGATCCCTCATCAACCCTATAAAGTGCCTGGGCGACGACACCCCCACCGTAGCCCCCGCCAAGCACCTGCAAAAAACACGCCCCATTGGCATGATCCTGCACGCGAAATTGAGCTTTCCCAAGAGCGACTGCAAGTCCCTAAGTGTGATCTTACGTTATCTTGCAGCCCGGTCTACCTCCTGCCGCAGCGCGACCAGCTTGTCTTCTGGTAAACGGCACTCCATCCGCTCGGCATCAATAGTGATACCTAGAAAGCTCAAGCACGTACATGGGCCTTCAGTCTTACCTGCCGCTAGGGGGACCCCAAAACACGCCGCCACCCACTCAAGAGACCGAAGCAGCGAATGGCAAACGGGGGAGTCGGCAGGACCGAGGCACAAAAAATCATCCAAGTAGTGGATAACAGACCCGACACCCGCCAGGTCCTTCACTACCCACTCCAGGAATGAACTAAAGGCCTCAAAGTAGGCACAAGAAATCGCGCAACCCATAGGGAGACAACAATCTACGAAATACGCCCCGTTCCAGAAACACCCTAAGAGCCGAAGGCTCTCAGGGTGAACCGGGAGGAGGCGAAAAGCCGACTCAATGTCCGTCTTTGCCATCAACGCCCCTGTCCCATATTTCTGCACCCAATTAACGGCCGCATCAAATGAGGTATATACGACGGAGCTCAGCTCAGGATCAATACCATCATTAACCGACCCCCCTTTTGGGTACGACAAATGATGGATGAGCCTGAACTTGTTGGGTTCTTTTTTGGGCACTACACCTAACGGGGAAACTACAAAATCCGCAAACAGCGGTGAACTAAAAAGGACCCGCCATGCGTCCCAAGGCAACCTCCTTGGCCAACTTTTCCATCACCACCCCCGGTTGGCGGTAAGCCGATACCAAATTCCTCGTGGACAAGGAGGCCCCCTGAAGCGCTGACGGGATCCGAAAACCCTGCCCAAAACCGTCCCGCAACAACTGGGCCCTAAGACGGTCCGGATAGCGATTAAGATAAGGCTCCATCTCTAGCAGCTTCACCGGTGTCAACCCCATGGCCAGGTGCCCCTCCCGGCTGCCGTCCCTTCCCTCTTTTAAAACATTTGACGGAACCGTGGGAAGATCCCCCGCAAGCGGAACATGAGTGCTTAAACTTACAGGTCGTCCCGAACTTGCACTGGCCTTGGTTAAATTGCCAGCAAAATCCTGTCTTACCCCCAGCCCCCTGCCCAGTTGGGGACTGACTAGCGGGGCCGGATGAACCGGCCGCTCCCTGAAAGGGCTGCCCAAATCGGGAAGGGGCCATAACTCTCAGCCACAACCCTATATCTTTTTGATCCCACCGAATAGACGGGCGGATCGCCCTGCGCTGACGGAACTGCTCATCGTAGCGCAGCCACGTCAAACCCCCCGTAAACCCGGTAAGCCTCCCCGATAGCATCCAAATAACAGAAGAGCCCCGAACAGTGTTCAGGAGTCTTCTCCCCAATAACGCTGGCCAGGATAGCGAACGCCTGCATCCAGTTAGTAAACGTCTGCGGGATTAAACGCCAACGCCTCTTTTCCTCCTCCTCCTTCTTGCTCTCATCCCGCTTCCCCTTGTCCAGGTTGAATTTAGCTAATGGCAGCAAGGAAAAGATTTCGACGTATTCATCACGCCAAATCTTATCCTTCACCTCTTTCTTTAAATGCGCTCCCAGGGGACCCTCATAACACAAGTATACCTCCCCCCTGGCTCTGTCATCTAAACGAATAATGTCTCCCTCTTTTTCCGTCTGGACCGACACTTCTACCCCCCGCCTCTCTACGAACCAAACTATCCGACGGCAAAACTATTACTGGAGGGGGTGCGGATCCCCCGACCCACGCTGCCACAGGGGAACCCGCCGCCCCCCTTTCCCCTCCTGACCGCGACAATACATCACGCAGCCCGCCTAACAGCGACCGCAGCTCCTCACCTAAACCCGCCGCCGTCCCTGTCGCCGCCTGACTATCCCCAACCCCCACGTCGGGTCCCTCCCCGCATGCCTGTGATCTAAACAACGCCGGCACAGAACCAGACAAAGACAAACACTCACCCGGCTGCGCAGAAGCTGTGATCCCACCAGCCGCTTGTCCAGAATCCACCCGACGAGACGTATCCAGGAAGTCATCAACAGCCAGCACACGAAGAGCACCCCCGCCTGGAGGCCGCCACAAGCCCAGAAGAGGAACGGTCGGGAGACCGTCCGCCGGAAGCCGCCCGCCGCTCCATCGACACCGAGGTACGCCCGGCCGCTCCAGCGGACCGGCGTGAAGCTTCGGGGAGACATCAGCCGTCTGCTCATTCGCCTAGCAGCCCCCCCCCCGACCGGAGCATCGCCAGTAGGGGCCGCCGTTGCCATGGTTGAGCTGGGGGGCGGAGTCAAGGTGGTAAGGGGGCGTGGCCGCTCGGACCGCAAGCCCCGCCCCCCTCCCCACCGCTGGTCCAGGCCGCTGAGCTGGATGCCTCCCAGGCCGGGAGCCGCTGCCCGAAGCTGCAGGGCGCGCCCGCCGGCCTGGAGGGTCCCTGGAAGGGCTCCGCAGCCGGCGCCGGGACCTGGGTGTGTTCTCAGGGCTTAATCGCTCCGGCGGCCGAGCCCGACGCTGCCGCCGGGCCGAGGCCACGCCCACTGGAGCCCTGGAAGGAGAGGGTGAAGAGGAGGCCGCCGGCGCCATGCACTGACCTGGAGAAGACAGCGCCGGATCAATGGGGACCGCGTCGACGATCCCCTGCACCTGCTGACACAGCCATTCTGCGTCCACGGAGCCGGCAGCAGCACGGAGCTGCCCCAGGAGGACTTCAAGCTCAGACATCTCACAGGTAAGTCGCGCGACCCGACCTGCTCTGATCCCCCTTCACCACGTAACTGACCGCGGGAAGCCCTCGCTAGTCCCCTATAACCCCTCTCCCTAACTACTCCCGCCACTGCACTCTGACCCCTCCCCTAGTAACCCTACGCCAACCCCTTAAGGCCCTATCATGGCGGCCTCCCCCCATGCTTTGCCCGGGTCCGGCCTTACTGTCTAGTCAGATTTAATCAATTACAGGCAGATTAGTGATAGAAATTATAGATATTAGGAGTGAGGAAGAATGTCTGTGCTGTGTAAGTCTGACAGCACAGCAGCCTGCACTAATACACAGACAAAGGGCAGTTAACCCTTTCATTGACAATAATCTAATTTTGTCTAAGTCTATTGGGCAATAAAGCAGTTTCATCTGTATACAGATTGTTTAAATATAGTATTTCTGACAGTTAACACTGACAGTGTTAGTGAAAAATCTTTTATTAAGAGTTTTTTGGGCAAGAGTTTAAATCAGCATGATGTTGATATGGCATGTACTCCCATACAGGGATAACCTGGCAGGATAATCCAGGTTCGTTTCTGCCTCCCAAGTGTTCTCATGGCCATAGAATCCTTTCCATTTCAGAAGAAATTGTAGCTTTTTCAGCTGAAAGCCAGGCCAGGCACTCTGATAGTGTGCCCCAAATTTTTCTTGAAATTTTGTAAATTGTCATACCAACAACACAATATCGTTGTTGCATGTGCAGATACAGGGATAACTGGCAGGATAATACATATTTTTTTCTCCCTCCCAAGTGTTGTTCTCAGGGTCATCAAATCCTTTCCATTTCAGAGTATGTTCTTGCTTTTTGAGCTGGCAGGCTAGGCACGCTGATAGTGTGTCACGAATGTTTCCTCAAATCTTGAAATTGTCACTCATTGGTGCTGCATCTGCTCCTATAAAAAGACAAATTTTGGTGGCTTTTTTATGAAGCCCATCCTTTATCACTTCACCCATTCAAGTGGCAGTGTGCCACACATTTTCTTCAAATTCTATAGTTGGCAGTACCCCTTGCTCCTGCCACTTTGTTGGCATAATAATAAGAAAAGAAAACAAATAACTCCATTATTGCTTTTTCCAATTCCAACACAATGTTGGTGTGGCATTCTGCTCTATAGAGGGATAATTTTTATTGCGTTTTTTTTTTAAAAGCCAATTTTTCATGACTTTTCAAGCCTGTAGCACTTACCAGTCATCAAAACAGGCTAACTTTTCTACACCGTGTGTCTGAAAAACCATGGACAAGCACCTTTCCCCCAAAAAAGGGTAATTTTTTTGAGTGTTTTAAATGTTAAAATGCTTAAAAGCATTATTGGAAGTACAGTGGATGGTTAAAGTTGAAGTTTGTATCCGCTGTTTACTATCCGTTTTTCCATAGACTCACATGTCAGTCACACTTTGACATAACTAAGGCTGTGTTTGACTTAGAGAGCTAGAAATTGGATAGATAGGTTCCTATGAGCCCTTGACAGTGTTATGCACTATGTCTTAAGCCAATTTAAGGTGTGGATTGTACCAAACTTGTTTGATTCAAAACAAAACTAGGACCCGATCCACTAGAACCTGAAACAAAACTAATCTTGAGAGGTTTTCTCATCTCTAATCTATAGGTATTGCAGCTTGGCACCATTCAAGTGAATTCTACAATACCAGACACAAACCATGAACAAGAGTATATCATTATTTTTGAAAAACAAAGCTTGTTCTTTTTTGGGCCTAAAAAAGTTAATAGAAATTATCTTAATCTTTTGGCTATCAAGATATATCTTCAGGTTTATGCTTACTATCATCTTTGGAAGCTAACTGTCCTGGTCACCTTGACAGTAACTCTCACAATATTTAAGGATCACTCAGCCCCAAACTAAAGCTTTTCATATGTCATTCTTTTATCTTCTTTTTTTGTTGCTGATTCTTTCTCTGTATATAGGAATGGGATGGTTACATAGCAACAGTGTGATTTAGGCTTTTAGTGTCATACTTTTCTACTTGAGTCGATGAGAATCTATACATCAACCATACATGCACAAAATCTCTCTGTATGATGAATCTGCATGGACTATGCCATACAGAATCTCTATGGGGAGGCACAAACTTCCATACCTATTACTGTTGATAATTAGACCTGCTCCTGTTACTCAGTTATAAGGAAACAAAAGACAATTCAATTGTCAAGAGAAAAAAAAAGACAATTCATATGTATTAATTAGATACAAAAAGGTAACATAAACACATAAATACAAGGGGGACATGGAAAAAGTTCCGCATAAAAAGAAAATCCAGGAAGGGTGAATAGTACATATCAGAAAAATAATAAGCTCATCCGCACTGATCAGTAATAGTATTGCAATTGCCCAGTATGCAAAAAAAACACACACAAGTAGTACAAATAATACATCCAAGGTAAGGCAAGAGAGCAAATATCAAAAAGGAAAAATATGTAAAACCCCTATACAAACAAACCAGGAAGAAAAGCGCCCCAGAAAGGCTTCATCTGGGGGTCAAACTTCCATACCAGTTACTGCTGATGATTAGGTTTGCTCCTGTTACACAGTTATAAGGAATGAGATCACAGTTTATCCTCCTTAACTGTGTACTTATGATATCTTACCATATTTAAGGTGATATAGAAAGAAGGATACTTACACTGTCAGCAGGCAGAGATGATACTTGCTTTAGATGCTATTGTGATGAGACAACATAGAATTGATAGCAAAGGCTAATGGGTGAGAAAGCAGAGGAAATGTAAAATGCAAGATTGTTGATTGATGATACCAGCGCCTTGTGTGAGTTTTATCTGTCTGCATTTGAAGTGCTGGCATCCACCTGGTATTTTGCACATGTGCTCTTTCTATCATTTACTGTAATGGGGTTTGCTTGCATCCTGCATAACCATGTAACATCTGGTATTGGGTAAGTTTGGCCTATTTTCTATTATATGTTTTTTGTATTTTATGTCCTTTTTTTAGCAATATGAACATGAAAACATAGTTTAATAAATTGGTAATTTGCTGGTGATACATTTCCTCTTAAGAGTAACTGTTGTTTCATTTTAAATTGTTAAAGGGAATCTGTCAGGTCAATTTGGGACACTAAACCACCCACACGTCCACCTGGGGTTTAGTGTCCCAAATCACCATGTTATAACGCAATCCATGGCCACATTAAAAATAAAAAGGCTTTATACTCACCCGGCTGCTGTACTCCCCGCGCCTGCGCAGTTCTTCAATGAAGCCAGAGGAGTACACCTCGGCTTCAGTGCGCATGCCCCACTATTACATAGTGAAACCAGGGTGTCCATCTTTGGCTTCACTGAAGAAGGGCGCAGGCTCCGGGAGGCGTGCCTCATGAATAAGCCGGACCGTTCTCACCAAACAAGGTCGATCGGATCCTTATCTAGGTAAGTATAAAGGTTTTTTATTTTTAATGCGCCTGCGTATTGCATTACAACAGGGCGATCTGGGACACTAAACCCCAGGTCTATCAGATTCCCTTTAATGAACAGTTCAGACGAATATAACAAATTTTGTAATTTATCTTAACTTAATTCTTTGATCTCCTGTTTTCATCTACTCTCCTGCCTTCTAAGCTGCTCAGTTCACAGAAAGCTGCATCTTCAGTGCTCACAGCAGATCAGGTTACAGAGAAGTCTATGAAGAAGGCAGGGAGAGGAGGGAGCACAATGAGTGAGAAACAAGCACAGACACAAGCTGCTATTTATTTATTTCTGGTTCTCGTTCACCTTTCTTCCTCCTCTCCTAGACCTCTTCATAGATTTCTATGAACTGTAGCTTGTCTTCAGTGTAGATGGATCTCTCAGTGAATTGAGCAGTTTACCAGGTACGAAAGAATCAGATAAGAAGAGCTATCATTTATAAGAAGAAGATATTTAAGATAAATTAGAAAGTGTCTCATATTTACAACAAAAAAAAATTGGAAGTAAAGATACTTGAGTGTAACTTGATATACTTTAAATACATACATTTATTTAGTCTTACAAAGGTTTACAAAAGAAAATAAGATACAAAGAAAAGAATATCAGAGAGGCAGTATGAGACCTCTAGGCCTATATATGCATAGACATTAAAACAGTTAGGCATAATTAATACAGTTAATTGAAAGAAATAGAACAAATTGCAATACATTCACTCACAAACAGTACAATTACCATATATATCACTAGCTTATGTAAAAGTATATTACCAAAATTTATTCATTTGTTTCCATGCAAAAGTTTTATGTACATACTTAGTATTCATATGACATGTGACCTAGAGTAAACTTTGTTGGAATGTAGTGTTTTCATTGGATAACGGCCAAAGGAAAGAACATGAACAGGAGACATCAGTGATTTATATTTCCTCTAAGTAATGATCTCGGATGGAGAATATACAAACTAGATCTGCTTTATAAAACAGAGAAGATGTTTAGCTATGCAGAATGTGATCCTATAAGCAATCAACCATTGAAAAGTACATTCCGTTTATATTTTACTGCATAACTTTCCTTTTCACTTTGTCTCTAATATTTATCACCCTAAATAAAAAACAACTTTCAAGTCACAGTAATATTAAAGAACCTCTTAACGCAATGGGTAATAAGGTGTTCCAGGCTCACCTCCATTGGGAGCAATGTAATGAACTGATTACTAGGCCGGTACAATGTGCTATACTGAGAGGTAAGTCACATTGTGTTGGTTTCTTTCTGAACTCAAAAAATATACTAAAAAGTTGCCATGGCGTATAAATATATGCAGATTCAACAAAACTTAGTTTGTTAGTGTGAGAAATCTGCGTTTGCTGTTTTTGTAAAGTTTACAATTCATATACAAGCAGCATTAAAGTAGCGTATGACCTAGATTGTAATTTTACTAATTAAAACAAAAGATTCTAAAACACATATTTTTCTGGTTTTATTTTGTGATTTTTTTTTTAATGTAGGTTGTCTGAGCTGCAGCATTCAGAGATTTGCTTTAAAGCAGCCTCATGTTCATAGGAAACTGGTGTCATGAGAGTGAGCCAAAGGCCACTCCCATCCCATGCTGCTTGACTTTTCTGGAAAGTGGAAAGGGTGGCACAAAAGGGAAAGTCCCAAATATTTGTGCAAAAGCCCAATATGGCCAAATTTTTGACTTTTTCATACCTTGTACCCCATAAAACTAGCATGATAAATCTGCCCTTGCCATTGACTTCTATGGGAGAGTTTTGTAAGCAAGGTCTATGACCTGTGTAGAGATCACAGTGCAAAGAAGTGGAGGAGTGGAGCTGTGTTCATTGCCTGTAGTCAGTGGTATGATTCTGTGCTGTCTGTCTACAGTTATAGTAAAGGTATTGTCTTTGAATGTTATCCTGCCTGTGATGATAATATTATTTATTTTTAGAAAAATATTAATTCCATGGTGCTATACATTTGAAAATAGTTTACATATATACTACAAAAACAACTCCAATAGACTAATTTGGTGAGCAACTGGTAGAGTGGGAGAGAGAGCCCTGGCCATAAGGGCTTACAATCTATAAGGGAAAGGGGAAGGAGACAGTAAGTAAGGGTAGAAGCTGTTCAACTGGTGTAGTGGCAGCAGGATTATTGATGGTTGTATGCTTTCCTGAAGAAGTAAGTCTTCAGGGTACTCTAGAAGGTTGTGATTGTGGAGGACAATCTTATGTATCATGGTAGTACATTCCAGAGTATAGGGAATGCATGGGAGAAGTCTTGTAGGTGGTGATGTGAAGAACGGAAAAGAGCAGAGTGAAGAAGGTTTTTAAAGCATTGAAGATTGCATGTGGGGATGTAGCCAGAGAAGGAAGACTTCTGAGAAACGTTCTTTACTGAACAGGAAACATCAGAAAAATAACCAAATTCTTAAAAAAACATATTTCTTTACATAAAAACTTAATTTAAACAATGAATCATATTCTGATATTACATGCTCTTTAATATGCCATGGGTCCGTTGTATATAACTGTGCGCCTACAATTTTACAATGATGCTCACAGTTTTTGGGTGACATGCTAGATTGTAATGGTGTTCTCCCCTAGTACTTCTAGGATGTAATACTTATAGGATGCAATACATACAGTAGACACATTATAATTATTGCAAACAACTTATTATATGTAAATCAACAGCAGAAAATGGAAAAGATAAAATTGAAGTATATATGTATATATCTACGGTATGGGCCCGTTAACTGAAATTAAAGGGGTTGTCCAGGATTTTAAAATAAATAAATAAGATTATGGAATGTGTTAAAATAAAAAACAAAACGTATACCCACTTAGTAAATACCCTGTCACTCTACTACTGCTCTGGCGGTCACCATAATTTTTGTTCACTTGTATTGCAATGACAACATACCATACAGTATACGTGATATGTGTCATCACTGGTGCCAAGCACTCTCTTTAGTGGTCTTCTGACTTAAATGCATGCATGTTCTTGGTTGAAGCAGTTAAGTTAGCAAAAGAACTAATATGTATCGCATGATTGTCTTTTTTGTTTTGTTTTATTGGGACAGATTTATTAAGAGTTAATAAAGGGCCTGACAGGAGGAAGCCACGCATGGTTAATAAAGGGGTTCCACCCTCTTAATAAATCAGGCTCACGCCAGGAACTGGTATAGATTTCTTGTATAACTCATGCCAGAAAACCTGCATGAGTTACAATAAATATATGAGACTGAGGCGTCCCAACCCCCATCTCTTCCCGACTAGAGCATGGGAGATGTAGCTATTAAAATGTGGAGGTCAATAATCTTTTCAGGAGTGTCAGCTTTCAAACTCCTCCTGAGGTCATGCAATAAAGGGGGACCCGAGATGCCTGTTCTAGTGTTTGTGGATCCCCCAGTTATTATGCATACAGTATCTGTTGCGTGGATAATTGATACATTTGTTTCATGGGAAAATCTCTTTAGTTGAGCCTATGTAAAAGGAGGACAGAGGATTTTGAGAAAGTTCTGAACCCTATAAAAATGTTTTATAAAATTAATCACTTAAAAATTTTAGCTCTATTATGGCTCTTCACTACAACTCGCAGCATGCCCTAACAACCACTGGATTGCATGTACTGTATTTTCTTGTACAAGTATTGCTTATAGATAAGAACATGATGCTACCATATGGTGACACACAGACTGCCTAGAGGTCTATATTAGTGCAAAACTGTACAAGTTCTGTATTTGCAGCTTTCATGTGTAAATGAGCCCTTGTGCTCTATGAAGACAGATACAATATGTCCTTACATACAGAATCTGTGGTTTACCCAGATGAATGCAATATGTCCAAAACATATTCTCTTTTTTTATATACTTTATGCTTTATTTACTGTACAAAACAAATGACATGAGGCAATGGTTGGCAGATACCGTTTTGAATTCAGGGAATACTGCAGATTAATAAGTACATAATGTATTATAAATTATAATAATCATATATAAATAAAAAAATATTGAAAATAATTAAAATATCAAAATCTAAAAGCAGACAACAGCCTTAAAAGCCTGAGTGTAAAAACAGTGAATGCATAATGTAGTATATCAGGACACAGAAAGGCATAATCAACAAATTACAAAGCATCCAAAACTTAAGTGAATTTTACAAGACTGTTACATGAATACATAAATAAGAAAAAAAATGACAATTCAAGGGGAGAGAATACGTGCCTGGCTTATGCCATTTTCAGAAGTGACTATGTGCTTCTTGATGGCTACACATTAGTATACAGTTTGAATAAAATGAGCCATGTAAAACCCAATTATTATTTCAATTGTTCGTCACATTTCCACATTCAATAACAGTGTGTATTCCATTATGAGCAAACAAAAGGCAAAGTTCTGTAGGCATTTTTTAAAATATGCAACCTTTCAAAATCTCACTAACATTTTTACAGCTCTAATGAATTTATCAAACCTCACAAAGATTTTTGGCTTCAGGGTATTTCACCAATGATTTACTTAACCAACAGAAATTGAATTTCCATACATTTGTATAAATACATGCTAATTATCGGGCGCTCAGCGTTCAAGCTGCAGCAAATCTTAATTAATTTTGAAGAGGCTTGCGCCAATCTTACATCTTTTCAGCCAATAACAGGCAGATTCACTGATTGTGTTGCCACAAAGCTTCAGAAATCCATAATAATGTCTTATGACATTTTCATTTGAATGTTACTGCATAACACTTAAATCTTTTGTGGTTTTAACTTCAAGATTTACCTTGGGAGTATAGAGTGAGCTTGAACTTTGCAGCCCTGTTTTCAATAACTGACAGCATTAGATGAATATGGTATTATTTTGTTGCTAGTCCGCACTATAATAGCTACTATTAAATGATACAAGAAATAAGTGCATGTATCAATTGCAAAATTATAACAATAGCAATCAATGGAAGGTAAATGTAGTGGTAAAGCTGTCTGATAGTGGGCTAGTGCTAGGTTAGGTTAGTGCTGAGAGGATTATTTGTCTCCTTATAGCATTTGTTGTAATTCATTGTTTCTCATCTTAAAACAAAATGTAATATTAGATAATAGAACATAGAATAAACACATTGTTGCACTTACAGGAATCTTCCCATCTCAGGGTTTCAACTGTTCTCCTGTCTCCTCTCCGTTCACTTCTTTGTTTTCATATTCCCAAGATGAACACTTTGCTTGTTCTAATTTGCCAGTTATCTCTGGATTTACACACAGAGATAACAGAGACACAGATCAAACATTGTTCTTGCCCTTATCAAGGGATCAACAGCTGAAAGCACTTTGCAGAGATAGAAAAAAAAAAAGAAATATAGTTGGCAAGGAACAGGGACTCATCAGCCTGACTATTATAGTTAGATAAGAGAAGTGGGCTGAAACCTATGCAATGAGTTGTAGACACTGACGAGCCTTATTCAGCTGACAAATGGTAGTCAAGGTAGATAAATCAATGTATTGGGTAAACACTTCAGCTATCTTAAGCTCCAAGTTTAAATATGATCCTGGAGATGGGAGTACCCCTTTAATAATTTAGAACTAGCCTATTTTGGAACCTCATGACAGAGCATTTTTTTTTCTTAATTTTTTTATCAACTCATTCCAAGAACAGTAACAGTATTATTTTGTTTATGGCTAAAGCTATACAATGGCTTCTTTTCCTCTTTTTATCGCCACCATTTTTGGAGCTCATATATTTTATTATTTAACTTTTTGTTTATTTTTTTCTTTTGGGGAGGGGGACAAAATACAGCAACTCTGCCATTATTTTTTGCATTCTCTTATACTTTAGATCATGTGGTGTAATTAATATGTTATAGTTATTCTATGTGTTTATATTCTTATTATTCTAAAGCTATATTGCCCGTCAGTATAAAACTGACAGGCAGTACACAGATGTAGAAAAGTTTAACTGACATTTGGGTCGGAGCCCCCATGTTGGGTGGGTCCTTAAACTAAAATGACTCATCTCTCTTAGGACCTTGATCTCCCAAGAATTAGGGACAAATGTGTTTTTCAGCATTATCATGTCCTGCATACATTACAAACAAGCTTTTTTTTTTTTAAAAAAATTGTATTGCAGCCACAGCAACATCCACCTACATTTCTTGTTCATATTGTTTGGCAGTGCTGGCCAACTTGTTTGTGTTTGTTGCATTGTAGTTTTGGGGTGTGTGGCTGACCTCCATTTTGGTTCGTGCGCGCCACCCATTTGTCCAAGGTTGATTTTTAATTAGAGCATAATTTGGGTGAACTACACTCCCCTATTCATTCAGAGTCCATAACTCCAGAGAAGGAGACTGTTTGTGATGTATGGAGGACATGATATGGCTGCAAAATACATTTGCCCCTAATTCATGGAAGACCAAGATCCTACAAGAGGTGAGTCATTTTAGTGTAGTGACCCACCTAACAGAGGTCGCCTTGATGGGGCAGATGGGCTTACAGTTACATTTTGATCAAAATGTAAACACCAAGAACCTCATATTCATGTATCCTTATACACAGTAGGTATTTGCAGTAATGCTCTTGGTGCTAGCAGAGTGCTGTTGCAACTTTTTGTTTTTGCTTTTGCAATTGTATTGCAGCCACAGCAACTTGCACCTGCAATTCTTGTTCATATTATTGATGGTGCTGGCCAACTTGTTTGTGTTTGTTGCATGAAAAAAACACAATGTTACAACCCCCAAAAAGAAAAAAAAAAAGTAGAGAGAAATCCTGGTACATAAAAAAGGATTTTTTATTTTTCAGAAACAAACGCAAATCTAACTGCATATACTGATAAAGATACCCTCTAAATCTATACTTTGGGTTTGGCCTCAAGTAGCAGCTTCCTTGGGAGAACTATAAGGGTATACATGTGATCACAGTCTATTAAATGTATGAATATATATGGGCAGTGAACGCCCTGCTGGACCCCTGACAGCAGTCCTGCCTGTATTTGGCAGACTTGCACCCATTTCAAAAACCTACTTCCTCTGTAATCATAATAACTAACTAGACCACCATAATAGTTATCTCCTACCTGTGACTTTCCAGCTGTTACAAAAGCAACAGTTTCTGGCAAGAACTAACATGATAAGCTTACCACTGATATCACAATTTGATATCAGTCTTATACATCTCTGTTACTGTTTTCTCTGTTACTGTTGTCCTGTTTTCTCTATCTACTGATAGTAATTGACAATCTTTTTGGTATGAATTTGAATGCATGGATAGTTGTCACTCACTGTGTTCGGAAGCGGAAACAGAACTCAAAGGCATGACTGGACTTCAAAAGCTTTTTTAATGAAATTACAAAGTAAAATCACAGAATACAATATATGTCTCACCCCCTTACTTATTATGAGACTGATGTACAGTACACTAAGAAGATTCCGACAATAGTTTGCAAATGAAATAGCCATATGTAGGGGTCCAGTTATGTCTGCTTCCCAGTTCTAATCTTATCAAAAATTGAAATGGTTGGTTGGATACGGTTAACAAATTGTAAAGGACTGTGTGTGTGACTTATCCTTAGTAACAGGTTGCAAAGAAAAAAATGAACTGTGCTGAGAAGCCGACATGAATACTGACTGACTGAGCAACTTTTCAAATTGTTCTGATTAAAAATGTCTTACTATTGGGTGTACAGCTCCAGTACAAACCACTGTGTCTCTATGATGGGAAAGGACATACACACATGGACAAAATTGTTGGTACCCCTCGTTTAATGAAAGAAAAACCCACAATGTTCACAGAAATAACTTGAATCTGACAAAAGTAATTTGCCAAACTACATGTCAATTAGCCACAAAGCTTCTGAGAGAATGTCCTAAGGACAGATGAGACAAAAATTGAAATTTTTGGCAAGGCACATCAGCTCTATGTTCCCAGAAGGAAAACTGAAGCATATCTTGAAAAGAACACTGTCCCTACTGTGAAACATGGAGGAGGCTCTGTTATGTTCTGGGGCTGCTTTGCTGCATCTGGCATAGGGTGTTTTGAATCTGTGCGGGGTACAATGAAAGCTCAAGACTATCAAAGGGTTCTAGAGAGAAATGTGCTGCCCAGTATCAGAAAGCTTGGTCTCAGTCGCAGGTCATGGGTCTTGCAACAGGATAATGACCCAAAACACATAGCTAAAAACACCCAATAATGGCTGAGAGGAAAACATTGAGTTTTTATTTCATTAAACGAGGGGTACCAACAATTTTGTCCATGTGTGTATTTCACCCTACAGCTGTCAATAGTTAACAGGAATGTGCGGCTAACTCTGAACTGTAATTTATGGGTGGATGGGACACATTGCAGAAAAATACCCACAGTGGAAATGCTGTGATTTCCAAAACCATTGTGTTTTTGTAAATCGCAGCATGTCCATTATACCTATGGACATGCTGGCAGTTTCCCTATAGGTATAATTGAAACAGAAAGTCCACAGAGGAAAACTTTCTGTGTAAAGCACTGTGGGAAAAATTGCGATGCATTTCCGCCACAGTTTTTCCCTCAGCGCTTTTTCGCTGTGGCCTGCTGTGTGGCCTTAGCCTTAAAATGCATTAGTCTCACAGTCTGTGCTTTAGGTTCAGAGTCTGAGTTCCAGCTTTTAAGTTTCTTAATCTCTTACCAAATTACCCAACCTGAAACCTTTTCATTGTAATTTACAGTTCATTTAAAATTAAAAAGTAATTTTGGGAACAGTCTTGATTGACAATATGCTATTGTGTTGGGCTGCAGCACTTATGCAGATAAATGTGTAACCATGGTTACTAACTACAGATCTTGGCCTAAATCTCCAAGGAGACTTGTTCACAACATGTCTGTGCATGCATACTTCCGATCATTCTCATTCCCTCTTGGTGCTTCCCCACATAGTAATCATTCCCGCACAGTGAGGATATGGTCCGAGGAGAGTGATGAGGCTCTGAGGGATTGTTTTGACAGAACCGCATGGGAAGTTTTGCAGGATTCGTATGGAGAAGATATAGAAGGACTCACACACTGCATAACGGACTACATTAATTTTTGTGTGGACAACACAGTAACCACAAAAGTGGTGAGGTGCTTCTCCAACAACAAACCATGGATTAACTCTGAGATAAAAACACTACTTAAGGAGAAAAAGATGGCATTCAGGACAAGAGATAAGGAGGGGTTGAGGGAAGTACAAAAGGAGCTGAGACATCTAATCAGGCAAGGAAAAGCCAGTTATAAGGAAAAAATGGAAAAGCAAATGGAAAGAAAAGACATAAGGGGGGTCTGGGAGGGGCTTAAGTCAATTTCGGATCATAAACAGTCTGTCTGCCAGATTGAGGCAGATGTTAACTGGCTTAATGAACTAAACCTATTCTTCAACAGATTTGATCACACACCAGCTCCTCCCACCCCAGCATGTCCTTCAGCTCCCCTCACCACAATGACTTCACCCCATTCACCCCATGTGGCTACTTCCCAACAGACCAGTAAATCCAGAAATCTGTCTTTATCTGACCACAGTCTGACCTTCACACGGGCCCAGGTGAGGAAGGAGATGAAAAAGATCAATGCGAGGAAAGTCACAGGGCCAGATGACATCAGTGCAAGGCTAATTAAGACTTGTGGGGACCAGCTGTGTGGTATAATTACATATATGTATAATATGAGCCTGAGGCAGGAAATAGTCCCTGAATTATGGAAATCTTCTTGTGTGGTACCAGTTCCAAAGAAACCTCACCCTATGGACCTCAACGACTACAGACCTGTAGCACTGACATCCCACTTGATGAAGATCTTAGAAAGATTGGTTCTCACACATCTTCGCCCTCTAGTGAGCCCCGCTATGGACCCTCTCCAGTTTGCTTATCGACCGGGCATTGGGGTAGATGATGCCATCATCCACCTTCTGCACAGGGCTCTGTCTCACCTGGAAAAACCAGGGAACACGGTGAGAATAATGTTCTTTGATTTCTCCAGTGCTTTTAACACCATACAGCCCAGGTTACTGAGAGACAAGCTGGGCCTTGCTGGAGTGGACCACCACCTCTCCAACTGGATCCTAGACTACCTCACAAATCGACCTCAATACGTGAGAGCCCAAGACTGTGTGTCAGGTACCGTGATCTGTAATACGGGGGGCACCTCAGGGTACGGTTCTCGCCCCTTTCCTCTTCACACTGTACACTGCTGATTTTAGGTGCAACTCATCTAGCTGCTACCTACAGAAGTATTCTGACGACTCTGCAATAGTAGGCCTCATCACAGACGATGATGAAAGGGAGTACAGAGAACTGAACCGGTTTTTTGTGGACTGGTGCCTCCAGAACCACCTGAAGATTAACGCGGGGAAGACCAAGGAGATGGTGGTGGACTTCCGTAAAGGCAGATGCCCTCCAAAACCAGTGGACATCCTGGGGACGGGCATCGAGATTGTGAACACCTATAAGTACCTGGGTTTGCTCCTTAATAATAAGCTGGACTGGGCAGATCATATGGAGGCCCTGTACAGGAAGGGCCACAGCAGGCTCTACCTGCTTAGGAAGCTGAGAGCCTTTGGAATCCGGGGGGCACTTCTTAGGACTTTCTTCAACTCGGTAGTGGCATCAGCCATCTTCTTTGGAGTGGCCTGCTGGGGGAGCAGCATATCAACCAGGGACAGAAATAAACTTGACAAGCTGATTAGAAGGGCCAGCTCTGTCCTGGGGAGCCCACTGGACCCAGTGCAGGTGGTGGGTGACAGAAGGATACTGTCCGTGGTGAGCTCCATGCAGAAAAAGAAGTCCCATCCCATGCATGAGACTGTGATTGCGCTGGGCAGTACTGTCAGTGACCGACTGCTCCACCCTAGGTGTGAGAAGGAGTGCTATCGGAAGTCTTTCCTCCCCACCGCGGTTAGGCTGTACAACCAACACCAACCTAAGCGGAGATCATTACATACAGAGAACTGAAATATCTCTCTGCCTGTTAAATCCCCCCCCCCCCCTGCTACGTCCTATCTGTCTGTCTGCTATTAATGTAATGCCTCTCACCTTCGAACACTCCTGTACATGTTGTATTTGTATTTGTATCTGCTTATCTTATCTTATCTTTGCTGCTGTAACACACTGAATTTCCCCATTGTGGGACTATTAAAGGACTATTATTATATTATTATTATTCCCCCATTTTTGTCACAGCCTCCTTCCCAGAATCCCCTCTTGACTATATGCTGCTGACTAACTACTATTTTTTGCCATTAAAGGGTTCATTCTCTCCTTCTTGCAGTGGAATGTCGTGTATCATAAATCTCACTCCAGTGCACTAGAGGGCAGGAGTCATAATTTGACAATGCACAGACTGTCAGGCATCAAAGAAAAACATAAATGAGATCAAAGAATTTTATCCAGCCATAAAGAGCTGAGGGTGACCTGTGGGCTCCCCTGGCTTCTGGGCCTGGTCACAGCTGCAACCACTGCAACTCCTATCATTATGGCAGTGGCATCTGGTATTGTACCTCAGCTCACTTAAAGGGATTTGTCTTGGGCTGAAGCACTACACAGTACACAGTCTGTGTGTGGGTGTGGCAGTAGTTTTGGAAGAATGCAGTCATTTCCTTCCATTCTGCACAACCCCTTTAGGCTGAGGCTCCATGTGGTGTAAACGCCGCAGTTTTCCCGCTGTGTTTTACAGTCACAGCAAAGTGGATGGGATTCCAGCGAATCCCATCCCCACTTTCTGGTAAAATAAGTACAGT
Organism: Leptodactylus fallax; assembly: GCA_947044405.1. NCBI lineage: Eukaryota > Metazoa > Chordata > Amphibia > Anura > Leptodactylidae > Leptodactylus > Leptodactylus fallax. The sequence continues at coordinate 4,195,363 of CAMRHE010000123.1, forward strand.
GAATATGCTGCGATTTCCTAAACCGTCATGGCTTTGGAAATCGCAGCATGTCAATTATATCTATGGAAATGCTGGCGGTTTCCCTATAGGTATAATGGAAGCAGAAAATCCGCAGAGGAAACCTCTGTGAACTTTCTGTGCAAATTGCTGCAGGAAGAACCACGATGCGTTGCCGCCACGGTTTTCGCTGCGGGACACTACGTGGAGCCTTAGCCTTAAGGGGTTTAGAGAAAACATTTACCCACATGTTTAAAGTGAGGTTTACTCTTCTTTATTTTCTCACTGATTCTTGCTTCCACGTAAAAATACAAAGTATAACTAAGATCTAACAATGTTTATTGATCATAGATAAGAAATCCCTAGAATCAATGAAGAATAAGGCAGCTGTTTAATAGTACACCTCTATAAATTTTATTTTTCTGCAGTATGTCAAATTTTGTGATGTGTTCTCTCAGCAACATAAAGTCTTTCCAAGCTAATACGCCCTTACTCTATAAACATTGCCAAGAAAGATGATGACTCATATGAGACGCTTCCTCACATGAGTGAAAGTCGCCACCTAATTTGCTGCACTTGGCAAAAAGGTTGCATTAAACTAAATAATTTTACTTTCCAATATATAGTTGTAAATAAAAATTACATAATAATTGTTAGCAAAGACATTTGGTATTGTTTAGCATTACGCCAATTGTATGCTCTTCAGGGTATGGTTTACTGCAAATTTAATATTCTAATATGTAAAGCAAAACATACAATGACAGTGCAATATAAAAGTAAGTTATTATTCAGCTTCTTTCTATTCTCACGGGAGACATCTGCTTAATGCTTCTGAAATAAAAGTGCTAGAAATGTGTTTGTAACATAAAAATGATTTAAAAATGTACTGTTTTGCATCAGAACAATATATGTTAATTGTGTACAAAAGAGTTTAACTTGCAGCGTAAGCAATAATGCATCTGTTGTGGAAAAATACAAGAGGAAAAGGCAGGTCCTTAGTACTGAGATCATTGAGGTATGGCCATAAAAGACATTTTGATCTTGTTTTGCTATCAGCTAATATCATCATGTTTTCTCAAAGTTTGGAAAGTAACTTTGTGGTAGCCTGCTTACTGTAAATAAGGATCTATACTGTAACTACCATAGAGACTTGCCTTTCGTAGGCTCTAAAGTTGAATTCTACAGCATTTTGATATTTAACTAATGCTGTCATGGAAATCTGCCTAAGATTCATCTGAGTATGTATTTACCCTACAGGGAAAATGTAGTATTACATGGCATCATTCAGATAAATGACTGTCCATGTAGTACACACGTGGACAAAATTGTTGGTACCCCTCATTTAATGAAAGAAAAACCCACAATGGTCACAGAAATAACTTGAATCTGACAAAAGTAATATATAAAAATTCTATGAAAATGAACAAATGAAAGCCAGACATTGCTTTTAAACCATGCTTCAACAGAATTTTTAAAAAAAAGAAAACTCATGAAACAGGCCTGGACAGAAATGATGGTTCCCTTAACTTAATATTTTGAGGCAATCACTGCAATCAAACGATTCCTGTAACTGTCAATGAGACTTCTGCACCTCTCAACATGTATTTTGGCCCAATCCTCATCAGCAAACTGCTCCAGCTGTCTCGAGTTTGAAGGGTGCCTTTTCCAGACGGCATGTTTCAGCTCCTTCCAAAGATGCTCAATAGGATTTAGGTCAGGGCTCATAGAAGGCCACTTCAGAATAGTCCAATGTTTTACTCTTAGCCATTCTTGGGTGTTTTTATCTGTGTGTTTTGGGTCATTATCCTGTTGCAAGACCCATGACCTCCGACTGAGACCAAGCTTTCTGACACTGGGCAGCATATTTCTCTCTAGTATCCCTTGATAGTCTCGAGATTTCATTGTACCCTGCACAGATTCAAGACACCCTGTGCCAGATGCAGCAAAGCAGCCCCAGAACATAACAGAGCCTCCTCCATGTTTCACAGTAGGGACAGTGTTCTTTTCAAGATATGCTTCATTTTTCCGTCTGTGAACATAGAGCAGATGTGCCTTGCCAAAAATTTAGATTTTTGTCTCATCTGTCCTTAGGAAATTCTCCCAGAATCTTTGTGGCTTGTCAACATGTAGTTTGGCAAATTCCAGCCTGACGTTTTTACGATTTGTTTACAGAAATGGTGTCCTCCTTGGTCGTCTCCCATGAAGTCCACTTTGGCTCAAACAATGAAAGATAGTGCGATCTGACACTCATGTTCCTTGAGCTTGAAGTTCACCTTTATTCTCTTTAGAAGTTTTTCTGGGCTCTTTTGTTACCATTCGTATTATCCTTCTCTTTGATTTGTCATCAATTTTCCTCCTGCGGCCATGTCCAGGGAGGTTGGCTACAGTACCATGGATCTTAAATTTCTGAATAATATGTGCAACTGTAGTTCCAGGAACATCAAGCTGCTTGGAGATGGTCTTATAACCTTTACCTTTAACATGCTTGTCTATAATTTTCTTTCTAAGCTGCTGAGACAACTCTTTCCTTCGCTTCCTCTGGTCCATGTTGAGTGTGGTACTCACCATTTCACCAAACAGCACAGTGAGTATCTGTAGCCCTATATACAGGCCCACTGACTGATTACAAGATTGTAGACACCTGTGATGCTAATTAGTGGACACACCTTGATTTTACATGTCTCTTTGGTCACATTATTTTCATGGGTACCATCATTTCTGTCCAGACCTGTTTCATGAGTTTTCTTTTTAAAAAAAATTCTGCTGAAGCATGGTTGAAAAGCAATGACTGACTTTCATTTGTTCATTTTCATAGAATTTTTATATATTATTACTTTTGCCAGATCCAAGTTATTTCTGTGACCATTGTGGGTTTTTCTTTCATTAAACGAGGGGTACCAACACGTCCACGTGTGTACATAGACATCTAGAATCAGTTAGAACAAGAGCTGCTGCTTGTCTGTGACTCTCCTTTCAGGTTCATGGAGGGTGAATTTGGGAAAGGGTCCCCTCTATGAAGTCCATACACTTATTATGCTTAACAGAGGTTGTTCTGTAAAAAATAAAAAAAAATTGAAATTCTACCCTTTATTTTTTATTATCCTATTTTGTTTTTTTTATTGCATTTAGAAATAGAGAAAAAATGTTTAATAGGAGATTAATTATTTCTTCCCTGCTTCTCATAGACTTTTGCCTGTATCTGGCTGCAGAGACAACTGGCTATAGTAAAATCACACCCCTTCACCTCTCTGTCAGCAATGGGAGAACAGGCGCCTCCTTTCCCCTGATTTTAGTGCTACACAGATATTCTTATTCAGTCCTGCCATAATTTTCAGTTTTCTGATTCACAATGGGCAGATTTACTAATACTGTCTAAAGCCCCACATTGCGGAAATGCAGCTTTTTTTGTTGCAGATTTTGCTGTGGAATTTTCAGCCAAAGCCAGTAGTGGATTGAGCAGAAGGTAGAAATATAAGTACTTTCAATACATTTCCCATTCCTTTTTTTAACCATTCTTGGCTTTGGCTTAAAAAAATGCAGCAAAAACTGCAACAAAAAAAAGCTGCGTTTCCACAACGTGGCGCCTCAGTCTAAAAGTAAAATGCAAACTGAGCTAGAAAGTTTTAAACTGCACCAGATTTATCAAAGTGGAATGAGAAATCTAGCATATCTTTAACCTGTTCCCACCGCAGGCTTTTTTCGATTTTTCTTTTCATAGAGCCAATGTTTGCAGTACAAATTGTACTTCATAATGGTATAATTTATTATTCTGTACGATGTACTGGAAAGCTGGCAAAAAATTCAGAAGGGGGTGGAATTGGAGAAAAACTGTTTGTGTGGCTTTCTTAGGAGCTTTGTTTTTCTGGCATTCACTGTGCAGCCAAAATGACATGTCACCCATATTCTATGAGTTGGTACAATTCTGGGATATCAAATTTATATTGTTTGATTTATGATTTAACCCCTTAAAAAATCCAAAACTTTGGAAAAAAAAATATATTTTCTTGGAGAAGCCATATTCTGACACCCGTAGTTTTTTTTATATTTATGTTGAAGAGGATGCATCTTTTTTGCAGAGCCAGATGTACTTTTTAGTTATACTATTTTGAGAAATGTCTGATGTTTTCATCGCTTTTTATTCAAATTTTTGTGGGAGGTGAAACGGCCCAAAAAACGTCGGTCTGGCTCTTTTGATTTTACGTTACAGCATATTTTTATAAGTTTGTAGATTGGACGTTTTTGGATACTGGGAAGTATAATATGTTTATATTTGTTTACTTTTATTTCAAATCTAGGGAAAGGGGTATGATTTAAATTTTTTTTTTTTTGTTTCTTTATATTTTTAAAAACTTTTTAAAACTTTTTTTGTGTGCTCAATTAGCAAGCAACAGGGTAACATGACTAGTAATATTTACTTTTCGGAAATGTGGGAATGTTAGAGCCAATCTTATTGAATTTTAGATTTAATATACATAAAAGGTACAGTGCATTAACAATAAAATGATGGAATAAAAAAAGTCAAATACATACAAACAATGTAAAAGGTAATAACAAGGAACAGACCTTCTTTGTTTAAGTCTGACTGGAAGATTCAACATTAGATTTGGCTCCAAAGAATCTGACAACAGGATCCTCTGCCGCACAACTTTTTATGGATCCCAGACCCCAAACTACTTCCTGCAACCTCCCACCTGTGATGTCATAACATTTTTTTGTTCAACATCTAGACTTTTTGATCAACCAGGTTTGTTGCCGCAATGTCTGCGATTGTCAGTAACCCTGGCTTGCTAATTAATAATAGTTATGATAATAACTTTATATAGCACCAACATATTCCATAGCACTTTACAAATCAGAGGACACATGAACAGACAATATGAGACATTACAATATGACAAAGAAATAAACATATCAAACAATAGGAGTGAGGTCAGAGAGTTTGTTTGCTACAATAGTCCAGCCATCTTTTAATAGAAAAGGTTATATAACTGAAGCTGTATGAACCCGTCACCAGCCTGTATCTGTGAATAAACATATACTAAGTGCAAGGAGTGCAGTTCTAGATGGAGAGGACCGGATCTAAGGAACATAGGAAGAAGGATAAAAGGTGTTATTGTTCTGCACCTCCGCACACTACACGGTGATCAGGTCACGTGATAAGCCTGACCAAACAGATGTGATTTTAGGGCAGTTTTGAAGCAGCTGTAGTTGAGGATTAATCAGATTGTTCGGGGTAAAGCATTCCAGAGCACCGGTGCAGCATTAGATGACTACCAATTAAATTAACACGAGGACCTCCTTTCTCTGCCACTTGAGCTGTGGCTTGCCCATTCCAGTGACTTAACCAATTACACAAGCTGTGCTGACATTTTGCAGTGACACTGAGCACAACAGTTAAAACACATAATTTGTGCTATATGATATAACATATTTCATCACTATAAAAAAGTTTTCTATGTAGTTTACAGTAGCACAGTGGTTGAATAATATTTGGTCAGTTGGTATTTAGAGGACATTATATTTGTATTTGTAGAGTAATGTTTGCAAACTTACCGCTCAACCTCATTTAATTATTGAAATTAGTAAATTATTAATTCTTCATTATTCATTTCAAGGATATCTTTCTTTTTTTGTCAATTTAAACAGTCTGAGGCTCTGCATAATACTTGACAGAAACAAACCAATTCATTGACCCTCATATTATTTGCGCAGTCGACTTTTGCTTCCTTTGATTAACAAAGAATTACATTTCCCTCTGGTCTTAGCTTGCTGTTAACACATTGAAACACTTGCTTGCACAAGGCTAATTAGTCTTTGTTTTTGTAGATTTCTTATTTTTACCTATGAGGCATTTTACATCAATGTTTGCTTTCTGAAATGAATGTTGTTAGATATTCGGGTAATAGGGTTAATTGTTAATTAAGACATTATGAGATCATTTAGAACGATTCATCATAAATAATTAGAGGTGAAAAAAAAAGGTTATCTTTCCAATGCATGCAACTGGCAAGTGCAAAACCACAGATAATTGATCAGATGAGTGTAGGGAAACATTTCTATCACAGCAGACTGATGTTTGTTTATATAGGTGAATGTTAAAGGAGTATGTTCTCTTTTGGACAGGTCATAATATTATGATCAGTGGGGTCCAACCTCTGGAACAATATAAGGCAATCCCAGTTACCCTGTTGTACAGGGAACTAACAAAGCCCCAATTTAATTAGTCATTAGAATATATCTTTACTGACAGCTGCAATTGATACATTGCTCAATATACAATTGTGGACAACGTTCTCTAGGATTGTTACCTGGAAATTTTTCAGATATGAAATCCTCTAGATTATCATTCTGTTGTAGGTGTGAGCAGACATGACTCTTTGCAATTATATAGATGTCCCAGTCTCATGTTCTTATGTTTCATATCTTCTACTTTCTTAGTATGTATGAAGAATTTGTGTCTCAAATATGATGATGTATGTGTAAGTATAAGGAAATGCTTTAATTACTTAAAGCGTACAGTAATGTGCAAAAGTATTAGGCAGGCATGGGCAAATGCTGCAAATTAAGAATCCTTTGAAAAATAGAAGTGTTAATAGTTTATTTTAGGTATGTAACAAAATGCAAACTGAATGAACAAAAGAGAAATCTAATCAATAATTTGTGTGACCGCCCTTTACCTGCAGTGATAATGAACAAAGTGATGTCACAGCACAGGGATAATGCAAACAGTGATACCACAACATGGGGATAACACATACAGTGATGTCACAGTACAGAGATAATGCACACAATGTTATCACAGTACAAGGAAAATGCAGATAGTGATATCATGGTACAGAGATAATATACACAGTGATGTTACAGCACTGGGATAATGCACACAAAGATGTTGCAGTACAGGGATAATGCACACAGTGATTCACAGTACAGGGATAATTCACACAATGATGCTGCAATAGAGGGATAATGCAAACAGTGAGGCCACAGTACGATGATATTGTCCACAATGATATCACAGACAGTACATAGTGCAATGACAGTGTCACCATTTTAGAGGGATAATGCAAACAGTGATACCACAACATGGGGATAACACATACAGTGATGTCACAGTACAGGGATAATGCACACAATGTTATCACAGTACAAGGAAAATGCAGATAGTGATATCATGGTACAGAGATAATATACACAGTGATGTTACAGCACTGGGATAATGCACACAAAGATGTTGCAGTACAGGGATGATGCACACAGTGATTCACAGTACAGGGATAATTCACACAATGATGCTGCAATAGAGGGATAATGCAAACAGTGAGGCCACAGTACGATGATATTGTCCACAGTGATATCACAGACAGTACATAGTGCAATGACAGTGTCACCATTTTAGAGGGATAATGCAAACAGTGATACCACAGTATGGGGATAATGCACACAGTGATATCACAGTACAGGGATAATATACACAGTGATATTACAGTACAGGGAAAAGAAACAGAGATATCACAGTACAGGCATAATGCACACAGTGGTGTCACAGTAGACGGATAAAGCACAAAGTGGTGTCAAAATAGACGGATTATGTTCACAGTGATGTTGCAGCACCCAGATAAGGCACACAGTGATGTCACAGTACAGGAATAAGGTACACCGTTATGTCACAGCCGAGGAATATCGTAAATAGTAATTTCATAGTAAATTGGAAATCTACTCAGTGATATTACAGCACAAGGTTTAAACACATATGTCAGAGTATTGGAATAATGCATGGTATAATATGAAGCAGATATAACACACAATAAAAGGTCACCATGTACCTGCGACCTCACACTGTAGAAAAACATTTGTCATGTCACACGCTGGTATAATGCACACATAATGTTACTGTACAGGGATAATGCAGTATTGTGACAAGAAAATAATGCTGAAAGTAATGTGATAGAGAAGGGACAATGCCCATGGCTGCATTCAATGTTACATGCTCCTTTCTAAAATTCATCACTAACTGTACCTTATTTCTGAGTAGAAATGGCCCACCTTTTTAAATATGCTGTTGTAAATATGCTCATGTAATAAATATATAATTCTCTTGTACAAGTCTATGTACTACACAGACTATAACTTTACACACTTAAGTAGCAGTACACTGCTATAAATTCATTTTGATACTGATAACACTAGCTGGGCAGATAGTGAAGGATTAGTTCAATTGGCTACAATTGCTTTTATAGAGAATTCAATTTGGATTTAAATTGCATTTAGCTATGAGATATTATCTATTCTAAAATGAGATTATGCAGTGACGTACTGCAGGCAGTCAGGTCGCTCTTGACATAATGCAAAGTAGTATGTTTAAATCACACACCAATAAAGTTATCAGCTGATTTGCTAGAACATCTGTCACTATATTTAATTTCTAGTAATACATTACAACTGAACAAAGATGGCATATAGTTTTATATTTAACTGAAAAGATTTCCTAAAAGATTTACATGCAAGATAAATATTCTTTCTGCGAATTTTTGGAAGCAGTGTATATACACCAATACCAATGCATCACTCTGTAATGAAGAAATCACACACCACTGACATTCAACTTTTGTCAATTTCAATCTACTTGCATTGATCAATGAAGTTACTTTGATCACAGATCCCTCAGGACATAGCTGTGTGAAAGTCTAGATATAGAGGCATGACAGAATTCTTCCTTTTAATGTAGAATAATTAGAAGTAGTGTTAGGTTACTTTCACACTTGCATTATTTTATTGGCTCTTCTGTTACTTTGTAGGAACAGAAGAATGGACTAAATGTTGGAACTGTATAATAGTGAATAACAACCATAATGGGGTCCATCAGGTGTTGCCTTTTTTTTTTTTGCCTTCATAACGCCGGCAAAATATTTTTGCTTGTAGGACATTTTGTCTGCAATTTTAGATTGCACTATATATTGTACAAATGGGAACCCTTCTTGTTTCAAGAAGGCACAACATTTAATCCATATTTTTCAGTTCCATACATCCAATACACACTATTTGGAGAAATTTTATTAAAGAATGCTGGAGTGAGATGTGTCAAAATGACTAAAGGGGATCTTCTATCACCTCCACCAACTCCAGTTCTTTGCTTTCCAATGATTTTCTTGCAATAAGATTTATTATTAAGGTTATTATCTTTGCTTGCACTATTGATTTATGGAGCAAAAAAAAAGTTTTCGTACACAATACTCTACTACAATATTTTTGTCTATCACTTTCAGTTTCTAGCATTTTCAGCATGTTGTCCTCCTGATGTCTTTATTTGTTTTGTCACACCATTCTCCGACTCAACTTCTTTTTCCTTTTTGATAGCCTTTCTACTATTCTATATTTCCTTGCTGAGGCAGGCCACAGTTATGGCCAGTTATTGGCAGAGCAGGGATCTCCAGGCGTTTCCTGCGTGTCAAGAGATACCAATGGGCACTGGGCAGTGTTGGAATCAGAATGGCAGGGGATTAGTGAGACAGGAGTATGGCTTTTCTAATCTTTCTACAGCCATGATTTTTTACACCAGATAATCCCTTTAATAGCCATAATCATTAGGAAGAAGCTTATATGTGCAATATTGTAATTCTAACATCTTAAGGCTTATGTAAAGTTATGTATTTTTAATGTTCATAGATATTCTTTTGGTCATCCTCATCCATGGATATTTGCAATCTGATATCCTCTTCTACTGTAATATTCAACCAGTGTCAGCAACTATGAAATTCCTCCAGCAGAGATTGTTTTCAGTAGCTACTTTGACAGTCTATCCCACTCGACAAGACTTGGTGACGGCTCATACAGCTTTATATATGTCTAATGACAGTAACCTCTATTACAGAATTGTCTGACCATTGTATAAGCAATGCTACCTCCGATGCCGCCCCTGCTACCTCCTGTGTCACCCCCTCTACCTCATAGATTGTAAGCTATTGCGAGCAGGACCCTCAGTCCCAGTGTGTGAATTGACTATTTCTTTGTAATGTATCTTTTTTGTCAGTACTTGAACCCTACAAATTGTACAGTGCTGCGCATATGTTGGCGCTATATAAATAAAATGTATTACTATTATTATTGAAGTAGACTGGGGAGTTACTTTATTTGTATTTGAAGTTACAAACCAGGAGGCTTCCGCTATTCTCATATGTTTTCTTGCCTTTTCTCTGGCCATGTTCAGTTTTGACATATGAACATTGAAAGGATCCAAATCACTATCCATATAAATGTGTTCATATATACATTTAGCTGGCACTGTCCAAGCTAGCTATGTTGTACACATTGATATGATGTGGGTAGTGATAAGGATCCACACTAGAAACAGGAGTGTTGTCATTGTTACACAGTGATAAAGATGCTGCAGGCTTGCGATAAATAATGGCCTTTTATTTATTTTTATATTGCATATTATTCTATTTATCATGCAATCCACATTTTAATGTATTTGATTATTCTACCCATATTAACTCTAAAATCTACATTCTTGCAGTAAAACATTAACAGTTAACTATTAGAGAAACAGGAAACATATATTCAGCATTGAGCATGTTGACATATCCAATACTAGTTTTTCTAGTGGCTATGGTGACAGTCTGGCCTCCTCTGGTTCTGGGCCATTGAATTGTGTCATTCAGTTCACCTCCCCAGCCATTTTGCTACTGTGGACTTTGATCAGCTGCTGAAGCATCAGCATGTCAGAAGGGATGCCATGTGCCAGTGAGAGGCATTAGCCCATGTAAAGACAGACAGTCAAATCTCCAAAGGCTCCTAAGTTCTAAAAAAAAAAGATTCAAACTGCATAAGAAGTAAAGGGCAAAGTTACACCACTGTCATTTGTGACAAGGCTAAGAACATCCCCTTTGTCTGTACTACTAAACGTCTAAGTCATCCTTATTATAAGATCACGTTTTGAAGAAGCAAACAAGTGGTAATCCCTTGAAGTGTTTATGATTGTGACTGTAATAAAACACATGATCGAAGGTCAGGCTATTTGTATCTATCCAGAAGGGAAAAAAGCCTTGTGATAGTGCGGTTGGGTGAAGAAACACCATCTGTTTAGCCTTTGCATCTGTTTACTCAGCTCAGTGATTGATTAGTATGTATCGAGAGAGCTGCTAATAAACTTGCACATTCGTTTAGCTGCTCACATCATGGAAAATATCACTAAGTAGAGGACACTATCTGTTTACATGCACAAAAATGTCTGTAAATAATTATGTGCTGTGTTATGAAATACTTACATGTGTTCTTCACTCCCAGCACTGTGCGCTGGAATGCAAAGAGTTAATAACAAAAACATTCTTTTGAGGTCACAAAATTGAAAGACAACTTTATCTTTTTAGAGTTTGTTTTTTATTTTTACTTTTTTAGATTAACTCTAACAAAAATCTTTTTAATACATCATATTAGCAGATACACACTAACTAGCACGTCTATAGCTAGATTATAGGAAGGACTGCCTAGAAGGTCAGACTGTCTACTTTCTTGGTTGTAAATTTTACACCCCCAGCAGGAGTAGCATCTGTCCCCGTTGAAGGAGTTATGGTTCTATTAGACTGGTCAATTTAACAGCAAATTGTCAGGAATGAATGCTCATTTAAGAACTCGTTCACCACAATTGGCCTGTCTATTAATGCCGAAAATCGTTGGGTGATTGGCTGATTTCCGCATGTCAAAAAATCACTGTCTGTCTAAAAAGGGCTCTGCTAATGGAAGTGTGCTTTTGTATTAGCTAATGCTTGTGTTTTTGACAGTATTCATATCTCTTGCAACATAGGAGGATGCACTTCATCTATGTAGAGGCGCACACCTCCTAATAATTCAGAGGCACCCTATGCCGGGTTGTGTACCTACACAGTGAAATCTAAACCAGAAGTCAGCAAATAAATAATGAATCTGCCTCTTTCATTTCAATATGGCTATTCACATGCCTGAATTTTTGATGGTCCACTTTAACGGATTGTGAAGAAATAAAACATGTCTTATCTTGAGGGATGGGTGAAAATGGGTCCCAGACAGGTAGGACTATTGATCCTATCAGTGTCATATCTTGTGGCGCTTCTGGTTCAGAAACGTAGGTAGACAAGGTAGGTTAACTATAAAAGTTATTTACTCAGATCTGAGACAACATTCTTGAAGGTTACTGTCACATACGGACCTTCCTAGCTCGAGACGTGTTTGGGCCTGTTAGGGGTACACGCCCTTCACTCACTCAATCTTGCACTCACCCTTCACACAGGCTGCAAATTGAGTGTAAATTACACCCCAACACAGTCCATGCACCCCAAATTCACGCTACAACCACTACTGACTTGACAGGCTCAGCGGAAACCTTCCTCACATATGTACCCGTCTCTCTCCAACAGTGAGACACAAATACACTTCAAAACAGGTAATGGGTTCACAGAACAAACACAAAGTATCCTTAAATTTAACAATTTAATACCTAGGGTTCAGTGCTATATATATATATGTAAAGACAAGTAAAAGAGGACAAACAAGCAAACAGTACTAAAAAACCCCCAGCAAAAACACAAATAGAGCCTTTGTTTCTAGGAAGCTTGGAGAAGTATAACCAACACCCAACTTGTTTGCTGACTTCCACAGATCTGACAAAGTTGTAAGGTAAACATAGTGTCTTGTGGCTTGTGCTTAGCCACAACTCCTGCCAGGTTGCCCCCTCTTCCTACTCCCTGAGGTGAGGATGAGCTAATTCATCAGTGTCTTGGAAAGTTGGAGTTCTATTTCTGCCTTGTAAAGCTGTGTCTCTGCTGGCTTGTGAGGTTAACTACTATCATGACACCCCCTCTGCATGCCCGACTGGATTGGTTGAAAACAACTAATCATAAAAAATTAAAATCTTATTTGGGCTGCATGAAGTTAATGGTCTTAATGACAGTAAGAATCACTTGCACCTCTGACCCCCTTCTCTTCACATTACTTGTATATACACATATCAATGTAGTATACTGATAACACATGCATAAACAATACTATACCACAGATATATACATATGAACAATATACTTTAGTTATTATACAAACACAAATAGGATCATTTTATCACAGTTACAAATAGTCTTACAAAGGTCTTAAAGGTTAGTGCTTACAAAGATTTTACAAGTGGCAACTCGTTATAAACTGTCTTTCAAAGAGGGCATAGGTTTGGCAGTTATATGTATTTGTGGAGGTACAGTTCTTGGTGAGTCCACTTATTACAGCAGTACAACAGAACACATTAAGGGTATTCATCAAATGGTTTGTGTTAAAAAAAATGTAATTTGCACCTAATTTCATCTGTGATAACTATTAGTTATATTCATCATCCTTTTACATCATTTTCTGGCAGATGTACACCTGTCTAGAATTATTTGCGATTTCTCATAAAGTGGGCTTGGCCTACATGGCACTGGGAAATCAGATTCAACAATTGTGTATAATACAAAGTTGGATTTCTAAGTCCAAAATCACTCTACCCCAACTTTGGTGTAAACCTCTAAATACTTGTATTATACACACATATTGCCTAAAAAAGTCACAATACCACAGGAGTTGGGCCGAATGATAAATGATAATAAATTATATCAGTTTTCAAAAGACCTCTCCTTTTTTTAATTGTGACTGCTTGATGAATTTGTCGCAATTTTTTTTTCATATAAGATGACATGGTAAGTCAAGTCATTTTACGTGCATTTGATGAATACCCCATTCTTTGTTCTCCATCTTCTACTTCACAATAAAGGTACTTACAATTTACTGTTACAATTCTATCAAGGGAGAAATCTGACATATTTACTTTTCATTATGGTTGTTCCACTTAAAGATACTGAGTCACAATTGTACAAGGTGTCCTCTAATTTCTCTGTGTTGCCAAGCCCTCTTCAAGCTGTCTTCTTGCCAATGTAGTGTATGAACAGGCCCTTAAATTCTGGGTCTTTTCCTGACTTTGGGTAGCTGGAGTAATGTCTGATATCTCTTGTAGGTCACAACACAGGAGAGTAAGAAACAACCTCTCCTGCAATGCAACTCATGGGTGCAACTTTTTCCGCTTCTAAGAAATCATTGCGCCATACAGCTTCTAGAAGTGTCAGAACATGATGACATGTAGGAGTTAAAGAAACCTGAGCATGTGCACACACATTACACAACTTGGTGCAAAGATCACAATACAGGATACAGCGCAACCAATGAAGCATATTACATCAAGTTAGCACATACTAACTACACTAACACTGCGCTCTTACTCCACTTACAAGTGCTGACAGGACAGGGGCTTAACCCCACTTACAGGTGCGCTGAAACAACTATTCAAAATGTGTGTCTGGACCACCTTACTAAGAGGTAATAGTTGTCACCAACTTAAAAGGGCTGAAAGGATTCTCTACGACATATGAAGAAATCAGTTTTATAAATGGCACATAGTAGGTGGGGGGCCCTATAACAAATTTGGTACTATTATACGGAGGAGTTGTGGCTGGTTATTATAAAGAGTGTCTATGGCAGACTATTATGAGGGGGCTGTGGCTGACTATTATAAGGGGGGTTGGTACTGGCTATTGTGGAGGGCTGTGGTTGAACATTATCAGAGAGTCTACGGAGACTGTGGATGGCTATTATGAGCAATTGTAAGGGGGTTGTAGCTGATGATTATGGGGGATTGTGTATGATAATTGTAAAAAGGATTGTGGCTGGCAATTTTAGGAGGCAGTAGATGACAAATATATGGGGTTGCAGTTGAAAATTGTGAGGTGCTGTGATTGGCAATTATAATAGGGCTGTTTCTGGCAGTTATAGGGTGAACTCTGGCTGGCAGTTTTAGAAAGCCCTGTGGATGGCAGTTATGGGAAATGTGTCAGGAAGAAATAGCCTGGACTGTGGATGGCAATTATGGATGTGACACTTACAACTATGACCATTATGGGGTTGAACTGTGGCAGACAATCGGAGAACTGTGCCTGACAATTACAGGGAAATTTTTTCCTTGCCAATTATAGGAACACAGATGAGAATACCTGATGCTAGGAGTACCTGTGACTATCCACATGTGTCTACATAATTGCCACAGATTTACCCAAAACTGTTAATCATTTAAAGGGGTACATGCGGATAGTCACCTATGGGAGAACATGTGATAAATAACTATGGGAGCAACCGTGTGCAGCTTTAGCGCACAACTGAAATTTTTAAATGTATTGAATAGAAATCTTCTAATATGTGTACGTGTATATATTATGCTATTAGGCACTGTACAACACATTTATTTTAGATTCATCTCAAATAGATGACTCCATGTGGGAAGTGGTCTTTATCATCTATAAAATGTATAATATATGTTTATTACATACTATATATTTTTCTATATGCAATAATATAAAAATAAGGATAATAAGCACAGAACTATAAATCTCAGCAATTAATGCCCATTAGCCACACAGAAAGCATATGTAAAAAGTTGTTTTTAGCGAATGGAGAATATTCCCACCCAGTATTTAGTATGAGGTGATCCTTGCCATCTCCTTCCAACATAAGCAGAATTCTGTGTGAAACAAAATAGATATCATTCATTAAATATGTGAAGAGAAACATACCCTGGAAACAGTAGAATGTAATAGCCAAAGAAATCATTTCCTTCCTTTACGGATCAGTGTCTGGAACTGATCATGGTACAACAAAAGCATTTTTAAGGACTCCACACTGTGTGTTGGAGCTGTGCATGACTTTCTGTATCATACTTGATATGTATTTGACAGAATGTTAAGATATTAAATGACATTATTCCATGGGGAAAGCACATTCTAAGATATTCACAAAGTTCTTCCAGCATACATTAGAGTTCATGTAGTGTGTAATTCTACTTTAAACAACAATACAATTCAATGTGCTTCACATGATATTACAGTGTTATCAATCAGAGGAATTCTGGTTCTTTTATATTTCTGTATAAATTTGACCAAAAATTGTTTTTACACAAATCCTAAAAGTAAAGAAAGAGAACAAACTCAAAAAATGAGTAAAAAATAATAGAATTGGTTATTTATTTATTGAAAAAAATATAAAATATCACATATCTGTGAGTGGCAAAAGTATGTGAACCTTTAGGATTACCAGATAATTTGAAGGTGAAATTAGTCAAGAATTTTCAATGAATGGGATGATAATGTGAATGGGCAAACTGTTGTTATTGTATAATGATATTATCACTGGAGCAAATATCAAAAATTGCAGGATTTGTCTAACAACATAGGAGTAGAATAAGCTATCTAAATCTCACACAGCACTGAGAGATAGATCCTTAGCACCCAAACCTCTTCACTAGTGCCAGGGGTGAAGCCAGGTGGACTTGTGCTGAATATGGACCCATGTTATCACCACAGAAACTAGTATAAGAAATAAAGCTGTACAAACTGAAATCAAACCAAAACCCACAACAAACTCATAAGGCAGATGTTAACCAGAGGTATGAATAAGAAGATTGAATGCATCCAAGCCAAAAGGTCAATCCGGGTGGAAATGTCAGAGCCAAAATCAGAAGACAAGTGAATTTCCAGTAACAGATCAATGGTCAGTAATACAGTAATCAAGCACATACAATCTGAGTTCAAAGCCTCACTAAAGTACAAACTAATAGCAGGCACCTGGGTGGGTAGGAACAGAGTTTAAATATCCCTTCTCAGCTGCTGATTGGTTCAGCATAGCAGAGCTCTGAAAATTTTGGAAGCTTCATATGTTGGTACGGTAACCTTAAAGCAACAGCATCTAGCTGTTTAATACACTGAGATTCCTAACACCTGTTTTAGTTAAAGAACAAGGATCTATCAAAATGTGATCTTCACAAAACATATTTGTGGAAGTGAATGATGGTGCAAACAAAGAAAATTTCTGAAGACCTCAGAAGAGTTGGTAATGGTTCTTTCACAAGATTTTATTTGGCCTGAATAAATGATTCCAAATCTACAGTATAGTGGCCCTATGTTTGTTTACAGCATAGCAACCCTATAGAAAATGGGCACTGGGGTAATAATGGGAGGGTTATAGTTAGTTATAACAGTAAGCACCACCTTAATAATGGAAGCTGTCAATCACACAGCGGCCATTACTAAGGGTGGGTTCACAATACTGTTGGATATCCGTTATGATAGTGTCCGTTAAAAAAAAAAAAATGGACACCTATCATAACAGACATTGACAGACACTAAGTGATGTTAATGTGTCGGTTTTTTTAACTGATCCATTTAATGAATCAGTTAAAAAAAATGGACACATTAGCATCAGTTAGTGTCAGTTAGTTTCCGTTAGTGTCCATTTTTATACTGTCGTTTTTTAGCTTTTTTTTGTTTCTGCTTTCTGACCACGCGCAGAAAACAAAAAAAACGGACATTAATAATGGATAGTATAACGGATAGTATCCGTTACTGTCCGTTACCCATAGACTTTAATGTTAAAAAATAAAGGACACTTGACGTCCGTCATGAAACAGTTTTTTTTCACGGACACAAAAGTCCTGCATGTTGGATTTTTTGTCCATGAAAAAAAAACGGACATGTGACAGATTTAGTATATAACAGACACTAACAGTCACTAACAGACATAAGATAAAATCCCATTGTAATGAATGGAAATTTTAACTGATTTGTGACGGTTCAGCTAGTATCCGTTGCTAATATTTTGTAACGGACACTACTGACGGTCACCAGCGGTAGTGTGAACGACCCCTTAGGCTGTTTTAATAAAGATTAAAAAAAACAAAACACACAGACAAACTGTGTTTTGCAGTGTCCATTTGAAGCTTAAGTTCAGGCAGGTCCCCAGATGTATATCTTGGAGATATACATTTAAAGGATGCCACTCAATACCATCCATCACCAATAGGCGTGTACTGTGCAGGTGCCTCTTTATGGAATTTGGTAGTCTGTTTCACTATTCCATCAACTATTAAAACTGTATCTCCGATGTATACCAGCTAGTGGAGGCCAAAATAGCAAACTGTTAGCCATAGCT
Organism: Leptodactylus fallax; assembly: GCA_947044405.1. Taxonomy (NCBI): domain Eukaryota; kingdom Metazoa; phylum Chordata; class Amphibia; order Anura; family Leptodactylidae; genus Leptodactylus; species Leptodactylus fallax. Next base: position 4,213,381 of record CAMRHE010000123.1, read on the forward strand.
AATATACCGATGTAGTCAAGTTTAGTATGACTATTAACATATGAAGTAAACAGTTTCTAATCTTTAAGGCTAAGGCCCCACGCTGTGAAACTCACTTAAAAAATGCAGTTTTTACCATATCATTTTTCATTGCGTTTTTTTGCTGCATTTTTTCTTGCTTTATTAAATCCTTATTTCTACAGTTAAAATTGACATGCTGTATTTTTTTCCCGCAATATGTGGATGGTATTAGCCAGAATCTCTTTCACTTTGTTGGTACTGTAAAATGCAGCATTTTTTTCTGCTGTGATAGCCCCGGCTTCAAATGGGTTTTCCCAGAGTCAAGATTTATCACCTATTGACAGGGTAGGTGATAAGTATGTGGTCGCAAAGGACATCACTCATCACAAGAAATTAGGCGCCATGATTTCCATTTGCCAACACGATCAATGTGTAGAGGCTATTGAATTCCCCAGCCCCTTTTCAGCTATGAATTTTTTTGCTGTATGTGGTCTCAAGAGATACCACTGATCACAGGACTATTTTGGGGTGGATATGACTTACTGATAAACATTTATTAACTTTTCCTGTGTGGAATTAAAATAAATAAATAAATAACTCACTGGTTTTTGTATGCTCTGGGAACTTTCCTGGCACATGCTGTATGGATAACATACAGAAATGCTACTGTGTGAAAGGAACCTGACCCCTATATTTCAAATTGTGCCTGCTCAGATTCATCATTGTTACCTCTTAATACTTTATAAAGATATCATTAATTAAGTGTCTATTAAAAAAAAAAATAAAAAAAATCAAGTAAGATTTTCTGCAAAAAACACGGGGGGGGGGGGGGGATATATACTACTATGTTAGTTATTGTCTTACATGTAATATTTGACTTAAAAGTATTAAAGGGAATGTGTCACCAAAACAAATTACATACTTTATAAATCAAGTTTAATGTTAAACATATTTCTCAAGAATTTTTGGTCAGTTTTAAAAACATATATATGAAATTATAGTAATAAGTAAAGACACAGATTCCACCAGTCACAATGTGTAATTTTTCAGCTTATATATGGCCTTCTCACAATGGACTCTGCATAGGTCACAGAGCATGCTTAAAATACTCTCCCATTGAAGTCAAAAGGGTATATTATTTTAACATGGAACAAAAGAAACATCACCAAAAATTTTCAAAAACTACAGTACAGACCAAAAGTTTGGACACACCTTCTCATTCCAAGAGTTTTCTGTATTTTTATGACTATAAAAATTGTAGATTCACACTGAAGGCATCAAAACTATGAATTAACACATGTGGAATTATATACTTAACAAAAAAGTGTGAAACAACTGAAAATATGTCTTATATTCTAGGTTCTTCAAAGTAGCCACCTTTTGCTTTGATTACTGCTTTGCACACTCTTGGCATTCTCTTGATGAGCTTCAAGAGGTAGTCACATGAAATGGTCTTCCAACAGTCCTGAAGGAGTTCCCAGAGATGCTTAGCACTTGTTGGCCCTTTTGCCTTCACTCTGCGGTCCAGTTCACCCCAAACCATCTCGATTGGGTTCAGTTCTGGTGACTGTGGAGGCCAGGTCATCTGGCGTAGCACCCCATCACTCTCCTTCTTGGTCCAATAGCCCTTACACAGTCTGGAGGTGTGTTTGGGGTCATTGTCCTGTTGAAAAATAAATGATGGTCCAACTAAACGCAAATCGGATTGAATAGCATGCCGCTGCAAGATGCTGTGGTAACCATGCTGGTTCAGTATTCCTTCAATTTTGAATAAATACCCAACAATGTCACCAGCAAAGCACCCCCACACCATCACACCTCCTCCTCCATGCTTCACGGTGGGAACCAGGCATGTAGAGTCCATTCGTTCACCTTTTCTGCGTGGCACAAAGACACGGTGGTTGGAACCAAAGATCTCAAATTTGGACTCATCAGACCAAAGCACAGATTTCCACAGGTCTAATGTCCATTCCTTGTGTTCTTTAGCCCAAACAAGTCTCTTCTGCTTGCTGCCTGTCCTTAGCCGTGGTTTCCTAGCAGCTATTTTACCATGAAGGCCTGCTGCACACAGTCTGCTCTTAACAGTTGTTGTAGAGATGTGTCTGCTGCTAGAACTCTGTGTGGCATTGACCTGGTCTCTAATCTGAGCTGCTGTTAACCTGCGATTTCTGAGGCTGGTGACTCAAATGAACTTATCCTCCGCAGCAGAGGTGACTCTTGGTCTTCCTTTCCTGGGGCGGTCCTCATGTGAGCCAGTTTCTTTGTAGCGCTTGATGGTTTTGCCCACTGCACTTGGGGACACTTTCAAAGTTTTCCCAATTTTTTGGACTGACTGACCTTCATTTCTTAAAGTAATGATGGCCACTAGTTTTTCTTTACTTAGCTGCTTTTTTCTTGCCATAATACAAATTCTAACATTCCATTCAGTAGGACTATCAGCTGTTTATCCACCTGACTTCTGAACAAAACAACTGATGGTCCCAACCCCATTTATAAGGCAAGAAATCCCACTTATTAAACCTGACAGGGCACACCTGTGAAGTGAAAACCATTTCAGGTGACTACCTCTTGAAGCTCATCAAGAGAATGCCAAGAGTGTGCAAAGCAGTAAACAAAGCAAAAGGTGGCTACGTTGAAGAACCTAGAATATAAGACATATTTTCAGTTGTTGCACACTTTTTTGTTAAGTATATAATTCCACATGTGTTAATTCATAGTTTTGATGCCTTCAGTGTGAATCTACAATTTTTATAGTCATGAAAATACAGAAAATTCTTGGAATGAGAAGGTGTGTCCAAACTTTTGGTCTGTACTGTATGTTTAACATATAAATATGACATTAGGTCATTTACTGGCAACACATTCCCTTTAAATAACTGAAAAGCATATACAAATGAAAATACAGGTGCATCTCAATAAATTAGAATATTTGAAATAGAACACTCTGTGTGTAAAGAATCTAGAAAATATAGGAGGTCACTTTTTTAATTTAATTACTGAAAGAAATAAACGTTTCAAAGATATTCTATTTTATTGAGATGCACCTGTATGTGTTGTAAAGGGGAAAGTTAAATTATTCAGCAACTGGAAAGGACAAGAGGGTGAATCCTGCAAATATAGCAATGCTTTACAAACACATTGGGAAATGATTGTCTCATGCTACACACATATGAATTTCAGAGCTGAAAAGGCAAGGGATTATAGAAAGTCCTGTTCATACAGAGGAAGTGAGAAGATTGACAGGCATAATCTTTTTCATTATGATATATACAGCAGTCCAAACATGTGAGATATATAAGCTGTCAGTTACATATTTATGTGTGCTCCTGTGTTTAACTATTCTTACAACGTAAAGGTAATAGCAAGATGTGGGCAGTCAGCATCAGAAATGGGAGAATAAAGCATTCTTTGATGTGATGTCTATGATAAAGAAAAGTAAATCTGAAGAACAACAGGGCAAGCCTAATGAAGTCATGTCACTTGATGGTAGGATAATTCAGTAGAGGCTGCATACTATACATACATTATACTCTTCATTCTATTCTGCTGTTAGATACATGCTTTCTACTGTCTGGTTGCTGAAAAATACAGACGAGAATGCTCCATTGTTTAATAATATGATAAGTCGTAGATATGTAGATATGAATATGTGATAAATAAGCTACAAAATAGGCAAATTCCTGTCCTGCCTAATGTTCAACCCTAATGGAAATCCTAATCTGCAATACTGACCATAACATGAACTACAAAAGAGAAGTAGGGCCCAGAGGCAAGAACATCAATAAGCAAATCTTAACACCGGCAATGAGACAAGAAACAGATTCCTACAGGGGCTGAAACAATCAAACAAGCACAAGGAACTGCAGATGTAACCAGAACAATACACTAGAATTAAACAATACTGAACAATAGAATGGAAGTACACAGAGATTTAATGGATTAAACAAACATGATGTTTGGTATAATAAGCAGCAGTGGCAAAAAGATTGCAGTAGCAGGGGGTGCGGAGGGGTTGAGGACCCATGATCTGCTGGAGATGACCAGGGCCCTGCAGAATCATGACAGTGGTTGGGGAAAGCCTTTTCCCCAACTGCTCCCCTTGTAAAGATACTGGGTGCCAATCTCTGGCAGCAGAGGTGAGAGTCATCTTTACAAGGTAGACACAGCAGTTGGGGTATTAGGCTTTCCCCTACCACTGCAATGTAAATAGTAAAGGATTGCAGCGTTCCCACAACACTGTGGTCCGTTTAAACAGCTGATCAGCAGGGGTCCCAGCTGTTGGTCTCCCACTCATCTCTTATTGATTACCTATCATGAGAATAGGTCATTAAAGGGGTTGTCAGGCATAAAATACAAATTAACCCCTAAACTAAACCCCCTCCCCTGCCTAACTTCTAATTTACTTATATTAAAAAAAATGTATAATTACCCATATGCCTGGAGAGGTCATGTGACTGCCCTAGTGACACCGGTGACGTACCATTTCCCCGCTTCCAAAGGGAACTTCACCAGTATTCTCCCCGCTTCAAACCCCATCAGTACTTACGTGTCTTCCAGTCCGGGAGTGGCTCCTCCCTTATTCCTCTCTGCAAGTGTCACAGGTACCTTCGGTCTGTGTACGGGCTAGGAGAGTGGAAGTGTCTCCAGCCTGCGCACAGTGAAAAGAAGGAGCCGTCTCCAAAAGAGGAAGATAGGTAAGTATGATACAGTGGGGGGGTGGGCTTAGTTAGTTACTTGTGATGGGATAGTAGTGGGCAGGATAGCTTAGCTAGGAAGACAGGGAGGGGGGCATAACGGAGTGAGAGAGGAGGGGGGCTGAGTGAGAGGGAGCTAGTGTGGAAGGTACACAGGAAGCTACATAGCAGGCAGCTAGACCATGTAAACAAATGCAGAAGATGTAAGAAGCTCCCAGAGAAACCCAAAAATCACTCAAAACATTGCTAAAAGTATATGGGTGTACTAATTAACCCATTAATAGCACTAACAGACCTTTTTTTAAAAAAAAAGATTTTTTTGCCTGGAAAACCCCTTTAAAACCAAGGAACTGAAATAACCTTTTAAATGGGTTATCCACCTTTTTAAAACTCATTAGGATAGGCCATCATTTTTAGATAGGCAGGAACTGGACTGTTAGGATCTCCGCAGATTAGCTGTTTCCCAGAGTATGCAGCCTCCAGCATTTATATGCTAGGATTTGCGTGCATTACCGCCGAGTTGCCTTCTGAGCAGGCGCCATATTAGCAAGGGGTTAATGGGAGTCTGTCCACAGTAAATTGGTTGAAAACCTAATCACAGAAGGGATTTACGGGGGAAAAAACTTTTCCCCTAATTTGCTTATGATGAAAATATCAATTTACATGAAAATGAGGCTTCAAAGCTGAATAATAGAGACACATTTAGAAACTGCAGAATTACCTCTACAAGGTACTGCGATTAGGTTTATAACCAATTTACTGCTGACAGACTCCATTTAAATTTCTGCTATAGTTTCTACATTTATTTTCCATCCATATTAATCTCAAACGCATTTATTATTAGAGATGACATAGATGTTATCTTCTTATCCCAGAAACTATACCTGGGATACTATTTCAATGATATTATCTTAGAACCCTCCAAGCTAATATTATCAAGTCATTTGTTAGTTTGACATCTTCATATTAGGATCAAAACTTCGATCTGCAGACCTAAAAAGATGAAATTTTATGACATAACTACAACTTAGCACACATACTAAATACGGCAAGAAAAAAACTATTCTAAATTTTTATTACACTTATATACAGCAATTTAACTGCTCATTTTACAAACGCAAGCATCAAGATTTTTTTATTGTTCGTTATTTTAAAGGAAATCTGTCAGGTCCAAAATGTCTTCTATACCAATATTAGTGCTGTGTAGGGTTCTTTAAAAGAAGCAGAAACATACCTTTGTGGCCACCAAACAGATGAAGTAATGGAAAGAAAATCATCTTTTATGGGTACACAAATAAGTCTGCAAGTGCATCGGGGTGGAACCTGATTTGCTTACAGACAGATTTAATGCAGGCAGAGGTTGGGAATGTCAATAACAGCTAAAAGGGCAGTCTTAGAGGGTAATATCAGAAAAGAGTTGCAGCCCTTGCAGTTGTTTGTAGGCAAATCTGGCAAATCAGGTCTGTCCCCTGGCGCTCTTGCAGACTGATTTGTATATCCATAAAAAGTTGACTACTGAATGATTGACTTACTATTTAGTGTCTTCTCTGTCTAAAAATATGTAAACTCTTTATTCCATATTTTCTTTTTTTTTCATCATGAAACAACATATTGTTCATAATGGGACATTTGTGAGCATAATTTACTAAATGTAAGTTGCTGTTATTTTGACATTCAATATATTGCAAAGGAGTGAACCAGAAACACCCCTAGCTCTGAGAGATTATTCTGCTCCAGATGTGTTCTCTATTGGTCTAGGTCAAAAATCAGCTTGTGCAATAAAATGGTTTCTTATGTGCCATCTGTCTTTCTATTTCCACACCGAGTGCCAATAGATATAAAATCCATAAAACTCCTTTCATATTAAACTGAAACAATACTCTTTTAACAAATCAAAATGATTTTTCTCTACATGGCATATGCATGAAAGTGTCATGGCGTGTTCCTGTTTGCAAAATCCTATTCTTGTTACTCTATTTGTTGTCGTTCTATCTATCTATCTATCTATCTATCTATCTATCTATCTATCTATCTATTCATCCATCCATTTATCATCTTTTTACTTATTTGTCTATTCAACTGTATATGACTATTTTCCATGATGATCTCATCCATTTGCTCATAAGAAATACAATGGCAATATAAATAGTACATAGGACAACATGTATAGTCATTGTTCTATTTCCTTTATCTTCACCACGTTACCTTGTTTACTAAGTTAGCATTAAAATATGATTAGCTTTTTGCTGTTATAGACACATCCTTGACATTTCCAAGCATCTGCTGTTAGCTATGGATAGCAATTATTGTTTTGCAGGCTTGCTTTTAGCTTATGAATTTTTAAAACATATGGGGATATTTTGAAGACTTAAAGTTTCTTAAAATCGTGAATGGGTAGAAAGGAACACTTTTTTGTACATGACTTTTGACTATGAGATCCTCACTCTGTAGCAAGAAACACATTGTACGCTTTGAAGAAGAAACCTTTTTAAATGTCATTGACAATTTCTGAAGACTATGTCTAAGCCTACATTGACATGACTGTGGGTGATAATGGCAGCAAAAAATGTAAATTTTTCATGGCCGTTTTGTACCCCAAGGAACCCCGTTTTCATGCATCCCTAATATATTGCAGTGAATGAAGGGATCCGTGAAAATGGACAAAAATAGAGCAAACGGACTGTCAAATGAAGGGTCATGTAAATAGCCCCCATTCACAGACAGTGAAATGAATGCACCTGTGTGACATTAAAAAAACAGCCTTCACACAGCCAATATTTCCGGTCTTGTGAATATAGGGTAAGACCCTGTTTATATGTAGAGAGGCAGAGTGATCCAGCACAAAGATGAAATCCCACTGTGCCCTTGGACACATGTATTGGCAATCATAAAACGCAATATCATACAGAAAGGTCAAAGACTTTAGGTGAAAAAAAGATTTCTTTTTACTGGATCAAAGATGGTGTATCACAAAGTTCACATCATGCATGCCTCTGTGGTGCTGTGAATTTCCTGTACAATATTAAGACCTTGTTTATACATTTGTTTTTCTATATACACTTTCCATGTGTATTTTTTACAGTTGGAATAATGACACATTTGGGTAAATTTATTATCCTATCTATGCAGAAATAGACAAAACGGTTTGTCACAAGCCGGGATCACCCCAAATATCTGAACACTTGGAGATTCATCTCAGATAAACCAAAATGGCTGCCATGACATGCATTGAGGTAAATTATTTAGCATGCCCATGTGACCACTGAGGCCCAATCATAGGCCTCAGTGGTGACCCTGGATGAATGGCATCACTGAAGACACCAAGAGAGAGTGATGGATGTTGCGTGGAAGCCCAAAAGAGGTGAGGGAAGGTGAGTATAAGTGTTTTTTTATTTTTACACCACTCCTAGGCCTCCACCTAGTATACTCTGGGGTGATTTGTGCAGAAAATGTGCGGCATATTCCCTATTCTGCGACTCATTCGCCACATTCTCGTTTTTCAAAGACATAATTATTCCTTAAAATTGTGAATGGGATGATAGAAATAAAATTGTGTTCATGACTTGGTATAACGTCTATGCCTGCTCGGGTCTCTGCGCTATCCTCCGCTCACACGCGGCGGCGAAGGAGGCGTATTCAGTTTGGTTCCTTGAGTAGGTTTCTTGTTGCTCAGTCTGAACACTGTCCTAATACCTCCTGTCTGTAATTGAATTTCAGCCATACCCGTCTCTTGCATCTTTGTTTCTCTCTGCTCCTCTAATAGTTAATCTCAGCCTTGCTTGTGTGATTGACAGTCTGTCTACCAATCCATACTGGGGCAGGTCCTGTCTTTCTATAAACAGGTTGTTAGCCCTCACATGGGCGCTGGTTATTGCTTCTGTGACTATTCTATTGGATTGTGATTTTGCACTGCATTACTCGACTGTTACCGACCCCTTGGCTAGCCGACCTCCCTTTGTCCGTTGTTTGTCTTGTCCTGTTCTGTGTTGTCACTTATGTTAGGTAGGGCCTGTCGACCAGTTGCTGCTGTCGCCTAGGACAGATAGGCAAGTTAGCCAGGGACAGTGGGGGGTTCAGCTTAGGGCTCACTGTCTTGTTGTGCCCCTCCCCCCAGTGTTCTGCAGCAGCTCTGGGGAATTGCTCAACTGGCAATTCCCTTACTCTTGGCCATGAAATGGTTTCTTATTCCATAGAAAATTGAACCGAACTACAATAACAACATATTTTGATTAAAATTACTTTAACTTTATTTAAAGTATATGACTACTGCATTTACAATCAGAGACTGTTACTAAATACTGTTCTATTTCAGTGAAATTCACAGATACTGCATGATCTCCAACTACCTACAGAGCAATGGCAGGGCTGTAATAAAAACCTTTATTTATATACAGTTAACATATTCTGCAACCATTTACAATCGGGGGAGTGACAAACAAGCAAAATGACATAATTGGATCAAATAAAAACAATCAGAGAAAAGGATAAAAGACCCTGCTGAGAAGAACTTGCCATTTTAATAGATCAAGTGCAGATTCAGACTGAGGCTCTATGTTGCGGAAAAGCTTTTTTTTTTTTTGCAGGATTTGTTGCAGTGTTTTGATCCATAGTCTGAAGTGGATTTAGCAGAAGGTAGAAGTATAAGTATAAGAACTTCCTATATATTTCCCATCAAAATCTGCAACCAAAAAAGCTACATTCCTGCCATGTGGAGCAGCCTAAACTGCAGAAATGCAGCAGAAAACAAAAGCTGAATTGTACAGTACCAACAAAGAGAATGAGGTTTTGGTTGATCTCATTCACACATTGGGGAAAAAAGATCTGCGGAAAAGATGTTTTTTCAAAAATGCAACATGCATATAAATCAATGAGATTCTTTAATGGCACAAACGCTCTTATTAGGCTATGTTCACACAACAATTGTGATACAAAATTGACATACATGTCCGTAATCTCTCAACATATAAACCAGTCATATAGCCCTGACATATGTATTACTATAAGTGTCATAGATCCATTTGGATCAAAAAGCTTATTGTATTTTCAATACAGTAAAAATAAGTTATACCACAGCATAGCATCTTTATTTATGTTTTCTGGCATACTTTGAGCCCATAAATGTCTACGGTTAAATTCAGCATATACATCAAAAGCACGTCCTTGTGGCAGCAGTGCCTAGCAACCACGCTGCCCAGTTTTTTTTTTTTGCCTTCCACCATCGCCATATACTTCTGTAAAGAGATATAGTCAGCTTTGTAAATGGACGTGCTTGATTGATTTTTAGTTGGTAATTTATGCCCTGCATTACAGATAAATACGAGCTCTTTATAATGGCTTATTTACAATTTGGTGGTGTTTTTTTTCACAAGAACTACATTTTTGTGTAAATCTAAAATGTAAAACTAATATAATTTGGAATGTCAAGTCAAGAGTCAGAAACAAAATACAGTGATGGAATCGAAACAAAATGAAAACATGAGAGACTTTGCACATCTTTAATCAGTGCTATCAAGGCTATAGCTCCACGTAGCGAAATGCAGCAAAAAACTGTGCGGAAAAAAACGCAGCAGAAACACATCACATTTTTTTCCACAGCGTTTTTGCTGAGTTTTTCTCTACGTATTTTCTGCCCTTATACCTATAGGGAAAACGCCAGCGTTTCCGCAGGTATAATTTACAGTGCTGGCCAAAAGTATTGGCACCCCTGCAATTCTGTCAGATAATACTCAATTTCTTCCAGAAAATGATTGCAATCACAAATGCTTTGGTAATAATATCTTCATTTAATTTGTCTTCAATGGAAAACCACAAAAAGAATTGTCAAAAAGCCAAATTGGATATAATTCCACACCAAACATAAAAAAGGGGGTGGACAAAAGTATTGGCACCCTTTGAAAAATCATGTGATGCTTCTCTAATTTGTGTAATTAACAGCACCTGTTACTTACCTGTGCCACATAACAGGTGGCGGCAATAACTAAATCACACTTGCAGCCAGTTGAAATGGATTAAAGTTGACTCAACCTCTGTCCTGTGTCCTTGTGTGTACCACATTGAGCATGGAGAAAAGAAAGAAGACCAAAGAACTGTCTGAGGACTTGAGAAGCAAAATTGTGAGGAAGCATGAGCAATCTCAAGGCTACAAGTCCATCTCCAAAGACCTGAATGTTCCTGTGTCTATCGTGCGCAGTGTCATCAAGAAGTTTAAAGCCCATGGCACTGTGGCTAACCTCCCTAGATGTGGACGGAAAAGAAAAATTGACGAGAGATTTCAACGAAAGATTGTGCGGATGGTGGCTAAAGAACCTCGACTAACATCCAAACAAGTTCTAGCTGCCCTGCAGTCCGAGGGTACAACAGTGTCAACCCGTACTCTCCATCGGCATCTGAATGAAAAGGGACTCTATGGTAGGATACCCAGGAAGACCCCACTTCTGACCCAGAGACATAAAAAAGCCAGGCTGGAGTTTGCCAAAACTTACCTGAGAAAGCCAAAAACTTTTTGGAAGAATGTTCTCTCGTCAGATGAGACAAAAGTAGAGCTTTTTGGGAAAAGGCATCAACATAGAGTTTACAGGAAAAAAAAAGAGGCCTTCAAAGAAAAGAACACGGTCCCTACAGTCAAACATGGCGTAGTTTCCCTGATGTTTTGGGGTTGCTTTGCTGCCTCTGGCACTGGACTGCTTGACCGTGTGCATGGCATTATGAAGTCTGAAGACTACCAACAAATTTTGCAGCATAATGTAGGGCCCAGTGTGAGAAAGCTGGGTCTCCCTCAGAGGTCATGGGTCTTCCAGCAGGAAAATGACCCAAAACACACTTCAAAAAGCACTAGAAAATGGTTTGAGAGAAAGCACTGGAGACTTCTAAAGTGGCCAGCAATGAGTCCAGACCTGAATCCCATAGAACACCTGTGGAGAGATCTCAAAATGGCAGTTTGGAGAAGGCACCCTTCAAATCTCAGGGACCTGGAGAAATTTGCCAAAGAAGAATGGTCTAAAATTCCAGCAGAGCATTGTAAGAAACTCATTGATGGTTACCGGAAGCGGTTGTTCGCAGTTATTTTGTCTAAAGGTTGTGCTACCAAGTATTAGGCTGAGGGTGCCAATACTTTTGTCCGGCCCATTTTTGGAGTTTTGTGTAAAATGATCAATGATTTGACTTTTTTTTTCATTCTCTTTTGTGTTTTTTCATTGCAAGCAAAATAAATGAAGATATTATTACCAAAGCATTTGTGATTGCAATCATTTTCTGGAAGAAATTGAGTATTATCTGACAGAATTGCAGGGGTGCCAATACTTTTGGCCAGCACTGTACATGCTGCGATTTCCGCTGCAGATTTTTTTTCTGAAATGTATGGATGGGATTAGCCAGAATTCTATTCACTGTGCAAGTACTGTAAAACGCAGCGTTTGTTTCTGCTGTGTTTCCACCATGGCAAAAATTCAACGTTTTAGCAAATTGGGGCTTCAGCCTAAGGCCTCATTCACACATTCACATCCGTGGACATTTGAGGTCTGTTCTATTCACGGACAGCACCCCACCCTGCTCCTTTGAGGTAGGTGTGCTTTCCATTTTTTTTAATGTTTTGATCTGTTAAAAACACATCAACTTTTTTTTTGCTACATTTTTTTTTTATTGTATGTCTCTGATTCCATGGAATATATATGACACATGGATGTCATCTGTTTTTTTTTTCACAGACCCTTAGACTATCTCTGGTGTGATGCATCTGTGCATCAGCAAAAAAAAAAAAATTATGTGCTTTTCGTTTTTTGCAGATCCATGGTCCCCAAAATAAGTTGTCTGTATGAAGGCATTGAAATGAATGTGTACGAACAGATGTAGCACAGTTAACCCGAACTTCTGCAATTGCAATATTTTATCACAGAAGACAAAAAAAAAAAATTAAGAACATTTTTGCCTGGGCCTCATGTGGCATTAACCGCAGCATTTTACATTCCCCACACATTGCAGAAAAATACGTGCAGCAGACACGATGCGATTTCCAAAACTGTTGCGGCTTTGGATTTTGCAGCATCTCAATTATACCTACGGAAACACTGGCGGTTTACCTAAAGGTATAATTGAAGCTGAAAGTCCGCAGACGAAACCTTTGCAGACTTTCTGGGAAAAGTACTGCGGGAAAAACTGTGATGCATTTTCCCGCAGTGCTTTTTTGCTGTGGCATGCTATGTGGGTTCTTAGCCTTTCAATGACTTTTCATTGTTTTTTGTTGTTAGTGAATTTTAATGCAAGTGTTGGCTACTTTTTGAAAAGTGGTGAAGCCAGCATAAAAGCACCACTTGCGACTATTTTAGTCGCAAGTGGCATTAAAAAGTTGTAGACCTTCTGGTTTGCGCATTTTTATGACTCCAAATTAGTGGCAAAGATTGTTCGTGAATCTGCCCCACTGTCTTCTAATTCTATAGAGACAATTGTATCACAGGACTACTGAGAATTCCATCATATTTGAAAGGAAAAATAGTGTTGCATGCAGAAATATGTTCCCATTAATATGAAAGACACTGTAAGGCCGGGGCCCCACATTGTAAAAAAGCCACAGAAAAAAACGTGGCATTTTATAGTCACTGTGTAGTGGATGGGATTCCCCACAGTGCGGGAAAATATGCGCTGCGGACACACTGCAATATCCAAAACCGTTGCTGTTTTGGAAATTGCAGAATGTCGATTATACCTACGGAAATGCCAGCGGTTTCCCTATAGATATAATTGAAGCAGAAAGTCACTGGAGTCTGTCAGGCTCCAGCTGTTGGATGATGGATCTGGAAGTGTTTCATAGTTTCTGTCATAAACAGAAACCACAGTGCAAGTGTGAATAGAACCTAACAAGTTATATAAAATATGCTAAAGTTCTAGGCAGAATGCTGTGACATACCATATAAAACCACTCAGTAGTTCTGTTTCTTTTTTATCATTGATTATAAATTTGTCTTTATTATAAGCATGTTAAGGGTTGAAAACTGTTTTCTACAGAGTGCTCCCACTGCTGCAATACCAGACACAACCTTTGAGCAAGAGTAGTGCTGTTTCTTGAAATAACCTAAATATTTTTTTCTTTACAACCACTTATAAAACCTCAAGTATTGATTAAAGTATAAGAAGGATTAGAATATTTTGAACTAAAATAGTAGAAATACTCAAGACATTGAAAGCAATCCAGCTTTGAGGTTACACTTTTACCATTTGAAAAATCTGCCACTGACTATAATATGAGAGAATCAGTTTGAAAGTTCTACAGAGATTACAATATCACACAATGTCAAGAAAATTACATTAAAATGAATGTCACCTGAGGTAAACGCACTCTGCTGTGATCTCTTGGGGCAAAGAAGGAAATTACACCATTTAACTTAGCATCTGTTTCAACACCCTAAAACGAAGACGTTAGCAATGCCCACATCATAAGGCACCAAAGAGATGCATCTGGCAGATGTGACAGAGCGAATGTTGACACAAATGTGAGAATGTGAGCTGACAGCTCCCTTTTTATAAACTCAGATATAACAAACATCTTGGCCCTCAATGCCCTTACAACCGGCATTAGCTTCAGTGCAAGTCTATAGAAATATACAGCCACTCTGTAAGAGATTGCAAAGCAGAGTTTTGCTATTGATGGGATTTGCTCTTATTACTTGAATACGTACAGTATGCACTACCTGGAGGTATGGACACCTATTCTCATCTTATTTTAGAAAGATGTATTTTTAGACTTCAATGTGCCATTATGTATGTTGTGTGCATAAGCAAAGACATCTATATTTTCATTGATTCATCTGAACAAAGTCCTTGACAGTCATTGAACAATGTACAGAACATGCAAGGATGCATAGAAAGATAATAATAAGTATGTAAAAAATTTTTTTACAAATCTGGCTACATTGTTAGGGTTTATATTTAAAGTGTAACTCCTATTTTAGATATTTTTTTGCTGTTGTGTCGGGAAGCACTACTGTATACTTTATAATAATATACTTTATTAATCCATCAAACTTCCTTTTAATAGAAAAGAGGCTGTAAAGATCCCATTGGCAATGATCTAACTAAACATTGCCATGGAGACTCTGTCCATACACATGTACTCAATGCAGTACATAGAGATGAAGGATGTACCAAAGGGGGGATGGTCACTTCAAAAAGCTGTATCTTCGGTTTTATACCACCTAAAAAAATGGTTATGGTATCATAAGAAAGCTGAGATTGAAGTACCATTTTTTTTAGGTGGTATAAAACTGATTATATGACCATTTGAAGTGACCATCTCCCACTTTGGTAAAAGCCTCAGCTCTGCATATTCACAATACAACTGTGCACAGACTTTCCTTAGTAACAGATCACTTAAAGGGTTGCTAGGGAGAATGTTACAGCCTGTTTTATAATAAAAAGGAAGTTAGAAAGCTTATTAAGGCCGGGGTCCCACGTGGTGTAAACGCCCTCGGATCGCCCGCAGCAGAAAATAACATAACGTTTTACAGTCACAGCAAAGTGGAAGGGATTCTAGCGAATCTTATCTCTACTTTGTGGGAAAATACGTGTTGCGGACATGCGGCGATTTCCAAAACCGTTGCGGTTTTGGAAATCTCAGCATGTCAATTATATCTATGGAAACTCTGGCGGTTTCCCTATAGATAAAATTGAAGCAGAAAGTCCGCAGAGAAAACCTCTGCGAACTTTCTGTGCAAAGCGCTACAGGAAGAATCGTGATGCGTTGCCGCGGTGGCTTTTCCTGATGATATGACCATTTGAAGTGACCATCTCCCACTTTGGTAAAAGCTTCAGCTCTGCATATTCACAATGCAACTGTGCACAGACTTTCCTTAGTAACAGCTCACTTAAAGGGTTGCTAGGGAGAATGTTACAGCCTGTTTTATAATAAAAAGGAAGTTAGAAAGCTTATTAAGGCCGGGGTCCTACGTGGTGTAAACGCCCTCGGATCGCCTGCAGCAGAAAAAAACACAATGTTTTACAGTCACAGCAAAGAGGAAGGGATTCTAGCGAATCTTATCTCTACTTTGTGGGAAAATACGTGTTGCGGACATGCGGCGATTTCCAAAACCGTTGCGGTTTTAGAAATCTCAGCATGTCAATTATATCTATGGAAACTCTGGCGGTTTCCCTATAGATAAAATTGAAGCAGAAAGTCCGCAGAGAAAACCTCTGCGAACTTTCTGTGCAAAGCGCTACAGGAAGAATCGTGATGCGTTGCCGCGGTGGCTTTTCCTGCAGTGCTTTTTTGCTGGGAGACGCCATGTGGGGCTTTAGTCTAAGGTATATTCCAAAAATAGTCACCAAACATCCCCCGACTCAATAGCACAAAAAAAAGGGAGTTACACTGTAAACAAGGAAAATTTTCATAATGTCTGTATATCTGTCTATCTGTCTATCTAGCTGTCTGTCCAAATAAAAAAAAAATAAAAAAATAGGCTAGTGCTTCAGTGTAGGTGAAGAAAAAGTGGACTTTTACTAGCTCATGTGCAATGTTTCATACCAAACAGAACTTTTGTCAAGCAAACAATAAGTGTACATGTGCTCAAATATATAGTGCATTCTGGAAAATTGGCAATAAAAACAAAAATGAAAAATACACGTGTTACACAACATAGAGTGCATAAATAACGCTTCTCTTCTCCTAAGTTTCACAATGCATAATGCATCCACAGGTCGTTGCTTACATATTTATGCTAAGGGCCCACGTTGTGGAAAAGCTGCTTTTATCATTGCAGATTTTGCTGCATTTTTTGAGCCAAAACCAGGAGTGAATTGGGCAGAATGGAGAATTATAAGAGCTTTCTAGATTTTTTCATTCCTTTTGTAGCCACTCTTAGCTTTGGCTCAAAAAACCGCAGCAAAATCTGCAACAAAAAAAGATGCTTTTCCGCAACGTGGGGCCTTAGCCTTAGGGTGAGTTCACATGTGACAGATTTATTGTAGAAATTGATGCACCTGAAAATGAGTTCCATTCAGCCGAACTGGGTTGTATTGACAGCAAGCACAAGGATCTCTACAAGGACTATTCAGGGAAATGGGACACTCCATACATTTTTGCAACAAATCTACTACTAGTACTTGTACAAATCCTCAGCAAATTCATAATAAATTGTAACATGTGGATTTGCAGTGGAATTCAACCTATGCATTCCAAATGTTGATGTCTGCAGTAAAAATCTACAATATAAATTGGCAGGATGTGGATTTAAAGATTGTACCACAAAAAAAAAAAATGGATTGTTTGCTGTATTTTCCTCCCTCAAATCCTAAAAATTTGAAGTATACCCATCCTTATAGAGGCCTCCTCAGCTGCTAACTGAACCAAGCCAAGAAGCCTCTGAAAGTGCAAAAGCTTCCCAGGTTGGCATGGTAACGTCAAAGGTGCAGCAGTTGGACAGAGAATTCTGACACCATTATGCTGAATTCACACATTGTGCAAACTGGCCGTGAAAAATGTCCATTTCCATGCCCATGTCCATAAATTGGTCATGTGAAGTGAATGAATTTTAATGCAGCTTTTAAAAAAAGATCTTCACATGACCGATTATGATGTTCATGTAAATGTGGGCTAAAGCTGGGCATACACGTTAGATTTTGGATGGCCAACATGTGGCCGTCAGACTGATGAAGGGATCCTTTGTACATATGAATTCACCATCAATATTAACAACTAAACTTCTGTATCAGGAGGCAGTTTAGTTGATAAAAAAGAAGACAAAAAGTGCAGTGAGTCTGTGCATGTTGGTAGGTGATCTGTCAAAAGCAGATGTGGGTGTGGGTGGCCTGGCTGAAGTACATTATTATAATCTGACCACCAAGTTTATTGCAGCCTTTTACAATCAATATGAGGGGCCTCCAGTTCTGCTTATATGTGCACTGGCTTCTGACACAGAAAGATTCTATTCTGCTCAAGGGTTCTATATGTATCAGTTGTGAAGAACAACTTACCAGTGAGGGTGCTAAATGTTGGACCTCCACCGATCTGATATATTTTAATTCACAAAATCCTTTTAACATCTGGATATGCTTTTTTATGAGTATTTAAAGGTTTCCATATGATTTAGTTGTGCAAAAAAAAAAAAAAAGAAGGAAATTATGGTTTATTATTATTTTTAGGTTTAATGAGATTTTATTAAATTTTCAAGTATATAACATCAAAAAATAACAACGGATGGAACAGAATGTAAAACAGGAAGCTGTGAAGCACCATAATACAAGATATTGTAAAAACAGGACAGTCAGGAAGGTACAGTGCAGGCTCTCGCAATAACACAATTATCAAAAGAGAAAGAAAAAAAAAAGAAAGGCTGGAGCCTAGAAGGAGGGCTTCCCGAGATCTATCACTTCCTTGGGAGCAGATGTAAGTAGGACCAGGGAACTGGAAGACATAAAGACGAGGGAGACAACAGAGGAAAAAAAAATGAAGGGAGAAAATGAGGAACAACTATTATTATTTTTAATAATAAAAGTCAATGAAAAAAAGGATAAGCATATGTTTTTTAAGAGAAAAAAATAAAAAGTATACAGATAAATGGTAATGGACAAATGTAGTGTGAATAGAGCTTTAGGCTAAGGTCCCATGTAGCAACCACAGCTAAAAAAAACGGTACGGAAAAAATGCATCAAAAATGTGGTATTTTTAATCGAGTTTTTGCTGAATTTTTCTCTGTGTTTTTTCTTCTCCCTATTAAATAGATAGGGAAACTGCATGTGTTTTCACAGCTAAAATGAGCATGCTGCTTTTTTCAAAAAATTGCATTTCCTGCAGCACATTTTCCACAATGTATGGATGAGATTAGCCAAAATATCATTTACTTTCCTGGTATTGTAAAACAGAGTTTTTTTCCTCTGTGTTTCCACAACATGGCACCTTAGCCTTAGGTTGAGGCCCCACGTTGCGGTTTTTGTTGCAGATTTTGTAGCGGTTTTTTGAGCAAAAACCAAGAATGGCTACAAAAGTAATTGGAAATATATAGGAAATACTTATACTTTTACCTTTTGCTCAATCCATTCCTGGCTTTAGCTAAAAAAAACAGCAACAAAATCTGCAACAAATATGGTTTTTCCCAGAGTCAACATTTATCACCTATTGACAGTGTAGGTCGCAAAGGACACCACTCATCACAGGAAAGGGGGGTGCCATGTTTTCCATTTGATAACACGACCAATGTGAAGAGGCTATTGAATTCCCCAGCCCCTTTTCAGCTATGAATTTTTCGCTGAATGTAGTCATAAGGAATATCACTGATCCGAGGACTATTTTGGGGTGGATATGACTTACTGATAAACATTTATTAAATTTTCCTGTAGGGAATTTAAAAAAAAAATTAAATTAACTCACTGTTTTTTAAGATATGAATTTTGTGCTGTATGTAGTCACAAGAGATACCACTGATCACAGGAAATCAGGTTCCTTGTTCCCTATTTCTCCAAACCACAAGACCAATATAAAGAGGCTATTGAATACACCAGCCCATTTTCAGCCTTTATTTACACCAAGATTTTGCTGTATATGTTCCTTGTGGGAAATAATTAAAGATTATTAAAGTGATTAGTTAAAAATACCAACATATACACAGACAAACAAATTAGCACAATTATTTATAATAAAAACAGTTATTATTAAATAAAATTAATAAAACTTAAAAAAGACATATTCAGTAATAAATATGATATTAAGCACACTTAGAGAACAAGTTAAAAAACAGAAAACTAGTTTGTTAAAAAATGTAAAGCTAATTTTTATGCAGCAAATCTGAAAACACACAAAAAAACCCCCCAGAAGGTTAAACAAGTGCTCACAGACCAAAATTAGCCATGTCCTTAATAAGTTTAATAATAAATTGTTATTTTGTTAATGATGATTGCTTACTTAGACTAAGGCCCCACGTTGGGGAAATACTTTTTTTTTTTTTTGCAGATTTTGCTGTGGTATTTTTAGCCAAAGTCAAGAGTCGCTTCAAAAGGACTGGGAAAAATAAAGTAAGTAGTGATATATTTTCTATTCAGATATATATTCCATTTAGATAAATCCACTCCTGGGTTTGGCTCAAAAAAACGCATTAAAATCTGCAATACAAAAGCAGCTTTTCTGCAACGTGGGGTTTTAGCCTTAAGGTTACTACAACATGTTTTTTTCTAATTAAGGGAAACACCAATTAATTACACCTATATCTCATTACTGGCAGGCTGTAACAGCAAAACCAGGCAGCCAGTGATGAGATATGGCTGTAAATAATCAGTATTTCACATTACAAAACTCAGTAAACACTACAGTAACAAGCCTACTTTGGCATTAAGGACTGCAGCAATGTGTATTTTTGTGCATTTTTAATGGGACTATTTTGGGGTTCATTTATTTTGGGGTGACTTATTGATAAATATTTATTAAAAAAGCTATGAATTTTGTGCTGTTCAATGTTACCTTTATTCTGTGGGTAATAACAATTACAACAAAACCAAAAATGTGTTTTTTGTAAGGTTTTACTACTTTTGTACAATGATAGCATATTTCATGCCATAAAAATATTTTCACATCACTGCATTACAAGACACATATTTTTTTTTCCATTTTTGCATTGACATATCTATATAAGGTCTTGTCATATTTTATTGTTAAAAACATATATATATATATATTTTGGGTTGCATGTTTATTGAGTAAATATATATATTTTTTGGTTAGGGGGAAAGAGGGGATGGAGACAACGTGATTCTGCCGCTATTCTTTGTAGTTTTTATTCTTTACATAGCTCACCTGCAGTGTTAATATCTTGCTAACTTTATTGTACAGGTAATTACAGTTTTGGCAGACATGTCTGATACCCTACTTTCACAGTGTAGTAGACCATGCCATGTCATCTTAATGCCTGCTACACCTACAGGTGCATCTCAATAAATTAGAATATCTTTGAAATGTTTATTTATTTCAGCAATTAAATTAAAAAAGTGACCTCCTATATTTTCTAGATTCTTTACACACAGAGTGTTCTATTTCACGTGTTTTATTTCTGTAAATGTTGATTATGGATTACAGGTAATGAAAACCCAAATCTAAGAAAATTAGAATATTGTAAAAAAGTTCAGTATTGTAAATTCAGTGTGTCACCTGCCAAGGTTTCCTAAGCCTTTAAATGGTCCCTCAGTCTGGTTCAGTAGGACACACAATCATGGAAGACTGTTGATTTACTGAATTACTGATTTACTGAAATGAATGAACGTTTCAAAGATATTCTAATTTATTGAGATGCACCTATATACCTTTTATTCCTATAGGCACGGTATCCCTATACAGCATTTTATTGAAGCTATATGCCAAGAAATCCTTCTGACCTACAATGTTTACCTCTGAAAAAAGATTCAAATCCATATATATTGAAATTATATTATTTGCAGTGGAGCTCAGATTGGCTGTTTTCTGTTAGTTAGTTATAATGATTTAAAATAATACATTCTTTTTTTTTAGTTAAATGTATAAAACAAGAATGATTTCAAATATTACTTCTAATTCCAAGTCACAGCTAAAAAAATGAGTTATTAATATCAGTTATACAAAGATTAGTGAGAGCACACTGCTACAGAAGTCATTTGTAATTTTTATCAAATATTGATACAAAGTAATCTTATTTTCTTGCCTACAATATGCAGAGGAAGCTGAAACACTGCATTTATTCATCATACTATGACAACCAAAGAGGAGTTAACTTGCATGGAGATTTTTCTTCCCCCTTGTTTTGCATGAGCTGATATAGCAGTCTACCCATTTGTTTTTTCATTTAGCAGTTGCTCAAAATTTATAAACTGCTGCTAAACACAATCTTAGGTTTGAGGGGAAGTAAATGCAACCAATAGAGGAGAAAATAATTGAAAAGTTGGAGCAGCAGAACAACTGATATTTCTAATTTGGTTTGTGTTAATGCAATTGTAAATGTAAGGTGATAAATCCAGTGTTGCCCTAAGGAAAGTATCTGCTCCCAAAAAATGCTAAGTTAATTATGAAGTAAAATCAGGCAAACATAAACAATTGATTCAATTTTACTTTTCCATTTTGCAGATGCTTCCAATTTCGATATGTATGTTAGAGCACAAGGTTGAATGTATAACTTGACTTTACTCTTAGTATATACAGATGTGTTCATACTCAACTGATCTCAAATTTGGTTAAAGATTACAATTTGTCCTGAAACCAGTTCAACACCATACCATAACATTCTAACAAAACCTTTAAAAACCCTTAAAATTCACCCTCCCTCAATGGATAGCTAGCTGACCATTTTGGGATAACTTGTCACCACACCATGTTGTTGAGAAATGCTGCTAAATTTGTTACAGACATCTGGACGTGTCTGGCCAAGAAGACAATGAAGATAAAACATATCATATGTATAATTGTCATGTTGTCAGACATTGCCTCTTGTGAAATATTCCACTTTTGGTGTATATACAGTCATATGAAAAAGTTTGGGCACCCCTATTAATCTTAATCATTTTTAGTTCTAAATATTTGGGTGTTTGCAACAGCCATTTCAATTTGATATATCTAATAACTGATGGACACAGTAATATTTCAGGATTGAAATGAGGTTTATTGTACTAACAGAAAATGTGCAATATGCATTAAACCAAAATTTGACCGGTGCAAAAGTATGGGCACCTCAACAGAAAAGTGACATTAATATTTAGTAGATCCTCCTTTTGCAAAAAATAACAGCCTCTAGTCGCTTCCTGTAGCTTTTAATCAGTTCCTGGATCCTGGATGAAGGTATTTTTGACCATTCCTCTTTACAAAACAATTCCAGTTCAGTTAAGTTTGATGGTCGCCGAGCATGGACAGCCCGCTTCAAATTATCCCACAGATGTTCAATGATATTCAGGTCTGGGGACTGGGATGGCCATTCCAGAACATTGTAATTGTTCCTCTGCATGAATGCCTGAGTAGATTTGGAGCTGTGTTTTGGATCATTGTCTTGCTGAAATATCCATCCCCGGCGTAACTTCAAATTCGTCACTGATTCTTGTACATTATTCTCAAGAATCTGCTGATACTGAGTTGAATCCATGCGACCCTCAACTTTAACAAGATTCCCGGTCCCGGCATTGGCCACACAGCCCCAAAGCATGATGGAACCTCCACCAAATTTTACAGTGGGTAGCAAGTGTTTTTCTTGGAATGCTGTGTTTTTTGGACGCCATGCATAACGCCTTTTTGTATGACCAAACAACTCAATCTTTGTTTCATCAGTCCACAGGACCTTCTTCCAAAATGAAGCTGGCTTGTCCAAATGTGCTTTTGCATACCTCAGGCAACTCTGTTTGTGGCGTGCTTTCAGAAACGGCTTCTTTCGCATCACTCTCCCATACAGCTTCTCCTTGTGCAAAGTGTGCTGTATTGTTGACCGATGCACAGTGACACCATCTGCAGCAAGATGATGCTGCAGCTCTTTGGAGGTGGTCTGTGGATTGTCCTTGACTGTTCTCACCATTCTTCTTCTCTGCCTTTCTGATATTTTTCTTGGCCTGCCACTTCTGGGCTTAACAAGAACTGTCCCTGTGGTCTTCCATTTCCTTACTATGTTCCTCACAGTGGAAACTGACAGGTTAAATCTCTGAGACAACTTTTTGTATCCTTCCCCTGAACAACTATGTTGAACAATCTTTGTTTTCAGATCATTTGAGAGTTGTTTTGAGGAGCCCATGATGCCATTCTTTAGAGGAGATTCAAATAGGAGAACAACTTGCAATTGGCCACCTTAAATACCTTTTCTCATGATTGGATACACCTGGCTATGAAGTTCAAAGCTCAGTGAGGTTACAAAACCAATTTTGTGCTTCAGTAAGTCAGTAAAAAGTAGTTAGGAGTATTCAAATCAATAAAATGATAAGGGTACCCAAATTTTTGCACCAGTCAAATTTTGGTTTAATGCATATTGCACATTTTCTGTTAGTACAATAAACCTCATTTCAATCCTGAAATATTACTGTGTCCATCAGTTATTAGATATATCAAATTGAAATGGCTGTTGCAAACACCCAAATATTTAGAACTAAAAATGATTAAGATTAATAGGGGCGCCCAAACTTTTTCATATGACTGTATGTGTGGCGCAATAGTTATCATGATTTCTAACTCCAAATACCAAGAAATTTGAGCACCAAAAGTCTGGAACCATCTATAATTAGAAATGAGCAAAACAGTCTGGATTGAACTGGTTTTAACTTAATGTTTTGGGCTCAACCTGAATCTGAACGTTTTGGGTTTCTCACCCATGCATCAGTATTACATTCTGAGGTCTCTTCAGACTGGAGGCATAGTAAGTGGAGACCTATGGGAGGTGCTGCAACATAATAAACAGTGATGATCACTTTGCCTTACCTCTCATGGGCTCCGTCGCAGCTTCCAGAGGTCCTTCAGTAGGTTCTTCTGACCTCCTGGCTGATGTCACTTGCCCTGAGCACAGTTTAGGCTTATTATTAGACCTCACTGGTCACATAAATAGGTCACGTGGGTTAGCATTGGCCTTAGAATAGGCCATTAATATCAGACGGTCATTAGTCCGACAGCTGGGTCCTCCACTGATCAGCTGTTCTTAGCAGCCGCTATATGGAGAACAGAGCAGGAAGCGTGATAGCTGTTCTCTGTGTGGTGACCATGATGAGTTACTGCAGCTCGGCTCCCATTTACTTCTATAAGAGCTGAGCTGCAGTAACTTAAAAAGCCAGCACAAAGAGTACAGATCTACTTTTGGCTTTGTTCTCCATATAGCAGCTACTGACAGCAGCTGATCAGCAGGGGTCTCAGCTGTCAGACCCCTGCTGATCTGATATTAATAAACTATTCCAAATATAGACCACCAATATTGTTTGTTTTGAAAACCCCCTTAATATTTTTATTAGGGAATGGAGATATGCCTATCTCTCTATCTCTATCTACAGTATATGTGAATGTTGCTATATAAATATGACGTCTATGGTGTATTTGAGTTATTGAAATACATACAGTGTCTGTGCAGTGAACAATATTTCTGCACTTGGAACATGAAGATTTTCTGCTGTGCAGTTTAGTTAAAGCAAACAAGTAATTGCCTAAATATTAGCTTGAAACCCATCTGTGTTCTGGAGCGAGTGAACCTGTGGATAATTGTTTCCTGTCAGTAGGAGATTAGTTGAAATGGAAAAATTAAATATAAAAAACCCAAACATGTACTTTAAATCAACCGATGAAGTTTTACACTGGTAATGAAATAATATTGCAAAACAATATTTCCTAAATCTAGGACCTCATGCTTTGGGCATTATGATTTTTGAACCATATTACCATGTGAATTGTAGTTCTGTTTAAGTTTTACAGATCTTTCTCCAGAAACGCTATAATCTTTCCCACATCCCTGAAGACTTAACCCCATACAGTACTGCATTTATCGGAGCAGGCTTCAATTTTCTAATGCAAAAAAGTCTGCATGTCCCCGTATTTTGATAAAGTGTTATGCATGGCTCCATCGAGATGCATTAACAACATGAAGCCTTATTTAGCACATAACAGCAAGAAAATTTGAGCAGTATGAAAGTTCTTAGTTCATAATGTCAACTAAGCATCTTAATATATTTTTCCTAAAACAGACTCTAAACACTTCTGAGCACTGGATTACTTAATGGGACTTCACTATACAGTATACAGAGGTAATTACTTCTGGCTCTGTGCACTATATAAACTGGGGATCTGACACAGCCTCAAACAACTGATCAGTGGCGGGTTGATATCAGCCCCCCACTAATCAGATATTTATGGCTTATCATACCAGTTTGTCACTCATAACATGATGGATATTTTTCAGTTATGGTGTAACTGCTTTTCACCATATCCCCCTCAAAACAGCCACAGTTTGATCCCATGACAGCCACTATAAAAGGGGTGATTCAATGTATAGAAATAATTTTGTCATTTAATAGTCTATGGAGTAATTTGAAGAGGTCAGGCAAGGAGTTAAAATAACAAAAAGTCATACTCATCATTCAAAAATCATATCCAGTTGCAGTTCCCTGGTTCTCCGGGATGGTCTTCAGTTCTGGCACTTCAGGGGTGAAGTCAATTGCCCACGAGGTGGCTGTTGCAGCCAATCATTGGCCTCAGTGGTCCATACAATGATCAGTTTGTCATCCCTCTGCATTGAGGACATACCTGACTATTGCACAACACACTGAGTTTAGTGATTGACTGCATGTGGGGGGGCATCTGACATCATTCCTGAAGTGCCAGAACCAAAGATCGGCACCGAAAACAGAAATGTTCCACATTGTTTACTTCTTAAAGAAACATCATACATAGAAGTGAATGTTAACAGCAAACAAAAATAAAGATTCTTCCACTTTTTGTCAGCCAATCAGACATCATCCCGAATGTTCCCAGAATAAACAGTCTTTTAGAAATCCAGCAGAGAACACAGTTAATTTACTTGCTGATTTGTTCTATTTATGGATGTACACTAGTGAGGGGATGGGACTGTATCATGTTAACCACAAGAAGTTAGAATCTGCTAACCCATGGAGATTTTCTGCACTGTGTCTCCAGGCTCAGACACAAATTGCTGGGAGTTAGTTTTTTTGGGGGGGGAATTTTAAGGTTAATGTTCCTTTAAAACTGACAACAAAAACATATAGTTATATAAAAGTATAACTTAATGTTATATAAGCACTATGTTTTGTGTTGTCTCTTTCACAAAAGATTCATGCTACATAGCCTTGATAGGAGCTAATATATATTTGTACAAATGTGGCCTGTTATTGTCCCAGAAAGAAGGATACAATATTATCCATATGTTTCCATTTTTCCCAGCAGATCATTTTCATCGTACTCCTAGTTCGCATTTGTTTACTAAAGTGAGTTTAGTTGAAAGTTATTATTGTACCCAGTGAAGCATACTGCTATTTATTGTTCTGCAGCTATTGGGACAAAGTGTTCTTATGCCTAGGTTTATTTTCCCCTGTCCTCATTATTGCATGAAATATATTTGTATGGGGGAAGATAGCACAGTCAATAGAATATTTAATATGTTCTTTATAGCTTACATGCTATTGCTTACTGTACATTATATTATTCTTTATATTAAAGACACAAATAAATGGGCTATTTACACATCAGAATGGAAGACAGTTACATGGAGAAAAGAAGTTACTATAATATTTCTGCTTCTATTTAGGTATTGTATTATTTATACTTTATTTTATGGTAACCGTGCAACAGCTGTTTACTGTTTTTCAAAAGTCTAGAAAAATATGCCCAAATTTTGAAGAATTTGCCAAAGTCTCACGGACCACTTGGTTTAATAAAGGAACTGTACATTTCTTGTTCATATTACAGTTGTGTCCCAGTTTTAAGTTGTACAGAGGAATCCTATGACACTTATAGAGGTCTATGTGCTCACATTTTACCACCACATGCCTACAAATTCATATGGAGTATGACAAAGTATGTAAAAATGGCACCATGTTGCATCAGATAGCAGCTGATAATATACAGATATCCTCTTCTAATACCGTTGTCGCTGGAAAGAATACCTGTAGAATACAATTCTGTATTGTACCATATGGTGGCACATGGAGTGACTATGGCTCTCTGATGGGGAACTGTAGAGTCTCTTTGTATACAGGCTCCATGCACATGGACTTTAAAATTTCACTAACAGAAATAGAAGTGTGTAAACAGAAGCTTATTGTTGTGGGCTTGTATGTATTTTGTTTAGGCTAAAATCAGATTATGCTGATTGTACAAAAAACTGATCACGGTCATTAACCCCTTCAGCACCTTGGTCAAAGCTGACCAAGGAGCCATTTTACCCAGGATCGCCAGCACCTGGAGCGAGATTTGGGGGCCAGCATCCTGTTGAAGGCTCCCAGGCTTGTCTGCCATTGATTTGTTTGGCAGATTTCTTTATGCAGCCTGCCATACAATTGCCAATATGCATTAGTATTGTAATGCATTGTATTAGTGAGCAGACCCCCTGGGGTTCAAGAACCCTAGGGAGTCTAATAAATGCAATTGAAGAAAAGAAAAAAAAGAGTAAAAAAATATTTAAAAAAAAAAAAAAAAAAAAAAAAAATATATATATATATATATATATATATACAGTCATATGAAAAAGTTTGGGCACCCCTATTAATCTTAATCATTTTTAGTTCTAAATATTTGGGTGTTTGCAACAGCCATTTCAATTTGATATATCTAATAACTGATGGACACAGTAATATTTCAGGATTGAAATGAGGTTTATTGTACTAACAGAAAATGTGCAATATGCATTAAACCAAAATTTGACCGGTGCAAAAGTATGGGCACCTCAACAGAAAAGTGACATTAATATTTAGTAGATCCTCCTTTTGCAAAAAATAACAGCCTCTAGTCGCTTCCTGTAGCTTTTAATCAGTTCCTGGATCCTGGATGAAGGTATTTTTGACCATTCCTCTTTACAAAACAATTCCAGTTCAGTTAAGTTTGATGGTCGCCGAGCATGGACAGCCCGCTTCAAATTATCCCACAGATGTTCAATGATATTCAGGTCTGGGGACTGGGATGGCCATTCCAGAACATTGTAATTGTTCCTCTGCATGAATGCCTGAGTAGATTTGGAGCTGTGTTTTGGATCATTGTCTTGCTGAAATATCCATCCCCGGCGTAACTTCAAATTCGTCACTGATTCTTGTACATTATTCTCAAGAATCTGCTGATACTGAGTTGAATCCATGCGACCCTCAACTTTAACAAGATTCCCGGTGCCGGCATTGGCCACACAGCCCCAAAGCATGATGGAACCTCCACCAAATTTTACAGTGGGTAGCAAGTGTTTTTCTTGGAATGCTGTGTTTTTTTGACGCCATGCATAACGCCTTTTTGTATGACCAAACAACTCAATCTTTGTTTCATCAGTCCACAGGACCTTCTTCCAAAATGAAGCTGGATTGTCCAAATGTGCTTTTGCATACCTCAGGCGACTCTGTTTGTGGCGTGCTTTCAGAAACGGCTTCTTTCGCATCACTCTCCCATACAGCTTCTCCTTGTGCAAAGTGTGCTGTATTGTTGACCGATGCACAATGACACCATCTGCAGCAAGATGATGCTGCAGCTCTTTGGAGGTGGTCTGTGGATTGTCCTTGACTGTTCTCACCATTCTTCTTCTCTGCCTTTCTGATATTTTTCTTGGCCTGCCACTTCTGGGCTTAACAAGAACTGTCCCTGTGGTCTTCCATTTCCTTACTATGTTCCTCACAGTGGAAACTGACAGGTTAAATCTCTGAGACAACTTTTTGTATCCTTCCCCTGAACAACTATGTTGAACAATCTTTGTTTTCAGATCATTTGAGAGTTGTTTTGAGGAGCCCATGATGCCACTCTTCAGAGGAGATTCAAATAGGAGAACAACTTGCAATTGGCCACCTTAAATACCTTTTCTCATGATTAGATACACCTGGCTATGAAGTTCAAAGCTCAGTGAGGTTACAAAACCAATTTTGTGCTTCAGTAAGTCAGTAAAAAGTAGTTAGGAGTATTCAAATCAATAAAATGATAAGGGTACCCAAATTTTTGCACCAGTCAAATTTTGGTTTAATGCATATTGCACATTTTCTGTTAGTACAATAAACCTCATTTCAATCCTGAAATATTACTGTGTCCATCAGTTATTAGATATATCAAATTGAAATGGCTGTTGCAAACACCCAAATATTTAGAACTAAAAATGATTAAGATTAATAGGGGTGCCCAAACTTTTTCATATGACTGTATATATATATATATAAATTCAAATTACCCCCCTTTCCCTAGAACACAAATAAAAATACTTAAATACTGTGAAACACTTATACATTAGGCATCCCTGTGTCCAAAAACACCTGGGAAAAAAAAATCAAAAGTGCCAAAATGCAATTTTTTTCACTGTTTTGCCTCTGATAAAGATTTGAATGAAAAGCGATCAAAGCAATAGACATTCCCCAAAATGGTATAACTAAAAAGTATACCTGGATCCACAAAAAAAAAGATACCCTACGCATCCCCGCACATGAAAATATAAAAAAAGTTATGGATGTCAGAATATGGCGACTTTAAGAAAAAATATTTTTTGGATTTTTGTTAAGGGGTTAAAACGTAAATAAAGCTATATAAATTTGATAACCCTGGAATTATACCAAAACATAGAATACAGGTGACACATCATTTTGGCTGCAGAGTGTATGCCTTAAAAACGAAGCCCACAAGAAAGTCGCAAAAATGCACTTTTTCTCCAATTCCACCCAATTCTGAATTTTTATCCAGCTTCCCAGTACATTGTACAGAATAATAAGTTGTACCGTTATGAATAACAATTTTCCTGCAAACATTAAGTCCTAATATGGCTCTGTGAATGGAAAAATAAAAAAGTTATGTGGTTTGGAAGGCGGGGGAGTCAAAAACGAAAATCGAAAAATGTCACCGATAGGAAGGGGTTAATAAATCTACCCCACTGTATTATCTATTTTATCACATGTTCTATGAACATGACTTACAATGTTTACAAAATGTATTTAGTCTTATGGGTTTATTTGAATTATATTCATTGATCTAAGGGCATAAAGATAGATACACAACATCACTACTTTATCTGCACCTGTGTACAGATCTATACAACCTAAAACATGAAAGACTGAAGTTCCTCACAGCCATTCTTTCCCTACTATTAATTATCAACATCAGCACCTGGTGAGCAAAATGTTCCAAATACCTTAAATGATATTTTAAGAATGTTTTAATCATTATAAGATAAGTTAATAGTTATCTCTTTGGAATTCTTGTATTGCGGTGTAGAAAGCCTAAGAAGCCAGTGGGACACAGTTCTGCTGCTAATTCTGTACTTTACTCAGCTTTCTAGTTTTAAGCTCAGAGAATTACACATACATGTTCTTGCATTTAATATTCATGGCAAAAATGTTTTTTTTTTCTTTTATTTTGTTATAGATATATTTTGTTTGTACTGTATAGCTTGAAGATCCCAAGTACCAGTGCAAAATCTGTAACAGGGCTTCTCAAACAGTATGCATTATTATTTCTACTGGTCTTTTTATATGGGAAGGAGAACCCTGTTGGGCAAGCTACATAGTGTGTATGCAACCCCTTTATTTACTTACCTGCTTATCTTCTGGCTCTTGTATGGATATTATTGTAAGGCTACTTGCACATGATTGTGCGTTTTGTCAGTGTGCTATCCCAAAAAACTTCCTCTACACCTCAACAAAGCTCACTAGAGAGAAGGGCTTGGTAGGCCAGATAGCCCAATGTGTGATCAAAAGGAGCAGTCTACTGGCATTCTTCCCAGAAAAGGATGTGGCCGGTCTGTCCCTGGTATGAATAATTGTACAGAGAAGTCTTCATCCAAATATACTCTTGATAATTACTACATTAAAATGGAAGTAACAAGAATCGATTAACTAGCAATATTATCGATCAGCTCTCAATGCAGATTATCTGCATGTGTAAATCAGCCTCAAAGAACTGTAAATTCATTCTAAATCTAATCACCGCACCTTGTAGGGATGATTCTACAGTTTACAAATATGCCTCGGATTTTCAGCTTTGGAGCCCATTGTAAATACCCAGTTTATTCATATTTAAATGAGGAGGAAGTGCTTTGGAGGCATGCCTTAGCTTATTTGGGCTTTGGACTCAACAAGCTAACCACTCCCCCTGATTTGCATACAAGAGGTTTCCATTGAAAATGGGGTTCCATTATAACTCAAATTATTCTTTATATTTTCCAAAGGAAAAAATGAGAGCTGAAGTTTGATTGTTTGGTATAGGTAAATGCTGCACTTTTCCTTGCATCAGTTTCTATACATCCACAGGTATTATTGACAATATTAGCACCCCCTTTTCTGTTCTCTACATTGTATCTTCAAACGTATTCACCTGTTTTAGAAGGTTGTATCATTGGGATATACAGATTAGTTTGTAGAAGTAATCTCTTGGTGCTGTCTAGACACTGCTCATATTTCTGCTGATCTCTTTGGTGTCCAATCTCCTCTTTTTTTTCTCTTTTTTTGAAGCGTTTCTAACTAATGTTTGCCAAATGATATCGGACATGCTTGCCTACCTGAAAGGTAATATTTGTTGAGGGAAGATAGCTCTGCAGCACCTGGATATATTATTATTTTGGACATACCACAGTGCAGAGTTGTGATGAAAAATAAGTAGTAACAATAGGGGTATGTTCACACAGAGTTTTTTGCAGGATGATTTTGACGCGGAATCCGCCTCAAAATCTACCTAAAAAAACCCCTCACTTTTGAGGATGAGATGTTGTAGCAGCTGGATCTTGTAAGGGTGCCATCTGTGTGTAGCCAATATCCGTCTAATGGACGCTCAACTGATGCCACACTCCAGAGACATACGTCGAGTGCTACGCTGTGGGCTCTTGGTAAATGCTGGCAGAACAGCCACTGATGTTTCGTCATTGGTGATAGTTTTCATACATCCAGATTTGGGCTTATCCAACACTGAACCAGTTGCACGAAATTTGGCGAGCAGTTTGCTAACTGTGGCATGGGAGATGGGTGGTCTCGTAGGGTTTCTTGCATTGAAATCTGCTGCAATGACCTGGGTACTGCGTTCACCAGACATCAACACAATGTCTGTCTGCTCCTCGTCGGTTAACCTCTGTGACATGTCAATGGCTGTAACAATAAGAAATGTGTCAACAACTCGATAATGAATAAAGCTATGTTAAAAATGAGCACACCATTGTTTTTCTTGTGCAATTCTCCATGTGTTTGATGTGTCACATGACCCCCTTCCCATTGAAAAAAGTAAAGTTGAATGCAAAATGGCGGCTTTGCAGATGGCCGCCATGGTCGTCACCCGACCTTAAATGTTTCCCCCCTCTCATGTACTAATATGCCACAAATGGTAAGGTAATATCAGCAACCACTTCCATTTTATTTGGATGTATCCATACTTATGGCCCACCCTGTATATATAGATGTGTAAGATGGTAGATGACACCTCCTTCCAAAGTGGCTTTAGGTAAGAAACTTTGTTAGTTCCTTACCTGTTTCTCTGTCCTTTGAATGTCCTATTGTGTATTATATGACATGTAATAAGTTGTTTATTGCTGAATATATGCTGATGACTTATTGCACTATTACTTTAATTCTGGTTGCTGCTGAGTCATTGTACCTACTTCAGTTTAGTACCTTCCGGAAAGAGCGCATCAAGCTAATTCTATTCAAACAGAGCAGAACCCAGTTTCACCTATTGCATGTGCGGTAGACGGTGGCCTTGAGGAGGCCTCAGAGAAGAACAATGGGCTAGTATAGAGGAGACATTGCTTGGACTTGATATGCTCTTGATTCATGCATATTTATAGGTGCAAGTCTTCTTCTATTACTGTATTACCTCTGGACTAAGGCTGGGTTCAAATCTGTGCTGAGTCTCCATTTGGAGACTTCATCGCAGTGACTGTTGAAAATCACTAGATGAAAAAGTTCTGCAAGTCCGACTTTTTTGTACAGCAGTTTCAGCTTAAAAGAATGCGCACACACAATGGATCCCATTATAGCCATTGGCATTCTTTAGTGATCCATGTGGGGGACCAGAAAAACAGACACACGGGTGCAGATGTGAACATAGCGTAACATGTGTTCTCTGGCATCAACTCTAAAACACATGCATGATCAGGTGAAGGAGATGGTGATATGTATTTGGTGATATCAAATGTGTGTTTTCATTTTTTTTTTTCATTAACAAGGCAGGAAAAAGTCTATTTTTACATTTTTTTAAAAACAACTTAGGTGCTGCTGTCAGAATGGACAGCAGTATATAAGGGGTTGAATAGTAAGTATGCTTATGATTGATAATAGGGGGCGATATCATGAACAAAAGTCTGTAGTACCCCCTCCCCAGGTGTAATCTGAAGGGATAGGAGAATAATAAAATCCTTCTCTGCTCTCCCTACACTGTCAGCTGTATGTGTTCTCCTGCACACTGATTAAAATAAAAGTGCAAGTATATGCACCTCTGCTTTAACCAGTGATATCTCTAAATCTAAGGGGGCTACAGACATGATCTTGGTCTTGTTTTAAAGTCAAAATTTTTGGTATTAAAACAAGACAAGATCATTGCTGTAGCCCTTGCAGCTCCAGAGTTAGAGCCATTTAAAGTTGCAGTGTTTCTGAACAAGCTGTACTTGGGGTGAACAGTAATGCACTTAGCTCAAGCCCAGAGTCCTGCTCTTCCAAAACTCTAGAGGGGTTAATCTAAAATGTAATAAATTTGTCTTTGGCTCCTACTGTCCCCACAAGTTTGCAAAAAGTAAATATAGATTAGGTTTGCTACCTTTTTGTGTGCTATTGTTGTGAGTGGTTTGGGTATATTGGTGTCTCGCCTACCATAAAAAGGCAGGTGGTAGTGTGGTAGTAGCTATATTGGTGGATGTGTTATTGTAGAAGGTCACTTCACTCCTGTGTAGCCTAGTGGGATATGTGAATTGGAAGGGAGTATGGAAGCAGAGTTCTTTTTTTTTTTATCCAGGGTTAAACGTTTGGGGAGTAAGATGTATGGAGAATTGGTATACAGTCAGTTGGATATAGCTTGTATTAGACCGATCCCTGAAAAATAGATGGAAAGTGGGATATATTTTTATATTAGAGCATTAAGTGGAGGGATTAAGTAATTAACCCTTGCACTTAAGGATTAGTCAAATTTTTGAGATGTGGTCATTAGCTAGCCTGCAATGACATTATAAGTACTATTCTACTAGAATGATAAATATTTTTCCCATTTCACATTTCCTACTTTGGAATATGCTATTTATATGTGACCTGAAGAACTTTGGTATTTTTATGCTTTACCCACATAAGGGTCATAATTCATTCCCCTATTCTATTCATTTTTTAGCTCACCCGAAAATTAACCTCTTAAAAAATTGCTTGCTAAATTATTCAGACTAACGCTACTGCATCTGCATGCACTTGACCTTCACGGCTTGCACTTCCAATTAAAGATCTTTCAATCTCACGGTTTCTGTGTTTCCCATTACACATCAGTTCCCCAAGGGTTGATCTCCTTCTGCCTTACGCCATTATTTACTTCCTTACTGTTTGTACTTGGTTCAAGTACATTGTTTGTGTTTAAAAGCTTGATCTTCTTTTGATTTACGCCATCATTTACATCTACAATGCTTGTACTTTCTTTTCTTTTCGCAGCACAGTTTAGAAAAGCCTGGCAGCAGTGTTACTTCTGAATAAATCATCTAAGACAAATTTAATCCTATTGACTTATTCTATAATGAAACATAGCTGAAATCCCACAAACCATTTCCTGTAAAGCACAACAATAATTAACTAGGAAGCCCCTATAATATATATTACCAATGAAATATATCTATAACTCATATTCCACAATGTTGTACATATAATGTATTCTCACACATCTGTAGCATATATCATGGTAAGCCATTTGACTGGTTTGGTCAACCTTTCCCCACTTTAAATTTCCCCCCGGCAGTGCCATGCCTTGCTACTGTAAGAACAGGTGATTAGATTTTGGGAGTCATAATGTAAGTGTTGTCAGACCAAAGGTTTAAGAGGACATTATGACAATGACCCTTCAAACCTCCTTAGTCAAAGAGTAGAATACTCGTAAAGTCCTGCTCAAGAAATATCCACCCTGTATTTCTTCTGCCAGAAGAATATGAAATTTCTTAAGGGAGACTGTAGTACTCAGTTACCTTTCACTGTTAGTTAATTGTGGAACAGTTTACCCATCAACAATGCTGGTCCACCATGGGGAGCACCATTAAACAATTCACTACAGTAGCTCACCAGATATTAACAACACTGCTCACTAAAATAGATAACCTACTTTAATAATAATCTGCTACTCTTAGCCTCTTTACTGTCATGGACCACAAGGAATATTACCTCTGCCTTGTGGTCCATGCCTAGGAACGAATCAAGAACAGTTATCCATCCTAGACCACCATGAACTAACCCCTATTATCCATGAAAAGCCATGAGGAATGCTCATTATGTATGCCTAATCCAGTGCTTAAATGTCTCGTGCCAAGTAAAAACTAGTCAAAGAAATGTCTACCAAGCAAACAAAATCTATGATTGGTATCTAACATAAATGTATTTTTTTTTTTTGTAATTGCATACCTTTGGCTAAACTATTTAATATTTGTTAGAGTATGAAGTGATGTGAGTGCATATCTCCAATGTCTGCTTAAGGCTAAGGCTCCACGTCGGAAACGTGCTGCGTTTTTTTCAGCAGTTTTCCTCTGTAGACTTTATGCTCCTATTATACCTATCTGGAAAACGGCCTCTTTTCCGTAGATTTAATTGACATGTTGCGATTTTCAAAAATGCAGCTTTTCCGCTTCAGATTTTTTTTCTGCAATAAGTGGATGGGATTAGCCAGAATCCCATCCACTTTGCAGGTAATGTAAAAAGCAGTGTTTTTTACTGCTGCGTTTCCGCCGCCGCCAAAATGCTGCATTTTCACAGCGTGGAGCCCCGGCCTAAAGGGGTATTCTGTTTAAAAAACTATTGTGGTGGGTGAGGCTTTGGGTGAATGGTATTAAATAATAAACTACACTGCATTTACCTGAAAAAAATACTTTTCCATTCTAGGTTCATACACTCTGGAGCTCCCCACCAGTTTGTGCTCATGTTTTAGGTAGACTAACTCATAACTAACTTTGAGTCTAAATTTGTGGGTCCTACCACCATCACTGATTTCTTTTTTTAGGTAGGTGTCACATAACCTCCATAACAGTCCCAGCTACAGTGCTCTCATGAGCTGCTGCAACCGAAAAACTGCTGCAAGTGCTTTATGTCCCTTATACAACTAAACAATGAAGACACCAAAAATGATTTCTAACATACATATTTCAGTTTGAAATCAAAGCTAACAATGTCAGGTTTTTATAATCCAACCAGTCCTAGTATGAACATTGTATTATTATATGGTGGTAATTCACATAGAAACTGTCAATCTCTGCACATTTAAAATACAGACTTTCCACATTTGACTGAATCTTTTAAATCTACTAAAACAGCAGAGATATTTGTTTACTCCTTCCTCCACTCCGACACTTCAAGATTTCACAATCTATATGGAATAAAAAAAATACTGAATTAGTTTTTTTTTCCATTGGTCAAAGGTTAATATGGACTGGAAAAGTGTAAAATTGCATTCCATATTCTGTACGGTAAACACCTTCTTACTGCATTCCAGATCAATCTAGTCAGAGAGGCATTAACATTTTTGCGAAGAGCATTTCCTTTTACACTTTAGTGTGAATTTACAGTGCTGCTGATGCATAACCTATTCAGCTTTCAAAAATGTCTATCTATCTATCTATCTATCTATCTATCTATCTATTTATCTATCTATTGTGTGTGTATATATATCTGTATACACATAGTCATGAGTAAAGCAAAATATACCATCTTTCAATTATATGGTTTTAAGTATCAGGACATAATAAAAAAAAATTTGCTCCTTAGAAGGTCTTAAAATTAGGTAAATTATTGACAAAAAGATGTAAGGCACCCAAATAGAGATGTTGGATTGCTGCTAATGCTAGGTTCAGATCTGCATTGGAGTCCTTTGCCGCAGATTCCGCTTTAAATCGACGGAGAGAAAAGTCTTTTCTCTCTGCCGGTTTCAGTATAAAACTGGCAGAAACCATCATAGTCTATGGGGTCCGCAGGTTTTCACAGGTAACCACTTTTTAAGCAGAGTCTCCGTCTTTTGGGTCCCCATGCGGACCCGAATGATGGAGACCTGAACACTAGTATGAACCTAAATTTGGCATACATTGTGCGTTTTTTTCCTGCTGCAGCTAAGGAATCGTGTAGCCAAATGCTGCTAAAAAATGCATTGCCACAATATTTTTTCATTGAGTTTTTGCTGTATTTTTTTCTTCCCCGAAAAAATCTAAAGGGACAATGCTCGCTAAAATTAACATGATGCATTTTTTCAAAAATGTGTGGATGAGGTTAACCAAAATCTCATTCATTTTACTTTTACTGTATAACACGTAGATGCTGTGTTACCAAAATATGGGGCCTTAGCCTAAGACTGAAGCCTTATGTCGTGGAAAAGCTTTTTTTTTTTTTGTTGCAAATTTTGCTGCTTGTTTTTAAGCCAAAACCATGAGTAGACTTAGCAAAAGGGAAGAGTATAAGTAATTCCTTCCTTCCTACTGCTGCAAATGCAGAAAAATCGGCAACAGAAAAAGCAGCTTTTCCACAACATGTGGCCTCAGCTTAAAGGGGTAATACTCCAATAAAAGGGATTTTCCAGATCCTAAAAAAACATTTGGCCAGTTGATTTCAAATAGTGATGTCATAAAGGGTGCAAGGGAACACACCATTGTGTTGTGATGAAAGCATGAAGCGGTGATAACCTCAGGGACAAGTGTTACAGTAACAATGTCAATTCTAAATGGTAAGTGGAGGTTGGTTTTACATCTTGAGCCATTTTGAGCAGTCAGACTAAAAATAAAATTTCTATAAACAACTAATGGCCTGTACAAGAACATTGCCTTTTTCTTCTTCTCCGACTCTTGATAAATGATGCTAATAATGTTGCTTTAAACTATATTCTGCCATAGCTTTTTATTTTTTCATGATGGAGTCTTGAATCTGGGAATCCATTTTTATTCTGTTCTCAGCAATATTATTACAAGATAAAAATCCAGACAGCAAGGCAGTTTATGTACAGGTTTCTATCTTTGCCTTTTCTCTACCAACATATGTTCAGATAATTTTTAATGTGAACATGGTCATGATAATAAGGGTGTGCAGCTACAGAGGCTAGAACTCAAGACACATATTTTTTGCTTTTGGTAAAATATGACCTACTCATATTCATATTACATTTCTTATAAAGTTTGTAACATCAGGAAAATATCAAATTAACTCATGTCATACTACTTAATCAGACTATTATAAATGGATGAAATCCTGTGTTATTAATGAGGTGAGGTTAACTGTACAGACCTCAATTTATTGCTTGAGAAGAATGTACTGTATAGTGCTATAAATAAATTATCTAAATAATAGTTAAGAGATCACAGATTGTAAGCTAATGGTATTATGGGAAAACCTGGAAACTTATGTACTAAGTAAGCCATATAAATATCATATTCGTCTGATTTTAGGAGCAAGCATTTTACATTTCAGTCTGTGTTAATGTACAGATGTAGCAGAGCTGAGCTAATTCTGCAAATTTTACAACAGTATTAACACAATACATCAACAATACATGAATGCTGATGTATAGAGCATAGTCTGTTGCCTCTGCTGTATCTCTCATGATTTGCAATTATTCAATGACATAGCCTAAATCATATCGAACCTTTTAAGAAACTTTGCATCAATAGTAATGTTTGTGTAAATTAGGAGTAACACTATGTACCTCATTTAAATCTCATTTACTGCACCTAGAAAGTAGAGGAGGATCTGCTTACCTAACTAATTCCTCAATCTCAGAAGCATCAGTAGGATTATGAAGGGCGGTACATCCTCATCTCCCTCCTCCCCTTTCCATAGACATCTATTGTGAGATGTAACCTGTCACCTCT
Organism: Leptodactylus fallax; assembly: GCA_947044405.1. Classification (NCBI taxonomy): domain Eukaryota; kingdom Metazoa; phylum Chordata; class Amphibia; order Anura; family Leptodactylidae; genus Leptodactylus; species Leptodactylus fallax. The sequence goes on from CAMRHE010000123.1 coordinate 4,252,694, forward strand.
TCTGAAGTTCTGTCTTGCTGTACCCATCACATATAGATGAATGGAGTAGCAGCACATATACTCAACCTGTCACTCCATTTACTGTATATAGTGCACACAGGACCATTGTTCTCATGGACAGAGGATAACTTGAATTCACTGGAATACCTTTAAAAGAAAATTTGTATTTATTGTGGTTTTCTGCAACATGTTAATGCAGCCAAACTATCTGCTATATAGACAAATTTTCTATATATATTTCTAATTTGAGTTTTTGTAAATTTACTATGTTTTTTTCTCAAAATAAGAAGCGACAGGGCACTGCAAAAATAGTAACTTATTCATACAGACTCATTTCCCCATGCAGTTTAGTTTACATGTATATAAATGAGACATAAAACTAGGATATATATTTAACTAGCTCTATAATTCCATGATCAATAACAATTGCAACATCAATAAAAAGAGGAGGCATCTTCTGCATTATGATGATTTCAGGGGACAGCTCTGGGCCCAAAATAGACCCCCAGGACTGTTTCAAAACCGTTTTCATACCTAAGGTCATGCACATACTACAGTGCATTGGAATGCACCATCTTTCCTGTGGATAGTAAGTAAAAAAAAAGAAAAGACAAAAATAAAGTTTAACCAGTTCCAGACCGTCCATAGACCTCATATATCCAGGCGTTCCACTCTTAACTCTGCCAGGATGTACCCATACATCCATGCAGTCTAAAGCAGCTGCATGAAATTGTGCACTTGCCATGATGCGGCTCATCTCTAATCACCAGTGATCAGAGACTTTTAGAGCTGCTGGGTCCTAGCAGCGCTGCAGTTATGGATAGGAGGCTGCATTTCTCCTGTAACTGGAGCTAAATCTATAAGCCCCAGTTACAGGGGAAATCAGCCCCCACACCAAAAAAATACTGTTCAAATACACCCATTTGGGGAGACAATGTAAAAAAAAAAAAAAATTACTAAATAGAAAAGCAAAAAATAACAATATATATAAAAAAGTAAAATAAAATAAAAAATAACACGCCAATACCATGCCCACATCACAAGTTCTAGTCCCACCCCCAATGACAGAATACTAAATAAAAATTACCTTAACAGAGAGGAAAAACGATTTTAAAAATCTATAAATTGTTTTCCCTCCTTTTTTTTTTATAATTTTCCAGATATAAAACACAATAAACATGCAAAAATAAAAATAACAAAGATAAAGCCATATGTGTCACTGAAAAATGACCAACATTTTTAAAAAATGTTATAGCCCATAAAACCTCATGTACAAAAAAAACAAAAATGTGTCTCATCCTGAACCAGGGAAATTGGCCCAGTACAGAAGTTGTTAATAAACTAAATGAAAAAGTAAGCTTATAATAAATGTAATAAAACATGAAAAATCATATATATTTGAAAATAACTTTATTGTTTTCAATGAAAATTTTAAAAATATCCAATATTTTCATGTCTGCAGCTCCTATGCACAATTATGTGTTCCCATGGTAACAGAGTACAAAAAAACTCTGATCCTGCAGTAATACTTCCTTCCATCTGTCCATTTATTTTTGCTAGCTTGCCATTGATACTTTAGCAAAGAGCAAAGCATACAGTAGATTGATGACAGTTTGTTTGTGTTCTATGGAACCTAAGGATTGTAGGCACAAGCCAATCAAACAATGAAGATAATGTGATTTATAGTGTTCAGTGAGTTACATAAAAATCTCTCTCTTTTCTCTCTCACTCTTTATAATATAATACGTACTGTATATAAAAGAAAACCATTTAGAGCAGCACCATATATATGCTTTCACCAAAAATAGTCTTCAGTGAATTTATTCCAGCCGCAACTTTTAGTTTAATAAAGTGAACCTTTCTCAAGAAAAGGTATATGCCAATGTGTACATATTTATGGTAAGTAACCAACACACATAATCAATTATCAATCAATATCCAATTATATATATTTAATGTATAAATAGCAATGTAAGGGTATGTTCACACAGAGTTTTTTGCAGGCTGAAAAAAATCAGCTTCAAGAATTAGGAAATGCTTTTTGACGCATTTTTTTTTACATGATGCATTTTTTGTCGTAGTTTTTGACGCGTTTTCTTTTCAGTTTTTATCGTGGTTTTGCTCCAGCACATAGTATGGACCTGGAAACTTCCCTTTAAAAAAACACTTACGGTTTTTGCAAAAAATGCATCAAAAACCACGTTACGTTTTTTTCCACCTCCCATTGCTTTCAATGGGTTTTTCAAGGCGGAATCAGCCTGAAGATAGGTCATGTCACTTTTTTTTTTCCTCTGGCTGAAAAAATCACCTAGGAAAAAAACTGCTACTGACTCCCATTGAAATTAATGGGAGCCATTTTTATGAGGGGATTTTGAGGCGGATTCCAACTCAAAATCAGCCTTCAAAAAACTCTTTTGAACATACCCTAATACATACAGTATATCAATCTCAAAGTGCATATTGCTAAAATAGCAGCAATATACATACAATATAAGTGTAAACAGTGACTAATAATACATACAAAACATGCTAAATATTTAAAATTCTTAGTAATTATTTCATCATGAGTTAATAAAAGCACATGTAATCCTATTGTATCTCGACCAATCCAAAGCCTGGATAATTCGTCTCTGTAATCTAAACATTAGTCAGCCACCAATTGTGCAAGTTCTCCCACTTAAAAAGATGAGAGAAGCCTGTAATTGACATCATAGGTAGAACTCAACTATGGGAGACAAAATGAGAAAACATATCTAGAAAATCACATTGTCTGATTTTTTAAGAATTTATTTGCAAATTATGGTGGAAAATAAGTAATTGGTCACCTACAAACAAGCAAGATTTCTGGCTCTCACAGACCTGTAACTTCTTCTTTAAGAGGCTCCTCTGTCCTCCACTCATTACCTGTAGTAATGTCACCTGTTTGACATTGTTATCAGTACAAAAGACACCTGTCCACAACCTCAAACAGTCACACTCCAAACTCCACTATGGTGAAGACCAAAGAGCTGTGGCAGGACACCAGAAACAAAATTGTAGACCTGCACAAGGCTGGGAAGACTGAATCTGCAATAGGCAAGCAGCTTGGTGTGAAGAAATCAACTGTGGGAGCAATAATTAGAAAATGGAAGACATATAAGATTACTCCCTTAATCAGGGGCTCCATGCAAGATCTTACCCCGTGGGGTCAAAATGTTCACAAGAATGGTGAGCAAAAAATCCCAGAACCACATGGGGGGACCTAGTGAATGACCTGCAGAAAGCTAGGACTAACATAACAAAGGCTACCGTCAGTAACACACTACGCCGCCAGGCACTCAGATCCTGCAGTGCCAGATGTGTCCCTCTGCTTAAGCCAGTACATATCCGGGCCCGTCTTAAGTTTGCTGGAGAGCATTTAGATGTTCCAGAAGAGTATTGGGAGAATGTCATATGGTTAGATGAAACCAAAGTAGAACTGTTTGGTAGAAACACAACTCGTAGTGTTTGGAGGAGAGTGAATGCTGAGTTGCATCTAAAGAACACCATACCTACTGTAAAGCATGGGGGTGGCAACATCATGCTTTGGGACTGTTTCTCTGCAAAGGGACCGTGTACATGAAAGAATGAATGGGGCCATGTATCGTGAGATTTTGAGTGCAAACCTCCTTCCATCAGCAAGGGCATTGAAGATGAGTCTTTCAGCATGACAATGATCCCAAGCACACCGCCAGGGCAACAAAGGAGTGGCTTTGTAAGAAGCATTTCAAGGTCCTGGAGTGGCCTAGCCAGTCTCCAGATCTCAAACCCATAGAAAACCTTTTTAGGGAGTTGAAAGTCCGTGTTGCCCAGCGACAGCCCCAAAACATCACTGCTCTAGAGGAGATCTGCATGGAGGAATGGGCCAACATACCAGCAACAGTGTGTGCCAACCTTGTGAAGACTTACAGAAAACGTTTGACCTCTGTCATTGCCAACAAAGGATATACAACAAAGTATTGAGATGAACTTTTGTTATTGACCAAATACTTATTTTCCACCATAATTTGCAAATAAATTCTTAAAAAATCAGAAAATGTGATTTTCTGGATTTGTTTTCTCATTTTGTCTCTCATAGTTGAGGTCTACCTATGATGACAATTACAGGCCTCTCTCATCTTTTTAAGTGGGAGAAGTTGCACAATTGGTGGCTGACTAAATACTTTTTTTCCCCACTGTATATATATATATATATATATATATATATATTTTGTGAATACTGTATCTCAGGAACGGTACATCTTAGAGAACTGAGAAAAACCTTCCCGGACACCTGATGTACATGTGTGCCAAATTTGGTGAAGATCGGTCCAGTCGTTTGGTCGCTCATAAAGAACAGACAAACAGAATCTCATTATATATATACCGATATATAATATATTTGGTAGAATATATATTTTTTTTTGCATTTGATTCAACAAAAATACTTTGTGATATAAAATACAACAATTTCTTAGGTTTATTTAGTTAATTAGTTATTTTGAGTGTGAAAAATATTCAAAACAGCAGTAATTGGCAGGTAGGCATTACTATCATGGAAACATCTAATGGGTTGCACTCAAATTATGAATCAAGCTTGCCATTTTAAGAAGCTCTTCAGAGGCTAGTTGACATTAGAAAGAATGTACTAAGATATGAGTGGTGAGAGCTTACTAAGTGCCTAAGTATGCATAGGATTCAAAGTTAGAGAAGCATGTGCAAGGAATATTTATCAATGAACAAATTCTTATGGATAGGTTAACTGAGGATAAGATATTGCCTCATTATTTACTTGGATATTTATCATTCTAAAAAATATTGTGAACATGTTGCTCCTTGTTTAAATAACTGCAGCTTAATATGAATAATTAAAGCAATCATTTAGTGATTTTATGCGTCTTTATACTTATTTGAAGCAAAGTGCCTAGGTTGGGAAGTTTTAGTGACTTATTTTAAAATATATTGCTTGTCACATATTACTTTTATTGAAAGCAGGGGCGTAACTACCAGAGTAGCTGCGGTACCGGCTGCCACAGGGCCCTATTTTTTCTAATAGGCTGTTACCTGCTGGAGTAACCCCAGGGGAGGGGCTTAAGTCAATTTCGGGTCATAAACAGTCTGTCTGCCAGATTGAGGCAGATGTTAACTGGCTTAATGAACTAAACCTATTCTTCAACAGATTTGATCACACACCAGCTCCTCCCACCCCAGCATGTCCTTCAGCTCCCCCCACCACAATGACTTCTCCCCATGCGGCCACTTCCCAACAGACCAGTAAATCCAGAAATCCATCTTTATCTGGCCACAGTCTGACCTTCACACGGGCCCAGGTGAGGAAGGAGATGAAAAAGATCAAGGCGAGGAAAGCCGGAGGGCCAGATGACATCAGTGCAAGGCTAATTAAGACTTGTGGGGACCAGCTGTGTGGTATAATTACATATATGTATAATATGAGCCTGAGGCAGGAAATAGTCCCTGAATTATGGAAATCTTCTTGTGTGGTACCAGTTCCAAAGAAACCCCACCCTATGGACCTCAACGACTACAGACCTGTAGCACTGACATCCCACCTGATGAAGATCTTGGAGAGATTGGTTCTCACACATCTCCGCCCTCTAGTGAGCCCCGCTATGGACCCACTCCAGTTTGCTTATCGGCCGGGCATTGGGGTAGATGATGCCATCATCCATCTTCTGCACAGGGCTCTGTCTCACCTGGAGAAACCAGGGAACACAGTGAGAATAATGTTCTTTGACTTCTCCAGTGCTTTTAACACCATACAGCCCAGGTTATTGAGGGACAAGCTGGGCCTTGCTGGAGTGGACCACCACCTCTCCAACTGGATCCTAGACTACCTCACAAATCGACCTCAATACGTGAGAGCCCGAGACTGTGTGTCAGGTACAGTGATCTGTAATACGGGGGCACCTCAGGGTACGGTTCTCGCCCCTTTCCTCTTCACACTGTACACTGCAGATTTTAGGTGCAACTCATCCAGCTGCTACCTACAGAAGTATTCTGACGACTCTGCAATAGTGGGTCTCATCACAGATAATGATGACAAGGAGTACAGAGAACTGAACCGGGATTTTGTGGACTGGTGCCACCGGAACCACCTGAAGATTAACGCGGGGAAGACCAAGGAGATGGTGGTGGACTTCCGCAAAGGCAGAAGCCCTCCTAAACCAGTGGACATCCTGGGGACGGGCATCGAGATTGTGAACACCTATAAGTACCTGGGTTTGCTCCTTAATAATAAGCTGGACTGGGCAGATCATATGGAGGCCCTGTACAGGAAGGGCCACAGCAGGCTCTACCTGCTTAGGAAGCTGAGAGCCTTTGGAATCCGGGGGGCACTTCTTAGGACTTTCTTCAACTCGGTAGTGGCATCAGCCATCTTCTTTGGAGTGGCCTGCTGGGGGAGCAGTATATCAACCAGGGACAGAAATAAACTTGACAAGCTGATTAGAAGGGCCAGCTCTGTCCTGGGGAGCCCACTGGACCCAGTGCAGGTGGTGGGTGACAGAAGGATACTGTCTGTGGTGAGCTCCATGCAGAAGAAGAAGTCCCATCCCATGCATGAGACTGTGATCGCGCTGAGCAGTACTGTCAGTGACCGACTGCTCCACCCTAGGTGTGAGAAGGAGCGCTATCGGAAGTCTTTCCTCCCCACCGCGGTTAGGCTGTACAACCAACACCGACCTAAGCGGAGATCATTACACACAGAGAACTGAAATATCTCTCTGCCTGTTAAATCCCCCCCCCCCCCTGCTACGCCCTATCTGTCTGTCTGCTATCAATGTAATGCCTCTCACCTTGGAATATTCCTGTACATGTTGTATTTGTATTTGTATCTGCTTATCTTTGCTGCTGTAACACACTGAATTTCCCCATTGTGGGACTATTAAAGGACTATTATTATTATTATTATTATTATTATTATTTACTTAACAATCCCCGCTCCTGCCCATGGCTGCCTGCACTTCCCATTCTGTGGAGGCGGCGGTGACTGTGAGCAGGAGCGGGGATGGGTAAGTGAGGCCGCGGGCCACGAACCCCACAAACACTGCTATCATTATACTCGGGGGTCTGAAAAGACCTCTGAGTTATAATGATTGGAGGGCCAGGGGAGGTGAGCAAGCATAAAAAACACTGTAACTTACCTCTCCTACGCTCCATAGGCTTCTGGCCTGTTTGGTGATGTTACGTGGGCCGGGCCTGTGTGATTATGCGTCGCAACGCCGGCCTGGCTCACGCGAGATCTAGTCCAAAATTTAAAATGGCTGAAGTAGCGGGGAGTGTGCTGGAGCCAGGGAGAGGTAGGTACCATTGTTTTTTTTGTTTGTATCCTCCCCTGGGTCTCCGATCATTATACTCTGGGGTGTGAAAATTGTTCATGGGTTGTCCACAATGGGACATAATACTGTGTGCAGGGGCCACTATGGGATATCATACTGTGTTCAGGGTCCACTATGGGGCATAATAGTGTGTGCAGGGGCCACTATGAGGCATAATAGTGTGTGCAGGGGCCACTATGGGGCATAGTACTGTGTGTGCATGGACCACTATGGGGCATAATACTGTGTGCAGGGGACACTATGGGGCATAATACTGTGTGCAGGGACCACTATGGGTCATAATAGTGTGTGTAGGGGACACTATGGCGCATTATAGTGTGCGCAGGAATGCGGTTTGTGCGAGGGGGTTGGATGGGATGGGCCAGGGGGGCTTGGAGGGGGCAGTCTGGGGGGGGTTGGGGGCGATGGTTTGGGGGGGGCCCCAAGTCAAATGTTCGCCTTGGAGCCCAGCCATTCCTAGTTACGCCACTGATTGAAAGCTATTATAGAGCGTAGGCTAGTGGTGGTAATGTAGGTTTTTTAACCTCTTCCCGCTCTGCGCCATACTATTACGTCGTGCTGAGCTTATAGTTAACGCTCAGCGCTGTAATAGTATGCTGCTATAATGCTATGCCTGTGGCTGTATATCATTTGATGTTGCAGCCAATAATATGTGAGGTTTTTTTTTAGAGGTGTGATTTGAAGCTGTAACAGAGTCTCCATGTGTGCTTTTGGCCCAGCCCCGACTCTGCTATAGATGCACAACAGTGGCTACTTCCGCATCACCACCAATATTTTTGTCAGTTTTTGAAAATGGTCAGGGAAAAGTTCAAACCATAAATTTTGGAGCGCTTCTCAGAAGTAAAGGATAGCTTGTGGGTCATATTCCCTGATCTTTCAAAAAGTTCGTCTATCAGAGCTCAGTAGAGCTAAACTATGGGGATGATGTCACTTCTCCACCAAATTTTAGCGTAGACACATTGTCTTGTTACATGATAAAATTTTCGTGATCTCAAATATTTGCTCCACTGAAATGGAGTGGTAGCCTTTTCAGAGTTGTAGCTAGACCTACCTTCATATCAAACATTTACCTGCACTGCCAGATCACACATTCCCTGAACTATGTTCCTACACATTCTAGGTCATTCTAAGGCTTCACTCATACTTTAATAAGATTCCAAGAGATTCAACTACAGACTCCATTTGATTGTAGGTCAAGTTTAAGTTTGAACTCCAAAATTGTCCAAAGTTCTATTTACCTCATTAAAGTGAAAGAATTTACCTCAGGATATGTTCGAATACCCCATCAAAATGTTTGCTGGAGAGCTGAAAAGAGATGTAATCTTAGCCTTACTTGTATTTTGTGTGTTTATCTTCTACCTTCTGCCAGTAACAAATGCAGCATCTTCTCTGCAACTTTGCCTGGAAGGCCAGCTTCCCGGAGCCATCTTTATGAAGCTGACCTGGTCAATGTTAGATAAAGAGATTCTATTGCAAAAATATTTAATATATCACAGAATTCTTTATTATCAAATTTTATAATATATTACACAAAGTAACTCAAAGCCAAAAACTTTTTCTTAATGGTCTTCACCTTGGGCAAAGGTTCAGTTTGCTGCCCTAGCCCTATATTTAAATATTCTGGCAAGGCAAAGTGGCTTGAAGGCACCCCTCCATGCAGTCACTCAACAGAGCACCCAGAGCATTCAACCATGTTGACCCCCTGGCCATACCTCTGAAATTGACTGCCGGAGAAATTCAGACTAGCAGGTGATTTTAATGACTTCAGGTGAGAACAAATATAAAATAAAATCTTTATTTAACTTTATCTATCTCATTAAAAGAATGTTCTGTTTTGACAAGACTGAATGTCTTTGCAGACTGCACACTGTGCGTCATATGCCACACTTCACATAATCTCTTTAAACTTGTGATGATCATTTATGGAGAATTGAACAACTATTTGTTATTATTTCTAAGTCACCAAGAGTTTCTGTAATTATCTTTAAGTCTTCCATTCAAGGCTTTTTTTCACTCCCTGTTACTGCACGTTAGAAACACAACTGAAGGGTAATTCCAGAGGAAAAAGGCAACCGAGCAGTACTGATCCACTTAAATCCAGTCACTTTACTGACATCCACAAAACACAATGTGTTTTAAGGAAAAGATAACCCTCTATCAAGTGTATGTGATGCATAAAATCAAAACTTCCGATACACATATTTATACAAACAAAAGTATAGCAAACCTGCGTTCCTCGGTGGGAGGGCTCACAGTTACATATATAAAAATAACAGTACTCCTTTTGAACACTTGTGCCTCTCACCCAGTGTTCCAGCTCATACTGTCTCGCTTGTCTATGGCATGCTAATGGAGGGCTCTGATACTTGCTTGCCAGCGTTTGCGAGTGGCTGGGAGAGGGAATTGGGGGTCTCGTTCTCGCCAAACATGTGGTCATCAGCTTTCCAGGCATGCCACAAATTATATCCATGTCTTGCAAGGTGCAAGAAGCGAACTATAAGATCCTCTCTCGGTGGTATAGAGTCCCCTTTGTCCTCCATGAGATATACCCTTCCACATCAGACCAATGCTGGAGATGTAACGTTGACCGGGGTACGATGACACACGTTTGGTGGGGATGTACGCTCCTACATCCCTTTTGGTCGGACGTCTGAACGGTCACTGGAATTGCTCTGGATGATGATCCTGCTCCCATCCTCCTCTCCATTTTCTCGTGAAAGTTCAGGAAGCATACCCGTAGACTGTTAGGCTCCCTATTAATTGCAGCGTGGTCCGTTATCCCTAGACTGTGGAAATCCCCAACGCCCCTCTCTCTGTTGTCTTGGCTTCAGGAGGTCTTGCGCATTCGCAGCATGGAAGGCTTGGTTGCGGAGTTGAAACATGACGATAGAGCTCGTCAACAAACATGGCTCCTGTGGAACCACTTCTATTACTCTGCCGAGTTTCAGTCTGCCTTCCCCTCTGTACCTTCATAACCTTCCCTTTGCTTCTTTTTTTCTTCTCCTGTTCTCTTTCTGTTGATATGATGTATACCTGCCTTGTTTTTGTTATTGGGTCTACTGTTTGACTCTGCTGCGACAGAGCCTTTGTTATTCCCTCACCCCCCTCAGTCCTCGCTGTTACCCATCTGATGTACCCTGTTCTCCCGGCTCCTCCCGCCCCCTTTCCATAACCCCCCTTCTATGCACCACCTCTGTTGGTATTGTGTTGTGATATGTTTACTGTTTTTCAACAAAAACTTTAATAAAAATTCTTAATGAAAAATAACAGTACTGAACTTATTTTTTTTAAAAAGAGACATTACCTAAGGAAAGTGGAGGAAATAATGAGCGGTAGAGTAACAGTAAACTGAAGCCGGCACTGGGTTACTAGGGAAACCCAGGATGCTCAGAGAGCTGTATAAATGCAGCCTTCCAGAGCTGGGAGCAAATGCACACTCCTGCTCAAAAAGATGCTTAGTTTGCTTGGACACAATAGATAGGGGTAAATACATAAAATGCAAAATACATTTATAAAATCAATGATTCATAGCTTAATTGAAAAAACATAACAATTAGGGCAAAACCAAGAGTACTACAAAAATATATATGTCTAAAAGATGACATGATACAACACATCAAAAAATCCTAGTACTGTACATACTTAGGTGTAAGGAATATGCATCCACCTATGGATATAGTACATACAAATAGAATAAGCGCATAATTAAAAAATATTATCTAACACCTCATTAAGACCAGAAGGGGTGAGAGAGTCTAGTTTACACATCCAGTAGACCTCGCATTTTTTTTAGGTGTTCCAAGTGATTCATTTGCTCCTGTGATGGGCGAGGGCATGTTGTGAGGTACTATGTTTAATATAACCATTATTAACATTGGAATGATGTTTATTAATTCATTCCCTAAGACACATCATGGTACACCATACTAATTATAGGCCACAGATACACTCCAGGACATAGATCACAAAATAGGAGGAATAGTTTAACATAGTCTTTATGAAAAAAACATCACCTGTGGCCAACTGATGATCTCCTATCTACGGTGATGGATAGATTTGTTCTTGAGTGACTGCATTAATAAAAATTAATAGATTGTTGTCTCAGAAAGGGTTGAGGGCTCACTGTTTGTTCTTTCAGCTTACTTGGTGCAAGGTAATTTTTCAGTGTTTTGTCTCCCCTATACATTATCCCGAGTTGTTTTGGAAGCGATGCTTTCATGTTGTTCAATAAGACCTTCAAATTTTTGGATACAATAGACCTTACATGGGTATGAGCTGAATTGAATATGGATAAAATTATGGCTGAAATTGCCATTGTTTACTTTAGGGTCTGGATGTAAGCAATCTCTTTGGTGCCCAGTGCCCCAGCTTGGGTGATTACAGATTGTATGATGCTCTTGGGATAATGTTTTTCTCATAAGCATTCTGCTAAGAACCCATTTTGTCTCTGAAATCCATATCTTTAGTACAATTTTACCTAATCCTATGGAATTGACCATATGGCATGTTGTTTTTCCATTTTTGTAGGCTCCTCTAGTCTAATTAGCTATTGGAGTCAACTTTTTGTTAAAGGAGGAGAAATCTGTTAATGTAAGTCCCACGTATTCAAATAAGAGACAAAGTTATTAAACATATCTGAGGGATTGTCTCAAATAAAAAGGAGACTGGCGATATAATGTTTGTAAAAAACGATGTGCTGGGACCAGTCATGGGGGAAATAAATGAAATTCTACTCAAAATCCCCTACATAGAGACTTGCAAATGTGTCTGCATGGTAGTCCCACAAATTTGGAGGGAGATTCTAGAGTGGAATTGGATAGCATTATGTTGAAGAATTATATGGATTTTTTCAATGAGGCAATAATCAGTCTCTGTTTATGAGGTATGTTGGAGTCTCTCAAAAGTTATATGGATACAGCTTTAATGCCCTTATTGTCCTATATTATATATTGCTGTAAATGCTGCAAAATCCAGAATGTCCCATATTTTAGTAGGTTGCCATGCCCTAGATGTTAGATCCTTGATAAGTCTGGCTGAATCTTTTAAGTATGATTTTAAATTAACAACATATTTCTGTAACTGGACATCGATATAGTGTGACAAGTTACTGGTGAGGAAATTTATACCAGATATTATAGCAGGCCTTGGGGGCTTCGAGAGATTTTTGTGAACCTTAGGGAGGTGGTAGTACAGTGCTAATGTGGGATTACTGACTGTGAAAATGTCTTCTTTTTTTTGTTGAGGATAACCTCCCTGAAGTAGTCATAAAATATCAAGATATTGTGGAATATAGTCAAGGGTAGTATCTTTTTGCAAAAGTTGATAATATGTAGTGTGGGAAAGGATTCGATTGACTTCGATGTACCAGTCTCGGTCTTGTATTACTACTTCAACTCCTTTGTCTGCACCTTTGATAACAATAGCTGGATTAGACATTGTCAGAGCTTACTTTCCCCCTTTGTAAGATTATCTTTCTTTTCATTTGACTTTGTTCACAATTTATAAAAATCTGCAGCGACTAAAGAATAAAATATATCAATATTATTGCCCTTCTGCTGGAAAGGATAGAACTGGGCTTGAGATCAGTGTGGATGGGGCCTAGAGTGTCTGCATGATAGAGTAGAGGAATTTCTTTGATCGCACTTTCTTCAATTAAAGCAAAATGCCTGGTCAAATATAGGCATTTAGATCTACAAACAGGTTCAGTTCATCCACTTTTTGGTCAGGGCAAAAGGATCAGCCTTTTTAAAGGAGGTCCTCTTCTTGTGATGACAAAGCATGGTGGGAAAGGCTGAAAATCTTAAGCTGCTACTTTGTTTCGCTTGGGACTGGGTCCTGAGCTGTCCAGGTTTCTTCTGCTAGAGCCACGTCTACAAACTCTGGGTCTGCTTTTGGTTTTGCAGGAGATGGTTCTTTTCCCAGTTTTCTTTTTAGACGTATTGGACTGTAGTAGTTCGATATTTTGGAGAGATTTGGTACTTCTCTGATGTGATAGGTAGCTACTGGGGTAAGCATTGGGTGTCAGCACAGTTCTAAAAAGCTTGCAAGCAATAGTTAGAATAGATTTTTGTCTGTTGTGCAATAGAGCAATTTCATCTGTATACCCAGTCTTTAAACACTTAAATACTTTTTACTGACAAAACAATCCTGAAAGTGAAAAATCTTTTGTTTAAGGGCATTTTTGGGCAAGAGTTTAAGTTTACTCATCAAATACATAGCAAGTGCAGTTTTAACATCAAAGTGCTGATTCTGCCTGTGCAAATCAGAAAAACGGAACTCCATTATTTAAGCAGTTTTTTGTTGTTCACCCAACATACAGTCTAGTCTGAGCTAATCTGAAAAAAACTCTTCTTCCTTAATGTTTATTTCTATTCTGCTCACCACCACCACAATACACAGTGTGACAGAGTGTTGTTAATCTGAAAAAAATATTGAAATAATTTCTTAAGCGTTTTTGTTTCATTCAGTTCACCCAATATGCAGTGTAGCCTGCACTAATCTGAAAAAAAAAAATATTTTCTTTTTCTGCTTTGCTCAAGTCACCACCAATTACATAGTGTGACGGAGTGTTGTTAAATTGAAAAAAAATTTGAATAATTTCTTAAGCTTTTTTTTTTTTGCTGTGCATATATACAGTATTGCAACCTGCACTAATCTAAAAAAAAGCTCTGTTATTTAAAGGTGATTTTTCTTGAAATACTTGTTTGTAAAAAAAACAACAAAAAATTAAAAAAAGACATAGTGGCAGAATTGTTGTCAACCACTATAATTAAGCAGTGTGTGCAGAAAAAAAATGACTGGAAAAAAACAGGGTAGGGGAAAAGCAAAAGGACAGGGATAAGTAAAAACACGTTCAAGTACTAAGAATAAGAATGTGGGTGGCAACAACAACATTACTTTGGTGGCACCACCAGTAGCCACAGGATTGTTATACTTCCTGAGAATGAAGATGTTTGATTACTTAGCTCACTCATCTCAGTCACAGGAAGATATTGCATCCGAGAGTGATGGAATCTTGAGTCAGGCTTCTGATTGTTCCACCTAGTAGTGATGTGCCACTTGTTGAGAAATCTATTTACCCTAGTCTGAGAAGTCTTCCTCTTCTTTTTAATGAGCTGGTTGAGAGCAGTAAGCATTGTGTTCAAACAGCGGAGGAAAGCATGACAGGTGTGGAGGTAGTAGTGGTTGTGGTACTACTACTGGTAGTCATTCTGATAGGAGAGCTGGGGAGAATCTGGAGGTGGAAATTATGATGGCGTGTATGGCCACGATATGTCAGAAAAAAGCAGGGAAGATGATGATGACATTGCCGGTGATGATTCTATTGTGGATATGACCTGACAACCGTGTCAGGGAGACATCAGATAAAGAGCATGGTGGCAGTGGTGATAGTAACAATTCCAGCTATTGTGCAGGCCCAACATCCAAAAAGCCTGCCTTGGGCAAACTTAGGGGGGAACTTGTGGGATGGGGGTGGTAGCAGTGGTGGTGGTAGTGGCAGACATGTTTCCGCTGATGCTGGCAGCAGCAACTAAATGCAGTCTCTTGTGAGAATATTTTTGTACATTGTCAAATGATAAATCCATAGAAATGTGCAAGATCTACAAACAGAAACAGCCTTGGCCATACAGTAACAAATGTAGGAACAACATCTCTGTGTACTTACATGAAAAGGCTTCACTATTTTATTTGGCAAAATAGACTTGGCAGTGGCAGTTGCACTGGCAGTGGAAATGAGCAACACTGTTCTACTCCTTCTCCTCATAATCTTCCTTGAAGGCAGGCCACATCTACACCTAGCTCATGGTCATCCTTACCATTATCATCACCCACTGTTTCTGCAACTCCTCCTCCTCTTCCATGCCAATGTCAGTCATCTAGGAAACATCAATATGCACCCAGTCATCTGGAGGTTGTGCAACTTAACTCACAACTGGACAAGCAGATGGCATGCACTCAACCTTTATGGAGGATACCTAGCCGCCATTATTTCCCTAGTAAAGCTGTCCTTGCTTTATTTAGCTATGTTTCAGAGACTGTGGGCCTTTCCTTGGATATGTCAGTCTGGGGAAAGGTGTATGCCACTGTCAACATGTGGAGCAGAAATTATGGACAAGGACAATACATGGCTTTCACGACCCACTGAGTTAATGTTTTGAGCAGCAGCAGCCACAGTCCAGAACTGCATCGCAAGGCCAGGTGCATCATCAGGATAGACTGTGTACCCAGCTTACTGCATTGTTTAGCGAGACCACTACAACTGCCAGTCGCACCTCACTCAGCCAGCACTCCACCTGCTCAGCCAGTGCCACAGCTCCACATGTCAGGAGTAGTAAAAACAGCAGCAGCATCTAGGCCCAGTACAGTATCTGGAAGACTATGAACCAGAAATTTTTCTCCTTGTATCACCAACCGGAGCAACAACAGGCAACTGACACTGACTGGCTGAACCAGCAGGTGCAGTCGTATCTAGAGTGCACCTGTATTCCAGCAGATAACTCTGACCCCATGGAATTCTGTGCCAATAGGTTAGAGCAGTGGAAGGAGTTGTCCCAGTTTGCCATGTGAGTTCTATCTTGTCTGGCCTCAAGCGTAATTGCCAAGAGGATGTTCATTGCTCCCGGTGGCGTTTTAACACCTAAAAAGATGAAACTGTCCATTGCTAGCATGGAAAAAATATACTTTTCTCAAAAGGAACCAGGCATACTGTACTGCTGCTGATGCTGCCTGTTACTTCAAAATAGCTACCACAAATGCCACCACTCAGCAGACATGTTCTGTGGCCCAATCCACCATATTAGCCCCTGCCACACTGCCACACATGTTGCCACAGCTTCCACCACTGCCATCGCTCAGCCAAACATGTCCTGCAGCCTGATCCATTATATTATGCCCTGCTGTCCTTCCATACATATTGCCACAACTGCATACCACCACTGCCAGAAATGTCCTACATCCATCCATGGCAGAATCGGAAGCACAGGCAGCCGGGGATCGATAAGTATATAGGGCCCGTTACCTGCTGGGGTTACTCCAGCAGGTAACGGCCTATTAAAATAAAAAGCATCGGGGGCCCGCGGGGCCCTGTAATGTCCCAGGCCCTGTGGCAGCCGCTACCGCTGCTACCCCGATAGTTACGCCCCTGCTAGTGACCCAATACCAGTTAAACTTTACCACCACTCTACCGTTCATTACTTCTTCCATTTCCCTTAGGTAATGTCACCTTTTTAAAAAATAAGTTAAGTACTTTTATTTTTCCTATGTAATTTCTATATACAGTGCTGGCCAAAAGTATTGGCACCCCTGCAATTCTGTCAGATAATACTCAATTTCTTCCAGAAAATGATTGCAATCACAAATGCTTTGGTAATAATATCTTCATTTATTTTGCTTGCAATGAAAAAACACAAAAGAGAATGAAAAAAAAGTCAAATCATTGATCATTTTACACAAAACTCCAAAAATGGGCCGGACAAAAGTATTGGCACCCTCAGCCTAATACTTGGTAGCACAACCTTTAGACAAAATAACTGCGAACAACCACTTCTGGTAACCATCAATGAGTTTCTTACAATGCTCTGCTGGAATTTTAGACCATTCTTCTTTGGCAAATTTCTCCAGGTCCCTGAGATTTGAAGGGTGCCTTCTCCAAACTGCCATTTTGAGATCTCTCCACAGGTGTTCTATGGGATTCAGGTCTGGACTCATTGCTGGCCACTTTAGAAGTCTCCAGTGCTTTCTCTCAAACCATTTTCTAGTGCTTTTTGAAGTGTGTTTTGGGTCATTGTCCTGCTGGAAGACCCATGACCTCTGAGGGAGACCCAGCTTTCTCACACTGGGCCCTATATTATGCTGCAAAATTTGTTGGTAGTCTTCAAACTTCATAATGCCATGCACACGGTCAAGCAGTCCAGTGCCAGAGGCAGCAAAGCAACTCCAAAACATCAGGGAACCTCCGCCATGTTTGACTGTAGGGACCGTGTTCTTTTCTTTGAAGGCCTCTTTTTTTTTCCTGTAAACTCTATGTTGATGCCTTTTCCCAAAAAGCTCTACTTTTGTCTCATCTGACCAGAGAACATTCTTCCAAAAAGTTTTTGGCTTTCTCAGGTAAGTTTTGGCAAACTCCAGCCTGGCTTTTTTATGTCTCTGGGTCAGAAGTAGGGTCTTCCTGGGTATCCTACCATAGAGTCCCTTTTCATTCAGACGCCGACGGATAGTACGGGTTGACAATGTTGTACCCTCGGACTGCAGGGCAGCTAGAACTTGTTTGGATGTTAGTCGAGGTTCTTTAGCCACCATCTGCACAATCTTTCGTTGAAATCTCTCGTCAATTTTTCTTTTCCGTCCACATCTAGGGAGGTTAGCCACAGTGCCATGGGCTTTAAACTTCTTGATGACACTGCGCACGGTAGACACAGGAACATTCAGGTCTTTGGAGATAGACTTGTAGCCTTGAGATTGCTCATGCTTCCTCACAATTTTGCATCTCAAGTCCTCAGACAGTTCTTTGGTCTTCTTTCTTTTCTCCATGCTCAATGTGGTACACACAAGGACACAGGACAGAGGTTGAGTCAACTTTAATCCATTTCAACTGGCTGCAAGTGTGATTTAGTTATTGCCACCACCTGTTATGTGCCACAGGTAAGTAACAGGTGCTGTTAATTACACAAATTAGAGAAGCATCACATGATTTTTCAAAGTGTGCCAATACTTTTGTCCACCCCCTTTTTTATGTTTGGTGTGGAATTATATCCAATTTGGCTTTTTGACAATTCTTTTTGTTGTTTTCCATTGAAGACAAATTAAATGAAGATATTATTACCAAAGCATTTGTGATTGCAATCATTTTCTGGAAGAAACTGAGTATTATCTGACAGAATTGCAGGGGTGCCAATACTTTTGGCCAGCACTGTATGTATGTTTGTATCTATGAGCCCTCCCACCAAGGGGGACAGGTTTGCCACTCTTTTGTGTGTATAAATATGTGTATGGCACTGTGTTTATGTTATCCATTATATACATTTGATAAAGGCCTGGGGTATCTTTGCCCGAAACAAGTTGTGTCTTGTAGATGTCAATAAAGTGATCTTTGGATTTAAATGGATCTGTTCAGTTGCCTTTTTCCTCTGGAATTACCCTCCAGTTCTGTTTCTGATGTAATTGATGTCCAGGATCCCTGTTGACATCCCACTGACCAAGCAGCAGCTTTTCATCTCCACTTTTCTAATAAAGCCTGTTTATTTATATCCAGCATGTTACTGCACATTGTGAGTCCATTCACATTGTACAGTAGTTTGGTTTACCATGCTAGAATGCCAGTAGTAAAACACCAAAAAATACATAAAGTGAGATCTCAGTTACATATGTAAATATGTTAGGATGCCATTAGACCATGGACTGTACAGTCATGGCCAAAAGTTTTGAGAATGACACAAATATTATATTTTCACATGATCTGCTGCCCTCTGGTTTTTATGTGTGTTTGTCAGATGTTTTTATCACACACAGAAATATAATTGCATTCATATTATGGGTAACAGAAGCTTATATTGACAGTTAGAATGAGTTAATGCAGCAAGTCAATATTTGCAGTGTTGACCCTTCTTCTTCAGGACCTCTGCAATTCTCCCTGGCATGCTCTCAATCAACTTCTGACTGATAGCAGTCCATTCTTGCAGAATCAATGCTTTAATTTTGTCTGAATTTGTTGGTTTTTGTTTGTCCACCTGTCTCTTGATGATTGACCACAAGTTCTCAATGGGATTAAGATCTGGGGAGTTTCCAGGCCATGGACCCAAAATCTCTATGTTTTGTTCCCTGAGCCATTTAGTTATCACCTTTGCTTTATGGCAAGGTGCTCCATCATGCTGGAAAAGGCATTGTTGAGCGCCAAACTGCTCTTGGACGGTTGGGAGAAGTTGCTCTTGGAGGATATTCGGGTACCATTCTTTATTCATGGCTGTGTTTTTAGGCAAGACTGTGAGAGAGCTGATTCCCTTGGCTGAGAAACAACCCCACACATGAATGGTTTCAGGATGCTTTACAGTTGGCATGAGACAAGACTGGTGATAGCGCTCACCTCTTCTTCTCCGAATAAGCTGTTTTCCAGATGTTCCAAACAATCGAAAAGGGGATTCATCAGAGAAAATGACTTTACCCCAGTCCTCAGCAGTCCACTCCCTGTACCTTTTGCAGAATATCAGTCTGTCCCTGATGTTTTTTCTGGAGAGAAGTGGCTTCTTTGCTGCCCTCCTTGAGACCAGGCCTTGCTCCAAGAGTCTCCGCCTCACAGTGCGTGCAGATGCACTCACACCTGCCTGCTGCCATTCCTCAGCAAGCTCTGCACTGCTGGTAGCCCGATCCCGCAGCTGAAACACTTTTAAGAGACGGTCCTGCCGCTTGCTGGTCTTTCTTGGGCGCCCTGGAGCCTTTTTGGCACCAATGGAACCTCTCTCCTTGAAGTTCTTGATGATGCGATAGATTGTTGACTGAGGTGCAATCTTTCTAGCTGCAATACTCTTCCCAGTTAGGCCATTTTTGTGCAGTGCAATGATGACTGCACGTGTTTCTTTAGAGATAACCATGGTTAACAGA
Organism: Leptodactylus fallax; assembly: GCA_947044405.1. Lineage (NCBI taxonomy): Eukaryota > Metazoa > Chordata > Amphibia > Anura > Leptodactylidae > Leptodactylus > Leptodactylus fallax. Next base: position 4,272,643 of record CAMRHE010000123.1, read on the forward strand.
AGAGAAACAATGATGGCAAGCACCAGCCTCCTTTTAAAGTGTCCAGTGGTGTCATTCTTACTTAATCATGACAGATTGATCTCCAGCCCTGTCCTCATCAACACCCACACCTGTGTTAATGGAGCAATCACTGAAACGATGTTAGGTGGTCCTTTTAAGGCAGGGCTGCAATGATGTTGAAATGTGTTTTGGGGGATAAAGTTCATTTTCTAGGCAAATATTGACTTTGCAAGTAATTGCTGTTAAGCTGATCACTCTTTATAACATTCTGGAGTATATGCAAATTGCCATTAGAAAAACTGAAGCAGTAGACTTTGTAAAAATTAATATTTGTATCATTCTCAAAACTTTTGGCCATGACTGTATAATAAAATGTACAAAGATGACTGTCCGGGAACATAGTACATTGAATATGCATTAAATACTATACAGATTACACATATTTGTGAGCTCCAACAGGCACAAATGATCCAGTGATGTTGATCACCCAATCATATCAGCCCATAGACTCCTAGCAGCATGATACTGACCATATTATGGCAGGAATAGGTTTATTTATGTCCTGTTGCTTAAATAACTCCAGCATATCTCGCAGTGTTATAAAGGCATCTACATTAATTCCATATGTGCCTGTCAACAGTGGGGTTCAGAAACAATATCCCTTGTCTCTATCCCACAAACACTATGCAAATTGGATACAAAGTCAATTTAACCATCAAATTTCCCAGTGGATTCACATTTATGATCTATGTGTGTAAGGTTGTAGGAGACACAACCTTCCGAAAATGACCTCATATAGACTTAGATCCTTTCTCAGGATATTCCTGTGTAACTGTTGTGTATATTTACTTGTGCTTTGAGCATCTCATCAATCATTTTATGATGTACTGTAGATTTTATTGAATATACCAATGACTCATTGCAATGTAAGATATTACGCTTTCACTTTAATTGTCTATTTGCTACCAAATGATCATGTCTACCTCAGTCCGGTGTTTATGCAAAGGGGGTGGCCTGATGGGTTTCCAAATGGCTAAAACCCCAGTTACACCCTTTAGCTGCACAGCAGACATTGTTACTTTGGTGATGCTTTGCATGCTATGGCATAACACCTTTGTAGTTAAATCAGACGAAGCCTATCCAGACCTCTGTTGCTACTGATTCAGCGTTCCATTCATTTGATGGAGTTGTGTATGAAACAGCTACAGGAGCCAGTCATGTACACAATACAGGACTGGAAGCAGAAAGCATATGTCTGCTCTTTTGCAGCCGGGCACCATCATTTCAGCCAGCTCCCATTGAAGTCCGTCGCAGCTGAGCTGCAGTGAAGGTGCCCAGCTGCTATATAGCGGATGGAGCTTTCTGCTTCTGGCCTTGTAGTATGTATCGGATGTATGTCTGAAGCGACTCCGTACAGCTGATTGGTCCGGGAGCTGGACAACCCCTTTAATGTGATTACATCTATGTTGCACTTCCACACAATACTATATATGGTAATCACTACAGATGAAATTGCTTACAAAGGTGTAAATTTTACCTTATACCTGTAATTAGTGATTGTCCATAAAATTGGAAACGGTTAAACTCTAAGTCTGGCCATACACATTAGATAACTTTTGAGCCAACAGATATTTCTCCCAGATATCCTCCCAATATACATGTATGCTGGTCTTGAACAACAGCACTATACTGTATTATGAATGGGGAAAGACTAGAAAGCCTTCAACGTCCCACAACATCTGCCCCTGGGAGAGAATCAGGAGGGCTCCATATACATTAGATGGCTGCAGTCCTGCTGAAATCTGCTTTTTATTATGGATAGTGAATAATAATATAAAGGAGCTACATAAAAAAATATATATGTGAGAGTAATCTGCTTCACATTTCTCCTTAGGTCCACCTTGGTGTACAATGAATGTGCACAAGCTGGAAAAATGTATTCAAATAAATTAGATACATGTCTAACAGCGTGTTTTCTTGACGAAAGAAGCAAGTAACATTACATTCACATCTGCACTTTTATATTAACATCTGCTCCTCCATCACAGGAACAGGAGAATAGAAAAATGGACAACGATGGACTCTTAAAGTAATGGGCACAAACGGAGCCTGGGGGTCCCTGTTGTCTATAAAAAAAAAAGTCTGGCTTGCAACCCATTTTTTCATATGGTGATTTCTGACAGATCTGTGCCAAATGAACGACCGGTGCAGATGTGAATGTAGCCTAACCGAGATACTATTGATTTATTTGCTGTCTGTAATGATTGTGTATCATCAACTTTGACCTGGTCATGTGTTAAATTATGTATGCAATATTAGGCATCATGTAATAATGATTGACATGCAACACTTGACAAAGGACACATTTATATCTATATAAATAATATATGTGTATATTCAGTTTCATTCCAGTTTCAGAATGTTGGGAATAATAGCAAGAATGCATTTTTTTTATCCTCACATACCTTAGTAAACTCTCTTACTGTACTGCCCTTGAGCTAGAGCAAGCAAGAAAGCAAGCAAGGACTTTTGATGCTTTTTAAAGTTTTGAGTGGTAAAGATGCAGTAGTTTGGTGTAATTTCCAAAGTAACATGCAGTGTGTCTAAAAATGAAAAAAATAACAAATATGCATTTACATTTCACTATTCTAAAGCTAAATATAAAAGACTCGTTTATTCCTTGCAGGGAGAAAGGAGCACGTAAGAGTACTTAGTACAAACAACACATTTTGTAAGTTGTAAGTTCTGACAAGAAATATTTTATTTTTAACACTCATTCAGTTTCTTAAAATATGGGAAACTTTTGTTAAACATATCTTGCAATAAATTGATTTATGCCATTTAAGGAAATTTTTTTTTTCAATTTTGTTTGAAGTACACATTCAACCCACATATACTGGGTTAGAATTGCTGTGTAAAATCAGCTTGTAGTGAGAAATAGTAAAAAAAATGCTGAAGAAAAAAATGCTGCGAAAATGTGTCTTTTATTTCGCAGCATTTTTCATTGAGTATTTGCTGCATTTTTCAATGCACTTTTTCTTCCTCTAGAGAAAATGCTTGCATCTCTGCAGTCAAAATTAACTTGCTACGTCTTTCAAAAACACAGGTTTTTGAAAACGCTGCTTTTCCGTAACTTTTTTATCCCACAATGTATGGATGAGATTAAACAAAATCTCAATCACTTTGATGGTGCTGTAAAATGAGGCCTAAAAAGTGGTTTTCCCATAAGACCACCTGCCCTTTATTAATTTGCATACTTTTATTAAAAATAATGCACCATTATGCTGTAAAAATGTACTTGTTACTCATCTGCCTAATCAAGGAAGTAGTCTGTGAATTATATTTTCGGCCTTCTTAGATGTCCGTTTTGCAGGATGAGAATTTGCAGTTTAGATTCCTGCTGCCAGTCCATGGAAAAAGATTTTCCTATTGTAGAAGTTCAACTTTGTCCATAGACTTTTATGTGCTTCCATCGAAAATAATAGACTTAGTTACTGATTATTTCCAAATAGCTCATGGTCTTTGTGAATTACCTTGAAAAAACATTCCATATGCCTACAGATAAGGCACCGGAAATGTTATAGTGTGTACAGTTTGACTCCGTTTATCACTTATCCTCCTATAAACAGTCTTTATCCCTCTGCTCAGCTATTCTAGTCTGTCAACAGGCAGGGCAGAGCCTGATCATCAGTAGATGGTTTATAGATAGATAGATATGAGTTATACAGATACAGATTTAGCAGAGTTAACCTGAACTTAAGCAATTTGTTAACCTGCTGTATGATATTTTATCACAAAAGACAACAAAAAATGATAAAAAGTCATTGAAAAATGCATTTTAACCAATAGCAGAAGTTTGGGTTAACTCTGCTAAATCTGTAGTTATGATATAATTAGAATATATATTATATATATATTCTATGATAAATATCAGATAGATAGATAGATAGATAGATAGATAGATAGATAGATAGATAGGCCATACAAGGCATCTTCTGCCTAACTCGAGTTTCAGTCTTAGAGCTTCTTCTAAGGTCATGGCCTGACAATTCACACCACACCATTTATACCTTCCCATTCCCTTTCCTTTCCAATACAAAACACATCTCAAATGTGGCAATAAATGAAAAATATAAGATTCCCTAATATATTTTAAACTATAAATCTGCTGTAGGTAATAAACTTATTTATGTATACAATCACTCCAGAAAAATCCATACCTCAATCTCTAGCTTTATCTTCTGTGGTCATGTTAATAGATTCAACCAGTCATGCCTCAGAAACAAAAATACCAGCAAAAAGTGGCTACTCTAATTCATTCATAAACTCCTGCTTTGTCAATCACCCTGTTATATAGTCGTATTCCCAAAATACATAAATTAAAAAAGTAACCATATTGAAAAGTTTCTTTCATGAAAGTTGCTAACATTTTGACAAATTTACATTAGTAATACACAATTTGAATAAAAACAGTTACAACTTCAAAAAATATTCCCATACTGCATTCAATGTGAATATAGACACATCACAGTTACTATTAACCCTTATATTGCCTACCTCTATTTAATACAAACAGGACTTTATTTCAATATCCATATTTAGACTCCTTGGGGAAAAATCCAGTAAGTTTCCTGCTGATTAATAAACTTAACGGAATCCCCATCTCAACACTGTGGAATTAGTTTTATACCTTGAAAGTTCAAACCTGAAGGGTTACAGTGAGTATAAATAAAGTGAGTATAAATAAAGCATGATTTTCTATGAGCCAGTCTACAGTGCTTCACTATCGTAGCTACGTTCATTTAATTTTCCATTTCATAGTGAACTAGGATACCGCAGGAGAGTGAAAGAGAGTGGACTTATATTGGACATCTTTGGACTATGATCACACTGGACTAATGATGAGATTTTCTGTTACAATGGATTTGAGAAAGAATCGATTTTTAATACCCTTTCTGAGAATTGTTGAATTGTGGGTAAGAAAGACTGGGTCAGAGACTCCATTCATTGATACCTCTAAAATTGCCGGATAAAAAAGTCCTACAAGCCTGACCTTTAAGTCCAGTGATTTCAGTTAAAAAGGACAGACCCCATTATAGTTGATGGGGTCCCTTGTCTCCATTTGTGTCCATCATAAAATGAAGCCGTTTTTCCAGATGGACCAGAATAAATGGGAACAACTACACAGGTGAGAACCTAGCGTAAGGGAGTAGCATGTCAGGGAAAAAACCAACAACCTGTCCACATTTTCTACTTAGTTCCAAGAAGTACAGGTGAGCCATTGAGATACTGAAAAACAGATGCCCTTTTAATCATGCCATTGAAGCCCTAACATGTTTCCAACTCAAAAAATCCAAAGTTCATACACTTAGCACATGAGTACTAGTAAGGCCCAATTCTTATACTTTTTGGAAAGTGACTCTAATTTTGGATAGGATCCTGAAGCACTTTATTTATACCACTACTTAAAATTGAAAAGATTCTATTGTTTTATTTTATAAAATAAATAACGTTATGTAAGCTGAAGATATGCAAATTTGTATAAAAAGCCATGCGAAAGAAAGTAGATGGAAATAGATTAATTTTAGTTTATTTAAACCTAATATGCTCCAGGAAGTATAATATATTCAAGTTAACATTTTCTGAGAGTAACATGTCACTCACAGATGATGAAGATAAATATTAATAGTGTTATCTCTTTTTGATTGGCAGTGTACAAATTATTTTTCTCAAGCTAAATGTTGAAGGAAGTTGTTTCCTTCTACTGTCTAATACAGTCTTTTTTTTACTGTTACGTCCGCTATTTATGAAGCCAGAACTCCATAATTCTAAGATTTGAACAATTATATGGTAAAGTTTTAAATGCCTGATGATAGATATGCTTAGAACATGCATTTTAAATAATGCTGGGCTCTAGATGTTTGAGCAGTATTTATTGGATTATAAACAAAATGTGCATATTTCATTGCATGCCGCCAAACTGTGGAGTATGCAGCTCATTTGTATTGGGCATGGCCACTAAAGCCATTGTAAATTATACTTGTATGTAATCTCAAAATAGACGTTTACAGTTTACATTGTGAACAAGCATTCATATGCAAAAGGGTTTGTCAATTGAAACCATCTTTTCAGCATTTTATAAAAAAAATGTGAAATTCGTTATTTTACAGCATGTGTATATTATTATCTTTTAGTTACTGAGTAACTGAGTAAACTTTACATAAAATATTCATGTTTTTCATATTTTGTTTGAGATAATTATTAATCAGTAACTCATTCTAATTAATAATTAATTATAATTACTCATATGTTGGTATTATTATTTTATTTAGCAAATTTTTATTGCCACAATTCTCACTTGTTTCATATTCAGCTGTGAGTCAAAGCTAAAGCTCAGATTTAAAGGTCATAAATGGGCAACCTGGGTGATGTTATAGGCAACCTGGATAATGCTCAGTTCTACATGCCCCTTGGTGCCGTTTTCTTGATTTATAAGACAGAATCCTTGTTACTAAGTCATCTTAAATTTAACTTTTGCTCATTTTGGAATTCTGCTCCAGTTGATTCTACGGTACAGCTGATACCAGAGTCACCCTAAAGTAACTGCTACTGCTATCTGATTTACTCTGCTTCAGCTGTCTCTACACTTTATATATAGTATACTCAAGAGTGCTTGGCATTGCCATCTGTCGAGATGATATGCCTTCCCAGTTTGTGAGGTTCACTTTAAAATGGCCACCCCCACCAATGACCTGTTAAACTCTCCTCCAGCTGTCTCTACCCTCAGATTATACACATTATTAATAATAATAATAATAATAATCATTTTATTTATATAGCGCCAACATATTCCACAGCACTGTACAATTTGTAGGGTTCAAGTACAGACAAAAAAAGATACATTACAAAGAAATAGTCAATTCACACAATGGGACTGAGGGCCCTGCTCGCAAGAGCTTGCAATCCATGAGGTAGAGGGGGTGACACAAGAGGTAGCAGGGGCCGCGACAGACGTAGCATTGCTTATACAATGGTCAGACAATTCTGTAATAGAGGTTACTGTCATTACATATATATAAAGCTGTATGAGCCATCACCAGTCGTGTCCTTTAACGTGCAGATAGTGCCTGGACATATAAAGTTAGTCTGAAACGGCATCATATCCTGTGAGGTAATGTGGGAGTGTGAACAGAGGGTACGTTTTAGGGAATCTAAGTACGGAAGGGTTTACATAGGAGTTAGGAGTTGTGATAAGCCTGTCTGAAAAGATATGTCTTTAGTTTGCGCCTGAAGCTGTAGAAATTGGGGTTAATCTGATAGTCCAGGATAGAGTATTCCAGAGAAGTGGTGCAACTCGGGAAAAGTCTTGTATACGAGCCTGGGAGGTTCTGATAATAGAGGATGTTAGTCTTAGGTCATTGAGTGAACGGAGAGTACGGGCTGGGCGATAGACAGAGATGAGGGAGGAAATATAGGGAGGTGCAGCATTATGGAGAGCCTTGTGGATGAGAGTGATAAGTTTATATTGTATTCTGTATTAAATAGGCAGCCAATGTAGTGACTGACACAGACCAGAAACATTGCTGTAGCGTCTAGACTGATAGATGAGCCTGGCCGCCACATTCAGAATAGATTGTAGAGGAGAGAGTTTAGTAAGGGGAAGACCAATTAGTAAGGAGTTACAGTAGTCAAGGTGAGAGTGAATCAGGGCAACAATAAGTGTCTTTAGTGTATCTTTGGTACGGAAAGGGCGTATTCTGGAGATGTTTTTGAGGTGGAGATGACATGAACGTGCGAGTGATTGGATATGGGGGTGAAGGAAAGGTCTGAGTCAAACATAACTCCAAGGAAGTGGGCATACTGCCTAGGAGTTAGGGTAAGCCCGGAGACTGCAATGGAGATATCAGGGACAGATCTATTGGATGGTGGAAACAGCAGTAGTTCAGTCTTTGAGAGATTCAGTTTCAGATAGAGCGAAGACATGATATTTGAGACAGCAGAGAGACAGTCACTGGTGTTCTGTATTAGTGCAGGGTGATGTCACGGGATGACGTATATAATTGGCTGTCATCAGCATAAAGATAGTACCGAAAGCCAAATCTGGTGATGGTTTGTCCAATGGGGGCCGTGTAGAGGGAGAAGAGCAGTGAGCCTAGGACCGAGCCCTGTGGAACCCCGACGGCAAGAGGAAGTGGAAAAGAAACAGAGCCTGCCAATGATACACAGAAAGTGTGGTCAGAGAGATAAGAGGAGAACCAGGAGAGCACGGTGTCCGTGAGGCTGACAGAGCGGAGCATAGTGAGAAGGAGTTGCCAGCACATTGCCAGTACATGATTGCCAATCCAGACTGCTACTTGCTGCTATCTGTCATACATTATAGCTAAGCTTGTATCCATTTACAGGTTCCACATACCACAAAAAGGCAATAATTATGGCGCAAAAAAAAATTGATTTCTTTGTTCTCTGCACCCCAAAAAAAGCCCCATCTGTGCCACATAAATGAAAAATATATTTGGACATAGTGGGGGATATTTATCAACCATAATACGATGGTGTAAATTGTGCCAAAAACTGTTTGATGTGCTGTGCACCGCATTTATACACACTTCTACATTTTGTATGACAAGGGGGCATGGTTTTGTGGTAAGGGGTATGGCTTCAAGGTAAGGGGCCTGATCTCATTGCAATGCTGTGGTGCAAAAATGTGCCAAACTAAGCCAACTAATAGGAGGTGTAAAGTTAGACTAGACATTCTAAATATGTGCTAATTTATGACAGTCTAAATATGACAAATTTATCAAACCCCACCAGATGCTGTGATAAATCTGGCGCAGTTTAAGACTGTCTAGTTTAAGATCGATCTGTCTAACTTTTAGACAGTATTGATAAATCTGCCCTTGTATCGTAAGAGACGTATTTATTTGCCCTTTTTTCAATACTCATTTTCTTTCATTGTCCAAACAGCATTAGTTAATGGTAAACTGATCTAAAACTCCAAATAGTATAAGTTTAGTATGACAAAGATACTGTAGACAAAGACAGATATGAGGATGTTTACTCTTTTGTTTTTGTGCAATATGACTTTTATAAGAGGCAAAGAGAGATGAGCCTGTCTGTTCATTTAATGTTTGAAGGCACATCAAGATTAAATCTGACACATCTACAGAAGAAGAAGGAATAATAAATATTTTCTTTATCTGGAAAAACTGACAGATTTGACAAAAACTCAAAGAAATAATGATTATGGTACACAGAAAAAATAAAGAAGATTTCATTCACGTGATATATGCGCTGTTATTCCATTCAACATTTTTAACTTATTCATATTGTTTTTGTTATTCCATTGTAAGTGAATAGACCTCATGGTCACCTTATTTTGTCTATCTTTAATACATTCTAATTTGATGAAACATTCAATTACATTTCTCTTACATTTTTTGCCATGTTTGCACAGTTGTCAAGGCTAAAGCAAAATGAAATGTTAAATTACTTCTGTCAAACACTTGGGTTTATTTATTTATTTATTTTTTACTTTAAATGTATTTTGTTATAGCTTTTTTCTCATTTATTGACTTATCTACTTAGTTATGAAATGGTTGTAATAAAACAGGTTTCTCTGAACTCCAGCTGTTACCTGTGGTAGGAACAACATCTGGCTTATACATTGACATGAATGACTACCCATGTACGTTGAGAGTTTAGCTACTTCAGAGTGGCTCACTGTCCTGGCTCATAGAGTTAGTCCCTAGCAGAAGTCTCCCTCTAAACAAGCCCATAAATTTAAATTACCTATTGGCTGAATGCCCATTTGCCGAACAGCTATACCTCCTGTCACCCAAATAGTTTGTCTATGTTCTGAATGGAGAGTGAACACCTCCAATGATGGCTTATCTCCCTGAGAACAAATTAAAGGATTAAACACAGATATTTAACTTGACCAACCATTCTTTTCCTGACATCACTAACATCATCTGGTTTGGATAACTATGCTCTAAGCAGTGGTTCTCAAGGCATGGCATGCATGTTTATGGGTTTTTCCACCCAAGAACTACTATTACACTCTGCGGACTCTTCAGATCCTCAGAGTATAATTAGCGGAGTCCCAGGGTAGCTGAGTAAACATAACAAACAGTGTTGTTCACCTCCCCTGGGCTTTGGAGCTGCTCCCCATGCTGCAGAGTTGAAGACTGGGACTGCTGAGGTCCAATCACAGGAAAATATGAGTTTGATCAAATCCGAAATTCTTAGAAAATCCCTATGTATGTGGGATTTTTTTAATTTTATTGATGTAGGGACCAATCTGGGAAATTATATTTTGTGGAGGGCCAATATGGGACATTACACTGTGTATGGGCCACTATTGGACATTATATTATATGGAGGGCTGATATGGGACATTATACAGTCTGGGGGCTGCTATGGGACATTATTCTGGCATAGGAATCTTTGGTAGGAATGGGGTCATGTGCTTTCTTAACAGCCTGAGGTCCATGGTACCCTTAATCTTCCCTGATTGTAAGTAATGAATGCAACTTACCACTTGCTCCTTAAACATTATATGTAGGAGCACATTTTATTACCTGTGGGGGGCTCTGTAGGGTCATTATTTTACATGTGGAGGCCATTATATTACATGTGGGTTACTGTATGGTCCATTATATTAAATGTGGGGCATTGAAGGGGCCATTCAACTGAAGGTAAAGGCCATAATACTACTACACGTGGGGGCACGGAGGGGTCCATTACATAATTGTTAATAAAATAAGGCTTTGTTTGGTGCCTTCATTAACATTTATATGCGATCGCTACTTGGAGGTACTTGGTTGGGAAGTTTTCTCACTAGGGGATACTTCACTTTAGAAGGTTGAGAACCACGGCTCTAAAGTTTATGGAGGGTTTAAGACATTGATATACCTTAAAATTGACATGAGTACTCTGAGAACCTTTTTAAATCCAATATGGAAAATAAAATCTAAATAAATAAAAGCTGGATTATGGATGGTGTAAGCAGCAAAGCAACTTTTCAAATGAAAGTTTCCACACTATGTCCTATTGCAGTCTCCTGCATGAATTTATACATTTTTTTTTGGAATAGTTAAGAAAAAGATGTGAATAGAGCTGTGAGAAAAATTTCAAGGCCACTTAACATTTGTTCTGAATAATGAAGATGTGCAACTGGAGAATTTATACATCTTACTAGAGTTTCTCTTTATCTCATTGCTGTACAACTACCTATTTATATGTCATGAATGAGAATGCATTGACATAGTTTGACCTAGACATACAACTCCTATGATCGCAGAGAAATTCTTGTTAACAATCTTATAGTTCTATACAAATAGGATTCAGTAGTTTGTTATGTAGAGGTCAATTGGTTGCAAAAACATACAGATATTTGGTACCTTGATCATGATAACCCATAAAACTAAACATACTCAAATGAACAGAAAACATGAGGGAATATTTTTTGTGTACTTTATCCTCTCCATATTATTAATCAATTACCTGAAGTGGAGTGCATATAAAGACTCTTGATTTATATTATGCGCTGACCCCCTGAAGACCTATTCAGTAAGGCCTACAACCTCCGTCACCACACCACCATCTTAACAACCTCTACCCTCACCTACTCTTTCCATCCCTTATCCCTCATAGATTGTAAGCCCTTGCGGACAGGGCCCTCAATCCCACTGTGTCAGTTGGTCACTGTTATTATTGTACTTGTTTTGTATATTTTGTGTACTGTATGTAAACCCTGAACTGTACAGCACCATGGAATTAATATAATAATGTACAGCACCATGGAATGAATGGTGCTCTATAAATAAATAAATAATTATTATTATTATTAATATTATAAACAGAACCCTCCCACCTTTAAATTATATAATGTTCTCTCACATTTGTATTAAACACAGACATCTTCCCCTCTTATATTATACACTGTCTTGCTTCCTGTCTTTATATTATACCTCTTACCCCTTTGCAGAGTCCAACAACATTTCTGTGGCCATGTCCTGTCTCAGCTAGACTGTGAGGGCACATAATGTCCAGGGCCTTGAAGCAAGTTACAAATGTATTATTGATTCTGTAATACACTTGTAATTTGTATCTGGGCCCAGTACTGAGTCTGACAACTCACTTGCCCCTCCCCCTTACAGGCTGCTGCCATCTCTCTTACCTGGTAGTATGCACAGTGCTGTGATGGAGACTTCCTCCTACAGGCCTAGTCGCACCCCCTGTGACCATAATCGTTACACCCCTGGGTACATTTAGACTACCCTAGATACCCTTGTCTTATTGGTTTCAAAGGGACCAATATTTCATTTCTAATAAAATTTCAGTAATTCGCTTGTAAGCTACAGCCTATCCAGTACAATAATTGTATGTACTATAGCTTCTCACACTGCAAAACTGGGGGCAGAAAAGTATGCACTTCCTGATTCTATGGAGTGTTCTTTATTTGGTGTCTGATATCCTTCTCTGCCAATTGGCACCCCTGAGAAGGATCATGCAATGTCCAGTCCATGACAGGTATATCTCTCAGTGTTTTGATTTAGACACAGGGACATTTTATAGAAGAATCAGTCTCTTTTCCTGCTCTGTCAACAAATTTTATTAATCTTTTGCATGAGTAATTCTAGTACTCGGTCTGTAGAATATTCTGGGACCAGTCATTGCTGCAGGGTCCACATGCTCCTTGTGTGTAGGTCCTGTCAGCAATTTATAAACTTACAGCTCTCAATAGATAGCATACAGAATAAAGTAAAACGATAAGTATATAGCTTAAGGACAGATTGCAAATAAGCCAGGAAATATCTTCTTCATATGTTATTACATTATATAGCATTTCTAGCCTAGCAATGTGTAGTTAACTCAGTAGAATCTATATTTTGCTGTTCAGTGACTGAAGGTCTGCCTATTCAGCCCAATATTCTGTTTAAGGTTTTGTGAGTTGGATGGTTGTTACACCCAGGCAAAGTGAAATATTTAACTAAAAAATAATCAAATAGAGTATTTAAAACTGGTTATAAGTTTATCAGGTGTAATTTTCTAACATATCAATAGGTGGATAAAACATCCATATTTTTTCATCAACGACATGACGTGCTGCCTAATTTTACAGGCTTTGGGCATGATTGCCTGTTATTTAGTGTTCTCTCCTTTTTTCTTTATATATGTGAAATGCGAATTGTATGTACTGAATATGTATTTTTCTGTGGATATTGTGGATATATTTGTTATTAGCATATTTTTGGGGAAGATGCTTGCTTGCGTTTTTTTTTCATACACACATGTCAGTTATATTGAAAAAACGCAATGGATTTATGCAAAAGTTACCCTGGTTTGGGGACTTTAAGCGCAACAGGCTTGTTATTTTGTTGAAAACATTTTGGGAGTGCACCTGGTTGAAAACTTATGAAGAAAAAGTGGCTTTCCAGAAAAAAGCTGCCAAAAATTATCCTTTTATTGCAGAATCATGGCATTGGAAGAAGCAATGGTATTTTTTGTATTTTCTTTGTTGTTATTAAACTAGCATGGTGGCTGAATGGTTAGCAATGTTGCATTGTCCTAGGTTTGAATCCAAACAAGGACAAGGAGTTTATATGTTCTTCCTGTGTTTGTGTGGGTTTCTTCCCACACTTCAAAGACATACTGTTAAGGAATTCATATTGTGAGCCCTATATGGGTTGACAATATATGTACAGTGCAGTGGAATATGATTGCACTATATAAGTAAATAAATAGTGCGGCAGTGGCAAAAAAATTTCCCTTTAGGCGAGCAGATGCCATAGCAACGTAGCATTGAAGGCGTGACAGAATTTCAAGAAAAACTGTGTCACACTATCAGTTTGGATGTGCCAATTAAGAAGCTGAAATATCTTCTGAAATGAAAAGGATTCTCTGATCACGAGAATAGCATTTGGGAGCCAGAAGACAATCTGGACTGTCCTGCCAGTTATTATATTATGGAAGGAAATGCCACGGCAACATAGCATTAGCGGAGTGCCAATTTACATAATTTCAAGAACAATTTGTGGCACATGGTCAATGTACCTGGTCTTCCAGCTGAAAAAGCTGGAATATATTCTCTGATAACAGCCAGAAGAGAACCTGGACTGTCCTGAAAGTCATCCCTTTACAGGAGCAAATGCCACAGCAACATAGGATTGGTAATGACAGTTTACAGTATTAAAAGTTGAACAAATAAGGGCTAGCCTCCTCCCCAACTGTGAAATATCAATAGCCCCCCTATGCATCAAAAGGAAAGTCCTCCTCCAGTTTAGGAATCCCAGGTTCTCCACCACCATGACCCAGACCCTGTTTTTCAACCTCCTCCAGTTCTTTTGCCCCACACCAGGCATATGCTAGGTGTGGATGTGGCCCACCTTCAAAGAAGATCACAGGGATAAGGAGCAGGACATTCTTGTTCACTTTGCGAGCCACTGCTGATTCTATTTTGCCAAATAAGCTGATGCCATTTCATGTGAGTACGAAGAGACTTAGTTCCTACATTTGTAGATGCATGACCATGGCTTATTTTCTACTTGCAGATGCTTGCTTGCACCTTGCCATGGATTTGTCATTAGGTAATGTAAAAAATAAATTCCAATATGGGTGATGACCGCATGTAGCTTCTGCCACCAACATGAGCAGCACAACCTATGCTTGCCTTACACCTACCTTGGGCAGGTTTTTTTTTATGTTGGGGCTGTGCATTGGATTCTAATGTTACTATTGCAGCTACCACCACCCTCTTCCTCTGATGTCGCCCTGACCTGTTTTCCTGGTCTTATCTGCAATAGAATCATCATCACATTCAGTAATTTCATCATCTTCTCACCATGGCAATGGGATTTCCACTTTCTGATTTACTTCTAGAGCCTCTTCCAGCACAATGACTGTACTATCTCTGGCTCTACTACCTCCACCAGCACCAACTTTGATGTGTTCCAGCTCTGCCTCTTCTACATCTAAAAACACTGTCCGTTGTTATCAAACTCATCAAGAGGAAGAAGAAGACTTGAGCTAGGAGGAATATTTCTTTCAGCAAATACCACATTACTAGGGAATGGGATCTGTGTCAGTGAAGATGAAGAAGACATGGTTGACAGTGCAGACCTGCCATGACGTAAATTATATGTTGCAACATATGACTAAACATTTGTGTTTCACTGCTATCAGAACTCATATCCTGCTGTGACTGAGATGAGTAAGAAAAGTGATTCTCTTTATTATCAAGAACCCTGTGGCTGTTGGTAGGGCTGACAATACCAGAAGTAGTGTTGCTATTGCCACTCATATTAGTATTAGGACTTGCAGTGGTAGATGGCGTGACTGTAGTTCAAGTGTTTCCTCCTCTTCCTCTTGTAGCCAATCCCCCATCCTGTTTTCTTCCATTCATTTTACTTCACTGCTTACATAATAGTGATTGATGACAATTCTGACACTGTGAGTTGTTTTTTTTTGTTTTTTTTAACAAAAAACTTTATTTGAAGAAAATTAGGAAAAAATTAGTTTGGCACTGACAGGGTATCCTGGCCAATAAGAATTACAGAATACAATGTGTAATAGTCAGCTTGCATTTTTGCAGGAACAATGGCAGTTTTTCAGTATCTTTTAACACAAAACACTATTGTAAAAAAAAATTTACAAGAAGAATGAAATTTACCACTGAAAGGGAAACGTGGCCAGTGAACATTATACAAGAATACACTGCATGAGTCAGTTTGGACTTTTGTAGTGATACTGTTTTTTTGTATTATTTTTTTTAACAAAAAATACTGGAACAAAAACTTAACAAAATGAGATTTAGCAATGAAAAGGTGACTTTGTCAGTCAAAATAATTCAAAACACTCTGTGGAAGTCACAGATCACAGATTAGTACAACACTAATGGCAGTTCTAACACTGTATTTTTTTTTTTTTTAAAAAAACCTCTATTGCAAGAGAAAACTTAACAAAATGAGATTTTTGGCACTAAAAATGTGACCTGATGAGTTTTTATGTAACACTGTGAATACTGAGCCATGGCACAGTGCAGAGCTTATTCTCCTACTGCTATGATTTTTCTGCCTATTTGTCTAAAATGTATTCAATCTAAATAAGCTATGCTCCAGAGTTCTCCTCTTCTATAATTCTGTTGCACTATTGCAATGTTTATGTATTTTTTCCACTAGTAATGTATTGGCAGCAATTACTTTGGATCCTACAGTGACAACACGTCTTTCCCCTAAGCTGCTCTTATAAAATGGCTCTTCTTTCTGTGCAGTACCCTGTGCCCATATTGGCGAAACTAAGGCCCTCTCTGTTGGCATGCGGGCTGTTGCTCTAATCGCTCGTTAACGGGTAATCTGGTACAGGATTCCCCATTAGTGAGCGATTGCTTCTTGTATGTGCCAATGCACATACATCTGAAATTTGACAGTGTAAGCAGCGGGTTCGCGGGACCGCGGCTTACACTGACTGCAGTCAGAAGAAGAAGGACACCCAGCTGCTCTTCGTGGGACTTCAGGTAAGTGGCATATAATACTGTCTGGGGGGGCTACTGAGGAGCATATAATACTGTGTGGGGTGGCCTACTGTGGAGCATATAATACTGTGTGGGGGTCCACTGTAGAGCATATAATACTGTGTAAGGGCCACTGTGGAGCATATAATACTGTGCAGGGGCACACTGTGGAGTGTATACTACTTTACAGGGGCCCACTGTGGAGCATATAATACTGTGTGGGGGCTACTCTGGAGCACATTGTACTGTCTGGGGGCCACTTTGGAGCACATTGTACTGTCCGGGGGCCACTTTGGAGCACATTGTACTGTCCGGGGGCCACTGTGGAGCGCATTGTACTGTCCTGGAGCCACTGTGGAGTGCATTGTACTGTCTGGGGGCCACTGTGGAGCGCATTGTACTGTCCTGGGGCCACTGTGGAGTGCATTGTTCTGTCTGGGGGCCACTGTGGAGCGCATTGTACTGTCTGAACTCTAAGATATATATCTGATAGCAAGGTATGTGTACCAGCAACATAGAGAAATTCCCCAATAAAGAAATAAGTACACTTAAAAATTAACTTTTATTAATATCCACTAAAAGTATGTAAACCTATATATAAAAGAAAGCACCTGATGAAGAGATGCCATACTACAATGGGGTCATATAAAGGGTAAAGGTAGCCTGCCTCAAAATAAGAGGATAGTATGGTGATACCTGTATCACTTCACAAACACCCCTCAGTTATAAATTGCAATTCCCAATATTTAGATATCAATTCACTGAAGGGGAAAATAAAGGATAAATCAACTGAGGTATAACACACACACACACACACATATACACCACCTGGCTAGAGGTCAGTAAAAGACCGACCAAATTGTCTGACTAGCCACTACCTAGGGAGCTTACATTACACTCCCACAATTGACTGCCTAATACCACAAACACACAAACACCATAAATGTTACAACAGGAGTATTTGCCCTAACTCCCAGCCTGCCTGACGCACATTTCTGCTGAACTACACCAGCTCATCAGAGGCACATGCATAAGGGCAAGGCAGAATACATCATAAATGTATGCAAACTGCCTGTATAATTTAGAGCGCTTAATATAGCCGCCCGGCCGGCCATGATGAATGACCGCAAGTGTCGGCTCACACAGCCTAGCTTGATATCTGCTAAGCCACACCCCCTAGCAATCCGTGTCATCAGAGGTGCGCCCAATCAGAGAGCGCCAACACCCAGAAGCTGCGGACAGTGATGTAAGCATACATACAGGGCGTTCCTTAAAGTCTAAGAAGATGCACATATGCATCCATGTTAACACCCGGACCCTAACGTCGCGGTATAGCTAACGATCAGGCTTTAGAGATATAAAACACCATGAGAGGTGGCCAAGTAACACCCACCGAAAGCAGAAGATAATCACACAAAGAACATATACAGAGGACTCAAACTGTAAACCACCCCATAGGGATCTCAGAATTGCAGGCAAAAAAAGAAGTCAACATACTTCAACAAGGACAACAAGGATAAAGCAAAAAAAAAAAAAAAAAAATTTTAATAGAAAAAAAAAAAAAAATTCTCTTCCCTTTCCTATTTTTTTTTCCTTTTTTTTTTTCCTTTCCTTTCCTTTCCTTTTCTCCTTCTTTCTTTTTTCCTCTCTCCTTCTCTTCTTTCCCTTCTCTTTTCCTTTTCTCTTTTCTCTAAACAAACGCAGAATAAGGACAAAGGTAATAACGCTAGATACAGTCATATGAAAAAGTTTGGGCACCCCTATTAATCTTAATCATTTTTAGTTCTAAATATTTGGGTGTTTGCAACAGCCATTTCAATTTGATATATCTAATAACTGATGGACACAGTAATATTTCAGGATTGAAATGAGGTTTATTGTACTAACAGAAAATGTGCAATATGCATTAAACCAAAATTTGACCGGTGCAAAAGTATGGGCACCTCAACAGAAAAGTGACATTAATATTTAGTAGATCCTCCTTTTGCAAAAATAACAGCCTCTAGTCGCTTCCTGTAGCTTTTAATCAGTTCCTGGATCCTGGATGAAGGTATTTTTGACCATTCCTCTTTACAAAACAATTCCAGTTCAGTTAAGTTTGATGGTCGCCGAGCATGGACAGCCCGCTTCAAATTATCCCACAGATGTTCAATGATATTCAGGTCTGGGGACTGGGATGGCCATTCCAGAACATTGTAATTGTTCCTCTGCATGAATGCCTGAGTAGATTTGGAGCTGTGTTTTGGATCATTGTCTTGCTGAAATATCCATCCCCGGCGTAACTTCAAATTCGTCGCTGATTCTTGTACATTATTCTCAAGAATCTGCTGATACTGAGTTGAATCCATGCGACCCTCAACTTTAACAAGATTCCTGGTGCCGGCATTGGCCACACAGCCCCAAAGCATGATGGAACCTCCACCAAATTTTACAGTAGGTAGCAAGTGTTTTTCTTGGAATGCTGTGTTTTTTGGACGCCATGCATAACGCCTTTTTGTATGACCAAACAACTCAATCTTTGTTTCATCAGTCCACAGGACCTTCTTCCAAAATGAAGCTGGCTTGTCCAAATGTGCTTTTGCATACCTCAGGCGACTCTGTTTGCGGCGTGGTTTCAGAAACGGCTTCTTTCGCATCACTCTCCCATACAGCTTCTCCTTGTGCAAAGTGTGCTGTATTGTTGACCGATGCACAGTGACACCATCTGCAGCAAGATGATGCTGCAGCTCTTTGGAGGTGGTCTGTGGATTGTCCTTGACTGTTCTCACCATTCTTCTTCTCTGCCTTTCTGATATTTTTCTTGGCCTGCCACTTCTGGGCTTAACAAGAACTGTCCCTGTGGTCTTCCATTTCCTTACTATGTTCCTCACAGTGGAAAATGACAGGTTAAATCTCTGAGACAACTTTTTGTATCCTTCCCCTGAACAACTATGTTGAACAATCTTTGTTTTCAGATCATTTGAGAGTTGTTTTGAGGAGCCCATGATGCCACTCTTCAGAGGAGATTCAAATAGGAGAACAACTTGCAATTGGCCACCTTAAATACCTTTTCTCATGATTGGATACACCTGGCTATGAAGTTCAAAGCTCAGTGAGGTTACAAAACCAATTTTGTGCTTCAGTAAGTCAGTAAAAAGTAGTTAGGAGTATTCAAATCAATAAAATGATAAGGGTACCCAAATTTTTGCAGCGGCCAAATTTTGGTTTAATGCATATTGCACATTTTCTGTTAGTACAATAAACCTCATTTCAATCCTGAAATATTACTGTGTCCATCAGTTATTAGATATATCAAATTGAAATGGCTGTTGCAAACACCCAAATATTTAGAACTAAAAATGATTAAGATTAATAGGGGTGCCCAAACTTTTTCATATGACTGTATAGACTGCCTCAAAACAGTCACTAGGGATGGATGATTAGAACCCTAATCGATAAAGGATGAGTAAGATATAAATTCATTAAGGCCCATGGGATAGACCGTATCAAACAAAAAAATCCAACGTGCCTCCCTCTGGAGCACACGTCTGTCATAATTACCTCCTTTAGGGGACCGCACAACCATCTCGATACCCTGAAAACTAAGATGCTTAGCATCACCACCATGTTTTTCCCGTATATGTCTGGATACAGATGTATCCTCCTCCCTAGCTATATCGTTGATGTGTTCCCTTATCCTCCTGCGGAACTACCGGATAGTCTTACCAACATACTGGAGTCCACAGGAGCAGGTGATAAGGTACACAACCCCCTTAGTCTTACAGTTAATAAACTGGTTCACCTTGAAAGTTCTACCGGAAACTCTGCTCAGCAGTTCATTCCCTTTTTTTATGTATCCACATGATTTACATGATCCACAGGGATAGTTTCCATTCAAGTCTCGTTGCATCTGATGTAACCACATATTTCCTGGGGTACTGGAGAAATGGCTGTGTACCAGTTTATTACGTAAATTGGGCCCCCTCCGTTAGGATAGACTAGGTCTAGGGCCCACAAGTGATCCTATTTCAGGGTCAGTCATCAAAATATTCCATGATCCCCCTATGATCTGCCTTATATCTTCTGCTGCCTGGTCATAAATCGCTACAATCCTAACATCAACCTTATTACTTTCCCAATTGCGGGGATTCAAAAGCTGCGTTCTATCCACCGTCAACGCCTCATGATACGCTTTACGTAATACCTTCTCCGGGTAGCCCCTTCTCCTAAATCTCCCCTGTAAATCCCTAGCCATCACCTGAAAATCGGACATTCTTGAGCAATTTCTACGGACACGAAGATATTGTCCCTTGGGTATCCCAGTTCTCAAAGAGGGAGGATGCCAACTCCCCCACTGCAATAGTGAGTTTGTGGCTGTCGCCTTTCTATGAACACAAGTGCAAAGACGGCCTGAGGTCTCCTTAGAAATAGATAGGTCCAGGAAAGTCATTTTACTCTCCTGGATCTCAAAGGTGAAATATAAGCCTAAGTCATTACAGTTCAATACTTTAACAAAGGCAATAAATTCCTCCCTGGGTCCGTCCCACAATATAAAACTATCTTCAATGAAACGGACTCAGAGAAGTATCCGCTGGGTCCATTGGTCCATCGTGTCCGCAAAAACCATTTCAGCCTCCCACCAGCCCAGGTAGAGGTTAGCAAAGGTGGGGGCACAAGGGCTCCCCATTGCCACCCCCCCTGAGCTGGTGGAAGAGCTTGTCCTCAAACATAAAACAATTCCTTTCCAGGACAAATTTCAAAAGATCCAATATCAATACATTATGTTCTAACATGTGGCTACCTCTGGTTCTAAGGAAGCTCTCCACAGCCCCATATCCCTTGGCATGGGGTATGGAGCTGTATAATGCCTCAACATCCAAGCTGGTGAGAAAAATGCCTGGGGACACCTGGATACCCTCTAATCTACAGAGGACATCCATGGAGTCCCTAACGTAAGATGGAAGACTGGTAACAAAGGGTCGTAAAATGTTGTCTATATATAGACTAACATTCTGAGTGATGGATCCATTACCAGCCACAATGGGGCGTCCTTTAAGAGGGGACAACCCCTTGTGAATTTTTGGCAAAGCATAAAAAGTTGCCTGAATAGGGTGTTGTGGCAACATAAAGTCATATTCTGTTTTACTAATGAGGTTTTTCTCCAGGGCCCTATCCAGAATCATGCGTAGTTCATCCACATAACCCCGCATAGATTCCTTACCCACAACCTCATAACACTTATTGTCACATAGAATGGAATGGCACAAAGTAATATATTGTGCCCGATCCAATATTACCAAATTACTACCCTTATCTGAGGGTTTAATTATGATGTTACTATCCCTCTCCAGCTTCTTCAAAGCCATCACTTCTCATCCGTTCAAATTAGATCTATAGTTATGATTTGAATAAGATAATGCCTGGAAATTCATGATCTCTTTTGTGACCACCCGCAGGAACACATCTATAGCTCCCTCCTCACCAATTGGAGGATACTTTGTAGAAGGGAGACGCCGTGTTGTAAAGGGTCCCTCACCTAAACCCCTTTGTCCTTCATCCCATAAGTCTCCTAGCAGATTGAGAGATGATAAATCCTCCTCTGTGACACCCAGTTCCTCACATTTTCGTCTATCCGCCATTTTAAAGAATTTTTTCCACTATATTAAGCGCTCTAAATTATACAGGCAGTTTGCATACATTTATGATGTATTCTGCCTTGCCCTTATGCATGTGCCTCTGATGAGCTGGTGTAGTTCAGCAGAAATGTGCGTCAGGCAGGCTGGGAGTTAGGGCAAATACTCCTGTTGTAACATTTATGGTGTTTGTGTGTTTGTGGTATTAGGCAGTCAATTGTGGGAGTGTAATGTAAGCTCCCTAGGTAGTGGCTAGTCAGACAATTTGGTCAGTCTTTTACTGACCTCTAGCCAGGTGGTGTATATGTGTGTGTGTGTGTGTGTGTTATACCTCAGTTGATTTATCCTTTATTTTCCCCTTCAGTGAATTGATATCTAAATATTGGGAATTGCAATTTATAACTGAGGGGTGTTTGTGAAGTGATACAGGTATCACCATACTATCCTCTTATTTTGAGGCAGGCTACCTTTACCCTTTATATGACCCCATTGTAGTATGGCATCTCTTCATCAGGTGCTTTCTTTTATATATAGGTTTACATACTTTTAGTGGATATTAATAAAAGTTAGTTTTTAAGTGTACTTATTTCTTTAATGGGGAATTTCGCATTGTACTGTCTGGGGGCAACTGTGGAGCGGATTGTACTGTCTGGGGGCCCCTTCACTATTTATATCACACAATATCTGTTTTATAGCAGACGTGATATTAGTACAGGCTGTAATAACATTGCACGGTCAGTATAAAACAGATCGATCCTGTGCGATGTAAATAGTGAACATTAATTGTTCAAAAGTATACAAAATGCAAACTTGTACCTTTCAGTACAAAGTTGTTTGTATCATTGAAAGCTTTGTAAAGCCTCATTTACACAACTGTATTTTGCGGGTCCGTAACTTGTCCGCAATTGTGGATCCACACAGTATTAAGGTTAAATTGCCGTGTTGGTACTTTGCGATAATTTTGTGGGTTTTGGGTTGCAGTTTGGGAACTCGGTCTCTACAGTAGCCTGTGCACCTTCCAGTGATTGGCTGAGAGGCTGTTGCCAGAAGCCTTCCTAGGTCACAAAGACCGTATTATCTTCCCCTTTGCTCTTCTACCATGTGTAACATGTGGTGGTGGTCATTTTAGTTCATCGGTGTAATTAAAAACTGAAACTTTGGAAAATTCAGATGAAAACTGGTTTATTCTGAAATAGTTCACTCATCCTTGGCACTCAGGTTCTTTGAATTGTTGTATACAGGGGAAGGCTTAGGTTGGAGGAAGGATCTCACTTTAAACAGCTGTGTCCTGGGATATGAAAGCAGAGAAAAGCTTTTATATAACAACAGAGCCAATGCTTGCAGTGGTGTAAATCCTGAGATACAGTTATTTGAGGTGACCCCACCAGGCTCAGCACTTCCTGTGTACAGATAGTCAAAGGAGCTGGTCAACAAAATCAAGTAGTGTAATGTGGGTGCAAAAGTTATGCAAGGCATCTTCTCTGAGATGAGACTTTGGTGCCTACATCTGTATTTTTTTAAACCAGTTCAACACCATATCAGGACATGCTAACAAATTCCTGAAAGGCTGCAATTTACTCTCCCCCACTGGGTGGTAACACATAGAGACAAATAGGATAGTTATCATATCACTTTGGGATAACTTTTTTTATATACCATTTTAGAAAAACTGCTTAATTTGTAATACACATATTATGACATATCCTGCCAATAGGACAGGTAAGGAAAGACACATTTGTAGTTGTGCCCAACATGGTGATATCTATACACTGACAAGCAAATGTTTTGAACTTTTGACTTTCAGGCTTCATATCTCAACATCCACTACAGCTTCAAATGTGAGACTACCATCATTTTATAGACAATCATCTTGGCTATCTCATACATAAATTTGACTTGCATCTATTTAGCATATAATTAGTTATTCAGATTTTTGACATGTAACTGCATTTTTACTGTTTTGTTCCTGGTGGCAGAAAAGTCTTTTTCTTCTTGTATACTACAAATTACAACCTGTTCTCACATTTACTAATAGCTCAGTGTTATTAGGTTGACTCACAAGTGAAAGGTCACTGGTTGAAATTGAGGATCAGCCATGAAGAAGATTTACCAAGAAAAGAGAAACAGCATCATCCAGCTCGTCGATAGTGGCCTCTCGGCCAAGAAAATTGCCAAACTGCATCATGTGAGTGACATGACAGTTGGAAGAATACAAAATGAAGTTCATCCATCTATTCAAAGGCCAAGAGGTGGATATCCAGACAAAATATCTGAGTCAACAAGTCGGCCCATCACAAGGTCTATCAGTTCTGGCGCGAAAAACATGGCAGTGGAGGTGGCTCATATGTTTCGTAATAGTGAGATCACATATGTCCATGCAAGCAAAGTGTGACGTGCATTACATGATGGGCTGAAAAAGGTGAAGACGGCTCGACTTCAATATCGTCATAAGAAGCATCGGCTCGAGTTTGCAAAAAAGTACGAAAAGTGGACAGTAGAAGATTGGAAATGGGTGATTTGGAACGATGAGATGAAAGTCAATAGACTGGGCTGATTGTTGCAAATGGGTCTAAAAGAAACAAGAGAAAATGGGGCTAGCGGATCGAGAAATTGAAGGAACTGTCAATTTTGGTGGAGGAAGCCTGATGATATGGGGTTGTTTCACAGCCAAAGGCGTTAAATAACTAAATAGGTGCAAGTCAAATTTATGGATGAGAAACCCAAGATAATTGTCTATAAAATGATGGTAGTCTCACGTTCGAAGCTGCAGTGGATAGTGAGGTATGGAGCCTGAAAGTCAAAAGTTCACAACATTGTTACCCTTTTGCTTGTCAGTGTATAAGTGAACAGGTTTAGGAGTACTTGAAAAACTACAATGAGAGAATCTGATGAGGGAAAATTTCAATGTTAACTTTTGGAATCTTTCTAATGATGCTGAATTGCATACTATAAACTCCATTCCCACTGTGACTACAGATTTTACATGTGTCACTGTTATCGACAAAGTGCTTATAATGCTTGCTCGTGTTCATTTCTTTCACAGTGCCTGAGTGATGTCAGGTTTATCCTGCTTAGACATTCAGTACTTAATTTGTACTATAGCTCTTTTGCAATGTAAGTTATACAAGAATGTTCAGGTTAAGGAATTTGAGCAATAAGCATAATACTGACCCTGTACCAGTAATAGATCCAAGGAATTTTCCAAGGTTCAGCATACCTGCCACATACCTTGCATTCTTCTCTACATGGGGCTGCAATTATAATTTACTTTGAGTCATGTGATGAAGAATTATTTAAGTATTTAGTTAGCAAGGTTTAACTAAAGCTGATGGAATGAATTATTAATTACCCAAGCCAACATAACAGACCTTTCTGTTGACCTCTAAATTGGTAGTTGAATGCTTATTTAATAGCAAGGAACAGGTGAATAAATGGATTGCCACAGAATGTTGTTTCTAAGAAGATGAAATATTTTATAGAAAGTTTACTTTTAAAAATAGAGTTGTAATTTTTAACAACCAGCCACTTGACATTTCAAAATCTTCATAGTTGACTAAACTAAAATCTCTCTAATTGAAGGAGAAATTTAATAAAAATTACTTCCTGAATTGTCAAAGACACATAGTAACATGATAACATAGTTGAACCCAAATCAGTATAAAACCCTGGATCAACTTGTCTTTACAAAAAATCTAAAAAACATAACCTGTAATATTTTTTTTTTCTGGATGCATCCAGGCCCTTTTTTCCACAACCACCATCACCATATCCTGTGGCTGTGAGTTCCATAGCCTCACTACTTGTACAGTAGGGAATCCCCATCTATGATGCAGGTGAAATGTTCTTTTCTATAGGCATAGAGGATGTCCCCTTGTTATGACCAGAACAAAGCAATGCATGGTAAACTTAATATAAGTCACTTTGAAACCAGATGCTATACAAAATACATTTCTTGTTACACCTAAAAAGATTGTAGATGAGATGTCTGTGATCTAGAACAACCTTTGAATAATATTCCTCTAAAGACTAGAGCATCTCAAACTTCTGTTTTGTTGAATTTTTTTTTTTAGCTTTAATTCACAAAATCAATTATGCATATTAAGCATGATCAATCCTCAGGGCAGACCATTGATGTGTAACTCATGAAAGTTCAACCCCGAGACATCCACTAATAACTGAGTATCATAGCCCTTTCTTCTGCTGATATGTGTAGATCACAAGAAACAAACTAGCACAATACAAACATTAAAGACTAAATACAAGAAAAGACCATCCATGTTAAAACCTGAAAGCAATCTAGACATCAGGAAAAGGGTCTGTCCTAGGATCTGGACAGGGACATTTTAACACATACAGATGGGCACAGTGAAAAATTTTCATAAATTGGCTACCCATCACCACAATTTAAGACATACTTCTCAAAGACAGAAAAGTGTGGCAAATTTTTGGTGATAAACCATGACCCAAACCTTGCCCATGGTCCCTTTGATCCCTCCCATTATTGTTGAGCCCCTTTGTGCCCCAACACAGTAATAATGCCCATTAATGTATAGTATACAGTAATGATGCCTCCTTAGCTCCCACCACATTATAATGTGCCCTCAGTGACCCCCAAGTAATAAACGTTCCCCTTAGTGGCCCCACATTATGTAATGTCACCTCCGTGGTCTCAACGTATATACAGTGCCTTGCAAAAGTATTCATACCCCTTGAACTTTTTCACATTTTGTCACCTTACAACCACAAACTTAAATGTATTTTCTTGAAATTTTAAGTGATAGACCAACACAAAGTAGCAGATAATTGTGAAGTGGAACAAAAATGATACATGATTTTCAAAATTTTAATCAAACAAAAATCTGAAAAGTGTGACGTGCAAAAGTATTCAGCCTCCTGTACTCTGATATCCCTAAATAAAATCTAGTGCAATCAATTGCCTTCAGAAGTCACTTAATTAATCAACAGTGTGTAATTTAGTCCCAGTATAAATACACCTGTTCTGTGAAGGCCTCAGTGGTTTGTTAGAGAACACTAGTGAACAAACAGCATCATGAAGACCCAGGAACCCACCAGAAAGGTCAGAGATAAAGTTGTGGAGAAGTTTAAAGCAGGGTTAGATTATAAAAACATATCCCAAGCTTTGAGCATCCCAAGAAGTACTGTTCAATCCATAAAACAAAAATGGAAAAAGTATTATACAACTGCAAACCTACCAAGACATGACCGTCTATCTAAACTGACAGATCAAGCAAGGAGAACACTGGTCAGAGAAGCAGCCAAGAGGCCCATGGTCACTCTGGAGAAGCTGCAGAAATATACAGCTCAGGTGGGAGAATCTGTCCACAGGACAACTATAAGTCGTGCACTCTACAAATCTGGCCTTTATGGAAGAGTGGCATTGTTGAAAGAAAGACATAAGAAGTGCCATTTGCAGTTTGCCACAAGCCCTATAGGGGACACAGCAACATGTGGAAGAAGGTGCTCTGGTCAGATGAGTCCAAAGTTGAAATTTTTGGCCTAAATGCAAAGGGCTATGTGTGGCAGAAAAGTAACACTGCTCATCACTCTGAAAACACCATCCCCACCGTGAAACATGGTGGTGGCAGCATCATGCTGTAGGTAGGCATTTCTTCAGTAGGGACAGGGAAGCTGCTCAGAGTTGATGGGAACATGGATGGAGCTAAATACAGGGCAATCCTGGAAGAAAACCTGTTGGAGGCTGCAAAAGACTTGAGACTGGGAAGGAGATTCACCTTCCAGCAAAACAATGACCCTAAACATACAGCCAGAGCTACAGTGGAATGGTTTAGATCAAAGAATATTCATGTGTTAGAATGGCTGAGTCAAAGTCCAGACCTAAATCCCATTGTGCATCTGTGGCAAGACATGAAAATTGCTGTTCACAGATGCTCTACATCCAATCTGGCTGAGCTTGAGCTATTTTGCAATGAAGAATGGGAAAAAATCTCAGTTTCTAGATGTGCAAATCTGGTAGAGACATACCTCAAAAGACTTGCAGCTGTAATTGCAGCAAAAGGTGGCTGTACAAAGTATTGATAAAGGGGGGCTGAATACTTTTGCACGTTACACTTTTCAGGTTTTTATTTGATTAAAATTTTGAAAACCATGTATCATTTTCCTTCCACTTCACAATTATCTGCTTCTTTGTGTTGGTCTACCACTTAAAATCTCAAGAAAATACATTTAAGTTTGTGGTTGTAAGGTGACAAAATGTGAAAAAGTTCAAGGGGTATGAATACTTTTGCAAGGCACTGTAAGGTCCTCTCAATGGCCCTCACAAGATATAATGTAATACATACAAATTGATACAAAAATACTCACTTAGTCCTGTTCCATCAAAGCTGCTCTGATGCTATCTCTGCCTCCCTGCCACAGTAAGCATCAGCTGCAGCCTGAATGTGCACTCTTACAATTCTCACTTTGTTGTTGATGTAGAGGGAAATTCTCCCTTATATGTTGCCTCCATACATATGGCACCTCATGAGGGATAATACAATTTTTGTTGTTTTGGATCCCCCGGAAAAAAAATATGTATGCATGCATGCATGAAATTTGAAACACAGAGGTACAGTAATAGCCCATATACCAAATTATGCATCCATTAAACTAAGAGTTGGATGTAGCTGTAATATGATTGTGTGCATCAGGCCTTAAAATTCTCGTTCTTCTGTGTTATGGATATTGATGAGCTATTCTTTGCATAGGTTATGTAAGTATGTGAGCCAGAGGGCGCTGTTGAGCGACCCAGGCCAGACCAGAAAAGGCTCTCAGCCACACCTTTGGGTGGGGCGTGTATCTCCAGAAGGCTGGAGAAACCTGCATGGAGCAGGAAATGGTGGACCAGCCTAGGACAGAGAGGCAGTCTGTCCCAGAGGGCTTGGGTCCAGAGAGGACTTACGGAGACTAAGTCAGGCTCTTGTTGCCCCAGAGGCTAGTTAGGGGCTCTATGAGTGAGTTAGGGCCCTAACGGCGGCCTAGGTTTTGTTTGTTGTTTTGTTATGTTGCAGTTAAGCTGAATAAAGCCACGTTTATTTTATGCTTGGACTGTCTGAAAGCTATCTTTCCGGCGCCCAGTACCATGAACCACCGCTGTCCGGACCAGGACAAGCCGCCATTTTGAGTTTAATTCCCCAAATTATCACAATTATAAATATAAGATCGGTGGGGGTCTGACACCCACCACCCCCACCGACAAGATGTTCTCAGCTAAAATTGAAACAGAGAATGGAGTTGAAAGCACAGCTTTGTTCTGTGTACTGTCCATGCTGAGTTACTACAGCTGAGCTCCTATTTACTTGAATGGGAGCTGAGCTGCAATATTCCAGCAATGTCACTACACAAATTGGAGCTGTGCTAGGTCCAGCTGCACAGTTGAACAGTGGGGATGTCAGATGTCAGTACTCCACTGATTTGATATTGAAATTCTATCATCAAGTTAGGCCATCAATATCCATAACCTAGAGAACCCATTAACACATGGGGCCTTCCTTAGCCTTAGGGTAAGTTAACACTGCTTTTTTTGGGCTGATTTTGAGGCTTTTTCTGATTCAAAACCAGGTCCAAAAATACCTGAAATCTATTGCCCATTAATATCAAGAGGAGTCAGCCAGACCTAGCTGTTTTTTCAGCCAGCTGATAAAAAAAGTACCATGCCCTATCTTTAGGTAGCAAAACTTATACAATTAACAGGAAGCAGAAAAAACGAAAAAAAAAAAAAAATAATTTTGGGTCCGAATGGGTGGAATTGACCATTAGATTCAATTTGGTGTGAATAAATCTGGTTAGAATCGAAAGAAACTCAACTGCCCTGAAAAGTCATGCATGATAATCTAAGGTCTGCTAGGACTATATCCAACCCCTTAAATGCCAAGACAGCATTAGTAATGACAAAATGGCAGCAATATATAAGGCTATGGGTAAACGGATGGTAGCTGGTGATAAAAAAACAAACTGTTTAAAAACTCACATTAGACTTTTATTTTTCTTAAAATTAAAAAACTGAACCAAAATTATCCATTTTTTGGGGGAAAATGCCTGTGGGTGTTTGTGGATGTGGTATCAGAAGAGGCTTTTTAAGCAGGAGAGGTGCTTACGTGGGGCGAGTAGCAGTGGTAGCAAACATAACAGCAGCATTACAGTATAGAAAATTACTAACAGGCAGCCTTTGGCAGTGGCATCATTGGCCTGGTGATAAATAGTCAGTCTCTACTGTCAGCAATGACAGATCTTTTTATTAATATCATGCAGAGGTGTGTAAAATTCTACACAGGTCCATGCCTGAATAATTTTCACAAATGTAACATTTTCCACACTTGTCCACACTGTCACAAGAGTTTATCCTGCTAATGCATAGATTTTTCCTCTATTTCGGAAGCAGAAAAAAAAAATCCACCGTTTTGCTTTCATGGAGAGGATCTAAAAGCTTGGCTATCCAAAAGTCATCCCTTTGCTTGAAGCAACCTAGCTTGTCATGCTCTTCACTCACCAGAATGTACAAAGATCCAGTTATTTTGTTCTCCTTGGCACACTATCATGGTTGGTCATGGCCAGCATCATATTATCAAAATCATTATCACGTCTGTCACAATGAGTTTCAGCCTTGCCCTCTAAGTGTGCCTCTGAAAACTCAATGTCCGACTTCACCACCAATTTCTCCTCATCCTCCTTTTCAAGGTCTAGATCGTTATCCTCCTCATCTACACCTTAGGCATTTGTGTAGGTCCCCAATAGCCACATTGTGGCAACCAAGGTCTGGAAACTGTGTTGCTTTTCTTATCATCTGCCCTGATGGTGTTGCTTAAAGGAAGATTTTCATTGAGGAGGACATAAGGGTTGTAGATCAGTACTACCTGATGTCAGAAGTTCGAAACTAGCCTATTTGCGGTGATGCATTGTCGCTACTGTCACAGAAAACACTAACCCAGTGTGCTGAAAAACACATGAACTGTCCCTGGCTGTAATTGCTGTTGATGATTCTGTGCAGGAACAGGTTTCTTTGCGAAATAATGGTGACTAGGAATCCTCCATTCAGGTTGAGAGCATGCTATCAGTTGCCTAAAGACTGTAGAAACCACTAAGTGGTATGGCAGCGATTGCACTGCCAAAGCTTGGTCAGATGGGAGTTCAGATGGTAGTGGTACACAAGCAGATTACTTGGTAAGTATGTTTTTTTGCCCACACATTCCGTATAATGGATAGCTGACAATAAAACAGAAGAGGAGGAGTTGGAAGAGGAAAGGCATTAGATGTTGATGGTGACAACAACAACCATGTACTACTTGTTTATATGACCTAGCTATTAGAAGGATGATGGGAAGGAGGAGGACAAGGGTCTTGTTCACATTGCCAGCCACTTCCATTTATCCATGTTAGTAGGTGATGCCACTTCATATGCTGAAGAAGACATGCACATTACAATGCTTTTGATAGTCAGCAATGCAGAGAAAAATTCCCACATGGAAGATGCCTGCACAAAGCTGCCACCAATGCTTGCTGTTGCAAAATGACTTCCACCACCTAAGCTTGCCAAAGGTATGACACTCCAAACATCTGCTGCCAGATATGCCCCTGGCACGCTGATGTTTTGGTTTAATGTTGGCCACATTTAAATTTACTTAAAAACTATTTTATCACTTGCACACGCACTGAAGTACCAGCCACCAGGATTTAATTCTTTTGAAAGTAATTTTATCACTTGGATACAGGCATAAATATAATTGTCCAACTGAGCATAAGGATCATAATTAAAATTTTGTTGGAAAACTATTTTGTCACTTGGACACAAGCTAAGTATTAGACACCTGCACCAGGAGGATTTAAGTAAAAACATTTTTTGAAAAACAATTTTGTAACACAGACTGAATTGAAGTAAAATTGTGTATAGACAAAAAAAGGCCAATTTTTAGGGCCAACATTACCATATCCAAAATATGAGTCACATTACATGCATAATAAAATTGTCACTTGGAAATAGACTGGATTGAATAGCTCTATATAATGGGAGCTTGACGCAAAAAAAAAAGTTTTATATTCAAAAAATTGGACAGCTTGATGTGAATCACAAAAATGTCACATGGACATAGACTGAACTGAAATATAAACAGCGCTGTATAAATACCAGCTTAAAATAATGAAATAAGTCAATTTTTAGTATGTCTGCCATTGTATGCAAAAAAAGAGTGGCGAGACTTGGGCACAGGCTGAATGTAAGAGAATTGTATTATAGCCGCAGCACTGCAGCATTCCTACAGCAGTGGTTATCTGACTAGCTGCCTCACAAACTGATTCTTCTGACTTCTATCTATCTCTAAAAAGTATTTAAAAGGTATTGTAAAGCTATCTATTCTCATTGTCACTATAAAACACACTTATCCGTTATCTATGTGACTGTAGTCTGTGTTTTACTATCTCAGACAGACTCTCTATTCTCTGTCTAATGTTTTCTCTTAATGTATTCCCACAAACCAGCAGTTTTTCCTGGTTGGACTGTTTTAAAATGGCTGTGACTCATCCACATCAGTGACCACTAACCTCCAGCCCCTCATGATTGGCTACCTGTATTGCTTCATGGGAATCCTGCCTAAACCTAGGTCTCCTTCGACCACTCTGTCTTCTTCTGATGTGTAACATGGCAACCACCATTTTAAGTGATTTGTCCAAAAAAATTCCCAAAAGTTTCAGATCCACCGAAATGTGAAACTTTTTGGGGAATTCTGACTGAATTTGATTTGGGATGAATCGATTCTCTCCACACTATTTTCTGTGTGTCCACTTTACTATAAGCAATCATTGCTTTTGTGCCCCAATCTCAATTACTGTTTTGACTAGGAGTAGCTTGCTGAGAATATTGCTAATGTTGCTAATCCAAAAATAGAAGGTATCAATTCAGCATCAATAGATTAAAGTAATCTTTATTGTTCACAACATAAAATCAGAATGGCAGACACTTCTCTCTTAGGACTTTTGAGTGTTGCACAGCTCTTACTAATAGTGAGTAAGTGCTCTATGAGTAAAGCTTAAAATGCATAAGAAGGAAATACCTGCCATATGGAATTTAACTTATGCACAATAAAGATGACGTTTTAATCTACTGATGATGGATTGCTACCTTCTATTTTTGGATAAATCTTATACTTGCCTGCCCAGCAAGGTACGAATCAACATTCTAAGCCATAGTTAGACTATACCAGGAGCTGCTGAAGGTTAGTTGCGTTTTTTGTTTGTTTGTTTTTTACAAATATTGATTTACTAATGTTGCTAAATAATTTTCAAAAATATATTTAACACTTTAACTGGATGTTATCAATGAAACATTATTGGCTACCACAAATGTTGTGAAGTTACAAATGTCACGAAGACAAAAAAATCAAATGCGGTCTCTGGTATTTTTACTGAAGAGTGAACGGACTATTTTGGTAAGGAAAATTCAATGATAATTAGCATCAAAATCTCCAAAATCATCACCAAAAACATCTGTAAATGAAAATATGCCTCCATAATCAGTTTGGAAAACACACTGAATTTGATGGCTGTTTTTGTCAATTTGACACATAAGAATTTGAAATTTCTAGTTCAGAAATTTGAAGCAGATTTTTTCTGCTTGTCAAAATCAAGCCAGGATTTTGACGCTGAATTTGACGCTGAAATGAAGAGTGCCACTGTATTTTGCTTTTATTAGGCAGGGCCAAATTCCAAATTCCATGAGTGGATTTTGACAAATTCCGTGTCCAATTCCACGCAGGCATAAAAGATGTATTTTCCACCTCTGATTTATTCTAATGGGAGTTCTCAGTCGGAATCCGCATGAAGAACAAGCAGGACACTTATTTTTTCTGCTAGCTGAAAATATCAGCTAGCATAAAAAAATCAGCTAGTGCCTCCCATTGAAATTAATGAGTGGCATATTTCAGTCAGAAATTGTGATGGATTCTATGTCAAATTCTGAGTCAAATTCATACATGTGAACACTCTCTTAAAGAGGACCTCTGTCCACTCCAAACATCTCTGTTTTACTAAATACTTGCATTTCCCAAAACATCAATTTGTGGTTTTCTTATAACTTTGTATTGTACTATTCCTTATTTATGAAGAAATTGATAACTGGGTGTACCATTTGGGTGGGGGGGGGGTGACTGTTTAGGAGCGCACTCATTCAAGAAGGGGAATGGTTGTCAATTTACAGTATTTAAAAACTTCTAGATAGAATAGCAGAAGAACAACACAACACATAGTTATGCTAAAAGATGCTCCAGAAGAGTTAATTCATGGAAAATAACAATATTTAATAAATCAGACATATCAGGAGTACAGGCAGATCTCTATAAGATTAATCTACATTGTCCAATTTTATTATTTACTGTAGTACAAGGTAAAAAAAAGTTTGGTCTTTATGGATGTACCTAGCCTTATTACCTCAGTATGAGCCTACTTCACTGAATTTGAAAACTAGGTGGGGGCATGTCTTATCCTGCACACTTACTGAGGATCGATCAGTGGTCACAGGCATACCGCGTTAGTGGTCGTATCTCCAATTGTATTAGTTAATTTGAAGTCTCTAGGAAATTACTGCACCACTGGTACCTCACACCTTAATGCCTTTCCAAAATTTCCCCATGTGTTACTAGTATGTACTAGTGAAAGTGTCATAGTAGCATAGGTAATCTTTTACATGTATACATGTATGATGGTTCTACCTTTCTATACAATCCTTTTACATTCAAGTTTGTAACATAATTGAGCTAATATTGGATTCTAACATTAGTTTTAGACTTGGAAATTCTGTAATTACCAGACCTCACTATTCTGGTGCATATTTTGACAGCTTCTATATTTTTGAGCAATGGAAGTCCTCCGAGGTCCTTCCTATTTCTGAAGTTGTGAACACAGTACACAAAAATTGCATTACGGAATACCTTATCATTTCCTGTAATCCTTTAGGAAAAATTGGGCTTCCTGGTTTTACTTCACAGGGTACTCCTGGTGATAATATTTCCAGGCCGTACTTTATAATTAACAGATTTTTTTTTTTTTTATTATTTGCTTTTGTGGGCCTCTACTGATCAGGGATTGTTAGCTTTACCCTGGTACTTTATTCTAGATACCTGGTTGTTAATTGGTTTATCTCTTCTCTACTTCCAATTTCTTTCATCTTTTCTTCCTTTACCTTTACTTTCCTTCACTATGCAGGCACAGTTATTTATAGGATCTATCTTCCTGTGTCATCCCATTTCATGGGTGTTATAAGGCATACTATTTATTTTTGCTAATTTATAGCTTTATTTGCAATAATGATATGTCACATGCTTTGTGTGTGTGACTTATGAGTTTCTGGTGCCATGCTTTTGATGTTTATGCATTCATTAGACAGGTTAGCTTCTGTCATTGCTTGGGGGCCATCAGTGATGCTGATGTTGCATCAACCTTGTACTTGAGAGGGCAGGGCGGGAATCTCTCCACCATTGAGAGATTTAACACTAATACATCAAGTCACATTGATAATTATCTTGTTCATTACAGCATGCTTTTTATTGTCTTTTTCAGATGTTATTCATATTGATGATTGCATGTGTTTTGTGTTGTAAAATGTAAAAAATCTAATAAATAAATTGATATAAAAAAGTTTGGCCTTTACATGTTTAATGCAAGACAGCCTCGTGTTCATTGCAACTTCATGAGTATGTTGTCCTTTTACCTGCATGTACTGTAGGTTTATTTAGCTGCTATTTTTGGAAAACTGACTTTTTTCATAAAGTCATACAAATTACTAAAATGACATGGGAAAAGGCATACAAATAAATTCTTCTTGAAAAAAGAAAACGGTACCCTATAGAATAGCAGCTATACATTAGTGAAAATATTGTACACTGAAATAAAAAAAGTAGTTATACTGTAATGTTGTATATGCAAGACCTCATTGTTAACAGTTCAATATTGTATCCTTGAATATTAAATGACTTATTAAGCTGCATCATTTTAACACCCGGCAATAATAAATCATACTTTAGCTTCTTGTCTCTGGTGCCTTGCCTGCTGTGCCTTACATATTTGTATATTGGAGCTACATGCCCATTGTGAGTTTTCATTCTGAGCTCCTTCTACACTGGATTCAAAGATTTATATGAAAAGTAGCCTAATGCTGTGTGACATCAAACAGCTACTAAATAAAACATGAAAACACAGCTTTGCTTGGCAGGGAACACAGCCTGCCTGCTTGTTATGTCTTGTGCTGGTAACCATGTAGAAGCACCAGACAGTTTGAGAGTCTGAAATAATCAGCTGGATAAAAAAAAAAATTGTTTAAATTCTTATTTATTTGTCTGAGTGAGAACTAGTCCCAATATACTGTACGCCTTGGATTCTACAAAGTAATTAAGTACATTTTGCTAAATAAATTACTTGATTCTAAAAGAACTCTTCTATTTTTATTTAATATCCTTTGTTCATTGATGTAATGTTTATGCTATATCATGCTGGGCTCTTAGTTTTCTATAGTCGACTGTCATGAGTTTAATATCAGAATATTAATGTAATAACATAAGTAATGGATATGTAAGGGAATTATAGAATAATGTAGTGTGTCTGGATGTAAATTGTGCTTGACCCCATTTCCAACCATGTAATAGACATAACTACCTGCACGAAACTATTGACATCGAGGAGTTATTTTTAGATGACTTAGAGCTGATTAAACCTATTTCAGCAAAAACTTTAAGAAAAAGAATCAAGTGCTTTGTGCATGATGTTATTTTTTTATTATTTATTTTTATTTGCTTACTTATAAAGCACCATCATATTCCGCAGCGCTTTTACAGACATTGTCAGTCACTGTCCCATATA
This sequence comes from Leptodactylus fallax, assembly GCA_947044405.1. Taxonomy (NCBI): domain Eukaryota; kingdom Metazoa; phylum Chordata; class Amphibia; order Anura; family Leptodactylidae; genus Leptodactylus; species Leptodactylus fallax. Next base: position 4,309,624 of record CAMRHE010000123.1, read on the forward strand.
GGGCTCACAATCTACATTCCCTATCAGTAAGTCTTTGTTATTATTTTTTTTTTTTTACTGAATAGTGACCCAGTTATTTTGATAAGGAAAAGAACCAAACCTTGTCATTATAGTCAATTAATAGAATATACTCATGTGAGGAAACAGATATATTAAAAAACAGGAATTTAATGAGAGGAACAAGGGTTAGGCTTCCTGGTGCTGGTATTCCATATATTCTTTTGGATCAACTTTTATCTGAAACACTGTGGACAGAGGGGCAGGACACTACTGATCCAGGAACATTCACAGATCTGAGACTTAACCCCACAAATCCCACCCCCATGTGACACCAAGTGTATAGACATATTTGAGAGAATGGTGATAGATATGTTGTCATCTTTGAACAGGATGATACAGTGGTGATTAAACCATCTGACAAGGGGGAGAATATTGTTGTTTCAGATCACTGTGACTACGTTAAAATGTGTAAAACCATCTTATCGGATGAGACCAATTATGAGAATTTTCCCGCTGGCCCGACCCCTGTCTACAATTCTGAACTTTTAGATTGTGCTAAGTTGGAGGGACTGATCTCCCAGAAAGAGTTGGATTTTATGTATATGATCCCCTCAAGGGCTGCTCTTTTGTCTCGGGCATCGATGGGATTACTCAAGGAGTCAGCACTTATATTGATAGGATTTTGCATCCTTTTGTGCTGGCTCTCCCATCGTATGTCCATAACACTATGGATGTCCTCAGACATCTAGAGGGCATCCATATGCCAACTGGGGTTGCCCATGCAAGTTTGGACATGGAGGCTCTATATAGCTCCATACCCCATGACAAGGGGTGTGGGGCTATTGAGTATTTTCTGGGGATTTGGGGAACCCATGTCACCTCTCCCAATGCCCTTGGTCTGGATCTTTTGGAACTTATACTAACCCATAATTCCTTTGTGTTCAATGGGTGCTTCCGCCACCATAGTGGGGCACCGCTATGGGGAGCACCGCTGCACCCATTTAAGCTAGCATCTTTTTGGGCTGGAGGGAGGAGCACCGTTTCTTTATGGAAGCTTACGAGAGGTGGACATCCCTTCTGTGGTTGTGTTACATTGATGATATTTTGATCTTATGGTCAGGCTCTTACGATTTATTTCAGGAATTGACTGAATTCCTTAACACCAATGACCTTACCCTGAGGTTCACGTCCTCTTTTCACACACGACAAATCCCCTTTCTTGATTTATTGAATTCCTTTTAGGGAGATGGTACTATCTTGACCACATTATTTCGAGAAGAAACCACAACTAACTCATTGTTACGCTGGGATAGCCATCAACCCATTGCCTCTGAGGAAGGGGATTCCAAAAGGGCAGTCCCGCAGAGTGCAGAGAAACTGCTCCTCGGATGAGGATTTTGACACCCAGAGTCAACTACTGACAAATCAGTTTTTGGAGAGAGGGTATCCCTGGTTATTATTTGATCGGGTCTGGGATTTGGCGAGCCGGATATCCCATAGTGTTCTACTGGTGCCACGGGTTCAGGAGGGGAGACAGGCCAGGGTCATTGGAACCTATGATAAGAACTCGAGTGATGTCCTGGGGGTGTTACGTACATTCTGGGATATCCTCAAACAACACCCTGACATCTGTGACCTTATCTCACCATCTATAACTTTTTGCAGGGGCAAAAATTTGGGTGATAGATTATCCCACAGTCATCTGGCCCCAGCCAGGACTACGTCTACTTGGCTTGGCATTGCCTGTCCCCCAGGCACTTACAAATGTGGGACATGTCGGACATGCGCCTACATCCGCAAAGGTACAGAAGTCAAGGCTCATGCCACTGGACAGACCTTCCAAATCAGGGATTTCATTAATTGCCTGACAGAGGGGGTGGTTTATGTGGCATCCTGTCCTTGTCCACTGATTTATGTGGGCAAGACTAGGAGACAACTACGCAGATGTGTACTTGAGTCTGTGGGTGATATTTCTTGGCAGGCCGATAAACCTCTCATGTCACATGTTTGGGAATGTCATCAGGGTGGTGCTTCACCTATCCAGTTTCAGGGGATAGAACGTGTTCAAAGATCACCACGGGGGTCGGGGAAGTTGGATCGACTGGAATCACGTCATACTCTAAAAGGAGGCTCAATGGATCTTTCCGTTTTGAATCCGTGAGACCTGGGGGTCTCAATAATGCAATCTCATTATAATCTCCAGTTGTCAATTTCACTTGTTCAGATAGATTGGTGGTTAGTACCCCCCTGTATTTGTGGACAGCATTATATGGTTATATGTTGGTATACCCCTATATTTTGTATCGGGATCTAATGGTCATGTTGCTACAACATGTGTGATAGTTTTTCTCTCTTTACTTCTATTATTGAAGCCAACATCTATTTCATATATCTATATAACTATTTCATTTCAGAGTTTTTTCTTTTGAGTTCCCACTTGTATCCATCATATCAGACCTTTTTTTATTATCAAGGTTATTATCATTATACCATTAATACCTTGAGTGATATGAGTCTATTAACTGAGCAAAATTATCCAGGGCGCTGGTATCATGGCAACCAGGAATTGTTCTATATTCAGATCCCGTATAGATCTGTGAGCCATATTCAGGGGAATATTGTATACAACATGTTTTACTGGACACCTTACATGGTGCTGATAGCATTTTTGACATCTCATGTTTCCTCCATGCCATTATTAGTGATATCGCTGCATTGCGGGACACCTGCTACTCACATTACATATCCCAAGTTGTCTTCTGACACTTCACCTGCGTACATGCCTTGACCTGCATCACATCAGATGGGCGGCACCCTGTGTTATCATTGGCCCCCATTGAGGTGTGGGTGTGGCAGTGGGCAGGGCAGAAGTGGCCATGCCAGCACACGGGCATAGGCTATTTTAGTACCGGAGCCCACCATCAGGCCTCCGGGAACTGCAGCTGTAACTGCAAAATCGTGTATCCCCCCACAAACATTGGTGGTACTGTGTTTCCCCAAAGTAAGACATCCCCCGAATATAAGACCTAGTGCAATTTTTTACTCGTTTAGAAATATAAGGCCTCCCCTGAAAATAAGAACTAGCGGCAGTCATTGCTACAGCTTTCACCAAAGACTCCCCTCCTACCGTCAACTCCCCCTCCAATAAACATTAGCTTTATCTGATCAAATAAAAAAGTTCTTACCGTAAAGGAGAGTGTTGCAGCCGTTGCTGCCTCCAGGGACCGTTGTGCAGGGGTGAGCGATGTTCCATGTATGCACAGGAGAGCCTGCTGCCGCCGCTGCGCTGTGTCCATTATCCCTGCTGCTCTGGGATGAGCTGGGAGAGGCCTCTCTCAGCTCATCCCAGAGCAGCAGGGACAATAGCTTTCTCCTCTGCATACACGGAACACTGTATGTGGCAGGGGCGGGCCTCTTCCATCTCACCCGTGCACAATGGTCCCTGGAGGCAGCAGCGGCTGCAACACTCTCCTTTACATGTTCTTTGTGCAGCAAACACAACGTACTGGTAAGAACTTTTTTATTTGATCAGATAACGCTAATGTTTAGCGGGGGTATGCACAGGTGAGCTGGGACATGCCAAACTGGTTAGCAAACTGGTTAGCATATGGTGGGGTGGGCAGGGTGGCGGAAGTTGTCAGCATGTTCCAGCAACTGTAGTGGTTAGCACCCCCGGTGACTGGAAGCAGCAATAGCTGGTACCGGTAAAAATTTGATGTGTGATTGACAGCATCAATCTATGAGAGATCCTGTTGTTGTACATTCCAGGTTGTTGTACATGGAAATAGATTCACAAGAATTTCTTGATGGAATTCAGAGTTTGGCTGGTAATGCTGATGTTTGTGATTACATAACTACAGTATATTAATAAATGTTGATTTTTTTTGTTCAACAATAAATGTGGATTCTTGTTCATGATAATAAGACATCCCCTGAAAATAAGACCTAGCGCATCTTTAGGGGCAAAAATTAATATAAGACACTGTCTTATTTTCAGAGAGAAACAGAGTATTAGGCTTATGATGAACTTAGCAGGATCACTAAGAGAAACGCGTTGGTATGCTGATTCCTTCAGTATCTGAACAGATGTATTAGAGTTTGACTCTGCATGTAAGAGACGTCAGTGGTCTCTTGTTTGTCCGCACTGATTATATACAGAATATCAGACATGTTGCGGCTTTGAGTGGAGGTTCTTTAATTGATACAATACAATATTAGTACCCTACTGACAACCAACTCACAGGTGGGCCATTTTTCTTACCAGCTAGACACAGGTGTCAGTCGGATTTTGGTCTTACGCCGTTGTTTAATAGCACATTTGGGGTTTTATTTTTTATCCCTATTCTTTAATAAAAGTTATGTTTTAACTCATCTCTTTGTTTTTGGGGACCTAACTTTTCTGTGTCTTCAACTTTTATCTGAACTAGAAATGAACACGCACTGCTGAAACGACATATATAATGAATCTATATCCAAGCGTTACACGTAGCATCTCAGTAACCATGGAGGCACATGCATCTGTATATACAAGACAGTAGGATATTTCTAGTGAAGATTTGCAAAGTTGCTCTACTTTTTATTTTAGATTTTTATTATGGGTAGAAAATATCCTTTAGTGCCATAAAAAAAAAACAAAATATCCACATCTCCTTAGTACTATTTTCACCATGTCTTTATCTACTGTACTTTTCAAACGTTTGTGCTTGAATATTTCACACATATGTGGTCATCCAGTGTGTTAACCTTAAAACTAACATGTACTGGATAAAAGTACATAGATTCTAATAATTTACAACTTAATTTGTATCATTTTTTTTTTTTTTAATAAAAACTTTTATAAAAAAAATACATTATAGATTGAAAAGTATTTTCATCTTAAGGGGACTGAGTATATACATTTTTTATATTTTGTTCAATATTGTGTATTAGTATTCATAAACCAAAGTCAAGAGGTGCAAAACTTTCCATTATACCTTTTCACTGTGAAGGTTCTACTCCCAATTTTGGCTTACAAATATTAAGGCAAAATACTGTCTAAAATATTTCCACTTGAAAGAAGTCATTAAGTGGTTAAAGAAAATTATGTATATTAGTCCTATCTAAAGCCAAACCAATAGGAATATGAATGGTTTCTTATGCTACCCTATAGAAGTATAGGGGAAGATGCTGAGTTCGGGGATTTATAGATTTTCATAATTCGATTTGTTTTCTGGACTAGCCTATGCTATTGATAAGTCATCATCATGAGATTGATCCACTGTTCTCAGCAGCGGATGCAGAGAATGGAGGAAACCCCTTAGTCACCACTTTAATAGCTCTGTAATGCCTAATAGGCAGATACCTACAGCAGAAATGGGGGTCTTTGTTGGTAAACAATTAGTAACCCACAAACTCATTGGGGAGTCCTCTCCCTCTGTAAAACGCTTAAATGCTATTGAACACAACATCTAAGGGTTTAAAAGGAACTTGTGTTTTTTCTACCATAAACTTCCCCGTGAAGAATTAAGTAATGACCTTTCCATTGGAGCCCTCAGTAAACTTTCTGTTGCAGCAAATTGAAGTTATAAATGTTTAAAACTATAAAAAGTCACATGTACATTAAGCTAAGAAGTCAAAGAAAGCGGGGAGAAGCTTCAGCCTAGTCATGCTGTCCCCTTGCCAATCACACCTCCTGAGCATGATAGACATCTCCCTTATAGTCCCCTCACTCCCTGACATCACAGAAAGCGTGATTAGCAAAGGCACAGTATGACTAGGCTGAAGCTTCTCCCCGCTCTCTTAGCTTAGCTTAATTTGCATGTGACTTTTTATAGTATTAAAAATTTATAACTTCACTTTGCAAAGGAAATGACTTCATCTTACACATGACCCGGCCTGTTTATGGTGGAAAAACCATCTCACTGGTTCCTTTTAAACAGCTGGGAGGAGCGCCAATCTTGCCAGTTGCATCTGGAGCATGTCCTTCTTTTACAGGCATGGTACCACCAAGTTTAGTGGGGACATTGGGCAGTAAGCTTAAGATCATTATGATTGATATATGTGTCATGAAGTGGAAAAACGAACCCTGTCACAATGTAAATACGTGTAATTGACCATTAAGGAGCTAAACAGATTTTTCCATGTAAGCACTGAATTAAATAATAAAATATAAAATACCCCTGAACCCAGAATTTCTCCCTCTATAGTCTTTTGGAGAATTGAGAAGGTAAAGAAATGGTTGTGAAATTACATACAAATAGCATCAACATCATCGTCTTACTTCATGTACTAGGAGTTGCCTTACTGGTAAGAAAAACTTAATAATTATATTAAATTAATTTATTTAAATCCCCTCATGTAATACTCACTGCCAAGTGCCTTGCCTAACAATAAGTCATTTATACATGGTGAAGTATTTTATTTTGGTCCCTTATCCAATAAAACACTCCATTGTTGATTAGGACATCACCATGGACACTGAATTAGCAGTCATTTTTCATGACTATTCTTGCTTTAAGAAATGGTCAGTTTATAAAACATCGATCATTGTTCTATAGTGTAGCAAAGGAAACATATAGGCGTTTCCTATTATTATAATTGCTGCAGCTATACATATGACAATGATAAATTTGGTTTATAAAAAAAAAAGATTTATGACATTTGTTTGGACTCAAGAAAGTCCATTTGAAAGTCAGATATTTAGAACAGATTGTATTTTTTAATATGAGACAATTGTTTCTTGCAGATGTCTTAATGGCTATTACAGCATACAGATGTAATAAATATTACTAGTCCCACCGGCCTGTAGTGGTGGGAAATGAATGAAACGTCAGCAAAAAGAAACTATTGCTTGAGTATATAGGGACTGGGTTGGTCCATTATATCTACAAATTCACTAATGTATAACACATCTACCCTAATGGGTTCACTAATGTATAACACATCTACAATATATGGTGACTGAACAAAATATGATTTCAATAATGTGAGCTTTGTATAAACTTCATGTTAATATGCCTTTACAATTACAGAGAATCTGATAGATAAGGAAAAGGTGAACAGAAATTAAAACAGAATTGGAAGGTATCTCAATTTACATGATATAAGTAAAGAATAAAATTAAACAATGCATGCACAAGAGAATTAGCTCCGCTGGATAAAGGCAAAAATATTTTGGAGGCCCCCATTTACACATCAAAGATGGTGACTCTCCACATGTGATGTAAGTAGAGAAAACGTCAGAACTATGGCCCACATTTACAAAGGCGTTTGCGTCTCAAAAGTGGCCAAAAATGGCCTCTGCACGCCGTTCGCAACTTTTTTAGACAGTGGGTGGAGAGACTCTCTATGGGAACACTAAATTAATACTTATTGTGAAATACTAAAGTAAAACTGAAGGAATAAAGGTGGAAATGTCTCTAAAATTAACAATTATAGAAAATGAAATAAATATTAAAAATTTTAAATACCATGTTTCCTCATTAGATATTGTTGCATCAGAAAACACTTTAATATAAAAGTATTTATCCTGTACAGTAAAAACCATAACAAGAAAATAAAAATATGTAAATAACTGTTTTTGAGTCACCTCTCCCCTCTCAAAAAAATTGTAACAACTGATCAACAAGTCATATGTACCCCATAATGGTGTTAACAAAAATTACAGCTCATCCTGCATGTACAGATCATTGTGAAATGGCAATACAGAGCAAATTTTGGATTGAGAAAAGTTTTATTATGGCTTTATGCAACAAAAACTATATAAATTTGGTATTGTCATGATCGTTATGGCCGACATTTTTGCTGTATAGGCCAAATGAAGTCCATTTTTGCATCTTTTCCTCTTTTCTCTGCACAAATAATTTGGAAAGTGGGAAAATGAAAAATCAAAAATTTGCCATTGAGAAAATGAGGTTAAAACAAGTACAATACAGCCCTTTTTGATGTATGTGCATCAATTCATTGAAGATTATTTACTGTCAGAACCGATTTATGTTTGAAATCAGGTTCTGTTGCTGCTAAGGAAGATGAAACAGTTTTTTTTAAACAGCTTCAAAATAAATGTAGCTTGTTTTGTATTTCTAAATCTTTTTTTAGCTTATTCATTGAATCATAGGATCCATAAATTTCGTCCAACTCAACAATATTATTAAATAAAATTAAAATAATTTAAATATTTTTGAATTAGGAAGGAAGGAAGATCCGCCTATACCGTATCATCTCACAGTGGAAAATGGGTTGCTGTTGGCCTTTTCCGGCCTACTGAATTACCCCAGAGTATAATAGTGGTTTGTGAGAAGTGAATTTCAAAAATTTTGAATCCAGCTAAACCAAAAATTGTTGGAAAATTCATTACAAACTCTGCTCCTTATAAACCGGTTCGCTCATTTCTAGTCCATGAGAATTTTTGAAAGCTTTTGGAAAAACAATCTATTTCTTCACTTTTCACAACAATCAGGCAAATTATTACTGGCGCATGTTGGAAATGGTGGCTTGTTATTCGTGCTCCTTTCCAAAGCCTGTATCTCTGTTGGTATGGGATGGTTTAATTAGTGCCTCTGGCATGGGCAGCTTACACAGCTTGAAAAGCACTACCAATGCTGAGCAGTATATAGAAGTTTTAGAACAATTTATGCTCCCATTCAGACAATGTCTCTTTCAGGGAATGCTTTGCATAGTTTATCAAGACAATGCAAAATGACATATTCCATCCACTAGAAAATATTTGGCGCATTATAAAAAGAAAAATATGGCAAAGAAGACTATTGAGCAGCTAGAATCCTACATCAGACAAGAAGAGAAAACATTCATCTCCCAAAATTCCAGCAATTGGTCTCCTTACGTCCCAAATATTTACAGACTGTTGCAAAAAGAAGAGGGATGCAGCACAATGCACAATGAATAAGTATAAGTATAAATAAGTATAAGCACTAGCAAGCATCTGCCCCTCAAAAGAAATAATTTTGTAACTTTTTTTGATTTTATAAAGTATTAACCCTTTAACCCCTTAGCGACACATGACGTACTATTACGACCTGGGCACTTGGTACTTAGCGCAAATGAACATAATAGTATGTCCGGCCGTTAGGGGGTCTCTGTGTCATGACAGCAGACAATCTTCTTCCTTGTATAGGGGGGGTTTAACCCCCTCCTTGCAATGTGGATCGCTGCAATTGGACGATCAATCTATGCCGGCAGGTTTCTAGAAAACCAGCAGTGATTAGTGCTATACATAGCACTAATCCCTGTCGAGTGTTTGGGGGCGTGCAGTGGTGCCACACCCCCAAACGCTGCAATTGGTCAGTGTGCAAAGGTCTGAACAGACCAATCAATTGCAGGCACGCAGGGAAGTGTAAAGTAACAGTCACTGCTCTGCTCGCGTCACTCCCTCTGGGAATTGCGAGCAGAGCAGTCACCATGCTGTCCTGTGAGCATTATTTAGAGGGTTACCGCTGCGACTTACCTGCGATCCTGTGGTCTTGATCATCTGTGCGTGATCATCTCCTCCAGTCTCTGCCTATTCTCTGCCTATGCGCCTTTTTCTTCTTTTTTTTTTTTTTTTTTTACCTGTGACCGCCACTGAGAACTGATTTTTTTTTTTTTGAAACAGGCATTTTTTTTTTGCAGTTAGTAAGAATCACTTGCTATATACAGTATACAGATAGAATTCTCATATATGTATATATATATATACAGTACAGACCAAAAGTTTGGACACACCTTCTCATTCCAAGAGTTTTCTGTATTTTCATGACTATAAAAATTGTAGATTCACACTGAAGGCATCAAAACTATGAATTAACACATGTGGAATTATATACTTAACAAAAAAGTGTGAAACAACTTTTTAAAATGTGAAAATATGTCTTATATTCTAGGTTCTTCAAAGTAGCCACCTTTTGCTTTGATTACTGCTTTGCACACTCTTGGCATTCTCTTCATGAGCTTCAAGAGGTAGTCACCTGAAATGGTCTTCCAACAGTCTTGAAGGAGTTCCCAGAGATGCTTAGCACTTGTTGGCCCTTTTGCAGTCACTCTGCGGTCCAGCTCACCCCAATCCATCTCGATTGGGTTCAGGTCTGGTGACTGTGGAGGCCAGGTCATCTGGCGTAGCACCCCATCACTCTCCTTCTTGGTCAAATAGCCCTTACACAGTCTGGAGGTGTGTTTGGGGTCATTGTCCTGTTGAAAAATAAATGATGGTCCAACTAAACGCAAACCGGATGGAATAGCATGCCGCTGCAAGATGCTGTGGTAACCATGCTGGTTCAGTATTCCTTCAATTTTGAATAAATCCCCAACAGTGTCACCAGCAAAGCCCCCCCACACCATCACACCTCCTCCTCCATGCTTCACAGTGGGAACCAGGCATGTAGAGTCCATTCGTTCACCTTTTCTGCCTCGCACAAAGACACGGTGGTTGGAACCAAAGATCTCAAATTTGGACTCATCAGACCAAAGCACAGATTTCCACAGGTCTAATGTCCATTCCTTGTGTTCTTTAGCCCAAACAAGTCTCTTCTGCTTGTTGCCTGTCCTTAGCAGTGGTTTCCTAGCAGCTATTTTACCATGAAGGCCTGCTGCACACAGTCTCCTCTTAACAGTTGTTGTAGAGATGTGTCTGCTGCTAGAACTCTGTGTGGCATTGACCTGGTCTCTAATCTGAGCTGCTGTTAACCTGCAATTTCTGAGGCTGGTGACTCGGATGAACTTATCCTCCGCAGAAGAGGTGACTCCTGGTCTTCCTTTCGTGGGGCGGTCCTCATGTGAGCCAGTTTCTTTGTAGCGCTTGATGGTTTTGCCACTGCACTTGGGGACACTTTCAAAGTTTTCCCAATTTTTCGGACTGACTGACCTTCATTTCTTAAAGTAATGATGGCCACTCGTTTTTCTTTACTTAGCTGTTTTTTTCTTGCCATAATACAAATTCTAACACTCCATTCAGTAGGACTATCAGCTGTGTATCCACCTGACTTCTAAACAACACAACTGATGGTCCCAACCCCATTTATAAGGCAAGAAATCCCACTTATTAAACCTGACAGGGCACACCTGTGAAGTGAAAACCATTTCAGGTGACTACCTCTTGAAGCTCATGAAGAGAATGCCAAGAGTGTGCAAAGCAGTAATCCAAGCAAAAGGTGGCTACTGTGAAGAACCTAGAATATAAGACATATTTTCAGTTGTTTCACACTTTTTTGTTAAGTATATAATTCCACATGTGTTAATTCATAGTTTTGATGCCTTCAGTGTGAATCTACAATTTTTATAGTCATGAAAATAAAGAAAACTCTTGGAATGAGGTGTGTCCAAACTTTTGGTCTGTACTGTATATACTATATATAGTTCAATTTTAGCTAGAATCAGTAGAAACTTTTATTTTTACTGCATTTACTGCACAAGCCTTTTTTTTGTGCAGGTGTTGCCACCACTGAGCGCTGATCAATGACATATATATCACATCTATGCTCAAAGTTTTTTATTTTTTTTGTAATAGTAGTTAGAACCAGTGGCTATATATATATATATATATATATATATACAGTATATATAGAAGTCTCTCTCTCTCTCTATCTCTCTCTCTCTCTCTCTCTCTCTCTCTCTCTATATATATAGTTAATCTGTAGAATGGCCATGACCAGGACACACTTTGAAGTGATCCTGAAATGTCTGCATTATAATGATATAATGCACAGTGCCTACCCAGAGATGCCCCAAACTTTGACCGCCTCTTCAAAGTCAGGCCAGTCATTGACCACTTTTAGCCACATTTGCTGCGTCGTACATTACTGATCAGAACATTTCTATAGATGAGTCTCTGATCAGTTTCAAAGGAAGGCTAATATTTTGACAATACCTGCCCAGTAAGAGGGCATGGTACGGCATTAAGATGTATAAACTGTGTGAGAGCAGCTCAGGGTTTCACCCACAAATTCAGGTTTATGAAGAAAGGGACACAAGGATTGAGCCCCCAGAATGCCCCGCAATCCTAGGAGTTAGTGGAAAAATAGTATGGCATTTGCTTGACATGCTGTTTGTCAAGCATAAGGACAAGGGGGATGTCCTTGTACTGACCACAATTCATGGCGAACGGCAGCACCCCTGTCCCACTGCGTGGTACCAGTATCCTCACCCCCAAGCCAGACTGCATCCTGGCATACAATAAGTACATGGGAGGAGTTGATCTATCTGAAGTCCTGAAGCTGTACAGTGCCATACGAAAAACAAGAGTGAGGTACAAAAAGCTGGCCGTGCAAATAATGTAGATGGCACTGTATAATGCTATCACGATATGCAGGCAGGACAGGAACTTTCCTTGAGTTTCAGGAGAAATTTATCAAGGCCCTGATATTTGGGGACCAAGAAGTGCCAAGCCCCAGTACTTCTGAAACTGAAGCAACATTTTCCTGGTGAAATTCCACAAACTGCTAAAAAAGGGACGACCCAAAAAAGGTGCATAGTGTGTTTCAAAAGGGGAATAAGGAAAGATACAATTTATCAGCGTGACACCTGCTCTGAAAAACCTTGTGCATGAAGGAGTGCTTCAGATTGTACCATAATTCCATGGATTATTAATTTTACAATTTATTTTCCATGGAATATCACCTCCTTACACCATCATGTACTCTGCACAGATTTACCTTTCATCCTCTGTTGTGCAGTCATTTATGGAAAATAAATTGTCATACCAGCGGGGTCTAAATGTTTGCTATACCTCTTGATAAAATTTTAATGGGTATAATTTCCAAACCAAGGTCATTTGTTAGGGGTTTCCACTGTTCTGGCACTTCAGGGGCTCAGCACATGCGACATTGTACCTGAAAACTATTACAGCAAAATCTGTCCTACAAATATGGTTATGTCCCTTCTCAGTCCCACTGTGTGACCATACAGCAATTTACACCCACATGTGGGGCATTTCTTTAGTCAGGAGAAATTGCTTAACAAATAATAGATGCTTTTTCTCCTTTAACCCCTTGTGAAGATGAAATATTTGGAGCTAAAGTGACATTATATTGTAAAAAGTAATTTTTCATTTTCATTTCTTAATGCTAAAAAAAATTTGTGAAACACCTGTAGGGTCAAAGTGCTCACTATACCCCTTGATAAATTCTTTGAGGGGTTTAGTTTCCAAAATGGGATCATTTGGAAGGGAGGATCCACTGTTCTGGAACTTCAGGGGCTCTGCAAATGCAACATGGTGCCTGAAACTGATTCCAGCAAAATCTGCCCTCCAAAATCCCAAAAGAGCTCCTTTCGTTCTTTACCCTACAGCATGTCCATACATTAGTTTACATCTTCATGTGGGATAATGTCATGCTCGGGAGAAAATGCATAACAGATTGTGAAATGCATTTTCTCCTTTAACCCCTTATGAATGTGTAAATTCTAGGGCTAAATGAATATATGCGTGACAGAAATTTAAAAGTGTAAATTTGACCTCCATTTTGTTTTAATTGCTGTGAAATGCTGAAAGAGTTAAGAATCTTTGTAAATGCTGTTTTGGATTCTTTCAGGAGTGCAGTTTTGAGAATGGGGTGATTTATGAGGGTTTCTGTTACAGAGGCCTTTCAAAACCCCTTCAGAACTGAACTGGTTCCTTGAAATATGTGTTTTGTAAATATTCTTGAAAATTTGCAAAATTATGGCTTGACTTGTATACCTTATAATAAAAAATGAAAGGGTGATTAAAGTTTGATTTCAACATAAAGCAGAGAAATGGTAAATTATATTTCTGAAGTAATTTGGGTAGTATGACTTTCTATATGAAAGACATGTAATTTCAAATTTTGAAAACTGCATTTTTTTCAAAATTTTCACCAAATTTCCTATTTTTCATAATCAAAGACAAAACATATCGACCAAAATTTACCACTGACATGACGTACAATGTGTCACGAAAAAAAAATCTCAGAATCATTTTGATAACTTAAAGCATTGCAAAGTTATTACCACATAAAGTGACACATGTCAGATTTGAAAAATGAGGCCTGCACTTTTGAGATGCGTCCTTAAGGGGTTACGAACTTAAAGTGAAACCCACTGAAACACTGCAAATGTTAGAAAGGACTGGCAACCTCGCAGTCGCGACTGTAGAGGTCCCAGGTCCATTTCTAACAAGACTAGTGGAAACCCCCAACAAATAACTACAGTTAAGAAACTAAACTCCACAAGGAATTATTATTTTAATTATTCATTTTCAGATGGGTAGTAGGAAAAAGTGCCCAATGATTTATTATGCAAATTCTTCAGAAATACAGGTGCATCTCAATAAATTAGAATATTATTGAAACGTTCATTCATTTCAGTGATTCAGTAATTCAATTCATAATCAGCGTCTTCCATGATTGTGTGTCCTACTGAACCAGACTGAGGGACCATTTAAAGACTTAGGAAGACTTAGGAAACTTATCAGGAAATTTGTGGTGTGTGACAAATTTTAGACTGTTTATTTCCTGACCTGTTATAAATAACTTCTCTATGTATATTGCATTTTGTTAGTTCAAGAATCCTTTTGAAGATCCATGCCTTGTGTATGTATAAATAATGTGAATTTTCAGGTTCTTGTATTACACCATGTCTGATGAAGGGAGCTAGACTTCTGAAAGCTTACTTATCAAATATAATCAGTTAGCCTCTAAAAGGTATCGCCTGATTTCTTCACTCTTCCACTACTTTCTATGGTTAACACGGTACAACATTATACTACTAGAAACTTCTGTTGCATCATCCACATCCACATAAACCAACAGATGTTACACGGATCACACACGGACAGGGATTGGACAAGGACAGGACACAGAAATACACTATGGTGTGGAACATTTGTTGTTTCCTAGTCCAAAAAAGGTGTAGCTAGTGTGCAAGCAGCCAAAGAATAAATTCAGTTTCAGTTTTATGTCGAGCAGAAAAAATTTGCATTTGATTTTTGAAGCAGATTTTGAAGCTTTTTTTTTTAAAGAGGTTTCCATTTCTGTTTTTAGGAGTAGTTTTTTGCCTGCAACACAGTTCTGTTTCCTAAAACCTCTGGTGTTTATTGAAACATTTTCTTGTAAAAAAAAACACCTCAAAAACCTCTTGGGGCTAAGGCCCCACGTAGCGCGCCACAGCCAAAAAGCGCTGTGCAAAAGAGTTTTCCTCTGTGGACTTTCAGCTTCTATTATACCTATACGGAAAATACCACATTTCCGTAGGTATAATTGACATGCTGCGATTTACAAAAATGCAACGGTTTTTGAAACCGCAGCATTTCCGCTGCAGATATTTTTCTACAATGTGTGGATGGGATTAGCTGCTGCTGTTTTATTTTTAATAGGCTGCTACCTGCTGGGGTTATCCCAGCAGGTAACGAGCCCTATTTACTTATTAATCCCTGTTTCTGCTCACGGCCACCTCTGCTTCCCCTTCTGCCCTCTAGGGGGCCCTGTGCATGTCATAACATGGGGCCCACTGGAGGGAAGAAGGGGAAGCGGAGGCGGCCATGAGCATGAGCGGGTATCAAGTAAAACGGGACAAACCACAACAAATAGTGCTACTATTATACTCTTGGTTCTCTTTAGACCCCCAAGTATAATGATTGGAGGCAGGGGAGGTGAGTGAACATAAAAACCAGTGTTACTCACCTCTCCAGCATGACTCCATGCTGTCTTCGGGCCTCTGTAGTGATGTCACAGATATCACGTGGCTCTATGACTTCATTGAACAGGACTGAAAACAGCAGGGAGTTGCGGCAGAGCCCAGGAGAGGTAAGTACCACTAGTTTTTATGTTTGTCACTTCCCCTGGTCATCTGATCATTATGCAGAGTATAATAATAGTCAGTGGTGAACCTAGCCTCTTTGCTGCCTGAGGCGGACTATAGAAAGACGCCCCCCCCCCCAAAAAAAAACAAAAACAAAAAAAAAAACTGAGTTTCCATGCTACTAGCTTCACACACTATTATCGTTGCACAATATACACAATACACAAAGTTATAAAACAGTTTTTAAGAATTCTTCTTCCTGTATTACTTCAGTATCAGATCAACAACACGGCATTAACAATGAAAGTAACTTCACACATCTTCTGCTTGGTGGATGGATGAGCCCACGTGGCCCCCATTCTCTATAATAGGAGCCCCGCAGATAGCTGAGTACTGGACTTCGGCTATCTTTGGCACTCCCATTGAAGTGAATGAGAGCCACGCGGGTTCGTCCATCCACCAAGTGACACACCTATATATGGCTGCGGTCAGGCTGAATTCCCACCCAGTGAGGGGAAAATACCCAATTCTCAGGCTCAGTGGGGGTCTCAGCAGACAGACCCCCATCAATCAGGTATTTATCCTCTATCATTTAGGTGAATACAGGGCTGTAACATTCTGTGACTTACAGGTGACATCTGTGACTAATCGGTCACATTTCCCTTCTCTTCCCTTTGGACCGCCATGACCACTTCTTCCAGCTGTGACTTGTCTCTGTAAAGGTTGCAACACAGACATCTTTGGCTCCTCACTTTTCCAGGCATCCAACCCACATTGTCCTCAACTACACAAAGCCCCCATTCTGCTGCTACCCCCAATTATATAATATATGATATAACCCCCCCATAATGAATAACTCCCAAGTGCATCTTTATATTAATAATGTTCGTGTGTACCCTGTATAAATAGTGCCCCTTATTAATAATGCCCCAGGTGTTACCTAATTAAAAGGTTTTCCAGGTCATTAATAAACTAATCAGTGGGGTTCAAAAACCCAGGACCCCCACTGACCAGCTGTTTGAATGGTGCCTGTGTAAGCGCCGTGACCGCTTCTCTGTTTACATAGTGTAATTCATCTCATAGCGGCCATGTAATGTAACTGCAGCCTCGTCCTGTACATGTCTACAGTATGTGACAAGGCTACAATTACATCACACGGTCACTATAAACAGACAGCGTATAATATAAACAGGTGCCATAGCCCATGTTTATAGCGCCCCATTTACACACACTATAATGTTCCACAGCAGCCCCTGCACACAGTATTACACAGTGTTATGGCCCGAAGCAGCCCCTGCACACTGTATTATGCCTCGCAGCGGCCCCTGCACACGGTATTATGCTCCATAGTGGCCCCTGCTCACGGTATTATGCCCCGCATTGGCCACTGCACACGGTATTATGTTCCACAGCAACTCCTGCACACAGTTTTATGCCCCATATTGGCCCCTGCACACGATATTATGCTCCATATTGGCCCCTGCACACGGTATTATGCTCCACAGTGGCCCCAGCACACGGTATTATGCTCCATAGTGGCCCCTGCACTGGTATTACGCTCTATAGTGGCCCTTGCACTGGTATTATGCTCCATAGTGGCCCCTGCACTGGTATTATCCTCCATAGTGGCCCTTGCACTGGTATTATGCTCCATTGTGACCCCTGCACCCGGTATTATGCTCTATAGTGGCCCCTGCACTTGTATTATGCTCCAGAGTGGCCCCTACACAGGGTATTATGCCCCATACTGGCCGACCCATGAACTATTATTATACTCTGGGGTCTTTTCAGACCCCAGAGTATAATGATTGGAGACCCAGGGGAGAATACAAACATAAAAACCAGAGTTACTTACCTAT
Source organism: Leptodactylus fallax (assembly GCA_947044405.1). NCBI lineage: Eukaryota > Metazoa > Chordata > Amphibia > Anura > Leptodactylidae > Leptodactylus > Leptodactylus fallax. Next base: position 4,327,203 of record CAMRHE010000123.1, read on the forward strand.
CCTGGACACCGGTGCACTCCTTGCAGCTTTCGGCCCTGTTTAATTGGCCGGCGACGCGACCTGATGACGTCACCAGAGGCCTCAAGCCTGCTCGGAGTTACATCGGATCGCAGGAGGTGAGTAACACTGGTTTTTATGTTCCCTCACCAACCCTAGGCCTCCGATTATTATACTCCGGGGTCTGAATAGGCCCCGGAGTATAATAATAGTAGTATTTGCGGCCCGCGGCCTCACTTACCAATACCCGCGGCCGCTCACAGCGGCATCCACTTCCCTTTCTGCGGCCCATAGCAGAAGGGGAAGCGGGGGTGGCCACGAGCAGACGCGGGGTAGGGAAATAAATAGGCCGTTACCTGCCGGGGATGCTCCAACAGGTTACAGCCTATTTATATATATAAAAAAAAAAGTTATACTCACCTGCGATGCCTTGATGCAGCCGCCGCCGCCTCCTCTTCTTGTCCGTGACGTCTGTGTCTCAGCGTAGGTGGCGTGATGACGTCATTGTATCGCCGCCTGCGCTGAGATGCGACGTCTTGTAAACCAGCCCAGGACAGGCCCCACTCAGCTCTGTTTTTTTTTTTTTTTTTTTAAAGCGGCCTGTCCTGGGCTGGTTTACATTAAATAGTAAAAATGCCGCCCCCCGGACAGTGCCGCCCGAGGCGGTCGCCTCAATTCGCCTCATTAGCGGTGCGCCCCTGATAATAGTTCATGGGTGGTGTATGCCAAAAATTTCAGGTTCTGCTGAACTCGAAATTATTGCAATATTTGTAGCAAACATTGTTGGGGCCACAGTGGGATATAACACTGTTTGGAGGGGACACTGTGGGACATTATACTGTACTGATGCTGCTTTGGACCACTATGGGATATAATACTGTGTGGAGTGGCCGCTATGAAACATTATGCTGTGTGGAGGGTCCACTTTCTGACATTATACTGTGTGGAGGGTCCGCTATATGATAGTATATTGTGTGGAGGGGCCACTATGTGACATTATACTGTGTGCAGGGCCCACTATGGGACATTATACTGTGAGAAGGGGCCACTATGGGACATTATACTGTGTGAAGGGGCCTCTATGGGACATTATACTGTGTGCAGGCCACTTTGGGACATTGTAATGTGTGTAAATGGGGTGTTATACTGTGTGGGGGGCCAGGACAAAGGGCCCAATTCAAAAGTTTGCTATGGGGCCCAGTCTTTGCTAGTTACGCCCCTGCTTCCATTGAAATAAAAATGAGACAGATTTCAGAATCTGCCTTAAAATTAGCTCCTAAACTCAACAAAAACAGTGCTATTTTTTCATTCTGCAATAGTGTAGTATTTTTGCCATGCACTGCATATATGTAATATAATATACATAGGGAGATATGAAAATATGGAAAACAAAAACCCAATCTTCCATTAAATCATAACATGTAAATAATAAAAATCAAAGATATTTTGAAGCCAGTATCCTTTTAACTAGATATAAAAAGTCTTTTTGTGAGTTGGACGGGATGCATTCTGTACCAAGCAAGAAAATCAAGATATAATTGGGCTATGGAGTTCCCATTGAGCTGTTTTTGAATAGACTGGTGATTAATGATTAACATTCACCTCTTCCATCAACTCCTGGTAAGATAATGGTGTAGGTGGTTCTTAGGAACTTTGATTAATGTGTAGGTTCATTGGCCTTTTCTCTGTTCTACAGAGACTTCTGAAGAGTGAGTTTAGCGCACACAGCAGGCAATCAAAAACTTGCTATGAACATGGCAGTATACAGTATTTATATTTTGCTATAAACAGAGCCACAATTAACTTTAACACTTTGATTTGTACAGTTGAGTTCAGTTACAGTATAATGTGTATGTGAAAGTCCTAATAAATTTAGCTTTCAATTTAGTTTTGGACTTACAGATTTTAGTATACCAGAATTTTTTTCTGTTCGACCCAAACCTGAACTTTTGGGGTTTATTATCAAAAAAACACTATTGAGCTCTGGGGTCTCCTCAGAACCCAGAGTGTAATAAGTAGAGACCCAGGGGAGGTGAGTAAAAATAACAAAGAGTTATACTCACCTTGCCTCACCTCTCCTGGGCATCCAGAGGTGCCCCAGGTCTCTGGCTGACGTCACCCAGCGTTATGACGTTCCATGCACAGGCCCAATCACTGGCCTACAGACACCACAAGGATGCCCAGCAGACATAAGGTAAGGTGAATATATATCTTTGTTATTTTCACTCACCTCCTTCACTTATTGTACTCTAGGGACTGGGAAGATCCCAGAGTATAATAATAGCATTTCCATCAAAACCTATACTTCATTTTTCAGACATAAAATAGTTGCTAATCAGCGATTTTTCTACTACTTGATGCCATTGCAGCTAAAATAGTCACACGTGGTGGTTTTGCACCAGCCTCACCACTTTTTTAAAAGTGAGCAGTGCATGGGCCAGGCCACCACCCACGCCATATTCATTACCATTTACAAAATGATGAAAATGACAGAAAAATCTATCCCAGCCCTGAGGCTATCATAGATTTTTGCTTAGGTGCAAGGATGATTTAAGCGCTCCCTGCTCTGTCCCTGTAAGGGACATTAAGACCTCCATTACTACCCCCACGTAGTAAACTTTTTTTTTTCTTCAGAAAAGTTGAAAAAGACTTAAATCCATGAGGAACCCATGAAAACAGGTGCCCCTGGAATGCAAAATGGCCATGAAAAATAGACATTTTTCATGGCCATTTTAAATCATCAATCATGTGAATGTAGGGTTAGGATGAATGCCTTTGAGGAATCCCAGACCATTCGTGAAGAGTCAGAAACTTCATTAACCCCTTTTTGACATCCGCTGTACACGTATAGTAGATGTCAGGTCTTTAAACATGGCACCAGCTCAAGGGCTGACCTACAACTACAGTATAGTTGACAGGTGTCCACAGTTTTAGACAGTTGGCATGACCCATTATCAGAGTTGTCATGTATATTTAACCTCACATATGTGACCACCAACATTTAAATATAAAAAAACAAAAGGAATAAAAATTTGAATCACCTTTCTCCATTTTACAAATCAAAATTAAAAAAGTCAGAACTATTAAAATATAAAAGTATATATTCTGTACACTGAACACTGTAACAAGAAAAATCTAAATGTATGAATAACTGTTTTTTGGTATTTCGCCTGCAAAAATATTATTAAAAATTGATTAAAATGTCATATAAGGTCCATAAATAGTAAAGATCCATACTTCCTGTTGTTAGAATATACGTAGCACTACAGGATTAAAAAAAGTGAAACAAAATAATAAAAAATAAACAGTTTTCACCTTACACAAAGTTTTTAAAATAGAAATAGCAAAACATTTAATAATATAGACATATCTGGTAGCCCACACAACCATTACAATTTAGACCTTGACATTTATGGGGATCAGCATGCTGTAAAAAATAAACAAACATTTTTGCCACAAGAAAATTAATGTATTTAAAATTCTAATGTATATCTCTGATATATAAAAATGAGTTTCTCTCTGTCTGTTCTTTATGTACGACCAAACGACTGGACCAATCTTCACCAAATTTGGCACACAGGTACATCAGGTGTCCGGGAAGGTTTTAGTCTCAGCTCTCTAGGACGTACCATTCCTGAGATACAGTATTCCCAAAAAATTACCTGCATTAGCCAATAGAAGCCTGCAAGTCTTTCACTCATATTCCAACTGCCATACACACAGTCACATGTCCCTTATCAGCCAATAGAACCTCGCAGGCGCTTAGTCTCCACATGCACACAGCTTTACTCCAGGTTTTCATAACAACCCAGCTATTTTTCTTCACTGCTGTAGGTCACCTTTAAAGGGGCAGGGCGCTGTGGATGACACTATTACACAAGGTCACATACACACAGCTTTACTCTAGGTTTCCATAACAACCCAGCCATTTTTCTTCACTGCCTTAGGTCAGCTTTAAAGGGGCAGGGCGCTGTGGATGACACTGTTACACAAGGTCACATACACACAGCTTTACTCCAGGTTTCCATAACAACCAATCACAGGTTTTTCACTGATATCCAAACTGAGATACACATGATCACATGATGCTTATGGATCAATGACCTCTATTAGTCAATAGCAGTTCACAGGTCCTTAAATATTCAGTCGTATAACGTGTATCAGCCAATATAACTTCACATTTAATTTACTAGGTTTCCATAACAACACAGCCATATATAGACTGGACCTATACTTGACTGCCATACTGGATGTCAGCATTCTTATAAATTGAAACATATTTAAACTACACACAAACAACATACAAAATAGACCTGTGCCAATTCTTATGGGGCCACTACACAAACGAAAAATGAAATATACCTGTGTGAAGCCGGATCCTTCTGCTCGTTTAATATATATGTGCAAAAGAATTGCATATCTGTTATGTATGTCTCTGAATAGAATAGTAACAAACGAATGAGTGAAATAAACTGCTTTATTTTAGAAATGCAAAGTAAACAAGGGCAGACAAAATAAGTGAAAATCAAAGCAAAATAGGCAGGTGGACAATAGCAGGGGAATTATCCCTAACATTCACCCTGGCTAAACCTACCTAGTGCCAGAGTTTTCTTCTGATAAGAGGATGCCCCACAGGAACCTAAATAGAGACCCTAGAAGTAAGCCCTAACAGAAACACAGAAAGATAGTGCACACACAATCACAAAGTCCACTACACAGACACCCTGACAGAAGGCTAGGGAGTAAACAGACAAGGCTAGAATACAGAACCAAACAGACTGTAGAATTACAGGTCACAGGAATGGCTGAACACAAGTGTATAACCAGCAGTGAACTGGAGCAAGCCCCCAACTTAAATAGCACACCAGAGGGTGGGGCAGAACCTCAGGGAAAAACACCTCCCAAACCACAGACTTCAGACATAAAACGGTTAACCCTTGCCAGCCTGGACCAGCCCCCTAACAATATCTATATATAGAACAACTCCTCCCACACATAACAAAGCCTTACACAGTCAAACAAAAAATTAATATAATAACATAATAAAATGTTTCTGTTCCTAAAGAAATTTATAGATGTTTTTTCTTGATCACTATGGATTCTTCTGCTAATAAATTATGCTTTTAAAAGTAAAACTGAAATTCATACAAATCAAGGTCCAGGCTCTTATTGGCTTTCTAAGAAAAAAAGTTATTGCTGAGATATGTACAATGTATTATGTTATTCACTTTGCTTAATGAATGGCGTACTTTCAAATATGAACTAGTATAATTGTATCATTTTCTTTGAATTTATGGTTCAAAGCAGCAATTAAAAACTACAGTTTTTAATAATATATATATCGCTGCACATTGAGGTAATAAAGTAAAATACATTTATTTAGTACAGTGTATTTCATAATAGGGGGATCACAAGCACTTTACTCCTTTTAATTACATAGCTATAAATTTTGTTTAAAGAGGGATAAAGAGCAGCATCAACACACTTAGCATCAATATCAGAAGTGACAGTATTGTATAAATGTACCCATAAACTGTGCCAAGAAACCATTTCAGAACAGAATCCTCGGTAAGCCCAGCTATTTATTACACTGATATAGCTTTGACAGATACAGTTTAGAAGCAAAGGCAGTTTTAGTTTTCACAGAGATTTTAAGTTTTTGCTCAATAAAGATTTGTATTTTCCTCCAGGAATTTTATTTATCCAGGACTTTGTCTAAGCCAAGTAAAAGAGGCCTGGAGATTTGAATAAAGAATTAAAAATCCTTGTTTTGCCAGAACTTTATGCATAATTCTCTATGGGGAGTCATGGGAAAATCAGCCCCAAAAGTGATGATTCCTCACCTAAATCCTGACAGAATCTGCTGATATTGCTCAGTTAATGCAAGTGAATAGAGTATGTTATTCCCTGTTCACATGTAGTAGGAAAAAATCCATGCAGAATTCTAAATGTACTGGAGAGTTTAAAATTCACAGCATGTTCATTATTTGTGTTATTTCACAAGATAATGAATGAAAATGGAGCTGTCATATTGGTGGTAGAATTCCAAATTTCGGCTTGGAATTTCTACTGAAAATTCTTTAAAAAGTACTTGTCAGATTTGTCATGGGCATAATTTTGGATACTGGGACAGTTTGGGACTGCCAATTCTCATTAAAATCAATTCAACGCAATACCACAACATGCTAACAAAAGCCTTCATAGGCTGCAATTCATCCTGAACCCCCCACCCACCCATAAGTTATCACAACGTAGTATGCCTCCATAGGCATACTACGTTGTGATAACTTATCTCGAAATTGTGTTTTTAAAAATCTGCTTAACTTAAGTATCATATATCTAACATGTCCAGTTAAAAGGACACCTAAGGGATAATACATCTGTAAAAATAAATGTTTGTTTATATCTATTGAAAGCACTACTGCATTTTAAAATAGAGCTTTTGATCTGAAGTTAAAAGGAGTCATCACCTCTCCCAAGCATATTTTGTTTGGTAATATGTTTGAGGAAGCTGAATAAATCTGAATTTGTATTGCTAAACAGCATAATAAGAATATTGCAATCATAAATTGAGGAAGATTTATCAAGACTGGCATTTTGTACACCAATTTTGAGCTCCCCCAGCGTGCATGCCTCATCATAAAGTAAGCTAGGTATGCCTAGAATTAAAGCAAATTGGGTGTGAATGATGATAAATCTATCGGGGCACATTTGACTGAGGCATCTGTAAGGTAATGCCTGTGAGCAGTTCGGGCTATGATCATGAATATTGCAGCCAGGTGTCCACTGTATAATACTGTATATTATAATGTCAGTAAAGGGTTAACAACTGATTTGCATCAGTTGCTTATATGATCACTTGACCTCAAATCTGTGACTCTTGTGTGATAAGGAAATTATAACTTACCTCATTGACATTTTTGCAGTAATGTCTGCAAATTTTTTTTTTTTTTGCAACATTTTTATCAGCAATTTATTTTCATGCTAAATAAAGGGGGGGGGGGGCACAGTTATTAAGCATGTATAGTACACCCAAATTCTGTAAGGAATGAGAGATTTATGAGGCTGCGGCCTCTTCATAAATCAGACATTCCATATTTAAATTGCAGACAAATATAATTTTGCAAATATGAATAATTTAACAATTTTAAAGATTTTTTAAAAGAGTTTTAAAGATTTTCTTTAACCATTTCAGTGGTGACAATCTTTTGTCTTGATGGGTTGTCCAATGGATATAACAATGAATGCGGGAACTTTCTATGGTCTGGCACTTGTCAGAAAACCAGCCATGGTTTTCTTATTGTAGCTGGTTAAGGCCCTGTTCAGACATTGGATAATGAAAAGGAATTTGAGGTGGACATCCGCCTTGGATTCCTGCTCATTTTCTGGCCCCGTATCCCTGCAACAGAATAATGATATAGAGCATCACTGATTAGGCCCAGATGAATGGGGAATCTCATGCTTCTGAATCTGCAACAAGATCGAGCTGATAACTTATTTTTTCAGAACCTTGCTGTGTTCTCTGCATCCTATTGAAAAAAATGGGAGGCAGAATCCAGGTGAAATCTGCCGCTGATATTGGGACATCTGCCCCAAAATCAGTGGTAAATTACAGATTTTGAAGAGGGACTTCAATTCTCATGCAAACAGTATACCTGTCCACAATACGGAAATCATGGCCGGGTTTCTGACAAGTCCTAGAGCATAGAAAGTTCCTGCATTCGCAGTAGTATCAATTTCCAACTAGTCAAAGACAAAAGATTACCACCACTAAGATAATTAGAGAAATGAATAAATCTTTGGAACTCTGCAAAATTTTTAATTATTTGTATTTGCAACAAGGATTCACTTTTAATTGTCTGCAGATTTAAATATGGTTCTGTTCATGGTAATAACCCTTTAGGCTAAGGCCCCATGTAGTAAAACGCAGATAAAAAACACTATGGAAAAAAATGCAGCAAAAACTTGTAGCATTTTTTGCCGCAGCATTTTTCATTCAGTTTATGTGGTGTTTTTCTCTGTATTTTTATTTCCCCTATTAAATATATATGGAAAATTATCATGATTCTGTAACTCAAAATAACATGATGTGATGTTCAAAAACACACGTTTTTGAAAACACAGCTTTTCCAAAGCTTTTTTTTCCTGCAATGTGTAGATGATATTAAAAAAATTTGATTCCCTTTGCTGGTACTGTAAAATGCAGCATTTCTGGAAAATTAAACTTATATATTCCAACAGGGAATACTGTATTTTTCGGACTATAAGACGCACTGGACCATAAGACACACCTAGGTTTTAGAGGAGGAAAATAGTGGATAAATAATTTTGAAGCAAAAAATGGTAAAATATTTAATATATGGGAGTTGTAATTTTGCAACAGCTGCAAGGCCACATTGACAGTGCTGCAGTGCTGTACGGGGATGCATAGGGCATCTTTTTTGCGGGGTCAGGTGTACTTTTTAGCTATACCTTTTTGGGGAATGTCTATTGCTTAGATCACTTTTTATTAAAATCAGAGGCAAAACAGCGAAAAAAACTGCGGTTCGGCACTTTTGATTTTTTTTTCCCGCTACGACGTTCAACCTACAGAAAAAATATTTTCATAAGTGTGTAGACCGGGCATTTTTGGACACAGGGATAGTTAATGTGTTTGTGTTTCACAGTACTTTTCTACTTTTATATGTATTTTAGGGAAAGGGAGTGATTTTGAACTTATTGTTTTTTATTTATTTATTTTTTTTTTATATTTTTACATTTTTTTTTTTTTCACTATTTTATTATCCACTCTAGGAGGCTTGAACCTGCAATAATTTGATTGCAAGTCTCATAGACTACAATACAACTGTATTGTAGTCTATGGGAGATTCTGTACATTACTATTGAGACTGGACCAGCCGCAATAGTAATATTACTATGACAAGCTGTCATAGGAAAAGGTCGGCTCCCGCAATCTTGCCGCGTGGGAGCCAGCCTGCAACTTGAAAGGTACGAGGCCGGTGGGGGCCATCACCTGGGGCTAATTTTATACTTTAGGAGGGATTTGAAGTAGTAATGCCCACGATCAGAGTGGATTCTGATCGCGGGTATTAGCTCCGGGTCTGCGCTGAACATTATGCCAGGATGGATGCCGGATGCTGGGATAGATTCGCTGGGACACCCTCTCCCCCAAGCCAAGGGCCCGCACATCATCCTACTCCTCACGCTGCAGGAAGCCGGTGGCGGCAGGAGTGGGGCGATGCTGCGACCCCGCTCCTCCGCCCCCCCCAACACCCTCATTCGGACTATAAGACGCATCCCCATTTTCCTCCCAAATTTGGAGGGAAAAAAGTGCGTTTTATAGTCCGAAAAATACGGTACATACATACATAAGACAGGGACAGTACATGCATGAGAAGATAACACAGCCACAATAAGGAAATTACGACTAAGTTTCTGACAAGTGCCAGACCAAAGAAAGTTCCACCATTTATAGTCATATTTGTTGGCAACTGATTAAACCAAAAGACTGTCACCAGCAAGATGGTTAGTGAAAATCTTATATATTTGCAAAAATGTTTAACTTTTAATTGTCTACAATTTTAAATAATGTTATTTTCATGGGAAAACCCTTTAATTATGATGTAGGTTTAGACGTTGTATGGTTTGCAAATATGGTTGTTTAGGTTTTAATGGTCAGTGTAGATAATGAATGGATATATAGCACATTCAAGAAGGCATCTCAAGATTTTGTCCAGATTTACCACCACATAGGCATAAAGCAGCTTGTGGAAAATGTTGTTCACAAACTCCTGGAATACCACTGGGGCATGACAAGGTACTCATAGCGACCATCTTTGGTGTTAAAGTCTGTCACCCTTTCTGAAGCACAAAAATCTGTGGTGTATAGGGTCTAGGAAGTAAATCAATTGGGCCCTATTGGGGGAAGGATCTGAGCCTCCTTTGTGCTAAACACACCTGAAAATCTAGAGTAGTGGGAAGGCAAACCATAGTGGAGATTCCCCATTGACTGAGGCTACAACCTGATGTACTATGGAAATGCGTTCACAAGTAACCCAGTCCTGATGAATGAAAATGCTGTAAGAACCTGAGTCACGAAAAGCCTGTTCAGAGGAATTGGTATGACGGCAGGTTGAAATCAATTGTCAATTTTGGATAGAAGTCCTCTGTATAGGTTTGTCTCTACTACTATCTCTAGTCATTGGATTTTCCTGACTTGTGAGGACAGTTTCTACAGTGCCTCTGTACACAGATTTGGGTCCTAAGCCCATATGTGAATATGTGAGTAGCAGAGCAGACTGCTGAATACTGTCCTCCATGCTGCTGCTTTTGAGTGTATGTGAGGGATAAAGATAAGGGAGCAAGATCTCCTTTTTCTCTGTGTGCTTATGTACATGTGCAATAGTTTAATGTGACAAATCACCTGAAATGAGTTACTATTTAAAAAGTTATATTGAAGGCTACTCTAAAATAATTAAAAATATATTCTTGTGTAAGTCTCACTCCTCTCAGAATACAGTCATGGGCAAAAGTTTTGAGAATGATACAAATATTAATTTTTACAAAGTCTACTGCTTCAGTTTTTCTAATGGCAATTTGCATATACTCCAGAATGTTATAAAGAGTGATCAGCTTAACAGCAATTACTTGCAAAGTCAATATTTGCCTAGAAAATGAACTTTATCCCCCAAAACACATTTCAACATCATTGTAGCCCTGCCTTAAAAGGACCACCTAACATCGTTTCAGTGATTGCTCCATTAACACAGGTGTGGGTGTTGATGAGGACAGGGCTGGAGATCAATCTGTCATGATTAAGTAAGAATGACACCACTGGACACTTTAAAAGGAGGCTGGTGCTTGCCATCATTGTTTCTCTTCTGTTAACCATGGTTATCTCTAAAGAAACACGTGCAGTCATCATTGCACTGCACAAAAATGGCCTAACTGGGAAGAGTATTGCAGCTAGAAAGATTGCACCTCAGTCAACAATCTATCGCATCATCAAGAACTTCAAGGAGAGAGGTTCCATTGGTGCCAAAAAAGCTCCAGGGCGCCCAAGAAAGACCAGCAAGCGGCAGGACCGTCTCTTAAAAGTGTTTCAGCTGCGGGATCGCGCTACCAGCAGTGCAGAGCTTGCTGAGGAATGGCAGCAGGCAGGTGTGAGTGCATCTGCATGCACTGTGAGGCGGAGACTCTTGGAGCAAGGCCTGGTCTCAAGGAGGGCAGCAAAGAAGCCACTTCTCTCCAGAAAAAACATCAGGGACAGACTGATATTCTGCAAAAGGTACAGGGAGTGGACTGCTGAGGACTGGGGGAAAGTCATTTTCTCTGATGAATCCCCTTTTCGATTGTTTGGAACATCTGGAAAACAGCTTATTCGGAGAAGAAGAGGTGAGCGCTACCACCAGTCTTGTCTCATGCCAACTGTAAAGCATCCTGAAACCATTCATGTGTGGGGTTGCTTCTTAGCCAAGGGAATCGGCTCTCTCACAGTCTTGCCTAAAAACACAGCCATAAATAAAGAATGGTACCAGAATGTCCTCCAAGAGCAACTTCTCCCAACCGTCCAAGAGCAGTTTGGCGCTCAACAATGCCTTTTCCAGCATGATGGAGCACCTTGCCATAAAGCAAAGGAGATAACGAAATGGCTCAGGGAACAAAACATAGAGATTTTGGGTCCATGGCCTGGAAACTCCCCAGATCTTAATCCCATTGAGAACTTGTGGTCAATCATCAAGAGACGGGTGGACAAACAAAAACCAACAAATTCAGACAAAATTAAATCATTGATTCTGCAAGAATGGACTGCTATCAGTCGGGATTTGGTCCAGAAGTTGATTGAGAGCATGCCAGGGAGAATTACAGAGGTCCTGAAGAAGAAGGGTCAACACTGCAAATATTGACTTGCTGCATTAACTCATTCTAACTGTCAATATAAGCTTCTGTTACTTATAATATGAATGCAATTATATTTCTGTATGTGATAAAAACATCTGACAAACACACATAAAAAACAGAGGGCAGCAGATCATGTGAAAATAGAATATTTGTGTCATTCTCAAAACTTTTGGCCATGACTGTAATTCAGTGTCTTGTGGATGGCCAAAGCAATCATGTCAACAGTAGACCTTTGAAGCCAGTATGTAAATTGCAGATTAGCATGTGAATCGGGTTTAACATTAACATATGAAAAGACTAATCTCAAAACACTTCACAATATCAGAGGTTAATTCCAAGGGTCACTAATCATTCGAAGAGGAAACTATAGCTTTCTCCAGGCCAGACATAATTTCAATCATCTTAAAACAATGTGGCAAAGGTGATGTAGACAGCGAAACATTAAAAATATCTAATAATACACTGATGAGTCAATTTAATATCCCTCAGTTACTTAAAGACCATATGCCTTTCAATTTTAAGATAATCATAAGTCAACAGAAGACATATTAAGCTTCCTGGGAGGTCGAATTTCACAAGTAGCTAGGATTTTATCATTTATTTTATCTGGTAAAGTAGCAACCGGTGATAAAACTGGTCAGAATTGCCTTTAAAATGCATGATTGTTGCAATCTCTGATATATACCCTTTACATGACAAATGTACATAACAGCTGCACCACTTAACATGACTGTTTCTGTAGGCTACTTAATTGCTGAAATCAAATCACATCAAATCACATTTTTTTTTTAATTAAGCAAATCTACTATTACTAAATGTTAAAGCTGATGCTGGAGTTTGTAGCTGCATATTAATGGAGTTGTCTTGTGTACAAAGCACTCATTTTCATTTCACTATAGGAATATATTGTGCTTGACTGATAAATGAGGGTCCCGAATGTGGGACTCTCCTTCAGTTGAGTGGATATGAAGAACATCTCTTAATACTAATTATTTAGCATGTCTATTAGGGTGACAATGTGTTCTATAGAAAAAGTAAAAATTAGTTTTATTCAAAGTCTCACCCTTTATAATTGTTACAAATAATGATCTGTAAAATTCTTTAAAAGATTGTTTCTTTTGGTTGTGTTTAAAGGGTGGCTCAATGACAGCTTTTGAACATGTGATAACTGTAAAAATAGGTAATGGATTGGTAGGAGAATCTCCCAAAAAATGAGGTGTGGGGACCGCGCTTCACCAAAGATGCTTTATTATACTCAAATAACACAACGCGTTTCGGGGAAATCAGATCCCCTTTATCAAGTGTACAAGAGACTAAACATAAAAACAATAAAAGAATACACATGTAAAGAGTCAGTAATTGGAATTTAGAACCAGTGCAATTAATGATACCATTCTATGGGTTAAAAGAAAAGTATTCCACCAGATAGTATTATCATGGATAGATAAATAATTAAATAAATAAATAACTGAATAAATAGTGGTAATGAATGTACTCAAAAAAATAAATAAATAAGTAAAGCTAAAAGGCTAATAAATGCAATATAAAATCAAAATGCACATAAGAGTAAAAACTATACATAAAAGGTATAAACCAATGTTTTTTGGTACTTACCAGCCTGAGAAGGTAGGCTGTGAGATCTGAAGTGAATGAGAAGTAAAAGTGGAGACCACTTTCAGAAAGGCTTATATAGGTATGGTGAAATGGGACCACCCCTAGGGGGAGGGGTTCAAACTTGTGGGTAAAGTTTAAATTGAGAGAAAAAATAAATAAATAAATAAAATTTGATTGAAAGATAAAGTTTAAATTGAGAGAAAAAAAAAAAAAAAGGTTTTAACTGAGAAGATTAAAAAAAAAAAAAAAAAAAAATAAAAAAATCATCAATTGGTAAGGCTAAAGGTTTCATTCGCGTTCGGAGATCGCTACTGTGCATGTGTGTAGCGATCTCCCGCTCTGAGTCATATGTTTCTGTGTAGGGCGCAGGACTGATATGAACTATGGTTGTTATGAAATATAGCACTAAAAAGAAGAAATAATGTTAATGAGCAATGAGAGGGCGGACATCATGCTCATATGACTGGGGCTAGAGAATGTATCATAATACATGGATAAATGAAAAATGAAAATGGGTAATAAACATATGATTATGGCTAAGAAATATATTTCACTATATACAAATATATACATAATAATTATATGTGATAGGCATAGAGCAAAAATGATGACAATACATATGCATATGGGTTGAAACGAATGTACTGGAGGGGGAGAAGATAATGCCGGCGATGTGTGCATATGCAAATATATATACACGCCTTAGAATACCTAGTCATATGCAGACTCAAGTGCTTCATTAAGCCCAGCTGGTTTTAGAGAGTTAAATTTAAAAATCCAATACATTTCCTTTCTCTTGAGTTTTTCAAATCTGTTGTTGGTATGGGCAGGGATGTGGTCTATTGGTGTGATTTTGAATGCATCAAAACAAGATTTATGCGACACCAAGGCATGCTTTGATACACTGTGTTTGAGGTAGCCATTAGTTACATTAGATCTGTGCTTATTTAGCCTCTCCCTTAATGGTCTGATGGTCCTTCCTACATACTGGAGGCCACAAGGGCACTCCAGGACATAGATGACAAAGGAGGATGAACAGTTCAGGAAATGATTGATCAGAAAAATATCGCCTGTTGAAAAGCTCGTAATGGTTTTGGCTGAATGGTTAATTGTGTGACAACATTTACATTTTTTGTGTTCGCATTTATAAACACCATTTGGTTGTGGATATGACATATTCCGGTCTACAGATTTAGTAAGAGACCTCAGTTTGCTAGGGGCCAATAGATTTTTCAGGGTTTTTGCTCTTCTAAAAGTGATTGATGGCTTATGGGGGATATTCTTATTAAGTAGAGGATCATTCAGGAGTATTGTCCAGTGTTTGTCCAGGATCATCCTGATCCTGTTATGTGCATTACTGTAAGTGGTTATGAAATTATGTCCGAATTCTTTACTAGTATTTTTCCGAATGGGGACAAGGCATTCAGATTGAGTGAGAAACTGTGCTTTAGATTCTGCTGCTTGAATAATCTGTTTAGGATAGTTTTTTCCTGGAACCGTTGGGTTAGAATTTTACTCTGGATTTTAAAATCTGAGTCATTCGTACAGTTTCGCCGGATACATTTGAATTGCCCAAATGGTACATTATCTTTCCATTTTCTGTAATGGGAGCTACGGTAATCAAGTAGACTGTTGCAGTCTACCTTTTTGAAGAAAGTTTTTGTACTGATGCCCTCAAGGCTACCATTGAGTTCTAAATCCAGGAAATCAATTGTTTTCTTTTTAGGTTGGCCACTAAGGGTGATTCCCCAGTTGTTATTATTGAGATAGTTTGTGAACTCACAGAAGGAATGTTCCGAACCTTCCCATATGAAAAGGAGGTCGTCAATGTATCTTTTGTAGAACACAATACTAGCAGACCAAGGGTGTTTATTATGAATGTAGGTTTCCTCAAATCGTCCCATAAAAATGTTGGCATAGCTGGGAGCGAAACGGGTCCCCATAGCAGTACCACTTTTCTGCAAATAGAGTTTTGACTCAAAGGTGAACACATTATGTTCAAGAATGAACTGAATACTATCTATGATAAAAGTTTTTTGTTCGGTTGGCATTGTGGGATCCAGAGATAATGTTCTAGATATCATGTCAAGGCCTTTAGAATGTGGTATATTACTATAGAGTGCGGACACATCTAGGGTTGCCCAAATGTAGTTAGGTTTCCATTGTATAGTTAAAGGTTCAGTAATAAGATGTGTAGAATCTTTCAAATAAGATGGAAACCTGATAACATATTTTTGTAATTGTAAATCTATATATTGGGAAAGATTTCTAGTTAGTGCTTTGACTCCAGAGATAATAGGTCTTCCAGGTGGATTCTTTAGATTTTTGTGAATCTTGGGTAAATGATAAAATTGGGAGGTCGAGAAATCATTGATAAGTAGAAACCCTTTCTCCTTATCAGTCAGGACCCCGTTAGTATGGGCATTGATGATGAGTTCTCGGTATTTAATGTAGTATGCATCGGAGGATCACTATGCAAGATCTGATAATAATTGGGGTCTGATAAAATCTGGTGGGCTTCCTTGATGTAATCAACTCTATCTTGTATGACCACACCTCCGCTTTTATCAGCATTTCTGATGACAATAGATTTATTTTCAATCAGAGATTTAATAGCCGATTTCTCAGATGGACGAAGATTGGATCTAATTTTCACGTCTTGATGTTTATGTAACTTCCTGAAATCATTGGCCACTAAAGAATAAAATGTCTCAATGAAGTGGCCCTTATGTTGGACTGGGTAAAAATTAGATCTTGGTTTTAATGTAGTAGTATGGGGGGTGGGGTTTAACACTGGGGTAGTGCTGGACTCGGACCTGGTCTCAGAATGAGTAGAGATAGATTGATTTCTGGTACTCAAGGCAAAATGGCGAGTTAATGTTAATTTCCTAATAAATGTGTGAAGATCAATGAAAAGATCAAGATCGTCTGGTTTTTGGTCAGGGCAATAAGAAAGGCCCTTAGATAATAGACTGGTTTCATCTGTGGTTAATGAATGACTGGAGAGGTTAAAAATGTTATTGGTAAATTTTTGTTTCGTTTGGCCTCCGGACTTGGATGTGTTAGTTCTATGTTTCTTGCCTCCTCTACAACCCCTGGATCTTTTGGTACGATTTCCTGGATGGGAGAATGTTTTAATTTTCGTTTGAGACTCACTGGACTGTAATAGTCTGAAATTTTGTTGTATGTTAGGTTCTCCTTTGTATGGAACGAGTGCAGAGGTGTAAGCTTTGGGGGAGCCCTAAAAAGACTCGGAAGTATTAAAAAGAGAGGGTTTACTGGTATTGATGGTATCAATGGTATCAATGTTATCAGGTACTGCAAGAGCTTTCTGAATTTGTGAGGCAGATAAAGGAGTGTTGTAGATAGTGATAAGGGAGTCATCTAAAATTTCTTCTATGGATGAGTTACTGGGAGGTCGGTGGGAATTAGGTTTTGATTCAGTAAGGGATGGATCTGAGTGTACTTGATTGGTTGGGATGCTCTGGGTTGTGATCTGGGAGATTTGATGTCTGTGTACGGGTTGGACAGATGTAAACTGAGTAGGAGGGAGTGATAGGGAAGTTGGCGCTTGTATATCAGGAAGCGTGTTAATAAGTGGAGGTGAATGAGAAGATTTATTGGAGGGACCAGGTTGAGTTCTGGTGTTTTTTATTGGTGGGAACTTGTTAGGAATAAATGTTTTGTGTTGAAGGTGTTTTGATTTGACAATCACAGGAGTTCTGGGTTTGGCTGTGGTCTTAGGATTTATAGGTTTGATACTGAGAAGTGATAGAATGGGGTCTTTTGGAGTAGAGTTATTGTTAGTATTTACCCTTGTTTTATTAGAATTTTTAATCCAAAATTTCATATTGCCTTTTGAATAATCTAATCGATCTCTTTTCAGTTTATCACTTTTATGTTCCAATAGTTCACGTTCAAAGTTAAGGGTTCTTGTACAAAGTACCCTATTCATTCGCAGAAAGTCAGGGTGCTGTTTGTATTGCTCAATCTCTTGAGCTAATAAATTAATTTGAGATTTGGATTCGTGGGCTATGGATTGGCGTTTATGAGAGATCCTTTCAATTAATCCCCTACTGCATTGTTCTAAAAAATTGTCCCACTCAGCAGTAAAAAGGGGATCATTTTCAAAGGTGGACCTAAGTTTGAATCTTAGGCCCCTGAGAACTATATTTTCATAGAGATATAAACAGAGAAACCTGTGATCAAGGAAATGTCTAGTTTCATCGAAAACCAATTTTTCCATCCTCCAGAAGAGCTTGCTTAAGTCTTCCCTGGAGATTGGAGGTAACTCACAGTCTGTTGGTTTGGTGTTGAGCTCGAGGGCTGGAAGATGATCGGTAGTATCGAATTTCCTGGTGTAGTAATCTACAAGATTTTCCCGTTTATCATCACGGGAACTGTAAAAATAGGATTTGGGTAGTTTTAATATTGAGCAGAAATAAGGGCCCCACCGTTCCTTGAAACTTTCTCCAATTTACTTATTTGTAATGTGTAAAGAATATTATTAATATTAGTTTATTTTTCCTATTTCAACGTAAACTTGCTACATTACAGACAACATAAAGTATTATTCACTGTTTTAGGTAACACTAATCTCTAAACATTTACGCAGCAGCCTACATCACTCCCACTACTGTATGTGTCTTTTACTGTCTATTTAAATTTTTGCCTTAAATACACTTAATTTAATTTATAATAGTAATTTGCAAGTTTTGATGAGCGATATTCGGGTGATTTGCAGCAACGTATCAAAATTTATTGAAATGTTGGTTAATGACTGCTATTTAGGCCGCCCACAAGTTTAGTCACCGTTGTCAGAAAAAATGCTGTCTTCGAATTGCAGCGTTAGAGGAATGTGGTTAATTGGAGGGACAGCAGACAGTATTACCGGTTGTAAGCTGCCGTCAAATTGGCAGGTGCTGGCCCGGTTTTATTTCCTGCACTGTACAGAATCGCAACCAACATGTACCAGTGCTGCCGTCACAACCAACGAAGTACTTCGGTTCTGGGAAAAAGCGAGAATCCCGACTATATCACATGATCAGTAAGTTGAAGAGTTTGTTTGGTCAATGGAAGAGTCTCAAGAAGAATGCTAAATGGCGAACCAAAACCCAAGAATCCAAGGAGAAGGAATTTGTTAATAAACTTGAAGATTTGTTTGATGTCGCTCATGCTGATGCCATGAAACTTATAAAACATCAGGAAGACCGTAACTTCTTGCTTGCTCAAAGAGAAAAAAGTCGTCATGGAAACATGGGACTATTAGACAGAAAGCTGGCCAAGGTCGAGGAAAGAACATTTATGAGAGAATTACAGGCAGAGAAATGAAGAAAAAAGGAAACTGAGCGAGGTCAGCAGTCGACCGCATCGGCTTTCAGCAAACACTTGTGGTACCTCAGTGAGATTATGGTGGGTCTGGCTTTTTTTGACATTGAGTTTCCAACTGCAGAAAAGGTTGAGATGGTACTGGATCTGCAGAAGGAAGGCAACAATGACTGCTCAACTCGCGTGCAGCTTGCCGGAGACCTTGTGTCACACAAGAAGCTTCATCACTTTGTATCGTCCAACACAAAAAAACTGTTGCACTGGAAATAAACCAAGATTTTCTTCATCAAGATCCTTGTCTGTGGCACACTAATGCAAGTTATATCGATACATCCTCAAAAGTTGCCGGATTGAAAATCATGAATGATGCCGCAGAACGCTCCATTGAACTCATGAGCATATTCAATTCGTCACTGAGCACTCAAGAAGACCAGAAACAGTTTATTCTCCAGTGTGTAGAGAAGCATCGCCATGACTATCCTGAACCAAATAAAGCGTGTTTCGCAAAAAAAAAAATCTGTGAATCCGCTTTAAAATTGTTCATTTACTTTACTGCAAGACATTCATTACAAATAATTGTTAGTTTTGTGATGATTTAGCCACCAGTAAACAATGTTGCAATGATACAAAATTTTGTGTATGTTACAATCACACCAAAGGAAGTAATTCCCAGGGGTGAGACTTAAAAAATTGCACAAAAATTTTTTGACTGTCACCCTAATGTCTATGCCATTACACAAACAAACCAATGATTATAATGGGCACTATGTGATTACAAATTTTCTCTGTGATGGTGTGACAGTAAAATACAGAACCGCATGTTCCCTCATAGATTACAGCTAATAGTTTGAGTTTCTAGAAGATGGTAAAACTGTGATCAGCTTTAAACCATTATCCAACTCGTGCAAGATTGCTCACTATAACAGCAGTGTAGTTGTGCAATCTGAAGTGCTCCTACACCATAAAAGTGGCCTACACATAGACTACACACTTGTTATAGTGATCAATCTGTACAACCCCTTGTAACAACAGTCTTGTTGTGTATTTCGGAATGATCAATATGGAAGTACAGGTGCATCTCAATAAATTAGAATATCTTTGAAACGTTTATTTATTTCAGTAATTAAATAAAAAAAAGTGACCTCCTATATTTTCTAGATTCTTTACACACAGAGTATTCTATTTCAAGTGTTTTATTTCTGTAAATGTTGATTATGGATTACAGGTAATGAAAACCCAAATCTAAGAAAATTAGAATATTGTAAAAAAGTTCGGTATTTTAAATTCAGTGTGTCACCTGCCAAGGTTTCCTAAGCCTTTAAATGGTCCCTCAGTCTGGTTCAGTAGGACACACATGGAAGACACTGATTATGAATTGTATTACTGAATTACTGAAATGAATGAACGGTTCAAAAATATTCTAATTTATTGAGATGCACCTGTAGTAGTTTGTATATTTTTTACAACTACAAACCCATATAGTAACATTCTGGCAGTGTAGCCTGGACAATCCCTCATCTCAACAAACTAGTAGTGTGAAGGGCAACCTATAACAGCAATCTGGCTATGTAGTCTGGGCCACTCCTTTTAACAGCAGTCTGGATATGTAGTCTGGACAGCCCCTAATAACAGCAGGCTGAACAGTGTTTTGCAATGGTAGTTCTGGGCAGAGAATTCCTGTGCCATCACTTTTCACTCATGTCCTTTACTAGACATATACAGTGGGGAAAAAAAGTATTTAGTCAGCCACCAATTGTGCAATTTCTCCCACTTAAAAAGATGAGAGAGGCCTGTAATTTACATCATAGATAGACCTCAACTATGAGAGACAAAATGAGAAAACAAATCCAGAAAATCACATTGTCTGATTTTTAAAGAATTTATTTGCAAATTATGGTGGAAAATAAGTGTTTGGTCACCTACAAACAAGCAAGATTTCTGGCTCTCACAGACCTGTAACTTCTTCTTTAAGAGGCTCCTCTGTCCCCCACTCATTACCTGTAGTAATGGCACCTGTTTGAAATTGTTATCAGTATAAAAGACACCTGTCCACAACCTCAAACAGTCACAGTCCAAACTCCACTATGGTGAAGACCAAAGAGCTGTGGAAGGACACCAGAAACAAAATTGTAGACCTGCACCAGGCTGGGAAGACTGAATCTGCAATAGGCAAGCAGCTTGGTGTGAAGAAATCAACTGTGGGAGCAATAATTAGAAAATGGAAGACATACAAGACCACTGATAATCTCCCTCGATCAGGGGCTCCACGCAAGATCTAACTCCGTGGGGTCAAAATGATCACAAGAATGATGAGCAAAAATCCCAGAACCACATGGGGTGACCTAGTGAATGACCTGCAGAAAGCTGGGACTAACGTAACAAAGGCTACCGTCAGTAACACACAACGCCGCCAGGGACTCAGATCCTGCAGTGCCAGATGTGTCCCTCTGCTTAAGCCAGTACATATTCAGGCTCGTCTGAAGTTTGCTAGAGAGCATTTGGATGTTCCAGAAGAGTATTGGGAGAATGTCATATGGTCAGATGAAACCAAAGTAGAACTGTTTGGTAGAAACACAACTCATTGTGTTTAGAGGAGAGTGAATGCTGAGTTGCATCCAAAGAACACCATACCTACTGTGAAGCATGGGGGTGACAACATCATGCTTTGGGGCTGTTTCTCTGCAAAGGGACCAGGACAACTGATACGTGTACATGAAAGAATGAATGGGGCCATGTATCGTGAGATTTTGAGTGCAAACCTCCTTCCATCAGCAAGGGCATTGAAACGTGGCTGGGTCTTTCAGCATGACAATGATTCCAAGCACACCGCCAGGGCAACGAAGGAGTGGTTTTGTAAGAACCATTTCAAGGTCCTGGAGTGGCCTAGCCAGTCTCCAGATTTCAACCCCATAGAAAACCTTTGGAGGGAGTTGAAAGTCTGTGTTGCCCAGCGACAGCCCCAAAACATCACCGCTGTAGAGGAGATCTGCAGGGAGGAATGAGCCAACATACCAGCAACAGTGTGTGCCATCCTTGTGAAGACTTACAGAAAACGTTTGACCTCTGTCATTGTCAACAAAGGATATATAACAAAGTACTGAGATGAACATTTGTTATTGACCAAATACTTACTGTATTTTCCACCATAATTTGCAAATAAATTCTTTAAAAATCAGACAATGTGATTTTCTGGATTTGTTTTCTCATTTTGTCTCTCATAGTTGAGGTCTACCTATGATGACAATTACAGGCCGGCCTCATCTTTTTAAGTGGGAGAACTTGCACAATTGGGGGCTGACTAAATACTTTTTTTTCCCCACTGTAGTAACAGTTTTAGATGAAGTGTTCATTTAACAAACTACTAGCACAAGCTGTGTATTATATTCCTGGTTTTATTGCTACATCTAATGGTATGCGTCACTATGGCTACAGTAGGTTTTTCAACAAGTCATTAAATGGTCATTAACTTTTCAGACAACTTATGCTCAATTCATAGAATACCCCATGCTTAACACAATAACAAATCACTTTCTTTTAAAAAAATCAGACGTTTTCCATCCTAAAAACTGTTTTGGAGAGTCTTGCCACTAGGGGGACTCCTCTCTTTTAAACCTGCTGTTCACTAGTGGCAATATACGTCTTTGGTGCTGATATGGGAATATAATAGGTGATTGGGTCCAGCAGCTCCTTCACATTATCTCTGCAAAGGCAGTTACCTCCTCAATGCTCCATGAATGCTGGCTGGGTTTCTTCACTGGACCTGTGTGGTGATAAAAGAGGAGCAGGGAAAAGACATACAAATTTGTTAACTTTTCTGACCTAGAATGGGGATGAAAAGAGAGGGGTGCTTGTGAACGGTTAGTTTGTGTAGGATTATTTAGTATATACAATACATTGCATATATAAGATCTGTCCAGATAGTGCCATAACTAGCATGATAATATATAATGCATAGACAATTGCATGAGGCTTTGTGCACACTCCTGAGCCTCATGGGAAGTGTTGATCAGTAAACTACTGACATAGTTCCACACTATGTACCCTTGCTCTGAGTGAACTGCAGATCAAGGTGCAAGCAAAATAGGGCGACTATGTCCAGAAAAAATTATAAATGAACACCTTTGAAGGGTCAGACATCAACAGAGAGATATCCCCAGGAAGACTCTGCATGATTTGTAAGTTCCATCGAAAACTCCGATACCCTTTAAGTGCATACAGTTGTCAGTCAAATATGGTAATTCTTTAATTTTTTTAAAATGACTTACTAATTAGCCAGTAAATTAACTTAATAACCTAAAATTATATAGCTTTTATAGTAAAATAATTACCTTATTGTAATTTTAGGATGGCTGTAATGACGCCTTCCTATTCAAACAATGCACATTGTTATGGATATGTGTTATTACAACGTTTTATTTCTTAATGTCATATAGTTCAGTTGCAAAAAAAAAAAAAAAACTATCTCAATATTTTTTGCCACATTTGCTTTATTATGAAAAAGTCACAGTAGATTAACTTTGATTTTGCAGCTGAAAACTTTAAATGCTGAAGCCTCAATAGTGTTGCAATAACAGACTACATACATACAAATCAAAAACCTATTAAAGATTCCATTTAAATGGACTTAGGAAGAGAAGACAATCCATCTTACTTCACTAAGCTATAAAAAGCAACTTAAAAGTAAACTTTTTCAGGACTTAACATTTCTTTATCTTCATGGATTGCTGATTTTATGCCCGCCACTTGCTTTGCATTCCTTTATTTCCTTCTTATTCTCAAATAAGGAATGAATGTGGCTTTATATATTAGGGTTATTTTGCACAGAAAACAGATTAACAGCTCACATGTATTACTATAAATGACTGAGCCTTTACAGAGCCTAAAGCTAATTGGAACAATCACAATCCTACAAAATACAATAGACAAATTTGGCAAACTAACACAATGCATAAAATACTTTTCCTCCAAAAGCAAGAATAGACCAAGGTAATGTAAGCAGATTCTTCAGTGACACAACTGAAAGAACTATTATTGTTGTAAAAGCATTGGCAGGCATCCCAGCCTTGTTACCACTAAAGAAAATTAAGAAGTGTAACTACAGTGAGTATCTATGTTGGTTCACTTTAGGTGAAGTAACAAAGTGCATTTATAACTTTAGCTCCAAAAGTTAAATTATTGATTGTGCCATATATAGCTGAAGCATTGTCACATATGCTTCAGTGATAAATATTGATTTGCACACCAATTAAAATAGAGTGCAAATGAATTTTTATGGGTAAATCTGAATATATATATATATCTTAGGTACAGCCTGGAATTCAGCAGAAAACAAGTTTAGTAAAACAATTAACTATTGTAATTAAGAAAATGAAAATTTTATGTTTTGCTCAGTAATGTAGAAAACATTATAATATAATACATTGTTCTTCCACTTATTACTTAGAATTTGTATTAGTTTCTAAATCCTTAACCTGGTTGGTTGATAGATGAGAATATTGCAACTGACTTTATTTTATACTTCTTCATAACTATGAGCAAATCTGTGCCTATGAAATGCTGAAACCCGCAGCAGTTAGCTGTTATCCTGGCAAGTTGTGGGCTACCAGACAATTCTCTTCAGTGACCATAGAATTAAATGATGCCCTTCATCTAATGAATAAATGAGTATTAGAGATGGCAAACCTCTCAAGATTTGTTTCATTTTGCGGTGGGGTGGTTCAGTCCCAAGATTTGTTTAGGGTATAACAAGTTTGGTACTAATCACAGCTTAAATTTGCTTAAAACATAGTGTATGACACTGTCAGGGCTCCTAGGAACCTATCTATACAATTTCTAGCTTTATAAGGCAAACACAGCCGAAGTTATGTCAAAGTGAACGTGATATGTATGTCTATGTAAAAACAGATGGTAAGCAGTGAATAATTTAACCATACACTGCCCTGCCACTCGTTTGTACACATTTTAACATTTAATATGCTCCAAAAATTATCCTTTTTTGGGGGGTAAGGATAACTGACACACATGGCAGTTATATTGCAAAAAGCAATGGTTTTCTAAATAAATTAGCCCATTTGCAAAATGCCAAAAAAGGCACCAAAAAATATCCCTTTATGGGAGCAGAATACCATACCATTTGAATGGGAGCAAATGCGTATCAACATTGTGTTGGCGGAGTGCAAAATTACTATATTTCAAGACAGATTTGTGGCACACCATCAGTGTGCCTGCCATTTGAGAAATAGTAAAAAGTTGAGTCACCAAAAATGACCCCTTTATGGGTGCAGATGCAACACCAAGTAGTGACAATTTACAGAATTTCAGGAAAAAGTTGTGGCACCCATCAGTGTAACTGCCAATTGAAAAGTAATAAAGAATTGATTGCATAAAAAGCCACCAAAAATGACGCACATGCAGTACCAAATGCTGACAATTTACAGAATTAAAAAAAAAAAAATTGTGGCACACTGTCAGAGTGCCTAGCTTACCAGCTGAAAAATGCTGGACTATCTTCCAAAAGTGAGCCTTGTGACAGCACACTGCTAGTACCAAGAGAATTACTGCAAATACCTACTGTATATAAAAATACATGAAAATGAGATTCTTTGTTTTTACATTTTGATAAAACTGTGTTTAAGCCCATCTGCCAAAGACAAGTCAACCTCTTTTAGGGGATGGGTCCCTACACTAAGGTGACTTAACTCTCTTAGGGCCTTGGCTTCTCATGAATTAAGGACAAGTGTATTTCAGCCATATTATACCTCCTAGCATACACCACAAACAACCTCATCTCTCTGGACCTCAACCTTTGAATGAATGGAAAGTGTAATGTACGCATATTATGCTCTAAGTAAAATCACCCTTGGACAGATGGGTGGTGTGCACAAACCAAAATGGAGTTCAGTCACACACTCCAAAAGCACAATGCAACAAACACAAAAAATTGGCCAGCACTGCCAAACAGTATAAACAAGAAATGGAGATTTTTTTTCAAATTAGGAGACTGCGCCACGTTGTGAATCCCATCCCCACTTTGCGTTAAAATACTCGTTTTAGACAGGCAGTGATTTCCAAAACCGTTGTGGTTTTGGAAATTGCAGCATGTCAATTATACCTACGGAAACACCGGCGGTTTCCCTATAGGTATAATTAAAGCAGAAAGTCAAAAGCGCTGTGGGAAGAGCCGCGATGTGTTGCCGTCACGGTTTTTCCCGCAGCGCTTTTTAGCTGCGGGATGCCATGTGGGGCCTTAGCCTAGTCCACTCTGTGGAGAGTCACAGATCAAACTGCTCTACTGCAAAATAGATTTAGACAAATCAGATTATTGACAATGAAAGAGTTAACTTACAAGGCATTAAAACAGGCTAATTCTTCAACAAAACCATTGCTTTTTGCAATATAACCATCATGTGTATCTAAAAAAGCACTGATATGCAAATTTCCCTAATAAATGGATAATTTCTGGAGCATTTTAAATGTTAAATTCGTACAGGCGAGTGTCAGCGAAATATATGGTTAAACTCTGAGTTTGTATCCTTAGCTTACCATTCATTTATCCATAGACATACATGTCACATTCACTTTGACATAACTTCAGCCGTGTTTGCCTTAGAGAGCTAGAAATTGGATAGACAGGTTCCTAGGTCTTGAACCCCAGGGGGTCTGATCACTAATGCAATGCATTACAATGCATTTCTATTGCAGGCTGCATAGAGAGATAGAAAAATACTAAAGACAAGCCTGGGAGCCTTCACAAGGCTCATAGTAACGGGGCGGCGGCCACGGAGCTTGTTCTGGGTGCCGGCGATCCTCGACAAAATGGCGGCGCCCGTGTGATGCTGGTAAAATGGCGCCAGCTTTGACTGAGGCGCCAGAGGGGTTAATGCCCGCAATCAGCGCGGTCACTGATCGCGGGCATTAGTGCCGGGTCTCTGCTGTATAAAACAGCAGAGACCCGGCGGCTATGGCGGCTGCTCAACTACCGAGCGGGCACCATATTTAAATACCCGACATCCTCCGTACTATTATGGCGGATGTCGGGAAGGGGTTAAACATTGTTGCAGGCCAGAGTACCTCTTCATTGCAATAGTATTTCCTAATTGGCATTTTTCAGCAAGATAATAAACGAAAAATTTTCAGAAATGGTTTGAGTAAGACGACAAAGAGTTCAATTTAATAACTGGTGTGCCTTCAAAATAGCATCAATTCTTCTAGGTACACTTATACAGGTTGTTCCAACATCTCGGAGAAATAACCACAGTTCTTCTGTGGACGAACTTGCTCAAATCCTTCTTATCTCTTATATCATGTATTTCCAGACAGACTTAGTGATGTTGAAACCAGGCCTCCGTGGTAACCATAACATCACTTTCAAGACTCTTTGTTCTTTCTTTATTCTGAAAATGGAAATGGAGACTCCACTTGAAAGTAACCTCCATCATGTTTCACTGTTGCCTGCAGACACTCAGTACACCAATTCCTATGTTTTTATAAATAGTTGAGCCGAAAAGACCCAACTATGCAGGAACTGGGGAGTAGGGGGGAGATGTTGGAAATGAATTAAACTTTCTATGTGTGAATGTAATGATGATATATGGAAGTGATAACAATAATAGAGCGAAAGGATATGCTTATTAGGAAAACTGTACAATTGAAAGGAGGCTTCCTGGTTACCTCTATGCTGGATGCAGATGAGATACGTTTGGGTATGGAAACATGCAGGTTCTCTATGGCGTCCTTTAGCACATTAACCACAGATGTTGCATCTGGGCCTCTAGATCCTGTACACTTGTGGTTTGCTAAAGCTGCAGTTTCAGCTGGTGCCATAGATGTTCCATTGGCAATAAATCTGGTGATTGGGCAGGCCAAGGGAGTGTTGCAAAATGGCTGGAACATTCTTGGTAAACTCTTGCTGTGTATGGGTGAGCATTATCCTGCTGAAAAATGCCAGTGGGAAGCCTTGCCATTAGATGGAACACATGTGGCCACAGGATGTCCTGCATACATTGTTGAGCTCAGGGGCGTAACTACCGGGGTAGCAGTGGTAGAGACTGCCACAGGGCCCGGAACATTACGGGGCCCGGAGCCCTGTGGCAGTCGCTACCGCGGACCCCACAATCACTGCTATCGGGGGCCCAGGGGAGGTGAGCGAACATAAAAAACACTGTAACTCACCTCTCCGCCGCTCCGCAGGCTTCGGGCCTGTTTGGTGACGTCCCAGACGTCAGCCGACGTCATTATGCGTCGCGACGTCGGCCTGGATCGCGCGAGATCCGGTCCGACATTGAAGATGGCCGAAGTAGCGCACGGGAGTGCACCGGAGCGAGGAAGAGGTAAGTTGCAGTGTTTTCTATGTTTCTATCCTCCCCTGGGTCTCCGATCATTATACTCTGGGGTCTGAAAAGACCCCAGAGTATAATAATCGTTCATGGGTGGGCCACTATGGGGCATAATACTGTGTGCAGGGGCCACTATGGGGCAAACTACTGTGTGCAGGGGCTACTATGGGGCAAACTACTGTGTGCAGGGGCTACTATGGGGCAAACTACTGTGTGCAGGGGCCACTATGGGGCAAACTACTGTGCGCAGGGGCTACTATGGGGCAAACTACTGTGTGCAGGGGCTACTATGGGGCAAACTACTGTGTGCAGGGGCTACTATGGGGCAAACTACTGTGTGCAGGGGCCACTATGGGGCAAACTACTGTGTGCAGGGGCTACTATGGGGCAAACTACTGTGTGCAGGGGCTACTATGGGGCAAACTACTGTATGCAGGGGCTACTATGGGGCAAACTACTGCGTGCAGGCGCCACTATGGGGCAAACTACTATGTGCAGGGGCCACTATGGGGAAAACTACTGTGTGCAGGGGCCACTATGGGGAAAACTACTGTGTGCAGGGGCCACTATGGGGCAAACTACTGTTTGCAGGGGCTACTATGGGGCAAACTAATGCGTGCAGGCGCCACTATGGGGCAAACTACTGTGTGTCGGGGCCACTATGGGGCATAATATTGTGTGCAGGGGCCACTATGCTGCATAATACCATGTCCAGGGGCCACTATGGGGCATAATACCGTGTGCAGGGGCCACTATGGGGCATAATACCGTGTGCAGGGGCCACTATGGGACATAATACCGTGTGCAGGGGCCACTGTGGGGCATAATAGTGTGCGCAGGAATGCGGTTTGTGTGTGGGGGGGTTGGGGGCGGCGGTTTGGGGGGGTTGGGGGCGGAGGCTTGGGGGGTTGGGGGCGGCGGCTTGGGGGGGCCCCATGTCAAATGTTCGCCTTGGGGCCCAGCCATTCCTAGTTACGCCACTGGTTGAGCTGTTAGTGTTCCTCATATCACTACTAGGGTGACTGTCATATACAATGGAATCTGAGATCATCACACCAGTAGTTGTGTCACTCCACAGCACAAGCAGGATTGAAATGCTTACCACAAGGCAACATTGAAGTATGGTGGTTATTAGTTGGAAATCTGTGGCTACATTTCAGCAAGTGGAGTTGGAAATTTGGTCAGGATTAATGGTGTCCTCATGATGAGAAATACAGGCAGATACTTTAGATTTCTGTTTTGTTCATTCGCTTTGCATTTTGTTAATTGCCCAAAACAAACTATGAACACTTCTATTTTTGAAAGTATTCTTACTTTGAAGAATTTTTTCCATGCCTGACCAAAAGGTTTGCATAACAATTGTACTTGTATCACCTATCCTGTGCTTAGGTGACAAATATTGTTTATGGCCAACCCTAAAGTATCTGCGGCAGATATCACATGATGCATTCAGAAAACTCTCATAGATGGTAAGCCCTCTATGCTACTGTACCAGTTTTTCACTGTCAGTCTATTGTACTTGTTTTTGTATATTTTGTGTTTTGTACAGTATTTAAGCCCCCTTCAAACATAAAGCACCATGGAATCGTTGGTGCATTAAAAATAAATACCACTACTATTACTACTAATAATTTATTAATTGTTTTAGTGGAACAAGGGCACCCTGCACATATCAATCAGGTAGTTCTATGTTTTGGCTCACTGGTGTATGTGTATGTATTTTGTTTCTGCCACAGTTTTATTTTGGTTTGTGTTCAGATGTGATACATTAGGAACATGTTGTCCATTTTAAATGGTGGTTTACAGCAAAACAGTGCAACATGATTATCAGCATGGAAAAATAAAAATGTTTCCAGGCTGAGCATGCTGAGGTGACCTTCTCCAGGATGAATGCTTAAAAACTTTTTCATTATAAAGAAAATATTGTCTATAAGTCCAGCATACTTCTCTGTGGGAAATGTGCGCTGGAATTCATGGAATGCTAACAACTGCTGTATGAATGCACCACTGAAACAGTAGCTGTGGGGGATCGAAAAGGTGAGCTTGCAGATGTTAGCAATTTGTATAGGCTTAGAAAGAAATCTGCTTCCTATATGTAATGCTGCTGTGTTGCTTCTTTTTGACATTCTTGAATTGGTTGATCCGAATAACAAAATTCATGCAGTTCTATTAAAGATGGGAGTAAAGATTTTCCTGTTGGTAGTTGTACTGCATAAAATAAATGGTTTGATAACCTGTCTAGATATCTGTGACACAACAGGAAGTCTTACAGGGACCAAATAAGATTTTGAAAAATTAAAATAATACTAAATAAGAACAAAAAAATAAATTCCATACATTTTACCATTGTTACAGAGCTATTCAAATCAAATCAAAATGTAGAGCTAAAAAAAGGATATTTTCTTTAAAATAAACTTTCAACAATACCATATTTTTTAATAAAAATAGTAAATCTTAACTTAAAGTTTGGCTGTGCTGTGATGATTGACATACAATAAGCTTTGAAGGGCACAAATACAGACTACAATATACAGTTGTGCTAAAAAGTTTACATACCCCAAGAATATGAATGATAAGACAAAAACTTTTTCTCCACTCATGATTAGTGGTTGGTTGAAGCCATTTATTGTCAAACTTCTGTGTTTTCTCTTTTTAAATCATATTGACAACCAAAAACATCAAAATGACCCTGTTCAAAAGTTCACATACCCTGGTGATTTTGGCCTGATAACATGCCCAGAAGTTGACACAAAGGGGTTTGAATGGCTACTAAAGGTAACATCCTCACCTGTGACCTGTTTGCTTGTAATCAGTGTGTGCATAAAAACTGAGTGAGTTTCTGGGATCCAGACAGACTGTTGCATCTTTCCTCCAGCCACTGAAGCTTCTGGAGTCATGGGGAAATCAAAAGAGTTGTCCACGGATCTGCCTATTTTAAGTGGAATGGGGGATGGACTTTGTTTTCCAAAATTTAAGTAAACTATTTATTTGATAAAGCTAATAAAATTTCATTTCTGAGGCTGGTTAAAATCTATTAACCTTTATTTTAACCAGGCACAATCCTCTCTTGATTCCTGGTGTGGGCTTATTTATTTATACACAGCCAAAGGGTAACAATGTTTTGATCTTTTGACTTTCAGGCTCATATCTCACCATCCACTACAGCTTCCAACATGAGACTACCATCATTTTATAGACAATCATCTTGGCTATCTCATACATAAATTTGACTTGCAACTATTTAGCATATGATTAGTTATGCAGAGTCTTGTCATGTAACTGCACTGTTACTATTTTGCTCCTAAAAATATAAATTTAAATTTTTATCATTTTGTTAATCCATCTTTGGCTTTCAACAATGCCTGGATTTTTCTGGGCATGCTCTTGATCAGATTCAAGTATGTCTGGACTGAAATCTTATCCAATTTCTCTTCTACACATTCCCAATATTGGTGCATACTGGTCAACTCACTTGGGTACAAATATAACTTTTTCTTCAACTCTCCCCACAAGTGTTCGATTGGGTTAATGTCTGGGGACTGTGGAGGCCAATCCAGCACCTCTACTTCATTGTTATACCCATAGTACTCGAGTATATGAAGCAACTCGTCTTGTAGGATACTCACATATAGCTCAGCATTGAGACTCCCATCGATCTTGATAAGGTATCCAACTCCTTTGGCTGTGAAACAACCCCATATCTTCAGGCTTGCTCCACCAAACTTGACAGTTCCTTCAATTTCTCAATCCGTTAGCCACCCTTCCCTTCTTTGTTCCAGACCCATTTGCACCCATCAGAGCCCAGTCTATTGACTTTCGTCTCATCTCTCCAAATCACCCGTTTCCAATCTTCTACTGTTCACTTTTTGTATTTTTTTGCAAACTCAAGTCGATGCTTCTTATGATTATATTGAAGTCGAGGCTTCTTCACCCTTTTTAGGGCAACCATTCCAGACTTGTCCCGTGTTTGTTGAGCCAGAACTGATAGACCTTGTGATGAGCCGACTTGTTGACTCCGATATTTTTCCTGGACATCCACCTCTTGGCTTTTGAATGGATGGAATTCATTACCTATTTTTCCAACTGTCATGACACTCACATGATGCAATTTTCTTGACTGAGAGATTGATATGAATGCTCTGTTTCTTTTTTCTTGGGAAATCTGATTCATTGCTGATCCTCGATTTGAACCAGTGACCTTTCACTTGAGAATAAACCTAATAACACACTGAGCTATTAGAGAATGTGAGAACAGGTTATAATTTGTAGTATTCAAGAAGAAAAAGATTTTTCCACCACCAGGAGCAGTAACAATGCAGTTACATGACAAGAATCTGCATAATTAATCATATGCTAAATAGTTGCAAGTGAAATTTATGTATGTGATAGCCAAGATGATTGTCTATAAAATGATAATAGCCTCACGTTCGATGCTGTAGTGGATGGTGAGATATGGAGGCTGAAGGCAGTTCTGGCATCCCTATAGGAATAAATGGAGCTTCGGTCACAGAAGCACACTGGCACTCCATTCACAAGGAACCTTTATGGGGACTTTCAGTCCCCCATCCTACTGATCACTGGGGGACCCAGCGATCAAGCCCCCAATGATTTATACCCCCTAACACTTATGTCCTGTCCTGCAGATAGGAGATAAATGTCCATAATGGCACAATCCCTTTAACAAACATGGAGCCACTGTGAACTTAGCACTCAGGCTCTGGTCACACAGGCAGGTGCGATAAGGCTTTCTTCCACCCTTGATACAGGATCATGCTGCGAGTTCTTTCAAACCACTTGCAGGATACACAATTCCTTCTCTGGTCATGGAATACTCTACCCCTGGCATACCCAAGTAATGCAGCAGTCTAGATCAGTCTAGCAGTCACATGAACAACAACACATGACACATTAGACTGTGACATTATTTATTTACCAAAAACTAGGTCAAAATGCAGAAGTAGTGTGTGGAAAATTAAGTATGCCATTTTTTTCCCCATAGGAATTAAGAGGGTAAGTAGCAGCCCGGTGCTGCTAAACAAATCCCCTTCATTAGCCAATTGTCAGCAATAGAGACCTGGGCACCATGCAGTCCTTGAGCTGACTATGAACTCCTCTGTATACCAAAGTATTCTAGAGTCAAATGTGAGGCCACCTATCCAACAGCTAAAGCATTGCTGAAACTGGTGCATGTAACAGGTCAATGATCCCAAACAAACCTGCAAATCTACAACAGAATGACTGAAAAAGAAAAGAATTAAAGTTGTGCAATGGCCTAGTCTGAGTCCAAACCACATCCCAGTGTGGATGGGTTGTGGTTCTGTGGATCTTGAGCAACATTGTAAAGTAGGGTGTGTAAAAATTCCTCCAGAATGATGTGGGAGACTGATACTATACAGTGGCAGGTGAGTGTGTTTTTTTTTTTCTTTTTCCCTTCCCCGGTCTCCTTTCTATAATTGCTGAAAACTTAAATTCCTGAACAACACTTTTAATTATATAAACCAATTCCACCTTAATACAGGGCCAGTGTGATGTCACGCTACTGTGTATACCCATATCAATACGTCTTAAAGGCACAGTGCCTGTAAGCACACATATTTTAACATTACAGTGTCCTAACATGAATGCCCAGTTACATTCGCTGGTGCACATTATTGAGGTGTCAGTTCAAGTGCACTATTGTATAAGTGGTGCTGCTCCCAAGCTTATGTAGGTGTGGTTGCCATGCCTTTGGCCATATAGTGCTCGCTGCTTGTACATGCAGTTCCATACTTGCAAAAAAAACAGATATATTAGACTTTGAAAATTGCTGTATAGTGCTGTACTGCATAGTAGGCTATCCAACTTACACTTAAATGTCTAAAATACAGTGCTATGGGAATGTTTTATATCTTTTAAATAACTTACATTACAGTATAACTAGAACATTGCCAGTGCTACTAAAATGGATGGTATTTTGTATGCAAAATTTGTTCCCCACAATCACATGTTTTGAACGCATGTGTATTCAGCAGGAAGCCAAAGCGGAATACTAAATATGTTCAGCAAGAGTAAAGGGGTGAAAATACAGATCCTTTTTAAATATTAACAGGGACAGTAATATGTTGCAGTAGATTACAATATCTATATTTTAATTATTAAAAGGGACTTAGCACACAATCTTGGCTGTTTCATATACATCTCTGAAAGGTTGAATCCTATTAACTGCAGCCTGGAAACTTGGAAAGAGAGTTAGACATGAAATGAAGAAGAGGCACTTTCAAGTACCTTTCTTGTATTTGGAAAAAAAAAAATTATCGCTTGGTTGGTCATTTATGAAAGATGGCATTTGCTTTTCTATAATACTAAAGCAGATCTTGCAAAACTACACGGGAAACATAAAAATGCAAATTACTGCAGCTAATTGGCTGTGTCTTCAGAGAGCTCATGAATTATTAATTTATAGCATAGTGTAAATCTATCCCCTTAATATCATACAGAAAAACAAAATATCATTCCATGTGTTTTAACCATTTGTACCATCAATGTCATTGAATTTATTTACAGAATAAATATATTGTTCCTATCCATCAGTCCAACTTCTCTCTTAAACATGGCTAAAGGAAACTTTTCTGTTTCTTTTACACATGATAAATAAGACTGATGAAATGTTCTATTATTAACTAACTATAGTACAGAAATGTTCATGGCATGTGTTATCTGGCGTCATAATGCATTACCATTAATTATCAGCAGATTATAGACAGTAATAATTATAATATACAATTAGAGCATGACAGTAAAAAAACTGGTGAATTATTTTAGAACTATTAAGGGAAGATAGACACCCCCTGACATTGCAGACCAAGCTACACATGCAAATCCATTAAGAAATTAAATGGGGAATTGGAACGGTTAGAAATGACAAGTTAATTATATACATTAAGCTTTCAATGTCTCATTGGTGGAAAATTCAACCAGACTTATTTGATCTCTAAAGGCTTGTACCAAGTTTACAACTTACCACCTATCCACTGAATAGGTAATACATTTCTGAATGATGAAGGTCCAAACGCTTGGACCACCATCGATCATCATAACAAGGCTCTCTTGTATGTATGTCCTTCTGAATAGAGTTGTGGTTACACAAATGCCCTATTTATCTCTAGGGGACTGCTGAAAAGAAGTACAGTGTTTGGCTTCAGCAATTCACACACAGTAAAACTGAGTATCAGCCTGTGCTAATGCAGGGTACAAGGGACCCTCCTTCTTGTGATTAGTGGGGGTCCCAGTGGTCAGACACCTCTGGACACCACCCATAACATGGCCTCTCCTAGCTAGAGATGAGCAAACTTTTCAAAATATATTTGTTTCGGATTTGCACAATTCAGGTCCAAGATTTGTTTTGGTGCAAATAAATATCTTCTGAATTGAAAATGAGAGTTGCACTGAAAAATTTATATATGATATTCAGAGGGCTCATTTGGCTCTATACAACCCCTTTCTAGTCCCATAATGCAAATACAGCCATAGCAATGTCAAAAAGACAGCATCATATCATGGTTATGGCTAAACAGATGGTAGCCAGTGGCAATAAAACAGCTGCACTTTCCTAGCATGTGACGCATATGTGACTGTCAGGAGTCAACTCACTCCACTCACTCAATCTTCCACTCAACCTTCACTCAGGCTTCAAATTAAGCTTAAATTGCACCCCAAAAGAGTCCACGCACTCCAAATACATGCAGACAACACCACTGATTTGCCGGCTCAGTGGAAACCACGCTAACATATACAGGCGTCTCTCCAACAGCCAGACACAAACACACATCAAAAGGGTAATGGCTTCATAGAGAAACACAAAGTAATCTTAAATTTAACAATTTAGTACCCAAAGGGTTCAGTTCTATGTCTACAAGAAAAGATGACAAAATAACACAACATAGCAAACAGCCTTAAAATAAATGGGAAGAAAACAGAATAATACTTAAGGCTAAAGCCCCACGTAGCAATGGTTTTGGAAATGACAGCGTGTTCGCTATGCATATTTTTCAGCAATGTGTGGTTGGGATTCGCATCTACTTTGCAGGGACTGTAAAATGCCGCTGCGCAATGGCAGATCTATTCATTAGCGTCATCTTCATGGATTTATGCCTGATTCATGTTCACAAATGTAATGTTTTCCAAACTTGTGGTGGATGATTTTTTTCCTTAAAGAGGACCTTTCACGTCCTCATGTATATGAGGTTTTACATTCTATCTGCAGTTCACCCTTGAGCCTTACACATTCTGTGTGTCATACAGACTGTTCTGCACAGGAGGAGTAACTCCAGAGAGTTGGAACAATGCAGATCAAACTGTACAAAGGCAGATTCTCTGTCGCTGTAACTCCAAGACGGCATTCTTAGCTACGTAATGGCTGAAACACACAATACTTTCCTGGTTATGATGATCAACAACTTCAAGCCACTAAATGAATAAAAATATTTCACCATCAAATTTATGTCATGGACTATGCAAAGGTAATGGAGAAATGTAGTGAGACTAGTCTTTCTTATGTTTCCTATTAATTCATTCCTCTGCTGGTGTGAGATGCTCCAGAATTATTAAAATGCTACAGCCTCTTAATAATTCTGGCACATCTTGGGTAATTACATAGTTGAGAGTTGATATCTATGCCAGCCAAGAGCCATTTTCCTGGCATGAGTTACTGTAAACCTGATAAGCCAAAGTTTTCACCCACTCTGCCTACTGTTTTAAATAGTGGCAAGTGGGCAGAACTATTTGTAAGTGTTGCGTCTTTGGTGCAAATTGGGGCTGCGCATTAAGGATGTTCCGCTTCTACATGCAAAAACTGGTGTGTTAAGTCTGCTAAATTCCCCTGATGTATTTTATTCCTCAACAGCAGTGTAACCACAATAGTCCTACCCATGTTTCACCCTTGTATAGTTCTAGTTGGAGGGGAGGGGAGACATCCATTGAGAGTTATGCTACTTGATGCAGAAGAGCAGCTCCTCCACTGTGTGGTTCTCTCACAAGATATAACTTGATTTTACTCTTTTTTACTGAAAAAATAACACCAATTTTGACTGGCACTTTATGCAAAATTTGTGGTGTGCATCACACACACTAGGGAGGGGGGTGGGGCGTGAACAAACCCCCAAATGAGACAGTAGCACTGTGGCACTTTAAGGCAAAGTTGACAGACTCTTCCATCTTACAGATTTACTATAACTCACTCTAGAAAACTGGCATGAGTTATACCCGGTCAGGGTCTCTTCATAATTGTGATGCATCTACCACTAGCGCTCACAATATTAATATTGAGACCATCCCACAATGTGTTGGCCTTAATAAATTCCTCCACTAAATTGAAAATTCATGGCAGTGGTATACAGCAGCAGAAAATACATCACATTTGGCAAGAAGCAACTTAAAATTGTGCTGTGCATCACACTAAATTATCACAATCACTGTGCAATTTTTTGCAACTAAACACTGAATTGTAGCGTTTGTCAGTTTGGCACAGAACATACACTAATCTACTGTAGAAATTGTTTTGTAACTACACACTGTATTGCAGAGTGATTAGTGTCAGCCTAACTAGATACACTTCACTAGGACACAGATTAGATGTGAGAATTGAGACCCTGTGTGTTCTTGTTCCTGGCAGACACTGACTTCTCTCTCCCTAAAATATTTCTATTAATTCAATCTAATTATCTATTCTCTTCTCATCACACACTGATCCTCACACACTATTACATGTTTGTATATGTAGGTAGTCTGTGATTTTTCACTATTTCTGTTAGTTGAGCTCTGATTCTCTCCTCTTTCTTCCCTCTTTCCTCAAAAAAAGGCAATATTCTGGTTGTGCCGCTATATTGTGACTATGATGTCATCAGTCCTTTATGATTGACTGAAGGTCTGCCTACAACACATTATGGGGAAGCCTGTCTGATAATCATGTTATTTTTCTTCTTTCTGATTCTCCACTTTCACGTGGTGGCAGCCATGTTAGCTGATTTATACAAAACAAATCACAAAAGTTTGGTTGAATCCAAAACCTTGACAAATTTTTTAATAAAATTGTGTGGAATCAGTTTCCTGCGAGTTGATTCACTCATCTCTTTTTCTAGCTCCTGACTGACCCAACTGACTTACTCTTTTCACCTGTTTCCCTCATTCCTTCCTATTTCTCTCCTATCTATCCTCTTTCTAACACAAGTTGTGTTGATGCTTTGTGATCTGAAAGTGCATTGGCTGTATTGACTCTTTCTGTTCTGACCCTCCCTCCTCTCATGGTAGCCCAGTGTTAGAGACAGCATCAGTAAAAAATATACAATACCAGAGCTGGAAATGACTCACATATGGTGTTTTAGCATAGAATTATAGGAGAGCTTCCAGGGCAAGGGGCAACAAGAAAAAAACTCCCCATGGATTGGGGGGGGGGGGGATACAGACTTCTGAACATCAAAGAGAGGTGACATCTCTGACACTTACTCCTTAGTATCCATGTCTTTCAGCAGAGGGATAAGCAGATACTTCATAGGCAGTAGAAGGGTAGGGCAGTACAAGAATGAAGCAGTGCTAGTACATAATAAATAGAAAAGACAGTGGTATTTTGGATGCACATAACTCAGTAAGTATTACTAACAGGGAACACGCTTGTATGAAAAAAGTTCAACACTAGTACAGGTTGAAAATCCCTTATCAGGGAGTCTAAAAATCAATAGAAGAATAAAGACTGCAGCTGGAAACTTAGTGCAACTTTTTAAACTATGTACAGCCATAAGAATAAGAAAATACACCCTCTTTGAATTCTATGGTTTTGTGTATTAGGACATTATATAAACTCACCTGTTCCTTAGAAGGTCTTATATTAGGTAAATAGAACCTCAGATAAACAATAGCACATGTCAAATAACACGGTATCATTATTTATTTAGCAAAAAGTTAAAATGCAGAAGCAGTGTGAAAATTTAAGTACACCCTTATTGATTTAATAAGAATTAAGAGGGTAAGTAGCATCCAAGTGTTGCTTATATGATCCCATTGATTAGATCATGAGCAAGTGTGCCCACCTCTATAGAAACAGAAGTTTTGGCAATTTGCTGGTCTGGAGCATTCGGATGTGTATTAATGTCAAGGAGGAAAGACATCAGCAACTGTGGCTACCCTTTAGTCTGGAAGTTTAATTGTGAAGTCCGTAAAGTGAAAAAGAGTATTAACAAGTGAAAAATATTCAAAACAGTTGACAATTTTCCACGGAGTGAATATCCCAGCAAAATCAGCCCAAGGTCAGACTGTGCATTGCTCCAACAAATTGAAAAAAAAAAAAAAAGAAAAAAAAGCTATATCTAAGACTCTGGAGTCCTCAGTAGGCATGTTAAATATTCAAGTTAGTGACAGTACAATTAGAAAAACACTGAATAAGTATGATTTGTTTGGAAAGGTTGCCAAGAGAAAAAAAAAAATTTTTCTAAAAAGAACATGGCAGCATGACTTTTCCATTGTTCCAGAAGACTTCTAGAACAATGTCCTTTGGACAGACAAGATCACAGTAGAGAAGTTTGGACATAATGCACAGAGCCACGTTTGGTGAAACCCAAACACAGCATATCAGCAAAAAACAGTCCACATCGAACAGTTAATACTTGACCAAAATTGAGTCATGCAACAGGACTGTGATGATTCTGCCTAAATATGGCCATAACTCAGCTATATTTTGGTCTCTGGGTATAGGATATCCCTTCTTGCTTGCTTGCATACTGTGCGCAGCTACAAGCCTAGGTGCATATTGGCAGTAGCAGCCAGGCTGGAACAATAGGGCTCCATTGTATTCTTATACAGCCCTGGCTGATCAAACAATAGTGCATTGTTCAAGCCTGGGCTGTTGATCAGATATGACTGATAACAGTGTATCAATTCACTTTGTCTCAGCTCTATACAAAGGGTCTGAACGTGATTGAATTAACTCATCAGATGTACTGTTGCCGGTGACCTCATTCTGGGAGGGGGCATAAAGGGTATAAAAGATGAGGTAAGAGGTCTGTGGGAGGAGATTATGCAGGAGACTATCACTAAGAGATCATGCTATGAAGACTGTGCTGAGATTACACTATGGAGTTTATGCTACAGGATATTACAGACTTTGACTGAGATGCTACTATGAGCAGGCAGGTTGGAATGCTGCTGCTGACGATGATGAGCCTACAAGAGACTGAGAGAGACTGTTATGAGAGCATGCAGGCGGGATTATCGTTTTAATGCCACATGCTGAAAAGCCTCTACTGGTGACTCACACATGCCATGTGTGAGTGTTGGACTATAGAACCACATCAAGGACATGTGTGGTAAAGTAATCATTTCACCTTTAATCCCTTTTATTTTATTTGTACTGTATCTTGCAACTAGTAACTGTTAGTGCTTGCATATATCTGCATATCTGTTCTGATCTGTATATGTTAGATTTTAATACCGACCCATTTAGGGGTTAATAAATATATAAAATTTAGAAGGCTTGTCTTGTGTTTATCTGGTGAACCCGACACTCACTGGCGGTGAATGTGGTTTTTATATGAAAGAGGACTCAGGGTGTGGCCAAAGCGGTTTGGCGCACGGAGGATCTTTCACAAGGACCATGACCAAAATCACACCAATAGATCTCAAATCAATTTTAATGCTGTGGTTAGACCTTAAGAAAGCTGTGCATAAATGAATGCCCCCAAACCTCATTGAACTGAAGCAACATTGTAAAGAAGAGTGGGCCTAATCTCCTTCAGAACGATCTATGGTATGTACTATGTGTTTCATGAATGGATTTTTTTCATTTTGGCTTAATTTGTGTGGAATCTGTAGTGTGTTGTTGTTTTTCTGAAGTTGTATTTACCTATTTTAGACCTTCTAATGACCAGATTTTTTTTTGTTCTATTGTAAAACCATAAAAATCAAAGATAGTGTGCTTTCTTTTTCTTGTGACTGTATGTTTTCCGTTGCAAGGGTGTTTATGGCTTTTGCATCATATTCTGTAGATATGCCATAACTGTGTTGGATGGCAATACCCCTCTTAAATAAATGTATTCTTTTTTAACAAGATGTAAAGCAAGGCTTGATGGGTAGTGTCATTCAATGATGACATTATACAGTCTGGAAGTAAATAGCTCCCTCCAGTAGAAAGTAGCCAGTAGAAAGTAATACAGGTGGCAGCCTCAGACATATAGTAACAACAATGGGATATTTCACAAATATAACTATTTTATTCTACACCATGAGACATATAGCCTGAGCAGATTTTGTTCAAATCTCTGGAAATAATTCTTAATGTTAAAATTTGCTCTATTAATAACTTGACCATTGTCAGCTGTGAAATAGCAATTTTCAGACCTACAAAGTCCAGATTAATCACGTACTGAGACACAGTACACATGTTTTTGCCTCATTATCTCACCTTCTGTGATAGCTTTTCACTTATTTCTTTTGTTTTCTTGTCACCAGCAATTGAGTATCTGCTTCATTAGTCATTTTTGCTAGTATGGGCTACTGTTAAGTGCATTATCCATGTAATTATTTGAGGTTTGTCTGTGACGTGATAAACGAGAAAACATGATAAAATGCTCCTGCTATGATGACAAGTGGAGTATTTCGAGAAATGCCAGTCAAAGCTATGGTGAATACTAAGCTAAAAATCATCAGTATAAATTGCAAATAAAATACCAGCAGTGATTTGGGCACAGCTTGTGCTATACATTTAGCAATGGTTTTAGTTGTCAGTTAAATCCAAAAAGTAAAAGATTTTCAATGTTATAATTTAAAGTGTTTGGAAGGATCAAAAGAACAGACTGGACAGGAAAGTAATATAATATTCAGATTATTTACTCTAGATATTAAAAGGTAAATTGACTTTTTCAGCCATTTTTTATTGTTCCAATGCTTGTTTCATGCAAAATTAATAAGTAGTATTGATAAATAAAATATAACAATTTATAGCTATCATGCACATTTTTGTGTCTCCTTGTAGCC
Source organism: Leptodactylus fallax (assembly GCA_947044405.1). Lineage (NCBI taxonomy): Eukaryota > Metazoa > Chordata > Amphibia > Anura > Leptodactylidae > Leptodactylus > Leptodactylus fallax. Next base: position 4,369,376 of record CAMRHE010000123.1, read on the forward strand.
TAATCGTAGAGCGTCTGATCAAGTGTTTTTCGATCTCTCTGGCAAAATCTACTGTACAGCCTAAAAGGGAGTAGGTGCAAGGTCTGACTACTGTACATGCATGGATAAGACTAAGGCTGTTGTCTGTCACCACATCTGGTCTATCTTCAGATTTGTCCATACACAGCTATTAGCAATGGTGTGTAGACTAATGTATACAGCAAGTTTTTTAAGCATACTTTTTCTGTGCTTCAAAGATATGTCTATTTACGGAAATACAGCTTTTTCTTCATGCAGATGAGCACTACAATGCGCTGGCATACCCCTGGTGCACCATTTAGCTTATTTGAATGTGTGAAAACTGGCATATCACTGAAACACAGCAAAACTATGTCTAAATATATTATACATTTCCCTACACAGCGCTGCTAATAGTTGCCTATGAACAAATCTGGTGATAGACTACTTTTAACAGCCTTAGTCCTATCTTTCTATGTAAAGTACACAGATCTTACACCTACACAGTGTTCATTTTTCAACCCCAATTCCAAATACAGTTGGCTTTTCCAGGTACAAAAACGGTGAATATGTAAACTGCTGTTTGGGCACACAGCAGGGCTCAGAAGGGAAGGAACTGCGCTTTTTAGTTTTTGGAGTATAGATTTAGAGGAACTGGTTTCTGGACAGCATATTGTTTTTGGAGAGCACCATGGCTGCCAGTAAATTGGAATTCCCCAAGAAGTGATAATTTTGTAGGTGCAATTTTATGATCTTTGCAAACGTCACAAGGCTTCCAAAAACCAAGCTATTTAAATCTGTGCTCCAAAAGCCACTTAGTGCTCCTTCACGCTGCACCCACATGTATGACGCTGTTGTACCCAGGATAAAGTACTTAACAATGTCATATGTGGGTATAAACTGCTGTTTGGGTATGCAGCCAGGCACAGAAGGATAGGAATGCTATTTGGTTTTTGGAGCACAGTTTGGCTTTTGGACATCATGCAGAGCCCCTGAATTGGCAGTAAAGGGAATTTTGGAAATTATACCCCTTAGTTTGGAAACTATACCCCTCAATGGATTTATAAAGTGGCATAGCAGGTACTTTTTACCCTTGAATGTTGCATTAAATTAGTTTCCAGAAATGAATGCGCAGCTGATAAGTGAAAATTGAATTTTTTCCAGAGATATGCTATTTCAGTGCCCGATATGTTGGACCCAGCTTGAGTAAGCAGAGATGCACACTCCAAAAATGAAGTGGTTATCCTGGGCACAACAGTATCTGGAGTATTTATCTCTGACACAAGCTGGGCACAATATCTTGCATACTGAAATTATGTATTCCTGGAAAAATTGACATTTTCACCTTTCACCATCAGCTGCACATTCATGTCTGGAAAATAAATTAATGCAACACTAGGGGGTTAAAAATGTTCACTTTACCCTTGGATAAAGTCCTTCAGGGGTGTAGTTTTCAAAATGAGGTCACTTGTCAGGAGTTTCCACTGCCAGGCATTTCAGGGCTCTGCAAAAGCGTCATGACTTCCAAAATCCAAATCGCCTAAGTCCGGGGTACAACAGTGTCATACATGTGGGCACAAACTGCAGTTTGGGCCCACAGTAGAGCACAGATGTGAAAGAGCACTATGTGACTTTTGGAGTGCAGACTTAGATGTTTGGTATTTGGATGCCATGTCATGTTTGCAGAGTCTCTAAGGTGCCAGTAAAGTTGAATCTCCTAGAAATTTACCCCATTTTGAAAACTAAAAGAATTTATCAAGGGGCATAGTGTACCTTAGTTTTCCCAGATGTGAATGCACAGAGGATGGTGAAAAAATGAATGTGTAAGCTGTGTGGAGTACATTGGGTACACCAAATTCCCTACTATTTTCCCATTAGCACCTATGATTGGGGAGGTCACTTCTGATGTCTTTTCCCTTGTAAACTCTAAATCTGGGATGTACCCCGATATAGACTTACACAGCGTATACATACCCTTCCTGTCACAGCCAGTTTTGTCCTATTAATTTGGGGATTTTTGGGGGTTTTGTCTTCACATTGTGCTAGCTTTTTTATTTATTTATTTATTTTTTTCTGGTGATGTTACCATATGAGAGCATTTTGTAATGACACCATTTTGGTGTGCCTTTAACTTATTGACTAAATTTTGATAACTCTTTCTTGGTGAATTAAAAAAAAAGAAAAAAAAACCAAAAACAAACATCAATTCTTGCATTGCAGATCAGACCCTGGGATGCCAAAAATACATATTAACAGCTCAACTATTGAACTAATATGCTAGGGCAACAAATCTTGAAAGTGTAGTTCAAGCTGATGCATATGGCTGAGCCAAGCAGTGACAACTATGTTCCTGACTAACTTATCTTTGCCAGAAATGTGAACTAAATGAGTTAGTTCTGATCATTCATGAACGACCCATCACTGCTTTTCATGTATGTGTTCTTTACATAGTTAGCACCAGAGAAAAAGAATACTCTTCTACTTCTTTTGTATAACTCCATTTTGCATAGGATCTAATCCTATACTTATACTCATATATTCCCAATTAGACCATCTCACCAACCACATTCAAACTCCTACATCCTAGTTTGTGACAGTTAGAACTAAACTTTATTCATAAAAAACACTTAAATGGTCACTAGCTTTTCAAATAACTTAGATTCATTTAATAGAACATGTGATTCTGGTTCAAAGTGTAATGCTCTTTATTTAAAAAATGTGGCTGCTTTCTGTCTGAAAAACCTCAAAGTTCCTGCCACTAGGTGTATCCCTTCTAGTTAATTTGCAGTTCACTCCCTATTGCTAGGGAAGATTCGCCCATAGATACCAATAAACAGCAAAATGTCTTCACATTGAGTGGGGGGAAGGGTCTAGTGTCTTTACACAGTTAAGGTAGCGAGGAGGGGGTTGTTTTTTCTTCACAGTACCTGTGAAACCTGCTTGTGCTTTTCAAAGGACTGAGCATTCAGTAAATTCCGCAGCTTACAATGTAAGAAAAGTCCTCTATGTACTTGTATCTACTTTTGGCTTCTTGTGTGATTATAGATGGTATATCATTTACAGACAGTAAGCAGCTTGAACTGGAAACTTTTGGTACTTGTCATCCACAAAACACTATTTTACTCTGGGGTCTCCTTAGACGCCAAAGTATAACAAGTGGAGGCTCAGGGGAGGTGAGTAAAAATAACAAACATGTAAACTCATCTTGCCTCAGCTCTCCTGGGCATACATTGCCTACCCAGCATCCTCTTCAGACCTGAAGAGGATGCTGTATGTCTGCTGGACCCCAAAAGGATGTTCAGGAGACTTGAGACGAGGTGAGTATCACTGTTTCTTAATATAACTTACCTCCCCTGGGCTTCCACTTATTATACTCTGGAATAATAGCACTTCAGGTTTGTACTGAACCAGTTTGGTCCAAAACAAACCAGAGGGGCAAACCTCACGAATATTTGTCAAACGTAATCACGTGAGGTATGCCCATCTCTAATTCTCAGTTTAAGTTAACATACGCATACACAATTTGTAAACCTGCAGTTTATAATCTGAAAACTAGCTGGATGTAAAGCTTCTATCCTCAAATGATTAACATAAAAGATTGCTGAAAGAGTCTGTGTAAGAACGCTGTTATACAGTAATATATGTGCTGTGAATGAAATATAAATACAGTTATATAGGATTTAATGTAGCAAATTAAAATGGGTGGACCAAGTTATGGAGTTATCCGCTATCGATAGGATAGGGGATAACTTCATGATTGGTGAGGGTCCACTGGGGCAGCCACTGGGATCCCCACCGATCCCAAGAATGGGGCTCTGGTTCTGCCTACTGGAGCTGTAGGCTGATCTCTATGGGAATGACTGAGCTCTGTACTTTGCTATCTCTGGCTCTCCCACAGAAAATGAATGGAGCAGCTACTGGGATATACATAGAAATCATTGGGCTCCATAGCAAAAGTCAGAATTGAGACTCCATTAAATAAAAAAAAAAAAAAAAAAAACAGGGTAAAGAAAGGCTATGGTGTTAAGAATTAATGACAGGCAGAATATTGTAACTCTTTCAGCTAGATTTTACTCCAGAGCCTGTCTTATTTAACTATATACTGACTTACTGCTACTTTTTCATTAAAGAGTTAATGATCTCCTGACAGGGTAGGAGAGCCAGACATGAAAAGAGATCAGTGTTGTGAGAGGGACTTGCAGGACCCCATAGCAACTGCCTACCCTGCCTCCTTCCTTGGAACACCATTGAGCAGCAGTGCACATGCTCAGCCTGCCGCTTCATCAAGATGGGAGATGGAGCCCATCACTAAGGGTGTGTTCACATGGAGGAATTTGCCGCGGATTTGGGGCGGATTTCTCTACCAAATCTGGAGCAGATTCCTCCTGGAATCCGCCTCCCATTGTTTTCAATGGGAGGCAGAGATCGCAACAGGACGCAGAAAAAAGAAGTGTCCTGCTCGATTTTGCCACGGATTGCATTCATCCGGGCCTAATCAGTAGCGGGATGCTGCACTGCATCGGTATCCCATCACTGCTAGTTTGCGGCGGAAATGCCAGCAGCGGTAAATGAAGAGGAATTCCTCTTCATTTTCCACCGTGTGAACATAGCCTAAGGGATAACTTCATAACTTAGGACAACTTCTTTAAAAAGATAAACCTTTAGGTGAGCACTATCTAGTCATAAATGAACCGGAGAATGGGAGTAGTAGTGGCAGATGATGTGCCACCTGCTAGGTCGAGCACACTCAACCACACACCCCAGCCTCGCTCCTGCAGCACTACCTGGATGGTGGTGGTAGTAGTTTCCCCTGGGGAGCTTCCAGTTGGAGAGGGGACCTCTCCTCTCTGAGCCGCTGTGATGGTGTTCGGAAGGGCCCTGATGGTAAGGCAGGCCCGACTCAGGCAGCCAGTGGTTGCAATTGAACAGGGTAACAGCTTTATTCAGCAGCTGGAGAAAAGTTACAACAGCAGCTTCCAAATGGGGGTAGTAGTACCTCAGAGTCCAATTTCCCCAGCCTTGGTATTAGGAGGTTGCCCAGGAGTGATGAGACTTCTCCTCCAACTACAACTCCTCTCATGCCACTCCCAGCTAAGGATACTGGGGACAACTCAGGGAGTCCTGACATGGATCTGGTTACCTTTGCTTAGGCCCCAGTCAACTCCTCCTGTCAGTGTCCTCCACTGCTCCTCCTGGCATGGATTCCAAAAGTCCACAGAGATGAACTCCCTTCTCAGGGCTGTCTCTGGATAAGCCTGGGACAAGTAATCTCTCCTCATAGAGGCTGTATGGATGGCCGTTGAGATCCAGTCTAAGTGCTGACAAGTACCTCTGCACAGTCCAGCATGAACTGCACAGGCTCTCTGCTTCCACTAGACTGACTTCTCAATGGTCGCCTTGGAGACCTAGGTCTCCCTCAACCCTACCCAATGGCCTGTGATTGTCCAAGGGTGAACCAAGGGAACGGTTTGAACACAGGGAGGGGGAAATAACAAGGGAAAGCTGCAAAACAGTGTATATACAGTGACATACAACATAGAGGACCGGACATACCATCACAACCCAGAGGCACAATAGACAAACACTTAAAGCAGTAGCACTCTGGAATACTGCATATTTACTTATAAGCTATAGCCACATTCAGTGGCAGGAGTCAGAGTGAAGGATCAGAGTTAGGTATTAGATTTAGAAGCTTGGCTCAAATGTATACTAATGTGATGTCTGACTTTGACATCTTAGGATTTCCTAATATGGACTCTGTATACCTGCTCCATTTTCAGCTGCAAGTTAGGCATCATGTGGGAGAAAATAAATGTTTAACTGGAGAGGGAGCAGCTAAACATAGGTTCAACATAGGTTCAACTTCCAAATATGTTTAGAGTATATTCCCACACGGAGCTAACGGTATATTCACATGTGAAACACCAATTTCAGTAATTTTGCTAGTCATATGATTGTGGGGGCTCACTGTACAGCTACATGCAGATATTACCCAATGGCAAATTCGTAAATGCCCACTTGCCTTAGATTATGGTGCCAGTGGTGACATACTGATACACCAGTATGAATAGCCAAGCACTGACATCAGCAGTGTAGAGCACAAGACCTCTAAAATCCAGGGATAGTGCTGTTTTTCAGTTATTTAATCACAGTCCTTGCCTTTGGCCAAAGTTTTACAAAGCTCAGGTTATACCTTTAATTATGGCTGAAGAGGGACTTCTGCTTTATCAGCTTCCCCTTATTTAATCTTACCATTAACATCCTCTGCTCCTTAACTACCAGTGGGAGTTATCTCACCTGGTTGACATCATTTTCATTTTTGCTAGAGTTACGTATTGAGCTTGCGTCTTTCCTTGCATATGTCCTGTATTTTCTCTGTAGCAAACTGCATATTCTGTTCATGCACCACGGAAAAGCACAGGAGTTATAGCTCTGATCATTTTGCCATAATATATGACTTCCCAAAAGTGGGTACAGATTGTGGAAAAGTATTTCTAGCTATAAACAAGGTAGATACATAAATCATCAGGTTCAGAGCTAAAAGTGCATTTCAGTAATTCAAGGCTGTTTACCACCCCATAAATGTTGTGCATTTGGGATTTCTGGGTGCATATGATAACAGAGATAATTGTTAATAATCTTTATAGCACGTGTACTGAATCGGCAAATATCCAGAATGGACAGAACATCTGTTATGTAGCAGAAAACGTTTTATGTAGGCACGATCCTTCCACATAATTCCTCCATTTATTGAATTTGCTGTTTTTTATCAACTTTTTTTTTTTGTCTAAAAGCTTTTGTCTAATAACATTTTCTTGTTAAAGATGTCAGAGTGAGAAACCAGCAGAGGGCAAGTCATGCTTTGTTATGATAGAAATTCTATCAGTTTTTTAAGTTTGTATTCATGACATTTGGATTATCTTCTCAAGGTCAAAACATTGGTAAAACTGATTCACAAAATATGTTTTAAGAATATAGAAAAAAAGAAAATGCTTGGTTATAGAAATGTTTTGCAGCTATACAAATTTTGCTATAAATAAAACTATATTATATATGGAGCATCCACAAAGTATAAGACCTTTTTACTATGTTACAGTCTCATCTAAACTACAGAATATTCTTTAGCAGGGTGCTATGGGATTGCCATGAAAGCCTGGAGCCTACATGGAGGCTTCTAAGCCACCATGTATGTATATACTCCCTATAATTACCTGAGAAATATGACAGGGCCCTCCGAAAAACACACATCATAACCTTCAAAGGCCGATAGAAATGGTACAGAAAAAGATATAATTTTATTAATCAATCTATAAATAATTCATACATAATATGCAAGACATATAAAGCTCCAGAGAGATACAATATGGGTAAGATGAAAAAATACACAACACAAAACCATTCACCAGGTAAATGCTGGAATATGTAGCAACCGCCCCTTCAAATATTAAAATGAATCACAGATAAATACAGTTCATGAATGATGATGGGGTGGAGACTAAACTGCACAAATTTCAGGGACATAAATATTTTCAGTGATATTTTCTGTTCATTTTGTATTTCTCAATAAATAAACACAAAATAACAACCAGACAGAGGCAGACAATGATGGTAATTGTAGTTGTGGCTGCAGCAGTGCACCCAGTACTTGGTGTGCCACAAGGGTTGTTGTCACATAGTTACATAGTATGGTTGAAAAAACACATATGTCCATCATGTTCAATCAGGGGATGGAACAAAAAATGGTATGAAGAATTCAGAAAATGATTGTATGAAACAAGGTCCTTTTTACTGGTAAATGTCTGCAAAAGGGAAATCAGCTTAAACATTGCAGAAAGCCATATATATAGTTCATATATGCATGTCACAGCAGTGCAGTTCTCTTTAGGTCACAGCGGGCTCTGATTACACTTCCCAAAGGCTACAGCACTCTCTCTTGTGACCCTTCAGTACTTTGTGTTGCTTATCATGTACGACTACTCCCTTTGGCCAAACACTCTCCATTCACAAATTTTCACTTCTACGCAGTATAACTCGTGCTCCTGCGCATCTCTGCCTTGCAGTTAATGACCTCAATTTTCTCTCTTACTAGTGACAGGTTTGGATTTTAAGTTCATGGACCCTTCAGTATCTGCTATGTTCTCTTGCTCACTCTGGTCGCTTACTAGTCACCTATTTTAAAATAGGGACTCACTACCATTTGCCACCTCTCTGTAAAAGCACACTACTACTGTGGTTTCTTTGGCCGCAGGCTTTCTCACTAGTCTCTGATTTCACTCTGGCCCCTACTGCTGGACTCACAGGACCCTGGTCTCAAAAAGGCCTAGTTTCTGTAGGCCTCACCTCAGGCTTAAGACCTAGTCACTTGCATCTAACCTGCCAAGAGAGTGCTCTTAAATACCTAGCCTAAGGTATTCTCACTTTCTGACAAACTAAGAGGATGAAACTTGTATATATTGCTCTGTCTCCAAAGAGAGCAGTGAATTACATTGAATTTGTGTTTCAACAGTACCACCTATTGACCAACACTGGTACTGTACCTTAACAGTTTAATAGAGCAACATTAAAGAGAGTCTATCATTGCAAAAATGCATTTTAAATAAGCACATTTTGCAATAGCCTTTAGAAAGTCTATTCTAGGTATACCTTTTTCTTTATTTCTTTGCTGCCGTTTTTGAATAAATTTGTAGTTCTTGATATGCAAATGTAGCTCAAGGAGCACAGGGGGCGTTATCCCAGTGCTCTGAGCACAGCATTGTCATCACCTGAAGAATGCTTCTGGCTCCTTTCTTCTAAACCCCCATCTTTGAAAAAGATCCTTCCTACTGATCCTCTTCACTGCATAAGGAGCAGCAAATGACGTTGCCAAGATTAAAATCTCGCGCATGCGCTGTACACTCGTTAGAAAGAAAGGAAAGATGGCCGGCAAAGTATAACCTGTACGAATTTATGCAAAAACAGCTGCAAAGAAATAAAGAAAAAAGGTATGCCTAGAATAGCTTTTGTAAACATGTGCTTATTTAAAAATGCATTTCTGCAATGATAGACTCCCTTTAATATAAACCACAGCACTATACAGGGCAGGCTATCATATTCACCTTGAGAAGGCACTTAAAGAGAAAGTGTCTATTTTAAGGTGGGTAATTCACCCCCACTTTACATTCGCAGCATTATGCTGTGTGGAACTGGTAGACTAGTCTAGATCTAGCAAAAAAAAAAATGGTAAGCATAGAATGAGCTCTGGACCTGAAAATGGGCTAAAAATTCTTCTTCCACAAAGACATTGACTCCAAGCATAAAGTTAATTCTGTACAAGACTGTGAATGTCCTTGAGTAGTGAAGCAAAAACCAAGAGATCTCCAGACCTGAAAATATTTTAGCTCCACCTTCCTGAAACTGCTGCCTTTGCATGAATCAATTGAATGTCCCTGCACCAGCATAGAAATATTTAGATTTCATATTTCAGAAGATTCCCATTTTAGCTCATACCAGAGTTATAATGAATCTAAATAATGACATTAGTTATAATGAATCTGTTGGGCCGAGGCATCCCTGCTCCAGAATGGCCCGTTCCCTGTCACGGCTCTGTCCACATCAAAACAAGAATCCCTCCAGAATGCCTGAAAAGTGGGGTAGAAGGGTTGATAAATTCTCCCCAGTGTCTCCAAATACTACTGAGTAAAGGATCTCAGTATTTATGAAAATGTGAAATTTTTATTTATTTATTTTTTTTTGTTAACTGTGCACAAATTTTGATAAATCAAATTTTGCTTCAGTATTATGAGGTCTTCTGTTTAGTCTGATTAAAAAGTTGCTATTTTCCAATAAGGCAAAGTTAGAAGAAATAGGACTATTAGGAAAAAATCCAGGCAAACATCATCTTCTTAACCAGCTTTAACCCCTTCACCCCTTTAACCCCTTCACGTACATGATGGTGATCGAGCGGGCTCAGAAGCAGAAACCGTGGGATCACCATGGGAGCCCAGCTATATCTGACAGCCAGGCTCCCGCTGCAACAGTGGGGATGTTGATAACACCGATCCGCGCTATTTAACCCTTTAGATGTCACGGTCAATAGCGACCGCGGCATCTTAGGTGTTTCTCAGTGAAAGTTAATGCCACGGGCGGCATTGAGAGCAGGTGTTAGCTCTAACACCCTGCTCTTTAACCCCCAATCGGAGCAGAGCTGAGCTCTGATTGGGGGTTTTAACCCCTTGGATGTTTGACCGCGGCATCCAAGGTGTTCTGCTATGCCAAATGTCCCCCCTCGGCACCCCCCCACGGCAAGATCGGGGGTGCCCATATCTAACTTCTGCAGCCTGGGGTCTGGCAAGTGACTCCAGGCTGCCTGGAGCCCCCAGTACCTGGTTGATCCTGCCAAGACTGAGGAAGTCAGCCTAAAATGTAAAAAAAAAAAAGTATTAAAGCCATTTTTGGGTCACAAAGTTCGGGTCCCCATTGATGTCAGTGGGGTTCGGTTTTGGATTTGGGTCAAGTTCAGGTACCCAAACCGAACTTTTGGGCAAAGTTCGGCGGAAAGCGTCAAACCCAAACTTCGACGGGTTCACTCAACACTACACATGACCTATATTTTGATGGTCGTGATAATGGACTGTCAAAATAGCGGTCATGTGAATAGTCCCCAGCAGTAATTATGTTACAGAATAATACCAGCAAAACAGTGCCCTTTCATAGCAGAGAAACACACAATATTCTTCAGGGCCACAGATAGAGGTTGAAAATAATAGTGGAGCATGGAGCTATTAGCTCCGTGCTCCATTATTCAGCCTTTGGCTGATAATGTCTGCGGCAGGGAAGTGCAATGAGCACGCAGCCGCAGACATTACAGTTGGAGCCTGCAGGTCTGCGGTTTGGTGAGTATTTTTTTTTTTTTATGTAACATTGGTGGTTGAGGGGGGCAGGGGAAATTAACTTAAGTTATGGGGGATATTGGGGGGCCCCCTTTCAAAAAGTTTGCTCAGGGCCCCCCAATGCATTAGAACGGCCCTGTATTCTTCCATAACAGTGCTAGCTGCACAGCGCATTAATCTGCCCCTACACATAACATAAAAATCAGCTGTAATGGACAATTTTGACCATTTCTGCTAACTATTGTTTGAGAATTATATGCAAACGTTCATTCGTGATGGCTCAGAGCAGACTATTGCCAGCCAAAAATGTAATTTATCAGTTTGGATTCTTAAGTTATTGTCTGCTGAAAGTAGACATGTATAGTACACATATGACATGATCAGCTATATACTATATTCAGATATTTGCAACTTTTTATTTTTTAAACCTCTCTCACTGATCTGCTAGCTGACGCTATGTTCACATCAGCATTATGCAGTCCGTTGCTCCAGTCCATAAGAGGACCAGAACAGATAGATGAATGGCTAAAACAGCAGACAACAATGGTGCCTGTCGGACCCCATTGACTACAATGGGATTCTATGGGTATCCCTTCTTTTAAACTGAAACCACCAGAAGAAAAAGTTGGATTTTTCATACAGCAATTTTTGACGCACACTGTGACAGAGTCTCAAAATGGAGAATCCAACACAGATTTAAACCCAACCTGAGTTTCACATGTTGCTGGTTGGATTGTTTGTATGAACAGTTGCCCATTATAATCATACGCTTTTGACGAGCCACTCCTCTATCTTTGACATAGTGGGATTCCGAAGCTGCTGTCTGCTAAAACTGCACATATTCATAAATGGTATGGTCAACTCAATTCCAATATTTGCCACATTTTCAAAGCATTCTCTGTTTGTTTGTTTTTTTAATCACTAACAGATTTTATTCCAACATATATGACTGTCAATGTCATATGCATCCTAACCCTGCAGATTGTGTGCCATTTGAAGCAGGTTTCTGGCTATGTACTCACAGCTGGAGAGCCCCCCCCCCCCAATGACCAGGAATGGAAAACCACTGATTCTGGGTGTCTATTTTAGCTGCTGCTGAGGGTGCGCCCTCTATAAGACATCAACACCCCTGTGATCGTGATTGCAGGTGCCGATCCCATTACATGGCAGCTGGGGGCCTAATGAAAGCCCTCAGGGCTACCTGCAGGTGTGCAACAATTGTAGTCGCAGGGGGTGAGACCATGACTGGGACCAGGGATGAAAGGGGCCCATGCTGTTACTGAAATCAGATAGCAGAGGGTCCGGCAGAAAAATATCCATTCAAGTTTGTGCTGCGCAGTGCAAATGGGAGTTCTGAGCCACACTGAAACAAGTACGAGGTAAGAGAAAATGGGTGTGGATTATTTCATCCTTCAGTCCTCTGAGTCACACTCCTATTGTTGCTTTCCTTCCATGAACGGCTCACTCATTTACTGTAACCTGTATTATTTGCAAGATGGAGTTCCCTGAGGTAATATAAAAAATAAGAGCCGCTCTTTTCTGCTTGAAGCTTCAGCAATTTGTCTTATCACATGTTGTCATATCATGTTGTGTTACTACAAGTCCTTACAAGTTATGCAGTCAGTGGGTAAAGCACAGGTGGTCAGGTTGACATAGCGAGTGGAAGAAGTTATATTGTTCTGGTCACAGAATATGTGAATTATAGCCCCGATCTCTTGCCAGTAGCAGAAGAACTATGAATAGGTATGGGAGACCAGCTGGGACATTGAGGGTGGATCACTCAGGTTACAGTCCCCAACATGTACCATTTACTCTACAGTTTGCAGAGAAATAAAACTTTCCTTTGATCTACCTTTACAATATGTAGTCATGTTTACTATATGATATGATTGCTATAGTGCATAATCTTTTGATAGTGTGTATGTGTATATACAGTAGGTGTGTGTATCATATATATTGTGTGCAGAATATATGTAGTGTATATGCACGTACAGTACAGACCAAAAGTTTGGACACACCTTCTCATTCCAAGAGTTTTCTGTATTTTCATGACTATAAAAATTGTAGATTCACACTGAAGGCATCAAAACTATGAATTAACACATGTGGAATTATATACTTAACAAAAAAGTGTGAAACAACTGAGAATATGTCTTATATTCTAGGTTCTTCAAAGTAGCCACCTTTTGCTTTGATTACTGATTTGCACACTCTTGGCATTCTCTTGATGAGCTTAAGAGCTAGTCACCTGAAATGGTTTTCACTTCACAGGTGTGCCCTGTCAGGTTTAATAAGTGGGATTTCTTGCCTTATAAATGGGGTTGGGACCATCAGTTGTGTTGTTCAGAAGTCAGATGAATACACAGCTGATAGTCCTACTGAATGGAGTGTTAGAATTTGTATTATGGCAAGAAAAAAGCAGCTAAGTAAAGAAAAACGAGTGGCCATCATTACTTTAAGAAATGAAGGTCAGTCAGTCCGAAAAATTGGGAAAACTTTGAAAGTGTCCCCAAGTGCAGTGGCCAAAACCATCAAGAGCTAGAAAGAAACTGGCTCACATGAGGACCGCCCCAGGAAAGGAAGACCAAGAGTCACCTCTGCTGCGGAGGATAAGTTCATCCGAGTCACCAGCCTCAGAAATCGCAGGTTAACAGCAGCTCAGATTAGAGACCAGGTCAATGCCACACAAAGTTCTAGCAGCAAACATATCTCTACAACAACTGTTAAGAGGAGACTGTGTGCAGCAGGCCTTCATGGTAAAATAGCTGCTAGGAAACCACTGCTAAGGACAGGCAACAAGCAGAAGAGACTTGTTTGGGCTAAAGAACACAATAAATGGACATTAGACCTGTGGAAATCTGTGCTTTGGTCTGATGAGTCCAAATTTGAGATCTTTGGTTCCAACCACCGTGTCTTTGTGCGACGCAGAAAAGGTGAACGAATGGACTCTACATGCCTGGTTCCCACCGTAAAGCATGGAGGAGGAGGTGTGATGGTGTGGGGGTGCTTTGCTGGTGACACTGTTGGGGATTTATTCAAAATTGAAGGAATACTGAACCAGCATGGTTACCACAGCATCTTGCAGCGGCATGCTATTCCATCCGGTTTGCGTTTAGTTGGACCATCATTTATTTTTCAACAGGACAATGACCCCAAACACACCTCCAGACTGTGTAAGGGCTATTTGACCAAGAAGGAGAGTGATGGGGTGCTACGCCAGATGACCTGGCCTCCACAGTCACCAGACCTGAACCCAATCGAGATGGTTTTGGGTGAGCTGGACCGCAGAGTGAAGGCAAAAGGGCCAACAAGTGCTAAGCATCTCTGGGAACTCCTTCAAGACTGTTGGAAGACCATTTCAGGTGACTACCTCTTGAAGCTCATCAAGAGAATGCCAAGAGTGTGCAAAGCAGGAATCAAAGCAAAAGGTGGCTACTTTGAAGAACCTAGAATATAAGACATATTTTCAGTTGTTTCACACTTTTTTGTTAAGTATATAATTCCACATGTGTTAATTCATAGTTTTGATGCCTTCAGTGTGAATCTACAATTTTTATAGTCATGAAAATACAGAAAACTCTTGGAATGAGAAGGTGTGTCCAAACTTTTGGTCTGTACTGTATGTGTAATACTATATATATATATATATATATATATATATATATATATATATATACCGTAGATATAGAAATGTATGTAGATAAATTAGTAGCATTTGGGTTTGGGTTCACAATCACCGATGAAAATCACAGACCACACACTGATAGTGTGAAAGCAGCTGCAGCCGCTCCTTTTCACAAAAAATGGTCATAAAGATATGTTACTAGCAAGAAAGTTTTGTATAAAATTTCTTAAAAGTTTAAAGTTTCTTTATTGCGAAAACAGTATGCCATGGTTTTATCTTCATGTATCTGTGGGTTGCCACTGGAAATTTCGAAATTAGGAAATTATTTGGTGGGATCATCAATAGTAGACCTAGGTAGGAGATGGAACAGAGTCATTTTAGAATATAATTCCAATAGGCATTGAAATACTTTGATTAAGACATCAAGTGTTAGGTCTACTGCTGCGAAATAAACCTGACTGTCAACAACTGAGAGTCTACACATAAAAGCTAAAATGATGTCGAAAGCTAAGGGAACCTTTGGAGAGCTTGTGTTCAGGCAAAACGATCCATATACATTCCCTTGGGGTCCTCTTCATATTTCAACTGTTGAAGGATTACTATGTGGAATTAAAAGATTATCTAATTCGAATACCACTCACTGATAAACAAGCTTGATGTGAAAACAATGTAACTCATTTAAGCATGCTTCAGGGTATACTCTTTATGAAGGGTTTCTAAACTTTGGCCTTACATTATTTATATTCCTGTTGTATATCTTGACATTAATACTGTTAATATGTTTGTGTGAATGAGGTGATCATTAATATCACATTTATACTAATAGACATCACTTTTACATTATATGTTAATTACAAGTTAATTAGGAGAAACTATTCGACCTTTTCAGACTTTAGGTTAACAGAAGACATTATGAAAATTCTCTTCTCTTTACAGAATGTGTGGTAAAAACACTAGCATAGACCCAACAATACTGGTTTTCAACATATCTGAGGGTTTATAGCCACGGTAGGCAATGAATTAAAGCATTTGCTATTAGCTTCTTCACGCTAAGGCCCCACGTAGCAAGTCGCAGTCAAAAAGCGCTGCAGAAAACACTGCAGCGGAAATTCATTGCGTTTTTTCTGTAGCGCTTTTCACAGAAAGTCCGCAGAGTTTTCCTCTACAAACTTTCTGTCCCTATTATACATATATGGAAAACGCCAGCGTTTTTGTAGGTATAATTGACATCCTGTGATTTACAAAATCGTGACGGTTTTTGAAAACGTAACATTTCCGCTGTGGATATTGGATATTTTTCTGCAATGTGTGGATGGGATTAACCAGAATTAACCTGCGTTTTCATAGGTATAATTGATATGCTGTGATTTCCAAAACCATGTTTTTGGAAATAGCAGCGTTTCCGCTGTGCATATTTTAAAGCTCTTTGCAGATGGGATTCACTACAATCCCATCCACTACACAGTGACTGTAAAACGTTTACGCCACATGGGACCCAGGCCTAAATGCCGCAGCACTGCCCCATTGAAGTCTATGAGACAGAACTGCAGTACTTAAAGATGCTGCTAAACATCATACGGTGAGTGAGCAGTGCAGCTCTCATCATGTAAATATTACCAGGAGATGAGCAGCTGATCTGCAGCATGTTAGACCCTCACAGATCTAATATTGGATATTGGATTGGGCATCGTTATTAGAAAGTGGATAACGCCTTTAAGGTCCTGCCACTGATTTTGCAGCAGATGCTGCCCCTGAATCAGCGGCAGATTCTGCCCTGTTTCTGCCTCCCATTGAAGTCAGAGCTGGATGCTGAAAGTAAGAATCCTGCTCGAGCCTGTGGCGGATTCCACATCTCGAGACTCAAAGTGATTAGGTCCATTCATCTGGGTCTAATCAGCGATGGAAAGCTGCAGCAGAATGCCACCTCAAATATCTCTTCATTTTCCGCTGTCTGAAGGGGCCCTAAGGTGTCCAGACACATAATAGCAAATGGTGATAATCTTGTCTTGAAAGGTTGTCAATGGATATAACCCTGAATATAGGAACTTTTTATAGTCTGGCACCAGTCATGCTTTCTTTATTGTGTCTTACTCTCCCTACCTGATAACCTCTCCACAATAAAAAAAAAAAAAAAAAAAAATGACTAGGTTTCTTACAAGACTATGACCATAGAAAGTTTCTGAATTCATGGTCAAATCCATTGGCAACTTATCAAGACATAAGACTGACACCACTAAGATAGTTAGAGAAAAACTTTAAAACGCTGACAAATTTATAATTATTTATATTTGCAAAAATGTTTAATTGCCTAGAAATTTAAAAAAAAGTTATCATTATGAGAAAACCCCTTTAGGTTAAGGCCCCACATGGCATCCCACAGCAAAAAAGCACTGCGGGAAAAGCCACAGCAGCAAGAAAATGCGGTTCTTCCCACAACGCTTTGCACAGAAAGATTGAAGAGGTCTCCTCTGCGGATTTTCTGCTTCAATTGTATCTATAAGGAAACCACCAGCGTATCCGTAGATATAATTGACATGCTGCGATTTCCAAAACCACGACGGTTTTGGAAATCGCAGCATGTCCACACCGCATATTTTACCACAAAGTGGGCATGGGATTCACTAGAATCCCATCCACTTTGCTGTGACTGTCAAACACTGTGCTTTTTTCAGCTGTGTTTCCTGGCCTTAGGCTGAGGCCCCACTTTTTGGACGGGGGGTCCTTTCCTCCCACTGCACATTCAGCTTAATTATAGTCAGGCTGAATGTGATTGTAATAGGTGGTGGAGATCGTTCCCATTCACTTCAATGAGAGCACTGGAGACAGCTGAAGTAAAGCACTCAACGATCCCAGGTTCTCCCACTGATACATCGTCCATCACCAGTCATGCCTACATTCAGCCAAGCTGCGGTCAGGCTGCATGTGCAGAGGAGAAAAAGACCTCCCATTCTTGCCTTGTGGCAAAACCCCTTTAGGCCTGTGCCCCACATTGCGAAAATGCAGTGTTTTGACCATGGTGAAATGCTGCAGCAATAAAAAAAAAAAAAAAATGCTGCATTTTACAGTACCTGCAAAGTGGATAGGATTCTGGCTAATCCCATCCACACATTGCAGAAAAAAAAATCTGCAGTGGAAAAGCTGCAATTTTGCAAATCTCAGTATGTCAATTATACCTACTGAAACGCTGGTGTTTTCCATATAGGTATGAGTTTCCTCCGTGTTTTTTTTTTACTCGCTAATAGGGGTCTTAAGGCTAAGGCTAGAGATGAGCGAATCAAAGCTGCAGAAGTGGAATTCGATCCGAATTTCAGGAAATATTCGATTTGCATCGAATCCGAATTTCCTCACGCTTCATGGTAACGATTCGCATTTAGTTCAAAATGGCTGCTGTACATGGGGCAAGGAACTCTGGGAACGTGGGATCAACCACAATGACATGCATGCATCCAATCAGCAGCCAGCACTGTGATGTCACATCCCTTTAACCCCTTCGCGAGCGCACACGGCATGTTTGACCGCTGCATCAAAGGTGTTAAATCCCCCTGATCGGTTATGGAGCAGGGTGTTTGCTGCAACTGACACCTAACACCCTGATCCATAACAGATCCGAGGTTTTAATAACTTGGATGCCGAGATCAAACATGACCACGGCATCAAAGGGTTTCCGCCATTTTTGCCGCCCACCCCGGCTCTCTGCAGCCAATAAATAGCTGTTTAGCCACAATTTAATTCGGGTCGAATAGAATCATATTGCGAAATCTCTAGCTAAGGCTCCATATTGCTGAAATGCAGCACTTCTGGCTGCTGAGGAAATGCAGCAGAAAAAGATACTGCATTTTACAGTACCAGCAAAGTGAGTAAGATTTTGGTTAATTTCATCCATACCTTGTGGAGGAAAAGCTGCAGAAAAGCTACAATTTTTAAAAATACATCCATTTTTCAAAAACGCAGCATGTTAATTTTATCTGCAGAATTGTTAGTGTTTTCCCTATATATTTAATAGGGGAAGAAAAAACGCAGGGAAATTGTAGCAAGAAATATGCATCATGTTTTCACTGCATTTTTTCCACAGCATTTTTTAACTGCATTTCACTATTTAAGGTCTTAGCCAAAGAAAGTAAAATAGGATGTAATAGTTGCACATGGTGTATAACTAGATTAATATTTCTAGACTTTCATCTTTATAGTCATACATTTTATATTATCACTCAATTATATTGAAAAGATGAGCAGTTAACATACTGTCACAACTAATGTGTCTGAAGAATGAGTTTTTTTTATAATAGTAATATTTCTTAAGATTCACAGTATTATATTTATGGAGACAGGTTGGCAGTAATAAATATAATACTATTCTGGCATATTTATAAGCAGTTAATATTTGTCCTTCAGTGCAAAAGAAAATACATACAGACAGAGACTATAAGTTCATAATACTCTGCCGGATTGTCTTCATATTTCAATGTGCTTACAGTAGGTTTGTGCCTTAAGTGATATCTAATTATGATCATAAGATATATATTCACATATTAAACTACTAAACACATGCAATATACAGATGTGAACACTCAAATACTGTACTGATGGGAATGGGTAGTACAGATTTATTAATGCTACATACCAGTTATCATGTTGAATCTAAGAGAATGAAAATTGTGCATTGTTCTATTGGATGCTGTATTACAGAAGTGTTCTAGAAGCATTGCCTTTAGATAAGACTATGGTGCTGCGCCATGAAGAGTTATGATTAATTCAATCAAGCAAGATGAACCAGTTTTCCTTTATTTTTTCTCCAAGTTGTAGTTAGGCTTGACATGTTTTGATGTATTATGCTTAGATGAACCAACATACATTTTACTCACTGCTGTTTTGCAGGTACTGTGCCCTTAAGACTAAGGCCCCGTAGCGAAACGCAGCAAATAAATGCAGCAGAAAAAAATGCGACAGAAACATATTACGTTGCTGCAGATTTTTCTGCAATGTGTGGATGGGATTAGCCTGTGTTTTCGCAACGTGGGGCTTCAGCCTAACAGTTATTTGTACTGCAGTTGTTTTTTCACAGGCAGGAATATGATTGGTAACAGATGTAGATGCTAGAGCATGCACCACAGGTGCTTCATACAAGGTTGTAGCCAAAGTATATAAAGTGCACCTCATGGTTGCTCTCGTCACTGTCTACCGCCCTAACCGTCCTCTCCATTCAGCCAAGGACCTTAGACTTGCATCCTCTGTTATCCGAACATCCCACTCCCATCTCCAAGACTTTTCTCGAGCTGCACCGGTGCTCTGGAATGCTTTACCCCAGACAATCCGATTAATCGCCAACTACAGCAGCTTCAAAACTGCCCTAAAATCACATCTGTTTGGTCAGGCTTATCACGTGACCTGATCACAGTGTAGTGTGCGGAGGTGCAGAACAATAACACCTTTTATCCTTCCTCTGTTCCTCAGATCCTGTCCCCTCCATCTAGAACTGCACTCCTTGCACTTAGTATCTGTTTATTCACAGATACCGGCTGGTGACAGGCTCATACAGCTTCAGTTACACAACCTTTTCTATTAAAAGATGGCTGGACCATTGTAGCAAACAAACCCTCTGACCTCTTGTGTCCCCATATCTCCTCATAGAATGTAAGCTCTTGTGAGCAGGGCCCTCACTCCTAATATTTGATATGTTTATTTCTTTGTCACATTGTAATGTCTCATGTGTCCTCTGATTTGTAAAGTGCCACAGAATATGTTGGTGCTATATAAATAAAGTTATTTTTATTATTATTTATTTATTTGTGTAGTGAGCAGTAGATGCATACAAAGGGTGTTCGATGCACTGATAAGAGCAGCAGGATGGAGCAAGCTGAGTTTTGAATCTGACATCCTGTGATCTTTTGAGCAGTGAGTGACTACTGGGGCTGTCAAGGTCCTTTCTGACTTATGTGTCTGGGTTAAACCTGCAAGGTTTGCAAGCCACTTCCTGAAGAGAAGTAAGGGCTGAGGGAATTCCTGAGCAATACTGCTGTGTGTGACTAGATACTGTAAGCGTGTTTTCCACCATGGTTATACCATCTCCTGTGAGCACAGGTTGTTGTCAGTGCCTGCTAGAGACTACAATCATAAAGTTTTGTGCCTGCTAGAGATTGTAACTACTAAACTGTGTTCCCTCCAAAGACTATAAAAAGTAAGCTGTGTGCCAGCCTGAGAAGTACACTTTCAAAAAAGAGATTCTGGCACATATCCCAACCAATTAAATAACATATGGCTTCAAAGAGCAGAGTCCAGAGTACCCGCAGGAGTAATGGAAACTGAACCAAAAGACATATCCAAAATAGTCCACAAGAGAGAAAAACAATGGTGGCACTCACCAATCCCTCCACTGAACTTTATGTAGTGGTGCAGGTATATACAGAGCACTGGGCACAATCAGCAACAGGTTATTTCACACAATACATGCTTCAGCTGGCTGATGATACGATGACGTCAAGGTGCAGCAATTAAATGCCTCCTCCCAAGTGTCGTTTTCCTAAGCGTCATGTTCTGTAAAGCATGCTGTGAGAGATCCTCAGTGCGCCAACACCGCGTTGGCCCACACCTGAGACTTCTTTCATAAAAAACCACACCACTCACCACCAGTGAGTGCTGGGTTCACAAGATAAATACAAGACAAGCTTTCTAAATTTTATATATTTATTAACCCCTAAATGGGTCGGTATTAACATCTAACACATGCAGTTCAGAACAGATATGTAGATATATACAAGCATTAACAGTTACTAGTTACAAGATACAGTGCAATAAAATAAAAGGGAATAAAAGTGAAATGATTACTTTACCACACATGTCCTTGATGTGGTTCTGTAGTCCAACACTCACACATGCTCTGATATGTGTGAATAACCAGTGGAGGCTTCTAGCATGTGGCATCAACACAGTATTCCAGTCTGCATGCTCCTCACAGTATGACCCAATAGTCTCTCAGTGTCTTGTCTCAGGGGTAGTCTCATCATAGTAAGCAGCAGCATTCCAGCCTGCATGCTCATCACAGCAGCCTCTCCTCATAGTAGCATCTCAGTGATAGTTTCTGCACAGTATTCTCCTCTCAGGGGTAGTCTGACTCACTGACCTCTTACCTCATCTTTTATACCCTTGAGTACACCACCCAGAATGAGGTCACCGGCGACGGCAAGTCTGATTGATTAATGCACTCAAGTCCAGATCCTTTGTAAGGAGATAGGATTAAGTGAAATGATACAATGTTATCAACCAGGTCTGATCTAACAGCCCAGGCTGAACCATGCATGTTTATTTGATCACCCAGGTCTAGGTAGGAATTCAATAGAGCCTTTCTGGGATGGATACAAAGCCCTATTGTTCCATTGTTGCCACTACTGACCACTTACACCTATGATTATAGCTGCGCACGTTATGAGTAAATGTAACTAAGAGAGAGATACGCTACCCAGAGATCAAAATACAGCTTTGAGTTATAGCCATATTTAAGCGGAATCATCACACCTCCCCCTTTAGATGGGGCTTGTAGGAAGTAGGGGCTTGTGCCCCTCTTCTGAAAGCACCTCCGCCTCCAGCTTCTCAGGCTCTGGCCTCAAGGTTCCCCCACCTCCCCCCGGGGTCCCAGCAGACTCGGGCCTTGTCAGACTCCGAGGGTGGTTGAGCGCCACGCGCCTTCAATATGTCCAGACTAGGGTCATTTCTAAGGCTCAGGCCCTGAGCCACGTACACTTGGGTACCTCCTGCCTGTTCTGGGTCCGCTTGCTGAGTGCTGGCATCCTGTGGAGTCACCCTCATAACCCCAAGTCTTTGGGATACCAGTTCAGAGACCCCATCCTGGCGGTCTCTCAGGGTCTCTCTCACACTAGCTGCTAGGTGGGAGAGTTCTAGGGGATTCTGCACCTCCCCCTTTGCTTCCAAACCTAGGGGCACCTCTGGTTCTGGCACAGGTATGTTTGGACCCTGTCCTCCCTCCCAGACGCCTTGCCCCTTTGGGCCTACACCCTGTTCCTCCTGTACTTGGGTGGGTGATGGTGATACCTTGGGCAAATGACTGAGATCATGCTTCCCCAAACCATCCCCCCACAATACATTGACAGGTAATACCTTGGACATACCCTCTTCTTGGATCATACCTCCAGTACCCCATGCCATCTGCACTTGGGCCATGGGCACTCCTGGAATAGAACTGGACAGAAGAGACGTGTATGTCTCATACCGGCCGGACTCCTCTGGCTTCAAGGGAGTGAGGCTAGTCATGGCAGTCTCAGCACCGACTCCAGGTGGTGTAGGCAACGGTTCAAGGGTCGGAACGCCCTCCACCCTTGTAGCACTCTGGCTGCGGGCTAACACCGCACTACCAGCAGTCCGTCCCTCACCTGGATCGGCCATGAGATCCCCATAGCCTACCTGACCACCTGGCACATGGTCAGCAGTTGGGTGCTTATCGGATGCACTGGACGAAATAGTAGAAGTCGCTTCCAGTGACTCAGAAGAGCTACCCTGTACACTTTCACAACAAGCATTGGCAATTACATTGACAGTACATTCATTAGCAATTGTTCATTTCCGGGCCTCAATGAGATCTGCAGTAGACATATTAACAAGCTGGGAGGGAGACGCCCTCGCAGATGTGGGTGTGTCTACAGACAAAGTCTCACTGGCTCCTAGGACGGGAGTGAACAAAGAATCAATAACATTTTTACTGAGCTGGGTTGCAGGAAGCTCATTTGCATCTTCCCTGCTCTCAGCTGAAGGCAACTCATTAGCATTTACATTGACTGCCATAGGAAGTATCTCAGAGAGGGGGTTACGGGCCCTCTATGCAGATATGACAGACACATTATCAACATTAGTCATAGACAGTTTATCACAGTAAATTGGGGTGTTCCCCACCCCATATTGGGACATCATAGGTCCTAAATCAGTTCCCAAAAGTACATTAGCAGGCAAATCAGTTAATAGTCCCACAGTCTGCATTCCTTTTCCTGCACCCCAGTCCAGATACACAGATGGGCCACCTGCTGTGGCTTGGGAAGCAGGGAAGTTCTCAGAGCGGTTGGGGCACTCCTCCTTGAAATGTCCTGTCTGGTTACAGGCATGGCACCGCCGCACCTCCCCTTGGGGTTTGGGGAAGGTCACCCGGGCGCCCAGAGTTCTTGGGACAGGGGAGGGACCACCTGGGACATAGTTTGTCTCACCCGACCTGACGACAGACGGCTGTGGTGAACTCCGGCCTGGCTTCTCCTTCCAACTTGAGGGTCTCTGCAGGGTTGTTGGAGTTTGCGCCTGCTGGGAGATTTCCAGCCTCTTCAGCTCAAGCTGATACTCCCTCTCGGCCTGTCGCTCAGCAGCCTTCCTCTCTCTCTCTCTGCCTGTCGCTAAGCAGCCTCACGATCAGCCTGCCGTTCTGCGGCCTGCCGTTCTCGTTCTGCTGCCTCACGATCAGCCTGCCGTTCTGCGGCCTGCCGTTCATGTTCTGCAGCTTCCTGAAAGCGGCACATCACCTGCAGGTATATGTTAGGGTCACTGGTGCCTACTTGCTGTAGGGCCATTTGCCAGTATGAAGCCATTCCCCCGACAACGCTGGGGCTACTGGTCCCTCCTGGTGAAGTAATCCTTGGGACCGGGCTGCTTGCCGCACTTCCTGGCCTAGCCCCAAAATCAGGACTCTGCATAGCTGTGGCTGCCTCCATTTCAGCCATACGCTCAGGATCTCCAAAAGCCTGGTTCAGCAATTCTTGAGCTCTGCTTCTGAGCCCACTAGCCATCCACTGGTATTTGCCAAATAAAAGATAGGATAGAATACAAAGAGTAAGGGAGGGGAACAGCACTGTATCAAACTTTCACTGTATCTTAATGCTTGCTTTAATACCGAGCGTGTCTCATAGGATTACTACAATCCCCAGCGTTTGAGTGATAAAGGTCACCAACACACGCTGTTTATCCTAAGATCCCACTACGCTGCCACCAATGTGAAAGATCCTTAGTGCGCCAACACCGCGTTGGCCAACACCTGAGTCTTCTTTCATAAAAAACCACACTCACCTCCAGTGAGTGCTGGGTTCACAAGATAAATACAAGACAAGCTTTCTAAATTTTATATATTTATTAACCCCTAAATTGGTCGGTATTAACATCTAACACATGCAGTTCAGAACAGATATGTAGATATATACAAGCATTAACAGTTACTAGTTACAAGATACAGTGCAATAAAATAAAAGGGAATAAAAGTGAAATGATTACTTTACCACACATGTCCTTGATGTGGTTCTGTAGTCCAACACTCACACATGCTCTGATATGTGTGAATAACCAGTGGAGGCTTCTAGCATGTGGCATCAACACAGTATTCCAGCCTGCATGCTCCTCACAGTATGTCCCAATAGTCTCTCAGTGTCTTGTCTCAGGGGTAGTCTCATCATAGTAAGCAGCAGCATTCCAGCCTGCATGCTCATCACAGCAGCCTCTCCTCATAGTAGCATCTCAGTGATAGTTTCTGCACAGTATTCTCCTCTCAGGGGTAGCCTGACTCACTGACCTCTTACCTCATCTTTTATACCCTTGAGTACACCACTCAGAATGAGGTCACCGGTGACGGCAAGTCTGATTGATTAATGCACTCAAGTCCAGATTCTTTGTAAGGAGATAGGACTAAGTGAAATGATACAATGTTATCAACCAGGTCTGATCTAACAGCCCAGGCTGAACCATGCATGTTTATTTGATCACCCAGGTCTAGGTAGGAATTCAATAGAGCCTTTCTGGGATGGATACAAAGCCCTATTGTTCCATTGTTGCCACTACTGACCACTTACACCTATGATTATAGCTGCGCACGTTATGAGTAAATGTAACTAAGAGAGAGATACGCTACCCAGAGATCAAAATACAGCTTTGAGTTATAGCCATATTTAAGCGGAATCATCACACCTCCCCCTTTAGATGGGGCTTGTAGGAAGTAGGGGCTTGTGCCCCTCTTCTGAAAGCACCTCCGCCTCCAGCTTCTCAGGCTCTGGCCTCAAGGTTCCCCCACCTCCCCCCGGGGTCCCAGCAGACTCGGGCCTTGTCAGACTCCGAGGGTGGTTGAGCGCCACGCGCCTTCAATATGTCCAGACTAGGGTCATTTCTAAGGCTCAGGCCCTGAGCCACGTACACTTGGCTACCTCCTGCCTGTTCTGGGTCCGCTTGCTGAGTGCTGGCATCCTGTGGAGTCACCCTCATAACCCCAAGTCTTTGGGATACCAGTTCAGAGACCCCATCCTGGCGGTCTCTCAGGGTCTCTCTCACACTAGCTGCTAGGTGGGAGAGTTCTAGGGGATTCTGCACCTCCCCCTTTGCTTCCAAACCTAGGGGCACCTCTGGTTCTGGCACAGGTATGTTTGGACCCTGTCCTCCCTCCCAGACGCCTTGCCCCTTTGGGCCTACACCCTATTCCTCCTGTACTTGGGTGGGTGATGGTGATACCTTGGGCAAATGACTGAGATCATGCTTCCCCAAACCATCCCCCCACAATACATTGACAGGTAATACCTTGGACATACCCTCTTCTTGGATCACACCTCCAGTACCCCATGCCATCTGCACTTGGGCCATGGGCACTCCTGGAATAGAACTGGACAGAAGAGACGTGTATGTCTCATACCGGCCGGACTCCTCTGGCTTCAAGGGAGTGAGGCTAGTCATGGCAGTCTCAGCACCGACTCCAGGTGGTGTAGGCAACGGTTCAAGGGTCGGAACGCCCTCCACCCTTGTAGCACTCTGGCTGCGGGCTAACACCGCACTACCAGCAGTCCGTCCCTCACCTGGATCGGCCATGAGATCCCCATAGCCTACCTGACCACCTGGCACATGGTCAGCAGTTGGGTGCTTATCGGATGGACTGGACGAAATAGTAGAAGTCGCTTCCAGTGACTCAGAAGAGCTACCCTGTACACTTTCACAACAAGCATTGGCAATTACATTGACAGTACATTCATTAGCAATTGTTCATTTCCGGGCCTCAATGAGATCTGCAGTAGACATATTAACAAGCTGGGAGGGAGACGCCCTCGCAGATGTGGGTGTGTCTACAGACAAAGTCTCACTGGCTCCTAGGACGGGAGTGAACAAAGAATCAATAACATTTTTACTGAGCTGGGTTGCAGGAAGCTCATTTGCATCTTCCCTGCTCTCAGCTGAAGGCAACTCATTAGCATTTACATTGACTGCCATAGGAAGTATCTCAGAGAGGGGGTTACGGGCCCTCTATGCAGATATGACAGACACATTATCAACATTAGTCATAGACAGTTTATCACAGTAAATTGGGGTGTTCCCCACCCCATATTGGGACATCATAGGTCCTAAATCAGTTCCCAAAAGTACATTAGCAGGCAAATCAGTTAATAGTCCCACAGTCTGCATTCCTTTTCCTGCACCCCAGTCCAGATACACAGATGGGCCACCTGCTGTGGCTTGGGAAGCAGGGAAGTTCTCAGAGCGGTTGGGGCACTCCTCCTTGAAATGTCCTGTCTGGTTACAGGCATGGCACCGCCGCACCTCCCCTTGGGGTTTGGGGAAGGTCACCCGGGCGCCCAGAGTTCTTGGGACAGGGGAGGGACCACCTGGGACATAGTTTGTCTCACCCGACCTGACGACAGACGGCTGTGGTGAACTCCGGCCTGGCTTCTCCTTCCAACTTGAGGGTCTCTGCAGGGTTGTTGGAGTTTGCGCCTGCTGGGAGATTTCCAGCCTCTTCAGCTCAAGCTGATACTCCCTCTCGGCCTGTCGCTCAGCAGCCTTCCTCTCTCTCTCTGCCTGTCGCTAAGCAGCCTCACGATCAGCCTGCCGTTCTGGCGGCCTGCCGTTCTCGTTCTGCTGCCTCACGATCAGCCTGCCGTTCTGCGGCCTGCCGTTCATGTTCTGCAGCTTCCTGAAAGCGGCACATCACCTGCAGGTATATGTTAGGGTCACTGGTGCCTACTTGCTGTAGGGCCATTTGCCAGTATGAAGCCATTCCCCCGACAACGCTGGGGCTACTGGTCCCTCCTGGTGAAGTAATCCTTGGGACCGGGCTGCTTGCCGCACTTCCTGGCCTAGCCCCAAAATCAGGACTCTGCATAGCTGTGGCTGCCTCCATTTCAGCCATACGCTCAGGATCTCCAAAAGCCTGGTTCAGCAATTCTTGAGCTCTGCTTCTGAGCCCACTAGCCATCCACTGGTATTTGCCAAATAAAAGATAGGATAGAATACAAAGAGTAAGGGAGGGGAACAGCACTGTATCAAACTTTCACTGTATCTTAATGCTTGCTTTAATACCGAGCTTGTCTCATAGGATTACTACAATCCCCAGCGTTTGAATGATAAAGGTCACCAACACACGCTGTTTATCCTAAGATCCCACTACGCTGCCACCAATGTGAAAGATCCTTAGTGCGCCAACACCGCGTTGGCCCACACCTGAGTCTTCTTTCATAAAAAACCACACTCACCTCCAGTGAGTGCTGGGTTCACAAGATAAATACAAGACAAGCTTTCTAAATTTTATATATTTATTAACCCCTAAATTGGTCGGTATTAACATCTAACACATGCAGTTCAGAACAGATATGTAGATATATACAAGCATTAACAGTTACTAGTTACAAGATACAGTGCAATAAAATAAAAGGGAATAAAAGTGAAATGATTACTTTACCACACATGTCCTTGATGTGGTTCTGTAGTCCAACACTCACACATGCTCTGATATGTGTGAATAACCAGTGGAGGCTTCTAGCATGTGGCATCAACACAGTATTCCAGCCTGCATGCTCCTCACAGTATGTCCCAATAGTCTCTCAGTGTCTTGTCTCAGGGGTAGTCTCATCATAGTAAGCAGCAGCATTCCAGCCTGCATGCTCATCACAGCAGCCTCTCCTCATAGTAGCATCTCAGTGATAGTTTCTGCACAGTATTCTCCTCTCAGGGGTAGCCTGACTCACTGACCTCTTACCTCATCTTTTATACCCTTGAGTACACCACTCAGAATGAGGTCACCGGTGACGGCAAGTCTGATTGATTAATGCACTCAAGTCCAGATTCTTTGTAAGGAGATAGGACTAAGTGAAATGATACAATGTTATCAACCAGGTCTGATCTAACAGCCCAGGCTGAACCATGCATGTTTATTTGATCACCCAGGTCTAGGTAGGAATTCAATAGAGCCTTTCTGGGATGGATACAAAGCCCTATTGTTCCATTGTTGCCACTACTGACCACTTACACCTATGATTATAGCTGCGCACGTTATGAGTAAATGTAACTAAGAGAGAGATACGCTATCCAGAGATCAAAATACAGCTTTGAGTTATAGCCATATTTAAGCGGAATCATCACACATGCATACAAGGTCCTAATAGAGAACGGCAAACCTAATGAGATTAGTTTCAATGTATATATGTGAGGATTGGCCATCCAGTTCGTTTAGGCACAAACTTGTTCACAAGAAACAGAAGTGCTATCATTCTACTCTAGGGTCTCTTTAGACTCCAGAGTTTAATAAGGGGAGGCCCGGGGGAGGTGTGGAAACATAAACAGTTATACTCACCTTGCCTCATGTATTCTGAGGATACTTGTTGCATCCAACAACATCTGGTGGTCACCTGGCATCTTCTTGCAGCCTCTTTCACCTCTAATTAACATCGTGTGACATAGTTTTGACACAGCGTTTTGATGTCAGTGCTCTCCATGTAACCACTAAAGCCCAATTATAGAACCTCAGTGGTGACCCCGAGGCCTTCACTCATTAAACTCTAGAGTCTCACATACCACAAAACTTTTGGGTTCAGGTCAAGCCTAAAATTGTTGGAAAATCCGGGTCAAATTGAATTAGATTCTTACTGGTTTGCTAATCTTTACTTCCTAATGCTTTGTCCTATATTAATCCTATTACATGGGTAGAATAATACATATAGCAAAAACTTGAATCTACAGTTAATACACTGATTCACTACTTATTATGTACTTCCTGTTTTGAAATTTCAAATTCCTAGCCTCCAATATATAGATTATAGAGATTCCAAAAGGTATCTCAGTCTGAGAACTACATCCACCAGTTTTATGCCTTTAAGATTCTGTAACCATCAAATCTTGCAACCATTTGTGACAGTAACCATCAAGTTAGGTACCTTTTATTGTAACCATTAAGCTTTGTACTGCATGTAGGAATAAAGTTCAATTCAAATTAAAGGGTTATTGTAAATTGCTGCCAAAATGGGAATACCTTCTTACAAGTCTTAGCCACCAGGGAGGGAGTAATAGAAACAGGTAAGTGGTGCTGCTCTAGCGCCACAATTTTGGTAACAGTGTAGCTAAATGTACCATGCTGTTTCCTTCCATGCCATTCACCTCTATGGGAGTTATAGAAATGGCGTAGAGCAGCGTCACTCGCCTATTTTACTTTAAATCCTGTGCTAGTGGTTTAATAAGTCCTGGGTCGGTGATGTGATTTGCTGAGATGGGGGTAATCCTTTAACTACTACATATCTACCTCTTCACTTTGCCATTCTTGTGGGAGGTCACTTGTTAGGGACAAGGACCACCCATAGAACTGATCTACTTAGAAGCACCTTCTAATTTATTTACATAGATTTCCACTAAAATATTTGTTGTTATTAAAATTTTAAAGGTACTCTTCAGATAAAGGATTAGACTTTGTTTAGATGAACTTATAGGAAGAAATTCATCATGAGCACTGTTAAAGTTGTGATGGCCAATTCTGGTTGAATTGTGTTCTTGTAAGTGGTATTGACATCACCTATTCATCAAGAAGGCAAGAAGTCTAGTCCATTAAAAAAATATTGATCAGGATATCTGACCCTGTCCACTGATGGATGGCACTGTGCTTGACAAAAACAATGAAAAGAGAAAAAAAAAAAAAAAAAAAAATATATATATATATATATATATATATATATATATATAGGTGTGGAAAAAAGTCCGAATGCTTTAAAAAAATAGAAGCGTTTACATTTCTCAATTAACAAAATTAAGTGAATGAATAAAAGAGAAATCTAAATGAAGCCAATATTTGGTGTGACCACCATTTGCCTTAAAACAGCATCACTTCTTCTAGATAAACACGCATGCAGTTTTTGAAGAGTTTGACAGGGAGAGAGGTTGTTCCAAACATGATGGAGAACTAACCAAAAATCTTCTGTGAATGTAGGCTTATTCAAATCCTTCTGTCTCTTCATGTAATCCCAGACAGACATGATGATGTTGAGATTTGTGCAAAAAAAATCAAACTTTGTACTCCATTCTCCATTCTTTTGCTTGACAAAGTTTACTCTCTCTCTCGCTCTCTTTCTCTCTCTCTCTCTCTCTCTCTCTCTATATATATATATATGCACACACACACATTGATAGGGTTAAAAGGGTTGTTCAGGGAGTTAAATTTACCTGAATTCATCCGGCAGATTCTTCATGATCGGGGCTGACTGACTGTAGTAAAGCGTGCCCTCATAGCACAGGTAATTTATTAACTGTTGAAATCAGGAGAAGGAGGATGAGGAACGACACGGGGTCGGGGGTGGGTCCTGATCATGTGACCAGCCTGGAATACCCAGGTCCATGATAAATAATCTGTCATATTAATTAAGGTAAATTTAACTGCCTGGGCAACCCCTTTAATATGTATTTTTCCCTCCTATACAAAAGTATTCATACTCCTTGAACTTTTTCAAATTGTGTCACCTTACAACCACAAACTTAAATGTATTTTATTGAGATTTTAAGTTATAGACCAATACAAAGTAGTACATAATTGTGAGGTAGAAGTAAAACGATACATGTTTTTCAAAATTGTAATCAAATAAAAATCTGAAAAGTGTGACGTGCAAAAGTATTCAGCCCCTCTACATCAATACTTTGTAGAGCCACCTTTCACTGCAATTACAACTGCAAGTATTTTGGGGTATGTCTCTACCAGCTTTGAACATCTAGAGACTGAGATTTTTACCCATTCTTCTTTGCGAAATAGCTCAAGCTCAGCCAGATTGGATGGCGAGCGTCTGTGAACAGCAATTTTCATGTCTTTCCACAGATGCTAAATGGGATTTTGGTCTGGACTTTGACTCAGCCATTCTAACACATGAATATTCTATGATTTAAACCATTCCACTGTAGCTCTGGCTGAATGTTTATGTTCATTGTCTTGCTAGAATGTGACTCTCCTTCCCAGTCTTAAGCCTTTTGCAGCCTCCAAGAGGTTTTATTCCAGGATTTCCCTGTAATTAGCTCCATCCATCTTCCCATCAACTCTGACCAACTTCCCTGTCCCTTCTGAAGAAAAGCCTCCCCACACCATGATGCTGCCACCACCATGTTTCACAATGGTGATGGTTTGTTCAGGGGGATGAGCAGTGTTACTTTTCCGCCACACATAGCGCTTTGCATTTAGGCCAAAAAGTTCAACTTTGGTCTCATGTGACCAGAGCACCTTTTTCCACATGTTTGCTGTGTCCCCTATATGGCTTGTGGCAAACTGAAAACGGTACTTATGTCTTTCTTTCAACAATGGTTTTCTTCTTGCCACTCTTCCATAAAGGCCAGATTCATGGAGTGCATGACTTATAGTTGTCCTGTGGACAGATTCTCCCTGTACCTGAGCTGTGGCTTTCTGCAGCTCCTTCAGAGTGACCATGGGCCTCTTGGCTGCTTCTCTGACCAGTGCTCTCGTTTAGGTGGACGGCCATGTCTTGGTAGGTTTGCAGTTGTAGAATACTTTTTCCATTTTTTAATGATGAATTGAACAGAGTTCCTTGGGATGCTCAAAGCTTGGGATATGTTTTTATAATCTAATCTTCCTTTAAACTTCTCCACAACTTTATCTCTGACCTGTCTGGTGAGTTCCTTGGTACATATTCTCTTGAACCCATCTCTGCTTTCTGTGTCTATCTTCAGCTCACCCTGATTGGACAAACCATCACTAGATTTGGCTTCCGGTACCATCTTTATGCTGATGACACCCAATTATATACGTTATCCCGTGACATCACCCCTGCACTAATACAGAACACCAGTTACTGCCTCTCTGCTGTCTCAAATATTATGTCTTCACTTTATCTGAAACTGAATCTCTCAAAGACTGAACTACTGCTGTTTCCACCATCTAACAGATCTGTCCCTGATATCTCCATTGCAGTCTCTGACCTTACCATAACTCCTAGGCAGTATACCCGCGGCCTCGGGGTTTTGTTTGACTCAGACCTTTCCTTCACCCCCCATATTCAATCACTCGCACGCTCATGTCATCTCCACCTCAAAAAAAATCTCCAGAATCCGCCCTTTCCTTACCACAAATACACCAAGGACACTTATTGATGCCCTGATTCACTCTCGACTTGACTACTGTAACTCCTTACTAATCGGTCTTCCCCTTACTAAACTCTCCCCTCTACAATCTATTCTGAATGCGGTGGCCAGGCTCATCTATCAGTCTAGACGCTATAGCGATGCCTCAGTTCTGTGCTGGTCACTACATTGGCTGCCTGTTCAATACAGAATACAATATAAACTTATCACCCTCATCCACAAGGCTCTCCATAATGCTGCACCTCCCTACATTTCCTCCCTCATCTCTGTCTATCGCCCAACCCATGCTCTCCGTTCACTCAATGACCTAAGACTTACATCCTCTATTATCAGAACCTCCCACGCTTGTATACAAGACTTCTCCCGAGTTGCACCACTTCTCTGGAATGCTCTATCCCGGACTATTAGATTAATCCCCAATTTCCACAGCTTCAAGCGCAAACTAAAGACATATCTTTTCAGACAGGCCTATCACAACTCCTAATGTAAACCCTTCCATAGTTAGAATTCCTAAAACATACCCTCCTCTGTTCACGCTCCCGCATTACCTCACAGGATATGATGCCGTATCAGACTAACCATTATATATCCAGGCACCATCTGCACATTAAAGGACACGACTGATGACGGCTCATACAGCTTTATATATGTGTAATGACAGTAACCTCTATTACAGAATTGTCTGACCATTGTACAAACAATGCTACGTCTGTTGCCGCCCCTGCTACCTCTTGTATCACCCCCTCTACCTTATAGATTGTAAGCTCTTGTGAGCAGGGCCCTCAGTCCCAGTGTGTGAATTGAATATTTCTTTGTAATGTATCTTTTTTGTCTGTACTTGAACCCTACAATTTGTTCAGTGCTGGGGAATATGTTGGCGCTATATAAATAAAATTTATTATTATTATTATTATTATGCTGTTTGTTCACTAGTGTTCTCTAACAAACCACTGAGGCCTTCACAGAACAGGTGTATTTATACTGAGACTAAATTACACACAGCTGAACTCTATTAACTCATTAAGTGACTTCTGAAGGCAATTGATTGCACTGGATTTTATTTAGGGGTATTAGAATACAGGGGGCTGAATACTTTTGCACGTCACACTTTTCAGATTTTTATTTGATTAAAATTTTGAAAACCATTTATCATTTTTGTTCCACTTCACAATTGTCTGCTATTTTGTGTTGGTCTATCACTTAATATCTCAATAAAATACATTTAAGTTTGTGGTTGTAAGGTGACAAAATGTGAAGAAGTTCAAGGGGTATGAATACTTTTGAAAGCCACAGCAGTTGAAAATATTTAGACAGTGAATTATACTCTTGCTAAGTATATTTAGCACTAAATAAATACTGAAACAATTTGATTAAAATAAGAAAAGCATTAATACATTAACAGTATAAGTAATATATGGTGCTGATTTTGTCTCCTGTTACACTTCTGTTAAAGTGCACTGACTAACCAAAGAGCAGAGATCTGAGTTTAAGGCTACATTCATATATTACAACCTTGTGAAAAACAACTTTGAAAAACGGACGTAACAATCAATTTTTTCAAGGCCTTTAGACATCCGTCTGGAACCCCATTTCACAGATACCTCTTAGACTTCAGTCTAATGAAGGATCTGTAATAACACATAAAGATAGAATATGAATGAACATATTGAAATCAAGGTGTTCTTTAAAAGGCTATGTGAATATGGCTATAGGGAATTTCTGTTCTTTAGGCTGGAGCCCCACATAGCATAAACGCCATGATTTGTTTTACAGTACTTGAAAAGTGGATGGGATTCTGGCTAATTCCATCCACACATTGTAGAAAGAAATCTGCAGCGAACATGCTGCGATTTCAAAAAAACATTATGTTTTTGTAAATCGCAGCATGTCAATTATACCTACATGTATATTGACATGGTTTCCGTATAGGTATATTAGAAGCCACAGAAACCACTGTTTTTCCCACAGTGCTTTTTGCTACATGGGACCTTAGCCTCAAGGGGGATTTCTAGGATAAAAATATTGATAACTTAAATATAGTTCACTAATATCAGATTAGTAGGGGTCTGATCCCGATACCCTCACCAATCAGCTATTCTCAGCAGCTGATGCACAGAGAATGGAGCAGATAGCAGGTAGCACTGTTCTATGTGTAGTGACTGAACTGAGTGACTGCATGTTAGCTCCCACTGAAATGAATGGGAACTGATATGCAGTACTTGATCTAGCCACAAGACAAAGAACAGAGCTGTCTGCTTCCTGCGCTATTTTCTTTGTATCAGCTGCTGAGAACAGCTGCTCAGCAGAGGTGTTGGGTGTAGGACCCCATCTGGTATTGATGACTTAACCTTAGCATAGATCATCAATAGTTTTTTATTTTTCTACGTTTAACCTTTCTGCAAAGATTTGAACTATACCTAAATGAATACCAAGGTCTAGTCAAGCAACAACCCCTTTCAAATCAATGGAATATCTAAAGTCTTTCAAATGGGAGGGAGGAATCCTACATCTGAATCCAAAGTTAAACTTGCCAGCCAGAATGAATGCAGATTATCAAAGCAGAAAATAAAGATATCAGGAGGAAATTTTTCCGCAGACACTCACAACTGGTGGTGAACTAAACCTGAAATGATGAGCAGGTGAATTGAAAGGTGAGACCTGTTTTTGTTGTTGTTACTGTGCAACACTTGTTTTCAAGTTGTGTTCAATTTTTTTTTTTTTAAGAAGATGGATTACCCCTTTATACGTTCTATTTCATATCGAGGCACACAAAGGGTTTTTTTTCTGTTTGATTCCATGTGAATCCAACAGAACAAAGTTGTTTCATGCTTCATTGGTTACCATTTGTTTTGATATATTACTTCTATGGAAAAGTAACCCTGTAATACTGCACAGTGTCGCCATAGATACCTTTTGTGTCGCCACACAGTCTCCTGTACACAACTCTGCCATGAGACTTAAAGCATAAGATATGTCATTACAAAAAATGGTTTTCTCTCCTCTTATTAGGCTGTTATTCTGTCTTTGGCCTCACCCACAGAAGTCAATGAAGAGCGGAGGGGGGAGGTGGAGGCTTCTTCTGGCTTATTACTTGATTCGTTGTCTCATTCTGCCTAGTGGTAGAATCTTCTCTTGAAAGATATGGTAGTGTCAAAATTGTTCTCTCACTCACCATGTATTGGTATAAGTGGAGAATGAAACATATTTCTTTAATAAGTTTGCACTTGACAAAGAAACCTGTGAGTGTCGATAAGTGTTGTTTCTATCCATTAAAGAAGTTTCCATCTTTTTCATGACGCTGGTGGATTTTTTATTTTGGTTTTCTATTGAGGCTCTATCAGGAGATTGAGTGCTGCCATGCATCTTGTGGGTGAATAAATATATACCTGATGTTGTTGCTGTCACAATTTTTTTCTAAGTT
Organism: Leptodactylus fallax; assembly: GCA_947044405.1. Taxonomy (NCBI): domain Eukaryota; kingdom Metazoa; phylum Chordata; class Amphibia; order Anura; family Leptodactylidae; genus Leptodactylus; species Leptodactylus fallax. Next base: position 4,405,629 of record CAMRHE010000123.1, read on the forward strand.
ATATTTCTTTAATAAGATATATTGCAAAGTTTCATTTATTCACCTGTACTATCCATTTCTGAAAAGTTTTTATAATTGAAGGTACACTTTAAGCTTACATACAGGCAGGGCTGACAGCTATTGTGTTTCTAATAAATCCATCAAACACCTGCATTCTTAGCTAAGTGTTCATATTTATTTCAATAGCTGCACTTCTGGTGTATTTGCTCTAGTAACACAGCATCATGTACATTAAAAGAACATACTGCAGATTTTGTTGGGACAGTTCCAACATCTGCAGATCCCACCTATATTTCCAGGATGCTGCTGGCTTTTTTTTCTCTTTGGTGTGAGATCACAATTTTTTACGTTGATTTTATAAACAAATCACAGAACAGAATTTCTGAATTATTTGACAGTATATGTTTTTCAAATGCATTTTCCTGCTGTCTCCAAGGAGATTTAAATCTTTGAAATAAAAACTTTCATGAAAGCCATATAAGTGAAGCAAATGAAACATTCCATTTTGGATGAAAATAAAAAAAAAAGTTTATCCTTGACTTTCTAGCTTCATTAAACATATTCAGTAGTTCAGACCCCAAGGCTCAAAAATATGTCATTTTCTCATATGTCAATAAAATACACCAGCGTTTCTAGGCTTCAGGCATTAGCTCATATGGCTGTTAGTACTCTGAATTCCAAATGTAATAAAAAGTATATCTATACAGCAGAAAATGATATATTCTTGCAATTATGACGTTTAATGTGCTATGATTGTTTTGGATTGGAAAACCTGCATAGTGTACAGTAAGCTTACACTGTTTTTCTTTCTCTGTTATGGATGCACATAGTTAATCTTTACATTAGGCATTTTTCATTTGAATCAGTAAAACATCTGATAATAAAAATGTTGCTATAGTTAAATATCATTCTTAATTAAAAAATATTCAGCACATTTAATATATCTTTTGAACTAAAAGAGGTGCAGTTAAGCAAGAAAAAAATATTTTAAGAATCCTTCATGCATACATTTTTTTCTATGCTTTAAAAAACAATTTTATGGCATTTTTGGTTTGGTTTCTTGTTGCATTCTTTTTTTTACAGTTGGTTTATTCATTTTTACAGGCATTTTTGAAGTTCTTCAGTACAGTATAATTCAGGGGTAGGCAATCTTTTTTGTTCGGCGTGCCGATTTTAATAACAAAATCAAAGATGAGGTACTCGGAGTGCCGGTCAATAATTGTAAGTCTGACGACCCCTAAACTAAAGTCATATACCACAAACCATAACACAGAAGTGCTGCCACCAGATGCTTTAGGACACATGCGTTTACTGCTATTTCCTGGGACGCTCCTATACTTTCTGATTAGAAGCAATGAAAGTCCATGTGCAGCCCCCAATTAGTGGTAAATGTGTCCAGGAGCACTGTATGGCGGTACCTTATGGTGAATACACACTATGTATCTGGATGCAGCTATATTTGGAACTTTTTCATTCGATGTAAAACTGGTGCATTTTTGCACAAAAAAAAAAAACAAAGCCTGAGTTTTCTGTGCAAAAACACATCCTTAATATAGAAAACACACCGTTATTCAGAATAATGTCCCATAGTGGTCCCTGCACACGGTATTATGTCCCATAGCGGCCCCTCAAAAAATGGTATATGTCCCATAGCTGCCTCTGCACACTTTATTTGTCCCATAGCGGCCTCTGCACACGGCATTTGTCCCATAGTGGCCCCTGCACACAGTATTTGTCCTGTAGCGGCCCCTTCACACAGTATTTGTCCCATAGCGTCCCCTGCACACGGTATATGTCCCATAGCGGCCCCTGCACACGGTATATGTCCCATAGCGGCCCCTGCACACAGTATTTGTCCCATAGCGGCCCCTTCACACAGTATTTGTCCTATAGTGGCCCCTTCACACAGTATTTGTCCCATAGCGGCCTCTGCACACGGCATTTGTCCCATAGCTGCCTCTGCACACAGTATTTGTCCCATAGCGGCCCCTGCACACAGTATTTGTCCCATAGTGGTCCCTGCACACGGTATTATGTCCCATAGCGGCCCCTGCACACAGTATTTGTCCCATAGCTGCCCCTGCACACAGTATTTGTCCTATAGCTGCCCCTGCACACAGTATTTGTCCTATAGCGGTCCCTGCACACAGTATTTGTCCTATAGCGGCCCCTGCACACAGTATTTGTCCTATAGCGGCCCCTGCACACAGTATTTGTCCCATAGCTGCCCCTGCACACAGTATTTGTCCCATAGCGGCCCCTGCACACAGTATTTGTCCTATAGCGGCCCCTGCACACGGTATTTGTCCTATAGCGGCCCCTGCACACAGTATTTGTCCTATAGCGGCCCCTGCACACAGTATTTGTCCTATAGCGGCCCCTGCACACAGTATTTGTCCCATAGCTGCCCCTGCACACAGTATTTGTCCTATAGCGGCCCCTGCACACAGTATTTGTCCTATAGCGGTCCCTGCACACAGTATTTGTCCTATAGCAGCCCCTGCACACAGTATTTGTCCTATAGCGGACCCTGCACACAGTATTTGTCCCATAGCTGCCTCTGCACACAGTATTTGTCCCATAGCAACCCCTACACACGGTATATGTCCCATAGTGATCCCTGCACACGGTATTATGCTCTATAGTGGCCCCTGCACATTCACTAGCTATTATTATACTGTGGGGTCTCTTCAGACCACAGAGCATAATAAGTGGAGGGCAAAGAGAGGTGATGAAACATAAAAAAACAATGTACTCACCATTCCACGCTCCGCAGCCGCTCTGTATCTTCGGGCGCTTCTGCATGTAGTCAGCGACCGCTGATTGAGTCTCAGGGGTCGCGTCGCGTCATTATGCCAAAGACGTCAGACGCAGACGTGACACCTGAGGCCCTGTCAGCTGACTTCAAGCAGAAGCGCCTGAAGAGTACAGAGCGGCTGCGGAGCGTGGAATAGTGAGTAACAGTATTTTTTATGTTTGATCATCTCCCCGGGGGCTCCGCTTATTATACTCGGGGGTCTGAAGAGACCCCACAGTATAATAATAGCAGTTTCGTTGCGGACGTGTTTGGTCCGATCGAAACTGCTGGGTGAGGAGTCCGCTGCCGGGTGCCAGGGAAATAAGCCTCGCATGCTAAGAGTGGCACGCGTGCCATAGGTTGCCGACCCCTGGTATAATTAACCCTATGAAGAAAATGTATAGAAAAATTGCATAAATAGAGTATGTAGTGTTTTCATGATTCTCATGATCCCAAAAAATGCTACAAAATGCCAGATTTTGTATTATTATAATTCAGGAATTAAAATTAATAAACTAAATGTGCCAAAGTAGTGTCTCGATTTTCACCAAAAAGCTGACATACATGCCTTGCGCTACATTTATAATGTGATTTAGGCTAAGGCCACACATTGAGGAAATGCAGTGGAAAATCACAAAGTTAATGAAATTTAATTTAATCTTATCCCCACATTGTAAAAACTGCAGAAAATAATGCATCTTCAAAATTTCAGCATATTCATTTTACTTGGGGAAGCGTTCTATTTTTTTCCCCATGGACTGATATGGGGGAAGGTTAAAATGTAGCATAAAAGCAGTGAAAAATGTTAGCAGTTAGCATATTGCTATGTGTGGTCCTTGCCTCAGACACTGTGAATATGGCTTAAAAGGCAAATGGATAGTGGTATGGTTTAAGAGTTGGAGATGTAAATTGGTGGGGAAAGCATGGGTTAAAATGCAACCACGTGTGTAAAAAATTGGGAGAGAACATTTTTGAGTCCAGTGGGCATTCCTATTCAATCATTCAAATCCTTCCCGGTATAAATTAAACGGGTCGTCCAGGATAAATTGATCTTTATAATCTAAGCACATTTCCCAATTTTCCGGTGACATTCCATTTCCGGAAGGGGGGAATCGGAACATCACCAATACTAACCCACCCCATCATATTTACCTGTCTTCCGGTCCAGATCTTGTCAGTTCATCTGGGCAATACTTCTTGTCTAGAAGACAGGCAAGGATGATGGGGTGGGGATATGTTGAGTTAGTTTGGAAGGGCTAATAGTGGGCAGGCTAGCTAGGAAAACAGGGAGGGGGTGTGAGTGAGAAAGGGAGGGGGAAGGAGTGAGAGAGAGAGAGAGGTGGTGTGAGTAGTGGCATCATGGTAGTTGTAGGTAAACAGAACAGGAAGCTACTCATGTAAACAAATGCAGAAGATGCCAGGAGCTCACAGAGAAACCCAGAAATCACTCAAAACACTGCTAAAGGTATTTGGGTGCAATTATTAACCTATTAATAGCACTAACATACCTTTTTTGAAAAATTATTTTTTGCCCGAAAAACCCCTTTAATACATTACTATTTTTACTGACTGGCACAAAATTATATACAGTATTAATCTACTCAGCACCTCCTGCAATATGCTATTCATTACACATCCATTTTAAGAACAATAGGATTCAATGGAAAAATACACATGTTCATTTTTTTAAAGGATTGTTTTAACAGGCCATTACAAAATATAACATGTTCTAATTTTGTCCGTTATAATAGACGTATGGACCAAAACAAGTGAATGGGTCCGTTATTAACATCCGTCAAAATGGATCTGCATCTGTCTGATGGCCATTAAAAATGGAAGAGTGGGGTGGGTAAAAAAATAATACTCCGATGTAGTTAATCTGTTTCGTATATGCCGGTTAAAAATGGATGACAGACTGATGGAAAACGGACATTAAAAAAGTGACAGTTTAATGTACATGTAGCCTTTATTGTGCTACTTTGGGAGTTTTCCTGTGAGTGTACTGTAGCTTGTACTGGGATTCATCTTATTCAATTCTACCAGGGGCTGTATTTCCTGGCTTGCAGTTTTGCCGTTACAAAACAGAATTTCACTTGAATATATCCAGCCCTTCCTAATTATGTGATGATAGGTTCCAATTTAATCATTCTCACTCAGTTATCTAAAATGTAGAAATGAAAATGTTGTCCATGGCAACCAGGTTGGTGCAGTTTAAGAGAGATTTGAAGTATCTTCATTTTCAATAATAATGACCCCAGGTCAATAAAACATTGAAAGAAACCTCTGATTCTTAAACCATTTACACACTGCACATTTGAGCTTACATTTAATTAACTGTCAAATTTAGATTTTCACATCAAACTAGGACACTGAATATTGTGTATATGAAAGAGAACGAAATATTAGAAACACCAGAGATTGTTGAGTCTTAACATACAGAAGTGAAATAAAGAAATAACTGAAAAAAAAAGACAAATGATGCTGAGATAAAATAGTATAATGTTAATATTTCAAATGCATACATTTAAACTGACATATAAAATGCATTTTTAATATGTACTGTATGTTACTTATTCATACATCTAAAGCTCAGGGAAAAATAACCTTTCAGTTGATAAATAATATATTTACGATTTTTGTTCTTATTTTTAAAATGTAACTTCTTAGATTTTGGTCTTAGATAATTTCATATTTGTTGGATTTTTTCATACAGTTGTACCGAGCAAAGTACATTCAAGGTCATGTATCAATAGTGACTTTTATATGACATTTTTCTTTTAATACTGAAGCCAATGATTTTATTTCATTCTTAGGAGCAGCTTATATCACCTTTGAGACATATAGATCAAGAACATTTTTTTTCTTTTTATTCCTAAAAAATTAACTGAATGCATCTGCCTTTGACTGTCATAAAAATGTACACCTTGCCTAGTGCAGAAAAATTGCATTCATAGAGCACATCCTATTGAGTTAATTCTCCCGTTTAGGATGCTAACCTCATGGCCAGATTGGAGAATGTTACCCTAGCTTCACATGATCAAGTTTCACCCACAAAGCTCGGTCTGTGTGTGTGTCATATTTACCAGCCTGAATACAATTCTGGGAGGGGGACTCTTAGCCTTATAGTTATCTATGATACTAGGAGTCCCTTCCTCCCAGGGACATAATAACTACTATAATAACTACAGGACAGTATATTGCTGGAAGGTAGGGACTTCTAGCAGCATAGATAATTTATATGCTAGGAGTCCCACTCTGGCACACACACGGACCTGTGAATGCTACCTTACAAAGAATGTTTTTTGTGGTGGAAGACTTTTCCTGTCTTGCATTACACAGACAACTCATTGATTTGAATAGGCATTGTGGAATACTTAATTTTCCCTGGGGCGGCCCTGCAGGGAAATAAAAGACTTATCATTACTGCCTAATTTCCCCACAAATTACAGGTAATCTCTGGTCTCAGCAGTTAAAAACTTTATAATCAGATTATTGTTATGTGACCATTCTAACAGGTAGGATTTGTCTAAAGCTGACAACCCCTTTAATGCAAAATGTACATTATTATGCAATATTGAATAGCACTAGAGATGGGTGAACTGTGCAGGGTTCAACCTGAATATTGAAAAATTGTTCAGTTTTTAATTAAACCAAACAGATGCTAATAAGTCTTGGACATACTAAAATGGCCACCACCACATGTATTGCACAGCAAAAATACAGAAGTCTTGTGAGTCACTGTGATGTTCTGGTGCCACCTGATAGATATTTTCTATTGATGTATAATGTTGAAAAGCAACATGTATAATTGTAAATCAGGTTTTTAGTTTTGTGTATGATGTTATGTGCAGAAGGGATTGTACAACTGATGCATTGTTTATATCAATTGTCTATTCTATGCTGCAAGTTAAAGGCATAAGTCTATCGAAAAGATAATGGGGAGATTGATGAAAGTTTCTGAAAGAAATACTATCTTCATTGCCCATAGCAATCAATGACAGCGCACACTTTCTATTTCTTATAGTGCTCTTGCATAAATAAAAGCTGCACTGTGGTTGGTTGCTATAGGGAATAACTTTTTCTTTTAGACACTTTCATCATATGTACATATGTCCATAATATTTATTGAAGCAGCATTCCCATAAAGTTTTTCACTATTTGGCTCCTTAGAAAGGTTCACTATGTAAATTGCAGTGAAGGATAATCTTCTCATTGGTGCCTGTATTTTTGACTTACCCAATAAGATTTTCCAATTGACACAATGGGGGGCACATGCCATGTCATGAATTAAGCTCATCCTCTGAGAGTCTGTGTCCTCATCTGAAATATATGCCAGCTCATATCTGGCATAGATTTCTGTTGTCAGAAATTTTTCTGTGGCATAAATGATGATGAATGTTGAATGTTGCATCTCCCCCCATACACCCCCATCCCCACTCCGCCCACTTTGCAAAAAGTCTTAAGGCCAGCACAAAAATGGCACACTTTTACCCACAAGTTACAATTTTACATAAAAAGTGGCATAAAATAATAATGAATTCCCTCCCAACTCATGTCTGCTTCTATATTGATCTCCATGAAAGAATCAATGTGAGTCTCACAGCTGAGAATCGTAAGGGAGTGGATAACCCATACATAGTGGATAACCCATACATATAGCCACTGGTATGAAGATTAACTTTGGTATAATTTACTTCAGGTACCTTTCTAATGAACCAGAAAATAAAAAGTTTTGTGTGAGTGCTTGTGTCAGTAGAATACATACAGTATTGCACAAATGCATTACTTGTAGAGAGTTGAGTGAACTGGTTCAGATTGAAATGGATTTGACCCAAATTTTCCAAAAGCTGAAACATTTGGGGTTCATCACCCACTAAGCACTATTATACTCTTGGAGTTTAATTCCAGTAGTCCCACAGTATCCTCTTCCGATCTCCTGGCTGACATCATGCGATCTGGAGCCACCACTGAGGCCTGTGATTGGCCGGAATAGGATGCAGGGGAAAGTGCCGGCAGCTGCAAAGGAACGCAGAAGAGATGAGGCAACGTGAAAATAACTCCTTATTATGTTGCTGGGTCTCCATTTATTATTCTACTGGGTCTGAAGAGATCCCAGAATATAATAACAGCACTTCCGGTTAGTGCCAAACAAGTTCAGTCCGAAACTAACTAGGCCGTCCCTCACAAACATTTGTTGAAACGAATCTCATGAGGTTCGCCTACCTCTAATCACTTGTGCACAAAAAACATACAAAGGCTTTAGAATAACTTATAACAGGTCTGATCCTGTTATACAAAATCTTACACGCAGCCACCTAGCTAAATATACTGTATTTAACTATGAATTTATGGAACACTACTGTATAACAATGAATATATTTTAATAACTAACAATCTACCAATTGTGTTACTTTTTTAGGTGATAAAATATAAATGGTTACATTACTAAAATATCAAGGCAAATGTGACTTTTTATCTGCCAATATACACTATGAGTATTTGAAAACCCATTAAAAATATGAGTAGTACCATTTATTTATTAAATTTAATTCACAGCATAAAAACTACAAATGGGCTAACTAATTTTTCAATAGAGTTGTAAGAACAATATTCTACAAAAGATGTAGACAGGGCCGGTTTTAGACAAAATGAGGCCCTGGGCAAACTGGAGAGTGGGGCCCAAATAATTATCATACCATAAACAGAGGCACATTTAGTCAGTTTTGGACAGGAGTCTCAAAAACAAGGTCACTCAAGTTGTAATCCAGCTGGATCTGCAGAACCAGGGAGAAAAGAACCTCCAACGCTTCCCAAGCTTGTAGGTCACAAATATGCAGCCTAAAAACTTGGGACAGCTTCAGTATATATACTTACCTCTCCGCTCCCCAGCACATCCCACTCTCTTCCCCTGCTCCAGATGCACTGCTGTGATGTATGTGTGCCTGGTGCAAGGGAAGAGAGCGCTCCAGGCATAGAAGCAGTCAGGTAAGTACTGGCTAGGGGACAATTAACTATGTGGGGCCACTGTTGGGGGGGGGGAATTAAAATAAGTGGGGACACTGAAGTGGCCACTTATCAGTATTTTGCATGTGTTTACTGTAGCCTGGGTAAATAGTATGCAGTGATTGGATAATACCACCATACAGTATCAAAACAACACAGCTATCAAAATAACTAGATAACATCAATGTATCATAATGACTGGGTAGTACTACCATAGAGTAACTGAATAATACCACTACACCGCAACTGGATAATACACTGATTGAATAATACCACCATAGACTTTCTGACTAAAACCACCATACACTGACTGCATAATATCACTGAACTGTGACTAAATACCACCATATCATACAGTGACTGAATAATAACACCATACAGTAACTAAACAATATCACCATGCAGTGACTGGATAATGCAACTATGCATTGACTAAGTAATATCACCATATCATATAAACCAACAGCATTAGGACATATTCACATGTCCCCTCTCAGCAGACATACAGTCTGCCTAATCACGGACAGCACATGATCCTACTTCATTTGTGTGCTGTCTGTGGTTAATCCATTTTTCACATGTGAAAAGTGGATCATTTGGATCTTTTTTTTTCTCTTACTATACCTTACAACAGGGATCAGCAACCTTCAGATCTCCAGCTGCTGTGAAACTACAACCCCCAACATGCTCCATTCACTTCCATGGGAGTTCCAAGAACAGCAGAGCAAGTATGCATGCTGGGAGTTGTAGTTTTACAACAGCTGGAATGTCGAAGGTTGCCTACCCTGCTATACAATGTCTGTGGGTCTGTGAGGAACAAACAGCAATTGATGTCATCAGTGGGTTGCCTGTGATTTTCAGGGACTCATAGATTAGAATAGTGATCAGTGATCCACAGGAAAAGCACAATATAGAGCATGTTTAACATTTATTTTTCCATAGACCGTTGGTCCATGGAAAAAGAACAGATGTCTGAATGTGTCTGTTAAAGTTGGACTTTTTCCTCTGCCGTTTTCAGTTTAAAAAAGACGGACACCTGACGGACCCCATTATAGTTAATAGGGTCTGCCGTATTAGTGGTCTGCCTCTCCATTGTTTGGGTTCCCAAAGCCCTTGGTGAGTGAGTATAGCTACACAGATGAACAATCTCACTTTAAAGCCGATTGTACACGACCGTGTGCAGCCGGCCGGCCGTGAATTAAAGGCACGGATGTTCCCTGTGTGCCGCCCGTGCTTCCGCAGCCCCTTTCATTAAATTAATAGGAGCCACAGAAGCAAGGGTCACAAAATAGGACAGGAATAGAACCTGGACTGTCGGCCCACTCACATGACTGTGTAATTCATGGTCATGTGTACGGCCCCATAGAAATGAATGGGTCAGTGTGCTATCCGTGAAATACATGGATAGCACACTGATCATGGCCACGGTGGTCTGGAACTGGCCTAAGCATTGTATATATAGCTTTATTGAGGATACAGTATGTACATAGATTTTCCAAAGCCTCTTTTATTAAAATGCTGAAGTTGCTTTCTGGGGTCTTTTTGGTGTGCATTTTGGCAGTTATTTACAACCTGACCAACACAGTGCAGACACATTAGAAAGGTACTGTTTATGTAGCAAATTAACCATGTGGTTTCTCTTCATGATTTGTCAGCCCCGGACGTGGCCATTAGCTTTCCCATGAAGATTTATAAGCCACACCCCCCCAAGCACAAAGATAAGATAGCTAAAATGCCAAGGAAGCTGTAAGTACTTTTTCAATGTACTTACATACTCAGACAGACAGCAATCCGGTGAAGTGAGGCAGGAACTTTATCAATGACATTACGAGCTCCGTCTGTGTGCAGGACAGCTATGCAGATCAGTGAAGAAGCAAGGAGAAGCCCTGCTCCTCCAATCAGCATATCCTTCTGAAGAGCGAGGAGCAGAGCTTCCTCCTTCTCTGCTGTGTGTCTCATCCATGCCGCTCACCTCAGAAAAGACACCATATATTATGTGGCATAGCGGAACAAAGCAGGGGGCCCGTATGGGGTTGGGGCCCTGGGCAATTGCCCAGTTTGCCCTCCCCCCAATGCCGGCCCTGGATATAGAAGATATTTATAGGGAACCTGTCACATAGAAAATGCTGTCCAGTCTTCAGGCAGTATGTTACAGAGCAGGAGGAGCTAAGAAGATTGATGCATAGGTTTGTAGGAAAAGATTCAGTATACAGTATCTTGTCATTTATTCATTGAAATCTCTGCTCTTTCACTGTTGAGACTTTAAGGGGGCGGTCCTATTAGTGATTGACAGCTATCTCTGTATATGTGAGGGAGGCTGTGTAATAAATGTATAGTAGCTATCAGTGTTCTGCTGAGATATATCTTCTAGAAATATAAAGAGAGACTTTCAGATGTATGGTAGAACCAGAACTGCTAACAAAAACTATTCAATAAAAAATGTTCTTGGTTTATTTCTGTTTATAAAACAGTAAACAAAATTACATAAAGAATAGCCTGGTAAACTAATAATGTTAGAACGGTGTTAGATAACAGAACTCATATTCCTCTTTTAACAATAGTGTTGCCTTGAAGCATTGAACTAGTTTATACTGTAGTTTTATTTAACATATTTCTATTATCAAAAGGTGTATTGGGTAAAATGTGCTATGTGCAAATTAACTATTGGTTGTCATAAAGGTGAAGCTTTTCAGATGACATAACAGCCACTAAGAATAGTCACAATGCTTGCACTAGTTTTACGGCATCCTATGCATGGGCACAAAGCGAGATGCTTCATCTCTGATCTCTTCTTCGCACTGCGCATGCACTGGATTTTAACAAAGAAGGTTTAAGATGATTTATCCAAGGATCAGGGACATCAAATCATAGAGCATGGCACTATGACTATTCATCCAAGCATCTCACTGGCATACAGCACATGCAGGAATAAAACGTCTTTTTTTAACAAAATACATATATTCATATTCACATATCCACAGTGGTTTAGGGGTGTAAAAGGTAATGACAGGTTCCTTCTAAAGGGGTCATCGGGGCTAATATTAAAAAAGTGCATCCCCCCATTAACAAATCTCATCTATTAGCCAGAGCAGAGAGCAAAGGTTATGTTTCACTTTAGGGGGCTTAACATGTCATTGCCTTACACAGACAATCATTGCTATCAGTGAGCTCTATATGATACCTCATGAAATGCCTTATGGCTGCATGAGTATTCAACACATGCTGCTGGATTCCTCCTGTATTATAACTGAGTTTGCTAGCAGCATTACAGATCTATACAACCTCCTAGTTTTATACTACCCCTCCATATTAATACAAAGTCTCATATTGTTTTTATTTTAAATTCCATATGACTCTGAAAAGGTAAAAGATACCCTATCATATCATAGGGATACTCAGCTGGCACACCCCTGCCTCCCGGCTATTTCATTAGTCCCTGCCCAAGCCCTGATACACTAGTGGCAGAAGGGATCAGTAATCATCTCTGCTGCCTGCGCAAGAGCAATTATGTGTGAAGGCAACAGAGATGATTACTGATCCCTTCTGCCACTAGTGTATCAGGGCTTGGGCAGGGACTTATGAAATAGCCAGGAGGCAGGGGTTTGCCAGCTGAGTATCCCTATGATATGATAGGGTCTCTTTTACCTTTTCAGAGCCATATGGAATTTAAAAAACAATATGAGACTCTGTATTAATATGGAGGGGTAGTATAAAGCTACCATTCCTGCTGTCTTCACACATAATTGCTCTTGCGCAGGCAGCAGGGATGATTACCGATCCCTGTTGCTGATTAGTGTAGGAGATCAGAGCTTGGGGACAGCGGGTGGGAGATCAATGCTTCTCCCAGCTACAGGTAATATTAATTATGGGGAATTGTACTGTGGGGGGAGGGGGGATACTGGTACTAAAGAGCATACCACACAATAATGGGACATTATACTATGTGGGAACACTAATGCTCCATTAGTGCCCCCCACAATATAAGGCACCTAAGTGCCCACACCAAAAGTATAATGCTCCATAATGCCTCCACTCACAGTATAATGCTCCTTAGTGCCCCACACACAGTATAATGCTCTATAATGCCCCCACCCACAGCATAATGCCACTTAATGCCCCCACTCACAGTATAATGCTTCTTGTGCCTCCCCACCCACAGTATAATGCTTCTTAGTGCCCCCACCCATAGTAAAATGCTCCTTAGAGCCCCTGCACATAGTATAATGTCACATTAGTGCCCCCACACAGTATAATGCCATGTTAGTGCCCCACACACAGTAAAATGCCACATTAGTTGCCCCCTGCACAGTATAATACCACTTTAGTTGCCCAGCTGCACAGTATAATGCCATGTTAGTGCCCTCCGCACACAGTATAATGCCACATTAGGAAATATTTTTTTCTTAATTTTCTTATGTGTCTTTTAGTAAGGTGTATCTTTTTGTCCAAAAAAATTGCTGTAAATGCTGGACATGTTCAGCTACTGTTCAGCTCAGACCTTTACTTCATGGCAGAATGTGGTTAACAGACCTTTACTAAAACTAGTTGAGTACCCCTGCTCTATCAGATGGTGTATTAATGAGGCTAAAATAAAAGAACATTTTGAAATACATGTAAGCCTTAGAGACAAAGATGTAGGCACAACACATGCCATTGTATGGTATCTCTGTTAAACATTACTTTCCCTCCTGAAAAACCTGCATAATATGGCATTTTATTTTCTCAGAGATCTGGTGCCTCTTTAGACCATCTAGTCTGAGTTTATACCACATATTTGAGCCAAATGTTTATGGCATAATTTTGCAATTAGGTGCGCCCTTACATCTTAAGTCAATGCCACCTTCTTAGCTGAGACATGTCCCATTTTCTAGCTGGTAGGAAAATTGGCTGAAAACTAAATGATATGTTACAGAAGAAAGACCATTATAAAATATAACCTTTATTTATAACGTCCCTTACAAACAATACCAGATCCTCCTAAGAGAACGTCTACCACAACAATCAAAATCAACACCAGTAGGGCATCATTAACATTGTCGGACAGTATGGTACCAAATACTGTCTGCACAGTTCTCCGGGGTTCTGAGATGTACACCATATTCCATTATACATTAGATTAGGACATCCCAGCTCATTTCCCCAAAAAATGGTTTATAATGGGACTATTTACAGGCCAGTGCAAGATCTCTCTCTACCTTACACCCCCCGCAATGAGATCGCAGGGTCTGAGGGGTTGCTATGTCAGCCAGGAGGCCAAGCAATGCTGCCTATTACTATTTCATTTAGGGAGCCTATGTGTGATGTACTACAATACAATGTATTGCAGAATATTGCACTGAGGATTAGCAGATCCCAGATTCAAGTCCCCTTGCGGGACAAGTAAAAATGTAAAAAAAAAAAAAGTATTCCAATTTAAATCGAAAGTTCAAAAACCCCACCTTTGATTTAAAACATACATATTGTAAACAAAATAAAGTAAACAAACATGTTAGGAACCCCCATGTGTGTATATGCCTGCACTATCCAAAATAGCATTATTTATTCTGTACGGTGAACGCTGTAAAAAAAAAAAAAAAAAAAATACTGAAATGTGCCCGCTAATGTATTTTGGTCACCTCACCTCCCACCAAAAAATAGCAATAAAAAGTGATACATACATACCAAAAATTGATAACAATAAAAAACTACAACATGTCCTGCAAATAAAGAGCCCTGACATAGCTCTGTCAACAAAACAGTAAAAAAAATTATGGGTGTCAGGGTGTCAGAATATGGTGGTCAGAATTGTTCATTTTTTAGAGACGAGCGAATCTATTCTGAAGAAGTAGAATTCGATCCGAATTTTAGGAAATCTTCGATTCGCCACGATTCCGGATTTCCTCATGCTTCGATGCATCAAATCGCATTTTTAAATTTTTTTTTTTAAAATGGCCGCCGTACATGTTAGGACAAGGGGGAAGGGACTCTGGGAGCGCGGGATCACCCACAGTGCTAAGCATGCAACTAATGAGCAGCCAGCAGGACCTGTGATGTTACAGCCCTATAAAAACCCTCAACCATTTTAGGTATAGTCATTCCACATCGCTCTTACTGTAGGGACAGACGTCGGCAGGAGCTAGGAAAAGACTTAGAAAACATATAGAAGTTCAGGGAGAGAGGCCCGAGCCTTAGAACTGTAGGGAAAGCATAGGGAGGAATTGAGAGAAGAATTTGGGTCATTTACAGCAAGAATTTGCAGCATAATTCACATTGCAGCACTCACTGCCATTATACTGCTGCTCATTACGCATATCTGTGTCATCAAGGCGGAACACAACAAGCCTTTTGCAGTGCAGTACAGCAAAAAAAGTGAAATATCATACACTAATATCTGCACGTATCTGTAAAAGAAGCCTTTTTAAAGGCCTTTATTATAAGGGGCTTATTCACTGTTCTTACAAGGAATAACATTATTTAGTACTATTGTGCCAATAATATCTGCACTTATCTGTAATAAAGGCCTTTAACGTGGGGAAAGACATAACGACCATATTCGCCATTTTTTATCAGTATAAAGTTGCAGCCAATATTTAAAAACAGTATTGTCAATAAAAATTCAATAATTAAATAATTCTTAGCGGTTATCACTTATTTAAAGGTCTTTATTAGTGTCAAAACACATAAAAAGGACCATATTCACCATTTTGTTACCAGTATAAAGTTGCAGGCCATTTTTCAATACAGTATTGTCAATATTAATTCAATAATTCAATAATTCTTAGTGGTTATCACTTATTTAAAGGTCTTTTTTAGTGTCAAAACACATAAAATGACCATATTCACCATTTTGTTACCAGTATAAAGTTGTAGGCCATTTTTCAATACAGTATTGTCAATATTAATTCAATAATTCTTAGTGGTTATCACTTATTTAAAGGTGTTTATTAGAGTCAAAACACATAAAAAGGGCCATATTCGCCATTTTGTTACCAGTATAAAGTTGCAGGCCATTTATAAATAGTATTGTTAATAATTAAATAATTCTGAGCAACAAATCTCTGCCTTTATCACGCTTTTTTTTATTGGTGTTCATTAGTGGGTGAAAAAATAAGGGGCATATTTGCCGTCATTTCTTTGCCAAGAAGGCAGTACCAGCCCTGCACAAATATGTAGAAGAGAAGGTGGGCCAGTCCTTGAGCCTGTCACTGTATGACCTCCTCATGCCGTTTTTCACTGGGTCACTCTGCGTCCTCCTCATGCTGCTGCTACTGGGTCACTGTATGCCCTCCTCATGCCGCTGCCACTGGGTCACTGTATACCCTCCTTATGCCGCAGCCACTGGGTCACTGTATGCCCTCCTCATGCCACTGCCACCAGATCACTGTACGCCCTCCTCATGCCGCAGCCACTGGGTCACTGTATGGACTCCTCATGCTGCTGCCACCAGGTCATTGTATGGCCTCCACATGCCACAGCCACTGGGTCACTGTATGCCCTCCTCATGCCGCTGCCACTGGGTCACTGTATGGCCTCCTCATGCTGCTGCCACTGAATCACTGTATAGCAGCCGCATGCTGTTTCCACTGTGTTACTCTGCGTCCTCCTCATGCTGCTGCCACCGGGTCACTGTATGGCCTCCTCATGCCGCAGCCACTGAGTCACTGTATGCCCTCCTCATGCCGCAGCCACTGGGTCACTGTATGCCTTCCTAAGGCTGATACTACCTCCACCTCTGCCACTGGGTCACTGTATGCTCTCTTCATGCCACAGTCACTGCTGGGTCACTGTATGTCCTCCTAATGCCGCTACCACTGGGTCACTGTATGGCCTTCTCATGCTGCTGCCACCTCCACATTATATCGCAATGCCACTCTGTGGTTTAATGATGCTGCTGCCAACTCCACATTATGTCGCCTTGCCACTCTGTAGACATATATGTGGAATTGACAGATGACGGTGTAAAAAGAGTGCGCTCTTTCACTCTACAGTAGGATTTTAGGTCTCTGCACGGTTCTTTCTACCTGGCACTAACATGGACCTGTAAGGCTGGGTTCACACTTGAGTGAAGTGTGCATCGATTCTAAGAGCAACGCCTGTCATGTGTGTGTTATTCGGACTCACAGTATTGTTTGACAGCAGGCTCCCTATGCGTGTTACTGCAAGGCACAGTGTTCTACACCACTATACAGGCTCTCTGAAGCTAGGAAATAGGTGTTTTTTAGCGATATTCAGGGTCGGACTGGCCCACTGGGGAATCGGTGAATCCACTGGTGGGCCCTGAGCCCTGACTATTAGTCCTCATGTCATGGGGGCCCGATCGGGATCCTGACCATCCCAATCGGGCCCCTGACCAGTGGCGTAATGATCGCGGTCGCAGGGGGTGCGACCGCGACTGGGCTCGGCGGGGTATGGTGCCCGTGGCCAGCTGGGCCCCGGACCACTATGATAGCGGTCGGGGAAAGCCTGGTTCCCCGACCGCTATACATACTGTTATTGGAAAGGGGCCCTGACATATTGCAGGCCCCTTTCCAATACATGGCAGCCCAGGGGAGGTGACTGAAAACAATAAATACATATTCTCACCTCTCCCGGGCGCAGCGTTCTCTCCGGCGCTCTTCCATCCTGTGACTGAGGGCTGTGATTAGGCCCCGGCGGTCACATGGGGCGCGGCCGTGTAATGACGTCAGTGTGCCCCCACGTGACCGCTGATGACCAATCACAGGCCTCAGCAGCAACGTCGGAAGAGGGCCTGAAGACGGCAGGATGGAGCGAGGATGCCAAGGAAAGGTAAGGTAAGGTGAGTATGAATGTTTGTTATTTTTGATCACCTTCCCTGGGCCTCCGATTATTATACTCTGGGGTCTCAAAAGACCCCAGAGTATAATAATAGCACCGAAGCGTAGGGGGCTGTTGGGAGCATATAATACTGGGTGGGAGCCACTGTAGAGCATATAATACTGGGTGGTGGCCACTGTGTAGCATATAATACTGGGTGGGGGCCACTGTGGAGCATATAATACTGGGTGGGGCCACTGTGGAGCATATAATACTGGGTGGGGGCCTCTCTGGAGCATATACTCCATACAGTGGCTGCTTCACTGGTCCCCTATACTGTATGGGGACCATTGATGGGGCCATTGTATAGTTGGGGGGGCAGTGATGGAGGCCAATAGCCTGGGGTACATTAAAGGGTTGTGCAGGATAACATTTTTTTTTTTTTAATTACACCGGGTGAGGTGAAAAAAACAAAACAAAAATAACCCCCAAACTTTCTCTCTTGTCCCCAGTGTCTCCCAGCGCGGTTCGGTCCTGCAGTTCTGTTGTTTTCTTCCAGCTGAAGTTCACTCTGCACGTGACTACCTGTGACGTCACGTGACCCCTGAGGCCAATCAGCGGCCTAAGGGAAGGGACCTGGGACGTCACAGCCACTGAGGACTTCCGGCAAAAAGAAGACAGCGGAGCTGTGGGACTGGACCGTGCTGGGAGGACACCTGGTGAGTATGTTTAGTATGTTTTTTTTTTTTTTTTGGGGGGGGTAGGGGGGATTCACCTCCCCGGACTAATTATAAAAAAGAAAAAAAATTATACTGGACAACCTCTTTAAAGTGTGGCGCATTAGGGGGTATATTAAAGGATTGTCCAGGCATAATTTGTTATGGTTTATCCTCAGGATAGGCCATAGATACCTGATCTGTTGGGGGCTGACCCCAGACCGATCAGCTGTACGGAGCCACTTCTGGTGCTCGTCCTGGTCACAATACAGGGCTAAAAGCAGAAAGCTCTGTTCACTGTGTATTAGCCGGGCATCTTCACTGCATCTCAGCACTTATTGAAGTCAGTAGGAGCTGAGCTGCAGTGAAGGTGCCGGGCTGCTATACAGCGGATGGAGCTTTCTGCTTCCGGCCCTGTGTTGTGTACAGAACGGGCGCCGGAAGTGGCTCCGTACAGCTGATGGGCCGTGTGTCAGCCCCCTACCGATCAGGTATTTATGACCTATCCTGAGCATAGTCCATAAAAAAGATTAACCCTGGACAACCCCTTTAATATGAATCACACAGTTTAATGTCCCTCCCCCCACAGGATGTTAGTCCCCATCACTGCTCCCACACAATGTAATGACCCCATCACTGTTCCCCATACAGTATGGGAGACCAGTGAAGAGGTCACTGTATGGGGGGACCAGTGAAGTGACCATAGAAAAATTTGGCCCAGATAACCCCTTAAAAGAGGTTGTCCATAAACTGGAGCAACCACTGTGGCGGCCGCCAGAGAGGTGTAAAAATAAGAAAATTTAAAAAAAAAAGCATACTCTCCTGTCCCCAGCACCCCGTTGTCCCCTGCCTGTGTCTGTTCGGTCTCATGATGGCGCCTCATTTCTGGAAATCCTGTACCTAATTGGTCTTAGCGGTCACATGACCTGCAGGACTCCCAGCAAGGAGTCGCCGGCATGAGACTGAATGGACACTGGCACAGACAACGGAGTGCCGGGGACAGGTGAGTATGCTTTTTAATTTATTTATTTTTTACTTTACACCTCCCACCGGCCACATGGGTTGCTCCAATTCCTGGACAACCTCTTTAAAGGATTTATCCATCTTTCTAATATTGATGGCCTGTCCTTAGGACAGGCCATCAATATTACATCTGCAATGATACAACAGCCAGGACCTCTGCATATCAACTTTTCCAGGACAGTGCGGCTACAGGTTATGGTAACAATTCTAGGAGCCACGCTGTTCTCTTGCCATACAGGGTGTAGCAGTGGGTTTAGGTAGTGCAGTGGTGCACATGGTATAGCGGGTGAGCAGCATGGCTCCCGACATGTTATTACCTTTGGCTGCCCTGTCTCGGTACCGCTGATCTGCAGGGGTCCTGATGGTGGGCCCCTATAAACAATTCCACTGGTGGGCCCTAGACATCCCAGTCCGACACTGGCGATATTCACCGTAAAGTAATTCGGATCGAAGCAAATTTTTTTTGGCACTGCGAATAGAAGTCCCGAATCGAACTTTTGAGAAATTCACTCATCTCTAAACATTTTATTTAGTTAAAGCAGTAAAACATAATGAAAAATGTTTTATATGTAAAACAATAAAACCAAAATAAATATGGTATCGCTGTAATCCTAATGCCCTACTGGATAAAATTGCCATGTCAATTTTTGAACGAATGAAAACCGTAAAAACATAATGTAAAAAATATTGTTAATAGTGTAAATAATGGAATTATGACTCTTTTCACTCGGACTCACACAAAGAATAAGCTCCCTCACATAGAATTTTGGAAGGAAAGAAAAAAAATATGAAAAAAGTTGATGAACATTTACGTCCAAATGTTCCTTAAAGGGTTAAAAAAGTATATTACAAAGTTTATCATCACCTGCACTATTGATTTATGAAAAAAAAATTAAATTTGAATTACACTCTAAAGTGAGTCTATAAGCACAGCAGTAAATTGGTTTTAAACCTAATGACAGTACATTGTAGATGTGATTCTACAGTTTCCAAATATGCCTCTGTTATTCAGCTTTGGAGCTCGATTTCTATGTAAATTGATGTTTTATTAATATGCAAATGAGAAGAAATTGCTTTAGGGGTTATAATAACTTGTCGGTCGAAATTCCTGGGCGATTCTAAATACCTTTTCTGTTGACAGACTCTCTTTAAGAAAATGACAAATAATCTATTAAGAGAAATGCTTTGAACCAAAGCGATATAATGCTGCCAGTGTGAGTATAATATAAGGCCATATAAGGATGAAACAACAATTTATATAGAGGAAATAATATTTGCTCCTTTACGTTCCCTACAATTTGTTTGCTTTTGCATTTTTCCTCCTTTTAATGCTACTAATCCAGTGCAGGAAACAGATCATTCAACAGAAGTTAAGCTTATTGGAATGGCACAGGACTCAAATACTTTTTATGTATTATGTACTTTTAATAAGTGTCCCTTTTTATAGGCAATTCTAATGTATCCCTGGAAGTGTATCCAACACCTCATAAGAACTAATGTTTTTTACAATGTACAGTATCAATTAGCGTTGCTCTTTCAATTCTTTCCAAACAAAAAAAAAAGGTATTTCAAAGAATTTTGCCACTAAGAAAAATCCTTTGAGCTCTCACTATCATGAAGACTAGACTTCTGCAATACTACTCTTTGTTCTACTGGCTTCTCTTTAAAAGAATAGCTATTCACTCTCATAGTATTAACACTCTCATACATACTACCATAATAAAATATACAAGTTTTACTTTCTGCCAGAAGTATAATAACAAGATGATAGACAAATTATCTCTTTCAAAAGCCACCACGATGAGATGTACATTATTTATTACACATTTTGTAATTGGGTTATTGCTTTTTTATACTAAATGTAGTGGATCTTTAATTTGCACCACTGTGCATCTTTAAAACTACAGTATGCAGTGTGTTTTTTTGCTGTTTTATCATTGACTTCAAAGTCTGTTTGTTCTTTTTTTCTCTGTCACTGAAAAGGTAGGAGAAGATAGGAAAAAATTAGTAAAGTGTGATGAAAGGACCCTTTATCTCCCAGGTGTAGATTTGCAAATTGGCTGAATTTGGCAGTATGTATTAGGTTGTATTGAAATACACTTTCTGATTAGGGGGGGGGCTGGAGTTTGGTTTGCAAGAAATAGATATGGTTTAATATGCTACACAATGTTCCAAAATTGTGCCAAAATGAGACAGTCTAAAGCTAGATCAGGGATAGGCAACCTTTTCTGTTCGGCGTGCCGATTTTAATTAAAAAAATCAAAGATGAGGTATTCGGAGTGCCGGTCTATAATTCTAAGTCTGACGACCCCCAAAGGCATATACACACGTGGACAAAATTGTTGGTACCCCTAGTTTAATGAAAGAAAAGCCCACAATGGTCACAGCAATAACTTGAATCTGACAAAAGTAATAAGATATAAAAATTTTATAAAAATGAACAAATGAAAGTCAGACATTGCTTTTCAGCCATACTTCAACAGAATTAAAAAAAAAAAGACAACTCATGAAACAGGCCTGGACAGAAATGATGGTTTCCTTAACTTAATATTTTGTTGCACAACCTTTTGAGGCAATCACTGCAATCAAACGATTCCTGTAACTGTCAATGAGACTTCTGCACCTCTCAACAGGTATTTTGGCCCACTGCTCATAAGCAAACTGCTCCAGTTTTCTCGGGTTTGAAGGGTGCCTTTTCCATACGGCATGTTTCAGCTCCTTCCAAAGATGCTTAATAGGATTTAGGTCATGGCTCATAGAAGGCCACTTCAGAATAGTCCAATGTTTTCCTCTTAGCCATTCTTGGGTGTTTTTAGCTGTGTGTTTTGGGTCATTATCCTGTTGCAAGACCCATGACCTGCGACTGAGACCAAGCTTTCTGACAATGGGCAGCACATTTCTCTCTAGAATCCCTTGATAGTCTTGAGATTTCATTGTACCCTGCACAGATTCAAGACACCCTGTGCCAGATGCAGCAAAGCAGCCCCAGAACATAACATAACCTCCTCCATGTTTCACAGTAGAGACAGTGTTCTTTTCAAGATATGCTTCATGTTTCCGTCTGTGAACATAGAGCTGATGTGCCTTGCCAAAAATTTCGATTTTTTTGTCTTATCTGTCCATAGGACATTCTTCCAGAAGCTTTGTGACTTGTCATAGAATTTTTATATATTATTACTTTTGTCAGATTCAAGTTATTTCTGTGACCATTGTGGGTTTTTCTTTCATTAAACGAGGGGTACCAACAATTTTGTCCACGTGTGTATAGGCTTTCCTTTACTTGGAGTAAAGTTTCAGATTGGCATCTCCCATAGCTGGTGGTTATGAGCATTGCTGGACATTCTCAGGATCAAGTTAAAAAAATACCTCTACATCACAACTGCATAATTATTGAATATGCAACCATACTATTCCTGAACAATGCTACTCCATCACTAGATAGTGACTATTCAAGAATCAAATAATAATATATCAAGACCACAAGTAGCCACCACAAAGATCAGTGTAGCAAATAATTTCTTCATACAGTACTATATTGGCACACTGAAGAGTGTAATCATGCTGTAGACCTTACATAAGTAAATACAATGTAGTTACATTCGGTGATGACAGGTGACATCTTCTCTTAGCCATGACTTGCCCCACACAATCTTAATGCTTTACCTACAAATAGTGACTTCTTAGTGCCTCCCATAATAGTAGTGTCCCTCATTGTGTCCTGCATAGTAATCATGTCCTCTTAGTACCTTCCCTGCAGTAATAATAGTAGAGGACCACAAAAAGAAAGGAAGTGATGAAGTGGATGAGCTGTAAAGCTCTGGAACAGTACTGGATGGAACCATAGGGGAAGATATATCTAGTGCTCCTCTTCTGATTAATATGCTTTATACAGTGCTGGCCAAAAGTATTGGCACCCCTGCTATTCTGTCAGATAATACTCAATTTCTTCCAGAAAATGATTGCAATCACAAATGCTTTGGTAATAATATCTTCATTTATTTTACTTGCAATGAAAAAACACAAAAGAGAATTAAAAAAATAGTCAAATCATTGATCATTTTACACAAAACTCCAAAAATGGGCCGGACAAAAGTATTGGCACCCTCAGCCTAATACTTGGTAGCACAACCTTTAGACATAATAACTGCGAACAACCGCTTCCGGTAACCATCAATGAGTTTCTTACAATGTTCTGCTGGAATTTTAGACCATTCTTCTTTGGCAAATTTCTCCAGGTCCCTGAGATTTGAAGGGTGCCTTCTCCAAACTGCCATTTTGAGATCTCTCCACAGGTGTTCTATGGGATTCAGGTATGGACTCATTGCTGGCCACTTTAGAAGTCTCCAGTGCTTTCTCTCAAATCATTTTCTAGTGCTTTTTGAAGTGTGTTTTGGGTCATTGTCCTGCTGGAAGACCCATGACCTCTGAGGGAGACCCAGCTTTCTCACACTGGGCCCTACATTATGCTGAAAAATTTGTTGGTAGTCTTCAGACTTCATAATGCCATACACACGGTCAAGCAGTCCAGTGCCAGAGGCAGCAAAGCAACCCCAAAACATCAGGGAACTTCCGCCATGTTTGACTGTAGGGACCGTGTTCTTTTCTTTGAAAGCCTCTTTTTTTTTCTTGTAAACTCTATGTTGATGCCTTTTCCCAAAAAGCTCTACTTTTGTCTCATCTGACCAGAGAACATTCTTCCAAAAAGTTTTTGGCTTTCTCAGGTAAGTTTTGGCAAACTCCAGCCTGGCTTTTTTATGTCTCTGGGTCAGAAGTGGGGTCTTCCTGGGTATCCTACCATAGAGTCCCTTTTCATTCAGACGCCGACGGATAGTACGGGTTGACACTGTTGTACCCTCGGACTTCAGGGCAGCTAGAACTTGTTTGGGTGTTAGTCAAGGTTCTTTAGCCACCATCCGCACAATCTTTTGTTGAAATCTCTCGTCAATTTTTCTTTTCCGTCCACATCTAGGGAGGTTAGCCACAGTGCCATGGGCATTAAACTTCTTGATGACACTGCGCACGGTAGACACAGGAACATTCAGGTCTTTGGAGATGGACTTGTAGCCTTGAGATTGCTCATGCTTCCTCACAATTTTGCTTCTCAAGTCCTCAGACAGTTCTTTGGTCTTCTTTTTTTTCTCCATGCTCAATGTGGTACACACAAGGACACAGGACAGAGGTTGAGTCAACTTTAATCCATTTCAATTGGCTGCAAGTGTGATTTAGTTATTGCCACCACCTGTTATGTGCCACAGGTAAGTAACAGGTGTTGTTAATTACACAAATTAGAGAAGCATCACATGATTTTTCAAAGGGTGCCAATACTTTTGTCCACCCCCTTTTTTATGTTTGGTGTGGAATTATATCCAATTTGGCTTTTTGACAATTCTTTTTGTGGTTTTCCATTGAAGACAAATTAAATGAGGATATTATTACCAAAGCATTTGTGATTGCAATCATTTTCTGGAAGAAATTGAGTATTATCTGACAGAATTGCAGGGGTGCTAATACTTTTGGCCAGCACTGTATTAATGGCAGCAGGTGCTGAATTTCCTACAGGTAATATCCGGTGTTCTGTTTTACCCTTTTCTTCCTTCTGTGCGGTGAAGAAAGATGGTAGACAAATTGTATAGATATGCAAAATTAGCTTTGATGCATTGATACTGCATTTCCTTTTTTGATTTCAAATCTGATGCTAATGATGGGTTGGTACCTGACACTTTTCAGTCTTTACTGCATTCTGGTTACATGTTCTGGCTGTACCCCTCACTATACCCTTGAGACTGTCTGTTTGGATAAGACCTTAAATGGAGGTGAGCAAATCATTTCAGCATGAATCAAATTCAGTCCGTAAGCTTGGGTGGCAAGGGTTCCTATAATGACTTGCAGGGGACCATTAACCAATCATGAGGGACTATGGGTGTGTGAAGTCACTGATGACCAGGGGCGCACCGCTAATGAGGCGAAGTGAGGCAGCCGCCTCGGGCGGCACTGTCCGGGGGGCGGCATTTTTACTATTTAATGTAAACCAGCCCAGGACAGGCCGCTTTAAAAAAAAAAAAAAAAACAGAGCTGAGCGCGGCCTGTCCTGGGCTGGTTTACAAGACGTTGCAGCTCAGCGCAGGCGGCGATACAATGACGTCATCACGCCGCCTACGCTGAGACACAGACGTCGCGGACAAGAAGAGGAGGCGGCGGCGGCGGCTGCATCAAGGCATCGCAGGTGAGTATAGCTTTTTTTTTATATATATAAATAGGCCGTAACCTGTTGGAGTATCCCCGGCAGGTCAGGGCCTATTTATTTACCTACCCCACGTCTGCTCGTGGCCGCCCCCGCTTCCCATTCTGCTATGGGCCGCAGAAAGGGAAGTGGATGCCGCTGTGAGCGGCCGCGGGGATCGGTAAGTTAGGCCGCGGGCCGCAAATACTACTATTATTATACTCCGGGGTCTATTCAGACCCCGGAGTATAATAATCGGAGGCCTAGGGTTGGTGAGGGAACCTAAAAACCAGTGTTACTCACCACCTGCGATCCGATGTAACTCCGAGCAGGCTTGAGGCCTCTGGTGACGTCATCAGGTCGCGTCGCCGGCCTGATCACGTGACGTGTGTGCGCAATTAAACAGGGCCGAAAGCTGCAAGGAGTGCACCGGTGTCCAGGATAGGTAAGTAACTCTGGATTTTATGTTTGTATTCTCCCCTGGGTCTCCAATCATTATACTCTGGGGTCTGAAAAGACCCCAGAGTATAATAATAGTTCATGGGTCGGCCACTATGGGGCATAATACCCTGTGCAGGGACCACTGTAGAGCATAATACCCTGTGCAGGGGCCACTCTGGAGCATAATACAAGTGCAGGGGCCACTATAGAGCATAATACCGGGTGCAGGGGTCACTATGGAGCATAATACAAGTGCAGGGGCCACTATGGAGCATAATACCAATGCAAGGGCCACTATGGAGGATAATACCAGTTCAGGGGCCACTATAGAGCATAATACCAGTGCAAGGGCCACTATAGAGCATAATACCAGTGCAGGGGCCACTATGGAGCATAATACCGTGAGCTGGGGCCACTGTCGAGCATAATACCGTGTGCAGGGGCCAATATGGAGCATAATACCGTGTGCAGGGGCCAATATGGGGCATAAAACTGTGTGCAGGAGTTGCTGTGGAACATAATACCGTGTGCAGTGGCCAATGCGGGGCATAATACCGTGAGCAGGGGCCACTATGGAGCATAATACCGTGTGCAGGGGCCGCTGAGAGGCATAATACAGTGTGCAGGGGCCGCTGCGGGCCATAACACTGTGTAATACTGTGTGCAGGGGCTGCTGTGGAACATTATAGTGTGTGTAAATGGGGCGCTATAAACATGGGCTATGGCACCTGTTTATATTATACGCTGTCTGTTTATAGTGACCGTGTGATGTAATTGTAGCCTTGTCACATACTGTAGACATGTACAGGACGAGGCTGCAGTTACATTACATGGCCGCTATGAGATGAATTACACTATGTAAACAGAGAAGCGGTCACGGCGCTTACACAGGTACCATTCAAACAGCTGGTCAGTGGGGGTCCTGGGTTTTTGAACCCCACTGATTAGTTTATTAATGACCTGTAAAACCTTTTAATTAGTTAACACCTGGGGTATTATTAATAAGGGGTACTATTTATACAGGGTACACACGGACATTATTAATATAAAGATGCACTTGGGGGTATTATTCATTATGGGGGGTTATATCATATATTATATAATTGGGGGTAGCAGCAGAATGGGGGCTTTGTGCAGGTGAGGACAATGTGGGTTGGATGCCTGGAAAAGTGAGGAGCCAAAGATGTCTGTGTCGCAACCTTTACAGAGACAAGTCACAGCTGGAAGAAGTGGTCATGGCGGTCCAGAGGGAAGAGAAGGGAAATGTGAAGGATTAGTCAGAGACGTCACCGGTAAGTCACAGAATGTTACTGCCCTGTATTCACCTAAATGATAGAGGATAAATACCTGATTGATGGGGGTCTGTCTGCTGAGACCCCCACTGAGCCTGAGAATTGGGTTTTTTCCCCCCCACTAGGTGGGAATCCAGCCTGACCGCAGCCATATATAGATGTGTCACTTGGTGGATGGACGAACCCGCGTGGCTCTCATTCACTTTAATGGGAGTGCCAAAGATACCCGAAGTCCAGTACTCAGCTATCTGCGGCGCTCCTATTATAGAGAATGGGGGCCACGTGGCCTCGTCCATCCACCAAGCAGAAGATGTGTGAAGTTACTTTCATTGTTAATGCCATGTTGTTGATCTGATACTGAAGTAATACAGGAAGAAGAATTCTTAAAAACTGTTTTATAACTTTGTGTATTGTGTATATTGTACGACGATAACAGTGTGTTAAACTAGTAGCATGGAAACTCAGTTTTTTTTTTTTGTTTTTTTTTTGGGGGGGGGGGGGCGTCTTTCTATAGTCCGCCTCAGGCAGCAAAGAGGCTAGGTTCACCACTGCTGATGACTCATGAGTTATGAGTCACAGCCATTACAAAAGCATAATTAATTAATTAATTAGCCATTAATGCTACTAAATTTGTGGGGATAGAGAATGCACAAAAAGCAAATTAGATCGTAGACAGTAAAAAACACACAGAAGATAGTGTGATTATTATTGTGTTTCAATGAGGAGAAGAGATAAATTAGATTTAATTACAATTTACACATCATAAATTGATATAGAGAGATAGGTTTTAGGGAGCGATAGATTGATAGAGAGAGACAGGACTCAGTACTATTGTCAGTATGTTAGGTAGGGAGAGTAACAGTGAAATGGACAGTAGCCATTCCTGTCAGTATGCCTCCTGAAATCAATCACAAATTAACAATTTTTATGTAGATTCAGTCTGTATTCATGTGAAGTGAAAATTGACACATGACTGCACTCATTTTGCAGTGCAACAGCACTACCTATAATCACAGTTACCATATTTTGTGCATAAAGTCAACAATGCATTTTGAAACTGCTGTCTGCCTGCTGGTGGAGTATAGTAAACTAGCATTTATAGGGGGTTGTACGCCACCTTCTATCGCTTTGTCCAAGGGGCAATCTGAATGTAAAAGAAAATACCAGTGCCATAACATTTGCCAGTGAGAATATATAAGAACAACTATAGAAGTGGGGCCAATAAAAATAGAAGAATCAGTCTCTTTGTTCAAGTGGCAATTTCTTAAATTAATTTACATTTAATTTAAATCCTTCTGGTGTCTGCCTGCTGGTGGTGCATTTTCTGCATCAAATTAGCATTGATAGGGTGCTATATACATCCTTTCAGTCTTCTTGTCCAAGTGGCAATTTAAATCTAATTTTAATAAAGTTTGCTAATCTTTACATTATGGAATAATATTTTCATCCAGAGCCAATCAGAAGCACATCACAAAGTGTACATCTACCACAAGTGAGGAAACCATTAAGCTTATGAAAATGAATCAGACATGCATGCTTGAGGATTTTCACACATCTCCAGCTAATGCTAATGAATAGATCTGCTATTGCTGACAGTGGGCTTTGTCAGCAGGCAGTGGCATTTGTGTCATGGGTATGTTTGGACCTTATACCATGTAGCTTACTCTGCAGGATGCATGTATAGTGTGATACATTGGGCATTTATATAGGGGTTTTATATATGCCCTTGCTTTGTATTAACCATCAGTGCCCTCTGTATTTATACACTGCTATATACTTTATGCATGGGTGTATGTTGTCTCCCTCATATTTGTTTGTATTGCTTGGCCTCTGCCTCTCTCATGGGTTTTGTCGGCAGGCAGCGGCATTTATGTCATGGGTAGGTTTGGATCTTATACCATGTAGTTTACTTTGCAAAATACATGTATAGTGTGATACATTGGGTATTTATATAGGGGTTTTATATATGCACTTGCTCTTTACTAACCATTAGTACCCCTTGCATCTATATACTGCTATATATTTTATGCATGGTTGTATGTTATCTCCCTTATATATATTTATACTATTCAGCCTCTGCCTCTTTCGTGTTACATATGCTGACATAGGTATTTGTACTGTTGTTTCTGTCTTGTATTTTTATACTGTTTTTGTACTTCAATAAAATTCCTTTTGTATTTTTTATTATTTTGAGTGCTTTCTTACTTTTCTTTCTTGGATTATTGCTATTGCTGACAGTGGGGATAATGCCACTGCCAATGTTTGCATGTTCATATTCAGTGGCGTAACTAGGAATGGCTGGGCCCCAAGGCGAACATTTGACATGGGGCCCCCCCCGAAGCGCCGCCCCTAATCTCCCCGCATAAACCGCCACCCCAACCCCCTCTGCATAAACCACATTCCTGCACACACTATTATGCGCCATAGTGGCCCCTGCACACAGTATTATGCCCCATAGTGGCCCCTGCACACAGTATTATGCCCCCTAGTGGCCCCTGCGAACTGTACTATGCCCCATAGCGACCCCTGGACACAGTATTATGTCCCATAGTGGCCCCTGCACACAGTAGTATGCCCCATAGTGGCCCCTACACACAGTAGTATGCTCTATAGTGGCCCCTGCACACAGTATTATGCCCCATAGTGGACCACACATAAACGATTATTATACTCTGGGGTCTTTTCAGACCCCAGAGTATAATGATCGGAGACCCAGGGGAGGATACAAACATAAAAAACAATGCTTCTTACCTCTCCCTGGCTCCGCTACACTCCCGTGCGCTACTTCGGCCATCTTCAATGTTGGACCAGATCTGAGTGAGTGAGGCCGTCGCGACGCATAATGACGTCGGCTGATGACTGGGATGACACCAAACAGGCCCGAAGCCTGCGGAGCGTAGGAGAGGTGAGTTACAGTGTTTTTTATGTTCCCTCACCTCCCCTGAGCCCCCGATCGTTATACTCAGGAGTTTCAAAAGACCCCAGAGTATAACGATAGCAGTGTTTGTGGGTTTCGCGGTAGTGGCTGCCACAGGGCTACTCCGATATTTACGCCCCTGTTCATATTATTCCATACTCTACTGCCACTCCTTCAGTTACTATTATAACAGCTATATAGCTGGACTTTTTTTGCCTTGTCCAACATGTTCTAAACTGCTGGTGCTACTGTGTCTACTACTCCTAGACAGCTGCACATCTCCTACTTTGTTAATCATATTTTTAACATTTAAAATGTTTCTTTCAAATAATATCAAACCTGATGCTACTCCAAAAAAAGGAATAATTTTGGACTGTTTGCAAAAGGCACGGTTTCTTCTTAAACCACTGTGTGTGTAAACAAAAAAGATATTTGGACCATGTTTTCATTTTATAAAGCATAAATCCATTGATGCAGTATATTTTTAAAAAAGCTGTTTGTTACAACTGGCTATCAATTTACTCTGATGCTAGGTTCACACCTGCGTTCAGGTTTCCGTTCTTCAGGTCCGCTTGGGGACCCGAAAACGGAAACCCAATCCACTTAAAAAGCGGTTACCCGCGG
The DNA here is from genome assembly GCA_947044405.1 of Leptodactylus fallax. Taxonomy (NCBI): domain Eukaryota; kingdom Metazoa; phylum Chordata; class Amphibia; order Anura; family Leptodactylidae; genus Leptodactylus; species Leptodactylus fallax. Next base: position 4,436,416 of record CAMRHE010000123.1, read on the forward strand.
AAACCTACGGACCTCATAGACTATAATGGGGCCCTCCGGGATTCCGACAGAAAAAATTTTCAAGCAGATTCGTGGACAGAATCCCCGAACGGAATCCAGGAGCAAGTGTGAACCTAGCCTTAGCTACATATATCACTTTAGCGAGCGTTACAACTGCTGTCTTGGCATTTAACAGCCTTAAAGTAGTTGGAAAGCTGTGTCATACATGACTTCTCAGGGCAATTTGAGCACTTTCAATTCGGAACAAACCGAATCTTCAGTCTGAATCGACTAAATACAAAACAAAATACATTTTGAAAAGTTTGTTCATCTCTATCCCTAAAATGCCTCCATTTTACTTTGAAAATACCCAAAGTCCTCATGCATATGATAAAATGCATTTTGGTTCATAATAAATATTTAATAGCAAACTGTTATTTGGAAAAGTTTTGAGCAATTGTGTTTTAGGTACTATATATTAGACCAAATGGTTAGACTTTCTTAACCACTGGGAGCATAATATATGAGTGTTGAGCAGTATACAAAACCAAATACATGTAGAATTACAGTGAATAGCTTAATAGATAATACTGGCTCTATGTTCAGAACCTACCTATGTATTACATATAGCCTAAAAATTCAGGTGTGTATTATGGTTTTTTTCTGCCTAGTAATTAATCCATAATTATGAAATTTGTAAAGCAGTATTGGATATTGCATTGTATGTGATGCCACATAAATAAAACTGGTCATCAGGTGTCAAACTGACAACACTTACAAACATACAGAAGCCCTATTAACTGTATCCTGTGTAGTACAAATCTACAAATACTTAACAATTTAACTTTCTTCCACCATGACAAAGATGTAGAAATAATTTGATATTCCTCCCCAGTACTTAGCATCTGTGCTATGATGCAGAGAGATGGCTCATAGCTTTATTTGCATGTCCACCATTACAGCAACTAAAAGCTGATCACAAATGTACAACCTGTTTTTTTTTGTTTTTTTTCATTAACATTTTATTGGATTTTCAAACAATACCAATGAATATACATAGTTAAAGACAATGTGCATGACAAAACAATCATTAGCCAAACGATCAGTTGCGCTGGTGTATTACATACAACGGTTGACTAAGAACACAATAAAAAAAAAAAAAAAATGGAACGTGGGGGGTGGGGAAGAGACTATGAGTCCTTAGGGTGAAAGGCCAAGGGTCTCAGAAGGTATGTTAATTAAACAGGGGGTTCCCACAGGTGCGTCCAGGTATGATCTTTAGAGAAATCATACCATGGCACCCAAATAGAGCTAAACTTCTGGTGGGTGCGAAGCTCTAAGTGGGAAAGTTCTTCCATCCGAGCTACTTGAGAGACTTTCCGTAGGAAGTGGGATATTGGAGGGGGGGATTCGGATGCCCAGTACAGAGGAATCATAGATTTGGCGATAGCCACAAGTTGAAGCCAAAGTCGTTTGTGGGACCTGGGCGGGAAGGTGGGCCACAGATTCAAGAATATGCCTACAGGGGTCAGAGGCTTGGTGTACAACCTTTTGTAGTCAATATAACATCAGTACTGTAAGATGTCCACCTACCAATGTCTATTGGCTGAGAGTCTGTCAGGTTGTGCTACAACATTACAGACAGTGTTTGAGCCGTACACACGTGTGTATTTCCTAGTCAAACACATGGCGGTGGCCATTTTCTCGTAGCAGCCATTTTTTTTTTGCCTGAAACAAGTCGCGAAAATTGAAAACCAAACAATTTGGAATATTCAGCAACAACCTTGCTTGTTATGAAGTGGTTCGCCTATCTCTTAATTTACAGAAAAAATTTACACAGAACATACACAAATGTTACCATATCTAGTCTTCAAATATATCAAAAGCAATGTTGATAAACTGACAGCATAATATAGGCAACATTTAATTATGCACTACTTATCTAGCTGGAGCTGCATTTGACAGCAAATATGTACACCATTTAGGCATACTGGTCCCGTCAGATAAGGCAATTCAATGTTAAAGCTACTTTACATTCATAAGAAGCAGGTTCCAGAGCATAAATCACAGGAACCAGTGATTACTAATATCTGAGAATGCAAATTGCAAACGCATTTTATAGAAAACAATGAAGAAGGCTTATCAAGGCTTATGTTTATGTTACTCACACCAAGCAGAGGTATCTGATTATATTTGCGTCTGGTAAACATCTTAGAAATAAAAATAAAAAAATTAGAAAATAGCACTGTTACCATGGAACACAACCTCAAAATGTAATGATATTATCAACATATAGAAGGAACTAAATTTGTTCAAAATCATATAGGTTCAAAAGCATATTTTTTGCAAGTTGACAATTTTTATGAAAATTACTCCATAAACTGTTAAGGGAATAACACAAAGTTTCAAGGTCCTTTTTTCATGCTATATCACAAAGTTATTTTAGTTGTTTGTACTTCGTTTTCTCCTGACTGTCTTGCTAAAATGTTTGTTACTAAGGAAATTGCATTCTTCTGTTTCAGATATATGGAAGGTGTATCGGGTAGCTATACCTTTTCAGTACCTACAATTTACTCACTATGAAAAATTAGAAGTACTATGGAACTGGGTGCTACAATTGTTTGTATGGTTTCCGCCACCAGTTTTTCTGAATCTACCTGTAAGTTTTTATCTTATAGGCCATTGATATCTATAGTTGAAGTCCTATGTTTACATATTCCTTAGCCACATTTATTAAAACTCAGTCTTGCACAATTCCTGAAATTTCATCCCCATCCACATTCCCTCTGTTAGGTCAGCTAGGATCACTACAATATTTGAAGAATGTGAAATGTCAAAATATTACTAGATACAATGATTTATTTCAGCTTTTATATATTTTTTTTATCTCTTTGCAAGTGGGTCAGAAGTTTACAAACACCAAGTTGATTGTGTCTTTAAATAGCTTGGAAAATTCCAGGAAGTTATGTCATGGCTTTAGAAGCTTCTGAAAGGCTAGTTGACATCATTTGAGTTTTTGAAGCTGTACCTGTAGCAGTATTTTAAGACCTAGTGTCAAGTATTACTTGCCTTTTTGCTTGACATCATGAGAAAATCAAAAGAAGTCAAGCTAAGACATCAGAAAAAAAAAATTCGGTAAACTCTCTTGCCATTCTCTGGGAAGCCCATAAGGCGGTCATGAGAGGACATTGTATCGCATTGGCTTCTAGGCTTAAAAGGGACAGACAGGCCCAGGAACAGCTTCTCCAAGCTCGTATTCGGTCCCTTATGACAACTTTGGCAGCACATCCATCCCTGGGGGTTCTTCGCCGTTTGGTTTTGGCACGGGCTGACCTCCGTGATTTGGAGACCCGCCATGTGTAACGACTTCTCCTTTATACTCGCCAGAGGTTCTTTGAACGAGGTAATAAGTCTCACACCCTCCTGGCAAGAACCCTCAGGGATCATCAGGCCTCCTCCACACCACACTCTGTCCGTGACTCCACGGGTATCCTTCAACACCACCCTGACGCTCTGGCGCTGGCGTTCCACTCTTACTATTCTAAGCTGTATAACTTACCCCCCCCCCCGCGAGCACTACCCCCTGGGGATGACTCAACACTGCTAGAAGACTATTTAAAGGATTGTTGTCTCCCACGCCTGCCTCCTGAGGCCTTGACTTCCCTAAACACTCCCATCACCAGGGAGGAACTAGAGGGGGTCCTGAGGGACCTCCCAAATGGGAAAGCCCCGGGCCCAGATGGGTTCACTTACAATTATTATAAGGTTTTCCAGGGTGAACTTTCTGCTCATCTATTGTCCCTCTTCAATTCCTTCCTCTTAGGCTCCCCCATACCCCCGACTATGCTCTCCTCACTGCTCACATTGGTCCCTAAACCGGGTAAGGACTTGCAGGACTGTGTTAATTATCGACCGATTGCTTTGCTGAACGCGGACCTGAAACTCTTTACCAAACTCCTAGCCAATAGGTTAAATGCTTGGCTCCCTCTGCTTGTCCATAAGGACCAGGTGGGATTCATCCCCTGTCGTCAGGGTGGTGACAACACCAGGAGGACTGTGGATTTGGTGGAGGTGGCCAATCATTATTCTACCCCGGCCCTTCTCTTGAGTCTGGACGCTGAAAAGGCTTCCGTCCGCATAGATTGGTCGTTTATGCATGCTACGCTTAAGGCGTTTGGGCTCACGGGACCTTTCCTCACAGCTATCCAGGCCCTCTACTCCCTACCCACAGCAGCAATCAAGCTTCCCCATGCATCCTCGCCCTTCTTCCCTATTCGAAATGGCACTAGGCAGGGTTGCCCCCTGTCTCCCATCATATTTGCCCTCTGCATTGAACCGCTGGCAGCCAAGATTAGGCGAGACCCTAATATCAAGGGGATCATGGTCCAGGATAAGGAATTTAAGGTCTCTCTTTTCGCAGATGATGTACTCCTCACTCTCACCTCCCCTCATACTACCCTTCCAAACTTGTTGCGCTTGCTGGAGACCTATAGCGATCTCTCAGGATACAAGGTGAACCCTGCAAAGACTGAGGCACTCCCACTCAACATTCCACAGGACCTTCTCCTTCTCCTCCGCAGTAATTACGATTTCCAGTGGCGGGAGTCCTCTATCCGCTACCTGGGAGTCCATATATCCACCTCCTACGCGACCCTCTATTCGGCAAACTACCCGCGGTTGTTTCGTGAGTTAAGAGCCCTATTGGACAAATGGCAACCCTTACCCATCTCCCTTTTAGGGAGAATTGCCGCGGTCAAGATGACTCTCCTTCCGAAGCTACTGTATTTTTTCGAGACACTCCCGGTTGCGATTCCCCGGGGAGAATTACGGAACCTGCAGAAAGCTATTTTTCAGTTTATCTGGCAGGCAAAACGACACCGAATACCCAGATCTGTTATGCTGGCGGATAGGGGGTCTGGGGGTATGGCTGTCCCACATCTGCTACATTACTATTGGGCGACCCACTTGCGCCATATCCCACTTTGGGCGGCTATGCCAGCATATACTAGATGGGTGCAGATAGAGAAGCTCTGGCTGGCTCCCATGCATCCTAACGCGCTTCTGTGGGTTGGCTCTCCCCCCGCTCCCCCTGCCTCGTACCTGCTGGGCCCTATTCGGTTTACTAGATCTATTTGGTCTGCCTGTCGAACTAGATTCTCCCTGATGTCCCAGCACTCATCTATGGTCTCCATATTATACAACCACCTTCTCCCGGAAAGCCTGACCTCTGCCATGACTAAGGTGTGGTCTAAAGCTGGTCTTTACCGGATTGCGGACATGGTTGATCCTGGAACCTTGGAACTCAGGTCCTTTGCCTACCTTATAGCTAACCAAAACCTGCCAGGTACTGAATGGTTCCATTATTTACAGGTGGTTCACTTTGTCCGCTCCCTCCATGGGTCCCTTAAAGTGTCACTGCCCACCGCTTTTGAAAAGATTTGCCGTGCAGGTACGTCCACTAGGGGCCTTATATCCTCTATTTACCAACTTCTTACCTCACAAACTACAGGCTCCCCAGTTACCCATCGCTATATGCTTAAATGGGAGGAGGCGGTGGGTAGACCCATCTCCCAGGAACAGTGGCGGATTGTATGGTCTCGGGCCCAGAAATCATCTCAGTGCATTACATTTCAGGAAGCGCAGTATAAGTTGTTGATGCATTGGTATCATACCCCGGCTCTCCTCCATGCTTTAAATCCATTGGTTCCCCCATGGTGCTGGCGCTGTGGAGCTGCGGTGGGTACCCTGCACCACATCTTTTGGACGTGCCCTCTCATCCTAGGTTTCTGGAGGGAGGTCAGGACTTTGGCGACTGCTCTCTTTTTGCAAGAGGTCCCTCTTGACCCTCTGGTCTATCTCCTGAACCTTCCCCCCAGGCACCTGAGCAATAAGTCATCCAGGCTTTTCTTGCACCTTTGTACTGCAGCTAAAATTCTTATAGCTAGAAACTGGAAGAAAGTGAGTCCCCCATCTGGTCTTGAACTTGTGGCTAGAGTGAAGGATGTGAGGAGTCTTGAATGCCTGACCGCGGGCCTAAACAACTCACAGGAGGCCTTTGGGGCTATCTGGGCGCCCTGGGATATGTATTGTACATCACAGGGTTTCTGATCTCTAGTCCTCTTCTCCCCTCCCCTCCTTTCCTCTGCTTCTACCCTTGTCTTCTTAATCCCTTCATCCCTCCCCTCCCTTGTTTACTGTCTAATTTGAATGCATATTCCTTAAGGGAGAAGAGGCAGATAGCCTCTACCTACCTCATTGTTTTCTGCTTGTTTGATCTTTTTTTCTCTTTATACCTTGTTAATGAAAAATTTTTTCAATAAAAATTACAGTTAAATAAAAAAGAAAAAAAAATTGTGGACATCTGCAAGTCTAGTATATCCTTGGGAACATTCTCCATGCACCTGAAAGTACCAAATTTATCTGTTCAAATGTTATTTTGCAAGTTTAGACACCACAGGCCCACATAGTCATCATATCATTCAAGAAGGAGATGTGCTCTGTCTCAAAAAGGTGACCCTACTTTGTTGTGAAAAATACTAATCAATCCAAGAATAACAGTAAACAAACTTGTGACAAACTAGATTACTGCATTTGGGGACAATTGGGTTATTGCTTTGGTAGCAATATCCTCCGGTCTAATGAAACCAAAAAGAAACAGTATGGCCATAGTGACCACTGGTATTTATTGAGAAAAAAGTAGGAGATTTTGCCACCTGAAGAACACCATCCCAATTGTGAAGCACTGGGGTGGCAGCATCATCTTGCGGGGGGTGCTTTGGTGCAGGAGGGAATGATCCACCTTACAAAATAGATAGCAATATGAAGGAGAATTGGGTGTAGATACTGAAGCAACATCTCAAGATATCATCTAGGAAGATAACATTTGCACATAAATGGTCCTTCTAAACGGACAATGATCCCAAGCATACTTCCAAAGTTCTGGCATAATGGCTTAAGGAGAACAAAGTGAAGGTAATGGACTGGCCATCACAAAGGACTGACCTAAAGAGGCCTACAAATCTGACTCCAGAAATACCAGTTATGTCAGAAGGAGCAGAGCTGGTTTTAGATAAAGTGTGGCCCCAAATGCTGTACCTAGAAAGTGCCTCTATTGTCCTTACCTGGACTGCTCTGGACTGCCTACGAGTCAACCCTGGAGATTAGAGCTGAGAGAAACAGATGGAGCTGTGGCTCCAACTGGGTGGGTCAGAATGGTTACAAAGCTCCATCTTTTTGGCTAGCTGAGTCATGACATGACTAGTCACAGCAGTGACGACCATGCTGCCTAGCTGTCTTTATGTCTCTGTGTTTAGTGACTGATCAATGGACACGAATATAAGAGTACTGTGCAGTAAGAGAACTTTTATCACAAACCATTGTATTATTATAGTCCAGAGATGGCAGGACCACAAGAGCTTGCTTGCATGCTTCATAATGTGATTAAAAAATAATCTCTAGAGATTGCCGACATTCCCTTACTAAATCTATAGTACAAAAGAGGATGTCCACATGGGACAGTATATCAGCAGTAGATTTTTCCAAATTCTTCCATGGTAAAAAAACAAACAAAAAAAAAACACCTAAAATTGTGTATTTCTTCCTGCAGAATCACCACTGCTTTCATCCTTGCATTAGGCGACATGTACAGATGGGGCATGGATGTGCCTCCATGGCCCCATTCATTGAGGTCAGTGAGCATGGGCTGCAAAACAGACAAGAATAGGATCGGTCCTGAGTTTTGCTGCCAGTCGCATACACTGTCGTGTGTATGTGGCCACAGAAATGAATGGGTCAGTGTACTAGCTGTGAAAAACACAACTCGCACACTGACAGTGCACACAGTTGTCTGCATGAGGCCTTACAGAGTAAAAGCTGCAGTGAAAACCCCGCAGCATAAAATGACATACTTGGGGTTATTTATGATTTGCCACTTTTTTGCTGCACATGCGCCTTTTTTTTAGACTGGTTTTACCGTGGTGTCTATTTATGATGTAGGAACATCTCCTTGTTAAATATTGTGCACGTTAGTTAGTTTAGATGCCCCTTTATATGCACTTTGCCCCTTTTTTGATTAAAAAAAAAAAAGGCACAATTGCCCCTTTTTAATGTTGTCTGACCGGACAGACCCTTTTACTCTGCCCATGTACTGGAGTGCATTTGTGCTTTTTTTGACTCTTTTAAAAAATGTGCACGTCATGAATACAGTGTAAATAGGATCTCAATTTAAACCACACCCCCTTTTCCCAACAAACAGCAAAGTGACGAGGGCAGCTTAACATCTTGAAAAAAAGGCGTAATGCTTCATAAATAAAGCACAGGGCAGAAAAAGATCACAAAAAGGCGCAATTTATGCCAAAAAAGAAGCAAGTAGCTAAATAAATGTGTAATTTTAGCTGCGAAATTGTGAGCATTTTTCTATATATTTAATAGGGCAATTTTTTATACAATGTTTTCTAGCTGCATTTCGCTACATGGGGTCTTAGCCTGAGGCTGGATTTACACTAGGTTACACAGCACTATTTTTTTCCCGAAGAACTGCATGCTGTGTATAAGTGCAGTTATAAGTAGCCTACAGTACTATATATGTCACTTGTATGATAATGACTAGTACATTATGACATTCCCATGTAATGGCCGTTACCATACAGATGAATTATAAACACATATACAATATAAACCACACGCAGTTCTTCAGCAGAAAAAGTGCTGTGTAAACCCAGTCTTATACCATCTCAATATATCATGTAGTATACTATAAAACATCATTTTATAAATCATTATGTATACATTCTTATACATTATGCATACATAAGAACATATAGATATACTGTATATACCGGTATATATACTATAAAATTATATTTTATAGTATAAAACATAGTATAATAGTTATGTTATTAATAATAATATATAGTATAATATTTAATGTGTATAATGTGTAAAGTTGTGTACTGTGTGTGTCTGATACACTGTACACAGTGCAAGTTTATATACAGGTATAATATCTATCATATATACACTACCATTCAAAAGTTTAGGGTCACTTAGAAATTTCCTTATTTTTGAAAGAAAAGCAGTTTTTTCAATGAAGATAACATTAAATGAATCAGAAATACACTTTATACATTGTTAATGCAGTAAATGACTATTCTAGCTGCAAACATCTGGTTTTTAATGCAATATCTACATAGGTGTATAGAGGCCCATTTCTAGCAACCATCACTCCAGTGTTCTAATGGTACAATGTGTTTGCTAACTGAGTAAGAAGGCTAATGGATGTTTAGAAAACCCTTGAAAAACCTTGTGCAAGTATGCTAGCACAGCTGAAAACAGTTTTGCTGGTTAGAGAAGCTATAAAACTGACGTTCCTTTGAGCTAGTTGAGAATCTGGAGCTTTACATTTGTTGGTTCAATTAAACTCTCAAAATGGCAAGAAAAAGAGAACTTTTGTGTGAAACTCAACAGTCAATTCTTGTTCTTAGAAATGAAAGATATTACATGCAAGAAATTGCCAAGAAACTGAAGATTTCCTACAACGGTGTGTACTACTGCCTTCAGAGGACAGCACAAACAGGCTCTAACCAGAGTAGAAAGAGAAGTGGGAGGCCCCGCTGCACAACTGGGCAACAAGACAAGTACATTAGAGTCTCTAGTTTGAGAAATTGATGCTTCACAGGTCCTCAACTGGCAGCTTCATTAAATAGTACCCGCAAAACGCCAGTGTCAACGTCTACAGTGAAGAGGCGACTCAGGGATGCTGGCCTTCAGGGCAGAGTGGTCAAGAAAAAGCCATATCCAAGACTGGCTAATAAAAGGAAAAGATTAATATGGGCAAAAGAACACAGACATTGGACAGAGGAAGATTGGAAAAAAATTGTAATGGACAGACGAATCGAAGTTTGAGGTGTTTGGATCACACAGAAGAACATTTGTGAGACGTAGAACAACTGAAAAGATGCTGGAAGAGTGCCTGACGCCATCTATCAAGCATGGTGGAGGTAATGTGATCTGGGGTTGCTTTGGTGCAGGTAAAGTGGGAGATTTGTACAAGGTAAAAGGGATTTTGAATAACGAAGGCTATCACTCCATTTTGCAACGCCATGCCATACCCTGTGGACAGCGCTTGATTGGAGCCAATTTCATCCTACAACAGGACAGTGACCCAAAGCACACCTCCAAATTACGCAAGAACTATTTAGGGAAGAAGCAGGCAGCTGGTATTCTATCTGTAATGGAGTGGCCAGCGCAGTCACCAGATCTCAACCCCATTGAGCTGTTGTGGGAGCAACTTGACCGTATGGTACACAAAAAGTGCCCATCAAGCCAATCCAACTTGTGAGAGGGGCTTCTGGAAGCATGGGGTGAAATTTCTCCAGATTACCTCAGCAAATTAACAGCTAGAATGCCAAAGGTCTGCAATGCTGTAATTGCTGCAAATGGAGCATTCTTTGACAAAAGCAAAGTTTGAAGGAGAAAATTATTATTTCAAATAAAAATCATTATTTCTAACCTTGTCAATGTCTTGACTATATTTTCTAATCATTTTTCAACTCATTTGATAAATAAAAGTGTGAGTTTTTATGGAAAACACAAAATTGTCTGGGTGACCCCAAACTTTTGAACGGTAGTGTGTGTGTATATATATATATATATATATATACATACAGTACAGACCAAAAGTTTGGACACACCTTCTCATTCCAAGAGTTTTCTGTATTTTCATGACTAGAAAAATTGTAGATTCACACTGAAGGCATCAAAACTATGAATTAACACATGTGGAATTATATACTTAACAAAAAAGTGTGAAACAACTGAAAATATGTCTTATATTCTAGGTTCTTCAAAGTAGCCACCTTTTGCTTTGATTACTGCTTTGCACACTCTTGGCATTCTCTTGATGAGCTTCAAGATGTAGTCACCTGAAATGGTTTTCACTTCACAGGTGTGCCCTGTCAGGTTTAATAAGTGGGATTTCTTGCCTTATAAATGGGGTTGGGACCATCAGTTGTGTCGCTCAGAAGTCAGGTTGATACACAGCTGATAGTCCTACTGAATGGAGTGTTAGAATTTGTATTATGGCAAAAAAAAGCAGCTAAGTAAAGAAAAATGAGTGGCCATCATTACTTTAAGAAATGAAGGTCAGTCAGTCAGTCCGAAAAATTGGGAAAACTTTGAAAGTGTCCCCAAGTGCAGTGGCCAAAATCATCAAGCGCTACAAAGAAACTGGCCCACATGAGGACCGCCCCAGGAAAGGAAGACCAAGAGTCACCTCTTCTGCAGAGGATAAGTTCATCCGAGTCACCAGCCTCAGAAATCACAGGTTAACAGCAGCTCAGATTAGAGACCAGGTCAATGCCACACAGAGTTCTAGCAGCAGACACATCTCTACAACAACTGTTAAGAGGAGACTGTGTGCAGCAGGCCTTCATGGTAAAATAGCTGCTAGGAAACCACTGCTAAGGACAGGCAACAAGCAGAAGAGACTTGTTTGGGCTAAAGAACACAAGGAATGGACATTAGACTTGTGGAAATCTGTGCTTTGGTCTGATGAGTCCAAATTTGAGATCTTTGGTTTCAACCACCGTGTCTTTGTGCGACGCAGAAAAGGTGAACGAATGGACTCTACATGCCTGGTTCCCACCGTGAAGCATTGAGGAGGAGGTGTGATGGTGTGGGGGTGCTTTGCTGGTGACACTGTTGGGGATTTATTCAAAATTGAAGGAATACTGAAGCAGCATGGTTACCACAGCATCTTGTAGCGGCATGCTATTCCATCCGGTTTGCGTTTAGTTGGACCATCATTTATTTTTCAACAGGACAATGACCCCAAACACACCTCCAGACTGTGTAAGGGCTATTTGACCAAGAAGGAGAGTGATGGGGTGCTACGCCAGATGACCTGGCCTCCACAGTCACCAGACCTGAACCCAATCGAGTTGGTTTGGGGTGAGCTGGACCGCAGAGTGAAGGCAAAAGGGCCAACAAGTGCTAAGCATCTCTGGTAACTCCTTCAACACTGTTGGAAGACCATTTCAGGTGACTACCTCTTGAAGCTCATCAAGAGAATGCCAAGAGTGTGCAAAGCAGTAATCAAAGAAAAAGGTGACTACTTTGAAGAACCTAGAATATAAGACAAATTTTCAGTTGTTTCACACTTTTTTGTTAAGTATATAATTCCACATGTGTTAATTCATAGTTTTGATGCCTTCAGTGTAAATCTACAATTTTTATAGTCATGAAAATACAGAAAACTCTTGGAATGAGAACGTGTGTCCAAACTTTTGGTCTGTACTGTATATATACATATATATATAGTATAAACATGCACTGTATACAGTATATCAGACTCACACAGTACACAACTTTACACATTATACACATTACACCCAAGTACACATACTTTTTTGCAGTTGTGCTAGATGGAGTAGAATAATTCAGTAGCTGGAGGTCTGGCAGGAGGGCTGCAGACGTTAAGGTGGCACCAGCAGATGCAGTAGCGAAGTGCAGTTACTTTCCAAATAGCTATTAGCTGATATACAGGCTGCTGCTCTTGCTCTCTTCTCCCAATCTAAGAGCTGCATAGCAGAGTGCCTTCATTGGGGTTAATATCCCACTAGCAGGGGGCCCCTTTGGGCTGAGAGCCCTGGACAATTGCCCAGTTTGCACTTAATGTTTGTGAGAAAAATTGTGCTTCATAATGGTACCATTAAATATTCTGTACAATGTACTGGGAAGCTGGAAAAAAAAAATCAAAATGAGATTGGAGAAAAAGTGCATTTGTTTTTATGGTGTTCACCGTGCAGCCAAAATAACATGTCACCTGTATTCTATGTTTCGGTATGATTCCAGGGATACTAAATTTATATAGTTTTATTTATATTTTAACCCCGTAAAAAAATCCAAAACTTTGCAAAAAAATTTTTTTTCTTAGAGTCACCATATTCTGACACTTGTAACTTTTTTATATTTCTGTGTATGGAAATGCATAGGGCATCTTCTTTTGTTTGTAGGGCCAGATGTACTCATCAGTTTTTGTTCAAATTTTTGTCAGAGGTGAAACAGTGAAAGAATGACGCTTTGGCACTTTTAATTTTTTTTTCCAACTATACCATACAGCAAAAGTATTTTTAGAAGTTAGTAGACCAGGCATTATTGGACACAGGGATATCTAATGTGTATGTGTTTTAAAGTCATTTTTTTACTTTTATATATATATTCTAGGGAAAAAGGGGGATTATTTTTTTAATATTTTTTTTTACTTTTTTTCTTTTATATAGTGTATGTATTAGAAACTCAGGGGATCTGATCACTAATGCAATGCATTTCAAAGCTAATGTTTTGCAAAATACAGGCACTTATATTACAGGCTACATAGAGCAGCTTGTAATAGAAGTATATGCTAGACTAGCCTGGGAGCCTTCAATAGGCTCCCGGCTGTCATGGCAACGGATTTCCAGCAACAAATTTAGTTCCAGACACCAATAATCCTCCCCACAATGGCAGCGCCGATGTGCTGCCAGGACAATGTGGGCACTGATCGCAGGTATTACAATATAATACAAGTATAATACAATATAGACCTGATGGCTATGGCGACTGCTCCGCTACTGAGCGGCCTCCATTTCTAAATACTAGACATAATAGTGATAGTATGGCAAATGTCGGGAAGGGATTAAAGGGGATATCCAACTTACAAAAATTAACTGCTAATACAGCAGTGCTAAATACTCACTGTTCCCTTGGGCACCTTTTGCTTGGCTTTATTTTATTTGCTGCATCTTGTAACACTGTTATTTACATGCAGTGAATCTGTGAAAAAAAATAAATTTCCCATGATTAATTTTCCTGCTCTCAATCTCTGTGTACCCTTCCCTTCTCTATGCTCCCCTTAAGAAATTGCAGGACACACACATTGTCTGTGTAAACTCCCTCCTCCCTCCTTTTGTCTGCATTGTGTCAGATTTCTTCTTCAGTCTTGAATATACATAGCTCACCAGGTAATAAATAACTCCCACATACAAGAGGTCAGTATGAGTGGCTTTAAGCAGCAATGAGGTCACGCACTGCTGTGACGTTTCGTTTGCAAGCCAAATTTCTAACAGGGAGGGGTTTGTTGGTTTGTTAGCCAAACGTCACAGCTGTGGTCAATGACCTGAAAATAAAGAAGATAAATGGTGATGATTTTAAACTGAATATATATTAGTAAGTGTTTTGTATTGATACATCCTGTTATTTGACCCATATTTTTTTAAAAAAAGGATATCCCCTTTAAAGTCAATGAGATTGCACTTGTGAGTCTGAGTCACAACCCTGTTGACTTCCCTTATTCCATGATGGTGTACATAGAGATGTGTGAACCATTTCCTCATTCCTACTTCACACTTCTTGTATAGGGACCATAGTTATGCTTAGAAAGGCATCATTCCTAAAAAAAAAAATTGTGCATGTGCAGAAAATATCCACACTCTCTGCCTGGTAAAGTAGGGACAGTGTTTTTTTCAAGATGTGCTTCATTTTTCCAACTGTGAACATAGAGCTGATGTGCCTTGCCAAAAATTTCGATTTTTGTCTGATCTGTCCATAGGACATTCTCCCAGAAGCTTTGTGGCTTGTCAACATGTAGTTTTTCTTTCATTAAATGAAGGGTACAAACAATTTTGTCCACGTGTGTATGCTCTGGAAATAGCCTGTAACATTGTATTTTAATTGGTTATGGATATTCTCAGTATACCAGGTTAGAACATTTCAATTATTTGGATTTCTGCCTTATATTTACTCTAGGATCCAAATGAGTATTTAAATTACAGACTAATATATGCTTTAAGAATTTCTAAGTACTGTACTTAACTTATGCTTTTTAGCAGCCACAAAAAATCTTAAATTAAAATGCCACAGAACTGTATTTTGTTATAGTATATTGGTAAGTAAAAGCTACATTCTTGCAAATGAAGACAAATAATTTTATTACTCTTAGCAAGCTCAACAAGAATACATACAAAATTGATTTAAATGGCTCAATAATGTCTCTTTAGAGCCAGATAGCTCAAAAGAGAAATGCAGAGACAAGATAATGAAATAATTAAAATGTAAACATACTGAACATTTAATGAGTTTAAGGAAATCCAGAAGAGAACTATGTGAAGTCGATATTGGGAAAAAAAATATTATGCCAACATTACATACTGTATGCTTAATTTATGGCAAAAATGTAACAATAATGGATTGTAAAAATCAAGCTCTACAATATGAAATTGTAAAAATTCAGCAAAGATTGTATGATACTGTATTACATTATACCTATCTATAAATGTCTATAAAGTGGCAAGGGTAATTGAAGTATTCTGAGGCAAATAATGGGTTGAGTTTGATATTGTAGGTATGTCAGTTTACTGAATCTTAGTTGCAAACAACCTAATCAGACATTTGATGCATGAACAATTATGCTATGTCTTTCATGGAGGTTTCACATGGCAGGAAACCTCCACCCATGAGGCGAGAATTAGTTATGGAAGTTAGAATTGTCAATTATGATATAATTGTCAACTATAAAATATTCCTTACTTGACTTTTTGTATCTTACTAGTATTTTTAAGGGAAATCTGTCATCCAGATCATCACATTTTTTTCTGCAGTCCTTTCATTTAGGTTCTGCTGAGTTTTTCTCAG
This sequence comes from Leptodactylus fallax, assembly GCA_947044405.1. Taxonomy (NCBI): domain Eukaryota; kingdom Metazoa; phylum Chordata; class Amphibia; order Anura; family Leptodactylidae; genus Leptodactylus; species Leptodactylus fallax. Next base: position 4,452,064 of record CAMRHE010000123.1, read on the forward strand.
CAGATTATTTTCCCTTATTAAACCTATAGGGAAAATGTCAGTGTTTCCGGTGGTATAATATGCTGCGATTTTCAAAAACACACATGTTTTAGAAAATGCAGCTTTTCCACAGCTGTTTTTTTTTCTGCAATGTGTAGATACTTTGAAGGTATTGTAAAACACAGCAATTTTTTTCTGCGGCATTTCTGCAGCAGCAAAAACGCTGCATTTTCGCAACCTGGGGCTTTAGCCTAAAAGTAATTTTCAGTGTCTTTAATGTGAACTGCTCTAATTGGCTCATCCATTGCACACCAATGCTTTCTAGAACAAAGACTATAAAATTACTACACATTTTTTACAGTCTGCAGAAAAAAAATATTTACACACATAAACAGTACTTCACAAAGGTTTTAGGCAGGTGTGAAATAAATCCCGCAAAGTAATAATGTTTTAATAGTTTATTTTTGGCAGTTAAAATTAAGTGAAGGAACAAAGGAGAAATCTAAATCAAATCAATATTTAGTGTAGCCAACCTTTTCTTTCAAGACAGAATTAATTCTTCAAGGTACACTTGCATAAAGTTTTTGAAAGAACTCAGGAAGGAAGGTGTGCCAGACATCTTGGAGAACTAACCACAGATCTTCTATGGATGTAGCCTTGCTCAAATCCTTCTCTCTTCATATAATTCCAAACAGACTCAATGATATTGAAATGAGGGCTCTGTGCGGGCCAAGCAATCACTTCCAGGACTCCTCCTAAAAAAGGGTGGTCACACAAAATATTGACTTGATTTAGATTTCTGATTCAGTTACTATTTTATTAATTGGCTATAATAAATTATGAGCAATTATATTTTTTAAAGCATTCTTACTTTGCAGAATTTTTTCCACACCTGCCTATAACTTTGGCATAGTACTGTAGCTTCAAATGTTGAACAAATTTTTTTTGTTTGTTTTTTAAGAGATATATGATCATGTATATTCTTGCTGTAGATGACTCTGTGTAAATCTTGTTTGCATAATATTCTTTGTATAAATGGTGCAAAAGTACCTCCATGACAGATTCTCTTTAGGGTTTCACTGGCTATTCATGCATTGTATGGTATATTATTTAACATTTTCTTTAAGATGTGAAAACAGTGAGCAATTGTACCGTAATTGTGACAATTATTGTATGCAACTAAACAGTGTTCCTTTTTTATGGCAAAAAGAAAAACAAGTAGAAATAAAGACATCTGTGTAATTGATATGTGTTCTAATTAGTGGGTGGTAGGGTTTCCTAAATAACCTTCACCTCATTTCTTCTACAAAAGGCACCAACAAACACTTCAAATAAATAAGCTGTAATTTTCTGCAATTATTATAAGTAGTACACCTGGCATTATCAGGAGCTTCTTGATGAAAAATCACATATTTTACAAGGCTAAAAAGTAGTTATTTGAATAGGACTTTGTATAAATTTGTATTCTTTTGTATTATTTTCAGTTTATTTTGATGGAGGTGTAGAGAGACACAGATGTGGGCGTCAGCATTTTGCATGTCACAGTCCCCAAGAAGTTGCCTCCTTAAAGGGGTATTCCCATGAACATAATCATATCTATATTTGTAGATAATTAAAAGTTGAACATTTTTGCAAATATAAATAGTTAAAAATTCTGCAGAGTTTTAAAGATTTTCTCTAACCATCTTAGTGGTGACAGTCTGTTGTCTTGATCGGCTGCCAACGGATACGACCACAAATGCAGAAACTTTCTATGGTTTGGGACTTGTCAGGAACCCAGCCATGATTTTCTTATTGTAGCTGGGTTATCAGGCAGGGACACTACATGTATCAGAAGATATTCCGGCCACAATAAGGAAATCATGGCTGATTTTCTGACCTTAGAAAGGCCTGCATTAATGGTCGTATCCACTGGCAACCGATCAAGACAACTTGTGACCACAAGTTATTTAGATATAATCTTTAAAAGTCAACAACATGTTTAGTTACTTATATTTGCAAAAATATTTAAATTTTAATTATCTACAAATTTAAAAATATTTATGTTCATGGGAATACCCCTTTAAGTCATTGTAGGTTAATTTTGAAAATGTGTCACAGCAGGAGAGGCCAAATATGTAGACCTGGAACTGATGATAGCTTGCTGTTTCAAAAACCTACCAGACGAAAAATGAGGTGATAACTAGAGATGGGCAAACCTCTCAAGATTCATTTCATTTTGGGTTCGGGTGGTACGGATCCAAGATTTGTTCTCTGGTTAAACAACTTTAGAACAAAACACCTTAAATTGGCATAAAACATAGTGTATGACACTGTCAGGGCTCCTAGGAGACTATCTATCTAAGTTCTATTTCTCTAAGGAAAACACATTCAAACTTATGTCAAAGTGAAAGTGACATGTATGTCTATGGAAAAATGGATGGTAATCAGTGAATACAAACTCCTAGTTTAACTATACATTCCACTGGCACTCACTTTTATGTATTTAATATTTAAAACCCTCCAAAAACTACCCTTTTGGGGAAAAAGGTGCTTGCCCATGTTTTTTTTATTTTTGGACACATGATGGTTATATTGCAAAAACCAATGGTTGGTCTGGCTGAGTGGTGGCAGTACAGTATGGAATTGGACTGCAAGAGATGACAATTCTCAGGAAGTACTACAATCTAGCAGCTATTAGCAGTGCTACCAGAACCAGTGCTGATGTTGCCACCCACATTCTTATTGTTAGTACTTGAGCAAGTGTTTAAACGTACCCTCCTCTGTTCATGCTCCCGCATTACCCCACAGGATATGATGTTGTATCAGCCTAACTTTATATGTCCAGGCACCATCTGCACATTAAAGGACATGACTGGTGATGACTCATACAGCTTTATATATGTGTAATGACAGTAACCTCTATTACAAAATTGTCTGACTATTGTATAAGCAATGCTACCTCTGATGCCGCCCCTGCTACCTCATGTGTCACCCCCTCTACCTCATAGATTGTAAGCTCTTGCGAGCAGGGCCCTCAGTCCCAGTGTGTGAATTGACTATTTCTTTGTAATGTATCTTTTTTGTCTGTACTTGAAACTTAGGCTAAGGCTCCACGTAGCGGGCCACAGCAAAAAAGCACTGCTGAAAAAACCACAATGGTTTTTGGAAATCACAGCCTGCCCGCTGTGTGTATTTTTCTGCAAAGTGTGGATGGGATTTGCTAGAATCCAATACACCTTGCAGTGACTGTAAAATGCCACATTTTTTTCCGCTGTGTTTTACGCCACGTGGGGCCCCAGCCTAAGAACAGATGTTTTTCAGATTAGCAGCCTGCATCACACTGTTTATTGCTTGAGCAAAAAAAAACCCTTATGAAACTGATAATTTCAGATTAGAACAGATAGAATCAGTGTTTTGCCGTTAGCAATTATTATTGGCAAGGAAAGGCTTAAAGGGGTTGGCCATTTTCAGACCAATATTGAGAGACAAATCTTATTTTTTCTATAATAAAAAGTTGTACAATTTTCCAATGTACTTTCTGTATCAATTCCTCCCAGTTTTCTAGATCTCTGCTTGCTGTCATTCATTATGCTTACTTCCAGTGGATAAAATTTTCATCCTTGGTCATGTGATGAGCACACAGGTGCACAGCTCGTTAAAGTCACAGCACAATAATCAGATATGAGCCTGGTAATGAGCTATCACATGACCATGGACTGATTTTTATCCACTGGGAGTAAGCAAAATGAATGAAAGCAAGGAGATATCTAGAAAACCTTGAGGAATTGATACAGAAAGTATATTGGAAATTTGTACAACTTTTTATTATACAAACAATAAGATTTTTCTCCATGGATGATCCATCACAGCCCCTGTATTCTAAAGAAAGGGCAATGGGTCAAGGGCCTTCTCATTCGTATGGAGGGGGTCTTTACAGTGGCTACCAAGAGCCAGAACATGTTCCAGAACTTAAGAACTATGAGTTCAGCAGCGGCGTTCCTGCTGCTCCTGCGTGATTTATACGCCAGATTATGGATTTCTAGATTTTGACTTGTTAGTGTTTGTGTTATTTATGTTATGTTGTACAGTTGTTCACACAGTTTATTCTACATAAAAACTTATTTTTGAGTTATTTCTGTGTTTATCTTCATCTTGCTCAGTGTATTAATAGAGTGTGGTATGTGATTAATGTTTGTTGAGAGTGTACAAGTGTGGTATGTCACTTCTGACTGTATATATGCTATATGCTAGTGGGATGTTGGCGTTTGTGTGGGTGTATAAAAAAAAAAAAGGCAGCAAAACAAAGACAAACATATACAAACACACAAAACATTATCATTGTTGTAATAATTGCTTGAAAACACCCAAAAACACACACAGTTGTACAAAAATTTTAATCAATTGTCTATATAATGAGGTATTGGTTTGTATTTCTGCCATCAGTGCCAAAATGTAAAAAAATAAACAAAAAAAGGTAGTTTGGCAAAAAGCTTGCAAACCGAGTCACAGTTCCTCATTCTCTTGCAAGTTCCTACACTAAACTACAGATAATAACAGGAAAACTAAACTAAAAACAAACAAACAAACCAAACTATAATGAAACAGGCAAGAACAAAAATTAAATGTTCATGGACAGTTACAGTATCTACCTCCATGGATAGTTTCCATTTGCCACTGAACACTTCCCCTGGTGAGATGAAATAGTCAGCATAGAATTCCCGTATAGCCAGTCCTGTACTCCAGGTCTTCCATGCTGGGTGTGGTCTGGAGGAATGGATGAGGTAGGCATATACTGTTCCAGGTCACCATCAAATGTCATTAATCCGAATGCAGTTGTGCAGGATGACACAAGCTTGAGTCACCAAACATACATTATCCAGATCCATCTGAATGGAAGAATGTAACACCCGCCATTTGCTGCTCAGAATGCTAAAGGCACACTCCACATACTGCCTTGTTCTTGTGGAACGGTAATTGAATATTAGCCTCTGATCATCCAAACCACAGCGGGGGAATGGCCACATCAAATGGGGGACAGTCTAAAGCCTTCGTCTTCCACGATCATAAATGGTGCTGGTCTTCATGTAGATCCTGGCAGTTGCATTGGTGCTGGAAGGGCAAGCTGGTTGATCTGATACTGTTCACCAATTCTGGAAGCTCTGAATATGGCAGCATCAGCAGAACTTCCATAGGACCCAATATCCACAATTATAAACCGACAGTTATTGTCAGCCAAGGCTAACACCACCACCGGGAAATACTGTTTATAATTGTAGTAAAGGGACCCTGAGTGAAGCGGATACATAACACGAATGTATTTCCCATCCAAGGCACCCAAACAATTTGGAAACTGGCCAGTGTTATAGAAGCTATCAGTGATGTTAATCCAGTCTTCAGCTTTGGGCTGGGGAATCACCACAGCTTTCAGTCGCTGCCAAATCAGCTTGCAGGTCACCCGAACAACTTCAAAAATTGTAGAGCAACCCACAAGAAACTCATAGTGCAGTGAGGAAAATTAGTTTCCTGTTGCTAGGAATGTATAATAAAAAAACAAGAATTTTTTTTTTTTTTTAGCAATTAACACTATTCCTACTGTACCCTGATTACTTGGTGGCATGGGGCAAGGGGGAAAATCATTGCTCTTCCTTACCTGAGTCAGAACAAGCTGCTGCTCCACAGAAATACACCATCTCATGTTGGTTTCCTGGAAGGTGAGTCCAGGACGCAGTTCCTCCAGAAGACAATCAAAAGCTGGGACGGACATGCGACAGTAGTTCTGAAACTTATCTGGGTGCTGACACAAGTCCTGATACAGGGTGTGGAAGCTTCCTTTGAAGCCACGTTGTGAGACAACATCAAAAATCTCCTCTTTTTTTGCAGCTCTTCTTCCAGCATTGGTGCTTGCTGTCCGAAGTGCCGTGAGACCAGACATTAAAGGAAAATATCAATCGCAGGATCAAATTACATTTTTGCAGTGATAAACCACAAAAAATACAGCAAAATCAGCAGAGGACAATCACACAGCTCAACACAGAGCAAAAATACCAAGAAAAATGGCTGCCAAGCGATCAAGTGACCTTTTTTATAGGCAGGGACAGGGACAGGGGGCAGGGACAAGCTAGGGACATCATTAGATGTCACCATGTTTTTTTGTGGATCCGCAAACACAGATCACACACTGATGACATACTGTCAGTTTTTGCGGACATATGGCACTGATGCTGAAGACACACTCATGACACATGGGCCACAAAACTGAACACTGAATACTAGTTTGCGGACTGCAAAAAACACAGTTGTCTGCAACTAGGCTTAGAGAGGTAGAAATTGGATAGCCCTTGGAGTGTTGTACGCTATGTTTTAAGCCATTTTAAAGTGTGGTTCATACCAAACTTGTTCAAACTCAAACAAATCTTGGACCCAAGCCACCTGAACCCAAAACAAAACTTATCTTGAGAGATTTGCCTATCTCCATTCTCCACAATCCCAAAGAAGGAAAGTATCACTTAGCTTTGTTATTTTTTGTATGCCAGTGTGCCAGAGGTTCACTGTGTGGTGCCAGGTGTGCAGATGTGATTGTTATAAGTATATCCGTGTCTCGCATACCGAAGAGGTAGGTGATGCCATTTACTATTTGTATGGATGTGCAGATGTTGGGGTCACTTCACTCTTTTGCAGCCTAGTGTGATAGGTGAGTGTAGAAGCGGAGTCCCCCTTTTAAGGTCACATCTTGGGTCACAGGTGCCTGTGTGGCAGGGGGTTGTTCGGATCCCTGTTAGTGTTAAAAACTATTTATTGATTTCAGCGAGAGCTTTATAAATCCATGTACAGTGAGCTTTCAACTAGTGGCTGCTATATGTAGATTGTAAGCCCTTGCGGGCAGGGCCCTCTATCCCACTGTGCCAGTTGGTCACTGATAGTATTATCTGTTTTGTATATCTTGTGTACCGTATGTAAATCCTCAAATGTAAAGCACCATGGAATTAATGGTGCTACATAAATAAAAAAAAAATATATATAAAATATATATATAGCCAAAATTGTATACTTGAACTACACAGCTGTGTGACAATAACCCAGGGATTTAGAGCTCCATTTAGATCTATAACGATATATTCTGAAATTAGTCATCATGAAGGTTTTCACCATGTTGATTACATGATATACAGGAATATTTAAAGGGGTGCTGTATTCTCCATGTGAATAGAGTAGCGAGTTGTGCATACATTCTCTATGGGACTGCCAGAGAGAGTGATATATATATATATATATATATATATATATATATATATACACATATATATACAGTCATATGAAAAAGTTTGGGCACCCCTATTAATCTTAATCATTTTTAGTTCTAAATATTTGGGTGTTTGCAACAGCCATTTCAATTTGATATATCTAATAACTGATGGACACAGTAATATTTCAGGATTGAAATGAGGTTTATTGTACTAACAGAAAATGTGCAATATGCATTAAACCAAAATTTGACCGGTGCAAAAGTATGGGCACCTCAACAGAAAAGTGACATTAATATTTAGTAGATCCTCCTTTTGCAAAAATAACAGCCTCTAGTTGCTTCGTGTAGCTTTTAATCAGTTCCTGGATCCTGGATGAAGGTATTTTTGACCATTCCTCTTTACAAAACAATTCCAGTTCAGTTAAGTTTGATGGTCGCCGAGCATGGACAGCCCGCTTCAAATTATCCCACAGATGTTCAATGATATTCAGGTCTGGGGACTGGGATGGCCATTCCAGAACATTGTAATTGTTCCTCTGCATGAATGCCTGAATAGATTTGGAGCTGTGTTTTGGATCATTGTCTTGCTGAAATATCCATCCCCGGCGTAACTTCAAATTCGTTACTGATTCTTGTACATTATTCTCAAGAATCTGCTGATACTGAGTTGAATCCATGCGACCCTCAACTTTAACAAGATTCCCGGTGCCGGCATTGGCCACACAGCCCCAAAGCATGATGGAACCTCCACCAAATTTTACAGTGGGTAGCAAGTGTTTTTCTTGGAATGCTGTGTTTTTTTGACGCCATGCATAATGCCTTTTTGTATGACCAAACAACTCAATCTTTGTTTCATCAGTCCACAGGACCTTCTTCCAAAATGAAGCTGGCTTGTCCAAATGTGCTTTTGCATACCTCAGGCGACTCTGTTTGTGGCGTGCTTTCAGAAACGGCTTCTTTCGCATCACTCTCCCATACAGCTTCTCCTTGTGCAAAGTGTGCTGTATTGTTGACCGATGCACAGTGACACTATCTGCAGCAAGATGATGCTGCAGCTCTTTGGAGGTGGTCTGTGGATTGTCCTTGACTGTTCTCACCATTCTTCTTCTCTGCCTTTCTGATATTTTTCTTGGCCTGCCACTTCTGGGCTTAACAAGAACTGTCCCTGTGGTCTTCCATTTCCTTACTATGTTCCTCACAGTGGAAACTGACAGGTTAAATCTCTGAGACAACTTTTTGTATCCTTCCCCTGAACAACTATGTTGAACAATCTTTGTTTTCAGATCATTTGAGAGTTGTTTTGAGGAGCCCATGATGCCACTCTTCAGAGGAGATTCAAATAGGAGAACAACTTGCAATTGGCCACCTTAAATACCTTTTCTCATGATTGGATACACCTGGCTATGAAGTTCAAAGCTCAGTGAGGTTACAAAACCAATTTTGTGCTTCAGTAAGTCAGTAAAAAGTAGTTAGGAGTATTCAAATCAATAAAATGATAAGGGTACCCAAATTTTTGCACCGGTCAAATTTTGGTTTAATGCATATTGCACATTTTCTGTTAGTACAATAAACCTCATTTCAATCCTGAAATATTACTGTGTCCATCAGTTATTAGATATATCAAATTGAAATGGCTGTTGCAAAGACCCAAATATTTAGAACTAAAAATGATTAAGATTAATAGGGGTGCCCAAACTTTTTCATATGACTGTATATATATATATATATATATCAGATGTTTAAAAAAAACCTGAGTATTTCTTCTTACCATTATGATGAAATTGTGTTTGACTTCTACTAAATGGTAAATGCAATATTTTGTATTTCACAGATTTTGGTTCCATTCCACATGACACAATAGAGCAAATACAAATTAAATATGTCTTTGGAAGGTTTTTTTATTTACAGAAAATACATTCAGAGGCTTGTGTCAGTCTAAAGGAAATGATTGAAAGTGTAAATATCTGTTTATGTGACTTCACATTTTCTTGAAAGTATGCATCACCTCATATCTCTAAGATATCCTAAAATTGTTGTTGTTTGTGAAATAACCTAGGATTGTACTGTTATGTGACAGAAAATAAATTTTCCTAGCACATTCTTATTGTGCAGCGAATATTTCATGCCAAATAATGACTGTTTCCTTTCATTACATCTTACTATGGAAAATGTAAACTCTTACGGAAAAAAGAAAATTGTGCTTTTTTTGAGTAAAAAATATGCACACAATCTCTCTCTCTATTATGTTTCTTTGCTTACATGCAGCTTTGCAATGGTATATAACTTGTCCTATCTTAGAGGGCATGAAAGGTATTTTTTAAATGTCTCTATTTTACCGACATCAAAAGTATGTACATGTACATTTCTCCACTGTTTACCTGTCTGTGTGAATACACTCTTTATTTTTTTTCTAACTAATCTATATACCACATATATCAGTATGAACCACAAAGGTTGTTATCAGTACTATGCTCTTTCCAGGTTATGATTCTGAACAAGTAAACAATGACATGACAGGCTTTCTTTTAGTGGCTCTTTACATACAAGAAATAGGATATCCAACCCTTGTGCAGCCATGGATTCTCCTACCTTCCCCCTTCTGTGCTGTCCTTCATGTCCATATGGCATGATCACAGGAGTCATCCCATCTCTTTGTTAGCTTGATGTCTTTAGCCATACCCTCTTCGATGGCCCCAATTAATCTAATGTAACCATTTTACTATTTTATTTAATTTTTCAGTAACATATTTTAATCTTATATTTTTTTCAAAGACAAATAAAGGATTTATTTATTACACTGTTCAAATGTGGCATAAATGCTTCATGGTGAATAGTGACTGTGGAGGATACTGCAACACAAATCCTTTCAAGTGAATGGGGCTGGCTGCAGTTTTCTACATAGCCAATGGGAACACTACTGCACAGGGAAAAACATTTAAGGGTCACATTACTATATGCACACTGAGGCACCTTTAGTCTCAGGATCGATCCTATAATCTATCTATATACATATCTACCTATGCAGTATGTACTGTATATACAATATATATATATATATATATATATATATTCATCTCTCTGTTTCTCTAGATTATAGATAAACTTCACAAGAATAGGCAGCACTCACAAAAATAACGTGAAATAGTGAGGATGCTTTTACCTCAAACAAGCAATGTTTCAGCTGAAGACACAAAGTTTCAAATAAAGAATCATATGGATAATACATTATAGTAAAAAAATATCCACATCATATATACAGTGGGGAAAAAAAAGTATTTAGTCAGCCACCAATTGTGCAAGTTCTCCTACTTAAAAAGATGAGAGAGGCCTGTAATTGTCATTATAGGTAGACCTCAACTATGAGAGACGAAATGAGAGAACAAATCCAGAATATCACATTGTCAGATTTTTGAAGAATTTATTTGCAAATTATGGTGGAAAATAAGTATTTGGTCACCTACAAACAAGCAGGATTTCTGGCTCTCACAGACCTGTAACTTCTTCTTTAAGAGGCTCCTCTGTCCTCCACTCATTACCTGTAGTAATGGCACCTGTTTGACATTGTTATCAGTATAAAAGACACCAGTCCACAACCTCAAACAGTCACACTCCAAACTTCACTATGGTGAAGACCAAAGAGCTGTGGAAGGACACTAGAAACAACATTAAAGACCTGCACCAGGCTGGGAAGACTGAATCTGCAATAGGCAAGCAGCTTGGTTTGAAGAAATCAACTGTGGGAGCAATAATTAGAAAATGGAAGACATACAAGACCACTGATAATCTCCCTCGATCAGGGGCTCCACGCAAGATCTCACCCCGTGGGGTCAAAATGATCACAAGAACATTGAGCAAAACTCCCAGAAACACATGGGGGGACCTAGTGAATGACCTGCAGAAAGCTGGGACTAACGTGACAAAGGCTACCATCAGTAACACACTACGCTGTCAGTGACTCAGATCCTGCAGTGTCAGACGTGTCCCCCTGCTTAAGCCAGTACATATCCGGGCCAGTCTGAAGTTTGCTAGAGAGCATTTGGATGTTCCAGAAGAGTATTGGGAGAATGTCATATGGTCAGATGAAGCAAAAGTAGAACTGTTTGGTAGAAACACAACTCGTCGTGTTTGGAGGAGAGTGAATACTGAGTTGCATCCAAAGAACACCATACCTACTGTGAAGCATGGAGGTGGCAACATCATGCTTTGGGGTTGTTTCTCTGCAAAGGGACCAGGATGACTGATCCGTGTACATGAAAGAATGAATGGGGCCATGTATCGTGAGATTTTGAGTGCAAACCTCCTTCCATTAGCAAGGGCATTGAAGATGAAACATGGCTGGGTCTTTCAGCATGATAATGATCCCAAGCACACTGCCAGGGCAACGAAGGAGTGGCTTCGTAGAAGCATTTCAAGGTCCTGGAGTGGCCTAGCCAGTCTCCTGATCTCAACCCCATAGAAAACCTTTGGAGGGAGTTGAAAGTCCGTGTTGCCCATCGACAGCCCCAAAACATCACTGCTCTAGAGGAGATCTGCATGGAGGAATGGGCCAACATACCAGCAACAGTGTGTGCCAACCTTGTGAAGACTTACAGAAAACGTTTGACCTCTGTCATTGCCAACAAAGGATATATAACAAAGTACTGAGATGAACTTTTGTTATTGACCAAATACTTATTTTCCACCATAATTTGAAAATAAATTCTTTCAAATTCAGACAATGTGATTTTCTAGATATGTTTTCTCATTTTGTCTCTAATGGTTGAGGTCTACCTATGATGTCAATTACAGGCCTCTCTCATCTTTTTAAGTGGGAGAACTTGCACAATTGGTGGCTGACTAAATACTTTTTTTTCCCACTGTATGTGTATAAACAAGATGTAACAAAAAAGTGTAAAATAAAGATGAAAACATTCCCAGAAATCATTTATACAGTGTCCTGTGATAATAATTACAGTTAATTAGAAATACAAACAGCTGTGTCAATACTCCTTAGTGGATCAAGAGGATATGCTCAGCACTTGTAAGCGCACTCAGTGTCTCTCATATTCAACTGCGCATGCGCGAGAATCAAGATACCAGTCTGAGCTCAATATCTTTGCCATATTGGAAAATGTTTGTGCTCATGTACCCAATACATAAATATGGTGCAGAAAACGTATTTTCCCCTTGTGCAGCCAAAACATGCCTCAAAACTATAGATCTAATGTCACGGTACCATTAGCATATAGTTATAACACATCCATGGTCTATGTAAAGCATTTGTCTAGAATTAGAAACTGAGACCTCAACCCCTTCCAGGGAGAGTGTCCCAAGTAGAAAAGAGTCCATCTTATCAGAAACCTAGACCAGAGGACTTTATATATGCTCCCCTTTTTTTTTTTTTAACTGTAATTTTTATTAAGTATATCAATAGGGAGTAAAGAAGGAAAAAATACCAAAACGTATACCAAAATAGCGTGACAAGTGCCATCGTAAAACAAGTACAGTTATAAACAGGTGTGTGAATAATCACAAAGTACAAAAGACATAGAGGAGACAACATAAAATGAGCGAAAGAGGGGGAGGATAGGCATTAGAGACTTCGCAGTATGCAATAAGTATCCCAATGTGACCAGATAGCCTGAAAGACTTCTACTGTGTTGTTAAGGGTGGCATTAAAAAATTCTAGACTGCGGACATCCTTCATGCAAGCCACTAGTGCAAATAGTAAAGTAGTAAAAAAAAAAACAAAAACAAAAAAACAGGGTATGTATGAGCGCTACTTAATCAGCCAGACATGTATTAAAATGAAACTTTTTTTATTGGATCACAATGTTACTCCACAAGGTGGCGATATAAAGTATGGCAACGCGTTTCGACGTCTTAACTGACGTCTTCATCAGGCCAACACGCTAGATCATGGAGCAGGCACAAAGTCAAAGCCACTAGTGCGACACCTGTAGGGGGGACCACATTCTTCCAGTGAGGGGCAATGAGTGTTTAAGCAGCAGTGCATAGGTACAAAAACAGCTTGGATGTTTTTTTTTGCCCAGGTGTCTAGGAGGTAAATTAAGCAAATAAATAAGGGGATCAAATGGGAGACCCTAAATGAAAAGGGCATCAGTAAGGGTTTTGACTTCCATCCAGAAAGGGCGAATTTAGAGGCATTCCAAAAAATGTAAAAAAGTATACCTGGCATGGTTAGGCACCTCCAGCAAGTAGAGAGAATACTGGGGTTGAGGGTATGAAGCAGGGCCGGGGTGTGATACCAATGCATGAGGATTTCTCACGAAATGTTATGCACGTAGAGGACTTAGCTCCCCGATACCAGATCATCTGCCACTGACCAGGTGAGATCTGCTTCAGTCCTCTTAATCATGTACTTGTGTGCAAGGGGAGACCATTCCGCCAGAGATGAAAGGAGTCTATAAATATCTGAGATCAGGCCCTTTATGGAAGTGCCAGCGTGACACAGTCTCTCAAAAGTGGTAGGGATGGAAACCCATAGAGCGCCAAACAGGGCGGTCATAAAGTGGGCTATTTGTTGGTAGTGAAACCATTTAGAGGTGGGTAAGTGCAAGGTAGAAGTAAAATAATCAAAGGGTCTCAGCTCCAAAGTCAATGGGTCAATTAAATCAGCCATATAGAATAGGTCCAACCTACTCCAAGGACGAACCATAGCAGCCGACAGTCCCCCTGGGAGGAGTGGATTATAGAGAAGGTAAAACGTCTAGAGCACTCAATCCAAACAGGGGAGTAATAGGTGAGGGGGAAAGGCGAGACTACAGAAAAGCATTGGGGTGGATCGGCGCCAATCAAAATTTCTCAGTCTCAACCCATTTCGTGAGAGATACATGTGAGCAAGAGGTTGCTGGGAGTTTCATTAGGTGAACTGTCAGGGAGAAGCTCTCCAACTGCAAGATAGCATTACATGTTACATATATATATATATATATATATATATATATATATATATCTTAAATAACTGTCTTACCTAAGAGTCAAGTTGAGAGAAGGACCAAGGAAGCTTCAGCAGTGAGTGGAGGAAGATAGACAACAGTCATGCTTTATGGTTTGAAAGGGCAAAGGTCACCGCAGCATAGAGGGAGCTTAAATTCACAGGCAGTGTTGGGTGGGTCGCTGCTGTAACTCTCTGTTGCTTTAAGACGTCAGATAATGCAGCAGTAACTCGGGAAACTGGCAAATGACTGATATGTTGATATTGTAGTCTGTCCGGCACACCTACATATCTTTTATTTGTAAATGTGCTGGGCCAATTACGGCCAATTCATCTAACACTTTAAAGAGATAACAAGCTTGGACTAGTGCCCCCTTCTTTTCAAGCTTCCTTGTGCCCAGAGTACATGCCCTGCTTTAACCCTCTAGCTCCACCCCTGCCCTCATATAATGCAGCATGAACCTGGTGACAGATTCTCTACATACATCTTCCAATATTAATTTTCAGGTTATAGCCTCTACATGTAAATTGTATTTCTGAAGACATTCTTGCAGTTCCCCGGGAATGACTGCTTGAATGAATTCATCAAGAGGACTTCAGCACCTACTTTCATAATTAAGTACCAAAGTCTGATATGAAATTTTCATTTATCCTCTTTATTTTAACTGATTAAATTGGGCCTGGTCAGAGCAGAAAATTGTGAAGACGCGTCATCATTATGATTACAAGTATGGTAAATTGAAATTTTATTACAGCCAAAGATTCGTGCTGTTGAATGGCAAACAGTGCAGCTTTGCTATGCTCAAGGACATACCACAGACACACTGACAAGAGAAAAGTTAATGTTGGCATTCTAATAATGTTTACTATGCTGTAACCATATTGTATTGCTTTTGGCAGAATGAAAAATCAAATATGATCTGCCAGATGACCATAGGTTTGTCAATAACATCTCCTCTGAAGGTTGTTCACAAAAAGAATTATGAAACTAGAATCAGCATGCTTTTGGGGACTCAGCTGTGGCTGAGTCTGTTGGATATGGCTGCCATGTAGATCAATTTATAAAACAAAATAACATACTTCACTGACAAGTACAAAGAAGTGGTTGTATGTGATATACTGTAATACAATACCAGCATTATTAGCGGATAAGCAGGGCATACTAATATTACTTTTTATTACTTAAATTCTCTGAATGAGGACACACTAACAAAAGCTGCAAGTCTGGCAATGTCATACTTTATTTGTTATTATTGTCGGGGAAAGCTATTTGTAGTCATACAACAAGGTATAATTGAAAGATGCACAAGTAAACGGAGGCATGAAACATTGTTGATGTTGCAATTTAAAGCATACTTACTATGGAAATGTATCTCCAGAAAATTGCCTATAGTTTAAATCACATTTTTATGTTAAACATATTTTTTAAGAATTTTCGGTAATGTTTTCAATTTTCCATTTTATTATCTGTATTAAAAAAATCCTAAAAAAATTTGAAATTCCAGTTCTTGCCACTAACCCTAAAATAGTCTATCACTTCCTGTCTCCTGGAGATGGCGCATAGGCCATGGACCATGGGCTTTGCGCCATTCTTAATAAAGACCCTGACTGGCACAAGGCACATCTGAATTATCAACAGGTTCAGGCCATTTAACAAATCACGTGCTGAATGGAAGTCTATGCCAGTCAGGAACTAGTATAGAAATCCTGTATAGTGAGTTATATATGTCTACCTCACCCACATTGTCATCCATCTAGGCTAGAACACTGGCATAGATGCATTGATAAATTCCCATAATTGGTCAGGAGCTGATTTCTATGGGAGAGTGGTCTAAGTATGCTCTGTGAACTGTGCAGAGGCCTTTGTGCAGAGGAGTAGATAAGCTGTGAAATCATCTATTGTGAAGGGAGGATTCAGTGTCTTAGCTACATATACATGATAGCTGTATCATTGTGTTGATAAGTGAGGTGGCTGATGCAAATAAATCTCAGAAAACAGAAAGTCTCGGCATATTGTTTGGCTTAGTGGCCAGAACTAAAATCAGAACTGCAGGATTTTTAGGAATTTTTAAATATAGATAATAACATGGAAACTGAAACAAAAATTCACCAAAAATTATTTAAAAGAATATTTAATATACAATACAATATTTAAATTAATCTTAATTTAAAAAAAAGGGGTCATATGTGTTCTGGTGGCCCAAACTTGCAGAAAAACTGCTTTTTTTGTTGCAGATTTGCTACTTTCTTTGTGCCCAAGCCCAAGGTAGCTTCAACAGGAATGGGAAATACAAAGGAAGCACTTAATGTCCCCTTTTTGTTGATTTCAAAATGTTGTTGCAAAGAAAAGCAGCTTTTCTGTAAAGTGGTTTTTCATGCTGTTCAAAAACAAAAATAAAAGGTGAGTATTGCTTATTCTATCATGCTATTACATTTCCTGCCACATTTTTGAACCTCTCAGAAATTTCAATCCATCCAGTTCAACCTATTATTTTGCAATGTTATGGCAAATCAACTCTCAAAAATTGTTGCACTTCAAAAAAAATCCCAATAATTGGCAGTACACACAACTACAACACTTTTACTCTGCTCTGAAAACATCACATAAACTTCATAGATCCCTGTACCCATTCGAACACCTCAGCATTTCTTTTTCCCCCCAACGACCCACCCCATCTCACTCCTATACAGCCTCTTCTTGGATGCAAAAGACAAAGTCCTACCAACATACATGGCATGTTGGGAGCGGGAGCTGGGAACCTCTTTTCCTGCAGAATTGTGGCTCTCCGCCTTTCAAGCTTGCCATAAATTCTCCATCTCCTGTAAAGCTCAGGAGACCAACTACAAAACCCTCTCTCGCTGGAACAGGGTTCCTTCTGTGCTTCATGAGATGTTCCCATCAGCCTCCGATTCCTGCTGGAGATGCAATGCCAGATATGGTACGATGCTACACATCTGGTGGAACTGTCCCTTGCTACATCACTTCTGGAACGAGGTTCGCCATATGGTCAGAAGGATCACTGGGGTTGATTTGGATGATGAATTGGATATTCCCCCGCCACATTAGTAAATACACTCGCAAACTCATAGGGTTCTTGTTAGTCGCAGCCAGATTCTATAATCAGGCTGTGGAAATCTACATCCCCCCACAATTGCGACATGGCTGCAGGAGGTTCTCTACACCCGTCATATAGGGAGAACCTTCTCGTGGAAATTAAACAGGACAATAGCACTCATCAACATGTGTGGTCCTTATGGAACAGTTTTTACTAGTCTTATGCCTTCAACACTACATTCCCGATCCCCCTTCTCTTGTTCCCCTAATAGCATCTCTCCGGTACCTCTAGCACTGTATTATGCATCAACATTAGCAATGAGGCGATCTCATCCCTTCATTGCTGGACTCAGTTACTGATTATTTTATTCTCTATATTACTTGACTCTGCTGCGACAGAGCTTGTTGCCCTCTCCCCATACTTACATACCACCCTGCCCCCTTGTGTTGTTTTCCCTTTTACTTCCTGCTTGTACTGCTCCCTTATCCTCTCCCATCGCTATGTTGCCTTGTTGCCTTGTTTACATATGGTTGCATATGTTATCCTGAAACATTTAATAAAAAAAAAAATTTTAATGAGAAAAAAATCATCCCAATAATATACTTTTTGAGAAAGGATATTTTTATTTTCTTACACACTCAAAGGAAACAATTGACAAGTACAGATTTTACAATGAACCAGGTTTGGTAAGCAGATAATCACCACAGGTCTTGATGAAGAAACCCATATGATTACTGGCAGATTTTTTGACGGACAGCCCCATTTCCCTTCAAAGAATTGCCATGTAATGTATCTGATCTGATTGACCTGACGCATAGAAGGAGGTCTGAGTGCTCTAATGGGACAAACTTGTAGAACCTTTTAGGCGCAAAATATGTAACTGGGCCCCCAGCAAACATGAGGCATGTATGCAGTACTTGAGTTTATGTAATGGGTATTTTTTGAGTACTACAGTACCTATGCACCACGAACAGCCACATTCTGTAGACAAAGTTTCTTGCTATAAGACTACCTCTTAAGGCTCCACATAGTGGGCAGAAGCAGGACATATCACGGTGTTTCCTGCAGCTTTTTTCACAGAAAGTCCACAGAGGTTTTCCCTGTGGACTTTCTGCTTCAATTACACCTATAGGGAAACCGCCAGCGTTTCTGTAGGTATAATTGGCATACTGTGATTTCCAAAACCACAACGGCTTTGGAAATCCCAGCATGTCCACGGCACGTATCTTTCTACAATGTGTAGATGGGATTTGCTATCCACTTTGCAGGGACTGTAAAATGCTGCAGTTCTTACTGTGGCGTTTCTGCTGCGACCAAACCGTGGCATTTACGCCACATGGGGCCCCGGGCCTAAAGATAAATAAGCAAAATAACAGAAAATAGCCCCATGTGAACCCATATTTAATGAGGTTATATGATCAAGAATAATGTCCTTGTACTCATGTGCTGATTTATCCAACAACTCTGTGAATGAGCCTTTATACAGTATTTTCTTTCATCGCCGTAACTACTCATCAAAAATTATTGTTGGCAGATATTCCATAGAAAGAAGCCAGACTAACATAAATGTGTACATATTGGTAAATGTTAATTTATCTTCTTAGTGAAAATTTGTTACAAAGTAATAGAATAATACTATACTAAATTAAGAAATAAACAAATACTAAAGTAATAAACCTTTAAAATACACTTAATTTTTGTACAATGTTTTTATATTTATAATTTGATTTAAATGGTTATGCCTTAAATTTAGATATTTTACAATGATTTTGGCTATTGTACTTTCTGGTTTCAGACCATTTCTTTAAGTGACTTAGAACTATATTGCTTCTCTGTTGTGATGTTAAGTAATTTTTGGCAGGCAACATTAATCCCACTTCCTAACAGCATTTAACATTTTAAGTACAAGGACCACACCCCAGGAAATAGTTTAGCTAAGAAATCTAAATCAAATTTCAATGGGACTTTGAAAAGGCTTAAAGAAAATATTTAACATATGTTACACAAAGTATATGATATGTTATATGATTTGGAAATATTCTAAATCTAATGGCAATAAATCCAATTTAACAATAATTATTTTGAGATTGGCCTGCATAACACAATTGCATCACCACTCTTAAGAACATATTACATTTATTTTAAGCCCTCAATATTTACTACAAATGATTTCCCATTCTGTCATATTTGTGACTACAATATGCTCTTGTTGAGGAGGGAGGGCAAAAAAAACCCCTTGGATTTAAAAATCAAAAGTAAACACTGTGATGTTATTGTCCAGTACTTACAGAATGCTGCTAGTGATAAAGGGATGGTACACGATGAATAAGGTTGATGGGGACAGAGGGCATTCAGGGAATTTGTAACAAAAGTGTTCAGTGCAGCCATTACAAGTCAGGAACATACATTTACAAAACCTGACTAATCAGCAGAGTGTCTTGTGCAGTTTGTTTTCTTGTTCTTATTTTATAGTGTCTTATGCCATTGAAAAAATTAGCGTTCTGCTTGATTTTGTAGTGTCCTGCTACAGTCTGTGTTGCATTAAATGAGAGGCAGATTCAGTATGGAATTTGGAGACGATTTGTCTCAAATCAGTTCTAAATTCCTCCAAGTAAACATAACCTTAAGAATCTGTTGCAGATTTTGCTGCATTTTGTGAGCCAAAACTAGGAATGAATTGAACAGAAGGGTCAGGTATAATTGCTTCCTAGATATTTCCCATTACTTCTGTAGCCGTGCAGCAAAACCTGCAACAAAAAAGCAGTGTGAGGCTATGGCCCCACATTGCAGAAATGCAGCTTTTTTTGTTGCAGATTTTGCTGCATTTTTTTGAGCCAAAGCCAGGAGTGGATTGAGCAGAAGGTAGAAGTATAAGTGCTTCTTATATATTTTCCATTCCTTTTGTAGCCATTCTTGGCTTTGGCTCAAAAAACCGCAGCAAAATCTGCAACAAAAAAAAGCTACGTTTCCGCAACGTGGGGCCGTAGCCTTAAGCATTAGTCTAAAAAAGAACTATAAAGCTGAGACCCCACATTTCGGAAACGCAGCTTTTTTTGTTGCAGATTTTGCTGCAGTTTTTTGAGCCAAAGCCAGGAGTGGATTGAGCAGAAGGTAGAAATGTAAGAGCTTCTTATATATTTTCAATTCCTTTTGTAGCCATTCTTGGCTTTGGCTCAAAAAACTGCTGCAAAATCTGCAACAAAAAAGCTGTGTTTCCGCAACGTGGGGCCTCAGCCTAAAACTCAGTGGAATTTGTTATATTTTCAAGGTAATTTGGGGTATATTGTACATTTATATTCCCTTCTTCCTACCTACCTTTGTATTACATGATATATTTCTTCTAACTACTAAGATATTTTATGCTATTGTTGACAAATTACACATTTTCGTCAAAATATGACTGATGAATCAGAAAATGTGACTGCAGATTCATATTAAGCAGAGTTTGAATAGAAGAAGGTAAACTGATGAAAGCTTATTAATAAAAAGTTTTGGGGATTTATGTACAATTGATTAACTTTGCTATACAGCAATTTTGGTCAGAGAAATTTAAATGTGCCTGCTTTATGTATGCTTGTACAATGATATTGTTTAAACATAATTAGAAATCGGCAAAATTCTGAAATCTGAACATTTTCTATTACATCTATATTTTACAAGACTATTGTGCCTGACATTCAGATCCACATCTCAGCAGTTCTACTTTCTTATTTGTCTTTTATGCAGCATACATATATGACAGTGTAATAAGAAATTTGTTGAGATTGCAAAGTGATTTTTTTTTCACAACTCTACAAACCACCATTGAGGTTGATGACGGTCTCTATCCAACCCAAGACCAAGTCAGAAACAATCATTTCAGTGAATCCTAGATTTCAATTCAGAGAACCACCTGCATACCTGACCATCTATGTGCATCTTTTATGCTTTAGAGCACTGGGGTGGTGATTGGGGACCGTAATCTTTGATGGGTTGATGTAGGACCCAGGGCATGTGCACACCATTGATTGAATATGCCTGTATTTGGTTTATATAAAAATATTATTAAATAAGTGCTGTTGTTTCAATACACTTTGCATAAATGAATAGTACAGGCACTTATAGGAAACTTTGTAATATATTTTATCAAAGAGAAAGACCTCTGCTAAAATTAGTATCATTGCGAAAATCTATCTGCTATATTGCTCTCAAGACGGACTGCAAGTCACATGCCTCAGATGATGCATGTCTATAAAACTTTATGAAGAGCTAGGGGAAATGGGTGAGCAGGAAGTGCATATAAGAGAAGAAAAACCCTGAGTAGAAGCTTTCTATCAAAATGGAAGCACTTTATTCACATTAGTACAGATCAATACTTCTTATAGAAGTCCTGCAAGTTCCTGGGGCTGTTTCTAAGTGTGAGAGACAATTATAGAACATATGCTCTTGTAATTACTGTGTGCAGTTTATGGTAGCTATTCTCTAGGCAGGAATGCAAACTATAGATATAGCATGTGGAGGGGGGAATAGATAAACTCTGTAGAATATAAGTCAAATAACCACCAGAAATAGTGTTACTCCTCATGCACACACAAATAACAGCTTATCCTGAAAATAAAAAAAATGCGCAATAGATACACTTTAACAGTGACTGATGCATAGACTTTCTATGTTGGTCACTAGCAGGCCTCATTACGACATAATTAACTTTCTACATCAGAATGTGACAGAGTTTCCTGTACTGTGTGGAGTCGATGCCCAGCTGTGTACTCATAGCTGGACACATGCTCCTACCTAGGGATTAGAGATGAACAAACTGGTTCAGAACAAACTGGTTTCAACCTGAAATTTCCAAAAGTTTCCATTTTTAACAAAACCAAAGCATTTTTATTATTATTATTATTATTATTATTATTATTATTATTATTATGTATACAGTGTCAGATCTGCCAATAGTGTTGCACTGAGATATGTCCACATTATATTGACTGGCCAAGTTCAGCGCAAAATCTCACATTGTTAAGGGTTTTTTTTATCAAGAATTGTAAGAAATAGAAAAAAAAAAACCTGCCATGGTCACTCAAGAAAGCCAAAGTATGTTGTGTAATATTCACTGGCTCTTTCAGGGCTACATCTCATCTTCCGATTATTTTATACAATATTGTTTTTTGTTAAAAAAAAAATACAGAAAAGCTGCCATTGCAACTCCACCATTGTCACTCAAAAATATGATCTGACTGTGATATGTGACTGTGTTCTATTCTAATATTCACTGGTCAGGTCAATTTTTCAGTGCCAAATCTATTTTTTCCCTAATTTTCTTGAAATAGTGATTTTTTTTTTTTTGTTAAAAAATAAATACATAGTGTCATAATTTTCTTCAATCATTATAGTATAAGCAGTGGAGTAAAAATGACTGAAAAAGTAATGGCAGACCTAGAGAAAGCTTGGGGGGTAGGGGTTTTGGAGGTGGCAGTGGTAGACATGTTTCCAGAGCTGCTGCTGTCGGCAGTAGCAGTAACCTGCAGTTCTCTCCCATTTTATTTTTGTATGCATGACAAATCCATGGCATTGTGCATGATCTGCCAATACAAAATTAACTGTGGCTGTGCAGGAAGAAATATAGGAAATATGTCTTTCCGTACTTAAATTAAAAAGCATTAGCAGTTAATTTGGCAAACTAGAATTGTCAGAGGCACAGGCAGGGAACATGAGCACGACCATCCTATTCCTTCACTGTGTGATCTTCTTTATAAGCAGGCCACATCCACACCCAATATATGGTTATTGGTTCTTCCTACTGTATCTCCGCCTCCATGACAACATTAGGAAATGTGTGTCCAGGAAACAAATAGTAACCAAAATCAAACTCACCAACCTGAATATGGATGTCTGATCAAGCACACAGATGAATACCAGGACACTGTGGATACAGATGCAAATGAACAAACCTCCAGTGCTTGTAAACAAGATGTCTTCCACTTTATTGATGCAGTATAAACACAACATAACATACAACATTGGGGTTGGCAGCTATGTTTTTACTGCATCAGTAAAGTAGAGGATATTTTGTTTACAAGTGCTGGAGGATCCTTTCACATCTGTGTCCAGGAAACAGCAATATTCACCCAGTCATCTGGTGGTTCTGTATCTTAGCTCACACCTTGCCAAATTGGTGGTGATTCACTCACTTAGTGTATTCCACTGCTTTTCGCCAATTGATGGCATGCACTCGGACCCGATGGAGGATACCTTGCTACCATTATTTCTCAAGAAAAGCTGCTTTATATCACCAAGTGTTGAAGAATGTGGGATTCTCCTTGGATATGTCAGTGGGAAATGTGCATGCAACCATCGACGCATGGTGCAGCAATTATGGGCAGTAACAGTTTCTCCTAGACTAGATCACTCCCCCAACTTCACCAGACAAGCCATTGGTTACCCTCCCCCAACTTCACCAGAGGAGGTTACCCTCCTCTTTCTTCATTTCTTGAGTGTAGAATGAAGCACTGCCATGCAGTTTACAGTTAGAGAGCCTGGAGCAGAGAAGCCACACAGCAGAGGAGCTGCTTCACTGTATCCTTCAGAAAGTATCCCAATGGATAGCTCCCCACCAATTAGAACTAGGGAGTATTGCCAGTGACAATGACATGAATATTGTGGCTGAAGAATAACACATTGTCCCTGAATGGCACATGTAGCAAATTTGGTGGTGCACCGCTTTATAAAAGCTGAAAATTGTCTGTGCATTTAAGCCGTTCCTATGTCTTCAAAAAGACCCTGCTGGACTCAAAGCAACATAATAGCCTGCACTTGCACTGCCTTATCTACAAAGTTTCAACAATCTGGAATTCTATGTTGTATAACCTGAAGTATCTTTGTGAGCAGCAGAAGGTGGTCAATGAATACTACATGCGGCAGACCACAGAAACAATGTGTTATTTTGAGATCTGCTATTGGCGGCTTATGAGGGAAGTGTATCACCTTCTGAACCCCTTTGAGGAGGCTCTCAAATTTGTCAGCAGAGACAACTGCAGTATAAAATTGCCATATTATCAATATAGGCTGTACAGTGGGTACGGAAAGTATTCAGACCCCTTTAAATTTTTCACTCTTTGTTTCATTGCAGCCATTTGCTAAAAGCAAAAAAGTTCATTTTATTTCTCATTATTGTACACTCAGTACCCCATCTTGACAGAACAAAAAATATATCACATGGTCATAAGTATTCAGACCCTTTGCTGTGACACTCATATTTAACTCACATGCTGTCCATTTCCTTCTGCTCCTCCTTGAGATGGTTCTACTCCTTCATTGGAGTCGAGCTGTGTTTAATTAAAGTGATTGGACTTGATTAGGAAGGGTACACACCAGTCTATATAAGACCTCACAGCTCACAGTGCATGTCAGAGCAAATGAGAATCATGAGGTCAAAGTAACTGCCCAAGGAGCTCAGAGACAGAATTGTGGCAAGGCACAGATCTGGCCGAGGTTACAAAAGAATTTCTGCAGCACTCAAGGTTCCTAAGAGCACAGTGGCCTCCATAATCCTTAAATGGAAGAAGTTTGGGACGACCAGAACTCTTCCTAGACCTGGCCGTAAAGCCAAACTGAGCAATCGTGGGAGAAGAGCCTTGGTGAGAGAGGTAAAGAAGAACCCAAAGATCACTGTAGCTGAGCTCAAGAGATGCAGTAGGGAGATGGGAGAAAGTTCCACAAAGTCAACTATCACTGCAGCCCTCCACCAGTCGGGGCTTTATGGCAGAGTGGCCCGAAGGAAGCCTCTCCTCATTGCAAGACATATGAAAGCCCGCATAGAGTTTGCCAAAAAACACATGAAGGACTCCCAGACTTGAGAATTAAGATTCTCTGGTCTGATGAGACGAAGATAGAACTTTTTGGTGTTAATTCTAAGCGTTATGTGTGGAGAAAACCAGGCACTGCTCATCACCTGCCCAATACAATCCCAACAGTGAAACATGGTAGTGGCAGCATCATGCTATGGGGGTGTTTTTCAGCTGCAGGGACAGGACGACTGGTTGCAATTGAAGGAAAGATGCGGCCAAGTACAGAGATATCCTGGAAGAAAACCTCTTCCAGAGTGCTCTGGACCTCAGACTGGGCCGAAGGTTCACCTTCCAACAAGACAATGACCCTAAGGACACAGCTAAAATAACAAAGGAGTGGCTTTGGAACAACTCTGTGACCATTCTTGACTGGCCCAGCCAGATCCCTGATCTCAACCCAATTGAGCATCTCTGGAGAGACCTGAAAATGGCTGTCCACCAACGTTTACCATCCAACCTGACGGAACTGGAGAGGATCTGCAAAGAAGAATGGCAGAGGATCCCCAAATCCAGATGTGAAAAACTTGTTGCATCATTCCCAAGAAGACTCATGGCTGTACTAGCTCAAAAGGGTGCTTCTACTCAATACTGAGCAAAGGGTCTGAATACTTATAACCATGTGATATTTCAGTTTTTCTTTTTTAATAAATTTTCAAAAATATCTACATTTCTGTTTTTTCTGTCAAGATGGTGTGCTGAGTATACATTAATGAGAAATAAAATGAACTTTTTTGCTTTTAGCAAATGAAAGGAAACCAAAACACAAATTTGGTATCAATGTATACTTTTACAGTTACATTGACAAAAAAAAAGGTCTTGGTATGGATGGAAACAAATAACTAATGTTTTGGTCATTAAAGGGGTATTCCCACAAACATAACCATTTTTAAATTTGTAGATAATTAAAAGTTAAACATTTTTGCAAATATAAGTAATTAAACATTTTGCAGAGTTTAAGATTTTCTCTAAATATCTTGTGGTCACGAGTTGTTGTCATGATCGGTTGTCAGTGGATACGACCATGAATGCAGGACCTTTCTAAGGTCAGAAAATCAGCCATGATTTCCTTATTGTGATCAGGATATCTTATCATACATGTAGTGTCCCTGCCTGATAACCCAATTACAATAAGAAAATCATGGCTGGATTCCTGACAAGTCCCAGACCATAAAACATTTCTTCATTCATGGTCGTGTCCATTGGCCATGGTCAAGACAACAGATGTCACCACTAAGATAGAGAAAATCTTTAAAACTCTGCATAATTTATATAACGACTTATATTTACAAAAAAAGTTTAACTTTTAATTATCTACATATATATATATATGATTATGGTTATGGGAATACCCCTTTAAGGTCTAAAGGGGTTAAACATTATCATTACTAACAGATCCACTATGTCCTTTGTAGACTCTCTTTACTCTATTTGCTCTATAGTGTTTGCTCTAATAGGTGAGGGACTTAACTGTAAGACCTTGCCACTCCTTTATTAACTTCACATTTTCTACTAAGGTATTTGAAACAAGGTTTTCCAATTAATACAACCTCCTTAAATATAATAATTTGATGAATACTGTACAATACCCAGTTGCTGCTTCTATCACAGCAATAAAGATGTGAAATCATCTCAAGCTGTGTCAGTTATAGTATTTAACATAAATGTGATGAAAAGCTATACAGTAGGTACTTTGATTTGGTTACACAAGTAAAACCGAATCTTCAGTCTTCTTTGATTTCAACAATATAACACCTGTCTCTGTTACTATTACACCCTATGAATGGTCATTCCAGCACATTAGCTTTTAATATCGACCTTTATGTGTGTAATGAATCTTTCTAATATGGCTTCTTTTCATACAATTTGCAGTCAAGTTTGGCCAAGTATATTATACTTTGTGGGATTTGTCTTCATATCAAAACTTAACCAACCAAGCTGCTGCTTCTTAAATATCATGAATTAATGTTACATCAATGCATTAGGAACATTGTAAAATGAACTTTTAATGTAGAGACTGATAACAGATATTTAGTAGAATAAATTATAACTTTTGATACAGATTTCCCAAATGTCAACAGTGCTTTTAATATGATAATCTGTTTTATTAAATATATCGAATGTTCAGAAATCAGATGCAAAAATACACAGAAAGTGTGCAATGCTTAACTTCCTGTGTCTTTGCAAACACAGTGGAAGTACTTTATTATAAAAGAAAGTTCTAGTCAGAAATGCAAAATGGCTATAGTGTTTGTAACTGCTTCTTATCTGTGCATTTTATTTCACTTCTAATTCATAGTAACTACTAGTGCATCTCAATAAATTAGAATACCATCAAAAAGTTATTTTTTTTTTAGTAATTCAATTGAAAAAGTGAAACACATATATTATATTGAGTCATTACAAACAGAGTAAACTTTTTCAATTGTTTATGTTAATGTTGATGATTATGGCTTACAGCCAAGGAAAACCAAAAGTCATTATCTCAGAAAATTAGAAGAATTAGCCCAAAACACCTGCAAAGGCTTCCTAAGCATTTAAAAAGGTCCCTTAGTCTGATTTAGTAGGTGACACAATCATGGGGAAGACTGCTGACTTTACAGATGTCCAGAAGGCAGTCATTGACACAATCCGCAATTCTGATGATATTCTAATTTATTGAGATGCACTAGTAGTTGCTGATCTTTCCATATACATTTTTCTTACATCAATTATGTAAACTCTACACATGCCTCTGTAAAATGTCTTGTACAACTTATATTTATTATTTATTATGCTTACTTATATAGCGCCATCATATTCCGCAGCGCTTTACAGACATTGACAGTCACTGTCCCATATAGGGCTCACAATCTACAGATAAGATCCTCACAGAGTAGATTTACAGTCACTGCAAGGTGGATGGGATACTAGCGAATCCCATCCATATGCTAAAAGAAAAATATGCGCATAGGACACGCTGCGATTTTGGAAGTCTCAGCATGTCAATTATACCAACAGAAACGCTGGTGGTTTCCCTATAGGTATAATGGAAGCAGAAAGTCCTGTGAAAAGCGCTGAGGGAAAAACCGTGATGTGTTGCCTCCCCGGTTTTTCCCGCAGCGCTTTTTTGGTGCGGTCTGCTACATGGGACCTTAGCCTTAAAGACTACATGCCACAATGTCTGAAAAGCTCAATGACATACATTATTTGCAGTCACCATCAGCATTTTTGCATTCAGCCATTCCAAAACTATAACCCTCTTTAGTGTTGATTGAGATTAGAGTATACTAGCCTCTTGGGTGGTAACACTGCACCCTGCATCCAGAGAATTCACAGGGTTACTACCCACTTGGCTAATATACCCTAATTTGAATGGTAATAATAAAATAATGCCAATAAAAAAAGCTTATATCTTTGGAATGGCTGAACTTATTTGGATAAGCAAAACACCAAATTGCTCAGATGATGTATGTCATTGACCTATGTCATTCAGACTGAGTGACAGATCTTCTTTAAAGAGAGCCTGTCACTATGACAAACTTATTTAAGGGCATCCATAGCATACTGTAGAAGCATTATTAGTATGTATAATTATACATACTAAAGAAAGCTAGCAGTGGTAAAGAAGGTAGAAAACTATTAACAGAGCTAGTGGAGAAGACACCTGCTATTAGGTTACAAAGCAAGACATTGTTCAATTATAACAGGATTATGTTCTAACAAGTGGTATCTAGAAATATCCACATGGCAAACTAAATAGTCATCACATCTAGAAGAAAAAGCTCAAGAAGAAAAAAATGGAAGGCAGGAGGTGCAGATGGCGGATCAAAAATATCACACCTATCAACGTTGCGCTGGTTGAGGTGCAACCCCCATAAGTGCTCTTTGAGCAGTTGTCCTATAGGATGTCAGTCACTGACCATTCCTGGGGCCTCATCTTTTTCTGGTCATGAAACAGAAGTTTTTCTATAGCATTGGTGCCTCCTGTGATAAGATATCACTCTGTAGCCAGTTATTGCATTGCAGATGGTCAAGTTAGACTGAATGGATTTCCAACAGCTGTTCCAACTTTATAAACCATATTTTTTATTCATGAAATGGTTGTTTAAATGGTTGACCCCTTTTTTGTGATGGTATTATTAACATAACACAAACTATATGAATTTGGTTGTGCCTTGATCATACTGACCTTCAGAATATAAGAAACATCCTTTTTACCACACAGTAAATGCTGTAAAAATTAAAGTGATAAAAAGATGGCGCAGTTGCAGATTTCTTTTCAATTCCAGTCCATTCTGAATTTTTTCCAGCCACCCACCAGTACATCGTTTGGAATATTAAATGATACCATTACTAAGTACAACTTGTCCCACAAAAACAAAGCCCTCGTATGACTCTTTCAATGCAAAAATAAAAAAGGTAGGACTTTTGGAACGCAGCAGCAATAAGGCTTCATTAGTAAGGCATTAATAAATATGGTTTATGGACTTGGAACCAGAGATCAGTAATCCATTCTGTTATATAAAAAGATAGCCCATGGACCTAGTGTTCTTTGTGGTTTTTCTACTATATCTAGATGGATAAAAAAGAGTATATGAATGACTAGACTTTAAGATGTTTGATTTAACAGTCTAAATACACTTAGAAATATTATTTATGAAATATTATTTATGATAAAATTATTTGGCTCTATATGGAGGTATTATTTATTTACTGTATGGCAATAGCATGAATGCCCTGTACTAAGTATGCAGTATATGGTAGCATAGATTAGGATCTGTATAATGGCAATTGTTTTCATGCAGAACTCCCTTCCCTACCACCAGTGCACACTATACTTATCACTCTCTCTCTTCTTCCTTTCCCAATATACTGTACATCTCACACACACTTTTCACTCTCTTTAACCACCCCAATCCCTATACTTCTTTTAGCAGTGAAACGAAACAGAAGTGTCCACATAAATCACTGAACCACCTTCTGTCTCCGTCTATTTTGCTCCTACTTGCTGCTGGGGACATTTCTCCAAACACCGGTCCTGCTTCTTTCAGTAACTTTTCCTCTTCCTACACATATAGAACTCCTACTAACCTCCTCAATATTCACCGTGTTCCCTCTTCTTATCTTTCTCCTGTCCCTTTTAAGTGCTCACTCTGGAACGCCCGCTCAGTGTGTAACAAACTAGTATATATTAATAACTTATTCCTTATTAAATCTCTCAACCTGCTCACCCTTACTGAAACCTGGATCCAGTAGTCTGATATGGCCTCCCCTACTGCTCTGTCTCATGGTGGCCTACATTTCTAGGCCTGACAACATTCCCCTAGTACCCTCACTAACATTCCCCTCATTTGAGGTCCATGTCATCAGACTTTTCTGCCCGCTCTCCTTACACATAGCTGTGATCTACTGTCTACCTGGCTCACCTTACCAATTTATGGATCACTTCGCTTCTTGACTTTCCCTCTTTTTATCCAGTGAAATTCCTACCATCATCATGGGTGTCTTTAACATCCTCATTAACACCCCTGTCTCCCCAGCCACCTTACAGTTTCTCTCAATAACCACTTCTTTTGGTCTTTCATAACGTTCTTTTTCCTCCACACATGTAGATGACAAAACGATCGATCTTTTCTTTCTATGACTCCTTACAGTTTCTAATTTTACTAACTCTTCTCTGCCTCTCTCTGATCATAATCTTCTGTCTCTCACAATCAGTGCTCTCTATCCTTCACAGGACACATATACCCAACATATATATAGGAATTTCCATGCTATTAACATCCAGCACCTCTCAGATACTCTACAGTCCTCTCTGTCCCCCATCTGTTCAATCTCCTGTCCCAATCTGGCCACCAGTCACTATAATGAAACACTTAAAAAGTGCACTGAATGAGGCTGCTCCCCTCTCCACTCAAAAATTTTGACGCAGGAGGCAGCAACCCTGGCACATGTCACCTTTTCTTCAGCGGTGCTCTAGGTGTGCTGAACGTCTGTGGAGAAAATCATGTACATCTGCAGATTTCCTCCACTTCAACTTTATGCTCAAAAACTATAGCTCTGCCTTTCACCTCGCCAAACAATCCTATTTCACCGCTTTCATCTCTTCTCTCTCCTGTAACTCTAAAATGTTCTTTGAAACTTTTCACTCCTCACTCACTACCAAGGTGCAGGTTCCTTTCACAGATCTCACTGCAGAGGACCGGGCCACCTATTTCTCTGAAAAAATTGATAAGATCTGTCAGAAAATAACTGCCCAATCCCCAGGCGGCATTGATTCCCTTACCTACTACACTTCATCCTGTTCATTTTCATCATCCTTTCTTCTTCTCGCCCTATGACCTGCAGTAGTGATCCTTTTCCCTCACACCTTCTAAATGTCTCTGTTGCTTGTTGTCACGACTAAACTTACTAAAATATTCAACCTCTCTCTCGCTTCTGGAATTTTTCCATCCTCTTTCAAACATGCTGTCATAACCCCGCTATTGAAGAAATCCTTCCTTGACCCGTCCTGTGCTGTTAACTATCGATCTCTCTCTAACCTCCCCTTCATCTCCAGAATCTTGGAACGCTTGGTCAATTCTCGTTTAATTCGCTACCTTTCCGCTAACTCTCTTCTTAACCCCTTACAATCTGGCTTCCGCACTCTGCACTCTACTGAAACAGCCCTCACAAAAGTCTCCCAATAATCTCCTGATGGCTAAATCTAATGGTGACTATTCTCTTCTTCTTCTTCTGAATCTCTCAGTAGCATTTGACACTGTTGCCTATAAACTCCTACTTACTATGCTCCGCTCTGTCGGCCTCATGTACATTGCGCTCTCTTGGTTCTCCTCTTATCTCTCAGATCACACTTTCAGTGTATCATTTGCAGGATCTGTCTCTTCTCCTCTTCCCCTTGCCATTGGAGTTCCTCAAGGCTCGGTCCTAGGCCCCCTTCTCTTCTCTCTCTACACAGCCCCTATTGGACAAACCATCACCAGATTTAGCTTTCAGTAACATCTTTATGCTGATGACTCCCAATTATATATGTCACCTCGTGACATCACATCTGCACCTGCACTAATACAGAACACCAGTGACTGTCTCTCTGCTGTCTCAAATACCATGTCTTCGCTTTATCTGAAACTGAATCTATCAAAGACTGAACTACTGCTGTTTCCTCCATCTAATAGACCTATCCCTGATATCTCCATTGCAGTCTCTGGCCTTACCATAACCCCTAGGCAGTACGCCCGCTGCCTCAGGGTTATGTTTGACTCAGACCTTTCCTTCACCCCCCATATCCAATCACTCGCACTCTCATGTCATCTCCACCTCAAAAACATCTCTAGAATCCGCCATTTCCTTACCACAGAGACATAAAAGACTCTTATTTTTGCCCTGATTCACTCTCGCCTTGACTACTGTAACTCCTTACTAATCGGTCTTCCCTTTACTAACCTCTTCCCTCTATAATCTATTTTGAATGCAGCAGCCAGGCTCATCTATCAGTCTAGACGCTACAGCGATTTCTCCGTTCTGTGTCAGTCACTATATTGGCTGCCTGTTCAATACAGAATACAATATAAACTTATTATCCTCATCCACAAGGCTCTCCATAATGCTACACCTTCCTACATTTCCTCCCTCATCTCTGTCTATCACCCAACCCGTGCTCTCTGTTCACTCAATGACTTAAAACTAACATCCTCTATTATAGCAGAACCTCCCACTCCCATATCCAAGACTTCTCCGAGTTGCACTGCTTCTCTGGAATGCTCTCCCCCAGACAAACTAAAGACATATGTTTTCAGACAGGCCTATCACAATTCCTAATGTAAACCCTTCTGCCTTTAGAATCCCTAAAACGAACCCTCCTCTGTTCATGCTCCCGCATTACCCCACAGGATATGATGCCGTATCGGACTGTACCTTTATATGTCCAGTTACCATATGCACATTACAGGACACTGAATGGTGACGGTTCATACACCTTTTTTTTATGTGTAATGAAAGTAACCTCTATCACAAAAATGTCTGAACCACTGTATAAGCAATGCTACCTGTGATGCCGCCCCTGCTACCTCTCGTGTCACCTCCTCTACCTCATAGATTGTAAGCCCTCAATCCCATTGTGTGAATTGACTATTTCTCTGTAATGTATCTTTTTGTATGTACTTGAACCCTACATTTTGTAAAGTGCTGCGGAATATGTTGGCGTTATATAAATAAAATGTATTATTATTATCATCAATGTATTATTTCGGCTCTATGAGGCAGTATTACACTAGAAAACTGATTCACAATCAAACTTTGTTTGATTCAGGTGACCTTAACCTATTTATATACAGAGCTGCGTTGATATACTGGATTCTGGTGTCAAACTCCCTTTAACGTAATGGGCACACTGCCTTATGCATTATGGAGTCTTAGAGGTGGTGCATGCCATTGATTTTCTCTTTGGCAACCTTCTTGTGTCGTAAGCCAAATCCTCAGGACCTAGACACAAGACATAATATAGTTGTAAGGGAATCACTAGAGGAGCGATTCCCCAGTAGCTGCTGGAGAACGAGGGGGGAGGAGCAAAACAAGACAGTGGACCCTAAGCTGAATCCCCCCCACTGTCCCTGGCTAACTTGCCCGATCTGTCCTAGGTGACAGCCAGCAACCGGTCGACAGTCCCTCCTTATAATAAGTGATAACACAGAACACAGACAAGACGCACAACAACAAATGGAGGTCAGCTAGCCAAGGGGTCGGTAACAAACGAGCGATGCAGTACAAAATCACAATCCAAGAGAAGTCAAAGGTAAGCCAGTGGTCAGAAAATCAGAAGAGCAGGTAACAAGGAGTATAGCCAGTAAGCGAAATGCAATAGCAGGCGCCAATGGGAAAGTGAGCAAACAATAAATAGGGAGAAAGAACCCGCCCCAGACTTGATAGGAGGATAGGCTGTCAATCACAAAGGCAGAACTAAAGTTAACTCTTAGTGGAGCAGGGGGAGAGCAAGGTGAAGGAGAAGAGCGTGGTGGAAAATCAATTAAGGAGGTGAGGGAATAGGACAGTGTTCAGACAATACAAGAAAAACCCAAAGGA
Organism: Leptodactylus fallax; assembly: GCA_947044405.1. NCBI lineage: Eukaryota > Metazoa > Chordata > Amphibia > Anura > Leptodactylidae > Leptodactylus > Leptodactylus fallax. Next base: position 4,486,144 of record CAMRHE010000123.1, read on the forward strand.
AGGAATCACAACCGGGCACGCCTCCTGCGCCGCAGCGTGCGCCCGGAGAATGGTGCCAAAGCCTGGACAGGCAAGGATGTTACAATAGTCTATTAGTTTTACTTGAAATACTCATTTATCTTTTATTACAGCTTTTAAAAATAGTACAGTCAAGAACATAGACCTTGGACCAGAGAAGGTTAGCCACCCCTGCTCTGATGTGATTGGCTTTCACTGACTAAGGGTGGTGTTTGAACCTAAGAAGTATGCTGTATATTTTCAATGGTGCGGGTTATATGTACATTATTTTCATATATTGTAGCACTATAAATAATAAAAATTTGTCCTGTTAAGAGTAACATTTAAACAACTGTAAAATAAACACTAAGGAAATGCAGGAATAGTGTGCAGACCATAATTTTTCCACTTACCATCTGTTTCGAGACTTTGGTCGTAACTCATGAATCCACAATGACTGGTTTTGTGAAAATGCTTTGCAATATTGTTGAGTGACTTGTATGATTCCTAGACTGTGAAATGATAATAGTTCATTTTGTTTTACAAAGAAACGACGAGAATTGTTTCATTGTTTTGATTATTTGGCTGAGTTTGAACAATAATGACATGGAAATTCTATAAAATAGATATGTTAAATTTGCAATAAAAACTGACACAACTTTCAATTGATGCTAAATTATGGCTAATCTTTTGTTAAAATCACAAAACACGGCGTATCATTGCAAAAGGCAGAAAATCACTTTATCTTGTTGGCTTTTACAGTTTCTTGTACTCCAGGCATGTAATTTAGAGACACTTCATTCTCTTTTTGACCTAGATTTCACTTCAAGATTAGTTTAAATGCGAGCGTGATTAACCAGACCTTAATAACATTAAAGCTCTAGGAGGCAGGTCTTACCCTCCTTTATGAAGCATCACTCTTTACAATGTTCAGGTCTGCTAATTTAATCTCTGTGTGATTAAGAAAGTGCATAAACTGTATTAATAATTACTTCATCAACTGGAATTAGTTCCATTAACTGACTTTCTTAAAGGTTTTTCGAGAAAGTTGCTATAAAATGTGAAGTCTACTTGTAATTGTAGCATGGAATATAGGGAGGAATGATGGTCCATTTATTGTCTATAAGTTTTATTGTATCCTTTGTGTTGTGGTAGAAATAAGAGATGAAAGAATTATGGGAAAAACTGAAAGCGTACTTTTGCCAGGAGCTTCTTGGTAACCTTTCAACCCCTATAATTCCTAAGGCAATAGAGGTCTATGGGGTGATCTATCTGCACCTGAACCATTCTACACTGCGTTCCAAATTATAACGCAATTTATATTTTTCTCTGATTTTCCTAAACGGTCGATGCAAATTACAGTCAGTACAATGTTCAAATCTTCAACCATTAGCGTTTAAATCAAATTTTATAGGACCTCCCAATGATAGCATTGTTTTCACAAATTAAAAAATCTAAATCCAGTGTTTCAAATTATTATACAGAACAGAGTTTTTAAACATTTTATAGGCTGTAAAGAACTGAAAATTGTCAATTGTTGAATCTGCAGCATTAATTGTTGAAATCCAAAGCTATTTCCATCAAAAACATCTTAACAGGCCAAGTAACATGTTATCATAGAACCCCTTCTTTGATATCACCTTCACAATTCTTGCATTCATTGAACTTGTGAGTTTTTGGATAGTTTGTTTGAATTTCTTTGCAGGATGTTAGAATAGCCTCCCAGAGCTGCTGTTTTGATGTGACCTACCTCCCACCTCCCCATAGATCTCTTGCTTGAGAATACTCCAAAGGTCCTCAATAGGGCTGAAGTCAGGGGATGATGGTGGACACACCATAAATTTGTCTCCTTTTATGCCCAAAGCAGCAAATTACAGAGTCATTTTCTGCTGTATGAGATGTTGAATTGTCGCGCATGAAGATGATTTTTGCTATGAAAGGCATGGTTCTTCTTTTTGTGACATGAAGAAAGTGATCAGTCAGAAACTCTATATACTTTGCAGAGGTTATTTTCACACCTTCAGGAACCCTAAAGGGGCCTACCAGATCTCTCCCCTTGATTCCGGCCCAAAACATGACTACGCCACTTTCTTGCTGATGTCACAGCCTTGTTGGGACATGGTAGCTATACACTAATCATCCCCTTTTCTATCCACCTGGACCATCCAGGGTTGCAGTAAACAATGCTGTTTCAAAATTAGTCTTCATGAATTTCTGTGCCCACTGCAACTGTTTCTGCTTGTGAGCACTGTTTAGGGGTGACCGAACAGTAGGTTTATGCACAACTGCAAGCCTCTGGAGCATCCTACACCTTGATGTTTGTGGGACTCCAGAACTTCAAATAACTGTTTGCTGCTTTGTAATGATATTTTAGCAGCTGCTCTCTTAATCTGATGAATTTGTCTGGCAGAAATCTTCCTCTTTATCTGCATGAACCCATCTGTGCTCTGAATCACACATATCTTTTCACAGTATGATGATCACACTTATGTTTTCATGAAATATCTTATGTTTCTATACCTTATCCAAGGCATTGAACTATTTGATGCTTTTTAGCAGCAGAGACTTCCTTTTTCTTCCCCATATTGCTTGAAACCTGTGGCCTGTTTAATTTTATTTATTTAATATGCTTACTTGTATAGCGGCATCATATTCTGCAGCGCTTTACAGACATTGTGGTCACTGTCCCATATAGGGCTCACAATCTACATTCCCTACCAGTATGTCTTCTTAAGTAGGTTTCCTTTAATTTGGCTCTCCAGGCAAACTAATCATCACAAGTGTTTGAGATTGATTTCAGAGACCCAAAGAGCCCTGAGACACAAAACCATCCATGAGTTTAACCCCTTAACGACCTTGGACGTACTATTACGTCCTGGGCGCTAGGTACTTCGCGCACCAGGACGTAATACTACGCCCGAGGCCGGCCGCCCGCTCACTATCTGAACGGGCGGTATCGGAACCGGGTGTTAGCTGTATCTGACAGCTAACACCCTGCTCCATAACCCCCGGTCGGCCATAACTTCCGATCGGCGGTTTTAACCCCTTGGATGCCGTGGTCAAACATGACCGCGGCATCCAAGGGGTTCCGCCGTCTTGTCGACCCCCCCCCAGCACCCCCCCGCGGCGAGATCGGGGGGTGCCGATATCTCTAATGTGCAGCCCGGGGTCTGCCAAGTGACCCCAGGCTGCCTGGAGCCCCCAGTACCTGGTTGATCCTGCCGATACATCAGGAAGTCAGCGCTGTGTTTCCATAGCGCTGACTTCCTGTATAGGCTGTAAGACACGAGTATGCTCGTGTCTTGCAGTCTATAGTGCTGAGCCAGCAATCAAAGCATTGCTGGCTCAGGTGTCCTAATGGGACACAAGAAAAAGTAAAAAAAAAGTGAAAAAAAAAATAATAAAGTATGTGAAAAAAAATTAATAAAAGAATAAAGCCCCAAAAATTCCCTTTTCCTATATAAAATGAATTATATAAAAAATAAACCTAAAAATTAATAAAAACAATACATATTTGGTATCGCTGCGTCCGTAACAACCTGTACAATAAAATTGAAACCATATTTAATGTACACGGTGAAAGTCGGGGGAAAAAAAACGGAAAAAACCCGCCAAAAGTAACGATTTTTCGCCATCTCACCTTACAAAATATGCCATAAAAAGTGATCAAAAAGTCATATGTACCCCAAAACAGTACCAATAAAAAGCACAGGTTGTACCGCAAAAAATAAGCCCTAAACCAACTCTCTAAACTGAAAAATAAAAATGCTACGCATCTTAGAAGATGGCGATGCAAAAAAAATTAATTTATGTCCCCAAATGGGTTTTTGTTCTGCAAAATTGGTATTGCATAAAAAAACATTATAAATGAGGTATCGCCGTAATCGTACCGATCCGCAGAATAAAGATAACATGTTACTTATGCTCTACGCTGCATGGTGAAAAATTTAAAAGATAAAACGCAGTGCCAGAATTGATGGGGTTGTTTTTTAATCCACCAAGAAAGAGTTAATAAAATTTATTTAATAAGTTGTAAGGACCTAAAAATGATGTCATTAAAAAATACATCTCACCCTGAAAACAACAAGCCCTCATATGGCTACATCACCAGAGAAATAAAGAAAATATAACTCGTACAATGTGAAGACAAAAACCCCAAAAATCGCCAAATCATTAGAGCATAACTGGCTGCGGCAGGAAGGGAATGTATAAGCTGTGCGAGCGTATATTAGGGTACACCCCAGATTTAGAGCTTACGAGGGATAATAAACCAGAAGTGACCCCCAGAGTGACCCCCCAATAAAAGGAACTACTGGGGAAATAGTAGGGAATTTAGTGTACCCAATGTACTACGCACAGATTACATATTCACTTTTCCCCATCCGCTGTGCAGTCACGTCTGGGATACTAATGCTCGCTACACCCCTTGATAAATTCTTTGAGGGGTGCAGTTTTCAAAATGGGGTCATTACCTAGGGGATTCCACTTTACTGGTACTTTAGAGGCTCTGCAAACATGACATGGCATCCAGATCCCAAACATCTGAATCTGCGCTCCAAAAGCCATATAGCGCTCCTTCCCTTCTGTGCCCTACTGTGTGCCCAAACCGCAGTTTATACCCACATGTATGACACTGGTGTACCCAGGATAAGGTACTTAATGTGATATGTGGGTATAAACTCCTGTTTGGGCACAGCCGGGCACAGAAGGGAAGGAGCGCTATTTGGTTTTTGGATGCCATTGCACTTTTGCAGAGCTGAAATGCCAGTACAGTGGAATCCCCTGACATGTCACCCCATTTTGGAAACTGCACCCCTGAAGGAATTTATCCAGGGGTACAGTGAGCATTTTTAACCCCCAAGTGTTGCTATAATTTATTATCCGTAAATGAATAGGCAGCTGATGATGAAAGGTGAAAATGACAATTATTCCAGGAATACGACATTTCTGTGCGTAATATGTTGTGCCCGGCTTGTATCAGAGATGAACGCTCCAAAAGCTGTTGTGCCCGGGATCCCCGATCACCAGTTTTTGGAGTGTGTGTCTGTGCAGACATAAGCTGGGCACAACATATCGGGCACTGAAATGGCGTATCTATAGAAAAATTTCATTTTTAACTTTTCATTATCAGCTGCACATTCATTTTTGGAAATTAAAAGAATGCAACACTTAAGGGTTAATAATGCTCGCTACCCCACTTGATAAATCCCTTGAAGGGTATAGTTTCCAAAATGGGGTGACATGTCTGCGGATTCCACTTTACTGACAATTCATGGTCTCTGCAAAAGTGGCATGGTGTCCAAAAAGCAAACTGTGCCTAAAAACCAAAATAGCGCTCTTTCCCTTCTGTGCCCGGCTGTGCCCAAACAGCAGTTTATACCCACATATGGCATTGTTAAGTACGTTATCCTGGGTACACCAGTGTCATACATGTGGGCATAAACTGTCATTTGGGCACACAGCAGGGCGCAAATGTGAAGGAGCGCTATGTGCTTTTGGAGCCACAACCACATATGGAGCATTTCTGTGTTCAGGAGAAATAGTGTAACGAACTTTGGGGTGCTTTTTCTCCTTTGTCCTCTTGTGAAAATGAAAAATTTGGGGCTAAATTGACGGTTTATTGGAAAAAAAAGTAATTTTTCATTTTAATGTCCCAATGTTAATAAAAATCTGTGAAACAGCTGTGAGGTCAAAATGTTCACCATACCCCTAGATAAATTCTATAAGGGGTGTAGTTTCCAAAATGGGGTCACTTTTTGGGGGTTTGTATTATATTGGTACTTTAGGGGCTCTGCAAATGCGACATGGCATCCGAAAACTATTCCAGCAAAATCTGCCCTCCAAAAGCTAAATAGCGCTCTTTCCATTTTGAGCCCTGCCATGTACCCATGCAGCAGATTACAACCACATATGGGGCATTTCTGTGTTCAGGAGAAATTGTGTAACGACCTTTGGGGTGCTTTTTCTCCTTTGTCCTCTTGTGAAAATGAAAAATTTGGGGCTAAATTGAAGGTTTATTGGAAAAAAAAGTAATTTTTCATTTTAATGTCCCAATGTTAATAAAATCTGTGAAACAGCTGTAGGGTCAAAATGCTCATTATGTCCCTTGATATGTTCTGTGAGGGGTGTAGTTTCCAAAATGGGGTCACTTTTAGGGGGTTTCCACTGTATTGGTACTTTGGGGGCTCTGCAAATGCGACATGTTACCTGAAAACTATTCCAGCAAAATCTGCTCTCCAAAAGATAAATAGCGCTCTTTCCATTCTGAGCCCTGCCATGTACCCATACAGCAGATTACGACCACATATGGGGTATTGCTGTGTTTAGGAGCAATTATTTTGCAAACTGTGGGGTGCTTTTTCTCCTTTAAACCATTGTGAAAATGAAAACTTTGGGGATAAAGTGACATTTTAGTAATGTTTCATTTATACATCCCAGTGTTAGCAAAATCTGTGAAACGAATGTAAGGTCAAAATGCTCACTATACCCCTATATGAATTCTGTGAGGGGTGTAGTTTGCAAAATGGGGTCACTTTTTGGGGTTTTCCTTTGTATTGGTACTCTAGGGGCTTTGCAAATGAGACATGGCACCTGAAAACTATTCCAGCAAAATCTGCTTTTCAGACGCCCAGTGTCGCTCCTTCCCTTCCGTGCGCTGCCATTCGCCCAAACATCAGTTTACACCCACTTGTGGGGTATTTCCATGCTCGGGAGAAATTGCATAACAAACTGTGAGATGCATTTTTTCCTTTAACCCTTTGTGAATGTGTTAATTTTAGGGCTAAATTAAGGAATTAGTGGGAAAAAATTAAATGTCTAAATTTCACCTCCATATTGTTTTAATTCCAGTGAAATTCTTAAAGGGTTAACAAACTTCCCAAATGTTATTTTGAATTATTTGAGGGGTGCAGTTTTGAAAATGGGGTGATTTATGGGGGTTTCTAATATATAGGCCTTTATAATCCTCTTCAGAACTGAAGTGGTCCCTAAAAAATTAGTTTGGGAAATTTTCTTGTAAATCTGCAAAATCGCTGTTACACTTGTAAGCCTTCTAACATCCAAAATAAATTACAGGACGATTAAAAGATGATGCCGATATAAAGCAGAGATATGGTAGATAATATGTATTAATGTATTTGGGTGGTATGACTATCTATCTGAAAAGCAGAGCATTTCACATTTTGAAAATTGCGATTTTTTTTCAAAATTTCCATCAAATTTCCTATTTTTCTATAAATAAATACAAAAATATTCATTAGTGTTTACCACTAACATGAAGTACAATGTGTCACGAAAAAACAATCTCAAAATCACTTGTGTAAGTTAAGACGTCTCAAAGTTATTGCCATATAAAGTGACACATGTCAGTTTTGAAAAACGAGGCCTGGTCCTTAACGCACTTTTGGGCTGGGTCCTTAAGGGGTTAACTGAAAAACAAGAAATTAAATCTTTATGACAAAAATCCGATTTGCATAATAATTTGGAACGCGGTGTATATACTGCTCAATAGTAGCAGATTTTAGCTCATAAGATTTACTTGTAGGACAAATTGAACAGAAGTATGCCCTGAAATATATAGAGCCAGAATGTATAATTAATGCATTGTGAATTGATATCAATAGTCAAATTGAAAAGTTTATAGTTTCTTGTGTAGTGGTTAAAGGTTAAAGTGTAACTAAACTTTCAAGCAACTTTTGATTTTCTAGTAGCATTTGTGTAATTAATGAATTTTGTTATATACTTTATACTTATATACTTAAGTACTATGTTAAATACTGTTATACAAATGTTGTCTCTTTTCTGTGGAATTTTGCATTATTTACTCTTTCCCCTATTTATCTATTGAGATCTGTCCCCTGCTTCTCACAGTGAACCGTATATGCGTATATTTATATGTAATAAAGAGAAAATGAGTGTGGGGGAGGGTAACTCCAAACATATATACCTTCGGTATTATAAAACAGAAACTTGCTTCTTGTGTCACATGAAAGATGAGATTCTATTCAGTTTTCTCTGTATTATTATACCTATATTATTTTCAAATATATCACTTTTTTTCAAATACCATTTCTTTTTTTCTAATATCTTCAAAAACATGCCATCTAATAGATGTCTACTGTACAATCTTTACCTGTTAAATGTGTACATCTGCACAAAGTTGGCCATCAACAGTCACCTTTACCAATTTCTCTACAAATTGCTTATTCAGCTCAATGAACAGATATTCTATTTGTTCTGAGAATAGAAGGATCAGATGGGTTAACACTCAACACATCTGACAATTGCTCCCTGATGATACTTTGAGGTAGAGTCTCCTTGTCCCCATTCACATTAGATTGGCTAGGTCCATTGACAGCTATCTAATGTGTATGGCTGGTAAAGGACCATTCAAAGTAATACAAAAAAGTAAATAGTTTGTACCTATAGAAGATGAAACATAAAAAAATAATATAAAATAGTAAAAAAAAAATCACCATTTACCAGTCCTATGAGAATTATCCACATATGTTACTAGGATACTAGAAAATGGTAATGAATTTTCACCTTATAAAAATAACCAATCTTATACTAATTGTATACGTCAACTTGAAAGGGCAAATTGTATGCAGGACACTGGCTATGCACAGACTAGTTATTTTCTTTTGAAATGATCTCTGTAACACACATGGTAAATCAATGCAAAATACAAACCCCTATCAGTCCAGTCAAAACAGTAACTACACCAGTCCATCCATGTGGAAGGAGACTAAGCAATGATATTTAGCAAAAAGCTATTTTATACCTGCTGTACCATGAATGGTTTTAAAGGTGAAGCTGAATTCCCTCTCTAGATATAAACCAACTGACCCTTTTAATACCATAGTCAAATCAAATTACTTCCATACAGACTGAAATCTGAGAGCTAAAAATCTTCACTCTGGCTTTTAAGTGTTTTGCGATTGTTCTTTTTTTATATTTAGATTTCAGTAAGGCTAAGGCCCCACATAGTGAAAAACAGATAAATAACTCTGTAGAGAAAAAAATGCAATGGAAACGCATTGCAATTTTTTTCTGCAGTGATTTTCATTGACATTCTGCTGTTATTTTCTCAGCCTTTTTTTTTTTCTATTAAATATATACTGAATTACACAACTAAAATTAACATGCTGCATTTTTTTTTACTGCAATTAACCCTTTCCGCCGTGATAGTATGGTGGATATGGGGTATTATACAGCAGAGCCAGTGGGGTAGATTTATGAAACAGTGGGCAACAAAGAAAGATTTTCTATTAAACTGTTTCATACATATCACCGATTGTTTCCCTTATAAGATGATACATTGTGCCTTCTTAACCACTTCCGGACTATCCATTGGGTATATACATCCGAAAGGTGGTTGCCTTGTTCTGCAAGGACGTACTGCTATGTCCAAGCAGATTTCAGCAGCTGCACGATTTCGGGGACTGTAACTTCAGCCGGAGCTCCCAGAGAGAAGGCAGGGGAGGTTTATTACCTTCCCTGCCTTTCCAATCTCTGTGTGTACAGCGCTCAATGAGCGCTGTATACACCACTATGGGTGCCGCCATGTTGCGGCTCCCCTCTGATCCAGTGGTCACGTGATCCATCGGGATCAGCGTCTGTTAGAGCTGCTGGGTCCTACAGGACCCAGTTCAGCTCTATTGTAATGTGAAAGTAACGTGCAGAAGGCTGTATTCCTCCTGCAACTGTGGCTAAATGTTACAGGGGAAATCAGCCTCCCCAACAAAAAAAGGGATCAGATGTCCCCAAAGGTCTATTATGACCTTATGGGGACACAATGTAAAAAAAAAAAAAAAATTGAAAAGTAAAAAAAAAAAAAATGTAAATAAAATAATTTTAAAAAAATCAATTATGTCAATAACACACCCTTATTAAAGGTTATAGCCCCACCACCGATGACACCATACAAAATAAAAATTACCGAGAGGAAAAACTATTTTATTCTGAGGCCCCACGTTGTGGAAACGCAGCTTTTTTCGTTACAGATTTTGTTGCGTTTTTTTGAGCCAAATCCAGGAGTGGATTGAGCAAAAGGTAGAAGTATAAGAACTTCCTATATATCTCCTATTCCTCAGAAATTACAGATAATAACACAAATGATAAAAATGTTACAGCCCTCAAAACCACACATACAAAAAAGCTGAAAATGTGTCTGGTCCTAAACCAGAAATTGGCCTGGTACTGAAGTGGTTAAAAGGCAAATTCTGGTGTTCTTGAAACATTTTTGGATAATCTAATACCATCTATAAAGAATCTTACAGGAGTTTTCAAAGTGATTAATGATTCTGGAAGTTTGGAATTGATTTGTTTTCCATTCATATTCAGAAACAGAAAATGAATCTGTCTCCAGCAGTTTTTATGCTTGTTTTTAATAAGTAACTTCCAAAAAGTAAACAAAGCAAAGGGAAGAAGAAAGGAAATAAGCATTCTAAGGTTCTTGAAGTGATTTAGATACAATAATTCATATGTACATAGATAGGTTTCAATATAGCGTTGTTTAAATACAAAAAAAAATTGCTAAAGTTTCCAAGCTAAATGTTGCGTCTGGATACTCCACTTGAAACAGGCATACACTACAAGAATGTTGCATGACTGAATGTCCAGCATACCAGAAGTAATTCTATAGTACACCCTGGTTTTTACACAAAACTACATAATATACAGTATATAAAAATATTAAAAGGAAACTAAAAATGTGTCAGTACCCACTGCATTAATCATAATATGCCACAGATATCCGCAGAGTTGTTCATAGCCAAAATCTTCTTTGGCCGTGTTCCTTACAGACAAAGCAGCAAAAACATTGGCTTCTTGTCAGGGGGGAATCTTACAGCAATTGATAGACATCTAGTAGTTTTATAGCTATATATAATTCTGAGCGAAGAAAGAATTCAAATTTTGATACAAATGTCTGAAATGTTAATAAGGAAACACTAGAAAATGCACAAAAATTCATTCCTTGCAGTCCCTACCTTAAAATGTACCTACAATGACACTTGTCCAAAAGCTATTTTTTGCACAGCTGAATAAAGCCTTTCATTACATTTACAACAATACCTATATTATGCAGATTGCTAATTACTAGCCTACAGTACAACACAATGTATGAGCACTACATGTAAAATCTCCTGCTTCTCCATCATAAAGTGGGTGGTCAGTTACTGTGTGTGACATAGACTAAGGGAAATTAAGCCAGAACTGTGCCCTTTATTCTCATGCTGCTGAGCTGTCATCTCATACGCCAGCACGGCAGCTCAACCAATCAGGGCACAGGTCAACCAGTTGCAGTGTCTCCCTAGTATATCATACCTCTATATACATTGTGTGCAAAGCAAAAGTATTTAATAACCCAACCTGAGCTTTTCACAACCCTAGTACTATTCATATTCAGCTTTTGGATACTGTTTTCAGCTAGAAATGAGCCTTTGCCGCTTATAGTGTGCTGAAATTCTTCCAAACCCCACCCCATTTACTTGCCATGCCCCTTTTTTACATACCACACCCCCATTTACAGTTAAAAAAAATCTTGCTGCACTATTTTGTCCAGTAAAATGCCAAATTCCCAATGCTGCACCCCTCAATATTTTATACAAGACTGCTTCACAACATATAATACCCTCATATTGCGCTCCCACAGTATAATGCCCACTTGTAACCCCACAAAGTAAAATGCCTCAATGTGGACCCTAAACAGTATAAAGTCACATTGTGTCCCATACGCAACATAATGCTCCCATAGTGCCCGCACACAGTATAATGACTCATAGTATTCCCCACACACACAGTATAATATCCTCCCACACAGTAGTCATTTATATGTTTTATGTTCATTACATCTTTACTGCTTCTGCCAGATTACTGCTCCTTTTTAGTGGAAGAGACATTATAAATAATGAGACTGAGAGTTGCTCTGTCCTGTAGACCTGATCGCCCCATGCCCTGTATTGATCACATAGGTTATCAGTTCTTCTACAGAACAGAGTAGCTCTTGGAGAGAGAGCGGCAGTTCAGAGAATAATGCAGATGTGTGTGCGCTGCTGGCAACTTGTCATTGATACCTCTCTGATAAAGGCAAAACCTTTGAGCTTAAGGAAGACATTGACAGATGGGAGTCTGGGAGGTGTTCCCACTTTTTGGGAGCCTCTCAAACATTCCAGGGGAATTGACAAGTATGCATAACCCTCACCCTAACACATTACACAACCCCAACCCTTGCACTTTCATATCCTCAACCATACCACATTTCATAACCACAACCCTAGCATATATTATGACTCTAACCATATTAAACATTTCATAACCCAAATAGTGTACTAAGGTTAGGGTTAAGAAATATGCTAGGATTATGAAATGAACTAGGGTTAGGGTTATGAACATATGGGCTATGGTTAAGGTTATAAAATGTGAACCAGGGTTAAGGTTATGAAATGTATACTAAGGTAAGGATTATAAAATGTGCACTAGGGTTATCAAATATGTGCTAAATTCACCATAACCCTAATCCGAGCACATATTTGATAACCCAAGTGCACAGTTTATAACCCTAACCCTAGCATTTATGTTTATAACCCGAACCATCATACACAATTCATAACCCTAACTCTGTACTAGGGCAAAGGTTATGAAATATGTGCTAGGGTTAGGGTTAAAGATATGCAAATCAATGCGGAGTGAACCTAGTTCTAGTGAATCTGAAACTTTCAGAATCTGCATCAAACAAATCTCATGTACAGTGGGTACGGAAAGTATTCACACTAGAAGCCCCTTTCTTTTGAGCTAGGACAGCCATGAGTCTTCTTGGGAATGATGCAACAAATTTTTCACATCTGGATTTGGGGATCCTCTGCCATTCTTCCTTGCAGATCCTCACCAGTTCTGTCAGGTTGAATGGTGAACGTTGGTGGAGCCATTTTCAGGTCTCTCCAGAGATACTCAATTGGGTTGAGGTCAGGGCCCTGGCTGGGCCAGTCAAGAATGGTCATAGAGTTGTTCCGAAGCCACTCCTTTGTTATTTTAGCTGTGTGCTTAGGGTCATTGTCTGAGGTCCAAAGCACTCTGGAAGAGGTTTTCTTCCAGGATATCTCTGTACTTCAATTACTTCAAGTGCCGCATTTATCTTTCCTTCAATTACAACCAGTCGTACTGTCCCTGCAGATGAAAAACACCCCCATAGCATGATGCTGCCACTACCATGTTTCACTGTTGGGATTGCATTGGGCAGGTGATGAGCAGTGCCTGGTTTTCTCCACACATACCGCTTAGAATTAACGCCAAAAAGTTCAATCTTCGTCTCATCAGACCAGAGAATCTTATTTCTCATAGTCTGTGAGTCCTTCATGTGTTTTTTGGCAAACAAGACTTTGTGGAACTTTCTCCCATCTCCCTACTGCATCTCTGGAGATCAGCCACAGTGATCTTTGGGTTCTTCTTTACCTCTCTCACCAAGGCTCTTCTCTCACGATTGCTCAGTTTGGCTGGACGGCCAGGTCTTGGAAAAGTTCTGGTCATCCCAAACTTCTTCCATTTAAGGAATATGGAGGCCACTGTGCTCTTAGGAACCTTGAGTGCTGCAGAAATTCTTTTGTAACCTTGGCCAGATCTGTGCCTTGCCACAATTCTGTCTCTGAGCTCCTTGGGCAGTTCCTTTGACCTCATGATTCTCATTTGCTCTGACATGCACTGTGAGCTGTGAGGTCTTATACAGACAGGTGTGTGCCTTTCCTAATCAAGTCCAATCAGTGTAATTAAACACAGCTGGACTCCAATGAAGGAGTAGAACCATCTCAAGGAGGATCAGAAGGAAACAGACAGCATGTGAGTTAAATATGAGTGTCACAGCAAAGGGTCTGAATACTTATGACCATGTGATATTTCAGTTTTTCTTTTTTAATAAATTTGCAAAAATATGTACAGTTCTGTTTTTTTTCTGTCAAGATGGGGTGCTGAGTGTACATTAATGAGAAATAAAATGAACAATTTTGCTTTTAGCAAATGGCTGCAATGAAACAAAGAGTGAAAAATTTAAAGGGGTCTGAATACTTTCCGTACCAACTGTATAGGAGGTGCGATGCTGGAGCTGGCATTGCACTTTAAACACATGCAGCAGCTGTCTTGGCAATTCAAATGAATAGCAGATCCCTTCAGGTTCATAGGTGTCTGTCATGTGACAGATGCATCTTTCAGTTAAGTCCGTTCTTCTGTTCCAATGACAGAACAGAAAAACGGAACCCAGCCTTACTATATAACTATAGTATGAGTACTAGAACACTTTACTCATTCTATCATGTATGCATGATCCCCATAGCAGTAACACTGAAATGCACCAATTTCATATTTACCTTTTAAATACATGTCTACTTATGCACGAGGTAAGAGTTGTTGGAACATGTTGAAGGACCATGCATGCAATTGCTACATTAACTGAAACTCAGGACAGTTCTAACATTTCTGAAAAAACTCTGGAGGTGTTCTACCATTCCTGTCACGTGGCAATTTAAGCAAGTGTTCCAGATGTCCTGAAAATAAAAAAAAAATACATAAATATGTTACTTTAGACAATACCCTGTGGTGACCAATTTGCCCTTTTTTCTGCTCTTCCACCAAGAGAAAATAATATATTAAATAAAATATAAACAAATTTATTTTCTTGTAGACATCCAATAAATTATTAAGGAATGATTTGCTTCAACAAATCATTCTTCTTCCATGGGATAATCTTATCAGCACTTCCAAGGCTTATGCTGACATAGTTCTAGGACATCTTTAATTGGAATATAATCAATCAATTAAGACTTAGTGAAAATGCAGAAAATTCTTTCAATTATTCATGTTAATCTAGATATCAGTTTGTACAAAAATCCCTAGGAACATGATTAGAATTAGCCAATTTACATTAATAATTTGATCCCATGACTGTCATTTGTTTGTTGTTATGATATAAATGAAACATATAAGGTCAAGTTCAAACAATGTTGATTTAATATTTCATTGTCTGTTGAGTTGGATCTTTTATGCATCAGTATTAGCATAAAAGACCTTCCACTTTGCAATAGTGTTTTTGTGTCCAAGAGACTGCTGACAATTTGTCATAATTAAAATTCCATGTAGGGATTTTTTGCTTACTTGGGCTACATGCACACAAATGTTATAAAAACGGCCATGAAAAGTGATGTGATATCTGTTTTTTTCATGACATTTTGCATCATATATCCATTCTATTGATGGATACATGAATACGGACAAAAATAGGACATGTGAATAGCCCCAGTGAAATCGATATGTTCTAAAAATGCTTTAAAAAATGGCCACGTGACCTTAGGGTGGGTTCACCATTGGATATGATAGTGTTCGTTAAAAAATAAAAATGGACACCTATCATAACAGACATTAATGGACACTAACTGATGTTAATGTGTCGGTTTTTTTAAATGATCCATTTAATGGACACATTAGCATCAGTTAGAGTCTGTTAGTGTCTGTTTTCATAGAGTCCATTTTTTGCTTTTTTTTGTTTCTGCTTTCTTTAACCAAAAAACAAACATTTTAAACTGACTCATGGACTTGAATTGGGTCGGTAAGGCCAGACAAATGGCCAAAAATAGGAAATGACAGTTATTCACTGTCAGTTAAAAAACTGATGTGTGTATGTATGTGTGTGAGTTAAAAAAATGATGTGTGTATGTACCCATTGACTCCCACTGTTCTAAAAATGGACTTGTAACAAAAATTTTATATTAAAAAAAAAAAAGAAAACGTTTGTTACACGTATGTTTTCACTGTTGCTTGCATGGGGCCTCACTGGGAGCCCATTTTTAAGTACTGGCCATAAACAGAGCTGTGCCTTGTCTAGGGAATGGGGCAGAGGGGTCCAGTGTCCATCTGCAAGTACTTGGAAGCAGAAACAGTAAAGGCTCTCTTCTGCTAAACTATGAGAGCTCAATTTTCTCCAACACCAATCAAGCTTAAAGGGAATCTGTCAGGTCAATCTGGGACACTAAACCACCCACAGGTCCTTATAGACCTGGGGTTTAGTGTCCCAGATCACCCTGTTGTAATGCAATCCGCAGGCGCATTAAAAATAAAAAACCTTTATACTTACCTAGGTAAGGGTCCGATCGACGCTGTTTGGTGAGATCGGTCCGGCTTATTCATGAGGCACGCTTCCCGGTGCCTGCTCTGTTTTTCAGTAAAGCCAAAGATGGACACCCCGGCTTCACTACGTAATTGCGGGGCATGCGCACTGACGCTGAGGTGTACTCCTCTGGCTTCATTGAAGAACTGCGCAGGCGCGGGGAGTACAGCGGCAGGATGAGTATAAAGCTTTTTTATTTTTAATGCGGCCATGGATTGCGTTATAACTGGGTGATTTGGGACACTAAACCCCAGGTAAATATGGACGTGTGGGTGGTTTAGTGTTCCAAACTGCCCTGACAGATTCCTTTTAAGTAAACAACAGGAGAGTAATAGCTATTATGCATGCAGCATCAGCTACCCATTTCTCATGCTCTTTATCATGTAAACAAAAAACATGATATAAGAAATGGGCATAACAAAAAGTCACATAAATTGTCCTATATAGCCCAAATAAATAAGGCCGGCTTCCATAATTTAACGTGTCTTAGATCCCAATATAACAACACCAATACACTTGTGCATTGTACCACGCAATAATGGGTATGTACTTTTGGGCCTTAATTTGACTACTTACCAGTATGCTAGTTAGCACGAGTATAGATTCTGCATATGAATTTCTGATATACAGTATCAATATTGTATTGTATCTATTTTTTAACATAGGGACATATACAATGATACTTTTTGGCCCGAATTACAGCCTAATATACTATTGAACGTTTAAATATATTATTATTTATCTTTTTGTATCAGTGGTACATTACCAGTATATTACTTACCTTTATCATTACATTTCTCTGTAACTATGGTCTCTGCCCTATGTCTGACACCTGTGCATTGTTTCCCTGTCGCATTGTCATTTATGTAACCTTTTATTGATTCTATTAAACTTATATATTTTAATATTTTGTTGTGTATGTTGAGTGTCTTTTCTATTCTTTTTGGTTTTGGTGCTCCTTATCATGTCAGAAGGCGCTCCTATCTTCACTGTCTTCAGCTAAGAAGCCTAATCTTCTTCCTTCCTCCTCCGTTGTCCTAGTAATACAACGCAGCAGCAGTTGGGACAGATATGGGGAAAGCCCATGCAGCAGATCTACATGCACTAATGGGGCATATGAACAGTGTTCTTAAAGAGGACCTCATTTTTTTTTTTTTATAATTGCATACAAATCTGATTTACATATGGACTAAAAAGTGCTGTTCCATTAAACAGGACCTTTCATGTCCTCATTAATGTGCAGTATTATATACCACTAGAAAGCCAACAGTGCGTTAAATTCAGCGCACTGTCGGCTTTCCCGGTATGTGCCCTGGGGCTGCAAATATTGGTGCCGTTAATTGTGCTGCAGATATTGGTGCTGTTAGATATTGGTGCTATTCAGCACACTGTCAGCTTTCTAGCGGTATATAATACCACACATTGATGAGGACATGAAAGGTCCTCTTTAATGGAACAACCCTATTTAGTCCTTATGTGCATGAGATTTCTATGCAATTATAAAAAAACATATAAAAGTTAAATGATATAGTAGCACCACCAACCTTATTAGAAGAATTTTTTTTAAAATAAATATTTAGCGTCTGAATTTCTTATTAAAACAGAAGCTTGTCAAATGATGATCTTTGTTTGAACTGTCAGGTATCATCTGACTAAGCAAATAAACCACCTTCCCCAGCATTTTTTTTCTAGCACAATGCAATTTACATGACTATGGAGAAAAATAAGAAAAGCAGGGAGGTTTTCAACCATTTTTGTAATTAACCATAATAGAAGAGTGATTAGTGATGTTATCTGAATAATCAATACACCATACATTTCTGAATACACGCATTGTGTATTGAAATACATGAACAACAATGCTTGTCACTTTTTTTAATTAGAGTTTCCAAATGGAAGAAACATTGTAGTAATGGCACTTCATTATTAAACACCTATCAGTGGGGATCAGTTGTTTACAGCTACACTTCTGCAATAAGCTGCTGCTCACAACAGTGTTTAGCAAAGCTCATGCTTTAGCTAACTAAATCCTGTTTTATTCCACTGCATTGTAACATGACTAGGTTCAGTGTCGTAACTAGGAATGGCTGGGCCCCAAGGCGAACATTTGACATGGGGCCCCCCCCCCAAGCCGCCCCCAACCCCCCCAAACCGCCGCCCCCAACCCCCCACACACACAAACCGCATTCCTGCGCACACTATTATGCCCCATAGTGGCCCCTGCACACGGTATTATGTCCCATAGTGGCCCCTGCACACGGTATTATGCCCCATAGTGGCCCCTGCACACGGTATTATGCCCCATAGTGGCTCCTGGACACGGTATTATGCAGCATAGTGGCCCCTGCACACAATATTATGCCCCATAGTGGCCCCTGCACACAATATTATGCCCCATAGTGGCCCCTGCACGCAGTAGTTTGCCCCATAGTGGCGCCTGCACGCAGTAGTTTGCCCCATAGTGGCGCCTGCACGCAGTAGTTTGCCCCATAGTAGCCCCTGCACACAGTAGTTTGCCCCATAGTGGCCCCTGCACACAGTAGTTTGCCCCATAGTGGCCCCTGCACACAGTAGTTTGCCCCATAGTAGCCCCTGCACACAGTAGTTTGCCCCATAGTGGCTCCTGCACACAGTAGTTTGCCCCATAGTGGCCCCTGTACACAGTAGTTTTCCCCATAGTAGCCCCTGCACACAATAGTTTGCCCCATAGTAGCCCCTGCACACAGTAGTTTGCCCCATAGTGGCCCCTGCACACAGTATTATGTCCCATTGTGGACCACCCATGAACGATTATTATACTCTGGGCAGGGCACATAGCGGAAATTCCAATCGGTCCTGTCAATGACATCATCAAAAATTATATAAACTTCAAAAATGGGGTCATGCATTGTTGTTAGTGCTTTAACTCAAAAAGATGCTTTGCTAAATTCTGAAATGCACCAAGGCAAATAAAATTATAGGATACATCAAATGAGACACAAATTCTCCTGAAAAGGACAATTTTCCTCCTTACAAATCACTAGTCAGATCCTACATGGCATATTGTATACAATTTTGGGCACCTGTACGCCCTTTTATAAGAAGGACATTCAGTAGCTGAATTTGAGCATGTGCAGAGGAGACTGACCAAGGTAATTAAGGTGTCTTGGAGTGCCAAGATAGTTCATCAAACTTTGGGTTATTCAAATAAGAAAAAAAAAAAGACAGTTTAAGGGAGATCTTTTTATAATGTAGAAATATAGAAGTGCTTTTAATATTAGTTTTAATCCTAGGCCTGTAACCAAGGGAGACAATTGGTTTTATCATCATAGATTTACTGTGATTACAGTGAGACTATGGTCTCTATTACAAAATCTTGTGATGGTTGATTCATTGTACAAGTTCAAGGCCTGGATTCATTTTGTGAAAAATATAATATTAAAAGTTACATGAGCTACATTTCTGGAGGTAGGATATTTATCCAGGGATGTATTTTAATTACCACATAAGGAGTCATGAAGGATTTTTTTTTCTCTTATATGGGCTCCACCTCATAGAGGTTTTTGCCTTCCTCTGAATCAACACTGTAGGATTACAGGATGGTCTTTCTGGATTCATTATTCAAACTTACTAACTATGTAACTATGCAGTGTTATTGTAAAAAAAAAAAAAGGGACAAATAAGAGACGGACTTACAAATACTATCCAGACTGCCAAAGGAAAAAAAAAATGTGTGAACTACAATCACTACCTTACTAGTCGTGATCATGTGCCTTTCATTGTGCACATGACATCAGATGTTAGCCACACCCTCTATGAACATGATATCATTACTGATGAAAGCAGAGTAACCAGGAGTAGGTGGTAGCTGCTCCTGATCACCAGACAAGCAAGCACCTGCTTCACTCCATGATCACAGCAGTGATTAGAGGCAGCAGCAGGGAGAGGTAGACAAACTAATTTTTTCCCCTGCCTCTATTGGATAGGAATTCTCTCTGTGAAAGGGTAGAGGGTTTTATGGACACTGACAGGCTTTCAGCATGGTAGCTGCATAGGGAGAGTGAAGGAGAAAAGCACCATGTGCAAAAGATGTGAATACTTGTTCATCAGCATCATGCAGTATCCTGCTCAGGCTGTGTTCATATGGTGGGTTTTTGGCCAAAAATCAGAAAAACTGCATGAACTTGGAGTACTGAAGTGTCGTGGTGCTCAACTTTATGGAGTGTCTGTGTATCTATTCAGTATACAATTGTAGCGTGTCATGGCTTTATAGAAAACATCAGTCCCTAAGACTAATAAAACTTTTGAAATGAAAGTTAATAGTCTAGTTTCTCAGACTTGCCGAGTTATGAAGGTGTTTGATTTTATTGTCCTAATTTGGTGACATGTGTAGTTCCGATTTTATACCGTCTTTAGTTTGCATGTCCATTTAAGGTGGGGGTTGTGGATGCCCTTATTCATTTGGTGCACAGAATGTACTCGCACTTGGATAGTAGCAGGCCAATTGCTAGGATTACTTTTTTGACTTCACAATAGTAGTGCATTTAATATTATACAACCTAACTAGTTGGAGCAGAAATTGTTGTGGAAGTCAGTGGGATCTTTGGTGCCCTGGATAACTAAGCACCTTATGTATATTCAGCAAATTGTTTGCTTGGGCATATGATTTTTGACTTGGTGTTCCACAGGGAATTGCCACCATTCCCCTTTCACTGTGTATACAACTGATTTTCAGAATGACTGCGTGCTTCTTGCAGACGTTTGCAGATGATATGAGTAGTTGGTTGCTTGAGAGATCATGTCAATTTGGAATACAGAGAAGTAGTAAAAAAATGTCATTGTGGCGTAGTGATAATTGTTTAATAATTGGTAAGACAAGGAAGGATGGTATTCTTGATAGGGTTAGGATAGATGCTGCTTCTATTTGTATTAGGGGACATAAAGTAGAAAAGGTCGATAATTTATAAATGTTTGGGTGTATATCTGGATAGTAAGCAATGATTGGGCACAAAGTGCTGAGAAATTGTATAAAACAGCTTAAGGATATTAAAGGTACTCAACATTTGTAGTAAGAAAGAGCTTTTTTTAACGAATCTGAGATAGTTGGGGCTTTGTTCTTTGCGGTTGTTGTTTGGGAAGGCAATGTAAGGAGGATGAATGTGAACAAAAAGGATAAACTGATACGAAAGTAGCTGATGTGGTGGTATGCTGGTTTGATGGCTGGGGGATTATGCTGGAGCAAAGGATATTAAGCAAGTTTGTAGCTGTTAGTGAATAACCTTTTACCTCTTCTTTACCATGTGGTGTATAAGCAGCTTAGTACATTAGGCAGTTTATTCGATTGCAGTCTTGCAGGGTGCATTGTAAGAGGTTATTATCTATTGATGTGACTATGTTATTGTTTCTTTTGTTAGTGTATTATATTGTGTTCTTATATTTGTGTAGCACTTGTAACATGACATTTCTATGTTGGAATCAATAAAGTTTTCTATTCTATGCTATTCTATATTATGAGACAAAATAGGACCAAGGGATGGTATATATATATATATATATATATATATATATATATATATATATATGGCCTTTCAGGCAAAAATGTTGAACTGCTTTTCACATGAAGAGTGGATCAACCACGGTCAGCACACCATCAAAAAATGATCAGGATTGGGTGGCGTCTGTGAATAGCATGGACCTCATGCATCCAAGGAAGTGGACATGTGAATGAGGCCTTACCCATGTAACAATTTCATTCCAGAAAATGTTTTATATGATATTAGAAGTCTAAGTTTAAACCGGAATTGGAGAATGAAAAACATATAAAGATTAAATATGTCTCAATATGATCAACATCAGTAAGAAAAGTTCCAACTCTTAGAATGACATAAATTACTAACCCGCAGAAAAAAGTTGTCATGTCAAAAAAATTGCTAATTCAATGATGGAATTCCCCACTCAAAAAAACAAAAAACAAAAACTGCACGCCATAGCAAAATAAAAAATTAGGACTTTCTGCATACAGATTTGTACAGCTCTTAAAGAGATCAATGGGAGGTGTATGAATTGATATGCAGATGCAAGTAAACAAAAAAATTTTTTTTACCCTTCATGAAATTGTGATGACAAAATGCATTTCATGCAGGTGACTTGTTATCAGATATACTTGTGTCTACTCCACATTTTTAAGTGCATAAAGCCTAGTGTTTAACGAAGCAACAACTTTAATTGGGTACAATAGGCGCATCATCAACGCTAAAGGCACTGGCGATGTGAACATAATAAGTGTCTAAGCTACATAAGTATCTACTGTATTTATATTTATATATTTTATTAATGCATGTTCATAAGATATCTGATCAGTGGAGTCCAACAAGCTGCTGCAGTGGACAAGAGTAAGTGTTCAAGTAATAAGAGTGGAGCTGCAGCATCATCCGCTATATAGCGGTGGCACCAGGAAACTTCAACTTCACTCCTATTATATTATACCTTCCAGCAACTAGAGGCTGCCAGAACAGCTGATCTGTGTGGGGTTCAGGTTTCGGACACCACAAATCAGATACTGAAAACCAATACACATTATCAAACGAAATACCCTTTAATTACATTCTAGCTGAGCTAGCCTTCACCCTCAACTTTTATAGGCTCTTGACTATAAACTATGGTGGCATTTCCTTGTAAGGCTGTGATCAAAGTTTTTGTCAATTTCTGTTCTGTCAATTGAGTACCGGGTAATCCATATCACGCTCCCTCTAGTGGCAGATGCAGGTAGGCAAAATTTAACTCCATCACTGTATGAAGGAAAACTGAGGAGACTGATGTACAGGTTTGTGAGGAAAGATTTAGTATAAACTGTCATTTATCCATTGAAATTTCTGCCATTTCTATATTGAGAATTCAGGTTGGTCCATCCAGCAGTGACTGACAGCCTCCCCTTTATGACTGCTTACAGAGATAGCTGTCAATTACTGATAGGCCTCCCTTGAATTATTAGTATAGAAAGAGCTATGGATAAACTTAGATTAAGTTCATATCTGCTTATTTTCAATCCATTGCTCTTATCCATAGTAAACTCAGAAGACTGTAAAACTAATGTAATGAGGAGTGCACGCGGAGCACATTCTATATGCATTCATCAATATTCACTGCAATGTAAAACAAACAAGACAGAAACTTTCTTCTATCTCATTCATATACTTTTCAAATGACAGATAAAGTCCTGCAGGCACAAGAAGAAATATTCGGTCTTGTTTTTCACATTACAGTGAATGACATTATATTAGTTTTACAGTACATTGTTCTGATTCTAGGATGGATCACAGCATTGGTATGAAAATAACTAGATGTGAACTTAGCCTTATGCATCTGTCAGTTCATCTTGCTCTATAACATGGTACCTGCAAACCAAACAACATTTTATTTGTTACAGGTGTCCTTTAAAATTGAAATTGCATTTGGAAGGGTTTTACATATATAAGCACAGTCAATTGAACGCCAAGCGATTAGTAAAACAGAGGACTGCAAGTTTCTTTGAGTTTTCCATTCACTTCTATGGAACTGCTGGAAATTCCATCATTTGCACCACCATTCACATAGAGCATTCAGGGGAATCTTTCAAGCCCAAATTCTCGTGATGAAACCCAGGGCTTGGACCCCCACCCTATCCGTGGATAAAGGATAAATGTCATTAATGGAAAAAAAAATCCTTTAAGGCTAAGGCCCCATGTAGCGGGCCACAGCAAAAAAAGCACTTTTCACAGAAAGTCTCCTCTGCAGACTTTCTACTTCCATTATACATATAGGGAAACCGCGAGTGTTTCCGTAGGTATAACTGACATGCTGCAATTTACAAAAACGCAACGGTTAGAGAAATTGCTGCGTATCCGTTACATGTATTTTTCTGCAATGAGTGGATGGGATTCGCTAGAATCTCATACACCTTGCAGTGACTGTAAAAGTATGTGTTTTTTCCACGCCGTTTCCACCGTGGCCACACCGCAGTGTTTATGCCACGTGGGCCCTGGCCTAATAGTGGACTTTCATTTTAATTAATTACTAAACTACTATTTCAGCATTCATTTTTTTGTATTTTTCAATATTTCCTTTTTCATTTTTAAAGTGCTTGCTGATGTTTGTGGATCATTCCACCTTGAGTACATTCTTACATATTCTTTGTGATACAGCAGTGACTTGACATGATGTATGCCATCTGTCTACTAATACACAGTCTGTGTCAAAATCATTTAAGCTCTTAGTTTTTTAATCCTTTAAGTGTTTAATCTAATAAAAGCATTCTTCACAAACTGGAATTTGATTGTACCACCTTGTTTATGGCAACCATGTTGTCTATCAACTTTTCCTGTCACCAGATCCATTTTACACAGTGCGATATTTTCTAAAGAGGAAGAAAGATACCATGGTGAACATTCCATTACTTGCTGCCTAAGCCAGATAACAATGACAACAATGGAACTCTGTTCTCTCTGGGATACTAGCCAGGCACCATAAAATAGAATACAGTTCTTTCTTTTATCACAGTATAAACAATCAAACGGAAATGTCACTTAAATGTATGTGGGGCCTTTATTAGGTAAACCATAAAACTGGTTAACAAGGTTACATCTGGATGGTGGAATGGAGAAATATTAATAGCTTCTGTGGTAATGGATGCTCAAGAATTGATAATATATTAGTGTATTGAGATTTCTAAAACTATAAAATCAAAATAAAATCTAATATTTATCCGTTTGTGTCCTCTAATGGGGAGTGATCAAAGTGGAAATAATTATATGTTGTCCTTTTACATAGCATTGTGACATATCTGCATCCTGTTGGGAACTGGTTTTACAACCTCTCCTTGCATAAGTGATTTTTTTAATGTGATATAAAATAATTTTAATACAATTTTTGTGATTTGTTTGTTATATTAGTTTAGAGACTTAAGACTAAAATAGTGCTAGGGCAACCTACATGATCTAAAATTATAGATTTGACCAGCAATGCACTACACATACCCAGGACCTATTGGTTAAATCATGTTTTTAGGCCATTAAGCCATGGACACAATGGTCTGACCCTATTAACTTTTATGGGAGAGTTTTCTTGGCATACGTCTTGACTTGTGCAGAGTCATTGGGACACATTTATTAAGCTACTTGTGCCTTTTTTGTGTGTAAATTGTGCCTTTTTGAGGTCTTTTTCTGCACTACGCTTTATTTAACAAGCATTTGTGCCTTTTTTTCCCAGATGTTATGCTGCTCTCGCCACTTTTGCTTTTTGGCGAGAAAAGAAGGCGTGGCCTAAATGAAGATCCTTTTCATGCTGTATTTATGACTTGCTCTTTTTAAAAAAGCGGCAAAAAAAGGCAAAAATGCACTCCAATCCATGGGCAGCAAAAAAGAGCCCGTCAGGTTAGAAAGCATTAAAAAGGGGCAGTTGCACCTTTTTGACCAAAAGGGCCTAAAAAGGCGCATCTACACGAACATGTGCACAACATTTAACAAAGAGGTGCGTGTACATCATAAATAAGCACTACAGTAAAACTAGTCTAAAAAAAAGGCACACCTGTGAAAAGTATGGCCAAAAAAGGGGCAGATGATAAATAACCCCTATTGTGCACAGAGGGGAGTCGATATGTTGTGAAATTACCTACTGTGGTTAGTGGGTTCAGTGTCTACATATACGTGACAGCTGTCATTATCAGTGTGGCTGCTGTACAGGAAGTCTTAGCATGTTATTTAGATTAGTGGTCAAAGCAAGGACTGCAGGATTTTTAGGAATGTTTTAAAGTAAGGATAACAACATGGAAAATGTTTAAACCATTCTCAAAAAAATCTTTAAAAATATGTTTAAGATAAAACATGTTTAAAAAAACATCATTTTCTGGAGACACATTCCCTTTAAAGAACTCCCATGTTGATCAGATAGCACAAGGGCACCTACAATATCATACATTTCCAGTACTGGTTGATGCATGGGAAATACCTAGTTGGTTGTGGTTTCCTTTAGCAAAATTGGACGACCCTTTTTAGGAGGTTGTATGTGCCTTACTTGTCACTAAACTGTATCTAGTATAAAGTACCTCTTTTTTCAGGCTGAGTCGAGCCTTTTAAGTATATTTTCTAGCTTTCAATTTGCTTATATCACTTATATGGGTTATGTCATTATGACCAGCTTTCTTTCTCACTACTGGTTAACTTCTTTTCAGTGTTAAGAATACCTAGATTGCTTTTTGTGGAGTTAGACTTGCAAAGTTGAAAATGTATTCTAAGATTGTGTGTCAAAATAACCTTTTTGTGCAAATACAGTGGTTTTCTACAGATACTAAATGAGTCAAAAATCTGGCAGTAGATGATATCCTCACAGTGTTATAAGCAAATCCAGTACATTCTGAATAAAACTTTCAAAGATGATTTTCATTCACACTGAAGTTTTGAATCTCATTTATTTTTGTAGCGCATGTAATTTTAGCAAATAAATATACTGATGTAGAAAGTAAAAGAAATCTGTATTTTATAACCAATATGTTCAGCTGTAATTTTCCTTGCTATATAGCTATATGCTATATTGCTATATAATGTTTTCCAAACAAAAAAGTCAAAACACGAGAAAAATATCTACATATGAACATGTAACGTATTTACATTTGCAATCATATCACCAGATGATCGATGTTGTAAAACAATTTAGCAATAGGTGCACAGAATATGGCTCATAATAAACAATTAACAGGTTTTTTTTTTTGTTTCATCTCTAATGCATTAACTTACATTTTTCTGAGATGTGAAGGTGTTAAAAATGAATGAAAATCAGATGTTGAATTTAATATTGTAGTCTGCTCAGAATGTGGATTAAAAAATAATATTGAAAGTGTTGCTATAGCAACAGTGTTTTGTTCGCACCAGTAGGCCATTGTCTGCAAGGTAATAGCTGCTCACTAACATCACCTAATCAATCATGCTGGGAACTTAGAATATCGGAAATATTACCATTACATGTAGTATCACATTTGAAACAAGAAACGTACAGACCTTGAAAAGAAACTTTCCACCCTACTAGTACATTATAAGTGGAGTTAATGATGTATTCTATCTTAGCTTATAATGAAAATAAAATAAAGGGGTTTTCCGGAAATGTAATATTGATGACCTATCAATATTAGATGTGTTAGCATGCATACTTTTAGGCTGAAGCCCCACGTTGTGAAAATGCATAGTTTTTGCCACAGTGTAAATTCTGGCTAATCCCATCAACACATTGCAGAAAAATATCCACAACGGATATGCTGCGATTTCAAAATCCGTTGCAATTTTTTTGTAAATAGCAGCATGTCAATTATACCTACTTTTGCCATAATCCCATTCACTTTGCAGGTACTGTAAAACGCAGAGTTTTTTACTGCAGCATTTCCGCTGTGGCCAAACCGCTGTGTTTTAACAACCTGGAGCCCCAGCCTTAGGAAGGCATTTTCCCCCTAGATACAATACAGGATAAAAAGATATAAGAAAATCTCCATAATATGGCATACAATTTTGTTTCCCTTGCTTCTTTTATTAATTTAGTATGCCTCAATTTGAAATTTTGGCCATTTGTGGGTACTGTATGGATCCATAGATGTCTAAGGTTAAGTTCACATAGAATCTGCCTGAAAATCAGCTCCAAATTCCTCAATGTGAAGATAATTAATTAAAGTTCCACCTGTAATCTGCCTCCCGTTCATTTCAGTTTGAGGCATAGGCAAATTTTGTGCATTATTCTTGCAGATTCTGCCTGAAACTCCCTTTAAATGAATGGAAGGTAGATGGTAGATTTTTGGAGCAGATTTTCCATGAACACATAAATGCATAAACGCTGTGGTTTGGGTGGCGGAAACGCAGCGGAGAAAACCGCGGCATTTTACAGTCACAGCAAAGTGGATGGGATTCTAGCGAATCCCATCCCCACTTTGCAGAAAAATATGTGCAGTGGACACACTGTGATTTCCAAAAAACATTACGGTTTATGAAATCGCAGCATGTCAATTATACTTACGGAAATGCTGGTGGTTTCCCTATATGTATAATGGAAGCAGAAAGTCCACAGAGGAAACCTTTGCAATCTTTCTTTGAAAAGCACTGTGGAAAAAACTGTGATGCGTTTTTTTGCTTCAGGATGCTATGTGGGACCTTAGCCCCAGGCTGAGTCCACACGTGGCGTAAATGCAGCGTTTTACAGTCACTGCAGGGTAACTGTAACATTATCAGCCATATTAGCTCTCATCAGTCTTTTTTTTTTTCTGGCAACTAGTCACCTATTCCTAGTAAAACATTATCTAACATCAGTGGCCAAAAGTTTATTAAGGGATTTGCCATATCTATAAAGTTTCCACTTTTTAAACATTCTGAAAACAAGGTATGCTGAGAAGTGTTTCTGTAAATCTCTGGAAATACTGTATGATTTGGCTAACAGTGGAGAAATCCTAATGGTAATGCTTAACCATGAAAGTCAATACATGTTATTTGTAGTATTTTGTTATACAGCTGTTACAAAAAAACAAAATCCATTATGGTATTGCATATTGTAGTTATCTAGGGGTCTTAAAACATGAAGTGAATGCATTGCCATCTTCCACAAGGCAAAATAATGCTGGTATTATTTTTGTTTGCATATTTAGCTAAACTAAAAGTATAGCTGTGAAAAATCCCATGTAGACTGAACAGTAAGATTTAATACTCATAAGCTCTCAGGAATCAGTGGCGTAACTAAACTTTTGTGGGCCCCCTCACTACAGTGTACTCTTGATAGCAATGGTCATGGGTGCTGCAGCAGTATCTCAGATACTTGAAAGGGATACAACTATAGTACTGATAACTGCGGTTATCAAGAATATGGTGAATGAGCAGCGCCCAGCATGGAAACAATACTGGGAGCTGTATGTTCTAGTAAACATATGATGTGTGGGGTCCTAACAGTCTAAGAGGTCTAAGAGATCAGTGGAGTTCTAATACCCAGGGCCCTTAGTGATCAAATTTTTGAAGGAACATGGTGTTTTTGCGAGTGCTGTGACCCCTTTACTTTTTACAATGCACAGTATCTGTTTTATAGTGACTGTGTAATGTAATTACAGTCTGTAGTAGTGCACGACTGCTATAAAACAGATGGGTTGTGATGTAAATAGTGAAGTATAATACTCCACAGTGTCCCCACATAGTATAATATGCTCCACAGTGGCCCCACACACAGTATAATATGCTGCACAGTAGCTCCCACACAGTATAATATGCTCCACAGTGGCCCCACACAGTAGAATATGCTCTATAGTGGCCTCCACACTGTATAATATGCTCCTCATAGTGGCCTCAAATAGTATAAAATGCTCTCTAGAGTCCCCCTTGAGCTGCTTCAGATGAACCCCACAAAATTCAACAAATTTTTGGAGGTTCGGCACTCCGGTTAGTTTTGGTGCTATTATTATACACTGGGGTCACCTCAGGCCCTGGAGTATAATAATCGGAGGCCCAGGGGAGGTGATGGGAAAATAGCAAACATTTATACTCATTTTACCTAACATCTGCTGGACATCCTTGCACCATCTGGTTCTCTGCAGCATCCTCTTTGGGGCTCTTCCAGTCTGTGACTGTGGTCACATGCCCCAGAGGTCACCGCTGGGGCCTGTGATTGGGTCTCAGTGGTCATGTAGTGATGTTAGCATGCCCAGGTCCCAGCAGTGACCCCTGGGGCGCATAACCTCAGTTACAGGTCAGAAAACCCCCAAAGAGAATGCTGAGAACCATCAGAAGTCCAGGAGAGGTGAGTATAAGTATTTGTTATTTTTAAATTAACTCCTGTGGGCAGGCTGCTATTGGAAAGGGGCCCAGCGAGATGCCAGGCCCCTTTCCAATAACAATATGTATAGCAGTCGACAGCTGGCCGTGAGTCCTGTACAAATTCGGGTCCAATCGAAGTCGTACCACCTGCGACCGCAATCGTTACACCCCTGTCAGGAATGTTACCTTTTAAATGTAGTTTGTGAATTTAGACAAGACAATTTTATTTTTCAAAATTAGTGTTTTGTTTCTTATCTTTATGAGAGGACCAGGTTAAAACAACAGTATGAGGCTGGAATGAGTAAGAGAGTGACCTGTTTAGTACAGATGTGTTGCTTTTTAAGAAATGCAGGTGAAGATACCAAACTTTGTAATATACAAGTACCTGTTTCTTCACCTATTTGCCTTCTGATCAAATCTTTACATTAGACGTCTATGGAAAGGGGAGGGAGAGGAAGAGCAGAGCTGCTGGAGGAAGAGACACATAATAGAAATAAGAAACTCCTCTGCACTGTAAGGTGACAGTTCTTCACAACATAGCTGGATTATCAGAAATTAACATCCAACCTTTGCCTTACAGAAATGACTAATTTTATTTTGCAGACCACCTAGTACCTCTCTCCTCTTCCCCCTACCATCTCCATAAATTTCATTGGAAATTGATCAACTTGTGAACGATGTATGGAGCAGAGAGATCTAAGAAGAAAAGACAGAAGTAAATTGTTAAAGACATGGGCACTTTCCTTTAATATAGAGTAACATATTGCCATGTTAGGTCCCTTCACCTGCACTAGAGATTTCTGAAAAAATAAACCCTAATGTACATGAGCTCTACTTCTCACACTTGTTCTTTGTGATCAAAACACATCTAATTCATATTTGTCTGCCAGGAACACATTTTCCTATTCTTTTCATCCTCTGAATTTTGCCCATTTTAATATTTAATCTTATTTTTTTTAAACTCAAAGCATTTTAGTGGTTGCCTATTTACCATTGAGAGTGGTGTTTTGTTGCTACTTTTTAACCCATTATGTATGCAACCTATTATGAAATCTATGATTTTGATTTGCTTGTTATTCCATCTTTGTATTTTATTATTTTTCTGTGGTTATAGTCATAAGGGCTACTTTTTTTGCAGACGAGTACTTTTAGATGGCATCATTTTGGTGACTGATAGGGGTAATTTATGAAGAAGAAAAACTGTTTGTTGCCCACAGCAGCCACTCACAGCACAGTTTTTTTTCTTAGTGTTCTTAATGATATATACATTGTGATTAATTGTTGTGGGAAACAAGAACTTTTTTTTTTTTAAATCAAATTTTGTAAACCTGTTCCATATTTTTTATTCTTTTACATTTTATTAATGTTGTTGGGGAAATTCATGAAAAAATCCTGCAATTCTGTAATAGATTTTTGGGTTTCACTTGTATGATCAATAAGTCATTACAATTACAGCAATAACAAATTTGCATAGTTTTTGTTTTAATAGTTTAACAAACTAAAATTCCTTAAAGGTTAAGGTGCTGAGATCTCACTGATCATTAAAATAAAGAGGCAGAAGCACTCGGTTACACTGTGCTCCCTTAGTTCTAATTGATCCTGCTGGTCTTTTCTTAGAGAGTGGGAGCAGTGGTGTAGTGGCTCACAGAAAGATTATGAATCTGTACACAACTCACTCAGCTCATTGAGGAGACCTGAGCAGTGCTGATAAGAACCAAAAAGAATAGTGTTCAGTGGAGTGCCTCTGCCAGTTATGAAATGACTGTTGGTCACTATTAATAAATATTAAGAAATTACATAGCACTGACATTTGGACTCGTCTAAGTAAAAAAATTGTATTCAATTTACTTTAAAGCAACACTTTAACATTTTTTTAGCTACTCTAGTAGTCACTAAAGTAGATTTAAGATGCTATTGCTGATGCTGTTTCAAATGTCTAACACCTGTACCCATGTCTATTTTGTGTTTCTGCAAGACACTACAGCGCTAATACTAAAATGCTCCTTCCAGGACCTGAAACTGTGAACATAGCAGCACCAATGGCTGCTGATAACACTGGGTAAGGGAAGATAATGGGAGCATAGTGACATGACTGAGAGAGGAGGGGAACTGTGGGCAGTATGTCAGAGAGGGAGGCTATTGCAAATAAATTCGGTGAGAGGCAGAGGAGTAGCAGGAAACAGTGACATCACAATGGAATTCTGTGACATCACAATGGAACACTGACATCACAATGGAATTCTGTGACATCACAATGGAACACTGTGACATCACAAGAAGAGACAGGGGAAGGAAAAGGGGTGGAACTTTGATGAATCTGAGGTCACATGGTAGTTTTTAATAGTATCTGCAGGTGGAGATCAGGCGGAGTATCTGTAGGAGAGATCTCCTGCTTGCACAGCAACCCATGATACAGAAAAGAAGCCACACTGATCATGTGAATTATTGAATAAGGTGATAGCAACTTAAGGAAAGGCACTATGAGTAGACATATACCACTGATGGTACTATCTTTCAGACAGTAACAAAAACACTAGAGTGTCCTTTTAATCTTTACTTTCAACATAACTAATGTTTATTGCTAAAAAATCATTGCTTGGTAGACTATGACAAATAAGTTATTCAATGTTTTAGAATACAAATAAAGTTATTTTAATGTGAATAACATTTTCTTAACATAAATAAAATCAGCTCATGGCTATATAAAAAATAAACAGAGTGCTTTCATGCCCATTCCCATTGTTGATGCCCTTGTTTTTTCACTGATGTGAACAAAAAGTATTGACCTTTCCATTTATGTTTCTTATCTATTAAAATAAAGATAGGAATGCATTGTGTTATTTTTTCCCATGCATTGATTTTAGCTTTATTTCTTTAATAAGGACTACAAACAGACGAAAGCGCAATATGTTGTTTTTCATAATAAAAAAAAAGACCAAACAAAATGAAACTCCTATATCTGTAGTAGCTTTATTTCAGTCTTTTGGACATTGGTTTCTATCTACATTTGCAGTCTTACATAGCTGAATGGAATTCATGCTGTTGAATTTAGCTTTGTTTGTGTTCACAATGGAGAAAAATAAAATAGAACTACATGTGAAATATGTATTGTTCGGTCAAGCATCTGCTTTTTCTTCATTGTGATCAATAAATTTGTTATTTTTAAACTCAGAAGCATCGATCGAAAGACCCAGGAACATGAAAATGTTGAAGTATCCCTTGAATTTCATTCTTGAATTAAAATTAAAACAATTATTATGTAGCAATGCTTACCAAGAGGTGAATAGACAGCTGGCTCTGATGGTAACCAGAATGGTAGTAAAGTGTTTTTCTCTATGGTTTTGAAAGCGAAAAAAATACCTCAGAAAGAAAGAAAGCAACAAAGAAAGAAAGAAAGAAAGGGTGCATCCCCAGATAAACAAACTATATGTAAAGTTACAGTATCAAAAAACAATTCACTGTAAAACACTCTGTGAATTTTGTCTTAAGGAACATTAACCTAGAAATTTAATGATAAAGAGTGTGTTTGACGGTATTGAATTTAGCTTAAACTCAGGGGTGAATCTAGCCTCTTTGGTGCCTGAGGCGGAATATAGTAGTATAATATTGTACCGTGTTAGCCATAGAAAGTAGTGGAAGAGTGAAGAAATCAGGCGATACCTTTTAGAGGCTAACTGAGTATATTTGATGGTGAGCTTTTGAGAGTACTAGCTCTCTTCATCAGACATGGTGTTATACAAGAAACTGAAAATTCACAAACTTTTTATGCACTAAAGACATGGACCTTCACCGCTATGACCGCTTCTCTGTTTACATAGTGTCATTCATCTCATAGCGGCCATGAAATGTAATTACAGCCTTGTCCTATACACGTCTATGTAACAAGGCTGTAATTACATCACATGGTCACTATAAACAGGCAGCGTGTGATATAAACAGGCGCCATGGCCCCTTCATACAGCTTATCAGAGGAGGGTCCACTGATCTCTTATTGATAATCTGTCCAAAGGACAGATCATCAATAAAAATGACTGGAAAGCCCCTTTAATAAAGTTCAAGTGCCACCTTAAAGGGGTTGTCCAGGATAACCACTTTTTTAATATGAGGACAGAGTAGGTGCTCCTTTCTCTCCCAGTGCATTCCAGTCCTGCTGTTCCAGTGTTTTCTTCCAGCGGAAGTTCCCACAGCACTGCGACATCCCGTGTGTCTTGTAAACCACAGGCCTGAAGTGGCTTGTGGTTTATGAGACAGAATCACAGCGTGCGTCACGTCAGGTAAATTTACCTGCAGAATGATGTGACCTGACAGGATGCACGCAAACCAGCGCTCCTCCATGCCGCCCTCCTAGCTGTTGCGAATAGTAAGCCCCTGCTTAAACTTGAGGCATAAATTGGCTAAGGCTAGGTTCACACCTATGACTTTTTTTGGGCAGAAACTGGGCGGAAACCCGGCGGACCCCATTATAGTCCGCAGGTAACCACTTTGTAAGAGGATTTGGTTTCCGTTTTTCAGGTCCCAAAGTGGACTCGAAGAACGGGAACCCAAGCACAAGTGTGAACCTCGAGTAAAGATAATAATACTATAACTGGTAACCCTCAAACCCCAAAAACTAAATAAAAGTGCTACACTGACCCTAGGAATATCCGTGTATCTTTATAAGTCACCAGACAGAACACCTTTGTTGAAAAAAAGTTAATTTCAATGCTCCCCCCCAAAAAAAAAAAAATCACCCACATTAGTAAGTCACTATGATGCACTAAAACTGTTGTAGACCATATGATACAAGAGGAGAGAGAACAGGAGCTTTCAGATACCAAATGTAGAGAGAACGACAGAGAACAACTAATTCTTCAAGTCAAACACTCCAAAGTTGCCTGGGAAAACCACAAGAGAGACACTACTTCTTGCATGACTTAACAACTTTATTAAAAGGTCATTTTACATAGCCTCAGGACCTTTGTCCCACCAAGAAAAAATATAGCTGTCCTCCCTGTTTGTCAGAATGAGGCATTTTCTGCATGATCATAACGCAAACAGTCTTATAGAAAATCCTGCAATGCATAGAGATGAATAAGATTATGTAAAGGGAGGAAGTGCTGGGATATTTGTGGCATTAGATGTTGCTAATCTGGCTATTTACATAGCTTTATCTGATACCCAGTATTGCAGTCACATTAATTAAAGTCAAACACCTGTGATTTACAACTGCCCCTGCAGGAGCGATAAGTGCCGGCATCTCCATGCTGAGTGTATTGTCCTGGCATTACACTGTGATAAAGTAGGCTTTTTGGACTTTTATCATCACTTTTATCAACAAAATATAACTCTTTATAATGATCATAGTAAATTGTGCTAGCAGAACTTGCTCTCCTGCCAGCCCCTCCCTTCACCTACTTCCTGGATGTTTGCTCTGTCTCAGCAGGGAGCCTAGCTAGAGGTAACCCAAGCAGTTTACAGCCCTCTACTATACTAATCTACTGGTTCGTTTACACATGGACTAGGAGGTCCAAAAAATAAGCCATGCTGGATATAAAACCATATAAAACCTAATTTTGTGTTGAAAAACTATATAAATGTGTAGCCCATGTAATTAAAAGAACTAGAAAATTTAATTCTAATATGTTTATTTGTAATAGTATATATAAAAAAATTTTTTTTTTTTTGGTAATTTTATAACATTCTTTCACTTCTAGCGAAAAAAAATTTCAACTTATTTAACAAATAAGGCTACTTATTTCAATTCTTATGTGTCCTGAAAAAAAAACATGGTAAAGATAGTTGAGATATGCAAAGCCATTAAAAAGATATTGCTGTGTAAGGCAATGCATACCAAAGTGCCGGGGCATCAATGACGCTTGGTCCTGAAAGGGTTAAAATATTATTACAGCATTAAAAAATTATAAAGAGAAAAATAAATTGTGTAAAAAGACAAATAAAAGACAGAGAATAATTGCCAAGAAAAGGAAAATAGTCCAAAATTATTTTTCAATGACATAAAAAAAAAATTTAAAACTAACAATGTGGGTCCTCTAAAAAATAATCTAGGTGTAATGGTGGAAAAGGATGAGGAAAAGAGATCTATTAAATGTCTTCTCTACTGAAAATCCAATGACAAAATACATAATTAGGGGTAATATAAATAGTCTATTAAATGTTACCTATGTATCGAAAACTTTAAGGATTCAGTATTGACCAGATCTGTTCCACAGGATTGGCACATTGCAAATGTGATGCCAATATTCAAAAAGGGGTCTAAAAGTGAGCCTGGAAATTATATGCTGGTAAATTTGGCCTTAGTGGTGGGTAAGATATTTGATAGTTTTCTAAGAGATGCTATCCTGAAGTATCTCAAAGCCAATAATCGTATAACACTCAATTAGCATGGGTTCATGAGTAATTGGTCCTGTCAGACTAATCTGATCAGCTTCTATGAAGAGGTCAGTTCTAGACTGGACATCGGTAATGCAGTTAATCTGAACCTTTTGATGGCTTTTCATACTGTACCACATAAAAGAGACTGAGAAAAAACATATGCATTTGGGTTCACATCTGACTCAGTGATGAGGAACAGAGGGTTCTTGTTGGTGGTAAATACTAAGATTGGGTCACAGTCACCAGTGGGGTACCACAGGGGTCATTATTGGGTATCCTTTCCTTTTTAATATGTTTATTAATGACCTAGTAGAGGGTTTACAGACCTGGGTTTCCATATTTACAGATGATACTAAACTCTAAAGTAATTAAAAATTTGTTAGATAGTAGAATATTACAGGGGGATCTATGGAAGCTGGAAGCATGGGCGGAGACTTGACAAATAAAGTTTAATGTAGATAAATGTAAGGTTATGCATTTTGGTCGAAGAAATAAAATATATGATTATATACTTAATAGTATGCTTTACTGGGTAAGACTGTCCCTAAAAAAGACTTGGGGATTTTGGTGGATAGTAATCTTACCTTTAGTGACCAATGCCAGGCAGCTGTTGCCAAGTCAAATAAAATTATAGAATGCATTAAAAGAGGCATAGATGCTCTTGCCAAGGACATAGTTAAGCCTATATACAAAGCGCTAGTACAGCCACAAATAGACTATTTTCGGGGGCGAGAGTGTTAGCTGGGAGGCCATGGAGAAGGGTGTTACAGTAGTCTAGGCGGGAGATTATGAGGGCGTGGACTAGCATCTTTGTGGTTTCAGGGGTGATGAAGGAGCGGATTCGATGGATGTTCTTGAGTTGGAGGCACCAGGAGGTGTTGATGGTTTGAATATGCGGCTTGAAGGATAGGACAGAATCTAAAGTTATCCCAAGGCAGCGGACCCGTGGGACTGGGGTGAGTGTGGTTCCATTAACTTTGATAGATGGGTCAGGTAGGGGACCGTTTGAGGAGGGGTGAAGATTATGAACTCAGTTTTCTCCATGTTGAGTTTGAAAAAGCGGGAGGAGAGAAAGGAGGCTATGGCTGCTAGACATTTTGGGACTCTGGAAAACAGAGAGATAATGTCTGGTCCAGAGAGAGATATTTGGGTGTCGTCAGCATATCAATGGTAATGGAAACCATGAGATTCTATGAGTTAGCCAAGACCGAGGGTGTAGATGGAGAACAGAAGGAGTCCTAGGACGGAGCCTTGGGGGACACCTACAGAAAGAGGGTGTGGCGGGGAGGTGGTGTACGAGTGGGAGACCGCTGAATGTGCGGTTAGTGAGGTATGAGGAGATCCAGGAAAGGGCCAGGTCTGAGATGCCAAGGGATGAGAGCATTTCTAACAGGAGGGAATGGTCGACTGTGTCAAAGGCAGAGGAGAGGTCGAGGAGGAGGAGGACAGAGTAGTGACGCTTGACTTTGGCAGTTAGAAGGTCATTAGTGACCTTGGTTAGGGAAGTTTCTGTGGAGTGATGGGGTCTGAAGCGTGACTGTAGTCTGTCAAAGAGCACATTGAACAAGAGATAGGAGGATAGTTCGGAGTGGATGTGTTGCTCCAGAAATTTAGAGGCGTATGGGAGCAGTGAGATGGGGCGATAGTTGGCTGGAGAGGATGGGTTGAGGGAGGGTTTCTTAAGTATAGGTGTGATGGTAGCTTGTTGGATGGTGGAAGGGAAGGATCCATTGGTTAGGGATAGGTTGAAGAGATGGGTTAGGGCAGGAGTAATGACTTCAGAGAGTTTGGGGATGAGATGTGACTGGATCAGGTCAAGCACACAGGAGTTGAGGTGGGATTTAGAGATGAGGGTGGGGAGCTTTTCATCAGTGACGGTAGAGAAACAGGTTAAAGAAGAAGAGCACCGAGCAGGTGGGTAGAGTGGTTGTCGGAGGTGTAGGGAGAGACTGTCTGATTGTATCACTTTTGCTTTTGAAATAAGAGGCAATGTCATCAGCTGTGATAAGTGATGTCGGAGGGGGCGCAGGAGGACGGAGAAGGGAGTTAAAGGTAGTGAATAGCTGTATGGGGTTGTAGGATAGGGCAGATATTAGTGTGGAGATGTAGACCTGCTTTGCAGAGGTGAGTGCATTCTTGAATGTGAGAACTGCCTCTTTGTACCTAAGGAAGTCCTCCTGGGAGTGGCTTTTCTTCCAGAACATTCTGGAACCCGCGAGGCACATCTCAGTTTTTTAATCAGGTCAGTGTGCCAGGGTTGCCTATTGATCGGTCGGGCTCTGGTGTTAGTGAAGGGGGCCAAAGAGTCAAGGGCTGAAGTGATGGTGGTATTGTAGAAGTCAGCGGTGGTATCTGCGTCCTAGAATGAGGATATGTCAGTGAGCGGTAGGAGAGAGTCTGAGGTCGTGCAGATGTCAAGGATTGGAATACGATAACAGATTAACAAACCTGGGGTTATTCAGTTTAGAAAAAAAGACTGCTATGGGTAGATCTAATCATAAAAGTACGTGAAGGGACGGTACAAAGACCTTTCTAATGATCTTTTTACTCCTAGGCCGGTGACAGTAACAAGGGGACATCCACTACGCCTAGTGGAAACATTTCACTAGCAACATAGATAGAGATTCCTTACTGTAAGAGCAGCGAGGTTATGGAACTCACTCCCACAGAATGTGGTGATGGTTTTTATACTGATTGCTGGATTTGGAGTTGGGAAGGATTTTTCACCTGACATGGGGTGATTGCTAGAGGGATACCAGTAGCGAACCTGTATCTGAATCCACACCAAGGGACAAGGAACAGGAAGGCTTGTAGAAAGACACAGCGCTTCACCACGGATGGTACGTCAAAATCACACTTTAATCCAGACACGAATAAAAAACACACTTGGGGTGATTGCTATCAGCCTCATGAAGATTTTTGCCTGTCTCTTGATCAACACTGTAGGGTTTTAGGTTGAACTTGATAGACCTTTGTCTTCATCCAAACTCAACCACTGGCCCTCAATTAGCCAGCCAAGAATGCCAGAAAAAGCTGCATATAAGAAGAACCTAAGTGGAGAGGTGTTCATGCACAAACTTAGCTATTTCTATATTGCTTATATTTTGTGAAGAAAGCTATGCCACATCCCCTCTTACCTCATATGTGACTTGAACAAACAGGGTTTAAGGAATGTATTCGAAATTCAGGTTTCATGCACAGGGCCATAAAAGGCCCCCATAAAGGTGCATATGTCCTCTATGTCCTCTACTATAACCTTTTTATGCCTTCAATTTCATATAATTTTTTTTCTGTCAAATTCCATATACTGTAGATATGAAGGAAAGATTTGTAGTATACAATGTTACAATAGTCAATGTGACTGAATAGTCAATGTGATCTGTTTATAAAAAAAAACCCACCAATACTTTTGTCTAAATGTTTCCTGCCAGTTTATTAAAATGTCAGTACTATTTGTCTGTCAAACGCAATCTAGTACAATTTTGTTACGGTTTTGGCAAAGTACATGTCATCATCTCCTTAATAGGATGAATCATTCATGTGACTGATACTTGTTAATTTACCTTACATAAATGAAAAATGGTCACATTTACTGTATCTATTTTCTAACTAAACCTTACAAAGCATGATGCAAACATTAAAGCTGCTTTGTGAAAATTGACGTTTGCAATAACAACAGCTCGTGACTCATAAGTGCTTCTTTCCAGATACATTTAGAACATTGACAGAATATTGGTCCTTAATAGTTTATATCCTGGCTCTTGCATTAAAAATCATAACATGGACTGATATCTGGAGCTAAATGTGGAGCTGAAAAGTTAAAATGTAATTTAATTAAACACATCTATATTAAATCGCCTCTGAGGCACATGTTTGAAACCAACGCTACCACAACACATAATTTACGGTAATTTTATGGAAATAATAGCAAATGTGACGACCAATGTGATATTCTTTCTGTTCAGACTGTGCATTATTTGAAAGCATTAAATTGCGATGACGGCAGGAAGATTGAGATAACAAAGCAGACAGAATACTGATGTTATATCAACAGATGAAAAATGTACAGTAATTGACTAAAACATTTAACAACAACTTATTTCTCCAAAAACATTCAGAGCAGACTCAGTCTTACCACACTGTACTTGGATTCCTTTCTATGTGCTCAATGATCAATCAGTAACACAGAACTTTTGTCCCTATCTCAGTTTCAGCTTTGTCACCCTACATCCTGCTCTGCATGCAGGTTAATTCCTGTGATGTATTACAAGCTGGAGGCAAGGGGAGCATTGTGAAGTAGTATCTCATAAAATACACTGGACATTTTGCAGCATTCACAGATAGTATAGACTGCGGTATTCAGAGGAATTTTATAACTATGTAGCAAAGGGAGGGGAAGACTTTGAGAGCTGCCTTAAGAGATTTGGTGAGGTTATCCTGTAGTTAGCAAGAAGTCTTATACACAGGAGAGACTGACATCCTGTCTACAGTGTAAAGCAGGTGGGCACTGATCGTGGGCATTAGCGCCAGGTCTGTACTGTATAACACAGCAGAGATCTGACGGCTATGGAGGCCGCTCAGCTCCTGGTGGCACCATATTTAAATACTCACAACATTTTACAGTACCTGCAAAGTGGATGGGATTCTGGCTAATCCTATCCACACATTGCAGAAAAATATCCACAGCGGAAATGCTGTTTTCAAAGCGTTTCATTTTTGTAAATCTCATCATGTCACTTATACCTATGGAAATGCTGGCGTTTTCCGTATTCTCTGCATTATACAAGAGCTCGATCACCCATACATAGAGAGAGGCAGTGTATGACTGAAGTCTACCAAATATTTTTACACAGGAGGCCCACATTTTTTTTACTCAAGGTCCAGGTTATTTGGGGCTTTCAGAACTGTGTGATTTTTTTTAAATAGTTTTTTTATTGACACTTTACAAGACGCAATTTTATTTCTCTCTCTGTAGTTATATCCAGGATTGAATTTTTTTGCAGGACAAGTTGTAGTTCTTATTGATGCCATTTTGAGGTATATGTACAGCTTTAAAAAATGTTAACTTTTATTCATTTTCAGGGAGGGGGTGGGAACAACAGTAATGTCCTTTGTACTTTTTGTGGCTTATTTTTATGTTGCTTCTTGATTTTTGTTATAAAGGTTATTGTATTCTCAATATCAAATATGGAAAAAAGCATGTATTATGGAAAAACAAACATTCCCCCCCAAAAAAAAAAAAAAAGTTAAATTAGTTATTATCAATGAGTTAAGGGTTTAGCTGGGATCAGAGTTCTATGGCCATTACAGTGACAATCTATCACCAGTCTATCAAGCTACTAATCACACAAGCACAGATCTTATACCAAAGCAAACATTCTAATATAAAAGCAGTAAGGCACAAGGC
Source organism: Leptodactylus fallax (assembly GCA_947044405.1). Lineage (NCBI taxonomy): Eukaryota > Metazoa > Chordata > Amphibia > Anura > Leptodactylidae > Leptodactylus > Leptodactylus fallax. Next base: position 4,527,851 of record CAMRHE010000123.1, read on the forward strand.
AAGGTGTTTTATTATGTAGTTATATTTCAAGGTGAGCAGTGAGCATAGGAGAATAAATGCTATTGCAATGCTTATACCATTGACATTAACCACTGTACAACAGATCCTAATTTATAATGAATTTCATCCTTATATTTTTTTCCCATTAGAGTTGATGAAGAGAAGTACTTTACTACAAAAATGAACTTTATATATTTGATCTGAATGCACATAATAGCTCACAGTACAATATGCTTACAGCTGCAATGCATTCCATAAAGTTTAAACAAGACCCCAGTGGCAAGATCAGTGTGATACCTTATGACATATCATAAACTGGAACAGAAGCTTAACAAAAGAATTTAATTGCATTTTGATCTGTATTTTTGAGATCTGCCATCCTGTAATTATAGCGGCATTGTATGGAGATAACAGATAGTTGAATTTGAATGTATGAGAGATAAGAGGCTGAACTGCATAAATATCTCAGGGCTAAGATTTCAGATATTGTGTGTCTCATTGCTTTGAATAAGAGTTTATTTATAACTCCACTGGGTGTATTCATTTTGAACAGCTTTATCCATAGAGTACCTGAAAAATATGAAAATTTAACTGTTAGGAAAGTTCTGAAGCTTTTCCTCTATGACAGAGAGTAGCTCTCAAACCATAAAGACACTTTCCTTGGTCTCACAGGTAACAAAGGAAATGACTCTTGAAGAGGATATTGATACATCATTTAAAGATAACTTTTCTGCACTATTTCATTAAACTGAAGTTATATGCCTGTGCAGAAATGTCTACTTGTTCCGCTAACTTGACTGCATCAAACTTTCTGCAATGTAAACCTAGAAATTAATTTCAGAAAGTAAAGAGCAGATACAGCACATTTTAGCAAAAGGAGATTTCATGGTGTCCTCTGAAATTCACATTTATGGCTCATGCACATGGTGGTATTACCTGAGCTGTAGAGAGCCAAAATATGGGATTTTAGACATCTATGAGGCCATGTGGTACCTCTATCTTCAAATTCATAATACAGATAATGCAAAGTTATTTTTTCTTTCTTTCCAAATCACAGCAGTATGAAGAATCAACACAGGAGAAGAGCAAGAAGCTATGGTATAATACAGTGTGAGTATGTATATGTGTTTTGATAGTAGTTGTGAGTGGGTTTTTTTGTGATGTATAATATGCCGTTTCTCTTGTGCTTATATAGACACTGCACAGCACCAATTGTCTTGTATATGTAAATACTGCACTGTACCACTTCCATTGCCCTTTAAATATAGACAGTATCACTTCTCTTGCTCTGTAAATTGTGTGTAAGTCTCAGTATCTGCTCTTATTCTGTTTAGTAGTGACCAAAATTATTGAGACTAATAAATGACAGCTTTCACAAGGATTGCTGCTTCAGTAGACTGGTGGAACTAGCTCCATAGCAGCTGTAGCGACTGCTACCGGGATCGGGACTTTAGGGGGCTGGTCTGCTTTTTTTTAGTAGGCTGTTACCTGCTGGATTACCCCAGCAGGTAGTGGCTGCTATTTACTTAATGATCCCCAATCCTGCCCATGGCTGCCTCTGCTTTCCTTTCAGCTCTTTAGGGGTCCCGTGCATCCCTCATCACGTCACTGATGCTGACTAGTGTCAGGATGTCGCTGACACTATTCAGCGTGGTGCACAGGACCTCGAAGCTGAAGGGAGAAGCTGAAATGGTTGTGGGCAGGATCGGGGATCCGTAAGAAGGGCTGCAGCACTAAAAGTTTTTGTGTGGCAAACCTTGCAAGATTCATCTCTCTAGGTTTGCCCGACGGTTTTCTTCAGACTGATCAGGTCCAAAATGGAACTTCTAATATCATACTCTGGAGTCTCTTCAGATCCCAGAGTATAATGAGCACAGGCCCAGGGGAGGTGATAAAACATAACTGACAACAGGGCCTCCTGAATGATGTCAGAGACCGCTGATGCCCAATCATAGGTCACATGGGTCACGCTGGTGTGATGACAGATAATGACACTAGTGTAACCCATGTGACCGCTAAGGTCCATTTAGAGGCCTCAGCAGTCTATGACATCATTCAGGAGGCCTGAAGACCTGCGTCTCAAAACTATTGACCACAACTTTACGTTATGTAAATGAACGGCATATATCAAATCTCACCGATAGAACTACTGATAAGTAGTAAATTATGGTGTATATATACAGTATACATATAGATGTATATTTTAAACTCCAATACACAGAAAATGAATAAAATGCAAACACTAAATGAATAATAAATAAACCTAAGTTTAATTAAGGAAGATTCTGTATTTTACATTATTCCCCAAACCTCCAAATCATTGTTCTTACATGAATTCATCACTGCTTAGGTTCTACGAAAAGATATTTGTGAGGAAAAGAAATATATCATGAGGTGTGGGAAATTAACCTCCGTCTAAAGCATCTTGTAGATATATCATTTAATTCTCACTTTTCCCATATCTCACATATCATTCATAATACTCTCTAAAATTTTAAATAATGAAGGGTCCGATGCATTTTAAAACATACAAAAGTTCTGGAAGAATCAACATCTTAAGTAAAGATATTTTGACCATACACAAAAAATTCAACCTAAACCAGGACCTATAGCCGCAGCAAATCAATATAAGGTATAATATTATTTTTACAAAATCCCCTTGCAACATGGATCCCCAAATATTTAATTTGTGGAATAATTGGGATCAAAGCTTCAAGATCCTGTACTGTATCACCCAGGATCAATAACATTTTTTTCTTCAAGGTTAGTTAGAGACCTCATTACATAGTAAACTCCGATAGAGTTTGCCCCAGTACAATTTTACTATTGTCCCTATGGGTATTAGGGGTAATGACAACTTCGTTCTGTAGATAAAACTGCATTTTCACCAGGAAATCATATGACTATTAACAACTAATTTAACAGACATCCCGACATCCGCTGTACTATTAAGGTAGAAGTTGGGTTATTAAACATGGTGGCCAATCAAGAACTGAACGGCTGCCAGAGCTGTTCAGGTCTCCACTGTATTATACAACATAGACCTGCCGTCAATGCCCTCAGTCAGTGCCTGCAAACCTGACCAAGACAACATTTTACTGGTCACGCATGGGTGCCATAATTTTCCTTGTGATTGCTGATCCTTTGAGAACAAAAATGAGATCCATTGCTAAGACAGTCGGGAGTCTATTGCAGGCTCCCAGGTTTGTCAATGTAGTTGTTTTCCAGGCTGCGCTGGGCAACCTGCAATACAGGGGTCAGCAACCTCTGGCACCTGTGCCAAATTTGGTACTTCAGGTATGTCTACCTGGCACAGGGCTCTCTCAGATGTATTGCTCCAGGAGAGGAGGGGGAAAGCATGAGATGTGACATTGTTTCTGGGCAGAAATTGTTTTTATTGTTTTTCTACATGGAAGCAAGTATAAAGTTACAGCAGCAAAACATGCTAAAGTTGCCGTTCATTCATTTCAACAATGCTGGAAAGGTATGAATTTATTCCACATAAAGATCCGAGTATAAAAATGTCTCTGTCCATATGAAAGTCAATCCTATCACCACAAATATAAGTTTAGTCAACTAATTAATAGGTTGCCAGTATGGATTGTGTTATATGACTTTTATGACCTCATTTAGAGGTCAACATCCTTACAATCGGCACAGCACACTGTGTACTTTGTCTTTAAGACTGGGGCCCCACGTTGCAAAAATGTAGCGTTTTGGCCACGGCGGAAACGCCATGGTAAACAGTGCTGCGTTACACTGGCGTTTTCGGTATAGGTATAATAGGGGTAGAAAGTCTGCAGAGGAAAACTTGCAACGTGGGGATCCAGCCTAAAACTGAAACTGGCGAAGGAAAAAGTCCTGTGTACAGGAATTTTTCCCCTGCAGATTTTGAGGCGGGTCAGAGAATCAAGTAACAAAGTATCAAGGAGTATAGAAAGAGAGCAGGCAAAACAAGTGTAATAACCGGCAGCCATGTGAGGGCTGACAACCTGTTTATAGAAAGTCTGGGACCAGCCCCAGAGCTGATAGGTACACAGGCTGTCAATCACTCAGGCCAGGAAGAGATTAACTCTATGCAGTCCAGAGAGAAATGTTCCCAATTACACGGGTGTGGCTTTACACAGCAAGAGAACTAGGACCATGTTCAGACTGAGCATCAAGAAGCTTACACAAAGAACCAAATTGAAGACGCCTCCTTCGCCACAGCGTGCGAGCGGAGGGCGGCGCCGAGACCCAAAACGGCAGAGACGTTACAACTAATGGTGAATTATACTTCGGGTGGCGGGGATACTAAGGAGCATACTGAGAAGGCACAATAATCAGGCATTATACTGTGTGTGAACACTAATATCCCATTAGTGCCTCCAAAGTATAATGCTCCTTAATGCCCCCTGCACAGTATAATGCCATGTTAGTGCTCCCGGTAGAGTATAATGCCACGTTAGTCGCCCCCACACAGTGTAATGCCAAGTTAGTGCCCTCTGCACAGTATAATGTCATCTTAGTTACCCTTGCAAAGTATAATGCCACATGAGTGCCCCCTACACAGTGTAATGCCACATTAGCGCCCACAGAGTGTAATGCCATGTTAGTGCCCCTGCACAGAATAATGCCAACTTAGTGTCGCTGCACAGTATAATGCCACGTTAGTTTCCCCCACACAGTGTAATGCCACGTTAGTGCATGCCCCCGCACAACGTTAGTCACCACCCGCACAGTGTCATGCCACATTAGTCGCCCCCACACACAGTGTAATGCCATGTTAGTCACCACCTGCACAGTGTAATGCCATGTTAGTCACCCCCACACACAGTATAATGCCATGGACTCAGGACTTTACTTGATGGTGGACCCCAGTCAATGGACCTTTACTAAAAGTAGTTGAGTACCCCTACTCTATTGGCCTCAGTAGCCCATAATGCTTCATGGACAATCATGGTAAAAACTGTTGACAACTGATGGCAGCTGATGACAACTTATGGTTTTGGAGTAGAAATTTGTAGAAAAAAGCCTGATGATATCTGATGCATTTTTGCATCAGTTTTGTCATCAGTTGTAATGGGGACAAAAAAAAAAAAAAACAACTGATACTGATGCAACTGATATATGTGAATGTACCCATAGCTGTCTGTACCCTGCCTCTCCCCAAAAGACACTTGTTTCAACATAGTTGCCAACATTTGAAATAGTTTTTAGAAATAGTGGTTATGGTTTCAAGGGGGAATAAATGCAATGAGTGGGGTTTCCAAAAATATTAATTTGCAGGGATAAAAGGTCCAGTGACAAAAGTAATGTGCTGAAATGTTTTAGGCTCCAATTCAATACACTTCCCCCTGTTTACAGGTTAGTCCCCCTATTTGAAGATCACATACAATGCCAGGTTCCCTATGCTGCACCCATCCATATTTCACACAGGACTGCTCTACACAATATAATGCCCCCTTAGTGCCCCCACACATTATAATGCTCCCTTAGTTGTTGCTATACGGTATAATGCCCCCTTAGTGCATCTACACAGTACAATGCTCTGTTAGTGACCCCACCACAGTATAATGCCCCCTTAGTGTATCTGCCAGTAATAGTGCCCCCTTAATGTGCCCATTCAGTAATAGTACTCACTTAGCGTATCGTCTCTGTACTAGTGCCCCATTAGTGCCTCTGCCATACTGCCATGTTGTTAAAAAAAGAGCATGTTTTGAAAAGATCTAGCAGTTATCATACACCTCACATCATTTGCTTATTGTATTTCTTACATCTTAATAGCAGAACATCTGTCACCGAATAACTAATGACTTCCTATAAGTATCAAATATTGAGCTATTTACACTTTTTGAATTGAATTCTCTGCTTATATCTCAAGGGTATTTACATGCACGAAAGAATACCGAATAGTCAATATTCATGAAAACTGAGTCAGCTCATATAACATTTTATCCATACAAATATGAGATGTTTCAGCCAAAAATTCAACTAGGGTAGGCATGAATGAGTTTCGCAATAGGATTGTCACTGATAATTCAAAAAATATCAAGTCCTTTAAAACTTCACAGTAAATATCAAAGTAAAACCAAAATCTTTGCAGGAGGTAAAATAATTGTCACCAGAATTAATATAACTAGGTTTATACACTTCTGTAAAAAAGAACCTGCTGTAATAAAATGCTTTATTTAAAAAAAGTCAACTATAGACTATATATTTATGTACAGTACTTTTGTGTTTGCAAATTTTCTTGATAACATGTATGTAAAGGGATATTTTAGTTAAAAAAAATAAATGTTCATTATTTTACGATAAATAAAATATACAATATTTTATTATACATTTTATACTATTTCCTAACAGTTCTCAGGATCTCTGCTTACTGTCATGCAACAGGAACCTTTACTGTTTACTTGGATAAGTCATAATGTCATAGAACTGATTACTGTTCTATCATGTATATAAGACTTGTGTCATGTCTGTGTATGTATTGTCATATTTGGTCTCATGTTTAGGGCTAGTACAGATTTTAAGAAATAAAGGTTCCAACTAAATTATATCAAACACTGAATGGTTTTGAATCTTTTATAATTTCTCATTATACATAATATATTTATTTGTTGTAAGAATGACATTTATGAGAGCTTCTGTATGAACATTGTAACAAAGGGGTCTTGTGTGCACCAAATACAAGCACTGAGCAATTGCCCTTGATACCAATGAAGAACAATGGATAGTAAACATATATATAATATGCAACAGCATGTAGCTAAAGTCCTTGATGTCTAAGGCTAAGGCCCCACCTAGTGAAACGCAGCTAAAAAACGCTCCGGAAGAAAATGCAGCAGAAGCACATCACGTTTTTTTCCACAGCATTTTTCATTGCGTTATTCTTAGTGGATTTTTTTCCCTTATTAAACCTATAGGGGAAACGCAAGCGTTTCTCCTGGCATAATTGACATCTGCAATTTTCAAAAATGCAGCAGATTATTTTCTGCAATGTGTAGATGGGATTAGCCAGAATCTCATTCACTTTGCAGGTACTGTAAAACGCAGCATGTTTGCCGTAGTGTTTCCGCAGTGGCAAAAACGCTGCGTTTTCGCAACATGGGGCTTCAGCCTTAGAGTGGATTAATCCTCAACGTCCCAGAGTAATGTCCTCAGTTATCAATATGGGGATTCATGTACCACTAGAGGAAGCTGTTAATTTATGGTGAAGATCACACCTTTTCATAAATCAAGTGCATCTTCTGGAAGTCCCTGCTCCTAGAATGAGCTCTACAGCAGACATTATTTACAGCAGAAAACTGGCATAGTTTATGATAAATCTGCTGGTTATGCTGGTCTGTGATTACAGACTCAGGCTCAAAGCTCTGGTCCTGGGTTTTATTAGAGCCAAGTTGAAGCCTTAATGCTGACCAAGTAGGAGGGTGTTTCTCTCTCTCCCCCTCTTCTGATGCTGGCTCTGAGAGACAAACACACTGCCTGTGTGGAGGACAGAAGGTGGAGACAAATACTAACGTGGTGAGCCTGCTGGACTGTTTATGTCTTGAAAAGACTATTTTGTGTTGCTGGACTTTCTGCCACTTGGCTAAACCAAGCCATTCTGTTTTGTGTTGCCTTGTGCTGCTGAAAGCTATTTATGTTATGGACTCTGTGAACTCCTGCCAATAAAGCACCAGTGTGAACTTGCACACACTCCTCCAGTGTCTTACTTGCCTGGTAACCAGCCCCAGGAAGATCCCGCATTGACATGTGGTATAAAAATGGTATTTGGTATAAAAAAAAAAATGCCAATGGCATTTAAACACTAATTTTTAACACCAGAAAAGTGGACATTGCTAAACCTGCCCCTTTGTTTCCAGCTTAAGGTTATTGTTATAGGTAAGCAAAACGGTTCAGAATGAACAGGGTACATTCTGAATTTTGCTCTTAATTCACATAAATCGGATAAAATGGTAGCTGCCATTTAAAAAGCATGGAGAAAGCAGATAATGGTCACTTGACCCCAGGGATCAGATGTATTCACTCATAATGCCTTGCAAACAACTCTGATGGGAGACAGCCTATCATGAGGGACTAATAGGTCTGAGCTCACTGATGACTCAAAGCAGTATTAAAAAGCCCAGGCAGAAAGAAAAGATATAGATTCATACAAAATAAGCAAGAACCAGCACTGCTGCTCTCCTTCACTCACTTACTATACAGGACATCCAGATGCACAGTCAATGAACCAGGTCCAGCTGCTCAGGCACACAACAGGCCACAATGCAATGTCCATAATAGAAAGAAAACAGCACTTGCTGAATCTTCTTATAATCAATCCTTTGACACACCAATATAAGAATAAGCAGCAGGATGCTGGACACTAAACAAAGCAATTGAGACGCAAAATGGCTTGTTGCCTAACTTTCCCATCTCCCTCTCTCCTCACCTTTGCCTGCTCTCTCTTCTTCTCACTTCCTGTATTCTTCCACAAGCTAATGGCTTTGACTGATTGATGGACAGGACATTATGAAGTACCTATAATAATGCAGATCAAAGATGCACAGTAAAGGCATATTACATTCACTGGTTTGGAGAACACTTACAGTGCTGGCCAAAAGTATTGGCACCCCTGCAATTCTGTCAGATAATACTCAATTTCTTCCAGAAAATTATTGCAATCACAAATGCTTTGGTAATAATATCTTCATTTAATTTGTCTTCAATGGAAAACCACAAAAAGAATTGTAAAAAAGCCAAATTGGATATAATTCCACACCAAACATAAAAAAGGGGTGGACAAAAGTATTGGCACCTTTTGAAAAATCAGGTGATGCTTCTCTAATTTGTGTAATTAACAGCACCTGTTACTTACCTGTGGCACATAACAGGTGGTGGCAATAACTAAATCACACTTGCAGCCAGTTGAAATGGATTAAAGTTGACTCAACCTCTGTCCTGTGTCATTGTGTGTACCACATTGAGCATGGAGAAAAGAAAGAAGACCAAAGAACTGTCTGAGGACTTGAGAAGCAAAATTGTGAGGAAGCATGAGCAATCTCAAGGCTACAAGTCCATCTCCAAAGACCTGAATGTTCCTGTGTCTACCGTGCGCAGTGTCATCAAGAAGTTTAAAGCCCATGGCACTGTGGCTAACCTCCCTAGATGTGGACGGAAAAGAAAAATTGACGAGAGATTTCAACGAAAGATTGTGCGGATGGTGGCTAAAGAACCTCGACTAACATCCAAACAAGTTCTAGCTGCCCTGCAGTCCGAGGGTACAACAGTGTCAACCCGTACTATCCGTCGGCGTCTGAATGAAAAGGAACTCTATGGTAGGATACCCAGGAAGACCCCACTTCTGACCCAGAGACATAAAAAAGCCAGGCTGGAGTTTGCCAAAACTTACCTGAGAAAGCCAAAAACTTTTTGGAAGAATGTTCTCTGGTCAGATGAGACAAAAGTAGAGTTTTTTGGGAAAAGGCATCAACATAGAGTTTACAGGAAAAAAAAAAGAGGCCTTCAAAGAAAAGAACACGGTCCCTACAGTCAAACATGGCAGAGGTTCCCTGATGTTTTGGGGTTGCTTTGCTGCCTCTGGCACTGGACTGCTTGACCGTGTGCATGGCATTATGAAGTCTGAAGACTACCAACAAATTTTGCAGCATAATGTAGGGCCCAGTGTGAGAAAGCTGGGTTTCCCTCAGAGGTCATGAGTCTTCCAGCAGGACAATGACCCAAAACACACTTCAAAAAGCACTAGAAAATGGTTTGAGAGAAAGCACTGGAGACTTCTAAAGTGGCCAGCAATGAGTCCAGACCTGAATCCCATAGAACACCTGTGGAGAGATCTCAAAATGGCAGTTTGGAGAAGGCACCCTTCAAATCTCAGGGACCTGGAGAAATTTGCCAAAGAAGAATGGTCTAAAATTCCAGCAGAGCCTTGTAAGAAACTCATTGATGGTTACCGGAAGCAGTTGTTCGCAGTTATTTTGTCTAAAGGTTGTGCTACCAAGTATTAGGCTGAGGGTGCCAATACTTTTGTCCGGCCCATTTTTGGAGTTTTGTGTAAAATGATCAATGATTTGACTTTTTTTTCATTCTCTTTTGTGTTTTTTCATTGCAAGCAAAATAAATATATTATTACCAAAGCATTTGTGATTGCAATCATTTTCTGGAATAAATTGAGTATTATCTGACAGAATTGCAGGAGTGCCAATACTTTTGGCCAGCACTGTACATCCTACCAGGACAGACAAAAGAATTGCAGTAAACTCAATGTTATCTTTTTTTTTCATAGAGAGATAACACACAGTGAATGTCTGAGCCTTTATCAGCAAACTGTAATTAGTCGATCTGATTGCCTGTACTGCAGAGCAGAAGATAAGAGCTCTGAAAGTAATACAGAGAACTCAACCCCCCTCCCGTTCAGAGAGCAGTGAGTCATGTCATCGACCTATAAGGCTAGATAAGGAGGCAGAACAGGTCGGGATCCTTGACAACCATATGTAAACAATGTGAGGAATAATTTCACAAAGCAGGCAAAAAAGCAGCATTGCTAAAGCAATGTATTTAGGAAAACTCATGAATTTACATAAACTAGCAGTATAGATAGGATCTTTGAGATGGGAATACCCCTTTAAAGTCTGCTGGCTGTCTGCCTGCATTTATAGTGTACAGGACTTACATAATAATTCCCCATCCCACCTTTCAGTCGCTATGTCCAAGTGACAATTTTAGCATAAAAAGGAACAGTCATGACACCTCTCCACCAACCTTAGGTTTTCTTTTAAAAATATTTTTCTAAATTGTTGGTATTCCACAATTTTGGACACTTGCAAAAGCCAGTCTTCCCATACCACTGTGTGCATAAACACCAGGAAGAATCAGCCCCTATAAAAACACTAAAATTCCATCAGTGCAGTAAGTGTGTTTTTAAAGAGGCTGACAAACCTTGGCTACCAGCTGTTTATTCATAGCCATATAGGCTGCTGTCACTTTGTTGTTACTAAGTCTTTTGCATGAAAGAGCTTAAAAGGTGTTAGAGTCCTAGGAACCTGCAGAGTGTCATACATGATTTCATACATTTTAAGGCAATTTTTGCTTCCAATTCAGAATGAACCAGCATGGACCTGAACCATAACTTTTGGTCTGAGCCAGGGAAACAAACCCGAACCAAATCTACTTATTATCATGGATAGGAAACAGGTTGGTTGTTGTAGATGATTCTTCCTTAATAATTGTGCTGACTACCTAAACATAATTGAAAAGAAATAGTGCAGGCAAATAATAGCTTTTAAAAATTAAAAAAAAAAATTAATATTATATGACCTTACAGATTTGAGCCCTCTGGAAAGTCACATACAGTAGTCTTAAATGTTGCTATAGAACTTAACTCACAGGGGAGTCTTTACAGCCAAATTAATGATGGGTGCTGTAGACATAAACAGTTTCCGTTCAGAACAAATGCACATGCAGCTTAGTGGTTCATCAAAGAAGTACAGTAAATTAATTATGATCTATAAATAAGGTGTTCTTAAATTGCTTTCTGTACAACTCAAAGTCATCTAAGTGTTTAGCACATGAGACTCATAAGTGGCCTTCACTAAAACATGTTTCCTCCATATGGGGAATCACGTAGTGCCCTGTGTACAGTTTTTGCCCAGTAGAACAGCCACACAGACTTTACATCTGCAGTCTCATTGACTGACTAGCTAAGTTTTCCTAGTGTAGTAACAATGTTTGGTGGGAAAACAGCATTATAAATAGTGATGTCCAGGTTCAATTTGAGATATGCAATACTTTCTCACAAGTGTTCCATCCCACTGGTCTAGATCTGTAGATATTGACTCCAGAGATCCATCACACTTTACAATATTTTAACAGCATGGCCGCCTTTTCTGTCTCAAGGACCTTTCATCAGGTCATGTGACTCAAAGATCCTACTCACTGTACCCAATGCAATAACAGTGACTAAACATAGCACAGGAAATATAAATAGCAAACTAGTTAAAATACATATTTACAGTTATGAATTAAAGCCTGTTTACTAATGATGATCAGAAAATATGGGTAACATATACTTTCATTAAGAAGCAATGCTATGCCACAGCACTGGAATACAAACATGAATAAAATAGCATCCATATTTAATATTTCCAAATAAAGGAGAACCTCCATACTTTACAAAGGGGGATTGTATAAAGAGAACATCCCCTTTAAGTCATGTATTACTTTAAAATGCTAATCTCATATTGTGATATGTTAGCAAAATTCTTGAGATGGCTGCAGTTCACAACATGCCCACTGGGTGGCCATATACAGACATAGGATAGATAACATATCACTTTGGCATAGCATATTATTTTGTGATATTACACTTGTGATGACACACATACCTGCGCATGTCTAGCCAAGAGGAAATAAGAGGAAGGAAACATCTATAGATAAACTAAGCCCTTCCAGCATGTAATACTGAATTTACTCTGCAGTAACCAAGAGCCAGGCATATGGGAATCAGCTGATCAGCTCAGCAACTGTTATTAAGAAAAGGGATCACCTAAAGTTCCATTCACATAGACATAACTTGCTCAGTGATTTTCCTTCTGGAAACAGTGCATACCACTGTACAGGAACCTGTATATGACTGATTCAACATTATGGGAACTATAGGAAAATGGCATCAGTTATTTTTTTTGTTTGCACAGACTGCAAGAACAGAAATATGTTAAATTGGGGTGGATTATTCTAATTTAGTATCTGATAAATAATCTGAAGTAGATGGAATATAAGCAAAGAAAAATAGGATATCGAAAGATATTCAGCTTGGAAGTTTTAATTAGTTTAAATTCTTCTAAAATATTTGTGGCTTTGAAAGGCTCAGCCATAGAAAGTGGATGAGTAAATAAGTATTTGGATCAGAACTTGGCTATGATTTGATAATGATGTTTATCAGTTAAAGCTCACACCAAGACTTTCAATTTAATTTCCTACTTTTCTGAAAAGAATTGAGGTTTGGAAAGCTTAGTGAGGAAGATTAAGGACTGGAAGTTGGTAAAAGAAGATTTGATTCCGGATATTAATCTCATAATAATATACAATTTTCTAATTATATAATAATGATTCTTACAGAAAATTTGGAAGCTGGCAATGGCTTTGTATTATAAATGCTCTCTACCCAAGCACAAACATATTTGTTCATATTTTGCTCTGTTAATCCTTACATTTTGCATTAAGAAATCACAAACACGTAAATACTATTCACTACAGTCAGTGAAAAACAATTAGCATGAATCTGTTGTTTATAAGAGAAGAGGAAATATTTTATTTTAGCTGTATTTAGCCCAAGTCTACAAAATAAATTTTGACATAAGGCTTCTGTATTCAATTTTTGAAATAATGATTATTGTAATGAAATAAAAAGAAACCACCAGTAAATATAGGTCCTTCCATTGTTCCTGAGATGTTGATATCTACAGTGCTGGCCAAAAGTATTGGCACCCCTGCAATTCTGTCAGATAATACTCAATTTCTTCCATAAAATGATTGAAATCACAAATGCTTTGGTAATAATATCTTCATTTATTTTGCTTGCAATGAAAAAACACAAAAGAGAATGAAAAAAAAAGTCAAATCATTGATCATTTTACACAAAACTCCAAAAATGGGCCGGACAAAAGTATTGGCACCCTCAGCCTAATACTTGGTAGCACAACCTTTAGACAAAATAACTGCGAACAACCGCTTCCGGTAACCATCTGTTAAAGAGCTGGGTATTACTAATAATTAATATTCATCACTCCTGACTTGCTTCACCAATCCCAGTTTCCCTCCTTTCTCCTTAGGTATATCTACTTATCTGTTTCCTTGACTGGTTTGCATGTACGATAATTTACCCCACAATATTAATAATAAAATACGTTTATTATTAATGCACTTGTAATATGATAGAACTAGGTTATAGAATAATACAAAACAGTATTAACAGTGCAATACAATAAGTACAGAACCCAATTACCCAGGTGAATATAAAACCTGCAGATATCGCTACATACACACACACAACCCCTAGACAAGTTACTAACTGACCCTTTCTGTAAGGAACACAGCAGTAGTAATACAGATTAATAGAGGGTGACTGATAGATGGATAGATAGATAGATAGATAGATAGATAGATAGATAATAGAGAGATAGAGAGAGAAAGTTATACTTAAGCCTTATTATGCTCTGGTGGTATATGGAGCTTGTCTAGGTGAGGCTGGTCAGTCCATATCCCAAGGGGGCTGGTGAAGAGAGAGAGAGGGGGCTTTGGCCCATCATATTTATGGCCCACAACTCCGCCCACCTAGATGTTGTCACTCCAATCAGGCTCTTGGTATTGTAATATGCAATACTTCTTATGAGTCTTGGGATGGCGCTCTAACACTTAAAATCGATCCTTGGCCCAGGGGTAATGACCTATCTTCCCCCATCTGACTTCTAATGTCCCTTATTCAGTGGCTTATCTCTGGGTAACTCTCTTTGAACAAGGGAAGCTGATTATCATCACCATGAAGGTCTCATTAGCACATTCCATCTCCACCCTTTTAAACAAAAGCCTTCCTGGCCAATGCTTGATGTCAGTTAGATTAGAGCTCTTTGAAAGCAGGTTTTGTAGCCTGCAGACACTTATGAGATATCTGAAGTATATAGCTCTCTCAGAAGTTCTGAATGGAATGATTGATACAACTAGATAAATATATATATATATATATATATATATATATATATATATATATATATTAATGTTTGTGGTAAGCACTTCCCTTTACACCATCAATGAGTTTCTTACAATGCTCTGCTGGAATTTTAGACCATTCTTCTTTGGCAAATTTCTCCAGGTCCCTGAGATTTGAAGGGTGCCTTCTCCAAACTGCCATTTTGAGATCTCTCCACAGGTGTTCTATGGGATTCAGGTCTAGACTCATTGCTGGCCACTTTAGAAGTCTCCAGTGCTTTCTCGCAAACCATTTTCTAGTGCTTTTTGAAGTGTGTTTTGGGTCATTGTCCTGCTGGAAGACCCATGACCTCTGAGGGAGACCCAGCTTTCTCACACTGGGCCCTACATTATGCTGCAAAACTTGTTGGTAGTCTTCAGACTTCATAATGCCATGCACATGGTCAAGCAGTCCAGTGCCAGAGGCAGCAAAGCAACCCCAAAACATCAGGGAACCTCTGCCATGTTTGACTGTAGGGACCGTGTTCTTTTCTTTGAAGGCCTCTTTTTTTTTTCCTGTAAACTCTATGTTGATGCCTTTTCCCAAAAAACTCTACTTTTGTCTCATCTGACCAGAGAACATTCTTCCAAAAAGTTTTTGGCTTTCTCAGGTAAGTTTTGGCAAACTCCAGCCTGGCTTTTTTATGTCTCTGGGTCAGAAGTGGGGTCTTCGTGGGTATCCTACCATAGAGTCCCTTTTCATTCAGACGCCGACGGATAGTACGGGTTGACACTGTTGTACCCTCGGACTGCAGGGCAGCTAGAACTTGTTTGGATGTTAGTCGAGGTTCTTTAGCCACCATCCGCACAATCTTTCGTTGAAATCTCTCGTCAATTTTTCTTTTCCGTCCACATCTAGGGAGGTTAGCCACAGTGCCATGGGCTTTAAACTTCTTGATGACACTGCGCACGGTAGACACAGGAACATTCAGGTCTTTGGAGATGGACTTGTAGCCTTGAGATTGCTCATGCTTCCTCACAATTTTGCTTCTCAAGTCCTCAAACAGTTCTTTGGTCTTCTTTCTTTTCTCCATGCTCAATGTGGTACACACAAGGACACAGGACAGAGGTTGAGTCAACTTTAATTAATTTCAACTGGCTGCAAGTGTGATTTAGTTATTGCCACCACCTGTTATGTGCCACAGGTAAGTAACAGGTGCTGTTAATTACACAAATTAGAGAAGCATCACCTGATTTTTCAAAGGGTGCCAATACTTTTGTCCACCCCCTTTTTTATGTTTGGTGTGGAATTATATCCAATTTGGCTCTTTGACAATTCTTTTTGTGGTTTTCCATTGAAGACAAATTAAATGAAGATATTATTACCAAAGCATTTGTGATTGCAATCATTTTCTGGAAGAAACTGAGTATTATCTGACAGAATTGCAGGGGTGCCAATACTTTTGGCCAGCACTGTAAGAGTGATAACCAACATGTCTTCCATTTTCTTCAGAATAGAATAGCTCTCTTTTCCCATTTGTATTCCTATATCATTGCATAATTAGGATTTATGACTCCAGGAGAACTGGGTGACAATCTTTGTTGAAGCAGAAATAGTGGCCATACTATTTACCAAAAAAAAAAAAAAACTTGACAGAAGCCAAACTAAGGCTGGGTTCACATCTGCGCTTGGTGAGTGCTCGGGGATTCCATTCCCCATTCTGCTTGAAAAATGCAGAGAGAAAAGTTCTGCAAGAAAGACTTTTCTCTCTGCATTTGTGGTGGAAAGTGGATGGAAAGCGGATGGACTGGGTAACCGCTTTTAAGCGGATTGGGTTTTCGTTTTTCGGCTTTCCAAGCGGACCCGAAGAACAGAAATCCCAAACACAGGTGTGAACCTAGCGTAATGACGCACATTACTACTTATTATTATTATTATTTTATTATTATTTTTTTTTAATTCCCTTTCTTAAGATCAGGCTTCGACAGTAGGGTTTGGGGAAATTTGGTGGGTGGGGAAATGGTATTCTCTTTCTATATCTGTTGTATTTGTATATTATGGTAGCTTGTGAGATATCTTAAAATAGCTAGGTGCATTTTCTTACAGTGCACAAATGGTGGTGCTTGTACAATGCCACCACCAGTATAAACAACATATTGTACAGTGCCTATGCAGCAGTGCCACACATTTCACAATTAAATAGAAACATACATGCATAATATAATCTAATAATAGTGGAACGCAATGTCTAAATAATAGTCATACAATTAGTAATAAGATTGGTGGTGGTCACATGGATGCTATTTGAAGCATTCCCAGCAGTGGTGGGTGATGTGACACTGCATGTCACTTACTGCTAAGGCCATATGTTTAAGTATTTACAGCTGAGGATGAGAATTAAAGCAAAACGGTTAACTGGAAAGCACAGTATACAGTGCATGGCTCTCAACATGAACAGTATAGACTTTAAAATATACAATGTATACTACAGTAAATGTTTGTGTGAAGAATAGCCATCCACATGTAACACAGTTATAGTTATGTTTGAAAAAAGACGTATGTCCATCAAGTTCAACCAAGGGATGGGCATGTTTTGAAAGTTATAATAAGCTGGACTGGGCAGATCACATGGAGGTCCTGTACAGGAAGGGCCACAGCAGGCTCTACCTGCTTAGGAGGCTGAGAGCCTTTGGAATCCGGGGGGCACTTCTTAGGACTTTCTTCAACTCGGTAGTGGCATCAGCCATCTTCTTTGGAGTGGCCTGCTGGGGGAGCAGCATATCAACCAGGGACAGAAAGAAACTTGACAAGCTGATTAGAAAGGCCAGCTCTGTCCTGGGGAGCCCACTGGACCCAGTGCAGGTGGTGGGTGACAAAAGGATACTGTTCGTGGTGAGCTCCATGCGGGAGAAGAAGTCCCATCCCATGCATGAGACCATGATCGCGCTGGGCAGTACTGTCAGTGACCGACTGCTCCACCCTAGGTGTGAGAAGGAGCGCTATCGGAAGTCTTTCCTCCCCACCGTGGTTAGGCTGTACAACCAACACCGACCTAAGAGGAGATCAATACACACAGAGAACTGAAATATCTCTCTGCCTGTTAAATCCCCCCCCCCCTGCTACGTCCTATCTGTCTTTCTGCTGTTAATGTAATGCCTCTCACCTTGGAACATTCCTGTACATGTTGTATTTGTATTTGTATCTGCTTTATCTTTGCTGCTGTAACACACTGAATTTCCCCATTGTGGGACTATTAAAGGACTATTATTATTATTATTATTATTATTATTATTATATATTGGTTATTACCATTTTAACAAAGTTTGCATAGATAGTACAAGCAAACATAAGAAACTTTATTTTATATCTTATCAGAGAAAAAGGTTTCTCTCTCTACTTATGAGTTCTTTTCCTGCTCTCACCCTTCCTCCTACACTGATTTTCACTCTAAAATCTCTGCTTAGTCCTTCTTGGTCTCCAAAGATGAACTGCAACACACTAAAATGTTAAATTGCAGCTTATAATAGATGTCTATAGAAAGAGGAGGTGAGTGTAAAAGCGAGTGAGAGACAAGAAGAGATAAGCACTGACACAAACAGACTGCTGTATCTCAATCCATGTCCTTTATTCACATCAGTCCTTTTCTATAATGTCCTCTATGTTTTTGACAGAATGAGACTGCTTAATAAGGAATACATGATAGTAGCTATTCTCCATGCAATAGTTGAGGGAAAACAGAGAATTACAAATGAAATCACCACAGGAGAAAACTGCTAAAAATGCAGGACACAATTAGTATAATGGGCAGAAGTGTTATACAGTAATACCTCGTACACTCGCGTTTTCCGAATTTGCGAATTCACAGATTCGCGATATTTTTTTGGCAACTAACATATATAGATTTTGCTCTTTTTTTTTCAGATCTGTGAAATTTAATTAAAAAAAACACCTTCGCTATTGGGTAGTAGCGTCCTGTTCGTTACGTACCCGGTAATTAGTTTCATTTTACTGTGAGTGTATAAGAAAAATGAATGAATGTATCAATATACAGTACTGTACAGTATACTTTAGTATACTGTACAGTACTGTAGAGTAAAGTTTATTGATATTTAGGGGTTAAACATTAGAAACCGGCATTGTAAGCGCTTCTAAGTGCTTGTACCAAACATTCGCGATTCCTCGCGATCCGCGACCCGCTCTGTCACCTAACCTCGCGAATGTACGAGGTATTACTGTATATATGTTTATTTATTTATATGTTATATATGTGCACACATACAGTATGCATTGGAAACTTATTTATTAGAAAGGATAGGTAGGTACATTTTAAAAAATTTTAAAAAAAATCATAAACTGCCCAACTATACAGTGTAACATTTAAAAAACAGTAATGTACTCTCAGAAGGATGTTACTTCTCTTTGAAAATAACATTATGTTCCTTGTTTAATGTTGCAGAGAAGTATGTTAGGTAGATTCCCCTAAACTAATAAAATGTCATCACTGAGCAAATGTAAAATGGAAATGCCAACTTGCTTGACTATTAGCACTTAATACATACACAAGAGAGGGCGATGAGTGCCTTGCCTACCACTTCAATTTCTCTCACAGTCAGATAATATGTCTGGAAGACAAAAATTTCATTCTAAAGTATTTTAAGTAAAGTAATGAAACACTTCTGAAATATTTTTGGAAAATTATGTGTATTTTGTGTATTTTACACATATGGAACCAACAGCAATAAATTGCCTCCATCAAGAGAAAAAGTACAAATTGTTACATACAGTAAAAAGAAAAATTTCTCAGTTGTGTCTAGTTAATACATGGGGTAAATTGCGTCACATTAAGTAGTTAGTGAACATTACACTGCGTTCCAAATTATGCAAATCGGATATAAGTGTCATAAAGATTACATTTTTATGTTTTTCAATTAAACTCATGGACGGTTTTGTGTTTCAGGGCTCTTTGGATCAATGAAATCAATCTCAAACACCTGTGATAATTAGTTTGTCAGGTGCGCCCAATTAAAGGAAACCTACTTTAGGCTAAGGCCCCATGTATCGAAATACAGCTAAAAAACGCTCCGGAAAAAAACCCAGTGGAATCACCTTTTTTTTTTCAACAGCATTTTTCATTGTGTTTTTGCAGAGTTTTTTTACTACGGATTTTCTTCCAATATTAAACATATAGGTAAAACGCCAACACTTCAACAGGTATAATTGACATGCTGCAATTTTCAAAAATGTGTGGCTTTAGCACCAACTCATGCAGCAAAGAATACCTCCAACTCGTTGGCTGCTATGGGCATAAAATGAGAGAAATTCATGGTGTGGGCACCATCTTTCCCTGACCTCATCCCTATTGAGAACCTTTGGGGTATCCACAACAAAAGATCTGAGGGTGGGAGGCAGTTCACATCAAGACAGCAGCTCTGGTTTGTCCAATAAAATTAGATTTATACTCTAATGGTTGAAGATTTGAATATTATACTGACTGTCATTTGCATCAACCATTTAGGATAATCAGAGAAAATATAATTTGCATAACAATTTAGAATGCAGTCTAGATTATCAGGGTTTCATTCTTACATTTTGGTCTTGAAATTATAAGACTATGGCCTAGTTATATAGTAATTCAATGTGAAAAAAATTATCATTTTATTAAAGAGCGTATGCTGCTAGGGACACTTATTCCCTATTCCCACAGGAAAGGGGTAAGTGTCTGATCCCTGTGAGCCTGATCACTGGGTCCCCAGGGAACAGGAAGATGGGGGACTGAAAGTCCTTTCAAAGCCTCCTTGTGAATGGAGCGCCAGTGTGCTGGTGTGATTGGTGCTCCATTCATTTCTATGGGGCTGCCGGGACCCACAGCCCCATAGAAGTGAATGCAGCGCCATTCATGCAAGCACACCATTCACAAGGAGGCCTTAAGGGGCTTTCCTTGGCTACCCTCCTGATCATTGAGGTACCTGGTGATCAGGACCCCTGCTATTGGACACTTATTCTCTGAACTGGGGATAGGTGTTAAATGTCCATAATTGGTTCACATCAGACCTGTAATGTACATTTAGTATGTAAGTCATGAAATGTCTAGCATGCATGTCAAAACCTATCCATAGGGTTACTTTATACCTATACATTAAACATAATTCTTAAATTTGATGTGAATAGAGCCTTACAAAGTACTGTATGCTACATTAACACTAGTAGTCTAGGCCACATCCCGTGGAGGCCCCAGGACAAAGCACTGTTTTCACTAAGGTTTTTTAATGGTAAAATTGAACATAATGCTGCTTAAATATTTCCCAAAAAATAGTGCAATGTAGGAATAAGTCTACCTTTATTGTGATTTTCTGCAAAGGGGTTGGGAATTGCTAAGGGCTTGTTGTTTGTAAGTATGCAAGTAACCATATGGGAAGAACATACTGCAGAATTTCTATCGGGGATATTCTGCAGTATATTCCTCTGTAATCCTCCACTATGCTGGTTCTATAGATTGCTATACTGCTGCTGTAATTTCTCATCATTTGTCCCAGGTGCAATGCCTTATTGTACATGTCCATTGCCGTTTTGTATAGATATAAAAACTAACTGTTTTGCATCTATGGTTGATTTGTTTTCATATCTGTAAAAAATACCCAAGTCTAAACACTTTTTGAAACATTGCATCATTGAAAAATGAACAAATCATGGATACCATTGAGAGGCGTAACTTGAACCTCCTGGGCCCCACAGAAACATTAAAAAAAAAATTTATGCATTTAAGTCATACATAAACTTATATATATATAAAAAAAAAAAAAAAAATAGAAAAAATTTGGTTCAAAAATGCATGTATTTTTTATACTTTCAGAAGGATTCTGGCTGTCACAGCAACTGATAGCTGCAGAAGTATAACTTATGCTTCGTTCACACCTGCGCTTGCTGTCCGTCCGTCGCTAATCCAGTGAAAATCTCTGCGAATCCTTTTTTTTTCGTCCAACACGAAGTCCTGCGTGTCCGACTTTGTTTCCGACGAAAAAAAAAGGATTCGCAGCGCAGAGGGTGTAAGCGCACACCACAAGCACTGCTTTAAAAACCCATTCAAATGAATGGGTTTTTAACCAATGCGCCGCTGACCGGTCTGTATCCGACGCCAATCCAGTTCGCCGAGATTTTCACTGAATTGGCGACGGACGGACACCAAGCGCAGGTGTGAACCCACCCTTACAGCTCCTTATCATCCATAACTTATTCAATGCAAAATTTGTAACAGTTCCCCAACCTACCATGTGCCATTTGAGATATTGTTTTTTTTTTCATGTGGCAAAAGTTGCCTCTGAACCACATAATGTACCAGTTTTCGGGTGCATCTGTTATCTTTGCAGCATTGTCCATATCTACGTTACTGAGGCCTCTGTGAAACTTTTTCAACTGATACCACAAATTATATATAAAATTTTACTTTAGTGTCATCATTCTGACAAGTTGGTCTACCACTAACTCTGTAGTAGTAATGAAACATTGAATTCTGCCTGTCTATAATGTACATAACTAGATTTTTAACTTCAAGAACTGTATTAATACAAGCAAGCACTTCACCTTTCTGTGACTGAAGTATTAACAATTACATCGTAAATTCTTTATAGGAGCAATTTATTGTGCCTATATTTGGCTTCTAAAAGCATTTTTAAAATGTCTAGTCAGTACAAGATCTGATGTGAGACTGAATGGCTGTCTGAATGAAGCATCCTTGATTTTATGATCAGTTGTCTCTCTATAAATTTGAAAATGGATCCAATAAAATTTGCAACTCACTCTCATTGCTGAGTCCTAAGTGAAAAAGTCATAAAAAAGCTTTATTCATCATTGGTTCACCATTTCAAAGTGCATTTTCCGGCTGTGTTTTATTCTTCGTTTTGAAAGCCAACATTGTATATGTGTTAAATGCATAAATCATGTTGGTCTCATGGATTTTTACAAAACCGGATTTCATTGTCAAAGGAAACAAGACGTTCAAGGTCATGGTGAAATTTGTTCTTAACTCCTTAGGCCAATCCTTAAAGACATCCAAATGATGTAAATGTGCCATGTTGTAAACACCTCGTTAAAAAGTATTATGACAGGAGGCAAACATAATCTTAATCTGATCATCTGGTTCTTGAATCCTATCAGCATCTGCTTCAAAAAACCAAGGGCGATAATGTGTAAGGAACAATGCCAATAGATCAAGAAAATGTTTGTGCATTTTGCAATCAAACTGGTGTGCACGCAAGCATAAGTTGTAATGATGCACATCCTCCTGAAATAATCATGTCATTTCTTATTTTCATTGGGTCATTGCTTTGAAAATGATCTGAAGTAACAGCATGCAAAGCAAATTTCAGGTAAAATGTGATAGAGTGTGACTGGCAGCGCTGCTGATTGGAGCAGCAAAGCATGACACCATTTGCAATAGACATTAAAGAGTTCTATGAAGGTTCTGGAAGGAAAACACGGTTATAAAAGAGTTTTCTGTTCAGTTAAATTATTATAGGCCTAGTACATAAATGGTAATTTACTTCAGGCACATTTGGCAGAAGAGACAGCTATTTTGTGTCTCTATAGTCAATATCAGTGCTTTATCAGTACCTGGTTATAGTGTAGGTTTCTTGCATGTTTTCTCCTTCTTTTTAATAATACAGTATGTACCCTGTGTGATCGGGAAAGTAAAAAGTGGCTTTCTCTCAAAGCAGAGATTCCTTACCTGGCCTGTTTTTTTTTCAAAAAAGTATTACAATATGTCAAAACGAAATATTTCCTGCACCTGACGCAGTAACAAAAGTGTTTATAGTAAATGGTATCATGGACACTGAAGGAGAGAACCAAGGCTTCATTTTAAAGCATCTATTCTATACTATAAATTAAGCTATAGTGTACCTAATTTTTGGGATTTCTTTTCAGCTGCCATACAGTATGTGTGTACATGAGGACTTTTTAAGGTATCATAACTGCAAGATTGCTATTGTTCTCCTTTTTTTTGAGAGCAAGAATCCTTTGTCCATGAAGAATAGGAGTCACATGACCATGACACTTATTGGCCATGAAAAAAGGATTACAAGATACATCTGCGTGTATTCCCTTTTGCAGCCATGTGCCTCATTGTCATGGCAAATAGTCATTGAGTTTTTGACGTCTGTGGAAAAATATAAGCAGTTGGTTTGTCAAAAATTTTGTTCCAACCCCCTGGAGACATCTGGAAACACTTAAAAGATGTTCATATGATTGCCTAGGTGCCATTTTCCCTAGCAGCGAGCTTTGTTAGATTCATCCGCTTCATTTCATTGGTTTCTGTCATTTATTTGGCTTTTTTGGGTTTACTAACATGAGTTCAACATCTGTGAACCTGTAATTACGCTGTGAAAGATTATGGAAGAAGAACCAAAGAGAAAGCAGCTGCAGTAATGGAATCATCCCCATCACATCTCAGCAGGTCTGGAAGAGACATTTTTGATATTCTCTATCAGAACCTACGCCAGCACTCTACAGTTTCTGCCAAATGTCCAACCTCACTTTCGACAGCCTGTTGGAGTTGCTTCAGGTTGGTCAAACAACCAGGAGACCAATATGAGCTGTTAAATGTATGTATAAGAACGACAAACATACTATCTCCTTTTTCCAATACTTCCATTTCCCACTCATAGGCCCACAGTGTATCCCCCTTTTCGTATTGCCCTACCTCTTTTTCTTTGGTTAGCTTTCCTTAATCAGAGACAAGGCCTAAAACATAAATATCTGAATAGTTAATGCAAATAGGTTTTCTGAATGTAGCATAAAGCAGGTCACTGGATGCAAAATAAGAGTCAAGTGTTTTAAATTGTTTTCTTCTTTTACAGATTGCTGGGGGCTCCATAGGGTGGGCGCCTCACTCTCCCAGCAACTTGCCAGATTAACAAATACACCTGTGAGCCCTGCCCTACCTGTGTTCGTGCTCCTGTTCCTGATTGATTATTTGTGAATGACATTTTAGCTTTCCACACCACTGCTTCTCCACTACCTGTGCTGACTTTCGGACCAAATTTGACTCCACTATTGCCTGACCCTATGGTGCTTCACACCAGTGTGTCTTTTGGCCTTTGGGTCTGGAGCCACCTACACCAGGATTACTCCTAGAGGTGGTGAACTGGTGGTGCCCTGCAGTGCATAACAGATCCCTGAATAGGGGTTAAAGGGTGAAAATCAGGGGACAACTTAAACAACACCCTCAGGAGTAGCCCAAAGTCAAACCGGTTAGATAGCCCAGTGGTTTTACAATCTGCTGTCCATTATAGTTGGGAAGGAGTTAAAGTACAGATGTGCAAACCAATTTGCTACTAAGGGTGCGTTCACATATGTCACTTGTGAGCATCAGTTTCCCTCTGGCGTGATTCACACAAGCCGGCGGGAAACTGATGCTAGAAGAGATCTGTTCTTGTGCAAAGCGCTTCAGTTATTGCGCCATATAGCACCAGATCTCTGCTGAAGCCGGATCAAAAAACGTTCCCTACCGCGTTTTTCTATCCGGATCCCTCAGAGGTCGGCGCCGTAACAGTGAAGCTATATGCCACCGGGTGCAGCCGTATCCATTCTTCTGCAGCACCCAGTGGCAATAAATGTGAAAGTAATGCGGGTGCCATCTCTGCCGTCCCAGGACAGGCTGTTCTCACTGCCTGGGATGAACAAGGCACTCGCATCACTATGAATCTAGCTGCGAACCTTGAAGCCATGTTCACATGTGCTGGCTGGGGCACAGCCTGTGTGCACTGTATATTCCTCCAGCTCCTACTCTTTGATACCGCAGGAGCTGGATGAGCAGACACAGGCTGTGCCCCAGCAGCTCCCGAGTCTCCAGCTCTCTGCATCAGGGGTTCGTTTCTTAGGTAAGGGCCAAGATGGTTGTACTATACAGCCATAACTCACCCTGAACGGGCCAGGTAATGCTGGGGGTTTTAGTTCTGAAGTGGGCGGAGTTTAAAGTGGGCAGGGCTTAACAGTTGAGGGGCAGGGTTTTATTTCACATACGTTTTGCACCTCTTTGCAGCCCAAACGGAAAGTGGGTAAGTATCACACTGTAAAGGGATGTATGTACAGTGTTCAGATGTGTGTGATCAATGTGTGTGTCTAGTATGTAAGTGACTAAAATATGGACATTGACAAATGTGTTGTATGCATGTACAGTAATATGTGAGTGACATGTTCTGTAGTCAGGTAGTATGTGTGTCACATGTTGCTGGCGTGAGATGTGCCAGAATTATTAAAAGACTCTAGCTCATGCCTTTTAATAATTCTGGTGCATATTGGGAAGTCCCATTTGCCAGAATTTAAAAAGGACTGTTCACGTTTTCTGATATTGGCAGTATGTTATACCACTAGAAAGCTAATGGTGTGCTGAATTCGGTGCACTGTCAGCTTTGCCGGTATTCACCCTGGTGCCGGAGATATTGGTGCCATTAGTTCCGGCACATACATCACTAGGCAGTGAGGAACGCCACCCCTGACAGTACAAGGTTATGGAAAAGTGTGCCGTCAGTGGGGACGTTCCTCACCGCCCAGCAATGACACAGCTCACCGCCCTTCTGACAGTGGAGGGATGTCCGTGCCGAAACTAATGGTACCGATATCCCCGGCACCCGGGTGCACACTGGCAAAGCTGAGAGTGCACTGAATTCAGGGCACCGTTAGCTTTCTAGTGGTATATAATACTGCCTGTGTCAGAGGACATGAAAGGTCTTCTTTAAATCTACACGAGTCAAGTACAGGTGTAGATTTCAGCTATAACTCATGCCAGTATTCTGACGTTTAAACCCCGGTCTTCATAACCCCAGAATCATAACCTCTGGGCCAGGTGCGTTTTCAGGAAAGTGGCAAAGGATCTGCATAAGTAAAAAAGTTGCACAACACTTATCTGCACAAAAAAATTGCATCTTTTTATGCCTTGTATACCAGAATACTGGCGTACAATGACTAATAAATCTGCCCCAGTGAGTGAATGTCTGTGCATCATGTGTCAAATGTGTGAGCAGCCTGTATGTGGCATGTGTCTTATGTGCGAGTGCTGTGTGTCATGTTTCTAATGAGTCAATGGCGTATATGCATCGTGTGTGTGTGTGTGTGTGTGTGTGTGTATATATATATATATATATATATATATATATATACACACACACACACACATATACAGTACCTATATGTATCATTATTAGTTTGAAGGGAGGGGCCCTTTGCTCTCAGTGTCCGCCCCTGATTTTATATACAGTTCAGGGATCAGTATGTGGGGAGGCATTACTACTGTAAGAGAATTACTTATGGGGGCTATTACTTATGGAGGAGCGCTATTATGGCACTATTACAGTATTAGTGCCCCCCAAAGGTAATAGTCTGCTCGTATAAGTAATAGTGTTACATATGGAGAGGCGCTATTACTGTTGTGGGAGAGCACCATTAATATAATAGTATCCTAAAAGCCCCCCCCCCACGTAAGTAATATTATCACTTATGTGGGGAGGGGGCTATTACCCATGGAGGGGTGTATTATGGCACTATGACAGTAAAAGAGCCCCTCTACACGTAATAGCCCCCCCCCCCACATAAGTAAGAGTATTACTTATGGGGGGACTATTACCAGGGGAGGCAGTATTACATTTGGGAAGGTTGAATGAGACGCAGAGAGTGCAAGGAAACTTTAGTTTCACTGGGGCAAATTTATTAACACTGTCGTATCATACACCAGTCTTGATAAAAGTCCAAATTCCAAATTTTCAAATGGCAAAATTCCTAAAATAATCCTTTATTGATATACATTAAAACTAATGACACTGTCCCAGATAACAAAAAAATATATATTAAGAAAACTATAACGCAATATCCTGTATGGAATAACGGGGTTTTATAATTTCTTAGTCCACCCCTCAGCTTCAATACCCATACATTATATGACTGGGAATTTTATTGAACTCCAAAAAATTCCCCTCGTAAGGGTAGGAGAACCCCAATAATTTCCACAACCAGATTGCCGCTAGTAGAATACTTCTATGAGAGACACATTTCCAGGTCTGCGTATAGTAGCACTACGGCTCATTCATACGCATACTATACGCAGACCTGGAGATGTGTCTGTAAAAAAACAAAAAACAAAAAGACATGCAAACAGTGTCATAATTGTTGCAAATCACTGTTATAATTAAGCAATGTGCAGTAAAAAATGGCTGAAAAAACAGGGCAAGGTAAAGGCTAAAGGAGGGGGAGGAGGAAACACTTTGTGTAACAGAATATGGGTGGCGACAGCAACACTACTTCTGATTTTGATGGCACTGCCAGTAGTCGCAGGATTGTACTTCCTGAGAATGAAGATAAAGTTTTTCATTACTTAGCTTGCTCATCTCAAAGGACGATTTTGCATTCAAGAGTAATGTGATTTTGAGTCAGGCTTTTGTGTGTTCCTCCTCCTTCATAACACGTAATTTATTGCAGGGCCTTTCTGGACCATCAAACATATCTTCTTTACTGACATAGATCCCTGGTAGTTATATGGCACCTGCTGACTAATCTATTTCTCCTAGTCTTCTTCCTCTTTTTGATGAACTGGATGAGAACAGTCAGCATTGTGTGCAAGTAGTGGAGGAAGATATGAATGTTGGTGGTGGAGGTAGTAGTGGCAGGGGATGTGGTTACACTGCTGGTAGTTATTCTGGTAGGGGAGCTAGAGGCAAATCTCGAGGTTTAAATTATGAGGGAATCCCATGGCCATGATGTTTCAGAAAAAACCGGGGAAGATGATGACATTGCCAATGATGATGATTCTTTTGTGGATAGGACATGTCAACCAGGACAGCGTGACAACGTGACATCAGATGAAGAAGGTGGTGGCAGTGGTAATACTAATGATTCCAGCCGAAACACAGGCCCAACAACCCAAAAGACTGCCTGGGGCAGACTTAGGGGAAGCTTGCGTGGTGGAGGTCATGGCACTGGTGGTGGTAGTGGCAGACATGTTTCCGCTGCTACAGGTTTTAGCAACAGCAACTACACACAGTCATTTCCCATGTGGGAATTTTTTTCTGCATTACCAAACGATAAATCCATGGCAATGTGCAAGATCTGCAAGCAGAATCTAAGCCGTTGCTGTGCAGGAACAAATGTAGGAGTGACATGGAGTGACATCTCTGTATACTCACATGAAAAGGCATCTCCATCTTATTTGGCAAAATAGACTTGGCAGTGGCACTGGCAAAGGAAGTAGGCAAGACTGTCCTACTCCTTCTCCCCATGATCTTCCTTGTAGGCAGGCCACATCTACACCTAGCATATGGTTATCATTATCATCACCAACTGTTTCTCCTATTCATTCTTTT
The DNA here is from genome assembly GCA_947044405.1 of Leptodactylus fallax. Taxonomy (NCBI): domain Eukaryota; kingdom Metazoa; phylum Chordata; class Amphibia; order Anura; family Leptodactylidae; genus Leptodactylus; species Leptodactylus fallax. Next base: position 4,556,861 of record CAMRHE010000123.1, read on the forward strand.
CCATGTCATTGTCAGTCATCCATAAGGGAATGTGTGTCCAGCAAACAGCAGTATGCACTCTCATCCATTTGTTAAGCAGGCAGTCCCTGCCATACAACTTAGTGGATTCCATTGCATTTTGCCAACTGATGCCATTTGCTCAACATCAGTGGAGGATACCTATAGTTATTATTTCTGTAGGAAAGCTGTCCCTGCTTTATATCGTCATGTGTCAGAGAATGTGGGCCTTTCCTTGAATATGTAAGTCTGGGAAAGGTGCATGCCACTGTCGATACATGGAGCAGCAATTATGGACAAGAACAATACATGGATTTCACAGCCCACTGGGTCAATGTTTTGAGTGGCAGCAGCCTCAGTTTAGAAACTCAACAAATCCGGGTACTAGTTCCACCACGTTTCTGGGGGGTTCGGTTCCAACACCATGCAGGACCTATCCACTTCCTCTGGATCCTCTACTCTGGACCGTTTCCCACCAACTCCAATAGGGCAGCATTGCCAACAACAATGGCACCAATATTGTTGCTGTGTTCCCCTGCTAATGCTGCCTGCTACTTCTAAACAGCTACCATGACTGTCACCACTCTGCCAGACATGTCCTGTGGCAAAGGTCACTCCTATCATTCCATGCCGTACCGCCACTCATGTTGCTTCTGCTACTACCACTCAGCCAGAAATGTTCTGTCACCTGTTCCATCACATTCCACTTAGCACACTGTTGTTACCATAGTGTTCACATGAAGGGATAATTTTTGGTGGCTTTTATTTTTTGAAAAGCCAATTCTTCATCTTCATCTAAAAAAGGTGGCCAAGCACCTTCCCCCCCACAAAAAAAAGGATATTTTTTAAGCTGAAACCCCATGTTGCAAAAACACTGCGTTTTACAGTACCTGCAAAGTGGATGGGATTAGCCAGATATTCTGCACATTACAGAAAAAAATCTGCAGCGGAAAAGCTGTGTTTTTGAAAATCGAAGCATGGCAATTATATCTGGCGTTTTCCGTATATGTATAATACGGCAGAAAGTCTGCAGAGGAAAACTCTGCGAAATCTCAATGAAAAATGCTGTGGAAAAAACGTGATGCCTTTTTTTTTTTGCTGCGCTTCACTACATGAGGCCTTAGCCTTAGAGTGTTTTAGTTGTTAAAATGTGTAAAAGCGAGTGGCAGCGGATTGTGTAGACATACATGTCACTTTCACTTTGACATAACTTCAGCTGTGTTTGTCTTAGAGAGCTAGAAATTGGATAGATAGGTTCCTAGTGATTATATTATTCATTGTCTTCCATTAAACGCTGCATATGGCTAGCAATTGCATTCCAGGCGGAATTATTGCAAGTGCATACTTGACAGAAAGCACTAATGGTATTCCATATCTCCAGCCCATCACGGACAGCAGTTATCAAATTCTCTTTGTCAACAAAATGGGGCATACTAATAAAAAAAATACTTTGTATGATAATCACAGCTGTAGGTGGGGATCAGGAGAGCTGCAGGGTGGCTGCTTGAAGCTATAGGGTGGTAGCAGGAGGCCTGCAGCTGGGCAACAGGAGTGCTGCAAGTGGCCACACCTGTGATGTCACTAAACCAGCCCCTCTGACAGTGCAGGGATATGGGTATCAGTATCTGCTGTGTAACAGGAGTTCTGCCTGTGGCATTACTTCCAGCTCTCCGTCAGGACAAGCTGCCAGAGTCGAAAGATACTCCGACTCCGGTGGATTAACCACCTGGATGTCATTATCAATATCAGGGACGGAGAGGGGCGATCTTGCCTCCGGACCCCCCTCAATAAGTGGATTCCGAGCAGTTGCCATGGCAGCCAGGTGGCCGGGCCCTGGCCTCTCGACTGCCTATGCGTAGTTCCAGTAGGAACTACTGTGCAATGTTCTGCAATACTATGTATTGCAATACATTGCACAGGGGATCTGAGATCTGAGTCCCCTTGTGGGACATGTAAAAAGTGAAAAAAAAAAAAACACATAGTAAAAATACACAAAAAATAAACAAATAATAAAAAGTTAAAAAAAATTCACCTTTTTATTTAAAAAATATATGATGTAAACAAAAATAAATAAACATTTTAGCTATCCTCAAATGCATCCCCACTAACCAAAAATAGCCATAATTATCCTGTACGGTGAACGCTGTTAAAAAAAAAAAAATACCGCAATGCACAAATTAACATATTTCCCAAAAAAATTGCAATAAAAAGTGTTCAGAAAGTCATAAATACCAAACAATGGTACTAATAAAAAGTGCAACTTGCCCCTCATATAAAGAGTCCTGACATATATCCATCAACAGTACAATAAAACAGGTATTGCTGTCAGAAAAAGGTGACCCCAGGAAAATCACTCATTTTCAAGTGACGTTTTATTTGTAAAAGTGGTAAAACGTAATAAAAATCAATATAAATATGGTATCGCTGTAATTGTAATGACCCGCCGGACAAAGCTGCCATGTCATTTTTAATGCAGAGTGAACGCCGTAAAAACAAAATGCAATAAATTATGATAGAATTGTGTGTTATTTCACATGGACCCCCAAAACACGTAAATAATAGCTAACCAAAACATTATATGTACCCTAAAATGGTGCCAAATGAAAGTACATGCAAATAATAAGCCCTCATATAGCTATGTCAACAGAAAAATTAAAAAGTTATTAATTTTGGAAGACGGGGAGGGAAAATATGAAAAAAATCACCGAGCATTAACATACAAACTACCCTGCGTCATTAAGGGGTTAAGACTGGTGTAAAAAACACCATTCTTAATAAATCTTCCCCATTGAGTTAAAATTTTTCTATTGTTCTATTTTCTATTGTGAATACTATTTAATTATATCTTTGATGTATTTTATTGTATGTCTGTTTGAGTTGAGTTTTAGTTACTTTTTCTTATACTTTTCAGCACTGAATAAAATGTATCTTGTGGGAAAAGTTCTATCTGAGCTAGCTTAAGTTTTAAATCTGTTAAATCAGACTTTATAAAGTATCACATGATGTGAACCATGTTAAAATAAACACCTACCCATATAACTCTAGTCTAACCTTCACTCAAAACTGAATATGTACCAGAAAAAAAAATATTGTGAGGAGTAGAGGACAGAAGGTATTCTTTTTTTAAATTGGGATACCAAAACACAATAGAAAATACAATAATTAATATGTTATTATCTAAGGTAATATTAGTATGCAACAGAGCCAAGTATGTCCTTTTGAATTACTTATTATAACATCACGATGTGCTATTTGGGGTTTTACAGGTAAACCTATTCCATCATCACAGTGCAAGAACAAATCAACCCAAGAGAGTGAAATGACAAATTAAACCCTGCCGCATCTGTATTCAAATAATATTATAAATCTTTTGCATTACCCCATATAATAAAAAATGAAATAAAAATTAGAAAATTAGATCATTAGAGAGTCGTGAAAGATAAAATAGTCTTAAGATGACTTGCTTAACTGATTTATATTTGCACAGCTGCCTAGAGCATATGTATCTTTGCATAATTACCTCTATCCAAGCTATAAAACAGGCATTGTATGCCCTTTTGTAAATGATCTTCAGAGGCTTTAGAACTTTATTAAATTGAATAATAGTCATTGTTGATTTTAATCAATGTGATGATCACAAATGACAGCAATGCTTCTCTATATTGGGAACACGTGAGCATTTTTAGCTATTCTGTCAATCATATTTCATCTACCTTGCAAGTATGCTAGCAATATGTCACATTCTACACTGTAAATACAATTGCCTGCTGTTATTTTTTGCATATATGCTTCAAGCAACATGCAAACTACAGTACAAACATAACCATGCAGAATTAGAATCGCAGAAGCCCCATAGAGGTGAATGGAACATCAGTCATGCAAGCACACTGACCCTCGATTCACAAGGAGGCCTTACGAGGACCTGGCGATTGGGCCCACAGCGATCAGACATATGTCCTGTGGATAGGAGATGTGTCCATAATGGGACAATCCCTTTACCTCTTTGTGTACATAGAGTACTGTGGAAAAATTTAGGCAAGTGTGGAAAAAATGTTTTCAAAAATAGAATTGTTAATAGGTTATTTTTATCAATTAACAAAAGTAATTGAATGAATAAAAAAGAAATCTAAATCAAATCAATTTGTTTTGATCTCCAAAACTGCACCAATTCTTACAGGTACACTTGCACACAGTTCTTATAGAAACCTGGCAGTGGAGTTGTTTCAAACATCTTGGAGAAATAACTACAGATCTTCTATGGATGTGGGCTCAAATCCTTCTAACTCTTCATGTAATCCCAGACAGACTTGATGAGGTTAAGAACATGGGACCCATATCATCATATCCAGGACTCCTTCTGTGAGGGTATTTTCTCCACATCTAGCTAAAACTTTTCTACAATATTGGACAGTAAATTAGGGAATTATATAGTGAAATGATTGGTGAACTGCATAATACTCCAACATATATTTAGTATTAAAATTTTTCCCTTTCCATCCACAATTGATGCAAAATTGGCCAGGGCAGTGATGGGAGACTCAAACTGCTGCATTGCCTTGCAAGTTCTCAAGGTTGCCACTTATGCTACTTTAGCTCTGAAGCTTTACTTTGAAAAAAGGTAAAAAGCAGCAATTCTGATACTTGAGGTATGTTATTGAACTTCTTAAAGGGGCTGTACAGGAATTAGACAAATGACAGAGGAGGCCAGGGAAGGTGTTACATTCGGTCATACGCCATGCATTCATCTCCAGATGCCCACGTTACCACTGAATCCAATCAGTGGAAAGGAATATGTCACCAGGTCCTCTGAGACCACTGTGTGAGCCCAAACAGACAGCTGCAGTTAACACTGTAGCACCAGGGACATGTGTTTAGGGTTTTTTTTTAATGTTACAATTTTGCTGGCTTCTCTGTCATTTGTCCAATTCCTGGACAACCCCTTTAACCCCTTAAGGACCCAGCCCAAAAGTGCGTTACGGACCAGGCCTCGTTTTTCAAAACTGACATGTGTCACTTTATATGGCAATAACTTTGAGACGTCTTAACTTACACAAGTGATTTTGAGATTGTTTTTTCGTGACACATTGTACTTCATGTTAGTGGTAAACACTAATGAATATTTTTGTATTTATTTATAGAAAAATAGGAAATTTGATGGAAATTTTGAAAAAAATCGCAATTTTCAAAATGTGAAATGCTCTGCTTTTCAGATAGATAGTCATACCACCCAAATACATTAATACATATTATCTACCATATCTCTGTTTTATATCGGCATCATCTTTTAATCGTCCTGTAATTTATTTTGGATGTTAGAAGGCTTACAAGTGTAACAGCGATTTTGCAGATTTACAAGAAAATTTCCCAAACTAATTTTTTAGGGACCACTTCAGTTCTGAAGAGGATTATAAAGGCCTATATATTAGAAACCCCCATAAATCACCCCATTTTCAAAACTGCACCCCTCAAATAATTCAAAATAACATTTGGGAAGTTTGTTAACCCTTTAAGAATTTCACTGGAATTAAAAACAATATGGAGGTGAAATTTAGACATTTAATTTTTTCCCACTAATTCCTTAATTTAGCCCTAAAATTAACACATTCACAAAGGGTTAAAGGAAAAAATGCATCTCACAGTTTGTTATGCAATTTCTCCCGAGCACGGAAATACCCCACAAGTGGGTGTAAACTGATGTTTGGGCGAATGGCAGCGCACGGAAGGGAAGGAGTGACACTGGGCGTCTGAAAAGCAGATTTTGCTGGAATAGTTTTCAGGTGCCATGTCTCATTTGCAAAGCCCCTAGAATACCAATACAAAGGAAAACCCCAAAAAGTGACCCCATTTTGCAAACTACACCCCTCACAGAATTCATATAGGGGTATAGTGAGCATTTTGACCTTACAGTCGTTTCACAGATTTTGCTAACACTGGGATGTATAAATGAAACATTACTAAAATGTCACTTTATCCCCAAAGTTTTCATTTTCACAATGGGTTAAAGGAGAAAAAGCACCCCACAGTTTGCAAAATAATTGCTCCTAAACACAGCAATACCCCATATGTGGTCGTAATCTGCTGTATGGGTACATGGCAGGGCTCAGAATGGAAAGAGCGCTATTTAGCTTTTGGAGAGCAGATTTTGCTGGAATAGTTTTCAGGTACCATGTCGCATTTGCAGAGCCCCCAAAGTACCAATACAGTGGAAACCCCCTAAAAGTGACCCCATTTTGGAAACTACACCCCTCACAGAACATATCAAGGGACATAATGAGCATTTTGACCCTACAGCTGTTTCACAGATTTTATTAACATTGTGACATTAAAATGAAAAATTACTTTTTTTCCAATAAACCGTCAATTTAGCCCCAAATTTTTCATTTTCACAAGAGGACAAAGGAGAAAAAGCACCCCAAAGTTCGTTACACAATTTCTCCTGAACACAGAAATGCCCCATATGTGGTTGTAATCTGCTGCATGGGTACATGGCAGGGCTCAAAATGGAAAGAGCGCTATTTAGCTTTTGGAGGGCAGATTTTGCTGGAATAGTTTTCAGATGCCATGTCGCATTTGCAGAGCCCCCAAAGTACCAATACAGTGGAAACCCCCTAAAAGTGACCCCATTTTGGAAACTACACCCCTCACAGAACATATCAAGGGACATAATGAGCATTTTGACCCTACAGCTGTTTCACAGATTTTATTAACATTGTGACATTAAAATGAAAAATTACTTTTTTTCCAATAAACCGTCAATTTAGCCCCAAATTTTTCATTTTCACAAGAGGACAAAGGAGAAAAAGCACCCCAAAGTTCGTTACACAATTTCTCCTGAACACAGAAATGCCCCATATGTGGTTGTAATCTGCTGCATGGGTACATGGCAGGGCTCAAAATGGAAAGAGCGCTATTTAGCTTTTGGAGGGCAGATTTTGCTGGAATAGTTTTCGGATGCCATGTCGCATTTGCAGAGCCCCTAAAGTACCAATATAATACAAACCCCCAAAAAGTGACCCCATTTTGGAAACTACACCCCTTATAGAATTTATCTAGGGGTATGGTGAACATTTTGACCTCACAGCTGTTTCACAGATTTTATTAACATTGGGACATTAAAATGAAAAATTACTTTTTTTCCAATAAACCGTCAATTTAGCCCCAAATTTTTCATTTTCACAAGAGGAAAAAGGAGAAAAAGCACCCCAAAGTTCGTTACACAATTTCTCCTGAACACAGAAATGCCCCATATGTGGTTGTAATCTGCTGCATGGGTAAATGGCAGGGCTAAAAATGGAAAGAGCGCTATTTAGCTTTTGGAGGGCAGATTTTGCTGGAATAGTTTTTGGATGCCATGTCGCATTTGCAGAACCCCTAAAGTACCAATATAATGGAAACCTCTCAAAAGTGACCCCATTTTAGAAACTACACCCCTCAAGGAATGTATCAAGGGGTATTATCATTTACAGCCTAAAAATGCTTCCCAAAAATTAATGTACAAAGTGAAAATTAAAGTTTTTAAAGAAATATCCAATTTCAGTGCCTAATACGTTGCGGCCACTTTGTGGCATCAGAGACATAAACTCCTAAAACTATTAAGTGGGCTATCCTGGGGACAAAAAAATTATATATGTGGGTATAAACTGCTGCTTGGGCACGCAGCAGGGCTCAGAAGGGAAGGAGCACTGTGTTTTTTTTTTAGCTTTTGGAGTACAGATTTAGAGGGACTTTCTGGTCGCCATGATATTTTTGCAGAGCCCTGGAGGTGCCAGTAAATTGGAATTCCCCAAGAAGTGACCCCCATTTTGTAGGGGCAATTTTAAGGTCTCTGCAAATGTGCCATGGCGTCCAAAAAAACAACAATCTAAATATGCGCTCCAAAAGCACATAGTGCTCCTTCACATTTGCGCCCTGCTGTGTGCCCAAATGACAGTTTATGCCCACACGTATGACACTGGTGTACCCAGGATAACGTACTTAACAATACCATATGTGGGTATAAACTGCTGTTTGGGCACAGCCAGGCACAGAAGGGAAAGAGTGCTATTTTGGTGTTTTAGAGCACAGTTTGCTTTTTGGACACCATGCCACTTTTGCAGAGACCATGAATTGTCAGTAAAGTGGAATCCGCAGACATGTCACCCCATTTTGGAAACTATACCCTTCAAGGGATTTATCAAGTGGGGTAGTGAGCATTATTAACCCTTAAGTGTTGCATTCTTTTAATTTCCAAAAATGAATGCGCAGCTGATAATGAAAAGTTAAAAATGAAATTTTTCTATAGATACGCCATTTCAGTGCCCGATATGTTGTGCCCAGCTTATGTCTGCACAGACACACACTCCAAAAACTGGTGATCGGGGATCCCGGGCACAACAGCTTTTGGAGCGTTCATCTCTGATACAAGCCGGGCACAACATATTACGCACAGAAATGTCGTATTCCTGGAATAATTGTCATTTTCACCTTTCATCATCAGCTGCCTATTCATTTACGAATAATAAATTATAGCAACACTTGGGGGTTAAAAATGCTCACTGTACCCCTGGATAAATTCCTTCAGGGGTGCAGTTTCCAAAATGGGGTGACATGTCAGGGGATTCCACTGTACTGGCATTTCAGCTCTGCAAAAGTGCAATGGCGTCCAAAAACCAAATAGCGCTCCTTCCCTTCTGTGCCCGGCTGTGCCCAAACAGGAGTTTATACCCATATATCACATTAAGTACCTTATCCTGGGTACACCAGTGTCATACATGTGGGTATGAACTGCGGTTTGGGCACACAGTATGGCACAGAAGGGAAGGAGCGCTATATGGCTTTTGGAGCGCAGATTCAGATGTTTGGGATCTGGATGCCATGTCATGTTTGCAGAGCCTCTAAAGTACCAGTAAAGTGGAATCCCCTAGGGAATGACCCCATTTTGAAAACTGCACCCCTCAAAGAATTTATCAAGGGGTGTAGCGAGCATTAGTATCCCAGACGTGACTGCACAGCGGATGGGGAAAAGTGAATATGTAATCTGTGCGTAGTACATTGGGTACACTAAATTCCCTACTATTTCCCCAGTAGTTCCTATTATTGGGGGGTCACTCTGGGGGTCACTTCTGGTTTATTATCCCTCGTAAGCTCTAAATCTGGGGTGTACCCTAATATACGCTCGCACAGCTTATACATTCCCTTCCTGCCGCAGCCAGTTATGCTCTAATGATTTGGCGATTTTTGGGGTTTTTGTCTTCACATTGTACGAGTTATATTTTCTTTATTTCTCTGGTGATGTAGCCATATGAGGGCTTGTTGTTTTCAGGGTGAGATGTATTTTTTAATGACATCATTTTTAGGTGCTTACAACTTATTAAATAAATTTTATTAACTCTTTCTTGGTGGATTAAAAAACAACCCCATCAATTCTGGCACTGCGTTTTATCTTTTAAATTTTTCACCATGCAGCGTAGAGCATAAGTAACATGTTATCTTTATTGTGCGGGTTGGTACGATTACGGCGATACCTCATTTATACTGTTTTTTTATGCAATACCAATTTTGCAGAACAAAAACCCATTTGGGGACATAAATTAATTTTTTTTGCATCGCCATCTTCTAAGATGTGTAGCATATTTATTTTTCAGTTTAGAGAGTTGGTTTAGGGCTTATTTTTTAAGGTACAACCTGTGCTTTTTATTGGTACTGTTTTGGGGTACATTTGACTTTTTGATCACTTTTTATGGCATATTTTGTAAGGTGAGATGGCGAAAAATCGTTACTTTTGGCGGGTTTTGTCCGTTTTTTTTTCCCCGACTTTCACCGTGTACATTAAATATGGTTTCAGTTTTATTGTACAGGTTGTTACGGACGCAACGATACCAAATATGTATTGTTTTTATTAATTTTTAGGTTTATTTTTTATATAATTCATTTTATATAGGAAAAGGGAATTTTTGGGGCTTTATTCTTTTATTAATTTTTTTTCACATACTTTATTATTTTTTTTTTTCACTTTTTTTTTACTTTTTCTTGTGTCCCATTAGGACACCTGAGCCAGAGATGCTTTGATCTCTGGCTCAGTACTATAGACTGCAAGACACGAGCATACACGTGTCTTGCAGCCTATACAGGAAGTCAGCGCTATGGAAACACAGCGCTGACTTCCTGAGGTCTTGGCAGGATCAACCAGGTACTGGAGGCTCCAGGCAGCCTGGGGTCACTTGGCAGACCCCGGGCTGCAGATTAGAGATATCGGCACCCCCCGATCTCGCCGCGGGGGGTGCCGGGGGGTTGGCAAGACGGCGGAACCCCTTGGATGCCGCGGTCATGTTTGACCGCGGCATCCAAGGGGTTAAAACCGCCGATCGGAAGTTATGGCCGACCGGGGGTTATGAAGCAGGGTGTTAGCTGTCAGATACAGCTAACACCCAGTTCCGATACCGCCCGCTCAGATAGTGAGCGGGCGGCCGGCCTCGTGCGTAGTATTACGTCCTGGTGCGCGAAGTACCTAGCGCCCAGGACGTAATAGTACGTCCAAGGTCGTTAAGGGGTTAAACAGCCAATGCATCTATATAATAATAATAATAACTTTATTTATATAGCGCCAACATATTCCGTAGCACTTTACAAATCAGAGGACACATGAGACATTACAATGTGACAAAGAAATAAACATATCAAACAATAAGAGTGAGGGCCCTGCTCGCAAGAGCTTACATTCTATGAGGAGATAGGGGGACGCAAGAGGTTAGAGGGATTGTTTGCTACCATGGTCCAGCAATCTTTTAATAGAAAAGGTTGTGTAACTGAAGCTGTATGAGCCTGTCACCAGCCTGTACCTGTGAATAAACACATACTAAATGCAAGGAGTGCAGTGTAACTTCTAGATGGAGGGGCCAGGATCTGAGGAACAGAGCAGGAAAGATAAAAGGTGTTATTGTTCTCCACCTCCGCACACTACACCGTGATCAGGTCACATGATAAACCTGACCATACAGATGTGATTTTAGGGCAGTTTTGAAGCTGCTGTAGTTGGGGATTAATCGGATTGACTGGAGTAAATCATTCCATAGCAGCGGTGCAGCTCGAGAAAAGTCTTGGATACGGGAGTGGGATGATCAGATAACAGAGGATGCAAATCTAAGGTCGTTGGCAGAACGGAGAGGACAGTTAGGGTGGTAGATAATGACGAGAGAGGAGATATAGGGGAGTGAAGCACTATGGATGGATTTGTGGGTCAGTGTGATAATTTTATATTGTATTCTATGATGGATGGGCAACCAATACAGCGACTGACACAAGGTAGATGCGTCTGTGTACCGATTTGACAGAAACATGAGTCTGGCAGCTGCATTCAGGACAGATTGTAGTGGGGAGAGGAAGCCCAATTAGAAGAGAATTGCAATAGTGAAGATGAGAGAGAATCAGAGCGACAATGAGGGTTTTTGATGTTTCCACGGTGAGAAAAGGGCAAATTCTAGAGATATTTTTAAGGTGCAGGTGGCAAGAGCATGCAAGTGTCTGAATATGTGGGGTAAAGGTGAAATCTGAATCAAATACAACCCCCAGACAGCGGGCATGCCGCCACGGGGTAATAGTAAGGCCACAGACAGAAATGGAGATATCAGGGTTAGGTCGGTTAGTAGATGGAGGGAACACAAGAAGTTCAGTTTTTGAAAGATTCAATTTGAGATAAAGAGAAGACATGATGTAAGAAACAGCAGAGAGACAGTCACTGGTGTTCTGTAGTAGTGCAGGGGTGATGTCACGGGATGAGGTATATAGTTGGGTATCATATGCATAAAGATGGTATTGAAAGCCAAATTTGCACATGGTTTGTCCAACTGGGGCTGTGTACAGAGAGAAGAGGAGGGGACCTAGGACCAAGCCTTGAGGAACCCCACCGAAAGGGGCAGAGGAGAAGAAATAGCACCAGAGAATGATACACTAAATGAGCGGTCAGAGAGATAAGAAAAAAACCAAGAGAGAGCGGTATCCCTAAGGCTAATAGAATGGAGCATAGTGAGGAGGAGTTTGTGGTCTACAGTGTCAAATGCTGCTGAGAGATCCAGAAGAATAAGTAGTGAATAGTTCCCTTTAGATTTAGCCATCAAATTTCTGTTGAGTATAGTGCACGAAAACCTGATTGTAAGGGGTCCAGAAGAGAGCAGAGAGATAGCGGATTAGGCGGGTGTAGACCAAGCGTTCCAGGAGTTTAGAGATGAAGGGGAGGTTAGAGACAGGTCGGTAGTTAGCAGCACTGAATATATTATTTAACAAATTACCTAATTTATCACTACAGTATAAACTTATTGAGTGGCTAAGAAGACATCATCATCTAGTATCCTCCCTCCCTAGGTCCTACCTTTGCATCTAAGCTTCCCCTAGTGGTAGCAGACAGATTTTTATGATTTGACGCACCTCTGTAAAGGGAAGCATTTGGAAGAGCAATTTGGAATTACAAATGTATTCAAGTTTAACATGACTCTTGAGAAGTTTAATAAACAGTTGCACTCATCTTCAACTTTTTCATTGGTTTTCTATGACTTTTGTTTTGAGATATCATGATGCAGCAAGTTATCAGATTTAAGTTAAAGAACGCATCATCTGTATGTATCAGAAAACATAGATCTCCACCCCCAAAAAAAATGAGTAATTAACCAAGCAAGAATTTTGGACCTTAAATTGAAATGATGCTCATAGCTAGAGGTATACTGTAAATTCCTACCCTACATGCTACTAAACATAGGGCCAGTTTCTTCCTTAATATGAGCATATGCACATTGCTAAACAACTGATAAATAAAATGTTGAATACAACAAAGTAAGCATGGCATGGAAAGACAATGATATGCTACAACCAGTTTGCAGTTTACCCAAGAGAAAGTTTGTTTAACAAAATGAATACTAAAATAACTTCCTCTGATAAACTTTACTTTGATGCAGTAATTGGAACAGCAAACACAATTAAGTTGCATCAGTTGGGAATCAAGAACAAGTGAGCCAAGATCTTTATTAGCTTTCTCTTACATCTTTCATATGGCCACAAGGCTTTCGAAATTTTGAGTGTTACAAGGGCCACACTGGGACCATTACCTAAATTGAAAAATCCATACGACCATGCACCTTTAGGCCTTTTGTGTTTCTTAGAATTTACTGGAATCCACAAACCATAAAGAAATCTTGGGTTTCCTTGGGTCAAGATAATGTAAAAGATTCTTTCACTGAAATGAAATTTCTTTTTAAATGACATTGTAACATTGTCAATGGGCTCGAGAAATTAGACAACCAAGTAATACACACACATATAACATATACATTTTGCGAATTTAAAAATGGATTTCACTAGTTGCAAAAAAGCCATATTAGTGATAATTTACTATGATCTTACAATATAGTAAGAATTTTCTTATGATGATATCCTTAAAACTGTGAAGCCTAGCATAATATGTTTCATTTATATTTATTTATGCTGTTTCTCTGTTAACATACAGTAGTGTTTTATGCTCACAGAGTGAAAACACGTATTAAAAATATTAATATTAATAACTGCACATTGAAATCTTAAGAAATATTTAACACCTTAATTTTTGCATCCATCCAGAAATATGAAGTTTTGTTTTTAGCAAGATAAGTTGCTGTGTCTAAATGAACCACTTGGGGTACTTTATGCAAAATGAACATTTTGACAATTTTGACATATTTTTCTGTTCTTTGGAAATGACTTAAAATAAATGCTTATGGTACTCAACATGGTACAATTATTTTACTGTATAAAGTTATATTCACGTCCACATTTTGCAGACGTGTAACACCTGTACTTTTCATGGACAGCACCCACCCTGCTAAATTGCGAATGGTGTTTTGTTCATGGTTTATCCGTTTTTCACATCTTTCTATATTTCCTATATTTTCTATGTCTTTAAGGATGACACAATGATGTCATGTGTTTTTTTTGTTTTTACATTTTCTGTTTTGCGGATTCTAAATCTGTTAAAAAACTTGACATGATGACATTGAAATTTATGGATACATATACCATCCGTGAAAAATTCAGGCGGTATACATCTGTGAAATGCAGACCTATGCATATAGCCTAAGTCAAAAATACACAACTGCTGGACCACAGTCTGAATCCATACCATGGATGTCAACTGTCTGCTCTAGGAGGGGAGCACATAGCCATAGCTGTATACAGTCATATGAAAAAGTTTGGGCACCCCTATTAATCTTAATCATTTTTAGTTCTAAATATTTGGGTGTTTTCAACAGCCATTTCAATTTGATATATCTAATAACTGATGGACACAGTAATATTTCAGGATTGAAATGAGGTTTATTGTACTAACAGAAAATGTGCAATATGCATTAAACCAAAATTTGACCGGTGCAAAAATTTGGGTACCCTTATCATTTTATTGATTTGAATACTCCTAACTACTTTTTACTGACTTACTGAAGCACAAAATTGGTTTCGTAACCTCATTGAGCTTTGAACTTCATAGCCAGGTGTATCCAATCATGAGAAAAGGTATTTAAGGTGGCCAATTGCAAGTTGTTCTCCTATTTGAATCTCCTCTGAAGAGTGGCATCATGGGCTCCTCAAAACAACTCTCAAATGATCTGAAAACAAAGATTGTTCAACATAGTTGTTCAGGGGAAGGATACAAAAAGTTGTCTCAGAGATTTAACCTGTCAGTTTCCACTGTGAGGAACATAGTAAGGAAATGGAAGACCACAGGGACAGTTCTTGTTAAGCCCAGAAGTGGCAGGCCAAGAAAAATATCAGAAAGGCAGAGAAGAAGAATGGTGAGAACAGTCAAGGACAATCCACAGACCACCTCCAAAGAGCTGCAGCATCATCTTGCTGCAGATGGTGTCACTGTGCATCGGTCAACAATACAGCACACTTTGTACAAGGAGAAGCTGTATGGGAGAGTGATGCGAAAGAAGCCGTTTCTGAAAGCACGCCACAAACAGAGTCGCCTGAGGTATGCAAAAGCACATTTGGACAAGCCAGCTTCATTTTGGAAGAAGGTCCTGTGGACTGATGAAACAAAGATTGAGTTGTTTGGTCATACAAAAAGGCGTTATGCATGGTGTCAAAAAAACAGCATTCCAAGAAAAACACTTGCTACCCACTGTAAAATTTGGTGGAGGTTCCATCATGCTTTGGGGCTGTGTGGCCAATGCCGGCACCGGGAATCTTGTTAAAGTTGAGGGTCGCATGGATTCAACTCAGTATCAGCAGATTCTTTAGAATAATGTACAAGAATCAGTGACGAATTTGAAGTTACGCCGGGGATGGATATTTCAGCAAGACAATGATCCAAAACACAGGTCCAAATCTACTCAGGCATTCATGCAGAGGAACAATTACAATGTTCTGGAATGGCCATCCCAGTCCCCAGACCTGAATATCATTGAACATCTGTGGGATAATTTGAAGCGGGCTGTCCATGCTCGGCGACCATCAAACTTAACTGAACTGGAATTGTTTTGTAAAGAGGAAAGGACAAAAATACCTTCATCCAGGATCCAGAAACTGATTAAAAGCTACAGGAAGCGACTAGAGGCTGTTATTTTTGCAAAAGGAGGATCTACTAAATATTAATGTCACTTTTCTGTTGAGGTGCCCATACTTTTGCATCGGTCAAATTTTGGTTTAATGCATATTGCACATTTTCTGTTAGTACAATAAACCTCATTTCAATCCTGAAATATTACTGTGTCCATCAGTTATTAGATATATCAAATTGAAATGGCTGTTGCAAACACCAAAATATTTAGAACTAAAAATGATTAAGATTAATAGGGGTGCCCAAACTTTTTCATATGACTGTATCTACAAACTCATCTCATTCAGTTAGTATGACAGAGAGCACATGTTATTTAAAGAAGCATGCCCACAATTTTTTATTTTCTAGACTGTTAGAAAGGTACAGGATGTAAATTGTATTATGGATAATATTATTATTAGAGGACTGTATTTGTGAGTTATCCTCTCCCTTTTGGTCAACTTTGTTTTTTTTCTTTACTTATATGTGTACTCTTGACTCTTCCTTATTTATGTGATCGACCCTCTGACTCTCCAACTGAAACAGTGTCTTGTGTGTGGACAGAAAGTCAGTTTCTGTTTTCTTTCCCATGAGATTCACATCAAATGTATCATAAGAATGAATACAGAAAATTAACTCCTGTCACCCATAAGATGCCGTGTCAGGTGAAGAATCTTGTTGGTCACATGACACAGTAGAGGGCTGACAGGAAGTGGATAACCTACAAGTACAGGTCCCAGTGAGAAGAATAACTTCACTATAATTTACACTATAATTCTTTTCAATGGGTTAGAACATCTATGGGGGTGCTACTTCAAGCAAGGCAGCAAGTGAGAGGAAGCAGTGATGACCTCTTAAAATTCTTTACAAGGCTGTTGACTACCAATGGCTGGGCATCTCTCTTACAACAGAAAATAGGGGGCCTGAAATGTGTACTAGCACTGACCAATCAAAACAAAGTAGCTAAGAGAAGGATAGAGAAGAAACAGAGAAGAGTGGGGACTAGATAAAGGGAAGTGAATAAGATGGCACAGCAATGGAATGGATTCAATAGGGAAGGGGACAGACAGTATGTTATGCAATCTAATTGGAGACTGATGGTTGTCTTGGTGGAATGTTAGGTTAATTTTGAGAGAGGTCTGTGTGCTGCATCCAGTAGAATGTTTGTTAGATTAATCACGGCACTCCAGAAGATAGGTATGGTAATGGTGCTCTGAAAGAGTTTCACCCCAGATACAGATCAGTATTCAATTCAGGCACTCGATAGCTTTAAGTGAATACTTTATTCTCACACTTCAGTGTTATGCAATCGTACATCAAAGAAATGCAATCCAAAAATGTTGTGTTAACGTTTTCAGTCCACACAGGACCTTCATCAGACCAGATTGCCAATGAATTCAGGAGAAGAAGCTGACGTTAGATGAAGAAAACATGTGGCTATACCACTATAGAAAATGTCTGCTTTTTGGATTGCATTTCTTTGATGTACGATTACATAACACTGAAGTGTGAGAATAGAGTATTCACCTAAAGCTACGTTATCGAGTGCCTGAATTGAATATTGATCTGCATTCAGTAGAATGACTTGGGCAGTGGATATCAGGTACATGTACAGGTACTGGGTACATGATACACATTGGGTGGCTTGGAAGTGTGCAGTGCACTGTACTGGATGTGAAAATTTTAAATTACTATTATTAAAAACAAGCATAGTATTATTAATATAAGGCACATGGTTTGCTAATTTAGCACCTTCATGTGTCTCACATTAGCAACCCCACATGCCACAATCATGAGTATCAGTATTAACGCCTTGTGCAGAAAAAACAAAAGATTAAATTGTAAAAGAATATACAATTAAAATCCCTTTTTGCAATATAAATTAAAAATCGTGCATAGTCTTTTGTCTCGATAGGCAACCAGTGCATACAACTATGAATGCAGGAACTTTCTATTGTCTGGCACTAATCAGAAACCCAGATATGATTTCTTTATTATTTTCACCCCACAAAATTTGATGATAAAGTTATGCATACCTCATAATGGTAATAATAAAATGTCAGCTCATCACACATTAAAAGGACCCTTACACAGCTCTGTGGATGGAAATATAAAAAATATTATGGTGGTTAGAATATGACAATGCAAACAGAATTTTGTTTTGAAAAAAGTTTTACATTTTTTTGAAATTAAAATATTACAAAAAAATATAAATTTGAATCTCCATGATCAAACTGATCTGCACAATAAAGGTAATCTGTCATTTTTATCATTTTTATCTTTTTTAACTTTGCCCAGTAGTATGAACAGAAACTTCCCAAGACATGTAATACTGAAGTAACATTCTTTAGTAGACAGTAATATATTTAATAGGTGTGCCGTATTTATGTATTAGTCAGTTTTTGTAAGGATGTTCACTGTAAGACAAGCTTTAAAGAGCTCTGGGCCGCTCTAACCCTTATCCTTTTCCTCTAGACATTTACAAAACCTAAACTAATGTGTAATTTGAATATAAGAATGATAACCTTTCTCTAAAAACCATACAATAAATAGAAAACAAATGTTTTTGTGTAGAGCATTGCTGAATATTAAATGACTCTTCAAGCATGACCTTCTCCCCTACAATTTCAGCTTAGAGACTAAAGAAACAAACAAACCAAAGGGCAATGCAAATGTTTCACAATTTAAATGAATGCAGTGAATAATAATCATAATAGCAGCATGTCTAAAATGTAATAAAATAACACTTAAAACATAATGAATGAAAATTCCAAAGACAAATCTCAGATGGCAGTTCCTGCATAAGATGATGATTATCTAAATGCCCAGATATTATGCTTGCCAATGTGTAATCTACAATCCATAGAAATCATTTCCATACAAACAACACATTTGCATAGCTATGGAACTTAAAAATCAATCTATTTTTTTTTAAATATACTTAATTTTTTGAAATATAAATATACTTGAGTTTTAGAAGTATCAGTATATGAATTGCCTTTAATATTTTGTGGCAAAATTTTTTTTTTTTGTTTAATGAATATTCGAATATACAGTGCCTTGCGAAAGTATTCGGCCCCCTTGAACTTTTCAACCTTTTGTCACATTTTAGGCTTCAAACATAAGGATATAAAATTAAAATTTTTTGGTGAAGAATCAACAGCAAGTGGGACACAATCGTGAAGTGGAACAAAATTTATTGGATATTTTAAACTTTTGTAAAAAATAAAAAACTGAAAAGTAGGGAGTGCCAAATTATTCGGCCCCTTAAGTTAATACTTTGTAGCGCCACCTTTTGTTGCGATTACAGCTGCAAGTCGCTTGGGGTATGTCTCGCCCATTCTTCCTTGGAAAACAGCTGGAGCTCAGTGAGGTTGGATGGAGAGCGTTTGTGAACAGCAGTTTTCAGCTCTTTCCACAGATTCTCGATTGGATTCAGGTCTGGACTTTGACTTGGTCATTCTAATACCTGGATACGTTTATTTGTGAACCATTCCATTGTAGATTTTGCTTTATGTTTGGGATCATTGTCTTGTTTGAAGATAAATGTCTGTCCCAGTCTCAGGTCTTTTGCAGACTCCAACAGACTTTTTTCCAGAATGGTCCTGTATTTGGCTCCATCCATCTTCCCATCAATTTTAACTATCTTCCCTGTCCCTGCTGAAGAAAAGCAGGCCCAAACCATGATGCTGCCACCACCATGTTTGACAGTGGGGATGGTGTGTTCAGGGTGATGAGCTGTGTTGCTTTTACGCCAAGCATATCGTTTTGCATTGTGGCCAAACAGTTCGATTTTGGTTTCATCTGACCAGAGCACCTTCTTCCACGTGTTTAGTGTGTCTCCCAGGTGGCTTGTGGCAAACTTTAAACGAGACTTTTTATGGATATCTTTGAGAAATTCTTCTTGCCACTCTTCCATAAATGCCAGATTTGTGCAGTGTACGACTGATTGTTGTCCTATGGACAGACTCTCCCACCTCAGCTGTAGATCTCTGCAGTTCATCCAGAGTGATCATGGGCCTCTTGGCTGCATCTCTGATCAGTCTTCTCCTTGTTTGAGATGAAAGTTTAGAGGGACGGCCGGGTCTTGGTAGATTTGCAGTGGTCTGATACTCCTTCCATTTCAATATGATTGCTTGCACAGTGCTCCTTGGGATGTTTAAAGTTTGGGAAATCTTTTTGTATCCAAATCCGGCATTAAACTTCTCCACAACAGTATCACGGACCTGCCTGTTGTGTTCCTTGGTCTTCATGATGCTCTCTGCGCTTTAAACAGAACCCTGAGACTATCACAGAGCAGGTGCATTTATATGGAGACTTGATTACACACAGGTGGATTATATTTATCATCATCAGTCATTTAGGACAACATTGGATCATTCAGAGATCCTCGCTGAACTTCTGGAGTGAGTTTGCTGCACTGAAAGTAAAGGGGCCGAATAATATCGCACGCCCCGCTTTTCAGTTTTTTATTTTTTACAAAAGTTTAAAATAACCAATAAATTTTGTTCCACTTCACACTTGTTGATTCTTCACCAAAAAAATTAAAATTTTATATCTTTATGTTTGAAGCCTGAAATGTTGCAAAAGGTTGAAAAGTTCAAGGGGCCGAATACTTTCGCAAGGCACAGTATATGGGTTGTCATTTTAAATAATGTGTATCTACCATAGAGGCAGGGTATATGACAGTTATGAGGCTCTTGTGGTTAGTGGCATTAAACTGCTTTGCCTCAACCAGTCATATATTTTGCTTGCAGTTACTATTGAGTTTAATACTACAAATGCCTTTAAACCTGTTACTGCAAATTTCATTAAGGTCTCGATTTTCTCACAATTATTATTACGTTATGCTAGCAAAACTCAACAGGCTACAGTGGCCAAATATATGCACATACAGCATAAACAGTTCCCGAAAGTAGATTTAAAAATTATGATTTTTTTCAAGGCTTATTGTCTTGTGCCATTCATGTCAGGATATGTCAAGCCAGGTGAAAAGGTATGGAAGGACACATCTGTAGGTATATAAATCCATATGCAGTTAGCATCCTTTAGTGGTGGCTGCATGAAGTCAGAATGGGATCATGTAACTTTGAATGGAAGTAAGGGATTTGAAGCACTGTCTGGAAAAAGGGATACCGGACCACTATAAATATTGAATATGAAAATATGGTGAACTTTAAGATGATTGTTTTCAGGATTTTTTGTAAACTAGCTTCTTATTCATGAAGAATTAATACATAAAGTATATTGGAAACTCGTATTTCAGTTTTCAGTATACCAACATTTTTTTCTAAATTGGAAACCCCCTTTAATACATAGACTAAAATATTTTAATAAATCTGGGGAAACCGAAAACCTTTGTGGATTCAGAATCATTGTACCCCAACAAAATCCTTCTGGCATGGCTAAGTCAGATTCATTATCTGGCACATGTCCATGGTGTCATTTTTTTAGAACAATCATACCACCAATATCTGTGGCTCACACTGAACAATTTGTATACATTTTCATTTGGAAATGAATACTTCATGACAGGATTAGACTACTCATAATTTCTGCAGGAACCATGCCAGAGAAAGTAGAGAAGAAAATACATTCATACTTTACCATATTAATTCAAGAATACAGTATATTGCTGCTCACTTGGTTTACCACAATGAATATCATTATTTCCTTTTGATACCCATTCATCCACATAGAATGCTGGCTTGACTTTCTTACCTATAAAACAATAGATTGAAATTAAGAATTCTATAAATAAGATATTAAAGATTTTAAGATATTAGATGATATATTAAAGGGAGTCTGTCACCAGAACCCAGCATATCAACCAAGCCTTGCAGATAACCTATTTACCTCAAGAGCTGGGTTGATACGCTGGGTCCTGGTGATAGACTCCCTTCAAGATGTTATTTTTTTTTTTCTTTTTCTGATGTGATGGACAAAGCCACAGGACATGTCTGGCTGAGTGGTGGCAGTGGTGGTAGCTGTGGCGACAGGAGCGGCAGTGCTGCATGGAATAATATGATGGCCCAGGCTGCAGGACATGTCTGGCTGAGTTGTGGCAGTGGTGGTAGGTGTTTAGTAAAGTAATTTCTTTCCATGCTAGCTGTGCACAGTTTTGTCCTTCTGGATGTTACTCCTTCCACTGCTCTAACCTATTGACCCAGAATTTCATGGGGTCAAAGTTATCTGCTGGAATATAGATGCACTCCAGGTACGACTATACCTGCTGTTGCAGCTGGTGGGTGTCAGTTGCCTGTTAGCACTGCAAGCTGAAAAATTTGTAGCTCATCATGCTCCAGATACTGTACTGGCTACAGATGCTGCTGATTTTACTCCCGACACTTGTAGCTTAGGCACTGGCAGAAGAGGTGGAGTACTGACTAAGTGAGGTGGACTGGGAGCAGGCAGAGGACATCTGGGTACTCGTGTGACTGGCACTTGCAGTAATCTCACTAAATGCTGCAGTAAGCTGGGTATACAGCCTATCCTGATGATGATAATAATAATAATAATAATAATAATAATAATAATAATAAGGCAGGAAAGAAGATTCTTTGCAGATAAGGAGGTGCAATGCTAGATTGTTTTGTTGCTGCAAGCCTCCAGATTAAGCACATGCGCCACACAGAGACAATGTTTTATTCAACCTAAATGCAGCACAGCAACAATATTGGTGTCATTGTCACTAGCAATGCTTCCCAGTTGGAGTTAGTGAGGAGACATCCAGTGGGATACTTTTTGCTCCTCTGTTGTGTGGCTCCTCTGAACCAGGCTCATCAATTGTGAAACCACATAACAGCACTTTACCTTACACCCATAAAATGAGGGTGGAGGAGGAGGAGTGGAAGCAATGCCTTGCCTTAGTGAAGATGGTGGCAGGAAAAGGTCCAGAGAGGAGGATCCAGAGGAAGTGGATAAACCCTGTTGCAGAGTGCGATTGCTGAATGTGGCAGAGTCAAAACCAGATAGACATTTGTATATAACAGGAACAGACTTTAGTGAAACATGAATGCAGTAAGAGAAGGTCACCTCACATGGTGAATAACAGATCTAGTTCAGCACGCACACTAAAAATACAGGAAGTGTATATCAACAGAATCAAAAACAACAAAAGTACAGAGTGTCTACAGATAAACATTTAGTAACAGCTACATCTAGTGTCATAAATGTGAACTGCAGTCAATCCAGCAAATATAGAGACGAAGCTGGCTGTTGCATATCTCCAACAAACCCTGCATGATGTTGGAATTGGGCCTGCACAAATGAGGTGGAACTAGCACCTGGCCTTGTTGCATTTCTGGACTGTGACCAGGGGCACGATATTTACTCTGGGTTGCAGCGCTATTTTGATTACTCAGGTATATGTGGTATTCCATATTAAATTGCCTTACTGATGTGCAGTGGTCACTTTACTTATATGGATAATACATTTCCTATGTTTGCTGCTTTATACCTGGTTTACATGCTTATATATCTACCCTGAGTGATATTTGATTTTCTTTGTGGTTAACTTTCCTCCCAGTATGTGTTGCTTTTAATATATGTTTAATAAAATGTATATCTTTTTACTACAATTTTTGATGTGTCCACAATTTGTATATATAGAATGTGACCACTGCCACACGGGAGATGACCATGTGCAGTTGCTGCCGCCAACAAAAGCAGCACATCACTCAAGAATGCAATATCTTCATGTAACTAAGATGAACAAGCTAAGTAATGAAAAACTTCATCTTCATTCTCAGAAAGTACATCAATCCTGTGGCTACTGTGCCAGCCAAACCAGATGTAATGTTGCTATTGCCACCCACATTTTTATTGTTAGTAGTTGCATGAGTGTTTCCTCCTCCCCCCTCCTTTTACATGTCTCCTGCCCTTTTTTTACTGCACACTGCTGAATGGGAGTCTGTCAGCAGGAAAATCAAACTAGTAGGGTAGCTTCTGCACTTTCCAAAGATGCCTTTCTTATTCTGAAATGCAGATCCATTTTCATGCGATTTATGCAATTTATTATTATTATTTTTATGCAAATTAGCTTGTAAAGATGCATAAGGATCAGAAGGTTACTTTATCTTGGTTCTATACCAGACACCGCAGATATTTTTAGGCACTTTGATAAATTAAAAGTGTGTCTCTTTAATTAATTAATATGATCTTAGGAGGTTTTGAATTAATTCAATAAATATAAACAAGATCATGTGTTCTCCCTTATTCTGATGGCATGATGGGAAGATCGCATGAGTCATAAAAATAACGGCTTTGTATTAATGCGATCGCTATTGCTGTCATAAATATTGATTCTTTTCTCCCTTTCTGGATATACTTTGGAGTTCACAGTAGTATTGAGTTGATCTAAACATAGTGCGATTGATGTTCACTATTACACTTACCTGCAATGGTGTGATCGGAGTAAACACATGCCTTAGTGGAGACACGCGTCCCTGTCTCCTTAGTGATCTGTGGGAAGTCTCTCCGCCTCTGGGTGGGTGCGTATGAGGGGCAGTATCGGTATATAGTCCCGCCCCCTGCCATCTGGATTGGCTGTGATGCATATTGTCCCGCCTTGTAGGTGGGGTTGACCCAGTTATATAGGAGAGCAGAATGAGATACCTCTCAGACTGAGAGGTTACTATGCTTCTCCCCTGATGATCCAGTACTGAATAGAGTACTGGTGAAACGCGTAGGAACCTTTTTTATTTTAACTCTGTAGTCTGAGGGTTAGGCTTTACATATTGCTTGATAGGTATCAGATTGAGGTGATGTGGATGTGAAGTACAATAGAGCAAACCCTCTTTTAAGAGTGCACCTAAATTAATGGTGAAACTTGTGTGTCAGCATGTGCAAATGGAGACTGGGAATCATGCAAGGACAGCTGACAGCATGAATGCCCTGAATGTCTAGCGATGGGGCACATAGCACAGTATATGCTACCTGTCGCTAGTCTGACTAGAGGAGCCACTCGGGTTTACCTAAGATCGATGTGACTCATCTGCTTAGGCACAGGGCTACACACAAGATGCCTAGCGGAAAGTTATTAAAGGCATGAACTGAGCTCTTGATAATTATATACTCCACAAAAGACTGTGCACATCCCAAGTTTATTGGAGGGATGTTGCATATATTATAAGTAACATATCACACACGACAAATCAAGGGAATATATGTCAGTTTTGAGAAAACAACACCACGTACAGTATATGTCTCTCAAACTGACAGATAACGTGGCTAGATATCATTTATTTATGAACAATTTCTGTCTTACCCCAGACTCAGACACAGTTGACTTATGTCTGTTTCATCCAGGGTCGGACTGGGGTGCCTAGGGCCCACCAGTGGGATTGATTCTAGGGCCCACCCTACTGCCATAAGAAATATCGCCCATTCAGATTTTGGCATCACGCACGTTTAACGTGCATTTTCGCGCACAATACAGTGTGCAAAACAGAACTGTATTGTCTTTTGCACTACATCAAAGTGAGTTTTCTCTTAAGCAATGCAAATATCACTTTTAGCTGAGCCTTAGTTTACTGTCTTTGAATAGAAAAATGTATTTTATTTTATATATGGGTATGCATGGTGCATATCTAAGATTTGTGTGATGCGGATCTTAAATACATTCAGGCATGAGACCTAGCACACAAACTATATTACGTTCTACACACATACACGGAAAAGCAAACCAAAATTATTTTATTGCACAACCAAAGGCAACCAAATAAATAATATTTAAATAAATAATATAAAATTAAACATTAACTTCTCCTCCATCACAGACATTAACTTATCCTCCATCACAGATAGAGTTCAACAAACATTACAGACACAATAGTGCAGATAGCCGGCCTGTTTTGCCAGGCAAAGTGACAAACATCAAAGTAGAAAACTGATGGACCCGATTACAATCAAAGGGGTTCATCAACATCGCCATATGATGGACCTGTCCCTGACAGGATTAACATTTTCTTTTTCTATAAACTTAGTTTTAATGTATCAGATGCACAATACAAATAACTAACCTTACATAGAGCAGTATTAATATAATAAGACACACAAATAAAACCATTTTACACAACCAGGTTACAGCAGCAGTTTCTGAAGAACAGAAGATGAGTTTGCAAATCGATCAACAATGTCATCATAATCTAAAGACATGGAAATCTCCCTCTCAATGTTCATTAAAATGAGGGATTCTAAAAGTTCTTGTCCAATCAATGACCTCAACCGATTTTTTACAATTTTTTTTTTTTGAAAACACTCTTTCACAGGAAACATGCAGGTCAGAGTAAGGCGCTCCTTATATGCCACAAAAAGATTTGTATATGCAGCAGAATGCAAGTTGTGATCATATAAAAGTCTATAGCAGCAGGTCAGGCAGTTTTCACAAGCTACATGTTTTCCATCATTCATGTCATCCTCACCATAAACATCAGCTTCAATAATATCTATTGCAGAAGGGAATGGTTTTTTCAAAGTGGCGTAGTTCTCTTGGAAGCCATTTTTGGCAAGGAGGCCGGGAAGGTGAAAAAAAAAAAAACATACTAACCTATCCCCAATGTTTCGGTGTCTCCCACCACGGCCTGGTCCTGCTCTTCCCGGGTCTTGTTTTGGTGGAAGTCCTCGCCTCATGTGACCCCTGAGGCCAATCAGCGGCCTAAGTAAAGTAACCGGGATGTCACCTGGGAACAGCAGGACCAGACCGCGGTGGGAGACACTGGAGCACAAGGGACAGGTGAGAGTACTTTTTTTTTTTCACCTTCCCCAACCTCCTTGCCAAAAACAGGTTATTCTGGACAACCCCTTTAACACTAATAATTTTTCTGTCCATGTGCTATCTGTAAAAAAAACATCATCCATGTGCTGTCCATTTTTCACACTTACTGTAACGTCTCTGCCGTTTCGGGTCTCGGCACCACCCTCCGCTCGCACGCTGTGGCGAAGGAGGCGTCTTCAGTTTGGTTCTTTGTTTAAGTTTCTTGATGCTCAGTCTGAACATGGTCCTAGTTCCCTTGCTGTGTAAAGCCACACCCGTGTAATTAGGAACATTTCTCTCTGGACTGCATAGAGTTAATCTCTTCCTGGCCTGTTGATTGACAGCCTGTGTTCCTATCAGATCTGTGGCTGGGCCC
The DNA here is from genome assembly GCA_947044405.1 of Leptodactylus fallax. Taxonomy (NCBI): domain Eukaryota; kingdom Metazoa; phylum Chordata; class Amphibia; order Anura; family Leptodactylidae; genus Leptodactylus; species Leptodactylus fallax. The sequence goes on from CAMRHE010000123.1 coordinate 4,583,525, forward strand.
ACACTTTCTATTTACAGGATGTCATTTCTCAGCAAGTTTCCGGTTATTTCACTTGTGTTTTGCCTGCTCTCTTACTATTCCTTTATACTTTGCTACTTGATTCTCTGACCCTTTGGCTTGCCCCTGACTATTCTCTTGGATTTTGACTTTGGACTGCTTTGCTCGTTTGTTACTGACCCCTTGGCTTCCTGACCTCTCTTTTGTTGTTTGTGCGTCCTGTCTTCGTTCTGTGTTGTCACTTATTCAGAGTAGGGACCGGCTCCAAGTTGCTCCTGTCATTAGGACAGTGAGACAAGTAGGAAGGGACAGTGGCTGGGGTGAGATTAGGGCTCACTTGTCTCTGTCCTTCCTCCCAGACCGCTGCAGTAGTGTCAGGGTTGCTACGTTTGGCAAGACCCTTACAGAATAACCGGCCCATACATTCTGCCATTGCTTCCCATAGGGTCAGCATGGATCCTATTCAGGGCCTTGCAGCCAAGTTGGAAGGTTTGGCAGTCCTGGTAAATGAGCTTGCTAAACAGGTGCAGACCCTTACTGATGCCGCTGCAGCATCTCCAGTTGTTTCTGCCCCTTTTAGAGTTAAGATGCTACTCCCCGACCGTTTTTCAGGGGATCGTGAAAGGTTTGAGACTTTCCGGGAGTCTTGTCGCTTGTATTTCCGGATTAATCCACATGCATCCCAGGCCCAAATGGTGGGAGTAGTTATATCCCTCCTACAGGGGGATCCACAAGCTTGGGCCCTTAAACTCCCTCCAGGGGCTGAGGACTGGACTGACTTTGAAAAATTTTTTTTTGTCTTTGGGGTCTATCTATGCTGAGCCAGACCACATTGGACTTGCGGAATCGCAACTCCTAACCATGCGGCAGGGCAAACGCTCTGCTGAGGAATATTGCGTAGAATTCTGCAAGTGCAGCGTGACTGCAGGTTGGTGTGAGTCAGCTCTAAAGGCCCACTTTAAACAAGGCCTGTGTGACCGTGTTAAGGAGCTCTGGGTTGGTCACCCAGATCCTCCCACTCTTGAGCAGGCCATGACTTTGGCTGTCCGTATTGACCGCAGGATCCGGGAAAATGTTAAAGAGAGAATAGGGTCTGCTTCTTCCAAGTTTTCTGTCTCTCCCTCACTCTCTCCTGAGAAACCTGTTATTTCTCCCATGACTCCTGGTGAGGAACCTATGCAACTGGGAATTATGGATGCCAAGACGCGACGAGAGCTTCGTCTCAGGAACAACCTCTGCCTGTACTATGGTGCTTCCGGTCATTTTATCAGTGACTGCTCCATCAGACCCCGCAGACCATCAGAAAAACTTCAGTGCCTGAGTGGTAATCAGAAGAACCACTCAGGCAACCAGGTATTTGTCAGTAATAACAATAAGATGTTGTTATCTGTGTCTCTGTCCTCTGGGGACAGATCTGTTTCTGGCCAGGCCTTAGTTGACTCTGGGTCTGCGGCAAACTTTGTCACATTCTCGCTTGTCTCAGCTTTAGGCATTGAGCTTTTGCCACTTGACACTCCTCTGGCAGTTACTGGAGCGGATTTTGCCCCACTGGCCAGGGGTAAGGTCCGATTCAAGACCCCCTTTATTAAAGCTGCAAGTTGGTTCTGCTCATTCAGAGGTCATGAGCTTTTTTGTTATGGAGCATCTGTCTTCCGATATTATTTTGGGGCTCCCCTGGTTGAACCTCCATAACCCTATTTTTGATTGGGGTAAAAGGGAGTTGGTAAAATGGGGAGATCAGTGCTCATCCCACTGTATTGTTTTGCACACCTTAAATTGTGTTACTGAGGAGACTGTCTCGGCTGAAAAAGGTGGGAAATGCCAGGTGAATAAAAAATGTTTGCCTGGCCCACCAGTGTCTGTGGTTGTGCAAAAAGACCCTGAATTGAAGGCAGAGAAAATACTGGGTCCTACTAAAACTGGTTTATCTGGTGAGGGTCCGGTGGCCCCTCATAAAGGGGGGGTACTGTAACGTCTCTGCCGTTTCGGGTCTCGGCGCCGCCCTCCGCTCGCACGCTGTGGCGAAGGAGGCGTCTTCAGTTTGGTTCTTTGTTTAAGTTTCTTGATGCTCAGTCTGAACATGGTCCTAGTTCCCTTGCTGTGTAAAGCCACACCCGTGTAATTAAGAACATTTCTCTCTGGACTGCATAGAGTTAATCTCTTCCTGGCCTGTTGATTGACAGCCTGTGTTCCTATCAGATCTGTGGCTGGGCCCACACTTTCTATTTACAGGATGTCATTTCTCAGCAAGTTGCCGGTTATTTCACTTGTGTTTTGCCTGCTCTCTTACTATTCCTTTATACTTTGCTACTTGATTCTCTGACCCTTTGGCTTGCCCCCGACTATTCTCTTGGATTTTGACTTTGTACTGCTTTGCTCGTTTGTTACTGACCCCTTGGCTTCCTGACCTCTCTTTTGTTGTTTGTGCGTCCTGTCTTCGTTCTGTGTTGTCACTTATTCAGAGTAGGGACCGGCTTCAAGTTGTTCCTGTCATTAGGACAGTGAGACAAGTAGGAAGGGACAGTGGCTGGGGTGAGATTAGGGCTCACTTGTCTCTGTCCTTCCTCCCAGACCGCTGCAGTAGTGTCAGGGTTGCTACGTTTGGCAAGACCCTTACACTTACATTGCTACAGATGTGGATCGATGCAGGAGTGATATTTTGCGCCTGCATTGCCCCCTCCCCCCTCAGTGCCTGCTGTGAATGCACAAGATACCTGTCAATTCATATGAATAGCTTGTCAGCTCCTGCTTCTCCCGACCCCAATGTGATTGTGTTACTCCTGGTCACATTGACAGGAGTAACAACAATCACACAGCTAGGCCAGGGACTCTTCTGTAGCTTAGGAGTCCCTTCATTAGCTCATTCTGGGGCACAAACCTTTGAGATGAGACAGAATTCTTTCTCATCTGCAGATCCCCTGCGCCAGAATAGAAGCCAGTTTCTATTTTACCACAGAAGACAGATGAAAGAAGACAGCTGTAGGAGAGTATAATTTTTTTATTATGCTGTGTATTTTCTCTTTCAGGTTACGATGATCCATTGGATTATGTCAGATTCATTGGACTCCATCGATGATCATCATTTTTTTTTTTTTTTAATTATTTAATAAAATGGTCAAAAAGTGTTGTCTGGGGGAGTATTTATTTCAATAAAAACAATTCCTCTCATGTCTCGAGTTTTTTTTAAATACTTTCTTACCCCCTTAGTAATGGCAACTGTCTGATAGACAGCATTCATTACTAAGGTGTGGCTTAGTGTTAGCTGGTGAATATTCTAGCACTAATCCTCCAATTATTACCCCGGTACCTAACACCAAAAAGAGTTGAGTATCGTCTAATACCCGGCCGTCTAAAGAGACAGCCGAGGATTGGGGCCATCGCAGGTTGGTTTTATTAGGCTGGGAAGGGCCAAAAACCGTGGCCCTTCCCATCCTTGTAATGTCAGGCTACAAAAATATTGAGGGGTCCCCCCAATTTTTCATAACCAGCCTGATACAACAAGCAGCAGCAGGCTGACATTACAAGGGTGGGAAGGGCCACTGTTTTTGGCCCTTCCCAGCCTAATAATACCAGTCTGCGACCGCCCCAATACCCAGCAGTCTCTTTAGACAGCTGGGTATTGGATGATACCCAGCTCTTCCCGGCACCCCTGATCGTGTTGGGTACCGGGGTAATAATTGGAGGGTTGGTGCATCTAACACTAAGCCACACCTTAGTAAAGGATGCTGTCTATCAGACAGTCACCATTACTAAGGGGGTAAGAAAGTATTTAAAAAAATCAAGATACATAAGAGAAATTTTTTTTCATTGAAATAAAAACTCCCCCAGACAACCCTCTTTGACCATTTTATTAAAAAATTAAACAAAAATGATGATTATTGATGGAGTCCAACGAATCTGATGTAACCCAAGTGATCCATCATAACCTGAAAGATAAAAAAAACACAAAAGATCCTAGCAGTATGAAAAATTAGAAAAAACTATAGTGACCTTCAGCTGTCTTCCTTCTTATTTGGTAAATTTATTAAACACTGGCTTCTATTCTGGCGCAGGGGACCTGTAGTTGAGACAGAATCTTGACTCATCTGTGAGAAAGAATTCCGTCTCATCCTAAAGGTAGGTGTGCCAGAATGAGCTGGTGAAAGGACTCCTAAGTTACATAAGACTCTCTTCACTAGCAACAGTGCCTTGCGAAAGTATTCGGCCCCCTTGAACTTTTCAACCTTTTGCCACATTTCAGGCTTCAAACATAAAGATATAAAATTTAAATTTTTGGGTGAAGAATCAACAACAAGGGAGACACAATTGTGACGTGGAACGAAATTTATTGGTTATTTTAAACTTTTGTAAAAAATAAAAAACTGAAAAGTGGGGTGTGCAATATTATTCAGCCCCTTTACTTTCAGTGCAGCAAACTCACTCCAGAAGTTCAGTGAGGATCTCTGAGTGATCCAATGTTGTCCTAAATGACTGATGATGATAAATATAATCCATCTGTGTGTAATCAAGTCTCCGTATAAATGCACCTGCTCTGTGATAGTTTCAGGGTTCTGTTTAATGCGCAGAAAGCATAATGAAGCCCAAGGAACACACCAGGCAGGTCCGTGATACTGTTGTGGAGAAGTTTAAAGCCAGATTTGGATACAAAAAGATTTCCCAAACTTTAAAAATCCCAAGGAGCACTGTGCAAGCGATCATATTGAAATGGAAGGAGTATCAGACCACTGCAAATCTACCAAGACCCGGCCGTCCCTCTAAACTTTCATCTCAAACAAGGAGAAGACTGATCAGAGATGCAGCCAAGAGGCCCATGATCACTCTGGATGAACTGCAGAGATCTACAGCTGAGGTGGGAGAGTCTGTCCATAGGGCAACAATCAGTCGTACACTGCACAAATCTGGCCTTTATGGAAGAGTGGCAAGAAGAAAGCCATTTCTCAAAGATATCCATAAAAAGTCTCGTTTAAAGTTTGCCACAAGCCACCTGGGAGACACACTAAACACGTGGAAGAAGGTGCTCTGGTCAGATGAAACCAAAATCGAACTTTTTGGCCACAATGCAAAACGATATGTTTGGCGTAAAAGCAACACAGCTCATCACCCTGAACACACCATCCCCACTGTCAAACATGGTGGTGGCAGCATCATGGTTTGGGCCTGCTTTTCTTCAGCAGGGACAGGGAAGATGGTTAAAATTGATGGGAAGATGGATGGAGCCAAATACAGGACCATTCTGGAAGAAAGTCTGTTGCAGTCTGCAAAAGACCTGAGACTGGGACAGACATTTATCTTCAAACAAGACAATGATCCCAAACATAAAGCAAAATCTACAATGGAATGGTTCACAAATAAACGTATCCGAATGGCCAAGTCAAAGTGCAGACCTGAATCCAATCGAGAATCTGTGGAAAGAGCTGAAAACTGCTTTTCACAAACGCTCTCCATCCAACCTCACTGAGCTCCAGCTGTTTTCCAAGGAAGAATGGACAAGAATTTCAGTCTCTCGATGTGCAAAACTGATAGAGACATACCCCAAGCGACTTGCAGCTGTAATCACAGCAAAAGGTGGCGCTACAAAGTATTAACTTAAGGGGGCCGAATAATTTGGCACGCCCCCCCCCCACTTTTCAGTTTTTTATTTTTTACAAAAGTTTAAAATATCCAATAAATTTTGTTCCACTTCACAATTGTGTCCCACTTGTTGTTGATTCTTCACCAAAAAATTTAAATTTTATATCCTTATGTTTGAAGGCTAAAATGTGGCAAAAGGTTGAAAAGTTCAAGGGGGCCGAATACTTTCGCAAGGCACTGTATGTGACCTGAGTTACTCCCGCTCACATTGAAAGTAAGCTATTGAAGAGAAATACTGTCAATGTGCCTGGGAGTAAACCAATCACAATGAAGTGTAATGATATCGATCCAGCGAGGAGGCAGCTGAAAAGCTAAATGCTGTCTTACCCTGTTTCCCCGAAAATAAGACAGTGTCTTATATTAATTTTTGCTCCCAAAGATGTGCTGTGTCTTATTTTCAGGGGATGTCTTATTTTTTTTTTCAATGAAGAAGAATTCACATTTATTGCTGAACAAAAAAATGAACATTTATTATATACGGTACTGTACAGTAGTTGTCATCACAAACCAGCATAACCAGACAAACTGTGAATCCTATCAAGAATTTCTTACTACCGTACCATTATTTCCATGTACAACAATTAACAGTATGGTACATTTACCAATATTTACGGTACGAATAGAAAGTAAAATTTATTCAATGACAGTTATGTCATCATCTTCTAGGACATCATCATAACAATCCAAACCATTAATTTCCCTGCACACAGTATCATTCGCCATAGTGGCCCCTGCACACAGTATCATGTCCCATAGTGGCCCCTTCACACAGTATCATTCCCCATAGTGGCCCCTGCACACAGTAGTTTGCCCCATAGTGGACCACCCATGAACAATTATTATACTGTGGGGTCTTTTCAGACCCCAGAGTATAATGATCGGAGACCCAGGAGAGGATAGAAACATAAAAAAACAACGTTGCTTACCTGTTCCTCGCTCCGGTGCATGCCCGTGCGCTACTCCTGCCGCCTTCACTGTTAGACCAGGCCGCGTCACGTGATCCGGCCGGCGTCGCGACGCAAAATGACGTCCACTGACGTCACCAAACAGGCCCGAAGCCTGGAGAAGCGTAGGACAGGTAAGCACATAGTTTTTTATGTTCGCTCACCTCCCCTGGGCCGCCGATTATTATACTCCGGGGTCTGAAAAGACCCCGGAGTATAATGATAGCAGAGATTGTGGGGTTCTCCCGCGGCCTCACATATCGTATATACCGTATGTTCTGTTCGGGAACATACGCCTTACTTTCGGGGGATGCCTTATATTAGGCAATTCTCCGAAACCTCTCCTATGCCTTACTTTCGGGGGTGTCTTATTTTCGGGGAAACACGGTAGTACCTTGGAAATTAGGGTAGTACAAGGGTACTACCCAGCATTCCAAGATACTGACATGCCTCTACACTGGATCAAAGTTTTTAAACACTTCAATGTGGTAGGGTTGAGAGGCAGGAGCTGAATCAGCTGATTGGTGCAGGATCTGGGAGTCAGCCCCCACACCAATCAGATGCTGATGGCCTTTCCTGTGGCTAGATCATCAGTATCTATTGTATTCACATCCTGGACAATCCCTTAAAAAACAAAAACAGATGATTATCAGTCAATAATAGATGTTGTGAAGCACCTACCCTGAATCACTGTCTATGCTTCCAGTAAAGGAAACTTCAATATCCAAATTGACCAACCGTCTGTGCAGTAGTCTCAGGTCTGCACAAGGGCATGTGCTCTGGTAGATTCCACAGTTTTCACGTTAAGGTTAGATAGAAGAATGCTTAATGCTATCATTTCATTCACTACAGAGAGGAAACAGCCTTGGGTGTTATATTATCTTACTTTATATCAGTAGGACACAGTCTAGTTGAGGCTTTAAAAGGGGTTTTCCAAGGCTGAGTAATTGATGACCTATGAAATCATCAATTAAAAATTGGAAAGGGATCAGAACCTGTTCACGTGATGTGTGTGCTGCAGCCTCTTCAGTACTTACCAAGCACAGCTCCATAATGACTGTGCTTGATATCACAGCTCAGCCCATTCACTTTAATGGGACTGAGCTGTGATCTGGCTATGTGATCAATGAACATAATGTCACATTTCCTGTGAAGTAGAAGCAGCACTCAGAGCGGGTCACTGCCTCTTTAACCAGCTGACTCACAGGGGGACAAAGTGTCGGACCCCCTACAGATCTCCAATTGATGACATTTCTAAGGATAAGTCAGTAGGAAAAAAAAAAAAAAAAAGGAAAGTCCTGGAAAACCACTTTAGGCTAAGCCCCACATGGCGTCCCACAGCAAAAAAAAACTGCAGGAAAAACCACGGCAGCAACACATCGCAGTTCTTCCTACAGTGCTTTTGACAGAAAGTTCGCAGAGGTTTCCTCTGTGAACTTTCTGCTTCCATTATACCTATAGGGAAACCGCCGGCATTTCCATAGGTACAGTATAACTGACATGCTGTGATTTCCACAAACGCAACGGTTTTGGAAATCGCCGCATGTCTGCAACACGTATATTAACGCAATGTGGGGATGGGAATAGTTAGAATCCCATCCACTTTGCTGTGATTGTATAACGGCGCTTTTTTTTTCCACGGCGTTTACGCCGCAGGTGAACTGTGGTGTTTACACCACGTGGGGCTCCGGCCTTAAGGACAGAGAAGTGCCCCGACTATGGCTCTTGAAATGTGGTGACACAAGTCCCCACTGACCTACACTTCCTGCACCTGAATCCCTTACATGCTCCAGAATTATTACGAGGCCAGAGTCACCTAACTACTATTGACAAAATTATATTGTATTGGGGGTTGGTTAAAAAGGTTATACCTGCCATATAAATAAATAAGCCGTGTAAAATCAGCCCCATAGTATTTACACTGTACTGTACAAATAGGATGCATGACGTTAAAAAGGATGTATTACATTTTTTTTGGCATACTATTTGTACAGTGTAAATACTATTTATTCATTTATTATGCTTACTTATATATCGCCATCATATTCCGCAGCGCTTTACAGACATTGACAGTCACGGTCCCATATAGGGCTCACAATCTATATATGACTGTCAATGTCTGTAAAGCGCTGCGGAATATGATGGTGCTATATAAGTAAGAATAATAAATAAATGGGGCTTATTTAGCACAGCTTGTGTGCTAAAAAAAAAGTGGTGTACAATCCATTAAAAATGTAACAATTATTTTGTGCAAGTGAAAATTTTTGCAAAAAAAATAGTGAATTTTTGAGTTTTGCACACCACTTTTCTGGCCCTGTCATTTTTATCATCATTTACTTTAGTTTTCTAGTGTTAATGATGCCAGAGATCTACATCAGCAAGGAGCTGGTGTGGAGTTCTGTTTAGGCGCATGGACTCCGGAAGACGCGACTAATTTATGTGTGCACCTCATTATAAATTAAGCGCAAAACTCTGGCAGGTGGAAAACATTGTTTTTGATGAATAAGCTGTGACTCCTGTCTTGTGGATCGCCGTGTCGCCTTGTAACTCCTTCACTCATGTTAGTGAATGGAGTTGCATTGCAACATGTCCCAATGTGACTCCATGCACTAACGTGTGAAAGAGTCCCAAGGTGACATGGCGATCTTAGGTTGCATGACGGAAGTTGTAGTGTAGCCATAACCTTATGCTAGGCTCACATCTGCGGAAAGCATTCTGTTATACAGGTCCGCCACGGGACCCGAATGACTGAGAGGCGGACTGTTAAAATGGCAGTTACACATGGATACCGGCAGACCCCACTTACTATGAGGTTCGCTGGTGTCCACCAATTTCAAACTGAAAGTGACGGACAGAGACGTCCTCAGCGGTTTCTGCGACTTAGGTATTGTTATGCTGGAGCCCTAGATCAGGCACCAGCATAACAATACAGTGGGATATTCGTTTTGGGGGGTGGACTACAACTCTCAACAGATCCAGAGAATCTGGAGCTGCTGGGGTTGTAGTTCTCAGAGGGGTCAGTGAAGCTGAAAGATTTGGGGGCAAAATAGGGGAAAAAGTTGTTTTGTGTGTGGGTAAATAGTAGTTACATTCTACACTACTGGTCTGGGCTCCTCTGCTGAATCCCGCCGCCGCGCACAGCGTCATGACGTCAGTGAGGCTTGCAACAATGCGCTGCAACTTGATTGGCTCCAGCAGCTGCCGAACAGGATGCAGGCTTCAGGAGGTGGGCCCATAACAAGGTAGGGATAGTCTCCCGCCACTGTGCTGCGCCGGCAGCCATGGTAGTAAGGTCCGGCCCCTGACCACTACTAATCCACATTTTGCCAATGCAAATGCATTGGCAAAATGTGAACTAATAGTCCGGGCTCGGGGCCCACAGGGGGATTCACCGGTTCCCCGGTGGGTCAGTCCGACCCTGGTTTCATCTGCTCTTTGTCCATTTTTTAAATTTATTTATTAAAGGTGAAGTTTTACATAATTTTCTTTCCCTTTTTGGAACATTTTGTGCATTCCACCTTTGGAAACAGGCCTTCAAGGCTATCATTAGTCTCATACCGATTTTCCTGCCTACAGGTTCCCTTTAATTATAACAGTGATTGGCAACAGTTTTGACACTGTGTGTATATCTTTTTTTTTTCTTTTTTTTTCTTTTTTTTTTAACAAACAACTATTTCAAGAAACATAGCAACGTAGTAAAGGCAGTAAAAGAATTACCTGGTCAGTGACTGTTAGACTAGAACTGTGTCAGTCAGCTTTAAATAAAAGAATTTTTTTTATATCAGTCCTGGCTGCAAGACTGTATATATAAGCAATAAAAAACAACTTAAGAAACAAAAATATTTTTTCAGATTAGAACACTACATCACACTGTGTATAGCGTGAGAAAAGCACAAGAAAACCTATTAAATAACTGTTAAATATAGTTTTTTTTAGATTAGCACATCCTGCAAGACTTGGGTAAACAACATTGGGTATTGGGTAAACAAGAAAAAAAAACGCATATATAACTGAGATTTTTTTCACATTAGCACAGGCAGAATCTGCGTTTTGCTGTTAGAACAGAAGTTTCTATGTATTTTCACTAACATGACTGACTGTCAGTAAAAGCTATGTTTAAACACTCTGTAAACAGATGAAAGGATTAACCATACTTTGTCTGTTTGTATTAGTGCAGGGTGCTGTACTGACAGACCCACAACAGCAGCACAGATATTCTCCCTCTCTCCTATCTATAATTTCTATCACTAATCTGCCTGTAACTGAATAAATCTGAATAAACTGTACTATTCCTACGATTCTCTAGCTCTAGTGCTTGCAATTTATAAGCATTTCAGAACTAAGTGCTCTGTATCACGAAGTGAGATGAATCACAGATTCATCTGTACATCCACCATCACTTCAATGCCTCATGATCATACTTAGAGCACCTTATATAGTGAATATGACATAAGAACTACAATGTGTCCACCTACCACTTACCACCAGCTGAGGCTGTCAGCTGATGCCTTGAGGCGCCAGAATGTCATAGTGACTCATAAGACATGTGTCTCTTCTTTATTTTTTCCTGCACAATACATGTGGTAGCAACCATTTTAATTTGTCCCAGATGAATCAGTATTTTCAGGGTCCCAAGGAAGTTGGGTAACATACCAGGCAGTACTGCTGCTGAAGCAAAATTTAAGTATATATAAACCTCTTTCTAAGTTATAACACAGATAGCTAGTTTTGCTAGTTTTCACAAATCTGAGAAAACTGGATGAGTTGCACAAAGTTGATGTAATCTTCCCCTCTCCCTGGTATAATTCATGCTCTGGAGCACCTTTGTTTCCATTCTCCATTACAGTGAATAGCACACCATTACATCAATAGACTGAATGGAAGCTAAGCCCTACCCCACCCATGATAAACCCCACCCACTCCCAAACTTTCTGTGATGTCATGCTGGTGCTTGTAGCTGGTCTTTGTCTGGTAATGGCACTGTACACAGGCAGGAAGTCTTCCCACTCTATGTCTGCAAGATTTCTGCTAAACTGTTGTTCAGTTTATCAGCTAGTCCTGCAGATATAGCTAGAGATGAACTATATTATGCAGCTTGTTTTTATGTTTGTTTTTAAGGGTTTAGTATCCCTTTAAGGGATTAATAATTTAGCAACTAAATATGAATAATGTCCTCATTACAGTTTTAAAGATTATTTTCATTTAAAATACAGCTTTGCTATTTATATGTATAAAACTCTTATACTTACATATAATGTACATACTCTCCCTATAACAGCTGGTGTTTTGATTGTGTAAAGCTTAATTGCGCTTTTACCATCTGACATCTCAGATACACTGAGACAGGCTAACTTCAATAATGTAGATCAACATGTTTGGACATAAATTCCAGGGTCTACATACTGTAGTAACTGTGAGACACCAACTGCATCCTGACACCCACCACAATCAGATTATAGAGTTATTTTTTTTCATAGGATTCGGCATGGGACTATTTTTGATACATATCAGATTCTATTGTGCACCAAATTGATGAAATTTAAAAAGAGATACAATTTTCTGCTATCCCTTTTAAGCTGTAAAACTACATTATGTCCTTTGATTTCTTTTATTTCTAATTATATATACAGTGCCTTGCGAAAGTATTCGGCCCCCTTGAACTTTTCAACCTTTTGCCACATTTCAGGCTTCAAACATAAGGATATAAAATTTAAATTTTTGGGTGAAGAATCAACAACAAGTGGGACACAATTGTGAAGTGGAACGATATTTATTGGTTATTTTAAACTTTTGTAAAAAATAAAAAAACTGAAAAGTGGGGTGTGCAATATTATTCGGCCTCTTTACTTTCAGTGCAGCAAACTCACTCCAGAAGTTCAGTGAGGATCTCTGAATGATCCAATGTTGTCCTAAATGACTGATGATGATAAATATAATCCACCTGTGTGTAATCAAGTCTCCATATAAATGCACCTGCTCTGTGATAGTCTCTGGGTTCTGTTTAAAGCGCAGAGAGCATCATGAAGACCAAGGAACACACCAGGCAGGTCCGTGATACTGTTGTGGAGAAGTTTAAAGCCGGATTTGGATACAAAAAGATTTCCCAAACTTTAAACATCCCAAGGAGCACTGTGCAAGCGATCATATTGAAATGGAAGGAGTATCAGACCACTGCAAATCTACCAAGACCCGGCCGTCCCTCTAAACTTTCATCTCAAACAAGGAGAAGACTGATCAGAGATGCAGCCAAGAGGCCCATGATCACTCTGCATGAACTGCAGAGATCTACAGCTGAGGTGGGAGAGTCTGTCCATAGGACAACAATCAGTCGTACACTGCACAAATCTGGCCTTTATGGAAGAGTGGCAAGAAGAAAGCCATTTCTCAAAGATATCCATAAAAAGTCTCATTTAAAGTTTGCCACAAGCCACCTGGGAGACACACCAAACATGTGGAAGAAGGTGCTCTGGTCAGATGAAACCAAAATCGAACTTTTTGGCCACAATGCAAAACGATATGTTTGGCATAAAAGCAACACAGCTCATCACCCTGAACACACCATCCCCACTGTCAAACATGGTGGTGGCAGCATCATGGTTTGGGCCTGCTTTTCTTCAGCAGGGACAGGGAAGATGGTTAAAATTTATGGGAAGATGGATGGAGCCAAATACAGGACCATTCTGGAAGAAAACCTGTTGGAGTCTGCAAAAGACCTGAGACTGGGACGGAGATTTATCTTCCAACAAGACAATGATCCCCAACATAAAGCAAAATCTACAATGGAATGGTTCACAAATAAACGTATCCGAATGGCCAAGTCAAAGTGCAGACCTGAATCCAATCGAGAATCTGTGGAAAGAGCTGAAAACTGCTGTTCACAAACGCTCTCCATCCAACCTCACTGAGCTCGAGCTGTTTTCCAAGGAAGAATGGGCAAGAATTTCAGTCTCTCGATGTGCAAAACTGATACAGACATACCCCAAGTGACTTGCAGCTGTAATCGCAGCAAAAGGTGGCGCTACAAAGTATTAACTTAAGGGAGCCGAATAATATTGCATGCCCCACTTTTCAGTTTTTTATTTTTTACAAAAGTTTAAAATAATAAATAAATTTTGTTCCACTTCACAATTGTGTCCCACTTGTTGATTCTTCACCAAAAAATTAAAATTTTATATCTTTATGTTTGAAGCCTGAAATGTGGCAAAAGCTTGAAAAGTTCAAGGGGGCCGAATACTTTCGCAAGGCACTGTAAAACTCATTTGCGAAAGGTCATAAAAGTCATTCGTCGTGGTACAACCACCTTCTCTTAACTCATCCCTGTAAAAACAAAGCATGAACAAAAAGAAAAGAGTTTAAGCATAATACTCATGTGGTCCTATGTCTTTACTTCAGACGAATGCTTTGAAATATATCATGATGTGTGTGTCATTGGTAACAATATATTTCTCTTGCATTATTAATTCCCAGTTTCAGATTAATTGGGCTTCAGTAAATCATTCACTTGAGTAGCCTATAAGAACAATGCATTATATGACATTCTGATTAAACATGTTTTATTCAGGATGACATTGTAATTAAACGCAGGGTAATTCAGAATAGAATTTCAATGAATATCTAACTATGTCTTATTATAAGTGATGTGAGTGAAAGCTTCCTATTTCAATTTTATTCAGATCTGGAGTAGTGTAACAAAATATCTTTATCCACTTTTATATTCAGGAATTAACACCTCTCTCTCTCTCTACACACACACACACACACACACACACACACACACACACACACACCCCACATATATATATATATATATATATATATATATATATATATATATACAGTATACAGCGCTGTGAAAATGTTTTAGGCAGAAAAATTCTGAAAGGTAAAGATGCTTTCAAAAATAGAAGTGTTAGGCGGAAAAGCTTGCATTTTTGAAAATTGCAGCATCTCAATTATACCTGCGGAAACACTGGCGTTTTCTGTACAGATATAATAGGAGCAGAAAGTTCGCAGAGGATGCTTTTCCGGCATTTTTTTCTGCAGCATTTTTGCTGTGCTTTGTTACATGGGGCCTTAGCCTTAGTTTATTTTTGTCAAATAAAAAAAATTAAGTAGTGAACAAAAAATTTTTTTACATCAAATCGATATTTGGTGTGACAACTCTGTCTTCAAAATGTCATTAATTCTTCTAGGTACACTTGTACACAACTTTTGAGGGAACTCAGCAGGGAGGTTGTTCTAAACCTTTTGGAGAACTAAGCACACATCTTCTGTGCATGTAGACTTACTCATGTAATCCCATACAGAATCCAGTATATTCACATAATTTCCAGGACACCTGCTTCAAAGGGTAGTCACACCAAATATTTATTTGATTAAGGTTTCTCTTTTGTTCATTCACTGCATATACACACGTGGACAAAATTGTTGGTACCCCTCGTTTAATGAAAGAAAAACTCACAATGGTCACAGAAATAACTTGAATCTGACAAAAGTAATAATATATAAAAATTCTATGAAAATGAACAAATGAAAGTCACAAAATTATTTCTGTGACCATTGTGGGTTTTTCTTTCATTAAACAAGGCGTACCATCAATTTTGTCCACGTCTGTGTATATATATATATATATACACAAAAAACAGGTGGTGTGGAATTAAGGCCATGTGTATTTTGCGGTGCGCAAACTAGAAATCACTGTTCCTATTTTGCGGACTGAGTGTCATCAGTGTGCCATCAGTATGTGATCCTAGTTTGCGGATCCGCATAAAAAAAAAAAGAAAAACAAACCAGGAGAAATCTAATGATGTCCCTAGCTTTTCCCTGCCCCCTGTCCCTATCCCTGCCTATAAAAAAAAGCTCACCTGATCTCTTGGCTGCCATTTTCTTGGTATTTATGCTCTGTGTTGAGCTGTGTGATAGTCCTATGCTGATCTTGCTGTATTTTTTGTGGTTTGTCACTACAAAAATGTCTTTGGATTCTGTGAATGATGTCTTCCTGGTCTCACCGGGAGAAACTGCGTCCTGGAATCACCTTCCAGGACATCAACATGAAGTGGTGCATTTCTCCTGAGCAGCGACTTCTGATTCTCGGGTAAGTATGAGCAATGATTACCCCCCTTGCCCCATGCCTACATGTATTTAGGGTACAGTATGATTTTTTTTTTTTGTGTGTGTGTTTTATAGATTCCTAGCAACAGGAAACTCATTTTCTTCACTGCACTATGAGTTTCTGTTGGGTTTCTGAAATTGTTCGGGTGACATGCCAACTGATTTGGCATCGACTGAAAGCTGTGGTGATGCCCCAACTCAAGGCTGAAGACTGGATTAAGATTGCTGAGGGCTTCTATAACACTACCCATTTTCCTAATTGGGTGCTTTGGATGGGAAACACATTCGTGTTAAGAAGCCACCTCACTCAGGGTCCCTGTACTACAATTATAAACAGTATTTCTTGTCGGCGTTGTTAGTCTTGGCTGACAGTAACTGTCGGTTTACAATTGTGGATATTGGGGCCTATGGAAGTTCTGCTGACGCTGCCATATTCAGGGCTTCCAGAATGTGTGAATACCTTCAGTCAAACCAGCTTGCCCTTCCATCATCAAGGCAACTTCCAGGATCTATTGGAAGACCAGCACCATTTGTGATCATGGCAGATGAAGCCTTTGGACTGTCCCCCCATTTGATGCAGCCATTCACCTAGCGCGGTTTGGATGATCGGAGGCGAATCTTCAATTATCATCTCAAAAGAGCGAGGCGGTATGTGGATTGCGCCTTTGGCATTCTGAGCAGCAAATGGCAGGTGTTACATTCTTCCATTCAGATGGATCCGTGGATTGTAAGGTTTGTGATTCAAGCTTGTGTCATCCTGCACAACTACACCCGGATTCATGACAGTGCATATGATGGTGACCTTGAACAGTATATGCCTACCTCATCCATCCCTCTAGACCACACCCAGCATGGAAGAACTGGAGTACAGGACTGGCTATCCATGAACTCTATGCTGAATATTTCATGTCACCAAAGGGAGTGTTCCGTGGCAGATTGAAGCTATCCATAGCAATAGATAACTGTCCATGGGCATTTTTATTTAGTTGTTGCAATTTATTTAGTTTCTAAAAATTTTTTCTTCATGTTATCTGTAGTTTAGTGTAGGAACCTTGACGCGGTTTGCGAGCTTATGCATTTCTGCCTAAATACCTTTTTATGTTTAATTTATTAATAAAATTTTTGTATTTAAGGAAGAAATCCAAACTAATACCTCATTATATATCCTTTTTTTTTCAATAAAAAAATTAATTACTACCACAATACTAATGTAATGAGTTTATATATTTGTCTGTGTTTCAATGCCTTTTTTATTTGTTGTTTTTCAAATACACCTAGACAAATGCAAACATACCACTAGCATACATCATATATACAGTCAAAAGTGACATACCACACATGCACACTCTCCACAAACATTACTTAATCACATACCACACACTATCAAGACACCAAGCAAGATGAAGATAAAGACAGAAATAACTAAAAAAATATCTTATGGGAAATAAACTATATAATGAACTGTACAACAGAACATAACATAAATAATGCAAATGATAACAAGAACAATTCTACGAATCCATCATCTGGCGTGTAAAGTAACCAGGAGCTGGAGGTGCGGCACCACTGGACTCATAGGTCTCATGTCCCGCAGCATGTTGCGATGATGGTAGCCACTGTATTGACCATTTCCATAGTATTGTGAAGGCCCTGGACCCATTGCCCTCTCTTGAGTATACAGGGGCTGTGGTTGTTCATAGGGCCTGGGGTAGGTTGATCAGACAGGTGGAGGGATAGGCAGTGGCACATGTGGCAGATTAATGCCCTCCAGTTTGTGCTGCAGATAGTCCACAGCTTGGCAAACCTCTTCCATATTGCGGTTGGCCACAAAGAGCTCAGCCACCCCCATCAAAACAGTTAGGCTATGGTAGAAATTCTCCTTTGAACCTCTTCCAGTATATGGGCCAGACTGCGACAAAAAATGTACGGCTGTGTCTCTTGGCTCCTATGGTTAAGGTGCTCAAGGACTTGAAGGTCCACTAGAGACCTAGTACTCAGACTGAGGATTTCGACCTGCAACATTTAGCTGTGGACGGCGTGGCCAAACTCGCCTGACTAGAAGATCCTCCTTTGGGGATGGTCCTGTGCCTGAAGAGTCACTTCCAGCTCTGTCTTCTGCTTCAATCGGAGACTCAGGTTCGCCAGTTGAAGCCAGCAACTCTGGTGCAGCTTCCTCTGATGCTGTCTCCTCCACATCTGCTGGATCCACATCCTGCGGACTGTCCTGTGATCTATGGTAAGAAAAAAGGGTAAGTATTTTCAAAATTTCTATTAAAACATTGACAGAGCTTGCTAAGTATCATGCATGCTCGTGGTACTTAGCATGTCCCCATGCATGTTCCTATTCCATGTACTAAAGTACCACATATGTCCGTGGTACATAGCATGTCCACATATCGCACATTATGTATGTGAGCATGCTAAAGTACCACATACTAATGCATCTCATTAATTAGAATATCATCCGAATTATCCTCCTGGTGGATTGTGTCACAAGTCCTCAGACTGAGGTTGTTCTTATGAACAAAAAGTAAAAACAGGCATCACTCCAATAATAAATAGATTAGAAATATTACATACAAATTTATATAATATAATATTGTTTGAATGAACATCACATAATTCAGAAATAATCCATATTACTTCTTCGTGTTAAGTGGTAGTGTGCCGCATATGAAAAATTTAGTTGCTCACCAATTCTGGACACCAATGTACTACTATTCAAAGTGCTATAAACATCAGTGCCCTGTGTTTCCAAAGTATCACTGTACAGGCTAGTAGATTACTAGGGAGACTGGTACAACTAAAAAAAAAAAAAAATCTCTCATTGTAGAATGATTGAATTCAGATTGTTTGGAATCACCTTATTATCTTTACCAGAATGATGGGCAGCAACTATTGCTTCCCAAACATTGTTGCTGCTGTCTTTTCCCCTTGGCTTTATGTTAATACATGCCTAACTGAACAAGAACAGCAATCTTTTGCCTTTATAGAGATATTCACACTTGCACATGCTCAAGTAGTCAAAGGCATTTGATTAGCAGCACTTGGCTATTCACAAACTGCTTCTGCATTTTGACTTAGTTTTTGCTATATAAATAATGTCACAGTGTAATTTGTCATGTGTTGTTTTTCATATGAGATTGTATTCAGCTTATAATTTACCATGTACACTCTGTATATAGTTACCCAAAAAACAAAAATAAAACAAAAGGGGAAGGTTTGTTACAACCCTAATTTCAAAAAAAGTTGGACACTGTAAAATGTAAAGAGAATGTACATTTGGAGATCTCATATAACCATATTTTATGCAGAATAGAACATAAAACGCAGAGGTTGAAAGTTAGACATTTTTCCATTTCATTTGAAAAAAATTGACTAATTTAGAAATTGATGTCAGCAACACTTCTCAAACAAAAGTTAGGACAGGGTTAAAAAAAGGCTGTAAAAGTAAGTGGTACTAATGAAAAACAGCTGGATGGTCAATTTTCAACTAAATTGCATGAATGGTTATAAAAAGAACATGTTAGAGAGACAAAGTCTCTGAGAAGCTGATTGCAGGAGTGGGGCACCGTTGCCTCACACACAGACGGAGTCTGCCATGTCAATGATAAAGTTTGTGCCTCACTTAGTCTGATTGTTGAGAGCTGCCTGAGTTTCTAAGTATATTGAACAAGTACTTACAACTTCCTTAGCTTTTTAGTTTATCCTTCATCTTATTTATCTTTGTGCTTCATGGCAAAATCTTTATAAACCTTCATGGGAAAGCTAAAGGATAGATCACAGGCTGAAAAATCCTGATGACAAGGGGAGCTCATGTTCAATGTTTCACGTAAACAGTTCCTTTCTAATGTGTCTTCACTGTGTTGGTCAGGATGAAAATAACTTAAAATGCATACCAAAAAGACCCTTGAAACTAACTTCAGCATATTAACGCCTATGTACAGACCCTCAGTAAAGCTATACATACTGCTTACACTAGGTTCACACTAGTGTTCCAGGCACACATAGTATAATGTCCTGTATAATGCCCCTCATTAGGCCCCCACATAGTATAATGCCCCCTGTTAGACCTCCTCATGTCCACACACAATATTATACCCCCCTTATGCCCCCACAGAATATAATGGTCTCTTATGTAAAAATGGTGAGGCCCTGGGGAGCGAGCAATAAGTACAGATTTCTTTACTACGTACTGCTCTTAGCTTTCCAAACTTCTTGATCCTTCTCTCTGCTCCAGGCACCAGCACATAAACCCTGTCTGTGCTGGTGCCATAACAAGGAAGGGTCAGAGAGTCCAGGGAGCTAAGAAGAGTGAGTATTAATGAAAGTTGTAGTAAATACTACCATTACCAGTGCAATGAGTGTTTTCGTCTATACTGATGCAGCATGTACTAACCACTTGCTCTCTGAGCCATTACCAATGCAATGAGTGCTTTCATCTATACTGATACAAGCTCTCATTGTTGATGTTCAATGGCCCACTTCCAGCTCCAGGCGCTGTGGGCCATGGCACTTGTCTGGTTTCACAGGGTGTTGACACCTTGCATGCTCTGCAAACTTTTATTACAATCTTGCCTATGACTGCTGACCTTGCCACAGGTGTGCGCAGCACTAGCTGAAAAGTGATCTCCACGTAACCAAGGAATATCAGTTATTTGAAGAGCTCATTGGCCATGCAATATTTCAGGTTTTATTTATTTATTGTTCAGTATAAAAAGTTGAACTAGGTTATTTTCTAACAGCATATTCCTCTTAAATGTACTACATCCATTCCTCAATGGTATTTTGTTGTTTTTGTTTTTTAATGGGATAAAAAGTAGCTATTATTTCAGAAATAAAAGCCCAATGTGACAATATCACTGCATATGCAGTAAAGAAAAAAACATATTTATCTCATGTGACATATGACTATGTGCAGAAAAAGAAAAGTAAAAAATTAAAGAATTGTAAATGTCTTTATATTCATGCATGGTTTGAACATGAAGTTGGTAAAAAGGAGAAAAGTGGCACTGAAAAAGCTGAGTTACTGTGCCACAGTGTTGTTAACATATTATGCGTGTAAACCTTGCTACCTCTTTAGAGCAACAGCATAAAGTATAACAATGATATGCTTCACCAGCATGGTACACTAACCTATGTAGCTGCTATATCTTATTATCTTTGACCTGCAGTAACTGAGGAATACCTCCATTCAGAACAAATTATGTGAACTTTTCTTTGTTAAGCTACACACAGACTTCTCATACAGTACACAATTGTACGCTATAATAACCTATTTCAGTTTCAGGGATTCTCTATAGTACAAAGTTTGTTATATTGTATGTCTCTCCTCATCTCACAGCTCATTACCAACCAAAATGTACTTATCTCTAAAAAATCTACATCAAAGCGAACAAAGCAGAGTGCTGTATTGAAAGTGTTTCTATTTGGGCAAGGGGGCGTCTAGGCTGTTTTTATACTTATGTACTGCAGCAAAGACTCTAATAGCCCGTCACTGGAGTGAGACGCTCCCTCCCACGGGGACTGAACTGTGTGCCTGCATGAAGGACACCCGCAATCTTGAATTTTTGGCGGCTACTTTGAACCACACAGTGGAGGCCTTTAATTCCATATGGTCGTATTGGGACTCCTACTCTAGTTCACATGGCCTTTGACTCCAACCGAACTGTTCTCCCCCCCACCCCCTCCCATTCTCTGTTTCCCTTCTCTCCCTTTTTTTCCCCTTGTCTGATGTCTGATATTGTTTTATTATCTTTGTAATTTTTTGTATGCAGAGGATTTTGCTACCATGTTGCTTCATCTGTTGTGATTTTTCCTCTTTAAATGTATACTTTATTGTAAAATACTTTAATAAAAACTACAGTTTAAAAAAAAAAAAAAAAAAGTGTTTCTACCTCAATATTATGCTACCTTAAAGGCTTTTCCCGCTATATACACATATTCCCTAAGTGTGTTTATTTTTATAGTGGGCAAACATTCATTTCTTTTGTAGGGATTGGTGAACCGATTAGTTTAGAACCAGATGCGAAATTTACAAATGTTTCGAGTTCGTTCAAACACAAAACTTTTGGGGTTCAGCACCCACAAAACACTATTATACTCTGGAGTCTCCTCAGTCCCAAGAGTATAATAAGTAGAGGCACAGGGGAGGTAAGGGAAGATAACAAACACTCCCTTGCCTCAACTCTCTTGGGCATCCGGTGGTTCTCTGGTGTCCTCTTCAGGCTTCTCCAGCTGACATCACCCACCCTGGGGTCACCGCTGAGCCCTGTGATTAAAAATTCTGTACCTTCCAAATTCAGGTGTATCAAGAAAATGGGCAGCATCATGAACCCTTAGTAGCTCTTACCAAGCTCTCAATAAGATTCTGTTCACAGTTTACTATCAGGTTCTGGTGCCCTTTAAAAAAAAAAAAAAAAAAAAAAAGAAGCAGCACTGTGACAGAAATCTGACCTATTAATAGTAAGTCAACAGATCATTTTAGAGCCTTGATATCTATCATAAATCCTTAGTAGGCTATATATAAAAGCATATATCTAACCAAGAGTAAATCACTAGTTTTAAATCCGTATTACAAGACTAAAAAAATAGATGAAAATTCAATAAAAGAAGTAAAAAAAAAAATGAAATGTGCAAGCATTCAAATGAATAATTCAGTTCTTGTTCAGTTTTACAGGATATTGTTTGAAAGTTCAAATTTACATAAGATTTTTTTTTCCCCTTAACTTTAATGCCATATTACCTCAAGTCACTGATATCTCTGCAAGACTTTTTGGACAACACCATCTTTAAATTTAAAAAAAGAAGGCAATAAATGGTTTTGTGGTGGACTGAAATGCTTCTTGGATATAATGGAGTCATCATAATCTACACACATTTCTCTTGCAGATGCCATAATGTTTAATGATCCATATCATGTAATTGCGTCCAGGTGCTTGCTTAGTATTTTGCATAATCTTTTGCAGTATCTTTTGCAGTATTATAAAACCTGTCTTTTAAGTTTTGATTTATATAATTGAAGAACTGTAATATGCTTTGTGATAGCAACTTGTATTTCAGAATATTATTAAGGGTAGTGAATAAAGAGAATCAAACTTGCTATATCACTTGTCTTTCTGTTGTTCATTTTATATTTGACTTTCCACCTATGAAAGAAGAATAAAGTTGAAATCTTCGTTTCAGACCATATGATCAGACTGGCTACATTGTAGCTCTGGAGACTTGGAACATTGTACATTGTAACTCAAGAACTTCCCAATCCCAAAACAACTGAGCATCTAATGGTCATAGGATAGCATACATCAGTACAGATAAGAGAATTATAGTGATAATCTTCGACTGCAGAGAAGGAAAACACAGAATCTACATTTAAGCAGATATTTAATACAAGGGCATATCTGGAAATGCCCAAAGGCCATGCTCACAGTAGGTTATGCATTTGCAACGCGAAATTAATGTGCTCTCACACAGAAATAGATGCCTTTAAAAAGAATAAATACTGTCACTATACTGTAGTCATATATAATCTTGTCATAATGAACTAGTGTCTCCATATAGTACACATAAATAATGCTGCTATAGACAGCAAGAGCACCTTGGTGAGAAATACAATTAAAATAAACTATTTTACTAGTACTATTTTTCCACATTATGTGGCTCCATTACACTGCAATATACAGTATGTCATTTTTATATTAGCAAAAAATTATACTAATAGAATTGCAAGAATTGCATTGCTTAGCACAAATATATTTTTATTGTAATACATTACTATATTTGGCTATATGCACTATTATTTTTGCAATATGTGGTACTTCCAAATGTCAAATTTAGTAGCACTTAACATTGGAACTAGCACTCTATATTAATACCACAATATTGTTAGGGAATTGCCTGTTGCAATTCCCCAGTATCTGATTCTGAAACTTGGGAGGAAGGGAATGACAGAGACAGTGAGTCATAAACTCGACCCAATCCCTGTCCCTGCCTACTTTCCTCACTGTCCTAATGACAGGGACAACTGGGCGGTAGTTCCTTCTCTAGATAAGTGTAAACACAAAACACGGACAAGACAACAGACCACAGAAGAGGAGTCAGCAAGCCAAGGATCAAAGCCAGATAGACAAAGCAGTACCAAATCACAATCCAAAAGAGTAGTGTAAGGGAATTGCTAGTTGAGCAATTCCCCAGTGCTGCTGCAGAAACCTGGGAGGAAGGGAATGACAGAGACAGTGTGCCCTAAACTTGACCCAGCACCTGTCCCTGCCTACTTGTCACACTGTCCAAATGATAGGAGCAACTGGGCAGCAAAACCTTTCCTAGAAATAAGTGTAACACAGAACAAGACAAAACTAACAACAAAGAAGAGGAGTCAGCAAGCCAAGGGTCAAAACCAGAGAGACAAAGCAGTACCAAATCGAAATCCAAGGAGTAGTCACAAGGGAAGCCAAAGGTCAGAGGAGAGTAATACAATACAATAGCAAAGAAACAGCTTAGCAAGGACAAGTTCACAGGACAGAGTCAATAGCCAGCGACCATGAGTGAGCTGATGACCTGTTTATAGCAAGTCCAGGACCTGCCCCAGACTTGATTGGTAGACAGGCTGTCCATCACACAGGCAAGGCTAAGATTAACTATCTGAGGAGCAGAAAGAAACAAGTTGCAGGAGACGGGTGTGGCTGAAATTCAATTACATAGTAGTAGTACTAGGACACTGTTCAGACTGAGTAACAAGAACCTTAAGCAAGGAATCAAGCTGAACACGCCTCCTGCGCTGTAGAGTGTGAGCAGAAGGTGGCGCAGAGACCGGAACAGGCAGAGATGTTACAAGTAGTCACAAAAAAAGCCAAAGGTCAGAAAATACAATACAATAAAGAGCAAGTAGAAATGCTTAGCAAGGACAGAGTCACAATAGCCAACAAGCATGTGTGAGCAGATGACCTTTTTAAGGAAGTCCAGAACCCTCCCCAGGCATGATTGGCAGATAGGCTGTCAATCACAAAGTAAGGCTGATAACTATTAGAGGAGCAGAGGGAAACAAAGGTGTAAGAGATGGGTGTGGTGAAAAATCAATTACAGAGGTGAGGGAATAGAACACAGTTCAGACAGGGTACTACAAGAACTTAAAGCAAGGAATCATAGCAGGACACGCCTCTTGCGCTGTAGCATGCGACTGGAGTCCAAACAGGCGCGTACGTTACAAGTATATAGATTTATTATGTTTCACTTCCAGAACTAGTTGCAACATTAACAGTTTGTATAAATCTCTGTCATGCATAGGACTGTTTTATTCGCCTTGAAAGTTATTAGGTCAACTACTGGGGCTAACTGTAAGCTGAATGAAGCATATCCCTTTCTGTTCTAGTGGCTGATCAAGGGCTAACATTTGTGGGTCTTTAAACTATTAGTTAGGTCTAGTAATTTAGTATTCACATATCAAAAAAAAAGAAAAAAAAAACTAAAATTAATCTAAACATTTCAATGAAAAATGCCGATAGTCATCTAAAACCAGAGGGCACAACTAATTGCACTGTGATTTGATGATAAATTTTCCAGCTTAGAATGCCTGCTTTTTGTCTGCCACGGCATTGCGATCCTCTGAGATTATTTTGGGCATATAGTGTTAATCCGTAAAATACATTTGAGCAAAAGTAATTAACTGAGTTGGTGAATTGTTATTTCTGTCGAAAATGATAGTCATAATTATAATGCTTTTCATATTCGCTGCTGGAAGTCGTGCAGCTACTTCCATCTCTTGAATCTTAATCTTGCTCTCTGGAAATTGTTTCTACTCTTTTTTAAAATAATAGTATTAGCATGAATTTAACAATGTTACAAACATTTTATAGCTAAATCTTTTCTCATTCCTCACTCTTTTTTAAATTACATTAAAATCTCAATCTAACTGAACAGATCTACAAATGTTAGCAGTAACCTGGATTTAATAGTCCATTTTAGCTTGAAAGCGCTTTATGATTATACTTCAGAAGTATTCATTTAGCACAGCTTTCATTCAACCTGCAGAAATTCACTTTAACATTTTGTGCTGTAGTTCAAGATTATCAGGTTTATCAGCTGTGCACAGCTACCTATTACGAAATGGATTCAGTAGCTAAAAGTGCACTGTATCTTTCCTATTAGCAGATATACAGACTATGGATTATTACGTTCACTTACAAAGCTCATTCATTATTGATGGACTGGTAATGGGTCAATAGCACATATGCAGGAGAGGTTTATTTATGAATTAGAGTACTTCTTTGTTCTTATGTAGCCAAATGAGAAACTTTATACTTATTAAATAAAATTAGCTTCTACCATATGAATTATTTTGTGATTATTTTTATTTATTTTTTAAATTAATGTAACAGATTAACCCCTTTCCTCCGGTGACATTTTTCGATTTTCGTTTTGACTCCTCCCCCCCTTCCAAACCCAATAACTTTTTTATTTTTCCGTTCTCAGAGCCATATGAGGACCAATTTTTTTTCATGAGGCTACTACCATTTATTATTCTGTACAATATACTGGAAAAAAATTCAGAATTGGGCGAATTTGAAGAAAAAGTGCATTTGTGCGATTTTCTAATGGGCTTCGTTTTTACAGCGTTCGCTCTACAGCCAAAATGATGTGTCATCTGTATTCTATCTTTCGGTAAGATTCCAGGGATACCAAATTTATATGGTTTTATTTACATTTTAACCCCTTAAAAATCCAAAACTGTGCAAAAATATATATATTTTTAAAAGTCGCCATATTCTGACACCCGTAACTTTTTATACTTCTGTGTATGCGGATGCTTAGGGCGTCTTTTTTTGCAGGACCAGGTGTACTTTTTAGTTATACCATTTTGGGGAATTACTATTGTTTTGATCACTTTTTTATTAAAATTTTTTCAGAGGCAAAACAGTGAAAAAACAGCCATTTGGCACTTTTGATTTTTTTTTCCCGCTACGGCGTTTACCGTACGGGAAAAATATTTTTATAGTTTTGTAGACCAGACGTTTTCAGACACAGGGATACCTAATGTGTATGTGTTTCACAGTATTTCTAGGGAAAGGGGGCTGATTTGAACTTTTATTTTTATTTTTTTGCATTTATTAGACCCCCTAGGGGACTTGAACCCCAGGGGGTCTGATCACTAATGCAATGCATTACAAAAAAACTTCACTTCTATTGAAGGCTACATAGAGTAGCCTGCAGTATAAGTTAATGAAAGACAGGCCTGGGAGCCTTCACAAGGCCCCCAGCTGTCATAGTAACGGGAAGCCGGCCGTGGAACTTGCTCCGGGTGCCGTCGATCCCTGGCAAAATAGCGACGCCCGCGCGTCGCCGGTAAAATGGCGCCTCGGTCAGCTTTGACCGAGGTGCCAGAGGGGTTAATGCCCGCGATCATTGTGGGCACTGATCACGGACATTAGCGCCAGGTGTCTGCTGTATAATACAGCAGAAACACGGCAGGTATGGAGGCTGCTCGGGTCCAGAACCATATTTAAGCACCCCGGCATCCGCCGTACTATTATGGCGGATGTTGGGAAAGGGTTAAAGGCATTGTCTCATCAGAGAAAACCCCTAGTGGATAGGAATAGGATATCTGATTTTGACAGGGAATGTCATGGAAGACACTTAGGGGGCGTTCACACTACCGTTGGATGTCCGTTCTGATAGTGTCCATTAAAAAAAAAAAAAAAAAAAAAGCAGACGCCGTTTGACAGACATTAAATGGATTGGTTAAAAAAATGAACAAATTAACATCAGTTAGTGTTGGTTTTTATACTATCCGTTTTTTGCTTTTTTTTTGTTTTGTTGAGCATGAGCAGAAAAAAAAACTGAACAGTAATAACGGACAGTATAACAGACACCCGTCCGTTAGCCATAGACATTAATGTAAAATAACAGACGCTTTCCGTCCGTCATTTTCAATTGACACAAAAGTCCTGCACCCCGCGTTATGACCGTGAAAAAAACGGACATGTGACGGATTTGATGTAAACGGACACTAACGGACAACAGAAAGAATCCCATTGAAATCAATGGGATTTTGTAACGGATGCTAGCAACGTACACTACTAATGATAGTGCGAACGTCCCCTTAGGCTCGGACTACATGGCAATTTGGCTGCAACACAGGCCAAAGATTGCAGGGTAGCACTGAGTGCATTACCAGTAATGAAATTGAATGCAGTTGCATGGTAGCTTACAAGTTGCTGTGGCCTGCAAGACAATGGGGCCTTTTATTAACCCATATATGTATTTTCTGATGTACATGGGTGATATTATGGAGCGCCAAAGATGTGCCACATCACCGGCTCTGTGCTTCACTCACCACTTTCCTCCCAACATATTTATTATAAATTACTCAGGAGTGAATTATACAGGAATAATACACCATTTTCTGACTGGCATAGGCTTCCATTCTGGTGCATGACATGTGTTTGATTAATTAAGAGCTGATAACTCCTGCATAATTCAGGTACGCCTTGTGCCACTTGGGGCCTTTATTAAGTTGGGGCTAGTTTTAATAAATCTGCCCCACTAAACACAAAAATGTTATCATTTGTCATCTTTCTGTCGCAGTAACTGCAACTTGGGAGTCACAATATAACCCCATATATATGCATGCAGGGCGCCCAGACTTCTTTGGCTTTGTGATCTGTATCATGCCCAAAATTGCAGTGTAGACATAGCCTTAACTTTTAGCTGCTGCTGCAGGGAAATGTGTTGCTGTATTACCAGTTCCTGTAGCACACTGACATGTCAGATCCACCAGAATAGCAGCTGCTCCTACAATGCAGTTCTTCATTCTGTCTTATAGAAGGTGGTCCTATGCAGGAGAACCCTCTTATTAGTCTAAGCCTTAATAGATCACAATGACAGGGTTTGTCTTTATTAAATAATCAGTTAGGACTCATGCATAGACATATAATTGCCCTTTACAAGAACGGTTTGGCTTACGCTTTACCAGTGGAGTTTTCTGTCAGTTTTTTACAGAATTTGAAACATTTCTGATTTAAAAAAAAATCTATTACCATACTTTGTATTGACATTTTGTTTTGAGATTTCTTCCTGTAGCTTCTTCACCAATAGAAGTGAGAACTTTTCCATGGCCTTCCAAAAAAATCTAAATTATTTGGCACTCCAGCACTTTTCTAGAATATTGCTATAATATTTTATATATATATATATATATATATATATATATATATATACAGTACAGACCAAAAGTTTGGACACACCTTCTCATTCCAAGAGTTTTCTGTATTTTCATGACTATAAAAATTGTAGATTCACACTGAAGGCATCAAAACTATGAATTAACACATGTGGAATTATATACTTAACAAAAAAGTGTGAAACAACTGAAAATATGTCTTATATTCTAGGTTCTTCAAAGTAGCCACCTTTTGCTTTGATTACTGCTTTGCACACTCTTGGCATTCTCTTGATGAGCTTCAAGAGGTAGTCACCTGAAATGGTTTTCACTTCACAGGTGTGCCCTGTCAGGTTTAATAAGTGGGATTTCTTGCCTTATAAATGGGGTTGGGACCATCAGTTGTGTTGTTCAGAAGTCTGGTGGATACACAGCTGATAGTCCTACTGAATGGAGTGTTATAATTTGTATTATGGCAAGAAAAAAGCAGCTAAGTAAAGAAAAACGAGTGGCCATCATTACTTTAAGAAATGAAGGTCAGTCAGTCCGAAAAATTGGGAAAACTTTGAAAGTGTCTCCAAGTGCAGTGGCCAAAACCATCAAGCGCTATAAAGAAACTGGCTCACATGAGGACTGCCCCAGGAAAGGAAGACCAAGAGTCACCTCTGCTGCGGAGGATAAGTTCATCCGAGTCACCAGCCTCAGAAATCGCAGGTTAACAGCAGCTCAGATTAGAGACCAGGTCAATGCCACACAGAGTTCTAGCAGCAGACACATCTCTACAACAACTGTTAAGAGGAGACTGTGTGCAGCAGGCCTTCATGGTAAAATAGCTGCTAGGAAACCACTGCTAAGGACAGGCAACAAGCAGAAGAGACTTGTTTGGGCTAAAGAACACAAGGAATGAACATTAGACCTGTGGAAATCTGTGCTTTGGTCTGATGAGTCCAAATTTGAGATCTTTGGTTCCAACCACTGTGTCTTTGTGCGACGCAGAAAAGGTGAACGAATGGACTATACATGCCTGGTTCCCACCGTGAAGCATGGGGGAGGAGGTGTG
Organism: Leptodactylus fallax; assembly: GCA_947044405.1. NCBI lineage: Eukaryota > Metazoa > Chordata > Amphibia > Anura > Leptodactylidae > Leptodactylus > Leptodactylus fallax. The sequence continues at coordinate 4,613,421 of CAMRHE010000123.1, forward strand.
ATGGTGTGGGGGTGCTTTGCTGGTGACACTGTTGGGGATTTATTCAAAATTGAAGGAATACTGAACCAGCATGGTTACCACAGCATCTTGCAGCGGTATGCTATTCTATCCGGTTTGCGTTTAGTTGGACCATCATTTATTTTTCAACAGGACAATGACCCCAAACACACCTCCAGACTGTGTAAGGGCTATTTGACCAAGAAGGAGAGTGATGGGGCGCTACGCCAGATGACCTGGCCTCCACAGTCACCAGACCTGAACCCAATCGAGATGGTTTGGGGTGAGCTGGACCGCAGAGTGAAGGCAAAAGGGCCAACAAGTGCTAAGCATCTCTGGGAACTCCTTCAAGACTGTTGGAAGACCATTTCAGGTGACTACCTCTTGAAGCTCATCAAGAGAATGCCAAGAGTGTGCAAAGCAGTAATCAAAGCAAAAGGTGGCTACTTTGAAGAACCTAGAATATAAGACATATTTTCAGTTGTTTCACACTTTTTTGTTAAGTATATAATTCCACATGTGATAATTCATAGTTTTGATGCCTTCAGTGTGAATCTACAATTTTTATAGTCAAGAAAATACAGAAAACTCTTGGAATGAGAAGGTGTGTCCAAACTTTTGGTCTGTACTGTATATATATATATACACACACACACAGGTAAATATATATTTTGTAAACACATGTTTTGTTGTTTTACCGTTTCCCACGTCAGCTGATATTTCTATTATTTGAGCACTATACTTTATCATAAATGTTCAAGCAATTTAGAGAAAGATACTCCTGAGATATCTTCATGTTCCCAGCTGCTGTGAAACCCGCTGCCTCTACTCAATGTATTCAAAGGCTATTCGACTTCTAGATTTCTTTCTGCATTCAATATTTCACTCCTGAACAATCTCTCAACAGTGTTAACAACATTTATTACCTCTGAATATTGCCGTCAAAAAAGAATTATGCCGACAATGTAAAGTAAGCCCTTAATTATTGAGCAGCTCATGCTGGGATATTGGTCTTAAAGTTTTGTGCATATATGGCATTAAAAACAATGTAATGTAGTGTTCATTTTTGCAATGCAAATGTCTGTGCTCAGCCAGGTTAGAAACCGCTTTCCCAGGCATTAGCCTGAATTCAACTATCAAAAATATCATTTGTTTAGCTTGAATATAGTTTAAATATCTGTAGAAATGGCATACAAACAAAAATGTTAATGTGATTACAGACTGGGGAAAACTGGCTGAGTAAAGTAATGAAACGCGTTTCATAGTGTTATAAAATATAGCGGACATGAAGGTTGTTACAGCCATTAATGAAGCAGCCACGTATAGGATAAAAATGAAAGATGCAGCAACAAATAGAGCTAATTTGAATAAAAATGTATTTATTAATTTTATTTTGCCATTAAACATACACACAAAGCTCAGCAAAAGGGAAAAAGACATTAGAAGTAATATTGTTATGATTTCTTTAGGAAGGAATACATTGTAAGAGACAAAACTATTTGTCTTTCATTGAGGTATTCTGGTATTATAATGAATACAGAGCCGTAGGCAGACTTTCCTTCACGCGGGACTAAGGCACAGTTCACTACCCTTTCTCTGTATCTAAGTACATAAAAGTGGTTTGTTGTCCAACCCAAGCCCCCAACCCGAGATCCAGCACCTGAGGCACATATCTTGGTTGACCCTCCAGCTACCCCCCGATATAATTTGCTGAGATCTGTATGTGTGGGCGGAGTCTACTAGACATTCCAGCAGTTAAAAAGTCTAAAAAGTCTATACACTGCATATATATATATATATATATATGTATATATATATATATATATATATATCTATATATATATAGATATATTGTAAAAGGCAGGGATGGAAAAAGTTAAAGTAAGAATTCTCTCAAAAATAGATGTGTTAATAGTTTATTTTTTTCAACTAACAGAATTAAATGAAAAATAAACCCAAAAACAAACAATCCTAAATAAATAAAAAAAAAGAATAAATTATTCCCTATATGACACCTCATCACCAGCATCTCCTTGATCTTCTTTTGTCTTATTATAAATGTTGAGAATGAAAAACTAATTAGAAGAGCAATGAGTTCTTTTCTATGGTATCAGTCATGTTTTCTCCCTCCTCCCTCTCCCCCTCTAATGGCAGTTCAAGTGAGCCAGGAGGTTTAGGAGGAGAGGGCTGGGTTTAGGCTGCATAATTCTTGTCTGTATGTAGCCATTTTGTTGGAAGAAATCCCTCACGTAACTGACAATATGAAATATATATGGTAACAGTGCCAACAGTTATACCAATAGTAGCAGTAGTAATGGTGCCAGAAGTGTACAAACAGGGACATCAGCCAGCTGTTCCTCACTAACTCACATTGAAAACAATACACAGTACAACTCCACAGGGAAAGTCACAACTTTTTCAAATTGCTGAATCCCCTCTTTGCTATATCCCTGCAATATTGTGCATGTTTACCTTTCAGGAGCTTTGTAAAGCTGAGAAACAACTAATAGAAAGGTATTCTGAATACCACAATGGTATTCTGAATACCAGACCTCACTATTTCCCCTGACACTATATGTATATGTACTAAATAGTATGGCATACCTTGCCAGATTTGCTTTTCAGTGTCCTGGGAAAGCTGGGTAGCAGACCAGGTAATGCTGTAATAGGGATTGATGAATAATAAATTAAGGCCTCAGCAGTGACCCCTGGTGCATGACGCCACAGAAAAGTGGTGCTCTTCTGCCCAGAGGGGGAAGACATATCACCGGACGCTGCAAGGAGGCCTGAAAGAGGTGAAGGAAGATGAATATCAATGTTTTTTATTTTTTTACAACTCCCTTGGGCCTACACTTATTATACTCTGGGGTCTAATGAGACCTCAGAATATAATAATTTCACATACGCTCTATCCGAACAAGTTCAGAGCGAACCAAACTGGAGGATCGCTTTATCCAAACATCAGAAATCTTCAGAGGTTCGCTCATCCTTAGCTGGCATAACAGTTAGTTATGTAATACAGACAAATCAAAATTAACCTGCGTAAACCGCTTTCTAAGTTATGACACAGCTAGCTAGTTTTACAATTCAGGAATCTGTGAAAGCTGAGTGATTTGAACAAAGTAGATGAAACAACAAATATGAAATCCTCCCTGATGTAAGTCATACAATAGAGCTTCACTGTTTCCATTATACTCAATGGTAATGATAAAGAATAGGAACTAAGCCTCCAAGATAAATTTCGCCCCTTCCAAACTTCCTGTGATGTCATGCTCATGCTTCTAGCCATTCTTCAGCTGGTAATGGTTCTGCAGAGGAAGCACTGTCTGCCTGCTGTATACTTGCAAGGTTTCTTCTAAACTTCTCAGAGCAGTGGCTTAGCACTTACTACTGCAGACAGACCTAGAGATGAACTATAGGATGGATCTTGTTTGTTTTTAGTTTTCAGAATTTAGAGTAATTCTGTGTGTGGCGGTCATACATGATACTGAATAAATCAATATTAGAGAAGTGCAGCAGCATGTGACCTCAGATGTGGGAGTAATTTATTACCTGAGATTTCATTGCAGGACAGACTGGAGAAGGGAAAGGCACTTGGAGGGTGAGAGCAGGCAGATGAATAATGAGAAATGTAGTTTGTCCAAAAATTCACTGCATGTAAATAACAGTGATACAAGGAGCAGAAGGTAAAATAAAGCCAAGTAAAGGTTGCACAAGAGAACAGTGAGTATTTAGCACTGCTGCAGATGTATTTTCAGAAAATTTTTGGAAGCTGGATAATCCCTGTAAAGGCCTTAGCGGTGACTTCAGGGGTATGACATCAGCCAGAGCCTGGAAAAGGCCTTAAAGGGGTATTCCCACGAACATAACCATTTTTAAATTTGTGGATAATTAAAAGTTAAACATTTTGCAAATATAAGTAATTAAACATCTTAATTAACATCTTAAATATATTGTGGTCACAGTCTTGTTGCCTTGATCGGTTGCCAATGGATACGACCATGAATGCAGGACCTTTCTAAGGCCAGAAAATCAGCCATGATTTCCTTATTGTGGCCAGGATATCTTCTATTACATGTAGCGTCCCTGCCTGATAACCCATCTGCAATAAGAAAATCATGGATGGGTTTTTGACAAGTCTCAGACCATATAAAATTTCTGCATTTGTGGTCGTATCCATTGGCAACCGATCAAGACAACAGACTGTCACCACTAAGATAGTTGAAGATTTTCTCTAAAACTCTGCAGAATTTTTAACTACTTATATTTTCAAAAATGTTCAACTTTTAATTATCTACAAATATAGATGTGGTTATAGTCATTGGAATACCCCTTTAAGAGAATGCCTGGAGAATTCCGGATGCCCAGGAGAGTAGATGTTAACTATTTGTTATTTTTACTCACCTCCTCTTGTTATACTTTGGGTTCTAAGGAGACCTCAGAGTATAAAAGTGTTTTGTGGGTGATGAACCCCAAATATTTTGGGTTCAGGCTGAACTTGACACTTTAGGAACATTTGGGTCAATATGCTTTGATTCGAATTAGTTAACTCATTTCTAGTTGAGGTGTTTGAATATTTTGTTTCCATTTACTATCATTTGTCTTTTCAGTTGCTGAGAAATGCCCTTTGTTAGGGGTTATGATTTGTGCTTCCGCAATACTCACACTATGCTTGCACACAGATTCAGCTTCCATGTGGTCTGGAATCATTTCATTATGCTGAAACTGAAACTGAAGCATTTATTTCACCTGCAGTGCATTGTTGCTACTTGGTTCCGTTTAATGTGTAATTAATTGGCTTTGTGGCATTTAGCATCAACTTATTTTTCTGCTGTTGACTGCCTTGGCAGTTACAGTTGCCATTATGCATCTTTGCTTCACCCTGCTGCTGATTGGTTGACGTGGCTACTCCATGTGATCACTACACCTAAGCATAAAAGTGAATAGTTGACAACTTGACTTTTATATATATATATATAGCTATATATATATATAGATATATATATATAAGTGTCATAATATGTATATACTCTGCTCAACTGTTGTATAGTAGTATAATGTTGTACCGTGTTAGCCATTGAAAGTAGTGGAAGAGTGAAGAAATCAGGCGATACCTTTTAGAGGCTAACTTAGTATATTTGATAAGTAAGCTTTCAAAAGTCTAGCTCTCTTCTTCAGACATGGTGTTATACAAGAACTGAAAATTCATAGATTATTTATACTCTATACACATGGTCTTCAAAGGATTTTAGAGTCCTTAAAAAACAAAAAAAAACAAAATGCAATCTAAGTAGAGAAGTTATTTACAAACGGTCAAAACACAATCTGGAAAGTTGTGGTGCGTGACAGAGGGATCTGTTATCTGTTTGCTATCAGGAGGTGATTTGTGACCCTCACAGTTCATACATAGTGTGACATGAAGCTGGCATGAATATTAAGATCTCCTTTCCTTTTGACAACCACCAAACCTGAGGCGTATTATTGTCCGGAGTGCCCTGAAGGCCCCAACTGAAAATGGCACCTCACCTTGCCTACAAAAAAGATGCATGACCTGCAAGCACATCCACACCGCTGACAGTGTACCTGTCCCACAGTCACAACAGGTGCACAGAATTAGAGGGACATTTTCCTGCAGGTCTTCCAATGTGGTGTACCTCATAATGTGTGTGCAATGTCCCACCACAGGCCTCTATGTGGGGGAAACAGGGCAGAGACTTAGTCAGCAAATGAACTCACATAGATCCAATATTAATAACAGCAGAACAGATCTCCCAGTGGCCGCACATTTCTCCGGAGAAAACCACTCTACTGAAGATTTGCAGGTTGTGGTTTTAATGGGACATTTTAAGACTCAGTAGGAGAGGAAACAATGGGAGTACAAGTTTATGCAAAAATTTAAAACTCTGCAATTTGGACTTAATATTCATGCCAGCTGTATGTCACACTATGTATGAACTGTGAGGGTCACAAATCACCTCCTGATAGCAAACAGATAACAGATCCCTCTGTCACGCACCACAACTTTCCAGATTGTTTTTGACCGGTTGTAAATAACTTCTCTACTTAGATTGCATTTTGTTTTGGTTTTTTTTAAGGACTCTAAAATCCTTTGAAGACCATGTGTATTGAGTATAAATAATCTGTGAATTTTCAGTTCTTGTATAACGCCATGTCTGAAGAGAGAGCTAGACTCTTGAAAGCTTACTTATCAAATATACTCAGTTAGCCTCTAAAAGGTATTGCCTGATTTCTTCACTCTTCCACAACTGTTTTATCTGTGACCATTGCTAAGAATCTCAACCTTGTTCTGCTGTCAGTAATCTCAATTATCTTTTAATATTCATATTCAGTTGAGTCACGGTCCCTTTTACCATGTTGTACACAATAATACCTCTGTGTACAGTAATACCTCCAAACTGTAAAAGATACCACTATACAGAAATTTAGTAATACCACCACACAATGGATAATAGACATATAGAGTGACTTAATAAGTTTGGTTTCACACCACATTTTAAAAATAAAATTACTGCAGCAATGTACACAAAGGAAAGGACATATTCTGCAAAAAAAATTCTTAGCCTTCTATATGCATAAAAAGAAGCTTATGCATATAGGGGTTATAGTATATTGGAGGTATTTAGATGTATGGTATGGGCTCTGCTTCCCTGGTAGTAAAGGAAAGTAGAGGAGTGAATGTCCCTGACAAGTTAGGGTAGTGGATGCGTCAAAGGGGGTGTCCCACTCATCAAAAATTCTGCTTAAGGCTAAGGCTCTATGTAGTGGCCGCAGCAAAAAAGCGAAGCGGGAAAAACCTCAGCAGCAACGCATTACAGTTTTTCCCGGAGTGCTTTTAACAGAAAGTCCACAGAGATTTACTCTGTGGATTATCTGCTTACATTATACCTATAGGGAAACCGCCGGCATTTCCATAGGTATAATTGACATGCTGCGATTTCCAAAACCACAACGGTTTTGGAAACCACAGCATTTCCACTGCGCATATTTTACTACAATGTGTGGATGGGATTCACTAAAATCCCATCCACTTTTTAGCGACTGATCGCCTGCCTCAGCCCCCCCGTCACCCCTCAGACCCCGTGATAAGATTGTGGGTTTCTGAGGGGTTGCCGTGGCAATCAGGAGACCAGGCCACATACTATGTATTGCAGGACATTGTACTGAGGATCTGAGATCCTAGCTTCAAGTCCCCTTGTGGGACATGTAAAAAGTAAAAAAAAAAAACACACATAGTTTACAATATACACTAATAAATAAACAAACAATAAAAAGTTAAAAAAACACCTTTATATTTTAAAAAAATATAAAATGTAAACAAATGTAAATAAATAAACATGTTATGTATCCCCACGTGCGTATAAGTCCCCACTTTCCAAAAATATCATTATTCATCCCGTACTGTGAATGCCTTAAAAAAATATATACAGGAGCATCTCAATAAATTAGAATATCTTTGAAACGCTTATTTATTTCAGTAATTAAGTTCAAAAAGTGACCTCCTATATTTTCTAGATTCTTTACACACAGAGTGTTTTATTTCAAGTGTTTTATTTCTGTAAATGTTGATTATGGATTACAGCTAAGGAAAACCCAAATCTAAGAAAATTTGAATATTGTGAAAAAGTTCAGTATTGTAAATTCAGTGTGTCACCTGCCAAGGTTTCCTAAGCCTTTAAATGGTCCCTCAGTCTGATTCAGTAGGACACACAATCATGGAAGACGCTGATTATGAATTGTATTACTGAATTACTGAAATGAATGAACATTTCAAAAATAATCTAATTTATTGAGATGCACCTGTATATCCTGCAATGCGCAAATTAATGTATTTGGTCACTTTGCTTTTCCCAAACAAAAAACAATAAATAGTGATCAAAAAGTCATACATACCAAACATTGGTACCAATAGTAAGTACAACTTGTCCCACAAATAAAGAGCCTTGACATATCTCTGTCAACAATACAGTAAAAAACTTATAGGCGTCAGAATATGGTGACCCCAGGAAAATCCTTCATTTTTAAAAAGTGACGTTTTATTTGTAAAAGCTGTCGGGGGTTAAGTTCCCCCGGGATGGATGTCACCGTAATCCTAATTAAATATAGAACAGGTACGAGCTCGGGAAAGCACTCACTCTCCGCTGATCCCAAAACTTACTGTCTACCAACCCAGTCTTATGTATTCCTGCTCTTTTAGGATTGTTTTTACCTGTGCAGCTGTTTCTCTCCCTTCCCCTATTTCTATTAGTTCACATGGGGTGTACCATATCTTAGAGGGTCCCATCCCCATCTTGGCTGGTAGCTAATCAGCCGATGAGCTTCTCACTCCTCTAGGGCAACCTTTGAGACAATAGAGGGTCACTTATGACTACTTAGTGAGAACTCCCAGACAGACTCTTCTGTCTTCTATGAACTACTTGTGCAAGTTCAGGAGTAGTGCTCAGGGCAATGCCTCAATTGGCTTCCACAGACTCAACTTTCTGCTTGTGTCCCCTTACCAAAACACTCCTAAATCACTGCACGCACTTCGCGCGGATTCTACTAAGTTCTTCGTGCTACTACTCAGGTCCCATTCGACCTTGACCATCCAGGCACGGCTGGAGGCTAGTGTTCCAAAACAAGGACTTTTCAATCACTCAGTGCTTCTCAGTTTCGAACCTTGTCCGCAACTCTAGGGGTTAAGAATAGAGAACTTTTCCACATTCTTTGCAGCCTCATGTATCTTATAACACAGGTAACATGCAAACATCAGTAGACAGGTAAGACAAAAAGCAAAGAAAACAATTTCCACATCATTTACAGGTGACATGTCCCTTTTAGGTTCTTCCGTACTATTTAATTGGCATCGAGATGTCATATAAACATGCAGCAGCTTACCTCACTCATTGATACAGAGAATAGACACACAGGAACCTCAGATATACTAATTGGCAAGATAAGGTCTTACCTCACAGTACTGTTTTTATTTATCTGAGGTCCTCTGGTCTCGTTCTCAAGGCGATCGGTGAGTGGGTCGGCACTCTATCGGCTGCACATCAGACGATCTCGAGCCCCACATTGATGAGCCAATTTCTGTCGGGGGTTAAGTTCCCCCGGGATGGATGTCACCGTAATCCTAATTAAATATAGAACAGGTACGAGCTCGGGAAAGCAAACTACAGACACGCCCAGGAGTCTAGTAAGAATGATTTTGTTTATTGTATAGTTCATACAAGTTTTAAAGGCAAGTTGGTTACACAACAGTCATGTGACCAATGTACATATTTGGTCTTTCCGGTTCCGCTGCTAGGCAGATTCACAGTTTCTCATAATATGTGTTACTTCCCATTACTTATCTGTATGTTTTCTTTTAACTTTCTTGAGACCAACAAGACCTTGAATGCTATCTCAGACTTAGTGTCTGCAAAAGCTCTAAACTATGCTGACTCTCTGCAAAACATTTCACTCTGGGTAAAGAGAATATAACATATAATACAAGTTATAATTTTAACCCTTACAATTCCCCCATTTTAGGACTTTATTTTTAATCAAATTCAATGAATACCTTCACACTCTGAGTGTGCTATCTATGATGGATTCTCCATTGAGAGGTTAAAAATAACATCTTATCTCACATACTGGCTAACTGTATTCCATTTCCTTCTCAGCGTTTCAACTTTCTTGCAATGTGAAGCGTGTATCCAGGTAAATTTTCCCTCCAACTTTACTGAGGTGGCAGTTGTCAGCAATATCTGGAAGGGGCCATCATATCTGGGTTCAAGAGATTTCCTGGAGTGTCTTTTCACGACTACCCAATTACCAGGCTGCAAGCTATGTGTTCCTGAAAAATCAGAAGGGTCTGGAATAGAAGAGAACACTTGTTTATGTGTTTCTTTCAGTTTTTTGACACAAATTTTGTACATAGCTGGCAATACTGTCATAGTTAAGCTGTAATGTCTGAGGGAAGTACAATCCTGTTTTAGGTGCACTTCCAAACAATATTTCAAATGGTGACAACCCTGTCCTCCTGTTAGGAGTAGTTTTTACTGAATATAAGACTAGAGACAGGCATTCAGGCCAAGGCTTTCCTGTCTCTGCCATGGCTTTCTGAATCTTCAACTTAAGTGTACCATTCAGCCTCTCCACTTTGCCTGAACTCTCAGGATGGTAGGGTGTGTGAAAAGCTTGCTCAATCCCTAGTGCAGACATTATTTCTTTCATTATCTCACCTGTGAAATGTGTACCTCTGTCAGACTCAATCACCTCGGGCACTCCAAACCTACACACAAGCTCGGACATCAGTTTCTTGGCAGTTGCTTGTGCGGTTGCTTTGCTCACAGGGTAGGCCTCAGGCCATCGTGAAAACAAATCCACACAGACCAATACATACTCGTATCCTCCTGACTTAGGCAACTGTATGTAATCTATCTGTATCCTCTGAAATGGGTACAGGGATTTTGGTGTACACTTGGTGGGTGTTTTAACTACCTGTCCTGGGTTGTGTAGAGCACATATGTGACATGCTTTTACGTGATTGCTAGCAGCTCTTCCAAAACCTGGGGCAAACCATAATTTACCCACTACTGACTCCATGGCATTTCGAGAGGCATGCACCTTACCGTGGGCCAAGCAAGCCATCTGGGGGTAAACTGCTGCGGGCAGACATAATCGATCCCCCATTTTCCACATACCATCACCTTCTGTAGCACCTGCTTTCTTCCATCTTTCAGTTTCCACACTGGTGACCTTTGAGTACAGTCCTTTTGGGTCTGCTAGGTCAATGTCCATTTTGCTCACCTGGTTGGGACCCCTTCTGGCCAGTAGTGCTGCAGCCTTGGCTGCTCTGTCAGCTCTCTCATTTCCACGGCTTTCAGGGTCCCTTCCTTTTGCGTGAGCTCCGACTTTCACAATTGCCAACTGCTTTGGGAGCAGTATGGCCTCCATCAGTCGACTTACCACATCTCCATTCTTAATTGGCTTGCCCTGGGCCGTTGACCTCCATATCGGACCATAATCATGTGCAATGCCAAAAGCATACCTGGAGTCAGTGTATATGTTGGCTGTTCTACCTTTGGCTACCTTACAAGCCTCCATAAGGGCTTTGAGCTCAGCTTCTTGGGGTGACATGTGTGGTGGAAGAGCTTCTTGGACTATGATGTCATGTTCAGTGACTACAGCATACCCTGTAACAAATTTGCCTTCATCTATCAGATACCTTGAGCCGTCCACAAACATCTCAATCAGGATTTTGTAATGACACATCCGTGACATGGTCAAATCCCACTGTTTCCTGTGACATAAGAGCCACACAATCATGCTCATGCTGGCTGTCAAACAGTTCTTCTTCAGCGAGAGAGAGTTTAAAAAAAATAACTCATCTTCCACTCCACTTCCCCTTTTGAATCATGAACTCCTACAGGAAGAAGAGTTGCAGGATTCAAAGTTAAACAGCGTTGAAAAGAGATGTTTGAGGAGGACTGCAGAGCAAATTCCATTTTGCTCTGCCGTGCCAAAGAAAGATGACGTCTGTCTACCTGTGTGAGGATAGCATGGATGTCATGAGGTGTATACACAACCAATAAATGATCTAGGACAATGTCTGAGCTCTTATCAAGCAATGCTTGTACTGAGAGGACAACAAGCACACAGGAGGGGGTCCCCCTGGCTACAGCATCTAACCATGAGCTGTAATGTGTTGTTGTGTGAGAACTGCAGTTCCATGTCCCATCATCTCAGTCACGTAGAGCTGAAAAGGTTTCTGATAGGTAGGCCTAAGGCCGGAGCACTGACTATCTGCAACTTCAGCTGGTAAAACGCATCCAAGGCCTCAGACGTGAGGCTGAATGGTTTTGAGGAGAGGCAGTCATACAAAGGTTGCATGGTCAGAGATGCAGATCTGATCCATGGCCTACAGTAGGATACCAATCCCAAGAAGGTACGTAGCTGAGTATGAGAGGTTGGCACCTGCATGTCTCTCACCACCTTGGTCCTCTCATCTGACAGGTGCTTGGTACCTTGGCCGAGACAGTGTCCCAGAAACAACACTTTTTGTTTGCAAAATTGCAACTTATCCTTGCTGGCCTTGCAGCCGTTCTGGCAGAGGAAACACAACAGGCTGATGGTCGCTGCTTCACAGGTTGGTTTGTCTGGAGCATAAAGAAGAAGGTCATCAACAAAACAACATCATCATGTGGTGGATACCAAGTACTCATGATTAGTGTGAGACACCTTGTAAATTGGTTAGGACTGTTTTGTGCCCCTTGTGGTAGTACTGTCCAAGTGTACTGTTTACCCCTAAATGTAAATGCAAACAAATACTGGCAATTTACCTAAATCTGTTTTCCCAGTTGCCCATAATGCTGTTGGCACTTGGGACAACAGTACATTTTCTTCTTCAGTAAGGACAAAAATACAATTTGGTGTACTTAACTCGGCAGATAACAAGCATAAAATTTCATGTTTTGTATGTGTGACCTTCACATATGCTTCCCCTGATGGATGCAGCATGATGTTACAACCCAATACTCCCATCATATCTGTACCAAGAATGTTATCTGATGTATCAGAGACTAGATACCTAGTGAGTATCCTGCTACCCTGAAATGAAGTTTCTACAGGATCAGTTTGATCTAAAGTGACTGGTAGCCCTGATACCCCTTGAACCACCTGGCTGTCTCCTGAGAGTGGTAATTTGAATGTGTCGGCATCCTGTTTGCTCACACATGATTTTGTTGCCCCAGTGTCTATCAAAAATGGCACCTCCTTTCCATTAATCAATACAGGTTGAAAAATCTGAATTCCCCTATCCTGTGAGGACAAAAGGGACACTGGGGCGGGAGGGCCTGTCTTTCCCTGATACTTTACACCACTGTACTCTCAAGGACAAAATCATGCAAGCAGCCGCCCATGCACCGCTGCGCTGTTAAACCCTCCACTTCTCCTAATGTTTCAGAAAGCATGGTATTTCTCATGCCTTGGGGTGTGTCATCCCACCCAGCATCCACTGCTTTAGTGAGAAGCCTTCCATAATAAGCTTCTACTGATTCACCTTTCTCTCTTTTAGCAGATACCTTACTTCAGGTGATAATAGACAAGACAATGAATTCACATAACATAATACAAGACATAATTTCATATGTTTGAGTATTTTCTTGAATATTATATACATATATATTGTCATTGTACCTTACTTTTCCATTTAACCTTAGGCTAACACTTTTATCAAAATATTTTCCCTTTGGGCATAAATAGTCATCATACACAGGCTGCGGACCCCGGAGGCCCAAAGCCAAGTTTCACTTTGTAATAATTGACATGTAACATTACTGGGTAACAAAGTATCATGTTCAGTTTGTGATTTTCTGTGTGCCCATCACATCAGATACAACGTCCTTGGAGCTACTTGGCAGTCAATTAATGTTATGGTTATTCCCTGCAGAACATCTGCAGAGCGCTACAACAGAATACAGGAATACAATTCAAGCAGATAGCAGTTAATACTGACACCAAAATTACATATTACTATTTTTGTACAATTTTCAAATATTTCCCAAACCCCACCTTTTGTCATTACCACAGGTGTTCAAAACCCCTGAGTTGTACTTCAGGTTACCATAAGGGCAAACTGCCAGACTTTAGAATTTTCTTCACTGGATTCCAACCAAAAGTTGAACCCCTGTGGAACATCACAGGTTCCCGTCTATTTAAACCAAAGATGATGCTGAAGCACTTCCTCCTGCATACAAAACAAACATTGGCACCAAATCCTTTATGTGTTCTCAATTTACTTAAATCAACCCTTGTCCACTTGAGAGACCACGGACGGGTCGTCCATGTTACCACAGGATAAAGACCAGCTCTTGGAGGATGCAGGTGTGGATGGGGAACTCCACAAGCTGCACAGAATTTTCTCCAATCAGGGTTTTGTTGACCGCAATCTCTGCAGGTCCTTCTAGACTGCTGTTTGCTGGTGTTTTCTCTGGGCACTTAGGAGATTTTACTACTTTTCGTTGCTCTTTCTGAATCACTTTTTCTGAATCACTTTCTTCAACTCCTTCTCCTTAGAATCAGTTTCCTCTTTTTCCCTATTATTCTCACTATCAAAGCACTAATAATAGTACTTATTACCTCCTTCTGTCTCTCTACACCCTCCTTCCTGCACTTCCTCTGACACCTTCTGCCACATACATGCTCCATCTATTAACCCGTGGTCTCTTAACCTCTATGTTGTCTCACTATCTTATCTCACTTTCTTGGTACCTCTCCATTGCATCAGCATCTTCTTCTACTTTTCCGAACTCTGTAACTGGAACTTCTCTATTCTATTGCTTCTTACCTCTTTGCAACTTATTGTCCTGAATCAATCCCGCATGGTCTAATCTCCACTGATCCCAAAACATACTGTCTACCAACCCAGTCTTATGTATTCCTGCTCTTTTAGGATTGTTTTTACCTGTGCAGCTGTTTCTCTCCCTTCCCCTATTTCTATTAGTTCACATGGGGTGTACCATATCTTAGAGGGTCCCATCCCCATCTTGGCTGGTAGCTAATCAGCCGATGAGCTTCTCACTCCTCTAGGGCAACCTTTGAGACAATAGAGGGTCACTTATGACTACTTAGTGAGAACTCCCAGACAGACTCTTCTGTCTTCTATGAACTACTTGTGCAAGTTCAGTAGTAGTGCTCAGGGCAATGCCTCAATTGGCTTCCACAGACTCAACTTTCTGCCTGTGTCCCCTTACCAAAACACTCCTAAATCACTGCACGCACTTCGCGCGGATTCTACTAAGTTCTTCGTGCTACTACTCAGGTCCCATTCGACCTTGACTGTCCAGGCACGGCTGGAGGCTAGTGTTCCAAAACAAGGACTTTTCAATCACTCAGTGCTTCTCAGTTTCGAACCTTGTCCGCAACTCTAGGGGTTAAGAATAGAGAACTTTTCCACATTCTTTGCAGCCTCATGTATCTTATAACACAGGTAACATGCAAACATCAGTAGACAGGTAAGACAAAAAGCAAAGAAAACAATTTCCACATCATTTACAGGTGACATGTCCCTTTTAGGTTCTTCCGTACTATTTAATTGGCATCAAGATGTCATATAAACATGCAGCAGCTTACCTCACTCATTGATACAGAGAATAGACACACAGGAACCTCAGATATACTAATTGGCAAGATAAGGTCTTACCTCACAGTACTGTTTTTATTTATCTGAGGTCCTCTGGTCCCGTCCTCAAGGCGATCGGTGAGTGGGTCGGCACTCTATCGGCTGCACATCAGACGATCTCGAGCCCCACATTGATGAGCCAATTTCTGTCGGGGGTTAAGTTCCCCCGGGATGGATGTCACCGTAATCCTAATTAAATATAGAACAGGTACGAGCTCGGGAAAGCAAACTACAGACACGCCCAGGAGTCTAGTAAGAATGATTTCGTTTATTGTATAGTTCATACAAGTTTTAAAGGCAAGTTGGTTACACAACAGTCATGTGACCAATGTACATATTTGGTCTTTCCGATTCCGCTGCTAGGCAGATTCACAGTTTCTCATAATATGTGTTACTTCCCATTACTTATCTGTATGTTTTCTTTTAACTTTCTTGAGACCAACAAGACCTTGAATGCTATCTCAGACTTAGTGTCTGCAAAAGCTCTAAACTATGCTGACTCTCTGCAAAACATTTCACTCTGGGTAAAGAGAATATAACATATAATACAAGTTATAATTTTAACCCTTACAAAGCGGTAAAATGTAATTAAAACCAATATAAATATGGTATCGCCGTAATCCTAATGACCGGATGTAATTTTTAATGCAGAGTGAACGCCGTAAAAACAAAATGCAAAAAATGATGATAGAATTGTGTTATTTCACATGGACCCTCAAGAAATGTTAATAAAAGCTGATCAAAACATTATCTTTTCCCCAAAATGGTGGCAAATTAAAGTACAACTTGTCCTGCAAAGAATAAGCCCTCATATAGCTATGTTGACAGAAAAATAAAAAAGTTATGAATTTTGGAAAATGGGGAGGGAAAATATGAAAAAAGTTCATGAGCACTCTGTCTTATTACTAAGGAAATCTGGCCTGTGCACCCCTTACACACTTAGAAATGCCCCCCCTTTATTTTTATTTTCTTTAAAGACCATGATATTAAATATTATGTAGCATTTTTACATATGCTGTGCTATAGTCTTACTATACAAATAGAGATACAAATTAATTTATGTAGCAGGGTTGATATTTAGCACAAATCATAAAACTGTACACAAAACATCAAATAAGTAATGTGCGTACTAGTTTTTCATGAAGTAATAAAGTAATACCCATAAAAAGAGACCAAATAAGTTATGAGAAAAAATACAAGCTAAAAGAAACAGATGGTATGTAACATGAATTACTGCCTTTAATAATCATTTCCGAATTCTCCTCGCTCCCTGTTTACATTGATGATAACTGAAAGGTTTACATAAGGCACCTTCTGCTTAGCAAATATGAGTTATATTTTTTGTTGCTATATTTTACTGCCCAGCAAAATTAATCTCAACTTGAATCATGCATTTTAGCACAGATTTCAGCATTTCAATGCTCTGTGCTTTGTAATTGTGATGCTGAGCTTAAACTCGGAGTGTTTGGACTGGATATCATTACAAAAGGCATCTTGCTTCTGCATCTTTGAACTTGAAACTTTTATGGCTTCTGACAAAAATGTTTTACTACATTTTATGTTTTTTTTCCTTCAGAATTTACTGTGTGTTTCAACATTTTGACTTGAAGCAAAGATGTATCAATTTTATTAAACAGCACATTCTACTTTCTTGATATCTCTACGCCAGTAAAATAGATTGCATAGCATGGGCTCATTTTCTTTCGTACTATCCATTTGGAGTATTGGACATTAAAAACTGTTTTCTTCTTCCAATTTACTCTGCATATCTCTGCAATAATTTTTTTTTTTAAAGAAAAATAAAATATCTTTTCCTTCCCCATTTTGAGGTCTTCCGGTATCACCAAATAAATTTTATTCTCCGATTTATAAAAATGTATGCAATTTCTAATATACTTTCCATATCCATTAGCTGCCATTTAATAGCAACCTTCATAGTGTACTTCCAGCCAATAAATGTGTCATGTGATGGAAATACAAATGAATAGTCTGTTACAGTATGTGTATCAGAACAATGTCTTGTACAAAGCTGTGCGCTTGTGTGTCCATCACCGGACCAAGACAGATTTTCATCCACTGGAAACAATGAAAAATAAAATTTCCCATTGAATAACTGAAAGCAAAGAGCTTATAACTGAGAAATGAATACAGAAAGTGAATTATAAATTGCATAACTTTGGCCCTATTGTCATCTATAAATATACTGAAATGGATTGTTTGACAGTTTAAAAAAAAAAAAGATTTCTAAAATAAAACAAACCTCGCTCATTCTTTCAATCCACATCAATCCAACAGAGATGGTTCCCCCACCAGGCTTTGTTTACCATGGCATCCATTGGCCTCAGGAATTACATGCTGTACTACTGGCATCATTGCTTGCTGTAGTTATGGCACATGACTGTTGATGCCACTGATTGACTGCTGCAGTCACATTGCAGTATCACACATCACTACAGAGACTGGTGGGAAACTGTCTTGTGTTATTTTTATTGTTGTAGTATTAGAACATTTGAAGTTCCTCTTTTTATTCAATCCCGTAATGTTGATTAAAATTACAAGATATTTGCCTTCGTAAAACAAACCTCATTTGATAGGTACACATGGGTAAAAAAATTATTACAATGAATATTAAGTTTTAACCAAATGTGGAAGTCCTCCCCCCTGTCCCATTTATTTCCCTACCCACTGGATATAGCAGTCCTTTTAAATGTGAAATAAGCCTTACCATTGAAATACCCACGATTCTGTCAAAAAACTGTCTCCGCTAAAACTGATTTCACAGATAAAAGTAGTTTTGACAAAAATTAAGACACATGGAGAGGATTTTTGGGGAGAACTTATTAAGACCAACATTTTGTTGGTCGGTATGTCAGTCCTCATAATCCCTGCACCCTGGGATTCTGGTATGAATTATAATAAATCTGATAGGCCCGCACATGGCCTGTCAGGAAAATGGCAAGGGAGGTATAAATGCATATCCTTTTTTTTCAGAAATGTTTAAAAGTTGCAAACAGGAAGTTTTGCAACTTTTTAATGCCATTTTTCTTGTATAAGGACTTAATAAATCTGTCTCATTGTTTTTCCCTGTCTGTAGAAATTTCTGGTTTAGCAACATAAATTACTAATTTTATTGTTAGTTCAGTGTTATATTGCATTTGGGAAACAATGGAAAGATACTGTAAATTGAGCCATATTTATACGTATGAAATGGACTTTATCAATGATGGTGAATACCTAATTTGTTCTAACTGGTGAGGCCACAGAAGACAGCTGGATTTCGACTCTGTATAGAGCCGTCATAGGGCTGCCATCTAGATGCCTCCAGAGACAATCAGTTAGATTATGTTGTAAAAATAAAGTTGGAAAAAAATTATGGCATCCACCACTTGATACCAGTTGTACAGATGTATTCTTCCCAAAGGTATTACTTCTAGGGGATAATATCTCTGTACATGTGGTACCTGATGGTGACTATATGGCAGCATGCAGAGAATGTGTGACTCTGTAAGCAGTGGCTGTATCATTTCTGTGCACTGGGCTCCGCTGTGTGCATGAGCTCTTACCCTCAAATCGTTTGTAACCTAAATATGAATTGAAAGACAAGCAAGGTCTCATTATAACATCAGGTATGCTGATTATACCCTCTAGTGCTTAGCTGATTCTACTTTCTATTAATATCCAACATAACAAAAATTATTCAAAGCTATTCAAGGTTCAGAATCATTTTTTGAAAAATCTTATGTACTACGAATTGACATTTGTGTCTGTTCTGAAATGGCAATATAACATTCAATTTAAGTTAGAGGTTTTCCAGGCCATGGTTTTTATTTCCATTGTGAGAAAGTGAAATGAGAAGAAAGAAGACCAAGAGGGGAGTCACCACAACGGACGAAGGGGCAGTGATAAGTGATGACGTGATAGGTGCTCGCAGAAGAGAAGGAACGCCTGGGTGCTCCGTGGTGCTCTTTTCCATACATGAAGAAACAAATTATCTTGGAATCGGCTGGGAGAAGATAACAAGGAAAGGTAGGAGAAGAACAGCCTTTTTAAAGGCCATTCCAACGTGCCATTAGCTTAAAAGTGTTTTTGCGAACGATAGACTCCCTTTAAAGGGTGTGTGGTAGAAACCCACAGCAGGGAGGTCAGGTGACTCATTAAGGTCGGATATAGGCTGTGTGTCTGAACTAGAGGGTGTGGCATTACACTGAGGAAAGTGACCTGTGTTATCTGTTATCTGTAAACAAGGTAACTCTGTGCCACCCCTGTGTGAAGAACCAGAGCGGGAGTCTGGCAGCCAGGCTCTTGTATAGAAAGGGAACGTTTTTGTAGTAGATAGTTCTCAGCCAAGAAGGTGTAAGGGTCTTGCCAAACGTAGCAACCCTGACACTACTGCAGCGGTCTGGGAGGAAGGACAGAGACAAGTGAGCCCTAATCTCACCCCAGCCACTGTCCCTTCCTACTTGTCTCACTGTCCTAATGACAGGAACAACTTGGAGCCGGTCCCTACTCTGAATAAGTGACAACACAGAACGTAGACAGGACGCACAAACAATAAGAGAGAGGTCAGGAAGCCAAGGGGTCAGTAACAAACGAGCAAAGCAGTACAAAGTAAAAATCCAAGAGAATAGTCAGAGGCAAGCCAAAGGGTCAGAGAATCAAGTATCAAGGTATCAAGGAATATAGTAAGGAGAGCTGGCAAACACTAGTGCAATAACCGGCAACTTGCTGAGAAATGACATCCTGTATATAGAAAGTCTGGGCCCAGCCACAGATCTGATAGGTACACAGGCTGTCAATCACACAGGCCAGGAAGAGATTAACTCTATGCAGTCCAGAGAGAAATGTTCCTAATTACACGGGTGTGGCATTACACAGGAAGAGAACTAGGACCATGTTCAGACTGAGCATCAAGAAACTTAAACAAAGAACCAAACTGAAGACGCCTCCTTCGCCACAGCGTGCGAGCGGAGGGCGGCGCCGAGACCCGAAACGGCAGAGACGTTACAGAAGGTTTTGCTTTTGTTCATGTCTTTGTAAAGGCAAATTGTCTATGCACCTGCAAGTGAATAAACACCAGACTTGAGTGTGATCCAGTCTCTGTGTCCTTGTTTCCTGCACTGCTACCAAGTATCTACCTGAGCGGTTCCCCACACCATGAACGTACTTCAATACTCAGTATCGTTCCTAAGTTCCTTAGTCAGTCCTTTGACCATGTCAGCACTGCTCCTCTGTGTAAAGTCAATGGAACGGGTCAATCCAAGATTTTTTTTTTAGACTAAGGCCCACTCAGTGAAAGGCAACTAAAAACTAATGCAGGAAAAAAACGCAGCCAAAACACATTGCGTTTTTTCTGCACTGTTTTTCATTGCGTTTGTTGTTTTTCTCTGTGGTTTTCTTCCCTTATTAAATCTATAAGGAAAAGGCTTGTTTGTGTTTTTTGAGCCAAAGTCAAGAATGGCTATAAAAGGAATGGGAAATATAAAGGAAACACTGCAACAAGAAGTGTGTTTTACAGTACCTGCAAAGTGGATGGGATTCAGGGTAATCCCTTCCAACCATTGCGGAAAAAAAATCGCAGCATGTCAATTTTCTGTATAGGTACAATAGGGGCAGAAAGTAGAAAAACTCTGCGAAATCACAATGAAAAATGCTGTGGAAAAAATGCGATGCGTTTCCACCACTTTTTTTGGTGCACTTTGCTACGTGGGGCCTTAACTTAAAGGGGTTTTCCATCAATTCCATGAAAAAAACAGGCTACTAACACATGTAGTGAAAACCTGTTGCATCTCTGTGCCATTTCTCTGCTCAAATGTGAGTCTCATTTCGAGGTCAGTTCAGTCAATTGGTAGTCATTGGTAATGACCACTAGTCCTTACGTCACAATCAGGGACATGCAGTCAGCATGTCACTGCCTTCTCAACTGTGAACCACTCTCCAACTATCTGTCCTACTATTAAAAACCACGCCACTACTTCAAGATGCCTGTCCTTGTAGAAGAAGAGCAAGCAGCTGACAGGTCGTGTTGTAAATTTTCTCTCCTTCCTTTATAAGATTACTGTCAGACCCAATACTTAGCATTATTTTAGCTCTGCTTGTACTATCCCAGTTCATGTACTTTAGTCTAGGGCTACACGTCAATTTTGGCCTCTACTCCCTAGGGCTACCGAAAGATTTCCAGGTCGCCTTGTGACTCTTTCACAAAAAAAAAAAAAAAAAAAAAAATCGGGCAATGTGATCTTTTTACAACTATAAGTCGTAGTCATGGCACCCTTGGATTCTTGGCACCCAGGACACATGCCTCAGTTTTCTCCCCCTAACTACATTCCTGCTTTGGGAAACCTCCACAGCTTTGAGACATGTTTGGTAAATCCCAATGAAATCCCCAAAGGGAAGTATGGGGAACAATAGGAGGGAGAGGGAGCTGAGCAGCATCTGCACCCAGGGCCGGTTTTAGACAAAGTGGGGCCCTGGGCAAAATTAAAAGCGGGGCCCCAAACGCTGATATGCAAACAACACCATCGTCTTCCAGTCGCAACCCCTATAATAACGCCTCCTTTCTGCCAACAAAAAAGTAATAACAAGCCCCATTTTACCACACACAATTCAAATGAGCACCTTTGTACCACCTAATAGATTTTTGCACCCAGTCATCAGTTATTATAACACCTGCTTATAAATAATATTACACCCTTATCAGTAATAGCGCCCTTATAAATGATATATAGTGCCCTGTATCAGTAATATCCCCCTTATCAGTAACAGTCACCCCGTAAATATAATACTGCTCCCTTATAAATAATAGCCCCCTCATAAATAATAGTTACCCTTATAAATAATAGTCCCCATTATCACTAATAGCCCCCTTTATAAATAAGCCCCACTTAACAATTATACCCCCTTTATAAACAGTTCCCCCCTTATAAATAATAGCCCATCTTATAAATAATAGTTCCCCCTTATAATAGCCCCTTCATATTTAAGTTTCCCAATTATATATAGTAACCCACCCTTATATATAATAGTTCTCCGTTATACAGTGTCGGACTGAAAGGCCTTAGGCCCACCAGAGGATCTTGTTCTGGGGCCCCACCCAACAGCTTCCTGATAATAGCCTACACCACGGCTCCTTCACTGAAGTCTTACATATGTGCTGACTATCTGGTGTTACTGAGTATGTTCCCAGTATAGTCAGCCCCTATAGTAGTGTGCAGGCCCCAATAACTCCATGGCCAGCTCATGCACAGTACTGTATGGGGAATGACATGGTCATGGAGCACTACACGTATGTGCAAGATTATATAGTGAGGGAGCTGTGATGCAGACATAGCACACAGGGCTGCCAGCAGGAATTTTGAGCCCCCCCCCCACAGTATAATGCTCCACATGGTATATAGTTCTCCACAGTATACGATACTCCTCTGAGCCCTTCACAGTTTCCCCACATGGTATATAATGCTCCACAGTGGCCCCACACAGTATAAAATGCTCCCCTGAGCCCCCCATAGTGGCTCCACATGGTATATAAGGCTCCACACAGTATAATACTCCACAGTGGCCCACAAAGTATACTACCCCTTAGTGGCCCCAGATAGTGCAATATGCTCCCCAGCAGCCCCACACAATATAATATGCTCCATACAGTATAATATGCACCCCACAGTGCCCCCCAGTATAATGCTCCACAGTGGTCTAACATAGTATAACATGCTCCACAATGGCCTCCACACAGTATGATACACTACTCAGAGGGTTTCCCCCAGTATAATGCTCCACAGTGGTCCCCCCAGTATAATATGCTGCCCACAGTCCCCCCCAGTATAATGCTCTACAATGGCCCCACAGAGTATAACATGCTCCCGAAAAGCCCCACACAATATAATACACTCCACAGTGGCCCCACACAGTATAACCGGCTCCCCACACTGCCCCTTCCCCCCAGTATAAATCTCCACAGTGGCCCATAGTATAATATGCTCTCCAGAGGGCCCCCACTAGTATAATGCTCCACAGTGCCCCCCCCCAGTATTTTACTCCACAGTGGCCCCACACAATATATTATGCTCCCCAGAGCGTCCCCCAGTATAATGTTCCACAGTAGGCCCCACGCAGTATAATATGCTCCCCAGAGGGCTCCCTAGTATAATGTTCCTTAGTTCCCCCCACAAAATGCCCCACAGTGGCGCCACACAATATAATATGCTTTACTGATGACCTCCCCAAAATAATGCTCCACAGTGACCCCACTCAGTATAACATACTCCAGAATGGCCTCCACACAGTATAATATACTGCCCAGAGAGGTTACCCCAGTATAATGCTCCACAGTGGCCCAAAACAATATAATATGATCTCCAGAGCCCCCCCCAGTACAATGCTCCACAGTGGCCCAAAACAGTATAATATGCTCTCCAGAGCCGCCCCCCCCCCATACACTGGGGTCCCCTCTGGAGAGGATATTATACTGTGTGGGGCCACCGTGGAGCATTATACTGGGGGGGGCTCTGGAGTGCATATTATACTGTTTTGGGCCACTGTAGAGCATTATACTAGGGGGCCCCTCTAGATAGCATATTATACTGTGTGGGCCCCCTGTGGAGCATTATAGTACGGGGCCCCCTCTGGATAGCATATATATTGTTTTGGGCCACTGTGGAGCATTATACTGGGGAGGGGGCCCTCTGGAGAGCATGTTATATACTGTGGAGCCACTTTGGAGCATTATACTGGGGGGCCCCTCTGGAGCGCATAATGCTCCAAAGTAACCCCACAGAATATAACATTATCTCCAGAGGGCCCCCTCCCCAGTATAATGCTCCACAGTGGCCCAAAACAATATATATGCTATCCAGAGGGGGCCCCGTAGTATAATGCTCCACAGGGGGCCCACACAGTATAATATGCTATCCAGAGGGGGCCCCCTAGTATAATGCTCCACAGTGGCCCTACACAGTATAATATGCTATCCAAAGGGGGCCCCCAGTATAATGCTCCACAGTGGCCCTACAGACTCCGTCAGTGCTACTATTATATTATAGTATTATATATATTATAGTCTCTTCAGACCCCAGAGTATAATAATCGAAGGCCCAGTAGAGATAAGGGAAAATAACAAACAGTTATACTTACCTTGTCTTACCTCTGCTGGGCCTCCTCGCGCTGCTCCGCTATCACCGCCGGCGACCGCTTCCTCTTCTCTGCGGCTGACGTCACGCATTGTGGAGGTCATCGCTGAGGCCTGTGATTGGGCCTCAGCGATTACGTGAGGCAGGCTGTCAGCACACCCCACGTGACCGCTGTAGCCAGGCCTCAGCGGTGATGTACGGAACGCCGGAAGATGACGTCGAACGCCAAGCCAAGGACAGGTGAGTAAAAATGTTTGTTATTTTTACTCACATCTGAAAGGGACCCTGCGGCACATGACTCTGGGTCCCTTTCTGTTATTAATATGGCCGTCCTGACTCCGGGATCCCGAGTAATCAGGCTCCAGACCCCAGTTGCCCAGTTTGCCCCCCCCCCCCCCCCCCAACGCCGGCCCTGTCTGCACCACAAGTAAATAAAAACTCCAGATCAGTGTGCTGGGATTACTTGTGATAGATCCTGAAGAAACTAGCATGGTAGTGCCACTGCATGGAAGGTCTGATGGGGGAAGGGTTTGGGCATGTGGAAAAGATGGAGGCATGTAGAGAACAACAAGGCTAACTGCGTTCTAACACACGTGTTTTTGAAAAACACAGCATGTCAATTTTAGCTGCGGAAATGCTCTCACAGACCTGTAAATTCTTATTTAAGAGGCTCCTCTGTCCGCCACTCATTACCTGTAGTAATGGCACACAATGCTGAAAAAAAATCTGCAATGGAAAAGCGGCATTTTCAAAAACACCTGTCAAATATACCTGTGGAAACGCGGGCGTTTTCTTTATAGATATAATAACAGCAGAAAGTCCGCAGATGAAAACTCTGTGAAAACACAATGAAAAACTCTGCAGAAAAAAAAAAAACAAATGCCTTTCCGCTGCATTTGACTACGTGGGGCCTTTGCATCAAAGTGATATCTTCTTGTGGAACTGACAAGACTATGCTAACCACGTTAGACAGGTCACCAAATTGATTCATTTAGAACCAGATTTCACTTGGAACTTCCACACGTAACACTATTATGGAGTCTCCTGGGGAGGCCCAGGGGAGGTGAGGGAAAATAACAAACACTTATACTCACCTTGCCTCACCTCTCCTGAGCATATGGGGTTCCCCAGTGATTTCTTCAAGCCTCCTCCGGCCTCCGGCTGACATCATGCACCCAGGGGTTCACTGCCCTGTGATTGGGCCACAGCTGTCACACAGAGGCGTAGCTAGGGGTTCAGCACAGGGGGCGAACACGTCCAAGTGGGCCCCTAACTAAGGTATACCAACACTATCACTATACAGTGACCGTATAGTGGTTGATAGTGGTTCTACACAGGGCTGTGAAGACCAGTTACGTAAATACAGTACAGGAACAATGTTGTGACTTACAGGTGATATCTCTGACGCTTTACATTTATCGTCTCTTCCATCTGGACCGCCATGACCACTTCTTCCAGCTGTGACTGTAAAGTTTGTAACACAGACATCTTTGGCTCCTCACTTTTCCAGGCACCCGACCCACATTGTCCTCAAATACATAAACTCTCCATCCTGCTGCTACCCCAATTATAAAATATATGATATAAAATCACCTGGAAATGAATAATAACCCAATGTGCCCCATTTATTTAAT
Source organism: Leptodactylus fallax (assembly GCA_947044405.1). NCBI lineage: Eukaryota > Metazoa > Chordata > Amphibia > Anura > Leptodactylidae > Leptodactylus > Leptodactylus fallax. The sequence goes on from CAMRHE010000123.1 coordinate 4,639,340, forward strand.
ACTGCCACTCAATTAATAATTCCCCCTAATTAATAATGCCCTGTGTTTCCCCTTAACTCAATTTAATGCCCGAGTGCCACCTAAAATTAATATTGCCCAATTCCCCTATTATTAATTGTACCCTCTTATGTCTCCTTGTATACATTATGCCCTCTTACATAAATGCCCCTCTGTATTAATAATGCCTATTAATAACCCCTTTGTATTAAAGACGACCTTTCATGTCCTCATGTATATGCGGTTTTATATACTGCTGGAAAGCTGCACTGAATTCAATGGCTTTCCCGTTATGTGCCCCGGTGGAGGAGATATTGGTGCCGTTAGTTTCGGCACTGATCTCTCCCCACCGTTAGAAGGGCGTTCCTGACAGTCTAGCGTCATCGCTGGACTGTGAGGAACGCCCCCTCCCCCAAGACTTGTACTGGAGGAGGAGGCCTTCCACATAGCTCAGCTTCATCGCAGGGTGGTAAGGAACGCCCCCTCTGACAGTACAAGGCTATGTTAGAGTACTGTCAGGGGGCCTTCCTCACAGCCCAGCGATGACGCTAGACTGTCAGGAACGCCCTTCTAACGGTGGGGAGAGATCAGTGCCGAAACTAACGGCACCAATATCTCCTCCACCGGGGCACATAACGGGAAAGCCGACTGTCGGCTTTCTAGTGGTATGTAAAATCACAGGTTCATGAGGACATGAAAGGTCCTCTTTAAAGGGGTTGTCCAGGAAGTGGACAAATCACAGTGGAGGTGGGGTAGGTGATAAAAAAAATCATAGGCTGGGTTCACACCAACACTTGAACCCCGTTGAGGGATTCTGTCCCTCATTCCGTTTGAAAAATGCAGAAAGAAAAGTCCTGCAAGCAGGCCTTTTTTCTCCGCATTTTTCAGGCAGAAACCAGACAGAAACCCAGCAGACCCCATTATAGTCCGCAGGTAACCGCTTTACAAGCAAATTGGGTTTCCGTTTTTCAGGTCCCCAAGTGGACCCGATAAACGGAAACCGAGCGCTACTGTGAACCCAGCCTTACCTGTCACCAGTGCTTTGGTGTCTGCCGCCACTGTCTGTTCAGACACGTGCCATACGTGACTGCTGAGGCGATCAGTGGCCTCAATATTGGCTGTAAAGGACCCAGTCATTTATGTGAGTGACATCACCGAGTCTTTTCCAGCCACTGCAGAGGCCAATCACGTGCAGTGCAGGACTTGCGGCAGGGAAGCGGCGATTGTGTGCCTGGACAGACAGCAGCAGAGAGCGGAGGACATCGGTAGCCCAGGGACAGGTGAGTATTTTTTTTATGTTTCACATTCCCCAACTCTAATCCAATATGCCAATACAATTCTTACCAGTAAACTTTATTATTCCCTAGAAAACCCCTTTAATACTGCCCCAATGCCCCCTAATATTATCTCCCCTTACATTCATACAGCCCCCACTGACCTTTCACTATAATTTATATCCTCTTTTATTAAAGCCCCCTAATACCCCTTATATTTGTTATGGCCTCTTATCTAAATTCCCAATTGACCTCTTATATGTATTACCCCCATCTCCCCACCCCCGAGAGTGAGTGAGCCCGGGGCCACCGCCCCCCCTGCCCCCCCCGCTAGCTACGCCTCTGCTGTCACATCTTGGAGCTGTCTGGACCTGTGTTGAATCCCTGCATACTGCAGACAGAGAAATAAAGATGACTGAGATCTGTTTAAGGCTAAGGCCCCGCAGGATGTGACGATATTATCCACTCCGCTGCATTTGTGTACCTCTTTTATGATTTGGCTTCCAGAAAATCTGCTCTAAAATCTGAAATTAATGTGTTATATCGAGATTTGTTACAGATTTATTTTTCAGGTTTTTTTTGTAAGTGACAATAGTGTTTTAAAATAAAGTATTACTATAAAAATAAGTATTACTCAACTGACAATTCCAGTGCTGTCACTTTACTAAACTGTGAGGTTTTATTTAGCTGACTACAGTGGTGACATCGTATCGATAATATTATATTCGTGATGTATACAGTACAGTGGGGAAAAAAGCTATTTAGTCAGCCACCAATTGTGCAAGTTCTCCCACTTAAAAAGATAAGAGAGGCCTGTAGTTGTCATCATAGGTAAACCTCAACTATGAGAGACAAAATGAGAAAACAAATCCAGAAAATCACATTGTCTGATTTTTTAAGAATTTATTTGCAAATTATGGTGGAAAATAAGTATTTGGTCACCTACAAACAAGCAAGATTCTGGCTCTCACAGACCTGTAACTTCTTTTTTAAGAGGCTCCTCTGTCCTCCACTCATTACCTATAGTAATGGCACCTGTTTGAAATTGTTATCAGTATAAAAGACACCTGTCCACAACCTCAAACAGTAACACTCCAAACTCCACTATGGTGAAGACCAAAGAGCTGTGGAAGGACACCAGAAACAAAATTGTAGACCTGCATCAGGCTGGGAAGACTGAATCTGCAATAGGCAAGCAGCTTGGTGTGAAGAAATCAACTGTGGGAGCAATAATTAGAAAATGGAAGACATACAAGACCACTGATAATCTCCCTCGATCAGGGGCTCCATGCAAGATCCCTGTGGGGTCAAAATGATCACAAGAACGGTGAGCAAAAATCCCAGAGCCACACGGGGGGACCTAGTGAATGACCTGCAGAAAGCTGGGACTAACGTAACAAAGGCTACCATCAGTAACACACTACGCCGCCAGGGACTCAGATCCTGCAGTGCCAGACATGTCCCCCTGCTTAAGCCAGTACATATATTCGGGCCCGTCTGAAGTTTGCTAGAGAGCATTTGGATGTTCCAGAAGAGTATTGGGAGAATGTCATATGGTCAGATGAAACCAAATTAGAACTGTTTGGTAGAAACACAACTTGCCGTGTTTGGAGGAGAGTGAATGCTGAGTTGCATCCAAAGAACACCATACCTACTGTGAAGCATGGGGGTGGCAACATCATGCTTTGGGGCTGTTTCTCTGCAAAGGGACCAGGACGACTGATCCGTGTACATGAAAGAATGAATGGGGCCATGTATCGTGAGATTTTGAGTGCAAACCTCCTTCCATCAGCAAGGGCATTGAAGATGAAACGTGGCTGGGTCTTTCAGCATGACAATGATCCAAAGCACACCGCCAGGGCAACGAAGGCGTGGCTTCGTAAGAAGCATTTCCAAGGTCCTGGAGTGGCCTAGCCAGTCTCCAGATCTCAACCCCATAGAAAACCTTTGGAGGGAGTTGAAAGTCCGTGTTGCCCAGCGACAGCCCCAAAACATCACTGCTCTAGAGGAGTTCTGCAGGGAGGAATGGGCCAACATACCAGCAACAGTGTGTGCCATCCTTGTGAAGGCTTACAGAAAACGTTTGACATCTGTCATTGCCAACAAAGGATATATAGCAAAGTATTGAGATGAACTTTTGTTATTGACCAAATACTTATTTTCCACCATAATTGCAAATAAATTCTTTAAAAATCTGACAATGTGATTTTCTGGATTTGTTTTCTCATTTTGTCTCTCATAGTTGAGGTCTACCTATGATGACAATTACAGGCCTCTCTCATCTTTTTAAGTGGGAGAACTTGCACAATTGGTGGCTGACTAAATATTTTTTTTCCCCACTGTATGTTATATTATATACGTCGACAGCTCCTGACTACTGCTGAGACCACATCAGAAACATGCCATCAAACTAGACAAGGCCCAGCCAGTGGAACGGAAGTGGCAGCGCTGGAATGGGCTGCTCAGTAATACACCATTTTTTATTTTAATACACTATAACCACTTTTACGCTAAGGCCTCACGTAGCGAAACGCAGAAAAAAAAAAAAAACAATGCAAAAAAACTGTGGCGGAAACGCATTATGTTTTTTTCCTGCATCGTTTTTCATTGCATTCTTGCAGAGTTTTTATCTGCGGACTTTCTGTCCCAATTGCTTTGCAAAATTCATCACAAGTAGAATAAATCTGGAGTCTACTGTAGTTGTAAATGTGATTTAAAAAAACCTTTACTTGTATTTCACTTTATAGTACTTTATTTCACAGTTAAATTTGTGGTATGTGAACCAAGCCTAATGTGTTATGTAACACTAATATCTAAAGTGCAGTTTGAAATAACTACAAAAAACTGCATAATGCAAAATCTAAATAATAAATAAAAGGTAAAAATGATTAAATATGAAAAAGAAAAAGCAATTTCTGCTTAAGTGGGGCTGTCCTTCAGTGGAAATTACAGAGCACTGTACCAGATGAAATCTTGGCTAGCATAGTAAGCAATCTTGTCTCATTTCATGGGTACTAGTGTGAAGATGAATTTTTTAATAACTTTACTGGTTGTAGGGGAATGCTATACTTGTACTGTAAGTCTGCATATTCTACAGTGCTTTTTAAATAGGTCAGGTTTCTGAGATAATGGTAAAGATTATAAGTGCACATTCTGAAAATTATATGTGAAACTTGACTACAACTGTCATGTAATCCCCAAAGGATTTTGTTAAAAAATGCCACTTTGAGAAAAAAAAAATCCAATTTCACTATATATGTTATGAATTGACTCAATAAATCTTTTTCTAAGTGCTTATATTGCAAAACTGCATTTTCTACATTAAAATGCAATAGTTATTTAAAGTCACAGTTTCTGTTTTTGTGGCTATTTCACATTTTCTATATTTTGAAGTTTTTTTATGTTATTAAGGCTGAGGCCCCACATTGTGATTTTTTTGTTGTCTGTCAGTAAAAAGTATGTTTAAACACTCTGTATACAGCAGCACATATATGCTCCCTCACTCATATCTATGATTTCTATCACTAATCTGCCTGTAATTGCTTAAATCTGACGAAATTCTCCTATCCCTAACTATTGCTTGCAATTTAGTAAGCTTTTCAGAACTGAGTGCTCTGTATGTTGCAGATTAATAACAGACCCTTCCCTATCTTCACCATTACTGCAATGCCTCATGACTATGACTATTGGCTGAGATATTGTCAGTTGATGTCAGGTGGGGCTAGAACATCACAAAGTGACTCACAGACACGTGTGTCTTCTGTATTTCCTGCTTAATACATGTACCATTGGCAATTTTTGTTTATCCGAGACTAATCACAATTTGTTCAGTTTTTGTTGAAAACAAAACAATCTGGAATATTCGTGTCAAACTCATGATGAATTGGTTCAACCATCTCTACTCCTAAACAACTACCAGCACTGCCACAACTCAGCCAGACGTGTCCTGTCGTCCGTTCCATCATATTATGCCCTGCAAAACTGCCACACATGCTACCATAGCTACTATAGTTGCCACCATTCATCCAGACACGCCCTACGGCCTGGTCCATCATATTATACCCTGCTCATTGCCACACATGTTGCTGCAGCTACCACCAACACTTAGCCATACCTTTTATATCCCATTCCACTATAACACAGAGTTGGTATCAAAAAACTAAAACCATTTTAACCTTACGTGACACAGACTTTTTTCGTTTTTTACTCCCTGCATTCTAAAAGCCATAACTTTCTCATTTTTCAATTTGCATAGTCATATGAGGACTTGATTTTTGCGTGACAAGTTTTAGCTCAAAATGGTACCATTTACTGTTCTGTACAATGTACTGGGAAGCGGGAAAAAAATTCAGAATGAGGTGGAATTGAGAAAAAACAGTAACACCATTTTCTTATGGGTTTTGTTTTTACGCTTCTACTCTGCAGTAAAAATGCAATGTTAGCTTTATTTTCTGGGTCGGTACAATCACAGTGATACCAAACTTATACAGTTTTTTTTTTTTCTTATTTTAATAACTTTACAAAAATTCTAAATTTTGAAGAAAAAAATAATTTCTTTGAATCACCATATTCCGACACCTTTTTTTTTTATTATTTCAGTGTATGAAGTTATGCAAGGTGTATTTTGTGGGACAATATGAAGTTTTTTATTGATACCATGTTGGGGAATGTATGATGTTTTGATCAGTTTTTATTCCATTTTTTTAGGGAGGCAATTTGGTGAAAAAATGCCAAATCAGCCATTTTGATTTTTTTTTCCAGCTATGGCGTTTACTGTATGGGACAAATGTTTTTATATGTTAATAGTTTAGTTTCAATAATTTTTTATTGATTTTCAAAATAAATGTGAGAAAGAATATTGACTTACATTGTGATATACATTCTTACATATTTTGTTCAAGGCATATTCTTTGGATTGTACATCAATGAGACAGCAAAAAGAAATTGAGTAAGCGATAACAGTAACAATAACACTAACATTTAGGCACATTTCCAGGGTTAGCGTGACATATTTCAAAGACGATCCTTTCATATGTTCCATTCCACTTCCGCTCCTTAAATCTCTCTGCTTCCTGGCTCTCATTATGCAACAAATCGAGAGTTAGCCCATCCGTCTCATATGTTTGCAAATCTATGATAGGAGTCATTTCCCAGTGCAATTACCCTTTCATAGGTATATGTATTATTAATAGCCAGCAACAATGCGGAGTCTGACGGAGGGGGTCACTGATCTCCATCTTTGCACCAACATTAATTTAGCTATTGTCAAGATTTTACAGAGGAGTTTTTTATATTTGTTCAATTCCTCGGGAATTCCAATTGATAGGATGGCCAGAGGTGAGGAGTAGGGGAGGCGGAAATTAAATATTGATGATAACATGTCAAAGACCCTATTCCAGTATCCACAAATTATGGGGCAATGTCCCAAAATATGGAGAAGGGTTCCTCTCCCTCCACATCCTCTCCAGCACACCTCTGAGACTGAAGGATATGCCCTATGTAAAGTGGATGGGGTTCTATACCACCTTAAAGTCACTTTCATAGCCGTTTCTATGTGGGTATTGCATTTTAAGGATGTATGACTAAGTTTGATAGCTTGTTCCCACTCATCCAAGGTGATGATTCTTCCCAAATCCCTCTCCCAACAACGGAATGGTGTAGATCTAGTAAAAGTTGCTACTCCATCCATTCTATCGTATAGAAACCTTAAACCCCTCATCTTAGTCGACAGCCAGGTGAATACCGTACTACTGTGGGGTACTGTCGATGTCGGGTTCTTAGATATAAAATGCCCTATTTGAGAGTACTTAAGGAAGTCACCTCTATGAATTCCAAATTTCTGTGTTAGATCTGTAAATGATAAAAATTGCTTGGTATCAGATTGTAAGTGGGAGACCTGTGTAATCCCCTTCGCCTCCCACTCCGAAATTACTAGGTCTTCTATCGCCCAGGCCATAAGTGACAAAGGCATCTCTGAGGCATAAAAGTGACTCGTAGGATTTGCTTTCCCGTGAAGCAGCTTCCATGCAGTCACTGCTGCTTGCATAACTGGGGACAGGGACTCAGGAATGTTCCAGAAGGGCGCCCACAAGGTATCCTTCAGTCTTAAAGGATATATGAACGATTGCTCTATGTGGATCCATGGTACCGAGGTATCAGCTAATCTCCATCTAGCGCACTGTGTGACTAGGGACGCTATGTATTCCTAACCACTGGTATTCCCAGTCCTCCCGCTTCTTTTTGTTTAAATAGGAAACTTTTGTTAACCCTGGGTCTCCTTCCATTCCATATATATTTTGAGATCATCCTTTGCATAGTTTCGAAAAACGAAACTGGGACAGCTATCGGGAGTGTGCGAAACAGATATAGGAGTCTGGGCAATAATAACATCTTAAAAGCTGCGACACGTCCCATCCAAGACACGTCTATTGGGGACATTCTCTCCATCTCATCCTGCAGTGTTTTCAACATGGGTGTGTAATTATTTCTATATAGGGCCCCCGTATTGGGTGTCACCTGTATCCCCAAATATTGAACACCCTCCTTCCTCCAATCAAAGTCATATTTCGACTGTAGGGGATGTAGCAAAGAGGGAGGGATATGCAAGGGTAAAGCTTGTGACTTGGGCATATTTAATTTATAATATGATAAGTGACCGAAATTAGCTATAATCTCCATAAGTCGGGGAATAGACTCTAGTGGCTTGGACAAAGTAAGAATGACATCATCTGCATATAATGATATAAGATGAGTTTTGTCCCGTATATCAATGCCACCCACCTCTGGGTCCAGTCTAATTGCTTGGGCCAGCGGTTCCATCGAGAGAACAAATATCAGCGGTGAGAGGGGGCACCCCTGTCTAGTCCCGTTCGTTATTAAAAAGGGATCCGATTCTACCCCGTTAGTGAATACTCTTGCAGATGGCACTGAATACAGTGCCTCAATTGCTCTCAGAATAGCTCCTTTGAACCCCATACTCCTAATCACCAAGAAGGCATACGACCAGCAAATGCGGTCAAACACCTTCTCGGCATCTAATGCGAGAACCACTGCTTCCATTTTTTTTGAGTTAATGTGATGTATAATATTCAAAATGCGTCTGGTATTGTCATATGATTGCCTCCCCTTCACGAATCCCACTTGGTCGTAATTTATTAGGCTCGGAAGACAAGCTGCTACTCTATTTGCTATAATTTTGGCGTAAATTTTTAAATCTGAGTTTAATAGGGATATTGGTCGAAAGTTTTGGGGGTTGGTGGCAGGCTTGCCCGGTTTAGGCAACGTCACCACCAGGGCCTCCTGATTTTCCCCCCGGAATAGTGCCAGAGTCCACCACAGCCGTTAAAAAGGACAACAGCGGGTTAAGCAAAATTGGAGAAAACTTTTTATAATATTCATTAGTGAGGCCATCTGGGCCCAGGGATTTTCGGGGTGGCAGCGACTTAATTACTGACAGCAACTCTGATGGTGTGATGGGCTCGTTCAAAGAGTCCAGTTGTGCTTCTGTGAGTGTGGGCAATTGGGCGCCTGCAAGAAAATTTACAATGTCTTGTTTCGCCGGAGGTATCACAGAAAAGTTCTCTCTAATATCATATAAGCCTTCATAGAAAGCTTTAAAGGCGTTGGCGATGCCACTAGGGTCATAGATTTTGTGTGCAAGAAACGGGATTTTAGACCTGGCATGTTTTTGTTTAAGCTTGGACGCTAAGAGCTTGCCTGCTTTGTTAGATTGAGAGTAGTAAGTAGCTTTCACCCTTTTCAGGTTCTTCTCATATTTATGCAGTAGACAGGCTGTCAATTGTTGACGTAGCGTCACCAATTTTGCAGCATTGGAGGGGGAAGGAGATTTTTTGTTATCATTATCTATAGATTTTATCTGGTGCAGTAGTCGGTCAATTTCTGCTAACCTAGTTTTCTTTTCTATGTGACCCAATCGAATAAATGTTCCTCTGATAAAGGCTTTATGTGAGTTCCACAATATATCAGGGCTAGATACCGAGGGAGCATTAATCTGAAAGAATTCCTTCAGGTCATTTTCCAAAATTGCTTTATATTTTGGCTGCGACATTAAGAATTCATTGCACCTCCATATATACGCTCTAGGGCAATCATATTTTTCCATTAGGGTCAGGGTTATTGCTGCATGGTCTGACCAAGTTATTTGTGAAATTTCCGACTGCACGGCAAGGGGAATACTAGCTTGTTCTATTAGGAATAAATCTATTCTTGAATAGCTATTGTGTACAGTTGAATAGTAGGTGTAATCTTTTTCAGTATTATGAAGGATACGCCAAATATCAAATAAGTCATGGCGCCATATAGCCTGCGAAAAGGAAGGATGATGTGTCACTATGCTAGAGGTAGTGTCTACCCCTGGATCTGGAGCCATATTAAAGTCTCCCATTAATACTAAGCATCCTTGTTTTCTTCGCTCCACTGCTTTCATGAGTTTCCCCAAGAATGACACCTGTCTTTTGTTTGGGGCGTAGACCGAGACCAACGTGTACGTGACATTATTAAGGATACAAACTAATATGACAAATCGCCCTCCAGGGTCAGCATAATAGGACACCAGCTGAAATGCCACTGAATCTTTGATCCCTATTAGTGTTCCCCTGCGTTTGGAGGTACAATGAGCGTGAAATATGTGTGGGTATGAGGCATGCTTGATGCGAGTGGCATCCGCCTCCAAAAGATGTGTTTCCTGAACTGCAAGAATGTCACAGCCTTGAACTCTGGCCTCTCGCCACAAATTGACTCTCTTTTGAGGGGAGTTCAAACCTCTGACATTCATAGACATAATTTTAAGTACCATAATTCGCATTTAGTAATGTTTCAAAGATCTTACCACAACCACCCACTTCAGAAGTTACCAGTAGCGGTAGGGAGCAGACTCGTCTCCGCCTTGTGTAGTCACGACACCCCATGTGCCAGAACTGAAGAACAAACAAACTGTAGAAACATAGAAACCAGTGGGTAAGCCACCGAAACAAAACAAGGAAAAAGAATGTGGTACAGCGGACCAGCGGCTGTTGTAATCTTGGGGGGATAAGTTCAGCAATAGTGGACATACGAAATCCGTTGTAGAGTGAGTCTCTAGCTGTGCAGCCCTTTTGGTGGACGCCTTGGGGTTTTCGGTTGATGCCATCCATCTGACACAGGGCCAGGTGGTGGTTTGGAGGTCAGATCACTGGTTGCAATGTCCCATTTATTTAGCAACTTTTTGCCGTCTTCCGGGGAGTTGATAACATAAGTAAGGTTGTCTCGGGATACGATCACTCGGACCGAGAATCCCCATTTGTATAGGATGTTATGTTGACGTAACGCTGTAGTGATAGGGATAAATTGCCTTCTTAGTTGTAGTGTTGCAGCCGAAAGAGCAGAGTAGATAGATATTTTCTGGTATGGATCAGGTAAACGGCCAATTTTCCGTGAGGTCAGCAGCACCATCTCTTTAGTGCGGTAAAAATGGATCTTTGCTAGGACATCTCTGGGTACGGTTTCATCCAGATGTGAAGGTCTTGGGACTCTGTGCGCTCTATCAATGGTTAATTCCATTTTCGTAAGATTTGGTATTAGCGTGCGCATCAGATCTAGAAGGAAAACTGTGAGATTATTCACAGATACGGACTCTGGAATCCCTCGGAATTTCAGATTGTTGCGCCGTGAGCGATCCTCTAGGTCTGCTATTTTAGATTTAAGAAACGACACATCCTTTTCTACCGCATTGTGAGCATCTATGAGAAGATTATGTGAGGCGGCAAATTCCACCATTTTAGATTCCACATGAACAGTGCGTTTCTGCAATTCCTGAATGTCTCTATCTAGCGGTTTAACCATTAAGGATATGTCTGTTGTCAGTGATTTACAGAAGGCCATAAGCATGTTTTTCATGGAGGCCTCAGTGAGTAAACTCTCTGTTTCCGGAATATCTGCAAAAAAAATCGGTGGATGGCGGTATGTGCTGTGTAGTATCGCTCACCTCTCCTTCTTGGGGCTCCTCGTTCTGGATCCTGGGCTTCAGTCTGGCCGGGCTAGCAGTAGGCGAGGTGGGTGTCTCCACGTTGCGTAGGCCTATAGGCCTCGGTGCGTCGGCCCGAGAAGGCTCCGGAACCGCGCTCTCCCCGGCCCTCCGGACCTCTGCAGTCCATCAGCTGACGAAGCGACGGCGCTGACAGCGTTCTCCGCTGCGCCGATAGTGTGAACTTCTCCTCCGGAGGGTCCCGAGTTGGAGTCGAGGCCTTGGAGACCGCGCTGGAGTGTGAACGGCCGCCATTTTGATCTTCCCCACCGCCGTGGGGGAAGTAAAAATCTGATATTTTCTGCGGCTTTACCGCAGATTTCCTTCTTCTCGGCATCCCTAGAGGTAAGGAAGCTTTCCCAGTGTCTTTTGGGTTAATATAATCCACGGGCACGTCGCTAATTTGTCGCTATAAGAGACTCAGGCCTGGAGCTTTGCAGCTATGCGACCATTCCCTTCCACAGTCAGGCTCCGCCCCCCCTCTATATGTTAATAGTTTGGGCATTTTCGGACTTAGGGATGCCTAATCTGTTTCTGTTTACATTTATATGTGATCTAGGGAAGGGGGGGTGATTTAAACTTGTTGGGAGCATATAATACTGTGTGGGGGCCACTGTGGATCATATAATACTGGGTGGGGGCCAGTGAGGAGCATATAATACTGGGTGGGGGCCACTGTGGAGCATATAATACTGGGTGGGGGACACTGTGGAGCATATAATACTGGGTGGGGCCCACTGTGGGGAGCATATAATACTGGGTGGGGCCACTGTGTGGAGCATATAATACTGGGTGGGTGCCACTGAGAAAAGCATATAATTGTGGGTGGGACCACTGTGGGGAGCATATTATACTGTGTGGGGCCACTGTGGGGAGCATATTATACTGTGTGTGCTGCCACTGTGGAGCATATTATACTGTGTGTGTGTGGGGGGAGCATTGTGGAGCATATAATGCTGTATGGGGGCCACTGTGGAGCATATAATGCTGTGTGGGGGCCACTGTCGAGCATATAATACTATCTGGGGCCACTGTAGAGCATATTATACTGTGCCCTGTAACCGTCACTATACATCTGGTGAGCATAGGGTTTAATTTCATATGAAGGGATTATCCCATGAAGGGAAAAAAATTTTTATGAAAAGCCAATTTTTCAGCACTTTTTAACTAGACTCAACCTCAAATTTGTCTCTCAAATAACAAGAAGCCTGTAGCACTTACAAGTCATCAAAACATGCTAATTTTTCTATAAAACCATTGTTTTTTGTCGTATAACTGCCATGTGTATCTAAAAAACCATGAGCAAGAACCTTTCCTTAATAAAAGAGTAATTTTGGAGCTTTTTAAGCGTTGAAATGCATAAAAGCGAGTGTGAGCACAGTATATGGTTAAACTCTGAGTTTGTATCCACTGCTTACCATCCATTTTCCATAGACATACATGTCACTTTCACTTTGATATAATTTCAGCTGTGTTAGCCTTAGAGAGCTAGAAATTAGATAGACAGGTTCATGGGAGCGCTGGCAGCATTATACACTATGTTTTAAGCTAATTTAAAGTGTGGTTCATACTGAACTTATTCATCTTGAAAGGAATCTTGGTCCCGAGCCATCCGAACCCGAAACAAATCTCAAGAAGTTCGCCCATCTCTAGTCATAACTGCAAACACACTTTCTGGCTTTTACATATCTCTAATGTATTTTATTTCTTACATATTCTTGATGTGGCGAATATTCCATAAATAATCATAATAAATAATCTTTCGCCAATAAGGAATCAAATAATGGAATCAAAAGGTAACTGAGGATACAAAGAGGCTCTGATTCATTCAACACGGATATGCAGCATTAATTCTCAGCTATTCTCATGTGTTTGACAGAAAATATAAATGGTTTCACACCAGTTTTTAGATGAGGTATTACTGTTGCTAAGGAGGATCTACGCTCTGTCTAACAACTGCTAGACATGGCAAACACTTAGGCCTTATGCACATGATTGTGCCATTTTTCACAGACCTAACATCTATGAAAAATGGATATGCTGGTCCATTTGAGGCCTTTAGACAACGGATGGTCAGTTTTTGAAGGGCTGTCATATGACCATTTTAAAACCCATGAATATCTATGGGTTTATTCACATGCCTATTTTTACATCCATCAAATTGGACCAAGATAGAGAATGTCCATTTTTTTTAATGGCTGTGTAAAATGAAACGGCTGTCACATTCCTGTCATATTGAACAGGAAAAAGCTATAGTGCAAGCATTTTGATTATGGGTGCAATTGTTACAACATAAAAGGAGGTTATGGCTGGTTGCACACAACTGTGCACAACAACTGTGCAAGCTGTGTGCAAGCCACCAGCCTTGATTGAACTGGCTGTGCTTCCGCAGCCCCATTCAGTCAAAGAATAGGAGCTGCGGAGCATGGCTGCAAAATCGGACAGGAATAGGACCTGTCCTGAGTTTTGCGTCCCGGACTGTTGGCCCGCACATGGTACTTTGTAATTCACGGTTGTGTGTGTGGGTCAACAGAAATGAATGGGTCTGTGTGCTATCCGGGAAAAACCCGGATAGCACACTGAACTACGCCACGGTCATCTGCAAGGGGCTTTTGGGTTTGTTTGAAAACTAATGGTTTCAGGGGCATATAGGAGGGCTGATTGGGCATGTCCCTTTGGTGCTAGGTGCCAAAAGGGGAGCAGCTTGATCAGGATATTCAGATACAAGGCTAGGGCAATTAACTTAGTCTCAGGCGATGTCTCCAGGTGATACTGTATATATGACCTCCTCATGGCATCATTATTGTTATCATTATCATTACTATAATCACTTTCCATTATCTCTGAATCTGTCTCTTCTTTCTTAGCAGGACTTAGTTACTAGCTCATGTGTCCACTTTACAGGTATGATTTTTATTGTAATCACCAGTACTTGATTGCATCACTTCCCCATTGTCATCATCATTGTTTCATTATATTCATTATTATTACTTGAAATGGAAGAGTAACAGCTTACCACGTTCTTGTTCTCTTCTCAATCTTTCATACTTAATTTCCCAACCTTATAGTGCAAAGAAAGCCTGTATTGCTGTGTAAAGGAAGTAGGGATGTGACTAAAGTATGACCTCCAACACTTCCTTGAATAAAAGTCATCTTTATTCTTCTTTGATTACAAAAATATCACAGGTTGGGAACATCATCATGCTTACGCATTTCAAACACACAAGATAAAAGAAAAACATCTATATATACACATCAAAGTGTTTTTACAATTTGGGACATTTGAAAACCTTGTGTTTAACCCTTTAATGGCACGGCCTATTTTGGCCTTCAGGATGAGGCATACTTTTTTCATCCTTGTTGTCTGAGAAACATAACTTTTTTTTTTCATTGATGTAGCCATATGATGGCTTGATTTTGTCAAAATAAGTTGTTTTTTAAGTAGAACCATTTTGTAGTTTTTTTCCATATTGTTCACCATACAGTATAAGTAACAAGTTGATTTTATTCCACTAGTCAGTATGATTACAGTGATAACCAAGTCATAAAGTATTTTTTTATGCTTTAATTATTTTGCACAATAAAATCCCTTTCTTTAAAATAAAAATTCTGTTTTTGCATAACTTTTAAACTTTTCGATTGATTGAGCTGTGTAAGGGCATTTTTTTTTTTTTGTGGGATGAGCTCTAGTTTTCATCTTTGCTTTTTTGGAGTGCATTCAACTTCTTGATAACTTTATTCCTTTTTTGGGAGGTGAGATTAATAAAACTATAAATTTTTGTGTTTTTTTATTTATTTTTCTTAGTCTTCATTCATTATGTGGATTAAATAACATGTAAGTTTATTTTAGTGTGGCTTATTTTGGATGAGGCGATACCACTTTGTGCCGTTTTGTTTATTATATTATTTTTACATAATTATTTTTTTTACTTTTAAAAACATGACCTGTTGTAAATAACTTCTCTACTTATATTGCATTTTGTTATTCTAAGATCCTTTGAAGGTCCATGTCTTTTGTGTATATAAAGTCTGTGAATTTTCAGTTTCTTGTATATCACCATGTCTGAAGAAGAGAGCTAGCACTCTCGAAAGCTTACCATCAAATATACTCAGTTAGCCTCTAAAAGGTATCGCCTGATTTCTTCACTCTTCCACTACTTTCTATGGCTAACACGGTACAACATTAAACTACTAGGTGTTGATACAATAAATAGAGAACACATGGGACCAAACATTGTTTGGACAATTATCCATTTCCTTTTTAAACCATGTCTTTCCCTGTCCCTATAGTTACATACTGGTAGTAGATGAGGTTGAATGAAAACACTGGTCAAGTTCAACCTATAACCCTACAATGGTGATCCAGAGGAAGGCAAATTAACCCCATGAGGTTGATGCCAATTGCCCATTGTCAGGGGAAAAAAAACTCTCAACTTCAATCAGTATAAAACCCTGGGTTAACTTGTCTTTACCAAAAATTGAAAACCTGCAACACATAACATTTTTCTGTTCAAGAAAGGCATCCAGGCACCTTTTGAACTTGCACAATGAATTCACTACCACAACATCCTGTGGCAGTGAGTTCCATAGCATCACTGCTTTTCCCCATCTCCATTTTTGAAAATTAATAAAAACATCACAAAAAATATTGTATAAAGTACATAGTCATTTATACATATACCTTGATAAAGTGTAAATTTGACTATATAAAATATGACCTCATATAACCATGTCTATAAAAAATAAATAAATAAAATAAAACTATGTATAAATAAAAAGTATTATTAATTAAATTATTTCTTAAAGGATAACATAATGGATAGATTTTTGAAGGACAAGGGGATGAGGAAATAAGAGTGTCTTCTAACAGTGATTGTTCATTGATTTGCTCTTTGAAAAACAATGAAGTCGAAGTTATATCTTTTCTGATTTCTCAGATTTCTGAATTTTAATCTTGCTTTTAAAGACAGGATTATTTATTATTTTAGGTGCCAGAAAAGCTTTTTTGCACCACTGCCAGTAGAAATATGAGAAAAATAAAAGTGTCAGAATCAATATGATAAATACTTGAAAGAACCTTTGTCAAAAATAAGACCATGGCGTCAAAATCAATTTATACAGTAGGAGAAAGTCATCTGTAAATTCTGTTCAGCTGAGTATGCATCTTTTTATTTCTCTAATGGCACAGTTAAAATGGGATGGAAAGGCGAAGTAGAAGTAATAATAAACGCAGGCCTTATATTCAGGACTTGATTCAAAGATGCATAGCTATATCACATTATATATCGCGGCATTCAATAATCTTTCTTTATAAAAAAGCAAGGATCTGTCATACATGCCCATGACTTGGAAGCTAATTCAGAGATCATGGGAGTGCTTGACATCTTGTATTTAAATTATATAATTCTTACAACTGTATAGCATAGAAAATAAGACTCATTTTAGACACTGCAAAGAGTTGCAAATTTAAGTAAAAAGTGGAAGTTTCTGAGCCGCTGACAGGCAGGCACTCACATATGCTAAAATATGTCTGCTGTGACAGATTTCCTTTTTGTACTATAGTTGCAATGAAAATTCTTTATACTTGGCATAATTCACATGCTGTAAGAATAAGAATGTTCTATATTATCCATATTAACCCCTTCCCGCTAATGTTCTTTAGGATAGGCCAACAATGTTTACACAAGTAATATATTTCCTTTATTGTGCTGACTAGCATGAATCCCAGATGGTGTACTGCTAAAGATAGTTCCCTTTATCAATTAATTTAATATACACAATGATCAGCCATAACATTCAACCAACACTGAATCTGCAAAATAGCAGGTCTTATGAGGTGTTCCCAGTATGCTGTGGTCATTACCTTCCAAAAGTAGAAGTGAGGGGCACCTCTAAAGCAGTGACAGTGCCATGGCTTATTGTTGCACATGGTGAGTGAAGGCTAGTCTGTCTGACCTGATCCTACAGAAGAGTCCCTGTAGCTGAAAAATATCTGAAAAATTAATGTAGGCTCTAGTTTTGGTATTTGAATATTGGGTGGTTTCTTGCTGTTATGAGTACCTTACACCACTAGTATGTGAGGATATAACAAGTGCATCATAATTTGCTGTGGATTGGTCTGCATGGATGCAGATCAGTCAGAGTGTCTACTGACCAATGTCTACCCCCAAAACTGCCTATAGTTGACAGGTGAGCTTCAGAAGTGGACCATGAAGCTGTAAAACCCCTTTGTAGGTAGAGCATGTTGTAGTTCTCACTTCATTATGGCACAAGTGCCTCCACCGACATCTTACTGAGAGCTGCGTAGGAATGCAAGAGGGTCTTAATCCTCTGCCAGGCGTAAACTAGGGAAACTCCACCTATGCTCAGTACAAACTCACAAGGGTAAAACTACTTAATAGGTTTATTTGGGGAAGGGAAAAAATGGTGACTTTAGTAAGAATAATGCAAATAGAGGTGCATCAATTCACATAACAATACACAGGTACAGTCCTGAAGGATTGAATACTTAGCGGTGGAAATGGGCTATATGCCAGACCTGGCTGATATAATGAACTATAGAGGATAACAAAGTATTAAGATACAATCTTCACTAAACACATCAATGAGTAACTCACAGATGATAGTACACTTCAGCAGTACAAGTCCCAGCAACGTCTATTCACTAACTCTTGCATTAAATCTGGTGCTTACCTGTGGTCCAGCTGGGAGTTGCAGTTTTCAGGTGAGAGGACACTAATGGAATGGCAAGAATCTCTTGTGATGCAGGCCAGGGTACCTCTTGGGAGTCTGGTTGATCTATTGAGGTGATGCTACTAGAGAGTTGCTTCTTCCTTCAGAGTGAGCTGGTGGGCAGTCAGGACTTTCTCTCTGTCCTGTGTTCCCTATTGCAGTATTCTCTGCTGTCTTCTAGGTAAACAAAGTCGCTTTGTGTCCAGACTATGCAGCTCTTCTGTACCCTTCCTGCTCAGACCTTTCCCACAATGTTCTTCTCAGCCAATCAGTCCTCCCCTTTGATACTCCTTCCACAGCTTGAGAGGGCATAGAGAAGCAAGTAGTTCTGGTAGTAGACCACTGCCCTTCAGGATAATATATGCTAATGTCTGCTGTAGTTAATATCTACTTTGCCTTTAATGGTCAATAACTTTTCAGACAACTTAGTCTCATTTCATAAAGCATGTGATTCTGGACCAAAATGTAATGCACTTTAATTAAAAATATGGCTGCCTTCTGCCTGAAAATCCTTCATAAAGTTCCTACCACTAGATGTCTCCCTTATATCTAATTTACTGTTTACTCTTTTGTTTCTAAGGAAGTCGGTCCCTAGATACATTGCATTCCAGTTCTTGCTTATCTCAGTGAGTGTAGAGGGTGGTCCTTTTCTCGCTTCACATTGTGAAGCATGTCTGCAAACTTACTGGGTGCAAAAGAATGAGGATCCTGCAAATGCCTCAGCTTACTATGTAAGGAATGTCTTCTATGTACTTGTCAGAGGTGTAGCTAGCGGGGGGGCAGAGGGGGCGGCTGCCCCAGGCCCACTGACTTTTTGGGGCCCACCTCGGGGCCGCCATTAATACATCCTTTATTTCTAACTGAATCGGTGTCTGCAGACACCGATCTAGTTAAAACGTATCCTGCAACTTCACAGTATTGTAAACCGCAAGCTACATAAGGCTTGCGGTTTACAAGTCCCCGAGACCACAGACCGATGTCTTCTTCTCACACAGGCGGCTCGATGATGTCACAACATCGCGCCGCCTGTGCTCAGACACAGACGTCCTGTGCGTGGACAGGGAGGAAGTGGAGGCTCCATTCATCAGCATCGCAGGTATGGGAGTATGACTTTTTTTTTTTTTTTTTTTAACGCAGTTGTGGGTATATTAATAGTATAAGGGGTGGTTAGGAGGGGGAAATATAACTATAAAAGGAGGATTCATTAGGGGGCATTATGACGATGGGGGATCATTTATATAAGGGTTATTATGGGGTATTATGAATATAAGGGGGGAGGTTATTTATATAATGAGCCATTAGGGGGCATCATTTATATTAGGAGGCATTATGAACATAAGAGAGTGGTCATTGATATAAGGGGTCATTAGAGGTGCAGTATTTATGTCAGGGGGAATCAGGGGCATAATATGAGGGTCAATTAATTTAATGAAAGTTGCACTTGGGCTTTATTAAGACTAAGGCCGCACATAGTGGACTGCAGCAAAAAAAATGCGTTGCAGGAAAAACCATGGCGGTAACATTGTGTTTTTTCCCGCAGTGCTTTTCACAGAAGGTCCGCAGAGGTTTCCCCTGTGGACTTTCTGTTTTCAATACACCTATGTGGAAACCAACAGTGTTTCCATAGGTATAATTGACACGCTGCAACCATTGCGGTTTTGGAAATCGCAGTGCGTCTGCTGCACATATTTTTCCTCGATATGTGGATGAGATTTGCTAGAATGCCACGGTTTTTTTCTGTGGGTTTTCACCACATGGGGCCCCATCCCATCCCCACTTTGCAGCAAAACACACGCAGCGGATACGCTGCAATTTCCAAAACTGCAAATCCCATTAAACCTAGTCTTACTGCAACTATCGGATGGCAGTAAGACTAGGTTTAATCCTAGTTAGACAGACGTTGTTATGTCAGTGCTAATTGTCTATAGGAAGTTTGCTTAGTCGTGATTCCTTAGGTGTGGTGACATTATAGGCTGTAACAGCTAGGTATATAACCGATGATGCAGCAGACATTGCAGTCTAGGTAGCGATTTTATACCTTTGACACCTAAAAATTAAAATTATCATAGGAACACGTTTATAGCAATATATCCATGAGTAGTTGTTCATTATCACATTTCTTTATTATTTATGCAATTGAACAACAACCGTATAATCTATAAGTTTTTTGATAGAACATAATACCCAGCAAGATCCTGCACATATTTCAAATTTTCATGAAAACTCAGGTACACTTTAACTGCAACATCTGATTTATGCAAAGGGCTCCCTGCAGGGGATATAAAGTAACGGAATATGGTGGCCTGGTTTGATGAATCATGTTTTCAGTTACACCATGTGGACAGCTGGGT
Organism: Leptodactylus fallax; assembly: GCA_947044405.1. Lineage (NCBI taxonomy): Eukaryota > Metazoa > Chordata > Amphibia > Anura > Leptodactylidae > Leptodactylus > Leptodactylus fallax. The sequence continues at coordinate 4,659,715 of CAMRHE010000123.1, forward strand.
TCATGTACATTGCTTATCTGTGGAGGAGATGGCATTGGGATGCTCTAGTGGAGGCATTGTGATGCTAGTTTAATACATACATAAACATTGTGCAGACCAATTACAGGGGTGTTCCAGTACATTTTTAACACATAAGAAGGCCTAATATAACAAATAGTATATACTCGCCTGTCCACTTAGCCAGGGATTCAGTGTAGTGTTTCCGTTCCTGGCCTTTGGCCTACACAGGAGCACGTCATCCTATCAGTGGCTGAGTGCTGATGCTCTGTTGAATGTGTGTGTGTGTATACAGTATGTATGTATGTATGTATGGATATATATATATACCTGTATATATATATATATATATATACATACAGTGTGTGTGTGTGTATGTTATATATATATATATATATATATATATATATATATATGTGTGTGTGTGTGTGTGAGTGTATTCATACATACAAATGTGCAATTTATAAAACGTTTGTCTTCTTTGCACATTTTCTTTGGTTTCTCTATGAACTAATTTCCACTTTTGCACTATGATTATACTTCTAGTATAGTAAATGCTTTTGCTATTTTAGACTTTTGGCAAGTGCAGTATTGATGAAATATAATGTTGTAGCGTCTTGCTGTTATAAAATATGTCTGGATAGTAATTATTCCCCTGGGACTTGTGCCATGATTCAGATGAACAAAATTCTATTCCACAAGCTGATGGAAGATAATAGCTATAAAGACAGAAATGCATTCTTTGCCCCACTTCTCAACTTCTCAAAAGTTAAAAAAACAACAACGTTTACTTATTTTAATATTGCTTTTATGGTTTTTCTTATTTTATATAGGCAAGATTTTAAAAATAGATATATATTGATAAAATGGCACAAAACTGTCCAGAATTTCCACTCATATAGATTAATCACAACATTTAATTCAAAATCTCCAGAAAGCCAATGATAGTTTTCAGGTTCCAAGCAGGAAATAAAAGCATAAGAAAGCTGGGAAAAGTGTGATATTAGTAACAGGAATTAACGTAAAACCTAATTTGAATGGACTTAATTTTAACAGATTTTTACCGTATTTTTCGGACTATAAGACGCACTTTTTTTTCCCCCAAATTTGGGAGGAAAATGGGGGGGGGGGGGTGTCTTATTGTCCAAAAGTGGGTGTTGGGGGAAGTGGGGGAGTGGAGGAGCGGGGTCGCAGCATCACCCCACTCCTGCCGCCGCTGGCTTCCTGCAGTGGGACTTCCTCCACCGGCAGTAGTGGGGGCGATGTGCAGGCCCGGGGATCAGAGGAGTGGGTGTCAGTGAACCCATCCCGGCATCTGCCGTGCTATTACGGCGGATGCCGGGTCTGTAAAGATGATGGCGGCCGCTCTGCTGCAGAGCAGTCGCCATAGCTACCGGGTCTCACGCTGTAATGTACAGTGCAGACCCGTAGCTAATGCCCGCGATCAGACTCCAGTCTGATCGCGGGCATTATTACTTTAAAGCACTCCCTAAAGTAAAAAAGTAGCCCCCGGGGCCGGTCCCCACCCATCTTTCATAGACTGCAATAAAACCCTCAATAAAACAGTCGTCAAAAACTGATTCCATAGATTTGTATTGAGTCAAGCAGGCAAAGAAAAGGGCACAAATAAGACATGTCATATTTTTTAACTGACGTTATTCACTGTCAGTTAAAAAACTGACATGTTTATGTACCCACTGGCTCCCATTGTTTTAAAAATGGACATGTTGGCCTTAGTCCATCTAAACCCTTTCTAGCTCACTAACTCAAAACAGTGTTAGTGTTAAGGATGGGCATACCCCAGAAGATTTGTTTCGTCCTCTTTTTGGACAAAGTTAACCCTGGTTTGGTCCAAACTTGCTTGGATAAAACCAGAAGGGAAATTATTGCCTAGCAACAGGATGTTTGTACCACTAACCTTCCTGAAAACAGGAATTGAAGTGTAGAGAACTAAAATAGATTTATACACTGAATTCACTATAATCTATGGGGTTAAATATAGATTTTCAAGTACAGGCTCATATAAAGAAGTAACTGAGATTTGTAGGTGCCACCAAGGTAGTTATGATAAAATACAGTTGAAGATTTTTTTCAATGGATGTTTTTATTATATTTTAATGGTGTGTTTTCTTCCTTTTTTTCAAATTTTTCAGTTTTGGTTTTGATGGTATCAGCATTCTATATTCACATTGTGTCCGAGTGCTCAGATCCCACATACTATGAAGAGATCTTTATGATTTATGGTACTATTTTAATTGTGATACCTCTTTGTCCATTTCTCATTATTTTGAATTAATGATTAAATTATTTAATAAAGTCTCACTCTGTACTCATTTGGTAAAAATGAGCAGCATATAGCTCTATTGCATCTTTACAGATGCCATTGATGCATTCTATTATGTTCGGCAGATGCTAGTGGTACAAGCATCCTGTTGCTAGACAACAGATGTAATACGTGCATGCGCATGTGCACTGGGTCTCCTTGTATGCTGGAGATCAGAGCACCAAACACATTGTGTTTTAGTTTATGCATGCGTGTCATTTTGCTATGGGATTCTATGTTACAATACAGATATTTTATTCATTGTATTGTGTAAAACTATTGTACTATGACATACTATCTATTGGAATGTTATGAGGACTGGGATTGGCTCATTTTTTATACACTGTAATTGGTGGTAATTTGCTTAAATAGTGGCATGGTGAATGTGGTCATTTGCACTTGAAAAAAGGATTTACTTATCTTTTTTGCAAATACTGGCTGAATGGATTTCTTTTGTGTTCCTGCTGTACTTAATTTGGAGATGGGACACTGCTGAGCATCTTGGGGGAACAAATATTTATTATATTGTTGGTGCTGTTATACGTTTTTAAACACACACACACACACACACACACACACACACACACACACACACACATTACAGTATCAAATCCAAGATCACTTTATGAAGAAAGGACCAGAGCCAAGAACATAAGAAATACAGCACTAGAACCAAACTTAGTACACAATTACAGCACAAGAACCAAGTTCAGTGTAATGATGGCAGTCTGCGATTGCCATCATACTACTACTCCCAGCAGGCATCGTTCCCTGGTTATATTGATTTCTCGACATGCAGCCCATCCTTTTCCATGTACTAACCTCCTGCTGCTGATGAACCTCCACCCTCTCTCAGCACCTGAATCAGCATTTGTTAAACTTGAGTGTTTAACATGTGCAGCTGTGAAATTCCTGCCAATCCCAGAATGCTCTGGTCTATTTTTACCTGCTTAGTCCTTTGCATGGTACCTGAGCAGCATAGGTTCTTGGTCATACAGTTACTGGAAGGATTTTGTGTTTGTGTTCCTGCCAGGTCTTCCGTTTTGTGACCATAGCCTGATTTCCGACTCTGCTTCTGATACTGTTTTTGAAACTATGTGTATGACCTTTTGGCTTTCCACGACTCTATATCTTTGCTGCCTGCCCTTGACCTTCGAACTGGACTCGACCAATCTCTTTCTTGACCCTCAGGTACTTCACACTGGCGTCTCTCTGGCCTTTGGGGCTACACTGAGATTATTACTGACACTGTATTACAAAAAAAAAAGACTTAGCAAAATTAGATTATTAGCAATGAAAGAGTGAACTGTCCAGTATGTGTGAAACTCTGGAAACTGCTGTTACAGGCTCACAGTATAGCACAGTGCAGAAATTCTCCCTCCCTCCACTTCTATGATTTATTTGCCTAGAACTAGAACTAAACTTTGTTCCACTTGTTCTACTATGTGATTCTATATCACTAATTTTATTGGGATTTTAAATGAACAAAGAAGAAACGAACAAAAGAGTACATATACAACCTAAACATAACAATAGCAGTGACAATGCATATAGTCCAAAGAAATTATAAGCCAGGATATGTTGCTTATATAAACATACATAAGAAAATCTATGCTTAAATACATAGATATCATTGGCAAGTTGGAAGTATAAAGACATGTATAAATGAAAATCTGCAACTATAAGGTAAACCTAATAACAATCAAATTTTCCCAAATTAGGCAATACCCAGAGTTATCCAGTCAGTTCTGCTAAATGTGTGGTATGTAGGACTTTCTAGTGTATAACATCTAATTATAATTCTCTAATAACCAACAAGGTTGAGATAGATACAGTGGGGAAAAAAAAGTATTTAGTCAGCCACCAATTGTGCAAGTTCTCCCACTTAAAAAGATGAGAGAGACCTGTAATTGTCATCATAGGTAGACCTCAACTATGAGACAAAATGAGAAAACAAATCCAGAAAATCACATTGTCTGATTTTTAAAGAATTATGGTGGAAAATAAGTATTTGGTCAATAACAAAAGTTCATCTCAATACTTTGTTATATATCCTTTGTTGGCAATGACAGAGGTCAAACGTTTTCTGTAAGTCTTCACAAGGTTGGCACACACTGTTGCTGGGCAGTATGTTTTGGGGCTATCGCTGGGCAACACGAACTTCTATGGGGTTGAGATCTGGAGACTGGCTAGGCCACTCCAGGACCTTGAAATGCTTCTTACGAAGACACTCCTTCGTTGCCCTGGTGGTGTGCTTGGGATCTTTGTCATGCTGAAAGACCCAGCCATGTTTCATCTTCAACGCCCTTGCTGATGGAAGGAGGTTTGCACTCAAAATCTCACGATACATGTCCCCATTCATTCTTTCATGTACACCGATCAGTTGTCCTGGTCCCTTTGCAGAGAAACAACCCCAAAGCATGATGTTGCAACCCCCATGCTTCACAGTAGGTATGGTGTTCTTTGGATGCAACTCAGCATTCACTCTCCTCCAAACACGACGAGTTGGGTTTCTACCAAACAGTTCTACTTTGGTTTCATCTGACCATATGACATTCTCCCAATACTATCCTGGAACATCCAAACTTCAGACGGGCCCGGATATGTACTAGCTTAAGCAGGGGAACACGTCTGGCACTGCAGGATCTGAGTGCCTGGCGGCGTAGTGTGTTACTGACGGTAGCCTTTGTTACGTTAGTCCCAGATTTCTGCAGGTCATTCACTAGGTCCCCCCGTGTGGTTCTGGGATTTTTGCTCACCGTTCTTGTGATCATTTTGACCCCACAGGGTGAGATCTTGCGTGGAGCTCCTGATCGAGGGAGATTATCAGTGGTCTTGTATGTCTTCCATTTTCTAATTATTTTTGCCACAGATGATTTCTTCACACCAAGCTTCTTGCCTATTGCAGATTCGGTCTTCCCAGCCTGGTGCAGGTCTACAATTTTGTTTCTGGTCCTTCCACAGCTCTTTGGTCTTCACCATAGTGGAGTTTGGAGTGTGACTGTTTGAGGTTGTGGACAGGTGTCTTTTATACTGATAACAATTTCAAACAGGTGCCATTACTACAGGTAATGAGTGGAGGACAGAGGAGCCTCTTAAATAAGAAGTTACAGGTCTGTGAGAGCCAGAAATCTTGCTTGTTTGTAGGTGACCAAATACTTATTTTCCACCATAATTTGCAAATAAATTCTTAAAAAAATCAGACAATGTAATTTTCTAGATATGTTTTCTCATGTTGTCTCTCATAGTTGAGGTCTACCTATGATGTCAATTACAGGCCTCTCTCATCTTTTTAAGTGGGAGAACTTGCACAATTGGTGGCTGACTAAATACTTTTTTTACCCACTGTACAAGCCCCAGATATATATTAGACATTTATGATGTATCCTATGTATATGTCATAAATGTCCCAGATGGAAATACCCCTTTAAGGCTGAAGCCGCACAATGTGGAAACACAGAATTTTTGGCAGAGTCCCCTCAAAGAGTGTGTGTTTCTGCTGGATTTTTTTAATCCCTGCAGTGGTTTTTAGCTGCATTTTGTTATGAGTGGCTTTAGCCTAAAAGTGTTAATACCATATAAAATTATTACGGTAGTTTAACTGTTGATTTTTGTCATATACTGTTTTACTATATTTAATTATTTTGCTGATTTGTATTGAGCGCCCCTTTAAATCTAGTGTTTAGAACTATTATTTTGATTGAAAATATCACATTGAGTCATCTGGCAGGGTGTGACATAAATGAAAAATGTTTCACACTTGGCATCGTTTGAAGTTTGAAATCTTTTGACTTGTGTGAAAAGGAATATTTTTACAATATATTCAAGTGAGAAAATGACAGCTGCATAGTAAATGTCATTTTTCATTTGGGCAAATTACAAATTTTCAATCCTCTTTTTTTTTTTTCCTCTGCGGCATAAGCACAAAAAGTGTAAAGAAAGTATTCTGAAAAGAAAGGTAAATTTGAAAAAAATGTAATATGTACTACATATTCTTATAGAGTAGCTAGGCAACAGATTTACAGTTTTGTGAATGTATTTTAAGTTACTAACATCTGGTCATAACGATGTAGCAGTTTTTAAAGGGCTTTTCCTTACCAAACATATTGATGACCTCACTTTAGGATAGGTTATCAATATTTTTGGCCCAGAAAAACCCATTATCTTGAATCTGATAACTTGATGCACAAATAAAGTAATAAAAGATAAAAAGTTAAAAGTTAAGGTTTACTCCAACTGTTACATTTATTACTTGATTCATATTGATTATTTAATTCATATTACTTTTAGAGCCTGTAGACAGCCAGATCAGCTGATCGTTGCAGGGTCTGGGTGTCAAACCTCCACCGCTCAGATACTGATGTCTATCAGCATGAAAACCACTGGGGAACCCAGCAAGCCCCTTGACTTGTGTCCATTCAGAAGGCCCGAGACTGATGTAGCCATGTTTCTTGCTATGTCTGCCTGAACAGACTGTACATATAGCAGAGCTGAGATAAGATCTTACCTATGTATGTGTACTTCCGATGAAAACTGACAGGGAGAGAGACAAAGGGAAGATAGTTGAAACCCAGGCACAGGCTGTTGTGGTGATGAGTGCTAAATGCTCAGGGCAACACCATCCATGAGGTGAAATGAGACACTGGCCTCGGGTAGCACTTTCCTAGGAGTGAGGGCTGGGATTTTATCTTGCTACCCTCCTTTTCTCTTCAGCCCTACATGCATCAATGTTGTGGTGTTAATTGTACCCACATATATTGATGTGTGCAGCAGCCTCCTGTATTCTTTTCTATTTCACTGTAGGACTTTTCATATCACATGACAAAAAGTTCCTGCAGTGCAAAGAGAAATAAGATTCTGGACAACTCAAGGGTCTGTTTAGCTCTCATTTCTTGGTCATTATGGTTAGCACATCAAACGTTTACAATAAATTCTCACTCCAACACAGTGGATTTACTTCAAAACTGGCTACAATCAGCTTTCTTCTTCTCTTTTCACAGCAAACATGTACATCACAGCACAAAAAAGAAAAAATCCTCAGCCATCTGGCTACTAACTAGACATCCAATGTCCCTCACTATGAGACCCTGGGCCTTCTACCCAGTATCTCCACAAACAATGTGGCCCAGACATACATGAAGACTCATTTTGAAACAGTGATGTTTACTGATGAGTGCCGTGCAACCATGGATGGTCCAGATGGATGGAGTAGTGGATGGTTAGTTGATGGCTGCGATGTCAGCAAGGAGTAGCAGAGTCATGTTTTTGGCCAGAATCATGGGGAGAGAGCTGGTAGGTCCCTTTTAGGGTCCCTGAAGGTGTGAAAATGACCTCTGCAAAGTATATAGAGTTTCTGACTGACCACTTTCTTCCCTGGTACAAAAAGAAGAACCATGCCTTCCATAGCAAAATCATCTTCATGTATGACAATGCACCATCTCATGCAGCAAAGAATACCTATGGGCATAAAAGGAGAGAAACTCATGGTGTGGCCACCATCCTCTCCTGAACTCAAACCTATTGAAAACCTTTGGAGTATCCTCAAGCTAAATATCTATGAGGGTGGGAGGCAGTTCACATCAAAACAGCAGCTCTGCAAGGCTATTCTGACATCCTGCAAAGAAATTCAAGCAGAAACTCACAAGTTCACAAGTTCAATGGATGCAAGATTTGTGAAGGTGGTATCAAAGAAGTGGTCCTATGTTACCATGTAGCCTGGCCTGTTAAGATGTTTTTGATTGAAATAGCTTTTGATTTCAGTAAATGTGACCTCTTAACGCTGAAAATTACAAATAAAAATGACCATTTTCAGTTCTTTACAACCTATAAAATGTTTAGAAACTCTGTTGTGCAGAATAATTTGGAACGGTGGATCTTGATTTTTTTAATTTGTGGAATTTTTTTTTGTTATCATCGAGAGGTTTGTCTAATAAAATTTGATTTATATTCTTAACGGTTGAAGACAGTAATTTGCATCGACAATTTAGGAAAATCAGGGAAAAATATAATTTGCATAATAATTTGGAATCCGGTGTATGATACTCGGAGTCTCGACTTCCAGACCAGATTCAGTCCAGGAAATGCAGTAAATATACCGTCTGTATTTTAAGGACTGTATTTGTCTGTGTGCAGTAGATATGAGGACCCATAGAATATTGACCACATGGTCCATCTAGTCTGCCCTTACATTATTTCCATTTTATCTTAGGACAGGCATATGTTTATTCCAGACATGCTGAAATTCACTTACTGTAGATTTCCCAACCACATCTGCTGGAAGTTCGTGCCAAGCCTCAACTATTCAGTGAAATAATATTTCCAAACTTTGCTTCTGATCTTCCCCCATGTGCTGGCCTGGCTGTATACAATGGTATCATTGTGTGCAGGTATCACCATGGCAACTAGCATTAGATGTAATCTCCTGACCTTACAGCATGTGGCCATCGCTTGCATTCAGACTTAAACACAACATGGCTGAAACACAACGATTTGTCAGGAATCCAGAAGAGTGTCATGATGATGATACCCACACTAGACCCTTGTTTTAAATGTCATATTATCTTCCGAGGGAGCTGCCAAACAGGGAAACAAGGTGACTGTCCACAAGTGTCTGCAGGGTACGCAGGATGTCAAGGGGTATGTCATCTGTAATTTTATGATTTCTCTATAGGCTATTGTGACATGATAAGCAGGCCATTTGGATGAACCACTTTTGTGAAAATACCTAGTTAGACTGAATTAATATCTATTCAGAGCTAGAATTTTGAGATACAGTAGTTAGCCCTATGATATACCAGAACTGATATACCAGCACTGATGTCACATCCTGTTATTACAGTCCGTGGTTCTCATTCATTTTAGGACATAAACATGACTGCAATAACGTATGCAGACGGAGTTCCTGTCATGTTTTTTACATTGGAGTGAACACGGATGGAGGGGGCTCCGTGTGAATCAGTCATTCCATTGCAATTTGTACATTGCTCTTATCCTATGACGGATGAGAGCAATGGACTGTAATAATGGAAATGTGACCTTAGCCTAATAGCGGCAGGGGCTGCTTGGCCATTTATTCATATTGTAGGTCTGTATTATCTAGACAAGATATTTTCCCTGATGCCACGTTGCAGAAATGCAGTTTCTTGCTGCAGGGGAAGCGCAGCAGAAAAAAATCCCTTTGCATTTTATGGTATCAGCAAAGTGATTAAGATTTTTTTATTCTCATCCACACTTTGCAGGAAATATTGGGCATTAGAAAAACTGCATTTTCAAAAACACATACAGTGCCTTGCGAAAGTATTCGGCCCCCTTGGACTTTTCAACCTTTTGCCACATTTCAGGCTTAAAACATAAGGATATAAAATTAAAAATTTTTGGTGAAGAATCAACAACAAGTGGGACACAATTGTGAAGTGGATGGAAATTTATTGGTTATTTTAAACTTTTGTAAAAAATAAAAAACTGAAAAGTGGGGCGTGAAATATTATTCGGCCCCTTTACTTTCAGTGCAGCAAACTCACTCCACAAGTTCAGTGAGGATCTCTGAATGATCCAATGTTGTCCTAAATGACTGATGATGATAAATATAATCCACCTGTGTGTGTAATCAAGTCTCCGTATAACTGCACCTGTTCTGTGTCTCAGGGTTCTGTTTAATGCGCAGAGAGCATCATGAAAACCAAGGAACACACCAGGCAGGTCCGTGATACTGTTGTGGGGAAGTTTAAAGCCAGATTTGGATACAAAAAGATTTCCCAAACTTTAAACATCCCAAGGAGCACTGTGCAAGCGATCATATTGAAATGGAAGGAGTATCAGACCACTGCAAATCTACCAAGACCCGGCCGTCCCTCTAAACTTTCATCTCAAACAAGGAGAAGACTGATCAGAGATGCAGCCAAGAGGCCCATGATCACTCTGGATGGACTGAAGAGATCTACAGCTGAGGTGGGAGAGTCTGTCCATAGGACAACAGTCGTACACTGCACAAATCTGACCTTTATGGAAGAGTGGCAAGAAGAAAGCCATCTCAAAGATATCCATAAAAAGTCTTGTTTAAAGTTTGCCACAAGCCACCTGAGAGACACACCAAACATGTGGAAGAAGGTGCTCTGGTCAGATGAAACCAAAATCGAACTTTTTGGCCACAATGCAAAACGATATGTTTGGTGTAAAAGCAACACAGCTCATCACCCTGAACACACCATCCCTACTGTCAAACATGGTGGTGGCAGCATCATGGTTTGGGCCTGCTTTTCTTCAGCAGGGACAGGGAAGATGGTTAAAATTGATGGGAAGATGGATGGAGCCAAATACAGGACCATTCTGGAAGATAACCTGTTGGAGTCTGCAAAAGACCTGAGACTGGGACGGAGATTTATCTTCCAACAAGACAATGATCCCAAACATAAAGCAAAATCTACAATGGAATGGTTCACAAATAAACGTATCCAGGTGTTAGAATGGCCAAGTCAAAGTCCAGACCTGAATCTAATCGAGAATCTGTGGAAAGAGCTGAAAACTGCTGTTCACAAACGCTCTCCATCCAACCTCACTGATCTCGAGCTGTTTTCCAAGGAAGAATGGGCAAGAATTTCAGTCTCTCGATGTGCATAACTGATAGAGACATACCCCAAGCGACTTGCAGCTGTAATCGCAGCAAAAGGTGGCGCTACAAAGTATTAACTTAAGGGGGCCAAATAGTTTGGCACACCCCACTTTTCAGTTTTCTATATTTTACAAATATTAAAATATCCAATAAATTTCGTTCCACTTCATGATTGTGTCCCACTTGTTGTTGATTCTTCACCAAAAAATTTAAATTTTATATCCTTATGTTTGAAGCTTGAAATGTGGCAAAAAGTTGAAAAGTTCAAGGGGGCCGAATACTTTCGCAAGGCACTGTATGCTATCCAGAGGGCCCTTTCCCCAGTATAATGCCCCACATTGGCCCCACACAGTATAATCTGGTATCCAGAGGGGCCTCCCAGTATAATGCTCCCCAGTGGCCCTAAAGACTCCCTTTATTATCATATTATACTCTGGGGTCTCTTCAGACCCCAGAGTATAATAATTGAAAGCCTGAGGGAGGTAAGGGAAAATAACAAACAGTTATACTCACCTTGCCTTACCTCTAATGAGCCTCCTCGTGCTGCTCCGCTGTCCCCGCCAGTGCTGGCTTCCTCTTGTTTGCGGCTGACGTCACACGCTGATTGCCCAGTTTGCCCCCCCCCCCCCTAACGCCGGCCCTGATTATACCGAAAAGCTGCACTTAATTTTCTGCCAGTGGAATTACAGTATACATAAATTACTTATAACTTATGTTTTTGTAAAACATTTATAAATACTATTTTTTACAGTTTGTGATCTTTAAAGGGTTTTATTTCTTAAAATGTATTAAAGAAAAGTCAAAGTCCAGACCCGAATCCAATCTGTGGAAAGAGCTGAAAACTGCTGTTCACAAACGCTCTCCATCCAACCTCACTGAGTTTGAGCTGTTTTCCAAGGAAGAATGGGCAAGAATTTCAGTCTCTCGATGTGCAAAACTGATAGAGACATACCCCAAGCGACTTGCAGCTGTAATCGCAGCAAAAGGTGGCGCTACAAAGTATTAACTTAAGGGGGCCGTATAATTTGGCACGCCCCACTTTTCAGTTTTTTTATTTTCTACAAAAGTTTTAAATATCCAATAAATTTCGTTCCACTTCACAATTGTGTCCCACTTGTTGTTGATTCTTCACCAAAAAATTTAAATTTTACACTGTGTGCAGAATTATTAGGTAAATGAGTATTTTGCTCACATCATCCTTTTTATACATGTTGTCCTACTCCAAGCTGTATAGGCTTGAAAGCCAACTACCAATTAAGTAAGTCTGGTGATGTGCATCTCTGTAATGAGTAGGGGTGTGGTCTAATGACATCAATACCCTATATAAGGTGTGCTTAATTATTAGGCAACTTCCTTTCCTTTGGCAAAATGGGTCAGAAGAGAGATTTGACGGACTCTGAAAAGTCCAAAATTGTGAGATGTCTTGCAGAGGGATGCAGCAGTCTTGAAATTGCCAAACTTTTCAAGCGTGATCACCGAACAATCAAGCATTTCATGGCAAATAGCCAACAGGGTCGCAAGAAGCGTGTTGAAAAAAAAAAGGCGCAAAATAACTGCTAATGAATTGAGGAAAATCAAGCGTGAAGCTGCCAAGATGCCATTAGCCACCAGTTTAGCCATATTTCAGAGCTGCAACGTTACTGGAGTATCAAAAAGCACAAGGTGTGGGATACTCAGGGACATGGCCAAGGTAAGGAAGGCTGAAAAACGACCACCTTTGAACAAGAAATATAAGATAAAACGTCAAGACTGGGGCAAGAAATATCTTAAGACTGATTTTTCAAAGGTTTTATGGACTGATGAAATGAGAGTGACTCTTGATGGGCCAGATGGATGGGCCCGAGGCTGGATCAGTAAAGGGCAGAGAGCTCCACTCCGACTCAGACGCCAGCAAGGTGGAGGTGGGGTACTGGTATGGGCTGGTATCATCAAATATGAACTTGTGGGACCTTTTCAGGTGGAGAATGGAGTGAAGCTAAACTCCCAGACCTACTGCCAGTTTCTGGAAGACACCTTCTTCAAGCAGTGGTACAGGAAGAAGTCGGTATCGTTCAAGAAAAACATGATTTTCATGCAGGACAATGCTCCATCACATGCATCCAAATACTCCACAGCGTTTCTGGCCAGTAAAGGTCTAAAAGAAGAAAAAATAATGACATGGCCTCCTTGTTCACCTGATCTGAACCCCAGAGAGAACCTGTGGTCCCTCATAAAATGTGAGATCTACAGGGAGGGAAAACAGTACACCTCTCTGAACAGTGTCTGGGAGGCTGTGGTGGCTGCTGCACGCAATGTTGATCGTAAACAATAGATGTAAGCAACTGACAGAATCTATGGATGGAAGGCTTTTGCGTGTCATCGTAAAGAAAGGTGGCTATATTGGTCCCTGATTTGTTTTTGGATTTGTTTTTGAATGTCAGAAATATTTATTTCTAAATTTTCTGTTGTTATATTGGTTTACCTGGTGAAAATAAACAAGTGAGATGGGCATATATTTGGTTTTTATTAAGTTGCCTAATAATTCGGCACAGTAATAGTTACCTGCACAAACAGATATCCTCCTAAGATAGCCAAATCTAAAAAAAAACCACTCCAACTTCCAAAAATATTAAGCTTTGATATTTATGAGTCTTTTGGGTTGATTGAGAACATAGTTGTTGTTCAATAATAAAAATAATCATCTCAAATACAACTTGCCTAATAATTCTGCACACAGTGTATATCCTTATGTTTGAAGCCTGAATTGTAGCAAAAGTTTGCAAAGTTCAAGGGGGCCGAATACTTTCGCAAAGCACTGTACATTTTTGAAAAACAGCATATTAATTTTAGCTTCAGAATCGCAATCATTTTCCCTATACATTTAATAGGGGAAGAATAAATACAGCAAAGAAGGAAACCCCATCCTCTTAAAAATTGGTTACACGTGGAAACCCGCAACCCCATAGGCTAAAATTGGGTCTGCCGGGTTTCCACCTTGCGGGACTCTTCTCTCCGCTGATTTTAAGCGGAATATGGGTCAGAGTCTTGTATGAAGACTCAATTGCTAGTGTGAACCTAGCGTAAGAGAAATAAACTGCTCATTAGCATATCAGGAAAAGAGGCAATTTCTGGTGACAGACACCCTTTAAATAACCAGCTGTGAAAGACAACCAGGGCCTTCATAGGTCACTGACACATAGCAAAGGGGAGGAAGCTCTCTTTTGGAAGATCATCACTTGCACAGCAGAAGGTCCTCTTTGAGGACCACATGTCAGGCAGTCAAATGGGCCATTGGTATGTATTGTGCAGCATCCCAGAGGCTGCTGCTTTAATTTGTTTGTCTTTTGTGCCTCTGGGCTATGTTGGTATGTTCCGTCTTCTGTGTTAAGTGTCACTGTTTGCAGCTTTTCCCTATTGTTTCTCCCCTGCAGTGTTCAAACCTAACCTTGGTTTAGCCCTGGTCTATCACAGGACACTAGTCGGGGTTGTGGGAGACTCCGTCTCCACGGTAAACGTTGGCCTGAGTTTAGTCTAGTCAGTTCAGTGTGAGCAGTGGTGCAGTGAGGGTGTGCAGAGAATTTCTGCCCCCACAAGCTGGACTGAGACCAACGGTTAGCCATCATAGCCTCCAGGAGGAGTATTATCGGCCCCAGAGACAGCCCGGAGTACTGGTTCGGCTGTCCATCATTTTGAATCATTCCAGTGACGTGCCAGCAGGAACAGGAGAGGACCCTGACAGGAGGATCACGTCGGGCCTAGTCTTCAGGTAACCAGAACCCTGTCAGGCCTCCCTGTACCACCAGTCTCCCTATCATCCATCTCTGGGAGAGGCACGAGAGGAGGAGTAGTGGAGCACAAGACTGTGATAGTTAATCCTGGGCACCCTCCTAGAACCAAGGCTGGGGAATTGGACACTGTACTACTACCCCTATTTGGAAGCTGCCATTTTGCTATTACCAGTTGTAGTAATAAACTGTTTCCTGGTTCAACTGTTACCACTGCTTGCCTGAGTCGTGCCTGCTATAACATCAGGGCCCTTCCGACTTCCATCACATCGGCTCAGAGAGGAGAGGTCCCCTCTCCAACTGGAAGAGCCCCGGGGGAAACAAATACTACCACCACCATTCGGTAGTGCTGCAGGACCCCCCTTGACTCTGTCTGGCCCAGGAGTGAGAGTGGAGTGGTTGGTGAATGTGCTTGGCCTAGTAGGTGGCACATCCTTAGCTACTACAACTCCCATCCTCCGGTCTCCTCCATCTGGGTTGTGGCAATTGTACATTATGATGTACTTTGTGTATCAAAATAATCTCATTTTGAGCATTACAATCCTGTCATGTAAGGATGAGGCTAGAGAAAAGCGTGATCATCATATTTATTCAGAATAGATGAGTTTGCTAGTGCAGCACAACTTTGTCATTTATTTCAACTCATTGCGATGCTGTTTTGTAAGACTGCAAATAGCTGAGTTATCACACTGCAAGGGAGAACAGTCATTGGTAAAAACAGCATTGATACATATATCATTGCTTATCACGACAACTATTCCCATATTATAACAAATGGCTTTAGGGTTACTGTTGTTGACTCTGTTATTATGCAGCAGCCAGGAAAGGTAACATCTCAGAATAGCTGATGCTAAACAGGGGAAGACACTGCAAGCAAAGGGCCCCCTGTGCAAAAAGTTTATCTGGGCCCCCTCAAATTTATAATATTTAATATGTATGTTATCTCCCATGATATTCAAGGCTTATTAAGAGGCCAGAGCTTCTTAATAATTCTGGCGCATATTACACTAGCAAGAGGAATTATTAGGACCAGTCTTAATAAATTCCCCCAAGTGTATAATATACAGTATTTAGATAGAGTTGTGCTAAAAAGTTTACATACCCCGGCAGATTTCTTGGTTTTTTTGGCCTTTTTTCAGAAAATATGAATAATAACACAAAAACTTTTTCTCTACTCATGGTTAGTGGTTGGTTGAAGCCATTTATTGTCAAACTTCTGTGTTTTCTCTTTTTAAATCATAATGACAACCAAAAACGTCAAAATTACCCTGTTCAAAAGTTCACATACCCTGGTGATTTTGGCCTGATAACATGCCCAGAAACCAAACCACGGTCAGGTAGACCAACCAAAATTCCAGCCACAACTGCCCGAAAAATTGTTCGGGATGCAAAGAAAAACCCACACGTAACATCAGGACTCTCTGAAAGCTATCGGTGTGGCTGTTTCAAGCTGCACAATAAGGAGGCACTTGAAGAAAAATGGGCTACATGGTCGAGTTGCCAGAATAAAGCCATTACTGCGCAAATGCCGCAAAGAATCTCGCCTTCAATACGCCAAACAGCACAAAGACAAGCCTCAAAACTTCTGGAACAAGGTAATTTGGAGTGATGAGACAAAAGTTGAACTTTTTGGCCACAACCATAAACGTTACATTGGAGAGGTGTCAACAAAGCCTATGATGAAAGGAGCACCATTCCTACTGTAAAGCACGGAGATGGATCACTGATGATGTGGGGATGTGTGAGCTTCAAAGGCAAATTTGCACTTGTAAGCCGTGTACCGGGGGTGGGCTCCCCAGGATACAGCGAAGACACGAACAAAGGAAGCGACTCAAAATCAATTTAGTAAAAAAACAAGATTTTACTTTGTGTAGTAACACCTATTTACCAATAAAACACTCCTAATTATTTACATACACTCAGCCAGTAAGCTGGGGCCCTGGTGTTGTACAGCGCGGTGCCCTCTCATGTGCGGCTCCAATACACTCCAAGCTTTTACCTATCTGCAGGCTGCAACTAATCAGCCGTTTGTTACCTTTTTATCACCCTAGTCACAGGAACAATTCAGTGAGTGTGATAGGGGCACCGGCGGTATAACACAAGAGCTTACAAACTTATCAAAATACCTCTATTCCCCACAAACAAAGTACAACCGAGTAAAATTGGTCTTTGTTTTTAGACCCAACCCACATATCCTTTTGTAACTGACGTAACTCGAATGTCAATCAGTTTTACATCTATTGTTTTAATATCTATTGTTTTACATCCATGTATGCATCAAAAAAGATAAAGTACAGTATGTCAGTTTTTTTGATGACTGTGTAGGATGATCCGTTAAACAAAAATGGACATGGGAATAGACCCATTCTTATGAATAAAGACTTATAGTGGGTCCATCAGGCTGAAAAAATGGACAAAAATGTCATATTTTTAAAGTGACAGCATTCACTGACAGTTAAAAAAAAGCCTTGACTCCCAATTTTCTAAAGATCAGGCCCCCTGGGGTTCAAGACCTAAAAAGAAATGTAAAAACTTTTCCCATATGGTGAACGCTGTAGCAAGAAAAAAATCAAAAAAGAGCCAAACCTTTTTTTTTTTACTCTTTCACCTTCCATAAAATTTGAACAAAAAGCCATCAAAAAATGGTATAAATAAAAAGTACAACTTGCCCTACAAAAAAGATGCCTTATGCAGCCTGTCCATTTATAATTATAAAAAAGTTATGGGTGTCAGAACATGGTGACTTGAAGATATATATTTTTTAAAGTTTTGGATTTTTTTTTTAACGGGTTAAAATGTAAAAATATATATATACATTTGGTATCCCCGTAATCGTACCCACCCATAGAATACGGGTAACAGGTAACATTGGCTGCAGAATAAATGCTGTAAAAATGAAGACCACAAGAATTTTGCACAAATGCAGTTTTTCTCTAATTCCACACCATTTTGAATTTTCTTCCAGCTTCCTAGTACATCATACAGAATATTAAATGATACTATTGTGAAGTACAATTGTCCCACAAAGATTAAGCCCTCATACACTTCTGTGAATGGAAAAATTTAAAAGTTATGACTTTCAGATGGAGGGGAGTAAAAAACGAAAATTGAAAATCGTCTGACGGGAAGGGCTTAAAGGGAGTCTACCAGTAGTAAATCTGTTATTAAATGAAGCAAACTATCTTGTAGAAGTGATTCTACAGTTTTCAAATATGCCTCTGTTATTCAGCTTTGGAGTCCCATTTTCATGTAAATTGTCATTTTATGCGTATGTAGATGAGGGGGTGCTTTGGGCATGTCTGGGCTATGGTTTCAGCTATAGACCAATGAAGTTCACCATTTTTTGTGATGCTCCATAGCTATATTTTATCCCATGGTGATAGACTATTATGAAATAACAAGTGAAATTATCTTTTTGGACTTGCCAGTCAAGCCCCTAGAGCCAGCAAAGCAGATCTGATATCAATTTAAGAATATTTTAATTTCCCTAAAGGAAGTTCGCCATGAATGCTAAATAATTTATCATGAACTTTATGTTAAATTACCTGATTTTTCACTATGTCCTGAGGTGTGTTATAAATTTGTATTTTGTCATTTTATATCTTTGTTTATCTTTTATGGATATGCTTCCTTCTCATCATCCTTACTTAAGTTTAGTACTTTCTGAAAAGAGGATGATGCAATGAGTCTAACCAAATAAGTTGTTTCTATTGGTTGTGCTGCAGTCAATGTTATTTTGACACCATCTATGGTACAGTCTACGCATGCCATGGCCTGATGCCTTGTAGCTATGTGGGTGGAAAAGTTCCACTATAAAAGAGAGATTTTGCAATTGCACAATGCAATTGCAATGTGTGTAAAGGCTATTTGTAATTTTCTATAACATCTAGCTACAGTATCTTAAGGTAAAAACAAAGAACAATAGAAAAACACATAAAAATGCCAGAATAAAATTAAGTGTATAACAGGCCTTAAACACACATATAAGCCCCTTTAGCATAGTGTTTTCATATTCAAGTTTAAAGGGAATTTTTTACAAGTTTCAAACAAAACTATTTGTTCTTACCTTACGAACTATGTCTGTGCCACCTATCATGATTACATTGCCTTTTAACGTGATACCATTAAAATATTGAATTCTTAATTGTGAGTTCTGGCGTTTACTGAATTTCCACTCTTTGATCTATTCACTACATGGGCGACTTGGAATTCATGCTCCTCTATACTCTGCTTACTTTATTTGGGATGAGAACTAGAGATGAGCGAATCGAAGCTGACGAAGTGGAATTCGATCCCAATTTCAGGAAATATTCGATTCGCATCGAATCCGGATTTCCTCACACTTCGTGGTAATGAATCGCACAGCTCCGATCGGGGGTTTTAACCCCTTGGATGCCGTGATCAAACAAGTCCTTCCCGGCAGTGCCGTACTATTAGGGCGGATGTTGGGAAGGGGTTAACGCGATTCGCCACAAATTAATTTGGATCAAATCGAATCGTTACTGAAAATCGGCGAATCAGCCGAATCGAATTTCTAAACAGAAACATGGAGATACTACACTCATTTACCATTACGTTAGCTGATAACATGTTTTTCTATTTTATGTTTACGATACATGTAAACAAACAGGGACAGATATACTAGGAAATTAGTGGTTTACAACTTTTAAATGCCACTTGCGACCACGTTTTGTGGTGTAAATGAAGACACAAATCTACACTAGTAAGGAGCTAGCATAGATTTTAGCCAAGGTGCAGGGGCTTCCAGATTGTGGCTAATTCATGATGAGACATGTGCCTCGTAAAGAAATAAATGGAGTCTGTGAGTAGGAAAATGGGTATCAAACTAATGACAGTACCTTGTAGGGTGGCTTCTACTCTTTCCAAATATGTCTTTCTTATGGTGTTGCCACATCATGTGCAGAGAAACTTGAATATTCTTTCTATTCTAAATTAAAAAAAGACAAAAATGAAAAATAACTTTAGAAAAATTTTCTTTAATACATTTTAAGAAATAAAACCCTTTAAAGATCTCAAACTGTAAAAAATAGTATTTAGAAATGTTTTACAAAAACATAAGTGATAAGTGATTTATGTATACTGTAATTCCACTGGCAGAAAATTAAGTGCAGCTTTTGGGTATAATCAGGGCCGGCGTTAGGGGGGAGGGAAACTGGGCAATTGCCCAGGGCCCGACCCCAAAGGGGCCCCCGGGATCTGGAGCCTGATGACTTCGGATCCTGGTGTCAGGCCCAGCCATATCGGTAACAGAAAGGGACCCAGCGTCATGTGCGGCAGGGCTCCTTTCCGAGGTGAGTTAAAAATAACAAACATTTTTACTCACCTGTCCTAGGTGTCCGACGTCATCTTCTAAGGCCTGGCCATCACGTGGGGTGTGCTAACAGGGTGCCTCACATCAGGCCTGTGATTGGGCTTCAGCGCGTGATGTCAGCCGCAAACAAGAGGAAGCCAGCGCTGGCGGGGACAGCGGAGCAGCGCGAGGAGGCCCATTAGAGGTAAGGCAAGGTGAGTATAACTGTTTGTTATTTTCCCTTACCTCCCTCGGGCTTTCGATTATTATACTCTGGGGTCTATTGAATTTGGAATAAAACTTTAAACGTTAGCAAATCTATCATTTCTTTCTTTTTCTTATTTTCCTACTTGATGATATTATTCTTGCTTATGTTTCTTTTGTTTGTGTTCTAGCAGACTTGAACTGACTTTTGGACTCTGTGAATCAGTAATGTAAAGTAATGACACATATACACATGTGCAAGTTTACATAATTTTATTCCTACACAACTTCAATGTTGTATGCCTTCAAAGGTACAGTACTCAGCATATACAGTGGGGGAAAAAAGTATTTAGTCAGCCACCAATTGTGCAAGTTCTCCCACTTAAAAAGATGAGAGAAGCCTGTAATTGACATCATAGGTAGACATCAACTATGAGAGACAAAATGAGAAAACAAATCCAGAAAATCACATTGTCTGATTTTTAAAGAATTTATTTGCAAATTATGGTGGAAAATAAGTATTTGGTCACCTCCAAACAAGCAAGATTTCTGGCTCTCACACACCCGCAACTTCTTCTTTAAGAGGCTCCACTGTCCTCTACTCATTACCTATAGTAATTGGCACCTGTTTAAAATTGTTATCAGTATAAAAGACACCTGTCCACAACCTCAAACATTCACACTCCAAACTCCACTATAATGAAAACCAAAGAGCTGTGGAAGGACACCAGAATCAAAATTGTAGACCTGAACCAGGCTGGGAAGACTGAATCTGCAATAGGCAAGCAGCTTGGTGTGAACAAATCAACTGTGGGAGCAATAATTAGAAAATGGAAGACATACAAGACCACTGATAATCTCCCTCGATCAGGGGCTCCACGCAAGATCTCACCCCGTGGGGTCAAAACGATCAAAAGAACGGTGAGCAAAAATCCCAGAACCACACGGGGGGAACTTGTGAAGAACCTGCAGAAAACTGGGACTAATGTAAAAAAGGCTACCGTCAGTAACACACTACACCGCCAGGGACTCAGATCCTACAGTGCCAGACGTGTCCCCCTGCTTAAGCCAGTACATATCCGGGCCCGTCTGAAGTTTGCTAGAGAGCATTTGGATGTTCCACAAGAGTATTGGAAGAATGTCATATGGTCAGATGAAACCAAAGTTGAACTGTTTGGTAGAAACACAATACGTCGTGTTTGGAGGAGAGTGAATGATGAGTTGCATCCAAAGAACACCATACCTACTGTGAAGCATGGGGGTGGCAACATCATGCTTTGGGGCTGTTTCTCTGCAAAGGGACCAGAACGACTGATCGGTGTACATGAAAGAATGAATGGGGCCATGTATCGTGAGATTTTGAGTGCAAACCTCCTTCCATCAGCAAGGGCACTGAAGATGAAACGTGGCTGGGTCTTTCAGCATGACAATGATCCCAAGCACACTGCCAGGGCAACGAAGGAGTGGCTTCGCAAGAAGCATTTCAAGGTCCTGAAGTGGCCTAGCCATTCTCCAGATCTCAACCCCATAGAAAACCTTTGGAGGGAGTTGAAAGTCCGTGTTGCCCAGCGACAGCCCCAAAACATCACTGCTCTAAAGGAGATCTGCATGGAGGAATGGGCCAACATACCAGCAACAGTGTGTGCCAACCTTGTGAAGACTTACAGAAAACGTTTGACCTCTGTCATTGCCAACAAAGGATATATAACAAAGTATTGAGATGAACTTTTGATATTGACCAAATACTTATTTTCCACCATAATTTGAAAATAAATTCTTAAAAAATCAGACAATGTGATTTTCTAGATATGTTTTCTCATTTTGTCTCTCATAGTTGAGGTCTACAAATGATGTCAATTACAGGCCTCGCTCATCTTTTTAAGTGGGAGAACTTGCACAATTGGTGGCTGACTAAATACTTTTTTTTCCACACTGTATGAGTGTAAATCCTTTGAAAAGTGGACTTTCTGTGAAAAACGCTGTGTAAAAAAAAATGCAATGCGTTTCGGCTGTTGTCTTTTCCACAGCGTTTTTTTTTTTTTTTTTTTGCAGCGATTTGCTGCGTGGGGACTTAGCCTAAAGAAAGCAAATTGGTGAGTTAGACCTATGGTCATACATACTGCTATTAGTTGAAGTCTCTCGACCATTCCCTCCTGTTAGAAACGCTATCATCCCTTGGCATCTTAGACCTGGCCCTTTCCTGGATCTCCTCATACTTCACCAACTGCACATTCAGTGTCTACCACTCACACACCACCTCCCCGCCACGCCCTCTTTCTGTACGTGTCCCCCAAGGCTCCGTCCTAGGACCCCTCCTGTTCTCCATCTACACCCTCGGCCTTGGCCAACTCATAGAATCTCATGGTTTCCATTACCATTGCTATGCTGACGATACCCAAAAATATCTCTCTGGACCAGACATTACCTCTCTGTTGTCCAGAGTCCCAGAATGTCTAGCAGCTGTAGCGTCCTTTCTCTCCTCCCGCTTTCTCAAACTCAACCTGGAGAAAACGGAGTTCATAATCTTCACCCCTCCTCGCACGGCCCCTCTACCTGACCCATCTATCAAAGTTAATGGAACCACACTCATCCCAGTCCCATGTGTCCGCTGCCTGGGGATAACCTTAGATTCTGACCTATCCTTCAAGCCGCATATTCAAACCCTCAACACCTCCTGCTACCTCCAACTCAAGAACATCCATCGAATCCACTCCTTCCTCCACGTGAAACTACAAAGATGCTAGTACACACCCTCATAATCTCCCGCCTAGACTACTGTAACACCCTTCTCCATGGCCTCCCAGGAAACACTCTCACCCCCTTCAGTCCACCCTAAACTGTGCTGCTCGCTTAATACACCTCTCCCCCCGTTCTTCATCGGCTGCTCCCCTCTGCCAATCCCTTCACTGGCTACCTGTTGCCTAGTGAATAGAGTTCAAATTACTAACTCTGACATACAAAGCCATCCACAACCTATCCCCTCCATATATCTCCGATCTAATCTCCCGCTACCTGCCCACACGTAACCTCCGATCCTCCAGAGTCCTCCTACTCCGCTCTGCTCTTATCCGCTCTTCACACAACTGTCTCCAAGACTTCTCCCGTGCATCCCCCATACTCTGGAACTCATTACCAAGACACATAAGACTGTCCCCCACAGTCACAAGCTTCAAGAAGGCCCAGAAGACTCACCTATTCAGGAAGGCCTACAACCTCCAATAACAATAACAATACTGTCACCACACCACCACCTGTACAGTCTCTACCCCCACCTTCTGTCTCTATCCCTTTTCCCTCATAGTTTGTAAGCCCTTGTGGGCAGGGCCCTCTATCTCACTGTGCCAGTTGCTCACATATTTGTTTTGTATATTTTGTGTACGGTATGTAAATTAACGGTGCTACATAAATAAACAATAATAATAATAATAATAATAATAATAATATTTTTTCTTTACAAAGCACTAGTGTGGCCTAAATGGAATATGCAGATCAGTTATGGACATCTGTTTGTAGAAAGGATACCCTGGAGCTGAAATATATAAAAGAACAACAACTAAACTGATACGTTATGAGGAAAGGTATTTAGTCTTGACAAGAAATATCTGAAAGGGTCATGATTGTCTTATATTAGTATATAAATGGCCTTTATGTAGGATGGACTGGTGACAAATCAGCATAGACACTCTGTGAGATTAACACTTTCACAATATAACTCTCAAAATTTGCAATTCTTCCTATTTTAGGGAAGACTTGGTAATGCCTTATGGTTTTTTTTTTCTTATTCCTCTGGATCATGGGTATTGCTAGACTCTTAAAAAATCCTGGGTCAAGCCCCAACAAAAACACTAAACATAGATTCTACAAGATGATTCTATAACTTTTCAATCATCCCCTACATCTTTGTTCCTGTTGTATTGCCCAGTGTTTTCAAATATTTTACTGTAGTAACAATGGCATGCATAAAGTAAATATTGCCATCAATGCAACTGCCCCTTTCACCATTGGGAGAGATCCTAGTCCTCAATGCTGTGACATGTTTTGACAGATGCGTAATAAGGGCTAGAGTGAATAAGAACGTATTTCCCTAATGTGGGATTTCTTTAAATAACCTATATGGTTGTCAAATATAATATCATTTAGATTTCGTTGATTAAAAAATAATTAACTAGATAACTAAGTGAAATAGAAAATAAATGTATTACATATTGAATACGATAATATTAAGGCAATACACATCTGCAATACTGTACAGCACCAAATTTGAATAGACTGTGTAAAAAAGTAATGATCATGTTTTATGAAGAACTGACCCTTTCACATATACTATTATTCCTCATTATTTTATTCAAAGAACTATATGGAATTATAGCTAAAAAAAAAGTTTCATTCTTTAGAGACAGACAGCTATTCTTACATTTTGTACTTGTACTGTACAAAATTCCACTTATAAAAAGGTAGCAGACAACATTCATTAAAGACAATTTTTTTTACTGTGAATTCACTCTCTGGTTAAACTTTATGTACAGCACGTAAGTGCCTTGAATTCCTTTTATTTCTTTTATTGCAATTCATCAAACTTCTTTAAAGGGGTTTAAAAATTAAAGACGATTTGCCAAGATGGAAATAATTGCTCATAAGTCCCTAATACCCGGGCAGGAATTACAGAAACAGCCAGCAGTGCTGCTGTAAGCTATTTCCATAATTTACAAACAGTTATTCCCATATCAGCAGCAATTTGCCAAAATAGGAATAACCCTTTAAATCAGCCTGTCAATCCACATTGACATAATGTGATTACATTGTAGGATTACCAATAGGGTGAGAAAGGGACTTCCCTGTCTGTCTAGCCTTGTCTATCTAACCACTAAGTGCTGTAATAACCATGCCAGCTGCGTTCCTGATTTCCGTGAACAGCACAGTACAATCGGTGTAGTGTGGTCATGTCAGAAACGAAAACATCCAGAGAGTCATATAACTGAACTGAAATTTTATTGGGCTTGATTATAGAAATACAAAATTGGGTAAAGCTTACTCAACGTTACATCACTCTTTTTACACAACTTCATTCATCCAGATTTTCTACAAGGTGATGGGCATCACTCTGGTTCCCACAGGCTGCACTCCATTCTACACTCACTGACTAGACCTCCAGCTGTTTTCTCGGAAGGTGTGGTCTGAACAACCAAATGAACTCCAATCACACTCTTTGTAGAATTCTGTTTAGGCAGTTATCTACTGATAACTTTATCAGTGGGTACACATACCCAAAGGGAACTTCCCAGACTTCCCAAAATATTCAATGTTTAGAAGGGAAGGGGACAGCATACCAAGTATTCATCTGCATGTAGTATATTGTATTTTTATTTTATTCTACCCCCTCCCATTGTTCCCTTCTCTCCCCCTTTCCCTTCTTGAGTTTGACACGTTGTACTTTCAATAGCACCATTGTGCAGATAACTAATTACTATGAACTTGCATTTTACTTTTTCATATCTCCCCCTTTTATTATATACAGCCTGATGAAGGGTCTTTCCCAAAATGTTGCTGTATTACTGTAATATAATAAGTTTACAATTGTGGACATATCTTAACCATTTTTCGATTTCTTTCAAGCACACTCTGGTCTCGTCTTCACCTGCTCTCTACAGCTCAGAAACATGCGAATGTTGTGCTCATATTGTACGTATTTGTCCTGGCACAACCCAAATGTCACATCGTAGCTAGCCCAGGTTCATAGCACGGGACATGCCTGAACAACTCTGCCTATGGTACCGCGCCTAGGGGCAACTACAGTTCTGCCTTTACACAATCAACACATCACATTATCAATGGCAATACGACACATCATCACATTGGTCAAAAAAAAATACACAAAACATCATGGCATGTGCAGTAGCTGTAATTTGCTGAGGATGGGGGCTCAGATCTTGAGCCTATGTCATCTGTCACCACACATTTACAGCTCTTGGTACTTGCTACATCCAGTGCTGTAAATTTTTCACAGATATTGTCAAGGGGGTTTAGAAACAATCCCTACAATCAATCTCTATTATTATAAATAAAGATTATTATTAAATACCATTAAGCAGTTTTATAACTTGTTTGTCTTTTTGTCTAAAATAAGTGAAATTGAACAAGTGCAAAAACATAATGTCACAGTTTAGGGGAAGAAAAACATTTTTACCAATATAATGAATTTTAGAAGTTAGTAAATGACCACACTTTTGTCTTCCCAGCACATTGTATCGCACATTGTATAAACATATGCACTGCTACTCATGCCTGCTATTTCCTACGTCTTTATCTTGAGCAACTGCTTCTAAAATTAACTGGCATTGGCATAATCCATGAAAAAGAAAGGAATATTTTCTCTTCAGTTCTTCTGTAATATGGCCAGAATAGCTAAACAGATTTCAGGAAAATATCTTTGGACAGGGCCCCATCCAGTGTTCATAACAGTTCTTTCACTATGTTTATGAAACTGTAAAACTGTGTCAATTTTATGAAAGCAGAGAAAAACAATATAGGAGAATATCCACCATAACATAATGCTAACATTATTGCAAATAACAGAACATAAAATCTGGCTTATTTAATAGTATATAGCATTTTGCATAATTTTAAATGAACTAAAATGGTGCTATTGAACAACCCCTGCACACTATGTAGACCTGTGCTAGCGTGGTCATCTGTACATACATTACTTATAAGGCTGTTAAAGGGGAAGTCTCATAAAGACAACCCCTTTGTGAAAGATCCTCAGTGCGCCAACACCGCTTTGGCCCACACCTGAGACTTCTTTCATAAAAAACCACACTCACCACCAGTGAGTGCTGGGTTCACAAGATAAATACAAGACAAGCTTTCTAAATTTTATATATTTATTAACCCCTAAATGGGTCGGTATTAACATCTAACATATACAGTTCAGAACAGATATGTAGATATATACAAGCATTAACAGTTACTAGTTACAAGATACAGTACAATAAAATAAAAGGGAATAAAAGTGAAATAATTACTTTACCAAACATATCCTGGATGTGGCTCTATAATCCAACACTCACACATAGCATGTGGAGTTAACCAGTGGTGGCTCCTAGCATGTGGCATCAACACTGTATTCCAGCCTGCATGCTCATCACAGTATCCTCCCGTAGTCTGTCTCACAGTGGTCTCATCATAGTCTCAGCACAATCTCCTTTGTAGTCTCATCATAGTAATCTCTCTCACTGACCTCTTACCTCCTCTTTTATACCCTTGATTACACCTCCCAGAATGAGGTCACCGGCGACGGCAAGTCTGATGGATTAACGCACTCAAGTCAAGATTCTTTGTATGGAGATGTGCCCAAGTGGAATGACACAATGCCTTCTATATGTTATCAGCCATATCTGATCAACAGCCCAGGCTGAACAATGCATGTTTATTTGATCACCCAGGTCTATGTAGGAATACAATAGAGCCATTCTGGGATGGATACAAAGCTCTATTGTCACAATGTTGCCACTACTGGCCATACACCTAGGATTATAGCTGCGCACATTATGAATAAATGGAACTAAGAGGGAGATACGCTACCCAGAGATCAAAATACATCTTTGAGTTATAGCCATACTTAAGCGGAATCATCACACCCTTCTCTTATGTCTTATTAAGTCACATAGAAATCATAAAATACCTAATTAGGACCTCCCTCTCAACAGTGCATTTGTAGAATAGCCAAATAAAACTACCCCAAACAATTTCAGCTGATCTTTTGGGTTTTCAGGAGCTGGATCTACAGTGGTCAACTTCAGAGTACATATTGCCTATATACAGCCACTTGCTGCATTACCACAGTTTATCATGTTAGGGATACACCTCAGATTACTTGGAGCTATTTATCAATTAGCTTATCAATACAAATAAATATGTAAACTGTGAAATCATAGATAGCAATTAATCTCTAGGAACAAATCATTCCAGCACAGTCTAGGTGTAGCTGAGTGCATCTTCCATGAGACGACCTGAGGCGATGGCCTCAGGCAGAGCCTTATGGCATAAATGAGGGGGGGGGTCATTCTTTTTTTAATTGGCAGCTACTTATTGTATTATTCCAATAGGTAGTGGCCAATAATGTACTCACCATTGTACGCTGCTGTCCAGGCCAGCCTCTGCTGCTTCCTTTAAGCAGTGCTGCACTTATGTCACAATGCTGAAAAACACCAGGACACTAACTATAGTCGCTAACTATAATCTATGGCAGAAAACAGAGTGAAAGCGGGAAAAGGGAGGGTGGCTAAAACAGAAATTTTGCCACCATTTTTTATTTTTGTTTCTACATAAATAGCATGTTAACTTTTCTCTGCAGGTTAGTGTAATGGTGGCTTTATCATCTGCAGACTTTACCAGACTGCAGACTTTCTGTGAAAAGCACTTCGAGAATGACCCATAACATTTTTATTTTTCCTGGTGTGGGCAATATATGACAACTTGTTTTCTGCCGGAAGACTTGCAGGTTTTGTTTGTAACATTTTGGGATACATTTTGTATAACTTGTTCATCACTTTTTATCTTATTTTTGGTAGGCAGGATAAACAAAAAACAGCATTTTTAGAATGATAATTTTATACTTCAGGTCATTACACATACTGCAAAAGTAAATACATGTAGTTAATTTTGTAAAATTTTAATTTAGTTTTAATTTATTTAAAAATTTATTTAGTAGCACTATAGAGCTCCACCATGTGATTGTTTGATGTTTTCTATAAGGAATATATAATAAGCAGGCACCACCCCAGTCAAAATGATGATGATAAGTTTAGGGTCTGCTCATGTGTGGAGAATAATTAGTCAATTTCTATGATGAAAAAGGTACACATAAAAACAAATACAAGGCGTGCACATCAAAACAATGCAATTCGAAAAAATGTACAGGTCTATTTACAATACACTGAAACTTCTATACTGCTGTGCATTATACTCATCAGTAATGACATAATTCATTATTCTACTGACTGCTATGGAAACCCATTGTAATCCCACAATCATATTGTGTGGGGGCCAATGAGGTGACAGAAAGCCACCTCTCTCAAACTGTTTAGATGCCTTGGTCGCTAATGACTGCAGCATCTAAGGGACTATACTGCTGGGATCAGAGCTAACTCTAGCAGCAGAATGTCAGCTGTGTTTTAGAAATTCTCTTTAAAATACTATAAAGAAAAGTGCTAAAAATGGCTTGTTGCCATAAACCAAAACAATGTGTACGTAGACAACTAATATTTTGCTGCTGCATTTTACAACTAAGTAAACTATGTAGATGAAATGCTATTTGTGAAAACATCTTTACTGTGTGAACTTTTGATAACAGAGGAAAAGACCCCAGAGTATAATAATAGCAGTTTGTCGGAGCAAAACTGCCAGGCAAACCTCGCGAGGTTCACCCAACAAATACCAAGTACTGCAGCCGTACTTATCCCCATGCATTCCATATCACGCCCCTATCAGCGACGCTGTTCAGTGATATGGGATGCATGGGGCCCCTGGAGAGCTGAAGGGGAAGCGGGGGCGACCGTGGGCAGGAGTGGGGACCAGTAAGTAAACAGGGCCCAATACCTGCTGGAGTAACTCCAACAGTTAAAGGCCTATTTAAAAAAACAAAAGAAGCAGGGGCCCACCAGGCCCCCTATGGTCACAGAACCCATAGCAGCTGCTATGGCGGTAGTTCCGCCACTGTATGTCTTAGAATTTAGGGCCCCACTTGTAAACTTGCCCAGGGCCCCACTTTGTCTAAAACTGACCCTGTACACAGGCAATGCATTTCGACGCTCAACTGGCGTCTTCGTAAGGCCAACCAAAGGATGAATAGATAAGGATTGTATCTCACAATCCTCAATACTTTCTTGAGATACAATCTATTCATCCTTTGGTTGGCCTGACGAAGACGCCAGTTGAGCGTCAAAAGCATTGCCTGTGTATGTGAACCAATAAAGGATTATTATCATATAATCTTCTCTATTACTCGTGCACTTTCTCCACCACCTCAGCAGCGCACATTATATATATTCCAGAGTTTTTCCACTTTTTCTTTATCCAATTATACCCAAGGAAACACTGGCTTTTTATGTATAGGTATAATAGTGGCAG
The DNA here is from genome assembly GCA_947044405.1 of Leptodactylus fallax. Classification (NCBI taxonomy): domain Eukaryota; kingdom Metazoa; phylum Chordata; class Amphibia; order Anura; family Leptodactylidae; genus Leptodactylus; species Leptodactylus fallax. Next base: position 4,690,050 of record CAMRHE010000123.1, read on the forward strand.
AAAGTCCGCAGAGGAAAACTCTGCAGACTTTCTGTGACAAACGCTACAGAGAAAAACGCAATGCGTTACCTCCGTGGTATTTTCTGCAGTGTTTTTTCACTACGTCTAGCTTCGTGGGGCCTTAGCGAAAAACAGGAAAAATAGCTAATAAGTGAGAAAGGAATAAGCCTTTCAAAGAATAAGATTATTATTACAACATTACAACAAGAAAATACAGGTACTTATATACTGTACAAGATAAATGCCTTAAAATAACAGAAAGATTATAGGCTTAAATACATACAGTATATAATTTATGCAAAATAAAAATATGTACTTGTATAGTCACCTTTTTTATATTAGTGATATTTTTCTTTTGTCTCCTTTTTTTTTTCCATCTTCATTTATTATGTCTTTTTAAAAGCATAAACTTCCGCATGCCTAAAGTATACATTAGTATACAGTGTCTAAATATCTGACATTTCTGGTTCAAATAATCCAATTGATTCTAACCTGAAAGAGATTTTCTAGAATTAAGGAGGTCTATACAGTATACAAAGAGAATGCCTGCTTAGTACAATTATTATTATTATTTTTTTTTAGAAAGGAATACCAAAGATAAGCTCATGATGTAACTTGTGTAGGAGCCAAGCACCTGGTATTAAACTTCTCTACAGCACCTCTACAGGTGAAATAAAGTACTGCTTAATTTTCATATAAATCATTGGACAGTCCATGTAACGAACAGGTCCTCCACAGCAAATAATGTTTTTATAGGCTTAGGCTAAGGCCCCACGCAACAAATCGCTGCAAAAAAAATACTGCGGAAAAGACCATGGAGGAAATGCATTGCGTTTATTTCCACAGCGTTTTTCACAGAAAGTCCGCAGGGTTTTCGTCTTCGGACTTTCTGTCTCTATTATACCTATACAGAAAGCGCCAGCATTTCCGTAGCATTGACATGCTGCGATTTACAAAAACATGAGCTTTTTTGAAATCGCGATATTTTCATTGCAAATTTTTTCTGTAATATGTGGATGGGATTAGCCAGAATCCCTTCCACTTTGCAGGTAATGTAATACGCAGCATTTTCACAATGTATGGCCCGGCCTTAATAATAAAAAAAAAATTTTGCATAGCAACTTTCTAAGGCCGATACTTTTATTTTTCTGTGAACAGAATTGGGTGAGGGCTTTTTTTTGTAGGAAGATGTTTTTATTAATGTCATTTTGAGGAACATAACACTTTTTTTTAAATAAATTTTTAATGTTTATTCTGTGGATGACAGCCAAAAATGGCGATTCTGGCATTTTCTTTTTTTATGGTGTACACCAGGTAGGGAATATAATTTAACTTTTATTGTTCGTAAAGCTGTCAGTTTAGTACTGCAACAATTGGGCTGTTCAGTTGCTCAGTGGATCATAGCAGGCTATGATGTAGTGGGTTCTGTGTCTATACAGCCAAGTTCAGTCTGGGAAGTAGAGCCCACACACGGACTGTTCTTTCCGAATGGAACACAGTTGTGTGCATGGCCACTTAGTCAGAAGCCACGTAGTGTTGCAAGCCCTGCAGTGAGCAAGCTTTGTGAGTCCCTGGTGTGTAATTAAAGCACCTGAGTACACTAACCTTTCTCCTTAACTTGGTGCAAAGCAAAAGAGAAAAAGAGTTTTCAATTGTGTCAGAAAGTATAACCACAGAAAAGAATCTTACAACTTTCTATATTCAGCTACTTTGTCACAAAATCACACTCAATACCACCAATTCTGCTTTTTGAACTCCTCTTATTCACAAGCAACTAAGTGCAGCAAGTATGCTGAGTTAAACTGATAAAAGCTGTTTCACTCTTTGACCTCCTATAAAAGTGTCCTCGGCTCTGGAGGAGGAAGTGACTATTTCCTTGTTATTCACTCCCATGTATTGCCGCCACAAGTAATGCAACAGCTCAAGACTGTAACATACCATTCTAATTATACAAAGGTAGAATGTGCAGGAGTATATGTGATTCATAATGATAATAGTCTTACATTTATAGCTTTTCACGTTTTGCCCACTGCTTAATTCACACTGCACACTTGCTTATTTTCAGTCTTAGACTGTTAGTATTGCTTGATATTTAGAAGCTCCTGAGCAGCAGACAATGTGTCACAGTTTACGATCAATAATCACAGTGGAACCTGTGCTTTTTCTCTTTATGATGGGAATATTCCTGCAAACACCAGCCTATCAACAGCTGATACTAAATAAGGTAAGATGAAGCAGGTTTGCTGTTTTTAATAGTATACTGTACATGGAAACCTGGACATGTATGATTATTAATATTGTTCTATCTTTATATGTTTTATAATTTTTTAACTGCTACATTTTATAAATTAATGAATTTGAGTTTAGCCTTCATGCTTACAACCCTTCTGCATCATACCCTGAATGGAGTTATTTCAATATGGTTATTCATATTTGATTATTTGCATTAATATTAATATAGCACCAACATATTCTACAATGCAACAAGGGGAAAAGTAACAGATACTCAAAGCAGCAAACATTGAGACAACATATGGCCTTTTAGTCACAAATTTGCCTTTTATTTATGTTCTAAAAAAAAATAAAAATCTGCATATATATAGCGCCAACATAATCCGCAGCACTTTAGAAATCATGTACAGACAAAATGACACATTAGTGTGTAATAAATCAGTTCATACAATAGGAGTGAGGGCCTTGAATGTAAGATCTTGCAATTGATGTTACAATTTTGCTTTTGTGTGTAACGTTTTACATTATCTGCAAGATGGATGGGATTCTGGCTAATACCATCCACACGTTGCAGAAAAAAAATCTGCAGCAGAAATGCTGCAATTTCAAAAATGTGAACATTTTTTGCAAATCGCAGCATGCCAATTATACCTACAGAAACGCTGGCATTTTCCATATAGGTGTGATAGAAGCAGAAAGTCCACAAAAAACACTGCAGAAAAAAATAAAATGCCTTTCTGCCGTGGTCTTTTCCACAGAGTTTTTTTTGCAGCAATTCACCTTAGCCTTAAATAGATTTTACATATACTGGATGGGACTGACTCCTGACTGAATAGGAGTGGCACGGAAAACCACAGAAGAATAAAAATTATGACGTGCACAGTTTAAGCTTACTACTGTTTACACAACTGTAAATGTGCAAGTAACTTGCGCAACGCATACAGCAAACTTTGCTCATACTTAAAGGGGTTGCCTCAAAACAAAAATTTTGCCATTTTAGCAGGATATACCATAAACATCTGATAAGTAAGTTTCAAACCTGTAGGACCTGATATCTCCAGAATGTGGTCCCTCAAACCCCTGTTTTGATTGGAGCCAGTGGCGTAACTAGGAATGGCTGGGCCCCAAGGCGAACATTTGACATGGGGCCCCCCCACACACAAACTGCATTCCTGCACACACTATTATGCCCCATAGTGGCCCCTGCACACGGTATTATGTCCCATAGTGGCCTCTGCACACGGTATTATGCAGCATAGTGGCCCCTGCACACAGTAGTTTTCCCCATAGTGGCCCCTGCACACAGTAGTTTGCCCCATAGTGGCCCCTGCACACAGTAGTTTGCCCCATAGTGGCCCCTGCACACAGTAGTTTGCCCCATAGTGGCCCCTGCACACAGTAGTTTGCCCCATAGTGGCCCCTGCACACAGTAGTTTGCCCCATAGTGGCCCCTGCACACAGTAGTTTGCCCCATAGTGGCCCCTGCACACAGTAGTTTGCCCCATAGTGGCCCCTGCACACAGTAGTTTGCCCCATAGTGGCCCCTGCACACAGTAGTTTGCCCCATAGTGGCCCCTGCACACAGTAGTTTGCCCCATAGTGGCCCCTGCACACAGTAGTTTGCCCCATAGTGGACCACCCATGAACGATTATTATACTCTGGGGTCTTTTCAGACCCCAGAGTATAATGATCGGAGACCCAGGGGAGGATACAAACATAGAAAACACTGCAACTTACCTCTTCCTCGCTCCGGTGCACTCCCGTGCGCTACTTCGGCCATCTTCAATGTTGGACCAGATATCGCGCGATCCAGGCCGGCTTCAGGACGCATAATGACGTTGGCTGACGTCTGGGACGTCACCAAACAGGCCCGAAGCCTGTGGAGCAGCGGAGAGGTGAGTTACAGTGTTTTTTATGTTCCCTCACCTCCCCTGGGCCCCCGATCGTTATACTCCGGGGTCTCAAAAGACCCTGGAGTATAACGATAGCAGTGTTTGTGGGGTTCGCGGTAGCGACTTCCACAGGGCTCTGGGCGCCGTAATGTTCCGGGCCCTGTGGCAGCTGCTACCCCGATAGTTACGCCCCTGATTGGAGCTATGACTGCGGCGAATGGGAAGGTAGCCACAAATGCTTAGCTCTCTATATTTTCTTCTAGAAAAGTTCTAAGATGAGTGCACTTGCTCAGCTGTTCTTCTAACTCCCATAACAGCAGCTGGAGAGAGCTGCAGGACCCATAGATTCTCAGCTATGAAACATTTATGGCTTATGCTTGGTTCACACTAGAGTTCACTTGTCTCCATCCCAGATTCGGCTTAAATCGGCGGAGAGAAAAGTCCTGCGAGGAGGACTTTTCTCTCTGCCGATTTTATACCATTATAGTCTGTGGGGTCCGCAGTTTTATGCATGTAACTGCTTTTTAGGCGAATAGGGTTTCCGTCTTTCAGGTTTTCATGTGAGCGCGAATGATTGAAACCCGAACACTAGTGTGAGCCTAGCGTTATCTTGTCAATATGCCATAAATGCCAGTTGTGATACAACACCTCTAAATCAAGTTTCACCTGATATTCATTATACAGTCTTCAAAAGTTAACCTCTAGTAATTTGTAATACTGTAGATCTACTGTACTGTACATTACTTTGTTTTACAAATGCCACTTTTTGCTTTTATTATACTTCCCTATCAGAGACTTGTAATAGCGTAGATGTTGGTCATGGGTTATATTGTTTTAAATACAATTTAAGCTTTTTAAGCACTGCCAGGACTCTTTAGAGAAAGCCTGCGAGTCCTTCCCCTCCCTACCCCAGTCAAAGTTATTGTATACAAACTTATGCAAGAAAAGCTGTCAGAAAACTGTCAATTACTTTTTTGGGAAAGTGGGACTCGCAGCCTTTTTTTGAGTCACGGCAGCAGTTAAACAACTATTTACATGTGAATACTGAATTAGGCTAAGGCCCCACGTAGCTAGCCGCAGCCAAAAATCGATGTGGGAAAAACCACGGTGGAAACGTGTTGTAGTTTTTCCCACATCGCTTTTCACAGAAAGTCCACAGAGTTTTCCTTTGCTGACTTTTTGCTTCAATTATACCTATACGGAAACTGCCAGTGTTTCCGTAGGTATAATTGACATGCTGCGATTTCCAAAAACGCAACATCTTTGAAAACATAGCATTTCCACTGCAGACTTTTTATTTTTTTTTGCAAAATGTGGATGGGATTAGCCACAATCCCATCCTCTTTGCAGTTACTATAAAACACTGTGGTGGTTACACTACGTGGGGCTCCGGCCTTAAAGTTAAGTTTTTTTGGGGGGTTTTTTGTTTTTTTTTTCCATCTGGGACATTTATGGTATATCCATGAGTTGCTATCAGTGTACCATAGAGGCAGACATCAGATCTGCCTTTAGAGCTGGGGTCCCTGACTTTGTCCTGTAGCTGCAATGAGTGGCAAGAACAAGATAGATGAGGGACCCACATCTATGGGACATTTATGGCTTAACTTGTGGTTGTGTCATAAAGATCACAAATTGGAAAACCCTTTAAGGTAAAGGCCACACAGGACATCTCGCAGCCTATATGCCTGAAGCAAACAACGGAAATCGGCAGATTTTTGCCGTGGTTTTTTTTCCAGAGATTCCCAAGCGACTGACCTGGTTTTCAAGCTCTTGCATTACAAAGGTTGAAAGCCATGGCCAAATGCAGTATGTGGATGGGATTTATTTAGCGGGTTAGCCACCATCTCTTTTGCAGCAGCTAATATGCTGAGGGTATGCCATGTCTGTCCCCTGCCTAATTCTGTATTTTCATGTAAACAGTTAAGTACTGCCAGGACTCGTAGAGAAATCCTGCTTTCCCCCTGCTTGAGATCAGTATTTTTCTTCCTATCAGCTAGGGATACATTGAAGACCTGACAAGTTATATCAACTATATGTGGTGTACAGTAGATGGTTTCCAGGCAGCATGGGAATGCGTCTAACACTGCAGAGAATATAAATAAGCAAAAAATTGAAAATCGACTTTACCATTAATCTGATGAATTGGGCTGTGCATTCTATTCCAATGTAATTTGCATAGAGGCAAAAAGAAGGGTGTTTGATACTTATTAGTTTCATATTGTTTGGGCGAGCTAATGGAGTGTTGGTTAATGTTAGTCAATGAAGCTAAAAAAAATCCTTAAATTTTAATTTGCAGGCAACATTTACTTTTATGGACCTTATTTAGTTTACCAGCTATTATTTTGACGCTCTCCTAGTTAGTTTAACTTTTCAGTCTACGTTTCTATATATTCTCATCATTGTTCATATACATGTCTTTTTGTCCAAGAACCTTAGTGTCACAGTAAAAGCAGCAAATGAACAGAGAGAACTTCCAGCCCAGGTTTACATATGAGTAATCATATTGCACAACTGCTCAATATTGGTTCTACAACAAGCGTCATAGAGGTGAAAAACAATCAGTGTTACCATGGAAGAAACGGATAAATTCCATTTGGTTATTTAGAAATGGATGCTATAAAAACAAACCACAATTTGCTGAAATTTATGAGTGGTCGCAGTGAATCTCAAAACTCCGATCTGGTAGACAAAGTAAACTACTCCTTCATGCCTTCCAAATGTGTCTACATCTTTTGTCTCCCCAACTTGTATATGCCTAACAACTTTAACCCCTAATGAGCAAGCATTTTTTTTGCCTCTCCACCTCAGCATCCATATATTTTTTTTAATTTTTTTTTTTAATTTTTTTTTATTTTTTATTTCTGCATCTCTTTGAGGCCTTATTTTTGCAGTTTATTTTAGGCACTGTTTGGGGGTACATATTTGTATATGGACAGGTTTTATGTGCAATGAAACTCACTTTATACCAAATACTGCAATTGCAATTTTTAGATTTTTTTTTTTTTTGACAGATTTATTACATCTGTGTCTGTGATAACAAAAGAGTAGATTAAAGACATGCAAATTAGTTAAGTCTTCTGACTCAACATCAGGATGAGAGGAAAGAGGTGCTTGTGTAAATATGAGCTTGTGTAGGACTACAGGCATTATTTAGTAGGTATTGAAATATGGCAGTCACTCAAGAGCTGAGTGGCCACCATAGCCGCCGGGTTTCTGCTATATTATACAACAGAGACACAACGCTAATGCCTGCAATCAGTACCCGCCCCCTCGGTGACGCCATTTTGCTGGAGAGAGAGCAAGATCCAGGGCTGGCATCCCGTTCCCATGACAGCTGGAAGCCTATTGAAAGCTCCTAGGCTTGTCTGCCATTCATTTGTTTGGCAGGGTGCTTTAAAGACGCTGGTCTATAAACTTATAAAAAATATTTTTTCCGTTCAGTGAACTCCATAGTGGGGGAAAAAAAAATCAAAAGTGCCCGAACTGCTGGTTTTTTTTGCAGTTTCAACTCTGTTAAAAATTTGAATAGACATGCCCCAAAATGGTATAACAAAAAAGTACAACCCGCAAAAAAAGACATTTTATGCATCCCCGTACATGGAAATATAAAAAAGTTACGGGTATCAGAATATGGCAACTTTTAGAAAAAAAAATTTTTTTGCAAAGTTTTAGATTTTTGTTAAGGGGTTAAAATATAAATAAAACTATATAAATTTGGTATCCCCGGAATCGAAGCCCATAAGAAAGTCAAACAAATCCACTTTTTCTCTAATTCTACCTCATTCTGAATTTTTAATTTTTTTTTTTTCAGCTTCCCAGTACGTTGTACAAAATAATAAATGGTATCATTATGAAGAACAATTTGTCCCACAAACAATAATCCCTCAGTGAACAGAGAAATAAAAAAAGTTATGGAGTTTAAAAGGCGGGGAGTCAAAAGCGAAAACCAAAAAAACGTCACCGGTGGGAAGGGGTTAACTGGTTAAACAAAACAATATCTGAGAATTAATGCAAAAGTAGTGATTGCAAAATAAATAAAAAAAATATGTAAATCCATTTCATAATCTCAGTAGAGATGTTTTGCAGGTTTTTTAGGTCTTTGGTCATTAATATGGAATTATTACACATACATCTCATAGTTGTATTGTTGGGATTGATAAATCACTGTTAGGCCTATATAGGTCTACAGTTGCATGTGCATAATGTTAGCAGAACTGTTTCACATGGTCCCATTAAACATTACCAAACAACAGACATTAGAAACAGATATCTCTTAAAAAAAAAAAAAAAAGCTATAAAATTTTCTAATCTTAAGTAACCTGTACACTTGTTTTACCCCAGATAACCTCCATTTTGCGTTGCGGGTATTGCAGCACTTGTACAAACGAAGAACATTAAAATAGCTTCAACTCTACAAAACTTGCAGCCCAAAACATTTTCAGTACTGTCTGCCAATATACTGTATGTGTACATAGTGATTATTGTAGATTGTTCACAAAATCATCATTTTTCTCATCTTTTCATCTTCCTTTACATATATCTTGGCATAATTGAAAAATATAGCACCATAATACATGGAAATTTTCGCTTAAAAAGTTTAACCCCTTTGTTTTTGCATTTTAATTTTTCCCTCCCCACATTCCAAGAGCCATAACTTTTTCATTTTTCAATTCACAGAGTCGCATGATGGCTTATTGTTTGCAAAACAAATTGTACTTTGTAATGTCACTATTCAATATGCTGTGCAATGTACTGGTAAGCTGGAAAAAAATTCAGAATGAGGTGCAATTGGAGAAAAACTGCATTTGCGCCAAATTCATATGGGTTTAATTTTTACAGCATTCACTGTGTGGTAAAAATGACACGTTACCTGTATTCTGTGGGTCAGTACGAACACGGCGATACCAAATTTATATAGTATTTGTAATGTTTGGATACCTTTTAAAAAATTAAAAACTTTGCTAAATATAAAAAATTTTTGCGTCGCCATATTGTGTCACCTGTAACTTTTTCAGATTTACGTGTATGGAGCTAGGTAATGCGTCATTTTATGCGGGACAACATGACGTTTTTATTGATACCATTTGGGGAAAGATCTGATGGTTTGATCACTTTTTATTCAATTTTTTATAGGAGGCAAAGTTTTGAAAAAAACGCTATTTGGCCATTTTGATTTTTTTTCCCCGCTACACTGTTCACCGTATGGGATAAATATTTTATATTTTAATAGTTCGGGCATTTTGGAGCAGGGGGACACCTAATGTGTGTGTTTACTTTTGTTTATTTACTTTTATATCTGATCTAGGGAAAGGGGGGTGTTCTGACTCAATAGCTTGGCTGCAAATGTGAGGTTGTGAGAGTGTCCTGTATCCTGTCTCTATGCTAACCAGCAATTTACACCAAGATATTTATCAGATAGTGTTCAACTCAACTGAGGAGGCGTAAATAAGATTCCAGATGCTTTAATCCAGGTAAATCTTGTAAACCTCATACAGCAGTAGGTGAAAAATGATGATGAATCACCAGGAGCTGAGCAGACATGTTGCTTACAAAGAAGTGAAACTAAACTGAGGGGGAGAGAGGAGGAGCTACAGCATCACAGCTAAGGATACAGAGAGAGAGAGGGGACAAACTACAAAGACAAACACAGCATCACAGATACATGTCAGTGAATTAAACCAAGTCCTGGGACATGACACTCCCCGCCTGAAATCTTTAGATTTCACTGAAAACAAACATTAAATGTCCTGAGATGTCCATAAGGTCCTCTTCAAACCTGAAAAACAAAAAAGAAACATGCACAACAAACAATAATCAACAGTTAGTCCAAATAAACCAATCTTCAGATCGGGAGGCCGCAATTTGCCAACACCTCCACCGACCCACACTGTAATCCACAAGTACACGGTTTTAGTTCATAGAAGGAAGCTCCCCGCCATAAGCTGTGAATGGTGTCCTTATCTTCTTTTATGTGACATCTCCTCTTGGAAGAAGAAGCACCAGTTCATTAATTGGGCGGAAGAAAACTCGCACTGAGCCTCCCTTGGTTACCTTGACCTCCACTTTCCAATCCGGCTGCCCACTCTCAATAATTCGTGGTGGTCGATTACAGGGTTTAGTTTGTAAAGTGCACTGTTCCTGGACAGATTGATGCTCCGTGAGATACTGTCAATCTCTTGATGATATACCTCTTGTTGAACACTCCAGATGATAACTTGCTCAGCGTTTTCAATGTCCGCTGCGGTAGGGTGTTTCATACACATATGCCAGCCATGACACTCCGTTGATCTGTCCTTCGCAAAGCACTGAGCGATGTGAAACAGTCGGGCGACAGCTCTCACAATGGATGAACAGGTTGAGAAACGTTCAAAGCGATGTGGCTTCAGCTTCGCCTTTGGAATCACAGAAGTGTAGAGTGTGGAGGTCATAGGCCTGATTTCCTTGTCAGACTCGAGATCCACTAAATCGTAGACAGCATTGTTAGGAGTCAAGCAGGGATCTTCATACAGGAAACTTGCAGGCGACAGCCACATATGGTCTAAAAGGTGTGCTGTCGGTGCAGGCCTTGTACCACAGTCAGCTGGGTTAAGTTGTGTGGAGACGTAATGCCACTGATCAGGGGCAGAGAAACTTCGGATACGTTCCACTCTGTTTCCAACATACACATAAAATTGTCTTGTTTGATTGTGTATATAGCCAAGGACAACTCTATCAGTGTAGAATGTAAATGAATCAATGGCAATGTCCATTTCATCTCTTATTGCTTCAGCAATTTCTACTGCAAGCACAGCTGCACAAAGTTCGAGTCGCGGAATGGAGTGTGCAGGTTTTGGGGTCAGTTTGGCCTTACCTAGAACAAATCCACAGTGTAGCTCATGCTTGGCTCCGAATGTCCTCAGATAGGCCACTGCAGCTATAGCTTCCACTGATGCATCAGAGAAGATGTGGATTTCCTTCCTTACTGCCGCTGAAAGGGAGCTGGGTACATAACAACGTGGAACCTGGAGTTGTTCCAATACTTGCAAAGAGGTTTTCCATTTTTCCCACCTTTGTTGTTTCTCAGCAGGCAGTGGAGTGTCCCAGTCCATGTTCTCAGTGGTAAGCTGTCTTAGTAGTAGCTTGCCTTGAATGGTGATGGGAGCAATGAAACCAAGAGGATCATAAATGCTGTTCACAACAGATAAAACTCCTCGTTTGGTGAAAGGTTTGTCACAAGAAGACACTTGGAATGTGAATGTGTCTTGTTCAGTGTTCCATAGCAATCCTAGGCTGCGTTGCATAGGAGGAGTATCAGAACTGAGATCAAGATCCTTCAAGTTGATTGCATGATCATCAGAGGGAAATGCCTTCATTACCTCCATATTGTTGGAGATGATCTTGTGAAGTCTGAGGTTAGCTACAGACAGCATTTCCTGTGTTCTAGAGAGGAGATCAATCACTTCTTCACTTGCAGGTAAGGATTTAAGACCATCATCAACATAGAAGTTCCTCTCAAGAAACTGACGAGCATCAGAGCCATACTCTTTCTCACCTTCATGGGCGGTCCTTCTCAGTCCATAGATCGCTACTGCATGAGATGGGCTATTGCCAAAGACATGTACCTTCATACGGTAATCTATGACTTCATTGTTGACATCATTGTCCTTATGCCATAGGAACCTGAGAGTTTCTGTCATCATCCTTAACAATGAAGCAATGAAACATCTGTTGGATGTCGGCCATCACTGCAACTGGTTCCTGTCTGAAACGGATTAAGACTCCTATGAGGCTGTTGTTTAGGTTAGGACCAGTGAGGAGCAGGTTGTTGAGAGAGACGCCTTCATACTGAGCACTAGAATCGAACACGACCCTGATTTGGTCAGGTTTGCGAGGGTGATACACGCCAAATGATGGAAGGTACCAGCATTCTTCTCCTTCCTTTAGTGGAGGTGCAGGTTCTGCATGATCTCTCTCAAATACCTTCTGCATGAAACCTACAAAGTGTTTCTCCATCTCTGGTTTCCTCTTGAGGGTACGTTTTAAAGAGGAAAATCTAGAAACTGCTTGCTTCAGATTGTTTGGTAGTTTTGATCTCGGGGAGCGGAAAGGTAAGGGTGCTACCCAGCTGTTGGAATCATCTTGAATGAATTCCTTGTCCATAAGTTTGAGAAATTCTTTATCAGCTATAGCCGGTGCCAGCTTGTTGTCATCACTTGTTGTATTGAACACTGTTAATCCAAGGGTGTCGTCCCCAGGCAGGAAAGTATTCACGTTGTCTCGGTGATTATGCAGCCACTTACTGTTGCTTATCTTCTCTTTCACTTGGTAGTGATGTGGACATGGCTGAAAACAAGTGCTGTGACCATTTGGTAACATATGCGTCTTAAATGAAGAAATATTGGTGGGCCTTTTCATCCTACCTATGCAGACGTTGCCAATGATAACCCATCCTAGATCGAGGCGCTGGGCAAATGGTGCATCATGTGGTCCATTAATTTGCTGGCGTATTTTGTGCAGTCTGAGAATGTCTCTACCTAGCAGAACTAGAATGTCTGCATTTTTGTCAAGGGATGGTATTTCACTGGCTATAGCCCTTAGATGAGGGTGCTGGAAAGCTGCCTCTGGTGTGGGTATCTCTTCTCTGTTTAATGGTATCTGGTTGCACTCAACAAGTGTGGGCAAAGGTATCTCCAAATTGCCCTTGAGAGAAGCTATTACGAGACCACTGGCCCTTCTTCCAGAAACCTCTGATATGCCACTACAAGTACCCAAGGTATACGGATAAGTATCACCCTTTAAGTTAAACAGATCAAAGAGTTCTGACCTTGCAAGTGAGTGGTTGCTCTGGTCGTCCAAGATGGCGTACACCCTCAGAGCCCTTTCTGGTTGGCCCTTGGGGTATATATTGACTAGGCATATCCTTGCACAGGACTTGTCACAAAGGTCTTCTCCACAGACTTCTGTACATGAGGAAGATACTGTGGTAGTATTTGCTGCTTGATCTGTGTTCTCCCCGCCATGCTTAGTTGGGGGAGGGGAACCTCTAGGTGGTGTGGCACTAGGCTGGGCTGGATGAAGAGCTTGTACATGGTCCTCACTGCCACACTCTATACACTTAATAGCAATTTTACAGTCTCTAGCAACATGTTCAGTAGAGGAACAACATTTGAAACATATCCCTAGTTTCTTTAGAAGCTCTCTACGTTCCTGGATTGGTTTCTTCCTGAAGCCAATACACTTCTTGAGGGGATGAGGCTTCTTGTGAATAGGACACAGACGGTTAGGATTTTCTACCTTTTCATCTTGGTTGCTGTTGCAACTGCTTTCTTCTGGTGCTGATGTAGGTATAGGAAGAATATCAGTCTTTTTCACCGAAACTGGGCCTCTGCGGTTTCTGTAGTTAGAATGTGAGCTGTCATACTTAATAGGAGGTGAACCAGGAACACTGGGATCCCCATAGGAAAAGCTTGGGTCATTCTTGGATTCTGCAATGTTCTTGATAAACTCACAGAAGTAGGAAAATGGAGGAAAGGAGACTTGATTCTCATTTTTGTATCTTGACCCAACAGTGGTCCACCTTTCTTGAATATTATATGGCAACTTGGAGACTATCGGGTTTACCCCACGAGCAGTGTCCAGGTAACTGAGGCCTGGTAGGAGAGTGTCTGCCTTAGCCAATAGGAGCTCCATGAGTAGGTCACTAAGTTCTTGAAATTTCTGATGATCCTTACCAGATATCTTTGGAAACCCTTGCAATCGTTTGAACAGAGCATTCTCTATTGCTTCAGGACTGCCATAGGTTTTCTCCAGTCTTTCCCAAGCAGCGGTAAGGCCTGCTGTGGGGTTGTAAATGTGGACGGATCTGAGTCTTTTAGCACGTTCTGTGGACTGTGGGCCAAGCCACCAGATAAGCAAGTCTAGTTCTTCAGCTGCAGTAATGCCAAGGTCACTAATTACAGTTTTGAAGGCACATTTCCAGCCTCTGTAGTTCTCAGGTTGGTCATCGAACCTTGTGAGTCCAATCTTAGTAAGCTCACGGCGAACCATGTACCTTGCAAACTCTGACATGTCTGTTCTCTCTGACTTTAAATATTGAGTTGCTGGCTGAGTAGCGGTGATTATGTTGTTAGTGGGGTTCTGGTTAACAGAGGTAGGTAGCGTAGGGGCTGCGTAGGCATTCAGCCTAGGAGCTAGCTTAAAGTCCATAGGTTTAGCCACATATGGATGTGAGACTGGACTGTTGTTTGCAGTCTGGTGGTATGGTGTCACATTGGTGTTTACCTGAGTATCAGTATATTGCATTTGCTGAGGTGCAAGGCTTTGGGAATCCATGAAGGAAGAAGAAACTAGATTCTGGACAGGCAGGGCATTGTACTGACCTTGAATGCGGTGTGCTGCAGAAGATACTGTGCCCTGTTGCTCTGGAGAAATGTCGTCCCTGACAGGAACATTTGTGGCAAATAGGGATTCACTGCTTTGGCTTAGTACATAGTCTTCCATTGCTGCTGCATTAGCTTCCATTTCTGCTTTCTGTTGAGCTGCCTTAGCTTCCATCGCTGCTGCATTAGCTTCCATCTCTGCTTTCTGTTGTGCAAAGGCTGCCTGTATCTCAGTAGCTTCCGCCTCTGCACGTGCTTTTATAAGTTGCTCACTGAGTGTGGAAGATTTTGAGGAACATGACTTAGATGTACGCTTTGAATGCTTGGTAGACTCAGAAACATGGGATGCCATTTCCTGCAGTTGCGCAATTCTTGCCTCTGTCCTTAACTTAGTTTCATGTACTAAGCTGTCTCGTTCTGAATTGAGATTCTGGAAGCTTTGCAATTCAGCTAAAGAATCGTCTGTATGAAGTTTTCTCAATATGCTTTCATAGTCCTCAGCTTTCATTTTATAATATCCATGCATAGAACAAAGCTGTCGCAGAGCTCCCTCTAGTGGTGATACATGGTATGCAGGCAAACACATGGCAGATATCTTAGTCTGTATTTTCTGCCACCATTTTGAGAGTTCACAGGAAAGTTCATGCTTTAAACCTTCTAGATTGTCTCTAACCTTCCATGTAGGTTTAATCAAGCGCCTAGCCTTCTCACTAGGCTGCAGACTGAGGTCCATGCTAACTTGTGCTTCAGGGTGCCCTTCAGCCATGATGCAACACAAACAGGATAAATATAACTTTGCTGGAGTGAGATGGCTGCTTGATAGAATCTTCTATGCTGAGGGGTCTGAGCTGCAGATGCAACTTACACAATGCTGATTCCTTCTGGATTCGGGTAACTTGCTGTGACTGACTGTATGTCAGAAGTTGGTGAACTGTCTTACAGCCGTATCTGGCAGTCTTTATGCATCATTTTTCACTGTTCTGACTCAATAGCTTGGCTGCAAATGTGAGGTTGTGAGAGTGTCCTGTAGTCTCTATGCTAACCAGCAATTTACACCAAGATATTTATCAGATAGTGTTCAACTCAACTAAGGAGGCGTAAATAAGATTCCTGATGCTTTAATCCAGGTAAATCTTGTAAACCTCATACAGCAGTAGGTGAAAAATGATGATGAATCACCAGGAGCTGAGCAGACATGTTGCTTACAAAGAAGTGAAACTAAACTGAGGGGGAGAGAGGAGGAGCTACAGCATCACAGCTAAGGATACAGAGAGAGAGAGAGGGGACAAACTACAAAGACAAACACAGCATCACAGATACATGTCAGTGAATTAAACCAAGTCCTGGGACATGACAGGGGGTGATTTGAACTTTTGTGTTTTTTTTTTGTTTTTTTTTTTTGTTTTTTTCATACTTTTAAAAACTTTTTTTTTTTCTACTTTTACTTGTATGATCAGACTCCCTAGGGACCTTGAAACCTAGGGAGTCTGATTGATCATACTATTCACTGCGATACTACTGTATCACAGTGAATAGCAAAATGCCTTCACCTCTATTAGACGATGCCTCTGGCATCGCGTAATAGAGCTAATGTAATGACAGGCCTGGGAGCCTTCAATAGGCTCCCGGGTGTCTTGGCAACTAATCGCCGCCCTCCGATGACGTTCAGGACGGTGGCGATCAAGGAAAAATGGCGGCGCCCGTGACAGCTGTGCAATTTAGACGCCACGGTCCCGTTTGACCGCGGCATCTAAAGGGTTAACAGCCGTGATCGGTGCAGGCACCGATCACTGCTGTTAGCGGCGGGTCCTGGATGTATTATACAGCCGGCACCCGCGGTGTATGGAGAGCGCTCAGCTCCTGAGCGCTCTCCATACATCGTCATGCGACTCAGGACATACTATTATGCCCTGGGTCGTTAAGGGGTTAAAGGGAGTCTACCTCCTCCCCCAAGCAAAATCCACTGCCTCCACTGTTACAGAGCACATTACAGTGATAAACATCCTACCTTTGTTATATATGCCATCTTTGTACACTTTGGGGGAGTAAACAACTTTGAAGTCTTATGCAAATGAACTAGTCAGTTCACTGGGAGCACGCCTTCAGCTCCCTTGAGCACTGCTCTTGGAAATCAGACCTCCTACCATGTCTTGACTGTACCACCCCATGCAGTGAGAGTTGATCCTCTTACTACTTCTATGACATCACTCATTCTACTTTAGTAGCAAGATCATTGCTCCCAGAGACAAAGACATACATTATCACTGTAAAGTGCCGCCTTCAAACCTGCTACTGTCACACCTATACTTAAGAAACCCTCCCTCAACCCGTCCTCTCCAGCTAACTATCGCCCCATCTCACTGCACCCATATGCCTCAAAATTGCTGGAGCAACACGTCCACTCCGAACTATCCTCCTATCTCACTTCCAACGTGCCCTTTGACAGAATGCAGTCAGGCTTCAGACCCCATCACTCCACAGAAACTGCCCTAAGCAAGGTCACTAATGACCTTCTAACTGCCAAAGCCAAGCGTCGCTACTCTGTCCTCCTCCTCCTCCACCTCTCCTCTGCCTTTGACACAGTCGACCATTCCCTTTTGTTAGAAATGCTCTCATCCTTTGGCATCTCAGACCTGGCACTTTCCTGAATCTCCTCATATCTCACCAACCGCACGTTCAGAGTCTACCACTCACAAACCACCTCCCCGCCACACCCTCTTTCTGTAGGTGTCCCTCAAGGCTCTGTCCTAGTACCCCTCCTGTTCTCCATTTACAACCTCGGCCTTGGCCAACTCATAGAATCTCATGGTTTCCATTACCATTGCTATGCTGACGACACCCAGATATATCTCTCTGGAACTGACATTACCTCTCTGTTGTCCAGAGTCCCAGAATGGGAAAACTCAAACTCAACATGGAGAAAACAGAGTTCATAATCTTCACCTCTCTTCATACGGCCTCTCTACCTGACCCATCTATCAAAGTTAATGGAACCACACTCACCCCAGTCCCATGGGTCCACTGCCTTGGGATAACCTTAGACTCTGACCTTTGACTCTGATCCTTCAAGCTGCATATTCAAACCCTGAACATCTCCTGCCGCCTCCAACTCAAGAACATCCATCAAATCCACTCCTTCCTTACCCCTGAAACTACAAAGACGCTAGTCCACACCCTCATAATCTCCCACCTAGACTACTATAACACCCTTCTCCATGGCCTCCCTGCTAACACTCTCGCCCCCCTCCAGTCCACCTTAAACTGTGCTGCTCGCTTAATACACCTCTCCCCCCATTCATCGGCCGCTCTCCTCTGCCAATCCCTTCACTGGCTACCCGTTGCCCAGCAAATAGAGTTCAAAATATGAACGCTGACATATAAAGCCCTCCACAACCTGTCCCCTCCATATATCTCCGACCTAATCTCCCGCTACCTGCCCACATGTAACTTCCGATCCTCCAGAGACCTCCTATTCTGCTCTGCTCTTATCCGCTCTTCACACAATCATCTCCAAGACTTCTCCCGTGCATCCCCCATACTCTGGAACTCATTACCAAGACACAGAAGACTGTCCCCCACAATCACAAGCTTCAAGAAGGTCCTGAAGGCTCACCTATTCAGGAAGGCCTACAACTTCCAATAACGCTACTGTCACCACACCACCATCTGTACAGTCTCTCTCCCCTCACCTTATGTATCTATCCCTCTTCCCTCATAGATTGTAAGCCCTTGCGGGCAGGGCCCTCTATCCCACTGTGCCAGTTGGTCACTGTTAGTATTATCTGTTTTGTATATTTTGTGTACCGTATGTAAAGCACCATGGAATTAATGGTGCTATATAAATAAACAATAATAATAATATAGTGGTGACACTTGAATATGCTTCCTTTAGTGACCAGCCTGAGGCTTGACCTTAATGACAAAACAATTTTTTGCATTTTTCAGTCATCACGTACCAAGCCCTATGCCTTTTTTTTTTTTTTAAATTTTCTGTCAATCTATGAGGGCACTTCTTTTGCAGGGCAGTGGTAGTGTTTAATGGCACTATTTCTGTGAAGGAATGGAAAAAGCAGCAATTTTGCCATTCCCTTTTTATGCTATAAATTTTGCACCGTTCACTGTATGTCGGTCACAAATGGGTTAATATGACAGGTCTTTGTAAGTGTTAAAATGTCATGCAATAAAAGTTATCTTGTAAAATAAACCTGAATTCCAAGTCTACAAATGTCAGCCGAGCTAATGATCACAGTAACAGGATCTTGCTGCAAATTCTAAATGCCTGTAATTTAAAAAGAGCTTTGGAGCTGTCTTTTTTTGTACAAGGTACAGTGTTACAAAGTAATGCAACTCAATATCTCCATCAATATTAAGTCAGGATAAAAAATTGCTTAATGCTGTTAAAGGAACCAACCTTTATGCAAAGAAAACAGCATGAAATTATTTCCCCTTGTCAAAATCAATAGACTGAGTGCTGCAGCTATTAAGACAGTATCCATAACTGCTACAGATCGAAATACAAGTCATTATCAACTAATCATGCATAAAGTGGAATGGGGTTGTGTACAAAAGGTGCTGGAATTTAACCGAAATGAAGTCACTCTATTGGCTATATAAACAGGGCTATGAGCATTTACAGCCTGTAAACAGACTGGTCCTGCCCTTATGTCCTTGTGCCCTACCTTCATTATGAAAATATTTCAGCATTCATTTGGCATATACAATTCTGTAATGCTAACATTATAAAACTGCTGCTTCTTAGTTTACATCTATATTATAACATGGAAACTAGAAATAAGCTAAATACTGAAAAGTTATTTAAATACAGTAAGCACCACATTTTGAGACCATGTAACAAATTTGCTTTTGTGGTTGCAACTCAACCTTGGTATAAAATGTGCTAAATTCTGACTCAAATTGACACATATTTGGAGCATCTATTTTTAGAACTAATTTTTCTGTCTGATGTGAAAAATTGGAGTAGTTTAAATGTTACCTAATAGGTGGATTAAATTTAGACCAGTCTACAGATGCACTAGATTTATCATCTAGCATTAGCCACTGTAATCTGGCACGTTTTCAGGGTGGGCCAGTGTTTCTAATCCTGAAAGAATGGATGGTGTCATGCTTTAATGAAAGAGAAATAACATTGGTGATCCCCATGTGACCGCTGAAGCACAAATACAGGCCTCAGTCCCCCACCCTCAGGAGCTTGGAAGAGGACCCTGAGGGAGTACTAGATACTCAGGAGAGGTGAGGGAAGGTGAATGACTGTTTATTATATATCTGCCCTTCTGAAGAGACCCCAGAGTATCCAGAGTATAATAGTGGTTTGTGGGTGAAACACCCCCAAAATTTCAGGTTCGGGTCAATCCCAGAAAATTTGGGCCAAATCCAGCTCGATCCAAACCAGTTTGCTCAACTCTACTGAAGGCTGTTATTATTAGCCTATGTGTGATATTTTAGTCCATATACACATGCTGTATCTATGGCCTGAAAAGTTGCACATGGGCTAATAAGTCCTCACTTTTTCTATAACTTGGAGTGTTGTCATTTTTAGATCAATGTGATACATTTCTCAGGATTTAAAGTCAATTCAGTGATAATAAAAGTGGTCAGCTGGAAGGATTAGACAATAGAAGATCTTTTGAGTTTTGCCTCATTTGCATTAACTTGAATTGAAAAAAAAAATTCTATTGTAGCAGGTTTTCTAAAATTGTCCAATACTTGAACTAAACTTTCACACCAAAATATTGACAGTGTTACATCTTAGGCCACATTCCATTCACAACAGATTATACCCTTATTTGCTAAACAGCACCACCTGTTGGACAAGGCAGAAAGTGTCTAAAACACTTAATAAATGTGGTGAAAGGAATATATTTGTTTTATGGGCAGCAACAACTGGCTGGCAGAGCTCATACTGTATGTTCAAACTAAACATCCACATACCCAAAAACAATCAAAAAAGTATAAGAAAAAAAGAGGGGCATGTAAAGGACACCACAATAATGATACCACAATATAACAAGATATATAAATCTTTATTGAAATCACACATGGACCACATTTTAAAACTGTAAGAAAGCACCATCACATACAAAATATATCCTACTTATATTCATATTTATTGATTTACAAAACCTAAAACCGGTACAAGAATACACCCTTATTATTTTATATGCTACTGTGTTTGTCCCAGACCGTCATTACAGTGCAAAAAAATGGCCAAGAATATGCTCTGCAAACTCCTTAAATCACTGCAGAGTGGGTTATCTTATCCCACATTCAATCATCCAGTTCACAAAAATAGCAGGACAAAAATATTTGCCCTTTATAAGTATATATAAGTTGCTTTACAAAATACATATTGTGTTATTTATGGGTACACATGAGCCACCTGTTGTCTTATAGTAGACTTCATGCGTAGTTCTCACAATGTCCATAATGTACTATAGTTCACAAAGCAGTGCAGAGGAAATGCTGGATAGACATTGCATGGAACAGGAGGTCTGTGAAAATGAACACACTTGGAAATGTTTCAGGATTCCATCCCTTTCTCAAGTGCTTAATACCTACAGAACAGTATTTCGCTAAGAGGCAGGGACTCCTAGCATAGTAGTAAGAGTCC
This sequence comes from Leptodactylus fallax, assembly GCA_947044405.1. Taxonomy (NCBI): domain Eukaryota; kingdom Metazoa; phylum Chordata; class Amphibia; order Anura; family Leptodactylidae; genus Leptodactylus; species Leptodactylus fallax. Next base: position 4,711,161 of record CAMRHE010000123.1, read on the forward strand.
AGGTCCCAGCCCAGTGTTCAGGCCAGTACATGCGATTCACACACTGACCAAGTTTCATGCATGAAACTCAATTGTATGAATGTAGGACTAAAGTGCCTTTAGTTTATCTGCTTGGGACTTGACAAAGCCGTTCTGCTGTAATGCATTGTCACTGGTTCTGATGTTTGTACTGATGCACTTTTAATGGAATCAAAAAAGTGAATGTTCTAAACAATGCCATAAAAAGCAGTTTTTTTTTCTTCTTTGATGTCATGAGACTCCATTTTCTAGAGTAACCTTTGCACTGGGACAATGAGATGCTCTTTAAAGCTAACAAACGTTTTAAAATTGTCTGTTAGTTTTCCTATTAAGTGAAAGGTGACTGCCTATGGATACAGTTTTTGTACAAAAGTCTCTTGTTAGACTTTTACCCAGTTATGTGTATTTTTTTTTTTTTTTGTTCTATATAGTTTTATCAAATATGATGGATTTCAGGCTATTTCACTGTACACTGAATCAGAACACTTTCTAAAACTTGTACCAGCAGAGACTTCATGGAGCTATACTAGATTTCAGGTGCTACTTATACCAGTTTTTTGGTGTAATCTTAAATGCCTCAGACCATGAATGACTGCGCCTTTTTAATGAAAGTTTCAGATCAAGACTATGCCCATTGTCTTTTTAGGGCAATAAGAAAGGCATTGGCTATTTTAAGAACTCCTGTACAAGCGATTAGAGACCCGCACACGTGTGGCTTCTTTCCTTTCACTGAGTCTGCATATTCTGTAGACAGTCATACATGCCCTAATGGGAATACCCCTTTATTGAAATTCCAAGCTCAATAACGATTAGACTTGACTTGCAACAATTATATAGTCTGTATAATGGCAATAGTTATATAGCTCTAACATTACAAACTGGATAGACACATTTCAGTCTATATTCAAGGTCAATTAGAGAAAAGTAATTGCAGTTACTTCACAACTTATGCAGATTAATGCAATATGATACTTAAAAATGAGTTATTGGGAGGCCAAGCAAGTAGTTGTGTTCTGTTAGAATTGTACTACTGAGATTTCGGCAGGCGGAGGAGAAGCTTGTGACACAAAGGATGAATCTCTTTATAATAATTTCTGAGTAAGGAGCTTCGTCCTTACAGTAACAAGTCTGGACACCATAGATTGAGTTATTCTTTTGATTTAGAATTCAGTTCAACTCTGTGACGTGTGTGTGTGTGTGTGTGTGTGTGTGTGTGTGTGTGTGTGTGTGTGTTTGTTTTTTTTTTTTTTTTTCCCTCATTCAAGTCAGTGGTTTACATTATTCTGTATTATACATTATATTCTAAAATATAAACTAGTAATAATCACATACAGTTTTACAGAAAAAAGGGCTATGCGCACAGTTATGTCTAAAATACATTAAAACAAACAAAAATTAGAAAATGTAACAAGCCTGTGGTTTCAAAGCAACCTGTTGCAGATATTTGTTCAGTAACATGAACAAATATACAGTCGTGAACAGAAAGACAAATTGCATCAGCAAAACTTTACAATGCCATTTATCATTGCACTCAACAATATGTCACTTTGTCTGATTCATACTTTTCCAATTAATATCCACTTTTTTCTTCTGCTCAAACCTGCGGAATAAATTTCGACATGCTAAGCTTCCACTAAGTGAGAGAAGTCAAATGCAACGAAGGCTCTGACAATGTTTCGTGTATATGAAAATTAGTTTTGCAACCCCATTTACTCATGAACAGAACAATACACTTTATCAAAGCAGAGGTTACAGGGACAGGCACATTAATAGTTCATACTACTTATCAGGATCTTTGCAATGTGTGATAAAAGTGGTTGTAACATAGATGGGGGGGGGGCTTGGAGCTCTGAGGCTTCAATGTCAAATCTGTAGCAAGACCCACACTGCATTTCATGTACCATTTAGAATATTGGTATTATTTAAGTGGCAGGAAATAGAAGCATTACAAATGGATCAGCTGTATGAAAAAAAGGAGAAACCCCATTTTATGTAGCTTCAATGGGGACAGAACAATGCGTCCATATCAGCAAGCTACCTTTTGGGTCTACAGAAGGGGCTTCAGAGTCATACTAAGCGTAACTTTTATGTAGGGCTCATGCATATGATTATACTATTAATGCATGTGATACATACACAAAATAGGGAGCCCAAAGAATCTTGTGGGTCCATACAGTACCTCAAACTTTATATGGAGACACAGATATATCATATAAGAAGGCACAGATATAAGAAGAAAATCATGATATGCTCATTCTTTTTGGAGGTATTACTTTTAGCAAAGGCAATGCTCTGAGAAATTACAAAAGCACCATATGACCGTGCGCACAGTATCATAGCTCCATAATATCAACCTGTAGGGATTCTATTGTCAGGACTTTCTTGTAAATATAACAGGGAACTGAAATAATTGGTTCCCCGTACATCAGAATATCCTTGTTCATACACAGTATGTAAACTTTTGTGTGGAATCATGTAGTTGATGATTTGATTTCTATATGCTGTTACAAGGGCAGTTAGGGATATAAGGAACATGCCTTTTTCGTGCAATCTTGCTGCCGAGAAAAGACAACTTCTAACCCTTTTGTTGCCAGGTTTTACACATTTTTATCACGCTATAGTCAACACAATTTTATAGTTTTGAAATGTACAAATAAAAATCATTAAACTCCCCATACTTATGTATTTTCTGAAAGCAGACACCTGCCATATTGTCAAAATACTATTCAGCACTTTATACACATGGGCACCTTTTATGGGATTTTGACTTAATGTATAATTTTTATAAACAAATACATAAACATTCATATTGGTTACTAAGTTTCTTTTTAATTAGTATTTTTAATCAAGACATTTAGAAAACAACTTGCATATATATACATTTTGGTGTTGCCTCTCTTGTCCCCATATGGTGCATTATCAGTGGGCAGGTATCATGTCCTTAATACATATGGGCATACCAATTGCTTGATGTGCTTACTTTCAAAGTTTCACATATCTGACATCAGAAGGACAAGTCCCCCTACGGGTGTGCACAATGCTTTCAGTTAAGCGGCTCATTGATTGAAACGTCACAGAAATGTATTGTGCTCTGGCCGCATATCCTCCCGGGCCGGGAGATGTGAGTGGTCTAGCTTCTTTAGACCAAAGTAACGTGTTCCGCTGAGATCCATGTGGCCACTTGCCAGAATGGCATGGCATTCAATGCAGTGATTGGTGTATATTGAACCCTGAGGAGAAATGCGTAGAGTCTAATTGTGATACAGCTCCTGGTGTGTGTGCACAGTGCACATTTAGGGGGATAGCTCTCAGCCAAGACCTGGCTGAGTCCCATGTCTGTAGAGGGGCTCTCAGCAACTCTGCTCATAGATGTACTCATTTCACCCACAGAGTTTTAAGCTGTGTCACCTAGCATGACTATACATATTCAGGGTGACCAATGTTTTGTGTTTAGGACACAATGTTAAGGTTATACACGAGGAGTTATATAATCACATGCATTACTCTGTTTTTAGTGAGACAATAATAAGCTTTATTTTGGCTCCTATTTTTAGGTATTTTTTAGTAAAGTAATACTAAATGTAACCCAAGCAGATAGTTATATGTACTAAACCTCCACAAAAAATCATAGTTCAACATATGCAGCATATACAGTCATATGAAAAAGTTTGGGCACCCCTATTAATCTTAATCATTTTTAGTTCTAAATATTTGGGTGTTTGCAACAGCCATTTCAATTTGATATATCTAATAACTGATGGACACAGTAATATTTCAGGATTGAAATAAGGTTTATTGTACTAACAGAAAATGTGCAATATGCATTAAACCAAAATTTGACCGGTGCAAAAGTATGGGCACCTCAACAGAAAAGTGACATTAATATTTAGTAGATCCTCCTTTTGCAAAAATAACAGCCTCTAGTCGCTTCCTGTAGCTTTTAATCAGTTCCTGGATCCTGGATGAAGGTATTTTTGACCATTCCTCTTTACAAAACAATTCCAGTTCAGTTAAGTTTGATGGTCGCCGAGCATGGACAGCCCGCTTCAAATTATCCCACAGATGTTCAATGATATTCAGGTCTGGGGACTGGGATGGCCATTCCAGAACATTGTAATTGTTCCTCTGCATGAATGCCTGAGCAGATTTGGAGCTGTGTTTTGGATCATTGTCTTGCTGAAATATCCATCCCCGGCGTAACTTCAAATTCGTCACTGATTCTTGTACATTATTCTGAAGAATCTGCTGATACTGAGTTGAATCCATGCGACCCTCAACTTTAACAAGATTCCCGGTGCCGGCATTGGCCACACAGCCCCAAAGCATGATGGAACCTCCACCAAATTTTACAGTGGGTAGCAAGTGTTTTTCTTGGAATGCTGTGTTTTTTTGACGCCATGCATAACGCCTTTTTGTATGACCAAACAACTCAATCTTTGTTTCATCAGTCCACAGGACCTTCTTCCAAAATGAAGCTGGCTTGTCCAAATGTGCTTTTGCATACCTCAGGCGACTCTGTTTGTGGCGTGCTTTCAGAAACGGCTTCTTTCGCATCACTCTCCCATACAGCTTCTCCTTGTGCAAAGTGTGCTGTATTGTTGACCGATGCACAGTGACACCATCTGCAGCAAGATGATGCTGCAGCTCTTTGGAGGTGGTCTGTGGATTGTCCTTGACTGTTCTCACCATTCTTCTTCTCTGCCTTTCTGATATTTTTCTTGGCCTGCCACTTCTGGGCTTAACAAGAACTGTCCCTGTGGTCTTCCATTTCCTTACTATGTTCCTCACAGTGGAAACTGACAGGTTAAATCTCTGAGACAACTTTTTGTATCCTTCTCCTGAACAACTATGTTGAACAATCTTTGTTTTCAGATCATTTGAGAGTTGTTTTGAGGAGCCCATGATGCCACTCTTCGGAGGAGATTCAAATAGGAGAACAACTTGCAATTGGCCACCTTAAATACCTTTTCTCATGATTGGATACACCTGGCTATGAAGTTCAAAGCTCAGTGAGGTTACAAAACCAATTTTGTGCTTCAGTAAGTCAGTAAAAAGTAGTTAGGAGTATTCAAATCAATAAAATGATAAGGGTACCCAAATTTTTGCTCCGGTCAAATTTTGGTTTAATGCATATTGCACATTTTCTGTTAGTACAATAAACCTCATTTCAATCCTGAAATATTACTGTGTCCATCAGTTATTAGATATATCAAATTGAAATGGCTGTTGCAAACACCCAAATATTTAGAACTAAAAATGATTAAGATTAATAGGGGTGCCCAAACTTTTTCATATGACTGTATATCACTTAGGGCTATACCTACATGCACATATCTTCATTAAATTTCCAAAACCAGATTAAACATAAATCTGCTTTTAAGCTGGAAATATTTTAAAAAAAAAAAAACATATCAATAATATAGGAGTTATTTCTTGAAAGTAGACAACCTGCAGATTATAATTGCCTTGATAAGCAAACACAAATGTTTAAAAGTGCATTACAACTAGGGATAAGCGAATTTTTCAAAAATTCGACAGATTCTCCGAAGTTTCCAAAACCATTCGATTCGCGGCAAATCGCTTTAACCCCTTCCGGACATCCGCCTTAATAGTAAGGCGCTGCCGGGAAGGGACTTCCCGCAAACCACGGTGGCAGTTTCTGTGTGCGCACCCTGCTTTGTGGGTGTCAGCCATATGTAACGGCTGACACTGTCCTCTAACACCCCCGGTCGGAGCTTAGCTCCTTTGCGGGTGTTTAACCCCTGAGATGCCACGGTCAAACATGACTGCGGTATCTCAGGGGTTTTATTATATATTGGGGTCCCAATCGCCCCCCCCCCCCCCAGTGACGTTTTCATGTTTCACCATGGCATCCAAGTGGTTAAAAGCCCCATTGGAACTGTGCGATTCGAAACATCAAAGCGTGAGGAAATCCGGAATCGATGCGAATCGAAGATTTCCTGAAATATGCATCAAATTCCACTTTGTCAGCTTCGATTCGCTCATCTCTAATTACAACATATGTTTAAACCCAAAATTTGTATCTGTTAACATGCAATAATCATCCGTAAATGTATTTAAATATATATACTGAAAACAATCTGCTTCTATGCACAGTATACTATTTATAAGAATACTGTTCATAACTGAGGATGCATAACAGCAATAACAGGTAGATTTATGATTAAAGATTATATTAAAGAATCCCAATTCTAGCTGACATAGATCCAGAGTTATAGGTAGAGATGGGCGAACCTTTCAAGATTCATTTCGTGTTTGGGTTCGGCGGTTTAGGTCCCTAATTCGTTTAAGGTCGAATCAGTTTGGTACGTACACCTTAAATTGGCTTAAATCATAGTGTAGAACTTTCTCAGGACTCCTAGAAACCTATCTAATTTCTAGCTCTCTAAGGCAAATACAGTTGAAGTTATGTTAAAGTGAAAAGTGACATTATTATACTCTGGGAACCCCAGAGTATAATGTGACGGCCATTTTAGTTCATCCAAAACGAATGTCCACTTGTTAAATTTCATTACAAAAACAAACAATTTGGAATATTTGGGTCAAACTCTGCTTAGGACGAACCAATTTTCCCATCTCATACATTCTTGGCTACTAAAGTGCTATCCTGTCAGGACATATGAGATGCAGGGAAAGGGTTAATCCATATGCAAATGCGCACGTGGTGTGGATGCATCTGCTTGAGCACCCACTTTAACCTTTGGTTATTACCCAGCACTGCCCTCTAACATTAAGATTGGTGGGTTCTGATGTGCAGAAGCCACAGGCAAAAATGGGTGGTCGGTCAGATGCAGTAAGGTCCCAAGTCATACAAACCTAAAGTTGCTTTTATCAACAGGAAAATTGCACTTTGACAAAAAAGAGGTATGTTCACAATGCCTCAAACAGTCCCTAGAACAGCATGTATGTTGTTTAGAAGGGATTTTGGTTCTGGAAGCCATTCTTTAAAAATCTACCATTTACTGCTTTAGAGTCTGTGCAACTTTGTAAAACGGCTAACTGCACTATGCTTCTGGCATAATTGTCTTGACCACAGTACAGTGGTTCAGGGCTGAGGTCATATGATCTTTATGGCTTATCCCTTCCTCTGCTCATAATAGCAGTGTTGCAGATACAGTATCAGTGAAATATAATCCAATAGGTATTATCAATATGTAAGATACAGGTGTATGGCAACAAATTGCACAGAGATGGGAATATATGTATAGCACAGTATGTAAGTATAAACTTCTGATGGTATATAATAAGAACTTGACAGTCTCTATGGCAAATACCTTTCTGGATCTTCAGGGTAGCAGTCTAAACTTCTCCTGCCCACTGCAACTATGTATAGTGGGGAAAAAAGTATTTAGTCAGCCACCAATTGTACAAGTTCTCCCACTTAAAAAGATGAGAAGCCTGTAATTGACATCATAGGTAGACCTCAACTAGGAGAGACTAAATGAGAAAACATATCTAGAAAATCACATTGTCTGATTTTAAGAATTTATTTACAAATTATGGTGGAAAATAAGTATTTGGTCACCTACAAACAAGTAAAATTTCTGGCTCTCACAGACCTGTAACTTCTTCTTTAAGAGGCTCCTCTGTCCTCCGCTCATTACCTATAGTAATGGCACCTGTTTGAAATTGTAATCAGTATAAAAGACACCCGTCCACAACCTCAAACAGTCAAACTCCAAACTCCACTATGGTGAAGACCAAAGAGCTGTGGAAGAACACCAGAAACAAAATTGTAGACCTGCACCAGGCTGGGAAGACTAAATCTGCAATTGGCAAGCAGCTTGGTCTGAAGAAATCAACTGTGGGAGCAATAATTAGAAAATGGAAGACATACAAGACCACTGATAATCTCCCTCGATCAGGGGCTCCATGCAAGATCTCACCCCGTGGGGTCAAAATGATCACAAGAACGGTGAGAAAAAAAATCCCAGAACCACACAGGAGGACCTAGTGAATGACCTGCAGAAAGCTGGGACTAACATAACAAAGGCTACCGTCAGTAACACACTACGCCACCAGGGACTCAAATTCTGCAGTGCCAGACGTGTCCCTCTGCTTAAGCTAGTACATATCTGGTCCCGTCTGAAGTTTGCTAGAGAGCATTTGGATGTTCCAGAAGAGTATTGGCAGAATGTCATATGGTCAGATGAAACCAAAGTAGAACTGTTTGGTAGAAACACAACTCGTGTTTGGAGGAGAGTGAATGCTGAGTTGCATCCAAAGAACACTGTTCTGTCTTCTTACACGTTCTCTCAGTGCGCAGTCTGACATACAGCATAAACCTTCTCTGTCTTCCAAATAAACAGACTGTTTTTTCTGTAGTCTAATAATTTATTGGTCAACAGGTTGTAAATATGGTAATGTGATGATGATATTGATATGATATGATATGCTGATATGATTTTGGTAAAACTATAAAAATACAAAAAATACAGGTATAAGTATTGAACATTAATCACATGGCCATGACACTTAAAATCAACAGTGAAAGCACATGGTAAGATGGCAGCTTATACATATACACACATAACTAACAGTAATAACATCCTGATTAAGCTATACATGGCTCACTAACAGTCCTGAACAATACATACATTCACCTAGGAATAAGACAATTCCTACCAGATATGCTTGCACAAGGATAATGGAGCTTAAGTGTGGAGTAGTGCAAGAGATGGCATCCCAATGTCTTGTGGGCAGGTTTCTTGCTCCCAGAATGCCTTGCTTTACCCAGAGTGCATTGTAGCTCCCATAATGCAATAGCTTCATAAGGGGAATTCAACAGGTAATGTAACAGAAAGACCACTACATGGTACTATAACCTAATTAGACAATACATTAACACAAGTATGTAAAATGAGATGACAACACTTTTAACATCAGATTCTGATCCATTGGGCAGAACAAACACCATACCTACTGTGAAGCATGGGGGTGGCAACATCATGCTTTGGGGCTGTTTCTCTGCAAAGGGACCAGGACGACTGATCCATGTACATGAAAGAATGAATGGGGACATGTGTCGTGAGATTTTGAGTGCAAACCTCCTTCCATCAGCAAGGGCATTGAAGATGAAACGTGGCTGTGTCTTTCAGCATGACAATGATCCCAAGCACACTGCCAGGGAAACGAAGGAGTGGCTTCGTAAGAAGCATTTCAAGGTCCTGGAGTGGCCTAGCCAGTCTCCAGATCTCAACCCCATAGAAAACCTTTGGAGGGAGTTGAAAGTCCATGTTGCCCAGCGACAGCCCCAAAACATCACTGCTCTAGAGGAGATCTGCATGGAGGAATGGGCCAACATACCAGCAACAGTGTGTGCCAACCTTGTGAAGACTTACAGAAAACGTTTGACCTCTGTCATTGCCAACAATGGATATATAACAAAGTATTGAGATGAACTTTTGTTATTGACCAAATACTTATTTTCTACCATAATTAGCAAATAAATTCTTTAAAAATCAGACAATGTGATTTTCTAGATATGTTTTCTCATTTTGTCTCTCATAGTTGAGGTCTACCTATGATGTCAATTACAGGCCTCTCTCTTCTTTTTAAGTGGGAGAACTTGCACAATTGGTGGCTGAATAAATACTTTTTTTCCCCACTGTATGCCAGGCGCTCCTATCTTTTATCTCTGCAGATCTGTGCCAAACACCCTGCCACTCTTCTCTATTGGTACAACTATTGATGAGCTGCTGATAAAATCTGGCACCTGACTCTCACCACTTTTCATCCCTTTTGCTGAACTTCTTCACACTGTCTGCTCTGCATTCTTCCAAACTGGCTCCCTGGGGCGTATGTTCTGCTCTTTACAAGTATTTACAGAACACCATGTCACCCAGGCCACAAACTGAAACACTTTCTGTTTGAGGTACTTTTAAAATCTTGGGCCCTACTGTGGTAGCCACTCAGCACAAGTAGTATTCCAGGCGTAAGAGATTACTTGAAAAAACTGCACTACATCAAAACGTACATATAGTGTGCAGAGGAACTGACTTAATGGGGAAAGAAGAAGTATATTGCTTAAAGGGACAGTATCAGCCCCTTATAAGTGTCTTTATCAGCACAGGGGAAGGCAAAAGTGGTACAGGAATAAAGCCATGCTACGTAGTAAAGGCAGCAGCAGTCAGGATCCACAGGACCTATCGTATGTTACTGGTAGGGATATATCCACATGAGAAAAGACTGAAACTGAATTCTGAAAATTTAATTTTATTTTTATTTTGGTATATAAAATAAATGGTAAAAAGAAAAGATTCAACAATTCACAAATATGAGTAAGTGACAGATGTTTGAAAGGCGTCTCTGGAAAAACACAGCAAAAATACATAAATTTAAGAGTTTATGATACACACATAAAAATAACATTACTAAAAGATCATAAATGCATAAAGGCAATCACATCAAGGTAATACCAGTCTTGACATAACTTGGATGTATAGATGCCTTCATAAGAATGCTGTACTTTCAAAGCCTTGACTCTTCTCAGTAACTGTAAAGTAGTTTTTTTTTGTACTACATTGTTTTGTTCATATGGTAATTCCAATCCTTAGTCTCTGGAGAGGACAAAGCCAACCACTTGTATACAATAAACAGCTTAGTCACATTTGTAATATTAGAACTACAGAACCGTAGAACTCTCTATCCCCCAAGATACACTGAACTGGATCAGAAGGAATATCCTGTGACATTATAGAACCAGTGAAGCCAATCCTCTCAGACCAGTATATCTGCAAATTTGGGCATCTGTAAATAACATGAATACAATTTGTACCTGTTAAGTATGCAATATAGACAGTACTATTCCACTGCCTTCCAGACAACTGGCCTATACCTTTTCCCCACTTTTCCTGTGATGGTATAGAGTGACTGGATTTGCTAAATTTATTCAATGATTCAAATATATTTGACAATAGCCCCTTTCGATTCCCAAGTGTATTTAGTTAGCTAATTTTAAAAACTTCTTGATTTTTGGTTAGAGGAGTCTTGCATGGGGATGCATGTCACTCCACTTGTTTGGTGCTCAAGTAGGGTTCTACTCCGTATAAACAATATTGAAAGAACTTGACACTCCAGGGATTCAAAATATGATTATATCAAGTTTTATTATGGTGTGCAATCCAAATATAGCAACGTTTCGTTTTGCAACCTTCGTCAGAATAACAGTGGCAATAACCAGTAGTGTGTCATGTAGATATCATATAGCAAACGACTAAGAACATCTCGAGTCGAGAGTGGAGAGTGAGTTTGAAGATTGGAGAGTGAGTCACGTGAGCGGGAGGAGTCAGCTGTGAGCGGCGCTTTGCACAGCAGCGAGCAGAGGCCCAGCAGCGGCCCAGTGCGGCCAGGAGAGAGCTGCCGGCCTACTGCCGGGTGGCAGCAGCAGCAAGAGGAAGAGCGGAGGCACCCTACAAGGAAAGGAGGGACGAACACCCAGACCGCCACCCGGGGAGCAGCCTGCCATGCCCGCTGGTCAGCTGTGAGCGGGAGTCAGCTGTGAGCAGGAGTCAGCGTTGCAGCGTGCGGAGGGTAGACCGCTGTGTCCCGAAAAGTATGAGAGAGCCTACAGTGGTGGAGGCTGAAGCAAACCTCCTAAATATAGTAAGGGAAGAATACTTGAGTGAACCTACAGAGACAGATAAATGGATACAGGTGACCAAGAGATGCAAAAGGATCACAAGGCCATCACCACTTACACAGCTAGGTAACCAATATGAAACTCTTATGCAGACTGATGAAAACGATAAGAATAATCTATCAGCAAAAGAAGAAACAAAAGTCACCCAGAGACAAGAGGGAGTAACAAGAAATAGCGTTGTGAGGAAAAAAAGAAGAGTAGTGGTTATGGGCGACTCACTGCTAAGGGGCACAGAGGCAGCTGTCTGCAGGCCAGATTTAACTGCACGAGAAGTATGCTGCCTCCCAGGAGCAAAAGTTAGGGATGTGGCCGATAGGATTCCATGCCTCTTCAGCTCTAAGGATAACTACCCATTTTTGCTGTTACATGTGGGTACAAACGACACGGCTAAAAATGATTTACCAACTATTCGTAAAGACTTTGAAAATCTAGGAAAGAAAGTGAAGGAACTGGATGCGCAGGTAGTATTTTCATCAATTCTCCCAGTTGATGGTTATGGTATCAGGAGATGGAATAAAATACTAGAGGTAAACAAGTGGCTTCGACAGTGGTGTAGAGAGCAAGGATTTGGATTTCTGGACCATGGAGTGAATTACCTCTATGATGGACTCCTTGCTAGAGATGGGATACATCTCACAAAGCCTGGGAAACACATATTTGCCAGAAGGCTTGCCACACTTATCAGGAGGGCTTTAAACTAGAAGAGGAGGGGATGGGAAGTAAAAAGGAAGACAAGAACATGCAGCTAAAGGATATACTAAACAAGGTTACTAGATGTGGTAATGAGGACCCAAGACAGGATACTCAGAATGAAATTAAGAAAAAGGAAGTATCAGAGCGCAATCTGAAATGTTTTTACACAAACGCGCAAAGCTTGGGAAATAAACAGGGAGAATTAGAGCTGATAATACAGAAGGAAAAATATGATGTCATTTGTATTACAGAAACTTGGTGGAATGATAAGCATGATTGGAATATACAGATGGAAGGATACAACTTATTAAAAAAAAAATAGAACTAATAAAAGAGGGGGAGGAGTTGCATTGTATGTTAAAAAAGATCACATTTCCACGGAAATCACAGTTTTACAAAATGATAACTTATTGGAAAATATTTGGGTAACAATTCAGGGGAAAAACAATGATAAGGACATCATAATAGGTGTTTATTTTAGACCACCAGGACAGACAGAAGACATGGATGAGATTTTTTCACAGCAAATGACCACGCTTTCGAATAAATTTGAAATTGTTATCATGGGAGACTTTAATTACCCAGATATTCATTGGGAAACTCACACAGCTACGAGTAAAAGCTCTATCAAATTTTTATCCTCTCTAGCAGACAACTTCATTGCCCAGTTAGTAGAAAAAAACACGAGAGGAACATCCATTCTGGACCTAGTTTTAACTAACAAGGAGGACATGGTTAAGGAATTAAGGGTAGCAGGGACATTGGGATTCAGCGACCATGCTATACTCGAGTTTGGGGTTGTAAGAAGAAAAAGACCTGAGAAGACAAAGACTAGAAGGCTCAATTTTAGTAGGGCAGATTTTAGGGGCCTAAAGGTAAGGGTTAGTAGAATTCCATGGCGAAAAATACTTAAGCACAAAAATGCACATGAGGGGTAGGAAATTTTCCGTAGGGAAATCATTAATGCACAGGAACTAACAATACCTAGAAGCAAGAAAAATGGGAATCGCCTAAAAACTCCAGGATGGATGACCAAAAAATTACATAACCTACTAAAAAAGAAAAAGGAAACATACAACAAGTGGAAGATGGGAGCTATATCTAAGGGAGAGTATACAGCAGTTTGCAGACTCTGCAAGATAAGCATTAAAAAAGCTAAGGCTGAATACGAATTGAAGCTTGCAAAAGAAGTTAAGAGTTAGGTAAAAGGTTTTTGGGGATATGTTAAGAGCAAAAGAAAAGTGAAGGAAACCATTGGAGTCCTGAAGAACGAAAAGGGTGAAAAAGTTAACATGGTGGATCAGCAGGTGGAGTTACTAAATTCATATTTTGTATCCGTCTTCTCCCAAGAAATGGATGGAAATATCAACATTAATGGTGATAGTGATGAGGGGAATGAGGACTCCAAGCTGATTATAAGTGAAGGTTTGGTAAGAGAACATTTAGCTAAGATTAAGGAAACCAAGTCCCCAGGACCGGATGATTTACACCCTAGAGTTTTAAAAGAATTAGCAGAGGAAATAACAGAACCCCTTGCAATAATCTTTAATAAGTCATGGGAAACAGGAGTGGTCCCTCTAGATTGGAAAAGGGCAAATGTGGTCCCCATCTACAAAAAGGGGAATAGGGACGACCCAGGAAATTATAGGCCGGTAAGTCTGACCTCGATAGTAGGAAAAATCTTTGAACAAATCGTTAAAGAACATTTAATTAGGTACCTGGATGGGAAGGCTTTAATTAATCAGAGCCAGCATGGCTTTATGCCTAATAAATCTTGTCAGACTAATCTTATTTCCTTCTATAATAAAGTCACTGAATGGTTGGACCAGGGAAATGCAGTGGACACTATGTAGTAAGGACTTTAGTAAGGCCTTTGATAAAGTATCACATAACATTCTTATTGAAAAAATGATCAAGTATGGCTTTGATAAAATATCAGTGAGGTGGGTTCACAATTGGGTAAATGATCGGGCACAACGAGTAATTCTAAATGGCTATACATCAAACTGGAAGAAAGTAAAAAGCGGGGTGCCGCAGGGCTCTGTCCTGGGCCCAGTACTTTTTAATATTTTTATAAATGATCTGGATGATGGGATTAATGGGGAACTAATAAAATTTGCAGATGATACAAAGATAGGAGGAATGACCAACACTAGAGAGGAGAGAGAGTGCATCCAAAAGGACTTAGACACACTGGAACAATGGGCTGAGGTGAACAAAATGGTATTCAACAGGGACAAATGCAAAGTTCTACATCTGGGTAACAGAAATGCAAGAAGCATATATAGTATGGGAGGAATAGTACTAAGTGAGAGTACAGGGGAAAAGGATCTGGGCATAATAATAGATCACAAATTCAACATGAGTCAACAGTGCGGTGCGGTGGCTAAAAAGGCTAATAAAATTCTAGGATGTATCAAGACGAGCATTGAAGCTAGATCAAGAGAGGTAATTATTCCGCTGTACTCTGCCCTGGTCAGACCCCACCTGGAATACTGTGTACAGTTCTGGGCGCCCCAGTTTAAGAAAGACATCGATTTATTGGAGCAGGTCCAGAGAAGAGCAACCAAAATGGTGGAAGGTCTACAAACCATGTCCTACGAGGAAAGGCTAAAAGAATTGGGACTGCTTAGTTTGCAGAAGAGAAGGCTAAGGGGAGACTTAATAGCGGTATTTAAATATCTGAAAGGTTGTCACAGTGCAGAGGGATTAACCCTATTCTCATTAGCAGAAGGAAGCACGAGAAGTAATGGGATGAAACTAAGGGGAAGGAGATTCAGATTAGACATTAGGAAAAACTTTCTAACAGTAAGGGTAGTGAGGGAGTGGAATAGGCTGCCACGGGAGGTGGTGAGTTCTTCATCAATTGAAATCTTCAAGCGGAATCTGGATAGGTATATAGCTGGGATGATCTAGGAAATCCTGCTTTTGCAGGGGGTTGGACTCGATGGCCCTTGAGGTCCCTTCCAACTCAAACAAACAAACAAAGAACAATCAAAAATTCATGGCAACACATGCAAGCGACATATGCAGTATTAGACAATTAGTTAAATAAATATACCCTTGTAGTGGAGTAAGTATGGGGTATAATAGTGCAGGGTACTAAATATAACTAAGGAAAATTAACAATCAGTATTAGTATTAGTCAGTAGTCATCCCACACTTAAGCATCTTCATAGCCTTTCACTGTAACTACTATAATTTTTACCAAACATTATTTTTCTTTAATTTTCCTTAACCCCTTAAGGACCCAGCCCAAAAGTGCGTTAAGCACCAGGCCTCGTTTTTCAAAACTGACATGTGTCGCTTTATATGGCAATAACTTTGAGACGCTTTAACTTACACAAGTAATTTTGAGGTTGTTTTTTTTGTGACACATTGTATTTCATGTTAGTGGTAAACACTAATGAATATTTTTATATTTATTTATAAAAAAAAAAATAGGAAATTTGGAAAAAAATCGCAATTTTCAAAATGTGACATGCTCTGCTTTTCAGACAGTCATACCAACCCAAACACATTAATACATATTATCTACCATATCTCTGCTATATATCGGCATCATCTTTTAATCGTCCTGTAATTTATTTTGGACGTTAGAAGAAAATTTCCCAAACTAATTTTTTGGACCACTTCAGTTCTGAAAGGGATTATAAAGGACTATATATTAGAAATCCCCATAAATCACCCCATTTTCAAAACTGCACCCTCAAATAATTCAAAATAGCATTTTGGAAGTTTGTTAACCCTTTAAGCATTTCACTGGGATTAAAACAATATGGAGGTGAAATTTAGAAATTTCATTTTTTTTCCACTAATCCCTTAATTTAGCCTTAAAATTAACACCTTCACAAAGGGTTAAAAGAGAAATGCATCTCACAGTTTGTTATGCAATTTCTCCAGAGCACAGAAATACCCCACATGTGGTTGTAAACTGATGTTTGGGCGAATGGCAGCACATGGAAGGGAAGGAGTGACACTGGGCGTCTGAAAAGCAGATTTTGCTGGAATAGTTTTCAGGTGCCATGTCTCATTTGCAAAGCCCCTAGAATACCAATACAAAGGAAACCCCCAAAAAGTGACCCCATTTTGGAAACTACATCCCTCACAGAATTCATCAAGGGGTATAGTGAGCATTTTGACCCCACAGCCGTTTCACAGATTTTACTAACACTGGGATGTATAAATGAAAAATTACTAAAACGTCACTTTATCCCCAAAGTTTTCATTTTCACAAGGGGTTAAAGGAGAAGAAGCACTCCACAGTTTGTTAAACAATTGCTCCTGAACACGGCAATACCCCATATGTGGTTGTAATCTGCTGCATGGGTACATGGCAGGGCTCAGAATGGAAAGAGCACTATTTAGCTTTTGGAGGGCAGATTTTGCTGGAATAGTTTTCGGGTACCATGTCGCATTTGCAGAACCCCCAAAGTACCAATACAGTGGAAACCCCCTAAAAGTGATCCCATTTTGGAAACTATACCCCTCACAGAATTCCTCAAGGGGTATAGTGAGCATTTTGACCCCACAGCTGTTTCACAGATTTTATTAACATTGGGATATTAAAATGAAAAATTACTCTTTTTCCAATAAACCGTCAATTTAGCCCCAAATTTTTCATTTTCACAAGAGGACAAAGGAGAAAAAGCACCCCAAATTTCGTTACACAATTTATCCTGAACACAGAAATGCCCCATATGTGGTTGTAATCTGCTGCATGGATACATGGCAGGGCTCAAAATCGAAAGAGCGCTGTTAGGATCTTGCCAAACGTAGCAATACCCTGACACTACTGCAGGGGTCTGGGAGGAAGGACAGAGACAAGTGAGCCCTAATCTCACCCCAGCCACTGTCCCTTCCTATTGCCTCAGTTACCCTAAATGGTAAAAGGACAACCTGAAGACGAGCCTTATACTGAGTAAGTGACAACACTGAACAAAGACAGAACAAACGACACAAAGGGAGTTCAGGAAGCCAAGGGTTCGGTAACAGACGAGCAATGCAGTACAGAATCAAAATCCAAGAGAATAGTCACAAGCCAAAGGTCAGAGAAATAGCACAGTAAATATCAAGGTCACAAAGAAAGCAGGCAAAGAAAGAGCAATAACCAGCGACCATATGAGGGCTGACAACCTGTTTATATAAAGTCTGGGCAAGCCCCACACTGGATTGGTAGACAGGCTGTCAATCACACAGGCAAGAGATTAACTATGTGCGGTCCAGAGAGAAATGCTCAGAACACGGGTGTGGCTGGAAGTCCATTACATTGTCTAGGACCGTGTTCAGACTGAGCAAGAAGAAACCTACGCAAGGAATCAAACTGAACCCGCCTACTTCGCCGCAGCGTGCGAGCGGAGGGTGGCGCAGAGACCCGAACAGGCAGAGACGTTACAAGCGCTATTTGGGTTTTGGAGGGCAGAAGTGGCTGGAATAGTTTTCAGGTGCCATGTCGCATTTGCAGAGCCCCTAAAGTACCAATACAATGGAAACCTCTCAAAAGTGACCTCATTTTAGAAACTACACCCCTAAAAGAATGTATCAAGGGGTATTATCATTTTGAGCCTAAAAATGCTTCTCAAAAATTAATGTACAAAGTGAAAATTGAAGTTTTTAAAGAAATATTCAATTTCAGTGCCTAATACGTTGCGGCCACTTTGTGGCATCAGAGACATACACTCCTAAAACTATTAAGTGGGCTATCCTGTGGACAAAAAAATGATATATATGGGTATAAACTGCTGCTTGGGTACACAGCAGGGCTCAGAAGGGAAGGAGCACTGTGTTTTTTTAGCTTTTGGAGTATAGATTTAGAGGGACTTTCTGGACGCCATGTTGTTTTTGTAGAGGTGCTAGTAAATTGGAATTCCACAAGAAGTGACCCCCATTTTGTAGGGGCAATTTTAGAGTCCAAAAACCAACAATTTAAATATGTGTTCCAAAAGCACATAACGCTCCTTCACATCTGTGCCCAAATGGCAATTTATACCCACATGTATGATACTGGTGTACCCAGGATAACGTACTTAATGCCATATGTGGGTATAAACTATTGTTTGGGCACAGCCGGGCACAAAAGGGAAGGAGCGCTATTTTGCTTTTTGGAGCACAGTTTGGTTTTTGGACACCATGCCTTTTGCAGAGCCCCTGAATTGCCAGTAAAGTGGAAACCGCAGAGATGTCACCCCATTTTGGAAACTACACCCTTCAAGTGAGGTAGCGAGCATTATTAACCCTTAAGTGTTGCATTAATTTAATTTCCAGTAATGAATGTGCAGCTGATAATGAAAAGTTAAAAATTAAATTTTTCCATATATATGCCATTTCAGTGCCCGATATGTTGTGCCCAGCTTATGTCTGCTCAGACACACACTCCAAAAACTGTTAAGCAGGTATCCCGGGTACAACAGCTTTTGGAGCATTCGTCTGTGATACAAGCTGGGCATAACATATTACACACTGAAATGACGTATTCCTGGAAAAATTGTCATTTTCACCTTTCACCATCAGCTGCATATTAATTTATGAATAATAAATTATAGCAATGTTTGGGGGTTAAAATTTCTCATTGTACCCCTGAATAAAATCCTTCCGGGGTGCAGTTTCCGAAATGGGGTGGCATGTCAGGGGATTCCACTTTAATGGCGTTTCAGCTCTGCAAAAATGCAATGGCATGGAAAAAACAAAAAGCTCTACTTCCTTTCTGTGCCCGGCTGTGCACAAATAGCAGTTTATACCCACATATGACATTAAGTACATTATCCTGGGTACAACAGTGTCATACATGTTGGCATAAACTGCAGTTTGGGCACCCAGCAGGGCAGAGAAGGGAAGGAGCACTATGTGGCTTTTGGAGCGCAGATTCAGATGTTTGCGATCTGGACGACGTGTCATGTTTGCAGAGCCTCTAAAGTATCAGCAAAGTGGAATCCCCTAGGGAATGACCCCATTTTGAAAACTGCACCTCTCAAAGAATTTATCAAGGGGTGTAGTGAGCATTGGTATCCCAGACGTGACTGCACAGCAGATGAAGAGTGAATATGTAAGCTGTGCGGAGTGCAATGATACTCCTTCCATTTCAATATGATCGCTTGCACAGTGCTCCTTGGGATGTTTAAAGTTTGGGAAATCTTTTTGTATCCAAATCCGGCTTTAAACTTCTCCACAACAGTATCACGGATCTGCCTGGTGTGTTCCTTGGTCTTCATGATGCTCTCTGCGCTTTAAACAGAACCCTCAGACTATCACAGAGCAGGTGCATTTATACGGAGACTTGATTACACACAGGTGGATTATATTTATCATCATCAGTCATTTAGGACAACATTGGATCATTCAGAGATCCTCACTGAACTTCTGGAATGAGTTTGCTGCACTGAAAGTAAAGGGGCTGAATAATATTGCACGCCCCACTTCTCAGTTTATTTTTTACAGAAGTTTAAAATAACCAATAAATTTTGTTCCACTTCACAATTGTGTCCCACTTGTTGTTGATTCTTCACCAAAAAATTAAAATTTTATATCTTTGTTTGAAGCCTGAAATGTGGTAAAAGGTTGAAAAGTTCAAGGGGGCTGAATACTTTCGCAAGGCACTGTATATGGAGCGGCACTGCTGTATCCCAAGCCCAGTAATCTTCAGCACTGGAGTTTCTCACTTTTCATAACTCAGGGTGCTCAACCGCTCAGCAGAAAGACATCCACAATGTAAATAGCAGTAGAAAAATGAGGAGACACTAACCCGATATGATAAAAAAAAAAAAAGCCAGCAAGCAGCTTCAAACGCGATGGAAGTTTCGTGTAATGATGCATTTCGTCTGGTCCAACTATGCAAACTTCTTGATTCCTCTGCAATATAAGGGATTATTCCCTACAATCATGGCCAAAAGTTTTGAGAATGACACAAATATTATATTTTCACATGATCTGCTGCCCTCTGGTTTTTATGTGTGTTTGTCAGATGTTTTTATCACATACAGAAATATAATTGCATTCATATTATGAGTAACAGAAGCTTATATTGACAGTTAGAATGAGTTAATGCAGCAAGTCAATATTTGCAGTGTTGACCCTTCTTCTTCAGGACCTCTGCAATTCTCCCTGGCATGCTCTCAATCAACTTCTGGACCAAATCCTGACTGATAGCAGTCCATTCTTGCAGAATCAATGCTTTAATTTTGTCTGAATTTGTTGGTTTTTGTTTGTCCACCCGTCTCTTGATGATTGACCACAAGTTCTCAATGGGATTAAGATCTGGGGAGTTTCCAGGCCATGGACCCAAAATCTCTATGTTTTGTTCCCTGAGCCATTTAGTTATCACCTTTGCTTTATGGCAAGGTGCTCCATCATGCTGGAAAAGGCATTGTTGAGCGCCAAACTGCTCTTGGACGGTTGGGAGAAGTTGCTCTTGGAGGACATTCTGGTACCATTCTTTATTCATGGCTGTGTTTTTAGGCAAGACTGTGAGAGAGCCGATTCCCTTGGCTGAGAAGCAACCCCACACATGAATGGTTTCAGGATGCTTTACAGTTGGCATGAGACAAGACTGGTGGTAGCGCTCATCTCTTCTTCTCCGAATAAGCTGTTTTCCAGATGTTCCAAACAATCGAAAAGGGGATTCATCAGAGAAAATGACTTTACCCCAGTCCTCAGCAGTCCACTCCCTGTACCTTTTGCAGAATATCAGTCTGTCCCTGATGTTTTTTCTGAAGAGAAGTGGCTTCTTTGCTGCCCTCCTTGAGACCAGGCCTTGCTCCAAGAGTCTCCGCCTCACAGGGCGTGCAGATGCACTCACACCTGCCTGCTGCCATTCCTCAGCAAGCTCTGCACTGCTGGTAGCCCGATCCCGCAGCTGAAACACTTTTAAGAGACGGTCCTGCCGCTTGCTGGTCTTTCTTGGGCGCCCTGGAGCTTTTTTGGCACCAATGGAACCTCTCTCCTTGAAGTTCTTGATGATGTGATAGATTGTTGACTGAGGTGCAATCTTTCTAGCTGCAATACTCTTCCCAGTTAGGCCATTTTTGTGCAGTGCAATGATGAATGCACATGTTTCTTTAGAGATAACCATGGTTAACAGAAGAGAAACAATGATGGCAAGCACCAGCCTCCTTTTAAAGTGTCCAGTGGTGTCATTCTTACTTAATCATGACAGATTGATCTCCAGCCCTGTCCTCATCAACACCCACACCTGTGTTAATGGAGCAATCACTGAAACGATGTTAGGTGGTCCTTTTAAGGCAGGACTGCAATGATGTTGAAATGTGTTTTGGGGGATAAAGTTCATTTTCTAGGCAAATATTGACTTTGCAAGTAATTGCTGTTAAGCTGATCACTCTTTATAACATTCTGGAGTATATGCAAATTGCCATTAGAAAAACTGAAGCAGTAGACTTTGTAAAAATTAATATTTGTATCATTCTCAAAACTTTTGGCCATGACTGTACATTCCTCCCTATACTTGGTATCGGCTTCAATGCAGAGTTGTATCCATAGTTCTACCTATTATACTCTGGAGTCTGAAGAGACAAATCCCCAAATGTTTGGTTAAGACTTTCAAAAATGTGCAAAAATATGACCTTGGTCAAATATTGAATATACCTCTTTATAGCAATTGAGATGTCAAGTGTCCTATTATGTCTATGAGGACACCTCATTCACATTTATTTATACACTGTAAGATCTGTAGATTCATTGTACCTTATAGACCAGTTCACATTTACCAATTTATACTTCTTTCCTTGAAAAGTTGATGTATATGGGTTATTTATACATGTAATAGGCAGATAATTAGCATAACGCTTAAGAGAAAATGAGTTATAAAAATGTAATTTTAAAAGACCAATATATATTTAATTTAAACTAAATCTTTCCATTTCCCTTTGGCATTAACATATTTATTACATGTCTTGGGTGACAGCTTTTCATGATAAATGGCTATTTAATATTGCATTTTAGAACAAATTCTACTTTTTCCAGAAAATAAAAACCTTTAGAAATCCAGTTCCTAATGACAAAATGACAATCCTTATGTTAATGGCATCATGTGCTTTTGTTACTTTGTCAGCTTCTTTTATAATAACTTTGATGGTGTAGTTTATTTCCTCTTTCAGTAAATCATGGCAGGCTTTCTGCAGGAGAATGGGGATTTTAGTCAGTTCACATGTGCGAACTGAAAATTGTGACATCGAGTTCACCATTGCTTAATCATGAAAAACATTAACTCAATAAACTTTAAAAGAAAATTGTCGCGGGGATTTATAATT
This sequence comes from Leptodactylus fallax, assembly GCA_947044405.1. NCBI lineage: Eukaryota > Metazoa > Chordata > Amphibia > Anura > Leptodactylidae > Leptodactylus > Leptodactylus fallax. Next base: position 4,733,793 of record CAMRHE010000123.1, read on the forward strand.
CTGTCTTATTATATTTTTTTCTTTATCATTTCTGAATTAAATTACTGATAAAGAAATCTGATCTTAGAAATATTTAAATGAGTTCTTTGTTTACTCTTATTCCATTTGACACTTTAAAATTAGCAATTTTAAATTGTTAGAGTACTTTAACCCTTTATGAACTATGCTAATAGGGAACGTTTTTTTTTTTTTTTTTGCCTTCTCACATTTTGTCATCTATTTTGTTTTCATTTTTTTTATTTCTAAGCTTACATCGATGTTTTAGGCCCTGTTTGCATGCTTACATAAGTGCAGGTGTATTGTGTTTAATTTAGGTTGGTATGCACAAAACTCCCCAATTCTGACAAGACTTTATTTGCTACTTATAAAGGACTTGTCACCAGGTCTGAAAAGTCGAATGTCCTATAACATCTAAACTATAAATTATATGTTCTTTAAAATCATGCCATTTAGAATACAACTTATCCTGCAAAGAACAAGTCCTTATACAGCATTGTATAAGGACTTGGCTAGTAACATTAAAGCTGAGGCCCCACATTGTGGAAACATGGTTTTTTTTTTTTTCTTTTGCAGATTTTGCTGAGGTTTTTTGAGCCAAAGCCAAGAACGGCTACAAAAGGAATGGGAAATATATAGAAAGGTACTTATACTTCTACCTTCTGCACAATCCACTCCTGGCTTTAGCCCAAAAAAACACAGCAAAATCTGCGTTTCTGCAACGTGGGGCCTCAGCCTTAAAGGGGTTTATATCTTTGGAGTGGCTAAATGGATTTAGACACACAAAATACCAAACTGCTCAGGGTAACTTGTCCTCTAAGTTTCAAGCCTATTTCAGTTTGTACTGTTGTATTCAGAGATGCATTTTTTTTATTTTGACATAGTTGAATAAGGACTTATCCTTTTTAGAATAAGTTGTATTTTTCAATGGCACCATTAAGCGTTCACATGAGTAATGGGGGAAAAACAGCAATCTGTCATTGATTTTGCATTTTATATTTTATGCTATTCAAACACAAAATTTCCTCTGCCTCCATAAGTAAAGAGTAAAGCCCTGTGATCTGTTATGTAATCACTGGGGCCAGTACAGGCAAGAGCATACAGTCATATGAAAAAGTTTGGGCACCCCTATTAATCTTAATCATTTTTAGTTCTAAATATTTGGGTGTTTGCAACAGCCATTTCAATTTGATATATCTAGTAACTGATGGACACAGTAATATTTCAGGATTGAAATGAGGTTTATTGTACTAACAGAAAATGTGCAATATCCATTAAACCAAAATTTGACTGGTGCAAAAGTATGGGCACCTCAACAGAAAAGTGACATTAATATTTAGTAGATCCTCCTTTTGCAAAAATAACAGCCTCTAGTCGCTTCCTGTAGCTTTTAATCAGTTCCTGGATCCTGGATGAAGGTATTTTTGACCATTCCTCTTTACAAAACAATTCCAGTTCAGTTAAGTTTGATGGTCGCCGAGCATGGACAGCCCGCTTCAAATTATCCCACAGATGTTCAATGATATTCAGGTCTGGGGACTGGGATGGCCATTCCAGAACATTGTAATTGTTCCTCTGCATGAATGCCTGAGTAGATTTGGAGCTGTGTTTTGGATCATTGTCTTGCTGAAATATCCACCCCCCGGCGTAACTTCAAATTCGTCACTGATTCTTGTACATTATTCTCAAGAATCTGCTGATACTGAGTTGAATCCATGCGACCCTCAACTTTAACAAGATTCCCGGTGCTGGCATTGGCCACACAGCCCCAAAGCATGATGGAACCTCCACCAAATTTTACAGTGGGTAGCAAGTGTTTTTCTTGGAATGCTGTGTTTTTTTGACGCCATGCATAACGCCTTTTTGTATGACCAAACATCTCAATCTTTGTTTCATCAGTCCACAGGACCTTCTTCCAAAATGAAGCTGGCTTGTCCAAATGTGCTTTTGCATACCTCAGGCTACTCTGTTTGTGGCGTGCTTTCAGAAATGGCTTCTTTCGCATCACTCTCCCATACAGCTTCTCCTTGTGCAAAGTGTGCTGTATTGTTGACCGATGCACAGTGACACCATCTGCAGCAAGATGATGCTGCAGCTCTTTGGAGGTGGTCTGTGGATTGTCCTTGACTGTTCTCACCATTCTTCTTCTCTGCCTTTCTGATATTTTTCTTGGCCTGCCACTTCTGGGCTTAACAAGAACTGTCCCTGTGGTCTTCCATTTCCTTACTATGTTCCTCACAGTGGAAACTGACAGGTTAAATCTCTGAGACAACTTTTTGTATCCTTCCCCTGAACAACTATGTTGAACAATCTTTGTTTTCAGATCATTTGAGAGTTGTTTTGAGGAGCCCATGATGCCACTCTTCAGAGGAGATTCAAATAGGAGAACAACTTGCAATTGGCCACCTTAAATAACTTTTCTCATGATTGGATACACCTGGCTATGAAGTTCAAAGCTCAGTGAGGTTACAAAACCAATTTTGTGCTTCAGTAAGTCAGTAAAAAGTAGTTAGGAGTATTCAAATCAATAAAATAAGGGTACCCAAATTTTTGCACCGGTCAAATTTTGGTTTAATGCATATTGCACATTTTCTGTTAGTACAATAAACCTCATTTCAATCCTGAAATATTACTGTGTCCATCAGTTATTAGATATATCAAATTGAAATGGCTGTTGCAAACACCCAAATATTTAGAACTAAAAATGATTAAGATTAATAGGGGTGCCCAAACTTTTTCATATGACTGTATATGTTGCCTTTTCCCCATAACTAGTGCTTTTATTAATGTTCTATCCATCATAGCAATTGAGATGTACGATGGTACACCTAGTCATCCGCTATACTTTATTAGTACACTTAATGACTCCATAACTCAATTTACTTATATTTTGGTTCAGAGATATTTAGTCTCTTTAATTCAGGTGATTTTGTGAAGAGATTTGCATGCTAACATAGTAATAAATTTATGCAAATTACCTTATTAAAAGTCTGCATAACTGTTTTCTCAGGGAGCATTCTGTGTTCTATAAGACAATTTTTAACATTGCCAACACTGCCGGTGGCCTTGTTAATACTAATAAGTGAAATTTCTGATCTTGGTTGACAGTAGGGAGATGTTAAAAAGGACCTTTTACTACCTCCTCCAACTCCAACTGTTTGAATCTTTCCATAGATGCTGCGTCATTGATTCTGGCACAATTGGATTTTTTTCTCCAACCCTCACTCACCCATTATACTAATTAGGCTATGTAATGTCAGGTGGGTGATCCTGCACTGGTGTAGACAGATTGGTAGTAGCATATTGGGTGCCGATAATAACAGTAGTAATTAGTGGGCTAGAGAAAAAATTCCAATTATGCCATAATCAGTGGAAGGGAACCTGTTGAAAGATGCAGAGTTGAAATTGGTAGAAGTTGTAAAAGGTCCTTTTTAAATATTGTAACCTCAGCTCAGCCCTGACACTGCCTCCCAAACATCTCTCCATACTTTTTAGGGAGCACATCTCCATACAGTGGCTACTTGACATTGTCATGTTGCACTTCATCCACTAAATATGGCATTTTAGTTGTACAGTGCTAGATTTTTGCTATGAGCAGCTTTACAGCTATTAGTGAATGAGTATGTTAGCAAATACACCCATTTTAAAACCTTATTTATAAGAAACATTAATAACATTGTGTTCATTTACAAGTCAGTCGAAATTATTGTTAATAATTTTGGTATTTTGAAGTAATCTTTACATATCAAGGCGTTTTATACTCATAGGCAAAGATGTTAAGACTTTTGCTCAGATTTTAACCTCACTCAATCTTGTCTAAATTTCCCTTTGTGATTTAAATGTAAACTGAAACACAATGATTTAATTGAAATGTACATCAGAAACCGTAACAAATTACTTTTATGTTACTTTAGTGTTAACAATCAATCAAAGCTTCAAGACCAACACACTCCAGGCCAAGGATTCAATAAAGTGAAACAACTCTATAACTCTTTGGTAAATTCAATTGATCAAGATGATTTATCACTGTATCTACTAAATGAAATACTAACACTACTCAATTATTAAACCTTCTTGATATTCTTTGCAGCTTTGTCTGTAGATTAATTAAACTAGACCCATATAGATTATGCAGCATGTCCAGATTTTATCTTTCCTTAATAATAATATTAAGCTTTATTTTCTATAAGATTGCAATAAATGACCGAAGACTTGGTGGACAGTGAGTATTCCAAATGTATCAACATTTAACTCCATATCTTCCCTTAGGTACTTAGAAACTTTACAATTTTAGAACAAGGGAATCGGCCAACACCATTTATAGACAGGGCAAAAGGGGCAGTTGCTCCAGGCCCTCCATTTCTAATTCATCCTAGCTGTTCTCTGACTCTGTCAGGTTAAGGTCACTATGTAAAGATTGAAGATGAAGCTCATCTCACAGCCAGGTTCTCAGCCCATGACAATAGCAATAGTATAAAAGTTGATCAGTGATCATGATTGCTTTCATTTTTGATTAATTGTTTGATTAATATGAGCACTAGTACCCCCACATACACTAAATGTTACGTCAGCAGCAGCACTTTCTTGTTTAGAAGGGTAGATGTGCTGTGGATAAAAGATTATTTTTTGATGTACATAAAAAAAGTCAGCTGGCAAATGAGCATTTACTGGTTTGTTGACTAGTTGGTGGACTGTTTACATGGGAAAATGTTCAGAAGCAAAAATGTTCCTGCAAACATTTGCTGAGAAAAGGAACTAATACAGTCAATACAAGTAAATGGACAAAGCAGGTCTTTATTTTTCACATCCTTAAGGCTAAGGCCCCACGTAGCAATGTCCCCCCTCCCCCATTGCTTTTACAATATATATTCTGCATAGATGGAAAACGCCAGCGTTTCTGTAGGTATAATTGACATGCTGTGATTTATAATAACATGACTGTTTTTGAAATTACATTCTTTCCACTGCAGATATTTGTCTGCAATGTGTGGATGGGATTAGCCAGAATCCCAACTACTTTGCAGGTAATTTAAAACGCCGCAGCCAAATTGTGGCATTTTTGCAACGTGGGGCCCTGGCCTAAAACAGCAAAAACACAGGAAACAGAATAGTGAGTTGCCGGTTTCTGATCAGCCCTTAGTTATAGCATATATGTCTATAAACAGGAAATGCATATATAGGAACACTCCCCCAATCAATTGCACAAGAAAAAAAATCATGTGACCTAAAATCCCAGTTTTAAAATTTAAGATAGACACAGTCTCAATTGCCGCCACATGTAAAAATGGTAAGAAATTGCGCATATATATATACTAGCAGAAGGACCCAGCTTCGCATGGGTACATTTCATTTTTTGTTTGTGTAGTGGCCTCATAAGAATTGGCCAGTTTTGCACTTGACATCCAGTATGGCAGTCCAGTAAATGAAATGTGAACTTATATTGGCTGATGCACGTCATATGACTGAATATTTAAGGACCTGCGAACTGCTATTGACTCATACAGGTCATAAATAGCTTGATTGCTATGGAAACCTGATGTAAAGCTGTGTGTATGTCAAGCCTGAAGAACCTGCGATTTTCCATTGGTCCATAAGCGTCATGTGTATCTCAGTTTGGATATCAGTGAAAGACCTGCAATCGGTTGTTATGGAAAACCTGGAGTAAAGCTGTGTGCATGTGACCTTGTGTAACAGCGTCATCCACAGCGCCCTGCCCTTTTAAAGCTGACCCACAGCAGTGAAAAAAAATGGCTGGGTTGTTAAGGCAACATGGAGTGCAGCTGTGTGCATGTGGCTGACTGGCTTGGGTCTGCTGAGAGTTTTCATTAGCTCGAGTAGCAGCCATGTGTTTTGCTGCAGGGGGCATGAATAGTTTAAAAACATTTCAATTTATAAGAATGCTGAAATCAAGTATGGCAGTCTAGTCAGTGGCGTAAATACCGGGGTTACATTGGTAGCGGCTGCCACAGGACTGGGGACATTAGGGGTCCCGGCAGGCCCCTACTGTGGTTTTGTTTTTTTTTTTTTTTTTTTTTTTATAGGCCATTACCTGTTGGTGTAACACCAGCAGGTAACAGGCCCTATTTACTTACCAATCCCCGCTCCTGCTCACTGCCACCTGCGCTTCACCTTCTGCGGAGGCGGCTGTGAGCAGGAGCGGGGATCGATAGGTAAGGCCTACAGGCCGTGAACCCCACAAACACTGCTATCATTATACTCTGGGGTCTTGTCAAATGTTTGCCTTGGGGCCCAGCCATTCCTAGATACGCCACTGAGTCCAGTATAGGTACAGTCTATTTATGGCTGTGTTGTTATGGAAACCTGGTAAATTAAATCTGAACTTATATTGACTGATACATGTGATATGACTGAATATTTAAGGACCTGCGAACTGCTATTGACTAATACAGGTCACAAATAGCTTGGTTGTTATGGAAACCTGTGTGCCTGAGGAGCGTAAGCGCCTGCGAGCTCTTATTGGCTGATAAGGGACATGTGACCGTGTGTATGGCAGTTGGAATATGAGTGAAAGACTTGCAGGCTGGTATTAGCTAATGCTGGTCATTTTTTGGGAATACTGTCTCTCAGGAACAGTACATCCTATAGAGCTGAGACCCAGTCTAAAATGTTCCCGGCCAAATTTGGTGAGGATCGGTCCAGTCGTTTGGTTGTGCATAAAGAACAGACAGACAGAAACTCATTTATATATATATAATGTATATGAAACACGGTGTTCCAGATATGGTTTTACTAGTACTGTTGTATACCCTGGGATTACATCTAAATACAACTTTCTATGAAAAATGACAAATTATACTCATTGTTTATTTTTCAAGGACTTTTTTATTTCAAATAAAAAAAAAAAATGTTAAAAGAAAACCATTGTAGTGGTATTGGGTATTAAACCGATAAAGGGTAATCAAGAAATACAGAGCAATAACTTGAAGAGCCAAAATTAATAAGGGCATTACAATAAATAAATATATGTATAGAACCTCCACTACCTGTGCCATCAACATACAACCATGTACAAAACCTTACACACTGCCCCGTACCCTAACTCCCACCTCCGGGAGCCGAAAATACAGGACTCTACAGTGTTGGTTTAGAGGAATATATTTATTAATAAGCTTAAGCCAGTTCTCCAAAGAGGGTTTATCAGTTGACTTCCAGGCTATAATGAAGATCTTTCTTGCACAAAATCGAGTGATGCAAAAAAGGATCTTATAATAGCACGGCACCACATCATTAATAATGCACCTGAGGTGTATGTGTTCAAGGGAAAGTGGATATTGTCATTATTTATTGTATAAAAATCAGGTCAAAATACAGAAGCAGTGTGTGAAAAATGACATACATCCCTATGACTTCCATAGGAATTAAGATAAGTAGCAGCCAGGTGCTCCTGTGACCACCTCTGTAAAAGCAGAGGTTTTGATAGTTTGCTGGTCTGGAAAATTCAGGCATTTGTTAACACAATACCAAGGAGGAAAGGCATATGCAATGATCTTAGAGTAGCAATTATTCTCTATTCCTCTGGGAAAGGTTTTAAGGCAATTTCCAAAGAGTCTGAAGTCCATCATTCTACAGTGAGAAAGAGATTATTCACAAGTGGAAAACATTCAAGACAGTTGATAATCTTTCCAGGAGTGGATGTCCCAGCAAATTCAACCCTAGGTCAAACCGTGCAATGCTCAGACAAAAAAACTGCATCAAAGACTCCACAGGCCTCAGCATGCTAAAAGTTCAAGACAGTATAGAAAAAGACTGAACAAGTATGTCTTGTTTGGAAGGGTTGCTAGGAGAAAACACTTTTTCTTTTGAGGAAAAAAAAAAAATGTCATCATGGCTTTTGTTTGCAAATGAACAAAGCAAAGGACATTTTAGCATCTGCAATAAATGTATTTATTCACTGCATCAACATATTTCATAGTAAGACTTTTGCAGTAAAAAGGAAACCTGATAGTATGGAAAAGTCTGTATAAAATACTGTATATAAAGCAGAGATGTTTAACTTTCCTTAAGGCTATATATAGCTATGCAATTAATAATGTTATGCAAAATTGAAAAGGAATTTATTAAATATTAAAACAAAACCCTATCTATCTGTATGCATTAACAAAACAATAATAAAGGATTAACATAGACAAAGTGTTAAATTAGCTCAATAACAAAATCTTAACAATATAATAAAAATGGAAACTTTATGTAATGTTCCATGATATTAAGCAGCAGACTTACAGGGGTTGTCTAGGGATATAAAAAGTATATGCAACTATAATTTAATGAAACTTACTAATATAGTTTAATTATGAAACCTGCACCATTGTCACATGTTTAGTGTTAGCCTGTGAGTCCAGGATTCTGACACAGCAGAAGACTTCATTCCCCCCTCTGCCTCAGTAACATTCTGGAAGAGGGCTGACTGTCTAGCTAAGTTCATAGCTCCATAGGATGCTGGATACCTTGCATTAGTTGGATTCTGAGCAATTTTCTTCCCACCTTCTGAACAGAGCAGTGATCTGGCAGCACACACACCACTCCATTTATTTTACTGGGAGTACGAAAGATATCAGAGTGCTGTAATTTGGCTATCTCTGGCATTCCCATCGAAATGAATAGAGCAAGGCTTGCACTGCACGACTACTGCTTCATTTAGAACTGAGGATGAAAGTTTCCCCATTCTCCTGATTGGTGGGGTGTGAGCCTTTGGACCCCTACTGATCTGGAAGTTATCCCCTACTATATGGATAGGGGATAACTTGTTTTCATGGGAAATCCTCTTTAAGCTGAAGGAGTTGGAACGTTTTCCAACTCCTGCAGCTAGTATGGGGTCCTGGCTGTGAAATACAGCTGGAACCCGAAAGCAATGTAGCTCTTGTGCCTGTTACAATTCTGTGCCATACAATTGTGACACTGAGTGTTAACTATATGCTCAGCACAATGTAATAGTACAGCACGGAACATAAAGGAGTTAAAGGGTTTGCACATCTTTGCATCAATGCAATTAATATAAAATCAGAGGCAACATTATAAAAATATACATAATTGAAAATATTTTACCTTTGTGTATACAACTTAATTGCAGATAAAGGTCAAAAACTGTAATCGTATCTTGCGGTCATGCATTGCTCCCTTCTATTAGCCCCTTGCTTCTTATTTACGTACATTTGGTAGTAAGGGTAACAAGAAGTAGGGGACATACAGTATAGAAGGGAGTATGACAGCCGGATCAGATTACACAGTGCTGTTGCGACTTCATGTGTTCTGTGAGTATGTGAACCCAGAGAGCGCTATTGAGCGACCCAGGGCCAGGCCTGAAAAGTCCCTCAGCAACACCTTAGGGTGGGGGGGCGTAACTCCAGAAGGCTGGAGAAACCTGCAGGAAGCAGGAAATCGTGGAAGCAGCTAAGGACAGAGAGGCGGTCTGTCCCAGGAGGGCTGAGGTCCAGGGGGGACTTTTGCTTGAGCTGAGCATTAGTCAGGCTAGATAAGGGTCAAGGAGTCAGTTAGTGCCCTAACTGTGGCCCAGGCTGTTTTTGTTTTATGTTGCACCTAAGCTGAATAAAAGCCATTTTGTTTTAAATTGGCACCGTCTGAACGCTGTCTCTCCAGCGCCCAGTACCACGAACCACTGCTGTGGGGACCAGGAGTCTGCCGCCATTGAGACTAATCCCCCCCCCCCCCCAAATTGTCACAGTTCACAATTGTATTTCAGCCACAGCAATGTGCAACTGCACTTCTTGTTCACATTGTTTGACAATGTTGACCAATTTTTGTATGTTTGCTGCATTGTTGGGGGTATAGCTGAACTCCATTTTGGCTTGTGCATGCCAGCAATCTGCCCAAGGCTGATTTTAATTAGAACACAATATGGGTGCATTGCACTCCCCATTCATTCAGAGGCTACAGATCCAGATAAAGGAGGCTGCTTGTGGTGTATGATAGGCATAATATGGCTGAAATACATTTGCCCTCAATTTATGGGAGACCAAGGCATCATTTAAGTGTAAGGACCCATCTATCCATTTATTCACATTGGCAGTGATGACCAATTTTTGGTTGTGGTTGTTACACAGGGTTTTCTTGTCATCTAAAACCAGGGGTACATGCAGATCTACATAGGAAACATAGACACAAAATGGAAAATAAAGATTTGCCAAATTTCTTAATTTTTCCAACAATAAATAAATAAAAATAATGAATTGATTGCACCTGAGGACATATCTTTTAAGTAAACCTAAGCAAACCCTGAAAATGCCTCTTAAAAGGAAAGGGTATTAGGAGGTTTGGTAATGATGACAAGCAGGGGATAAAAAAAGGAAAGCGAATAATAAAAATTGATTTTATGGAGGTTGGAAGCGCTAACTCCTAACAATAGCATTTTGGCTTTACAGAGTTACTGTACATCAGGAAATGCTAACTGAATTTGACAGTTTGGCCAGCTTAAACCCTATGTATTTAGGGAATTTGATAAGCTATCAGTTTTGTTTAAGGATTTATTTTATCAACAGGATTTTTATTTTTTTTTCCTTTTTGAAAACGCTACAGAGTTGAGTTTTCTTTTACATGACACATTTTATATTTTTAAAGTGATTTATCTTGTACACATAACAGGCAAGCAAATAAAGATAATTAAAATTCTAGAGGATCTGCAAATGTAAAATATATATATATATATGAGAAATAATCGATTCCACTAGTATTCGCATAAGATTAAATTTTCTATGTATTAGCAGTGTCAAAAAACCTCAAAGGGGTCTTTTATCAAGTGTTTTTTTTTTGTTCATTTGCCTCAAAGCAGAAAAAAAAATATTCAAGAAGTTGCACCCCGAAAGGATACCAATAAAAACTACAACTTGTCCTGTGAAAAAATATGGCCTTACATAGCTGGATCAACTGAAAAATTAAAAAGTTATTTCTCTCAGAAATTGTTGATGCAAAAACATATAATTCTTAATCTTTTTATTATGCAAAAGTATTATCCTCTTAAGGACCGGGTCATTTTTAGTTTTTGCATTTTCGTTTTTCCCTCCCCACATTCAAAGAGCCATAACTTTTTTTCATTTCTCAGTTCACAGACTCACATGATGGCTTATTGTTTACAAAACAAATTGTACTTTGTAATAGTACCATTCAATATGCTTTGCAATGTACTGGGAAACTGGAAAAAAATTCAGAATGAGGTGCAATTGGAGAAAAAATACATTTGCACCAATTTCATATGGGTTTAATTTTTACGGTGTTCACTGTGTGGTAAAAATGACATATTACCTGTATTCTGCTGATCAGTACAAACACAGCGATACCAAATTTATATAGTATTTGCAATGTTTTGATACCTTTTAAAAAGATAAAAACATTTTTTGTGTTGCCATATTGTGACATCTGTAACTTTTTCATATTTACATGTATGGAGCTGGGTAAGGTGTCATTTTATGCGGGAGAAGATGACATTTTTACTTTTTATCATTTGGGGAAAGATCTGATCACTTTTTATTCAATTTTTTATAGGAGGCAAAGTGTTGAAAAAAAAACGCTATTTGACTATTTTGATTTTTTTCGCTGCTACGCCATTCACCATATGTGATATTTTAATAGTTTGGCGCATTCTGGAGCGCGGGGATACCTAATGTGTGTGTTTACTTTTGTTTATTTACTTTTATATCTGATCTAGGGAAAGGGGGATGATTTGAACTTTTTTTTTTTTTCTTTCTTCTTTTACTTTTTATGATCAGACGCCCTAGGGTCCTCTGGCAGCGTGCAATATATCTAATGCAATGACAAGCCTGGGAGCCATCAATAGGCTCCCGGCTGTCATGGCAACCGATTGTGCCCTCTGATGACGTTCAGGCAGGTGGCGATCAGTGAAAAATGGTGGCGCCTGCGCCGTTTAGACACCGCGGTCCCATTTGACCGCAGCGTCTAAATGGTTATGTGATCGGTGAAGGCACCGATCGCTGCTGTTAGCGGTGGGTCCTGGCTGTATTATACAGCCGGCATCCGCCAAATATGGAGAGAGCTCCGCTCCTGAGCCCTCTCCTTACATCCCCACTGACGTACAGGTACGTCATTGCTCGTTAAGGGGTTAAAATTTAAGAAACCTTTATAAATGCTATAATTGTGCTGACCTGCCAAATGATGTTATCATGGGGGGGAAAGGGCAGCATCCTGAAGGCCAAAGTAAGTTACAATGGGGAAAAAAAGTATTTAGTCAGCCACCAATTGTGCAAGTTCTCCCACTTAAAAAGATGAGGCCGGCCTGTAATTGACATCATAGGTAGACCTCAACTATGAGAGACAAAATGAGAAAACAAATCCAGAAAATCACATTGTCAGATTTTTCAAGAATTTATTTGCAAATTATGGTGGAAAATAAGTATTTAGTCAATAACAAAAGTTCATCTCAATACTTTAATATCCTTTATTGGCAATGACGGAGGTCAAACGTTTTCTGTAAGTCTTCACAAGGTTGGCACACACTGTTGCTGGTATGTTGGACCATTTCTCCATGCAGATCTCCTCTAGAGCAGTGATGTTTTGGGGCTGTCGCTGGGCAACACGGACTTTCAACTCCCTCCAAAGGTTTTCTATGGGGTTGAGATCTGGAGACTGGCTAGGACACTCCAGGACCTTGAAATGCTTCTTACGAAGCCACTCCCTCGTTGCCCTGGTGGTGTGTTTGGGATCATTGTCATGCTGAAAGACCCAGCCATGTTTCATCTTCAATGCCCATGCTGATGGAAGGAGGTTTGCACTCAAAATCTCACGACACATGTCCCCATTCATTCTTTCATGTACACGGATCAGTCGTCCTGGTCCCTTTGCAGAGAAACAGCCCCAAAGCATGATGTTGCCACCCCCATGCTTCACAGTAGGTATGGTGTTCTTTGGATGCAACTCAGCATTCACTCTCCTCCAAACACGACGAGTTGTGTTTCTACCAAACAGTTCTACTTTGGTTTCATCTGACCATATTACATTCTCCCAATACTCTTCTGGAACATCCAAATGCTCTCTAGCAAACTTCAGACGGGCCCGGATATGTACTGGCTTAAGCAGGGGGAAACGTCTAGCACTACAGGATCTGAGTGCCTGGCGGCGTAGTGTGTTACTGACGGTAGCCTTTGTTACGTTAGTCCCAGCTTTCTGCAGGTCATTCACTAGGTCCCCCCGTGTGGTTCTGGGATTTTTGCTCACCGTTCTTGTGATCATTTTGACCCCACGGGGTGAGATCTTGCGTGGAGCCCCTGATCGAGGGAGATTATCAGTGGTCTTATATGGCTTCCATTTTCTAATTAATGCTCCCACAGTTGATTTCTTCACACCAAGCTGCTTGCCTATTGCAGATTCAGTCTTCCCAGCCTGGTGCAGGTCTACAATTTTGTTTTTGGTGTCCTTCCACAGCTCTTTGGTCTTCACCACAGTGGAGTTTGGACTGTGACTGTTTGACATTGTTATCAGTATAAAAGACACCTGTCCACAACCTCAAACAGGAGCCATTACTACAGGTAATGAGTGGAGGACAGAGGAGCCTCTTAAATAAGAAGTTACAGGTCTGTGAGAGCCAGAAATCTTGCTTGTTTGTAGGTGACCAAATACTTATTTTCCACCATAATTTGCAAATAAATTCTTAAAAAATCAGACAATGTGATTTTCTAGATATGTTTTCTCATTTTGTCTCTCATAGTTGAGGTCTACCTATGATGACAATTACAGGCCGGCCTCATCTTTTTAATTGAGAGAACTTGCACAATTGGTGGCTGATTAAATACTTTTTTTCCCCACTGTATGTATTTCTGGCCCATCACACGGTATATGACCACCTTTTTCTGGCCCATCACACGGTATATGACCCCCTTTTTTTTAGCCCCCCCTCCACATAGTATATGACCCCCTTTTTCTGGCCCATCACATGGTATATGACCTTTTTTTGCCTCCCCACACGGTATATGACCCCCTTTTTTCCTCCCACTGTATATCTATTAAGGGGTTATTAGTTATGTGCACAGAACTTAGATTAGATCCTGCTTAGTTTACTATAACACCCTTCTCCATGGCCTCCTAGAAAATACTCTCGCCCCCCACCTCCAGTCCACCTTAGACTGTGCTGCTCACTTAATACACCTCTCCCCCCATTCTTCATCAGCTGTTCCCCTCTGCCAATCTCTTCACTGGCTACCCGTTGCCCAGCGAATAGAGTTCAAAATACTAACTCTGACATATAAAGCCATCCACAACCTGTCCCCTCCATATATCTCTGACCTAATCTCCTGCTACCTGCCTGCACGCAACCTCCGATCCTCCAAAGACCTCCTCCTCCGCTCTACTCTTATCCGCGCTTCACACAACCGTCTCCAAAATTTCTCCCGTGCATCCCCCATACTCCGGAACTCATCACCAAGACACATAAGACTATTCCCCACAGTCACAAGCTTCAAGAAGGCCCTGAAAACTCACCTATTCAGGAAGGCCTACAACCTCCAATAACACTACTGTCTCCACACCACCATCTGTACAGCCTCTACCTCCACCTTCTGTCTCTATCCCTCTTCCCTCATAGATTGTAAGCCCTTGCAGGCAGGGACCTCTATCCCACTGTGCCAGTTGGTCACTGTTAGTATTGTATTTGTTTTGTATATTTTGTGTACTGTATGTAAACCCTCAAATGTAAGGCATCGTGGAATTAATGGTGCTATATAAATTATTATTATTATTAATATACCGTAATAACTTGTATATTAGTGCAAGGAGTCCTTATGGTTCTGCATCTATAGACTTGTAGGCACCCGTTGCACTGCCATATGGTACCTTTTCTACCTTATAAGCAATAATATGTATTTTGTAATACAGCATTTGATAGAGGGTGTCACTTTTTTTTTTTTTTTTTTTTTTTTTTTTTTTGTCATACTTTATGTTAGTGGTTTATTAACACTCGGAAATTTTAGTTTTTTGTCTGTCCTATTTATCAAATAATGTAGAGAAATAGATTGTCAAAAAGATCTAATTGACTTCAATGGAAGTCCATTATGGAGAATATTTCATCTTAATGAGAGTGTGTGTGTGTGTGTGTGTTTGTGTATTATATATATATATATATATATATATATATATATATATATATATATATATATATATAATTTAACATTAATGGAAGACTGGATGGAATGAGGATCATTTATAGATGCAACAAATGACCATAGATTTCCATTGATCAAAAAATAAACACAGTAATGCAATTAAATAATAAACTTTGCTTGAGTCCAGTGATATTTTCTTGATCAAAATTTTATACATGGAAGTCAATTGCACAATGGATGAAAAAAAAGTATTAGATGACAACTATCACATACATTTTCTAATATGTGTAAAAAGCAAAGAATTTGGGATAACAGGTTATTTTTAATTTAGTGCAATTTGAACATTTTTTATCTATGGTAATAATCATGTTTTCCGAGTAGAACATCTGCAATTATACTTGCCTTCAGGTCCTAGGAATGTGGTGACTCTAATCACTGATATAACAAAAAATGCACATGACAATTTTTAA
This sequence comes from Leptodactylus fallax, assembly GCA_947044405.1. Taxonomy (NCBI): domain Eukaryota; kingdom Metazoa; phylum Chordata; class Amphibia; order Anura; family Leptodactylidae; genus Leptodactylus; species Leptodactylus fallax. The sequence continues at coordinate 4,749,340 of CAMRHE010000123.1, forward strand.
TAAATTATAACAAATAGTCCGAAAGCACCAATATTTTATTGTGTTAACTTTTCAACACCTGCAAGAGAAATGACAAAACTGTCTTTGACTCTCTGATGTTGTGAAGCTAATATTATTACTCAATTTTATATAGATTTACATTATTTTTCAAAAAGACCTAAAAGTGCATCAAAGTGTAATGTTTTGTAAAAAATAAAAATTGTCTTACTGTTCATACATGCCACTTACTATATACCTATGGCTACATGCACATGCACAAATTACTAGATAGTTCATAGACGTCAAATCTCCATGAACCAGATGACTTTAAACAGATGACTTTAAACTTTTGAGTCAGAGCCAACCTCTTAAAGGAATTTTCCCATATCCCTCTCTCAGCAGAGAGAAAAAAAAAATAACTTGCATGCTTCCAGGATGGAGAGTGGGCTCCCACTGATCTCAATTATCTACATACAGAGATAACAAGCAATAAACATTCACTGTTCAAGCCCGAATCAGAAAAATACATTAGCTGACCTGAATCTGGGACCTAAACGCAGGATATAACCGCTCTGAGAGCAAGTGTGATCCTGAGAACCCAGCTCCCTTCCCCTCCAGAGAGCAGTGACTCACATCCTAAGATCAGATACCAGGTCGGGGACCAAGGAAACAAGAGGAGGAAAAAAAATTTCACATAGCAGGTGAATGAAGCAGCATTTCTAAAGCAATGTATTTAGGAAAACTCTTGAATTTACATAAACTAGCAGATAGCTGAGATGGGAATATACCTTTAAAGCTTTGCACCATACTGTTATCTCATGATGTGTATAGTTAAAACTCAATGCCATAATAATATGGCACAGAGCTGTAACAGGCATGAGAGCCGTGCTATATGGTTTCTCACTGTGTTATACAGCTGGGATTCAGGACTAGCTGCAGGAGTCAGAAAAAGTTCTGACTCCAAAGCTTAACCCCTCAGATGTCGTGATCCAGGCCTCTGGATTGTTTGGGGACACTGTGGTGAGATTGCAGAGTCTGAGGGGTTGCCATGGCAGCCAAGAGGTCAACCCACAGCCTGCTTGCTGTCTCTTCTTATTACGCAAAGGGAGTCTATGTACAATGTATTTGCCTGTTGAGCAATTCCCCAGTGGCTGCTGCAGAAATCTCAGAGGAATGGAATGAAAGAGACAGTGAGTCCTAAACTTGACCCAGCCCCTGTCCCTACCTACTTGCCTCAACTACTCTAGGCGGTAGAGGTCAACTGGGAGACAGTCCCTTTTCTTGATAAGCATTACTCAGAACAGGACAAGACACACAACACGGAAGAGTAGTCAGCAAGTCGAGGTCAAACCAACAGACACAGTACCAAATCTAATTCCAAAGAAAAGTCAAAAGCCAAAAAGCAGAGGTCATTAATACAAAACAAGAGCAAGGAAAAACGCTTAGCAAGGTCAGAGACACAATAGCCAGCAAACTTGTGTGGGCTGATGACCTGTTTATAGAAAGTCCAGAACCAGCCCCAGGCTTGATTGGTAGATAAGCTGTCAATCACAAAGCACACAAAAGTAACCCTAACTGTGCCAGCACAAAATGACCAGAGTCTAGGAGCAGGTAATCATGAGTGGACACGCCTTCTGCACCGTACGATGCCACCAGAGGATGGTGTATAAGTTTGAACAGGTGAGGGCGTAACAGTACTGCAATACAGAAGTTTAATCAATCCCAGATTCGAGTTACCTTGTGGGACTGTGAAAATAAATAAAAAATAAAGTTAAACTTTAAAAAATAAAATTATAATGATTTTAAAAAATCCTTTCCAATTTCAAAAATAACTGCACTATCCAAAAATGTTATTTATCCCATAAGTGAACTCCATGGATGAACAATTTGTAGAGTAGTTAGGTAGTTTTGAGAAAATTCCACAAAATTCACATTTGTTCAAATAAATTCTCCCATATTCTGAAAAGATGAATTGGAAAAATAGTTTTTGCAGATTATATCAGATCATTCCTGAGCACATAGGTGATTAAATTATATTGTATATTTGTGACTCTAATAGACTTTGCACATTACAGTATTTGTGAACTGAATTATTATTTTGGTATGGAACACAATTAGAAACCTGTTACTCCTATAGATAATGTTAGAAGAAACAATCACCAGTGATGATTAGTAAACTACTGAAGTGAAAAGTTTATATTGTCACTGAATAATATCGTAACATTAAAAATGGCAGCAAATGGAAATGTCTAAATAAAAACATGTAATTATGAAAATTGCAAGGACATAAGTAACCTAGAATGAATAAATTATACTCCTAATCATAATTGCACAGTCTCCTATGCTTTTATATACAGTAAACAGGATATACTGATCTTTTGCCATACATCAGAAGAATTGGATCCTATGGATATTTGACATGGAGCTTTCCCTATACAATAAACTAAATATATGCAACAAAGTAAGTGTAAGCATAGCCTTTAGTCTTATCAACAAGTTTCAGAAGCATTCAAAGGCATACATACTGTTAATGATCTTCTGACAGGGTAGTGGTTATATCTGGCAAGCTATGTGTCATAAATCTCAATAAATAGAGCAGGCAGAAGACTTTACAATACTTGGATTGACAGACTTCAGAAGGGATCAAAGAGTTATGAGAGGAGCCTCTGGTACCCTCTCTTCACAGGCCCCACAGCATTTGCCTACCCTGCCTCCATGGTAGCTATACCATTGGAAGGATTTGCCCAATAACTGGTATAATAAGAAAAAAAAAAAAAGTCCTCATGGACAGTATTCTTCTTAGAAGGTACCCAAACTTGTGATGTCTGTCTCGCTACCCATTGTTTTTGTGAATCTGAGCCTTTTAAAGGTTTTGCTGCGATATTGCATAGAACTGGTTTATGAGAAATTGGAATCCTAAACCAAATTTGAGCTCTGCTATAAAGATTTTCTGAAATTAAATATTGATAACCTATCCTTGTGATTGGTCATCAATATGTGATTGGTTGGGGTCTGACATCCAGGACCACCACGGTTCAGCTCTTGTGAGGTGATCATAGCATTTAACCTTCACGGAATACGAAACTCTGTGCCATACATAGAAAAGAGGCTGTGCTTGACTTTGCAGCTCAGCCCCATTTACTTGGGAATGAGCTGCTGTACCAAATGACTGATGAACGTGACGTCCTCATCACAGAAAAGAGGCTGCAGCACTCGTTAGCACTGCAGCCTTATCAAACAGCTGATCTGTGGGAGTCCTGGGTATCAAACCCCCACCAATCACATATTGATGACCTATGCTTCAATATCAAAGTCTCTGAAAACCCTTTTATGGGTGATTATATTTGTACATTAGGAGGCCCGATTCCAAACTTCTAATTTGCAAGTATCTTCTTGAGGCTTTTTAGGCTTGGAGCACTTCAGATTGGACCCCTTATTTTTTCAAATTTGGATCCATAAGAGTATTCTGTTAGCAATCCTCTGGATAGGGGATAACTGCTAGATCACTGTGGGCCTGCTGGGATACCCCCAATCATAAAAATTGGGATCTTGAGCCCCACTTTTAAATGAAGTGGTGGTTGAGCTTGCACACTACCACTTATTATGTTACTAATAGATAGCCAAGCGCTGTACTCAGCAATCTAACGCACTTGCTTGACTATCACTATCACTTAAAATCTTGTCCCTGGGACCTCTGGGAAAATATGTTGAGACAATCTGGTGGACTCACGCTCCACTGTATTCATGGTCGAATACTGTCCCACCTTCTGTTTCCTTATCTTTGTCTGCTTACCAAAAATTGATGACTACAAATGTACACTGTGGCAGATGAAGCGACTTTGTATAGCTGGGACTTGGATTTTCACAGATTAAATGAAAAGAACCTTTCCCTATTTAGGCTATTCTCAATAGCGTTCTAAATAGTGTTTTATCACGCTTTATACACTATATTGATTTTTTTGTAGTGTTCAGCTATGGCAAAGGGCCTGTTTTTGTCTTTCAATGTATTATTAAAGCTTATTTTATATGTCTAGAATGTTTTGATCCCAATTTTCTGTGGATATATTTTGTCAGATTTGGGATAGCGTACTCGGTGAAATGATCTACAAATGTACACTGGAATGTACACATACAGTACGTCAGCTATGTTTCGTCATTGTTGAGTGGGAATGGTATTTCTTGTTTCTCCATGTTCTAATAAATCTCCTAACCTATAACATTATATTCTAGGCTCTTATCTGCAGTGCAATGATTGTATTCCAATGTTAACTTATTTAATACATTATTCATGTTAATAAATTAACATTTGCTTATGTACATAAATGTTTAAATGTTGTTGTGTCCTCCAATGCAAATTTCTTAGGTGTACATATTATGCACAGATAAATATCACCATAATTATTTTTTTTTTTTTTTAGGTTTGCCAGGACTCTTACAATGACTCTGTATGTAAAAATATCCAGGAACATAAAGAAGAATTCAAAGCTGTTCAAAGCACAGGATCATACATAATGTTAATCCACATTGCCATTTTGAGTTTGTTGTCAATTTTACCAGCTCTCGTTCTTGGAGCATGGTCAGATATGGGTAGTCGCAGGGTAGGAATGATACTGCCTTGTGTCTTCTCAGTTGCCAGTGGTGGACTCTACATTGCCATATACTATATTAAAAGCATGAATGTATACTGGGTATTTGCTGCTGCTGCATTGGTTGGAATTTCAGGAGGCCACGTTTCCATGTTTTTAAGTGTATTCAGCTACTTAGCTGACATAACAGAAAGTTTGAACCGCACTTTTCGAATAGGCATTGCAGAATCTATGATATTTCTTGGAGGAACACTTGGCTTTTTACTTGGAGGAACTCTACTCGAACATAGTACATTTACAGTTTTATTTGGGGTCTACTGCGGCTGCAATTTACTTGGAGCTTTGTATGTGTTGATTTGGCTGCAAGAATCGAAACCTTTAGATAGATTTAGCAGACTTCATGAAGAATACTATGGTGGAGATGAAAATGAAGACAGAAACACACCAGCAACTAAATCAGTCTTAACCTACATCAAAGACTCTTTCAATACCATAGTCAAAAGGCGTGAAGGTCAAAATCGACTAAAAATACATTTGATTCTACTGTGTGTTTTCCTGATCAATCTCTGCAATGTTGGTAAGTTACTATGGCTTATGTACAGTACTAAAATAAACTATAGTATGTTGTGGGCTAATATAGTATAGTATGGTATGATATGTTTTTATCCTTGTGAATTTTATAAATAGAGATATCTCTAAAACATTACAAACCTTTTTCAGTTTGTCGAAGATCATTAAAATGCAAACTGCTTGTTGACTTTTAGACACGTAAAGTGTAATGTCACATCACAAGTGATAAAATAATGTATATGCTGTAAGCTACATGTCATAATATTTGTGAATTTGAAAAGTTGCAAGCTAAATATAGGTGAAGTTCATGCTGTACTTTCGGATCAAACTACAGTATGTACATAGTTTAAAGCGAGGTTGATTTGTAAACAGTTGTTTCTCTCCACAATTCTTTATAGGGATATTACTTTAGCTTTACACTGTAAAGATCCCTTGCACTTTATTTTAGGTAGGTCCATTACAAGGGCTGGCCTGATGATTGCACTTTCTTCTGTAGGCGCTAGAGATGGATGAACCTGTGAAGATTTGTTTTGGTTTCAGACAGTTCAGCTCAATTTATCAGTTTTGGGCTAAACTAATTCAGATAGAGCTAAAGTGAAATTATTATACTCTGGGTTTTTTTCAGACCTCATTGTATAATAGGTGGATGTGTAAAAAATTTAACTTGCCAGTGCCACAGGGCGACTTTGACCACGACTCCTGTTGCACTACCAAAGATCACAGTGTCACCCTGTGAATCCTAAAATGGTGTGGCCAAAGTTTCCTTGTGGCCCTAGCATTATACTTTTTCCCTCACCTCTTCTGGGCATCCTTGAGGCATCTTGCAATATCTCTGGATCCTGTTCTGGCCTTTTCCAGCCTCCTGGGTGACTTCATGTACCCGGGGTCACTCCTGGGACATACTGACGTCATGATGTTGTGACACTCAGAGCACATTCTGGGTGAGCCAGGGTGCATTATGTCATGCAGGAGGTTAAAGGAGGCCACAGGAGGACCAAGAGAGGGCACCAGATGCCTCAAAGAGGCCCAGAGTAGGTAAGGGAAAGTGAGTGTAACTGTTATTTCTATATGAGTGAGTGTGCAGTTTAGAACAAGTGTTGACCACATTCTGCTGACTTGATCTGTCCATCACACATGATAAACCCACCAACTTGTCATTGAAACCAGAAAATGGAGGAGAGAAGGTGAATTCTGGAACGAGAGAACCCCTTTAACTGATATTCAAAAGTATGGAAACGCAAGTTATCAACACACTTTTACTGTAAAAAATAACAGTCCTCTTGCATAAAGAAAATGATAGTTTTTACTGCATGATCTGGCAATATATTTGTCATGTGTGAACTGTCCTAGCATGTATACACACAGTAGCTTGCCCTGAAAAGTCAAAGGACACAACAGTTATGCTTTAAGGATTGGTTTTGCCATTACTACCATACCTCTTGAAAAGGAAATTAGTGACTTCTAATACTAATCCAAGATCTCCCTATTAAAGATGTACAACCCAACATGGTTTCAAGGGCAAAATCCAGTTACTCTGTATTACTTGAGGAAACACATCTACAGTAATTACTAATTATATGTTTCAAGCCAATAAAAGGTAAAAGCAACTTCTTATGATAGGACAGTCTCTTCTAATGGCGATGCACCTTTGCTGTCATCTGTGATAACATCACAGAACTTTATTAGTCTATTTGAAGGACCATTCAGTCCAATGCAGTAGTCTATGGGCTAAATAGGCAACTATAATAGTATAGAGGCAAAGTACATATGTCATCACTATGTCATGTATCACATGACTGAGAATGCACGTCTGTTTAAACTTGCAATGGGTGACAATTTTACACTGACATCAACCAGTAAAATCTTCTTTTGCATAGATTATCCCTAACCCTTCTAGTCCACAGTTATTGATGCAGTGATATTGTGATATAATTATCTGTTCTTATCTTTTTAGATAGATCTTCCAAAGTTACAGCTGTGTCCATACTTACCCGATCTCCAATTGTGTTAAGAATTCCAATGGGCTTCATATGAAACCAATTTAGCTCAATATCATGACATGCTGACAAAAGCCTTAAAGGGGTTGGCCACTTTCAGACCAATATTGAGAGACAAATGTTATTGTTTGTATAATAAAAAGTTGTACAATATACTTTCTGTATCAATTCCTCACTGTTTTCTAGATCTCTGACTGTTGTCATTCATTCTGTTACTTCTAGTGGGTAAAAATCAGTCCATTATCATGTGATATACATTCCATATACATGTGGCAAACACACAGGTGTACAGCTTATTGCTAGACACATGGCTGATTATTGTGCTGTGACTATAACCAGCCGTGCACCTGTGTGTTCATCACATGACTGTGAACCGAATATCACATGACCGTGGGACTGATTTTTGTCCACTGTAAGGAAGCAGAATGATTGTTTCAATTCTAGATTTCTACCTGTTGTCAAAGTATATTGGAAAATTGTACAACTTTTTATTATACAAACAATAGCATTTGTCTCTCGATAATAGTCTTAAAGTGGCTAACCCCTTTAAAAGACTTTAATTCGCATCGTATCCTATCACATGTCCTTATTTTTAAAAAACTGCTTAACATGTGACAAGCATAGAGTACAGGTAAGGAACGACACTTATGTGCCTACTAGAATGGTTCAAGCTATCAATACATTGCAAAGTTACAGTAAATTTGCTGTTCCTCTCACATAATTTCAATGACTAGAACTCATTCTATGATTTGTACTGATGATTGTTCCACCTAAAATTCTATCTGTGTACTTTTGAATAGTTTCATACTGTTTTGCATACATTAGTCATAGCGCAAATTATGCAAATTGTTTAATGTAATTAAACTTTGGGTGTTTTTTGTTTTCTATGTGACTGCACAAAAGACTTTGAGCTGGTCTCAGATGTCATTGTATTTAGAGCAAACCTTTCCATAATGGCAAAGTGCTGAACCGCAGCAAAATTGATTTCAAGTCTGTCTCATTACATGAAATGGATGCTTGAATATTTCTTCATTTCTCGGACTAACAAGTTACTTTTTTCTGAAAAAGCCAAGTTTCATTAGTAGCGATACAGTTAAATTATCCATGCAATTATTTTCAATTGGCTAGCCTTCTGAATGAATGTTTTATTTCAGGGAAATAAAAGGATCAAGTAAAAAGAGCAGTTAAAATCGTCACAGCATTCAGAGGAAGGGAAATAATGGCTTTATTGTTCTTTTATAGCAAATGTTGGTTAATTGTGTTAGTCCTACTTCACTAAACACTCTAATTGTATATGAAAGTTTTATTTTTTTTGTTGTAAATTCATGAATTTTTATATATTAACAATTTCTTTGAGTTTTTTGCTTTCTATGGTTGGGGACATGACAATCTTTTTGATGCTTTAGACACGGTTTTCAGTATATACCCTGATGATCCTATCCCAGCACCAAAACCATGCGCAGCATCTTTTCTAGTGTCCAACTGGTTGTACAAGGAAATTTAGAGGCTGAGTGGTTTTTAATTGTTCAGATATTGGTTGGGATTTCCATTTTCTCTTTTCTGTTATATGCAGATGGGGACAGATCCATAATAAGGTCTGTTGGGTTGAAAAGGGAAGCCACCCTCTTCTGGATGCTACTTGGGGCTGTTAGGATGTAAGTAAACTAACCACACTAAGTACAGGGAAGCTAGTTCAAGCTAGTCTAATGCTTTCAAAGTTTGGCCAATGAACCAGCAACACTAGCAGGTCTCTCTTGACACCACTACTTTACTGAGGTAGTTGTAAACAGTCTGGGACTGGCCCACTAGGGTACCGGTGAATCCTTCAGGGAGCGCTCAGCCTTTAGGGGGCCCTGCCTTAGGATAGGCCATCAATATTGCACCTGCAGGGGCCGGACAGCGAGGACCTCTGTAGACCTTTTTACAGGACAGTGTGGCGACAGGTAATGGTAATAATTCCAGGAGCCACACTGCTCATGTGCCATACAGAGTGTAGCAGTGGGTTTAGGTAGTACAGTGGTGCACATGTTATGGTGAGCAGCATGGCTCCTGACTTATTACTTGTAGCTATGCTCTCTTGGTATAGCTGATTTGCAGAGGTCCTGGCTGTGGGCAGTGGGCCCCTAGAAACAAATTCACTAGTGGGCCCTAAACACCCCAGACCGACACTGATTGTTACGTGCAGTAAATGTTAGCTTCTGTTCTTTGGACACAGCAGGAATTAATGCCAGTTGCTCAAACACAGCACAAGTAACAGCAGTTTCTCAAAGCTTAGCAACAAACAGCATGAGAGCAGCAGTCACACACAGCAGTCTCCCTGTTCATGATGAATACACTGGGTGCCTAGTTCTCAATGCTAGCATTGAGCTGAAAGTAATAAACTGCAAGTTTCTGAAAAATGACACTTTAGACATACAGTGCCTTGCAAAAGTATTCGGCCCCCTTGAACTTTTCAACCTTTTGCCACATTTCAGGCTTCAAACATAAGGATATAAAATTTTAATTTTTTGGTGAAGAATCCACAACAAGTGGGACACAATCGTGAAGTGGAACGAAATTTATTGGATATTTTAAACTTTTGTAAAAAATAAAAAACTGAAAAGTGGGGCGTGCCAAATTATTTGGCCCCTTTTACTTTCAGTGCAGCAAACTCACTCCAGAAGTTCAGTGAGGGTCTCTGAATGATCCAATGTTGTCCTAAATGACTGATGATGATAAATATAATCCACCTGTGTGTAATCAAGTCTCCGTATAAATGCACCTGCTCTGTCATAGTCTCAGGATTCTGTTTAAAGCACAGAGAACATCATGAAGACCAAGGAACACACCAGGCAGGTCTGTGATACTGTTGTGGAGAAGTTTAAAGCCAGATTTGGATACAAAAAGATTTCCCAAATGTGGCAAAAGGTTGAAAAGTTCACTGCAGTAAAAATTAATCACTGTTTGCACCAAGACATGCAAATACACAGTAAAATAACTTTCAGTTACAGTGCACAACACAAAGGTATGCACATAAGCAATACATAAAACATGCTTAATCGATCATAAATAAGGACTTTCAAATAGTCTACCACTAAGGCCACACTTTTCCTTTTTTTTTTTTTTTTTTATCAATTTTAGTATTGTAACAACACATAAAAAGAGATGTAGTTCAATATAGCTAAAATATATATCAATATATAATATTATATCTCATAGTATCTTTGCTTCCAGGAAGAACATTTTAAGTAAAAGCGTACTAGGTAGACAGATCCACCAGACTTAACCATGGACATAATTTTAATCTATAAGTCCATAATATAACAACTACATCTTCATTCTACATTATCCCAGCCCAAGTGAAATACCTCCACAGTTTGCAAATGGTTAAAGGCAACCAGTCACTATGATTTGTGATTTACTTTTTTAAGGTAGCACAAAGTGGTGGCAGACATGCTGATTTCATCAGTGTGTGTTTATATGTCTCTAAAATATAGTTTTCTGTAACTTGCAGTTTATCAGTTGCAGCTTCATGCTAATGCCAAGGACTAGGAGTCTGGGGTACTTTTGAGCTATGGGCTTCCACAACCCATCCACCATTATGTGACAGAATAAAGCTGTCAATCAGCAGCTAGATGACTGGGGAGTGCAATGCCTGTGCTCAGAGATTTTTATGAACATGGGCATTGACTCATCAGATGCCTCAGTCAAATGCACCACAATGATAGTCCAGATCACCATACCTCAAGTAAAATTCATTGGTAGTGATATGTTATCATGAAAGCTGGGAGTCTATTGAAGACCTACAGCCTATGACAGCCTGTAATAAAGTCCAATGTATTATACATTATCCTACAATACATTAGTACTACAGTATACTGGATGAGTGTTCAGACCCCCTAGGGGTCTAACAATAAAAGTAAAAAAAAAAAAATCAACAAATATATAAAATTTCAAACCATCCCACATTTCCCTAGATCACATATAAAAATAAATAAACAAAAATAAACACATCAGGTATCTCTCTGTCTGAAAATACCTAAATCTAAAAATATTTAACCCATACGGTGAATGTCATAGCAAGAAAAGATCAAAATAAGTCACCATTTTTATGCCATTTCTCCCCCCTCCCTCAATCAAAATTTCAAACAATATCCATAATGGTATTCCAAAAAGAACTATAAATTTCCCCCAAAAAAATATGCCTTATGCGGCTCCATATATGGAAATGGGGGGGAAAAATGGGCATCAGAATATGGTGACCAAAATAAAAACAATATAAATTTGGTATTGCCATGATCATTTTATATATATATATATATATATAATATTATATTATATATATTTATTTTTCTAATTCCGAATTTTAATCCAGCATTCCAGTACATCATACAAAAAAATAGATACCATTATGAAGTAAAATTAGTCCCACAAAAAAAGCCCCCATATGACTCTTTGGATGGAAAAATAAGAGCTTTTGTAATGCAGGGAGTAAAAAATGAAAACTGGTGTGGCGGGAAGTCATTTATATCGGATGTCAGCAAAGCCCCCCTGGATTTGGAAAAGGGAGAATATATAAAAAGACCTAATACAGGGGCAGCACATAGTCATTGCAGCTGTTGCCCATAACATCCTAATGTCCCACTGCTGATAACTGAGTAGAATATCCACTATACTAAATAAACCAGTAGTCAAACACCTGTTGTGCTTGTGCATGATTACCTGTATCTGTCTATGGGGTGAGAAGTAAGATGAGAAATTGTCTATAACAAGTAACATTGTATATATAAAAAAAAAGTTATTAAACAAACATTTCCATATCAATATGAAGCTATGGGGCACTTGAGTTACAGGTCTCTTCATCCATGATAAAGTTAGTAGTAGAGAACTTGCTCTTTCGTATTCATCTGAATGGTTGAGCAAAATTGACTTATATTTTCATAAATACTTAATGCTCACAGGCGACACTATGCTGGCTTGTGAATCAATAATCAAAATAAATTGTTTCTTTCTTTACCAAAGAGTAAGTCCTGTAGAAGGCTACCGAAAATGAGTTGTGGAAACTGCTTCCAACAATATCTTGCCCTGAAGGAATAAGGTAGATTTGGATTAATCAATTATCATCTCTTGAATGCATTCAGGAAAAAAAATATTGAAAATGAAGTCAATCTACTACTTTTTTTTTTTTTCTGAAGAATGTACAGGCTTATAGCAGAGAAATATTTGAAATGCTATTGCGCTCTAAAGTCTCAGAAAATGCAAATAAAAATTTAACCTTTCTTTATCATCACATAGTATAGAACCAAATTTTATCTAAGAAGGGATTAAATACATTTGAAAGCATATAAAAGACAGGCATATATTTATCTGTTAAAACATGAATTGCAAGATCAAAATAGGTTTTGATCTGTAATTTCTGGGTAGTAAAGACAAAAGTATTTAACATAATTTTACAACTTTTGGTGCCAAAATTCTAGAGTGCAGTACTTGATTTATTTCCCCCTTCCCCCAGCATTAAGTCTAGCACGCCTGTCCTGAGCTGTTACTCCATTTTCTATGCCCCCTTTGCTAAACTAAAATTGCAGCAATTTTTTTTTTTTTTTTTTTTTTTTAAGAAGTCGCATTGATAAACCTGGTATAACTTAACTAACCGTGTTAATATCTTAAAGTAGAATGCAACTTTCATAATAGCTGCCCCAGTCTGATTGTTTATCAAACTCTGAATTTATGTACAATTTATTTACTTCTATGCAAGCCGGTATTCAGTCTGCTTCATATCAGACACCATGAATGTTAGATTTCATCCTGATTTCTTCTCCTCTGAGCTATCCACTTAATGATACAGTACTTAAACATAGCATCCTATTAGCATATTGAACCAGTACCATCTCGGTCTGCCAGGAAGAACAATGTAATTATCTTTTCCTCTATATTTTTGTAAAAGAGGAGGATATTTTAGGGATAGTGGTATGGAATCTAAATTGTCAAATAATCAAAAGTAACTCTGAGGTTACTTTGCTTCTCTACGTTTAATGTATCTACTAGGAAAGCTCCCTGTGCATATAATAAATGAACTTATAGATCTGCATTAAGCGTTTCCATTCCATTTCCAGGCGGCACCTCACTGGATGTCTGCTTTTCTACAAACTACACTAAGCCATGCAGTGTCATCCAGTCAAAAATTATGCTATATAGTATACACTGTACTTTTCATGGATACCTATTGGGGAGAGATACCACTGCAGTGGTATGCACCAGGAGATTTCCTAGCAAAAACATTAAAAATACACAATGTGAAAGTAGTCCAACTGAAGTTTGTGGTGTTCACTATGTAAATCAAATCACAGTATGCAGTAACCTTAACACCCTAAATATGGAATCCAGACATGGGTAAACTGATTCACTCCTACGCGGGTTCGACCCAAATATTTCAAATCGTTCATTTTTTTATTTTTATTTTTTAATAAAACCGAATAACTGGTGATTTGTCTCACATGAACTCGCATGTATTGCGCAGTCAAAATACAAAATAGGCACGTATCTGAGAGTCCCTGTGACGTTCTGGTGTCACCTGACATCACTTGACAGCCTCTCAGCCAATGGTCAGTGGTTGGCGAACACCTTACTGTGCTGATGTAATTTCAGTATGTAAGTTACTGTGGGTTGGAACATGAGGCATTTCAGTGATGGTGAAGTAGGGGATGAGCCAAAGAAATTACTCAGTTTTCCTAAGTAATACACAGCACTGACTGCATCAAAGTTTGCAATACAACTAGATATTCTTTGGGGTAGGAGAATTAGTACAAAGTTTAGTCAGATTTAATCAATTACAGGCAGATTAGTGAGAGATTGTCGTCCAGCAATCTCCCTCTGTCTTCACGGTGACCAAATGTGCTCAGGGTCACTGCTGAGACCTGTGATTGGACCTCAGTGGTGACATGGGCATGCTGAGCATCATGACATCAGCAGTGACTCCAGGTGCATGACATCACCAGGAGAGTGACTGACTCCGCAAGGATGCCCAAAAGAGGTGAGGGAAGGTGAATTTAATATTTGTTTTTTTTCACCTCCCCTGGGGCTCCACCTATTATACTCTGCAATGCATGTCATGCCATTTTAATTAATCTGAGACAAACAATTTGGTTTTGTTAAAAACCAAATAATTTGGGATATGCAGATTGAACCAGGCTTGTGCTGAAGCAGTTCACCCATCTCTACTTCATAGAAGAACATTATTATTAAAACTGTCTTAGTTGTCCACAGCATCCAATCACTGCACAGCATTTATTTTGTATTCGGTTCCTGCAACTAAGAAACTAAGTTTTTTTTTCTTTTAGACAGTTTAATAGCTCTACTCCTCATTCCAAATGTTGCCATGCAACAGGCCCTGTTTGATAGAACTGATATCAGCAGTATCAATTATTGGTATGAATGAAATGCTCAGGCTACACTGCTACTCACCTGCTCTATTAGTACTCTGCTCTGTACTGGCAAGGGACACGAACCAAAACCAGCTGTTTGTAGATATTTGGCTCTTCCTTTTGGATGAGATACTGGTTTAGCTAATTATATCCCAAGTCATGTTTCAATGTTTTTTTTTTTTTTAATGAGTTGGACATTGACTTGTTGGATAGTCATTTATACAGTAGTTGGCGTTAGAGAAACACTGAAATTCCTTAAAGGGGTTATTTCGAAAGGGTTTTAAAAAAGGCAACACCCTTGTTCATAGTGTGCTTTTGTTATAACATCTTAGTTCTATTTACTTAGCTTGGATTTGCACCTCCAATCTCTACATAGGCCATGGACAAGGGTGGCACTGTTTCTGAAGACAAAAAAGTTCCTTTTCAAAATTGTATATAGTGTATGTATACACAAACTGATGCACAAACATCATAACAATGTTGGAATTGGCTGCAAAAGAAACTCATTATAAAACTCCCATTTGCATTCAGGATGTTTCCATTCATTTTCCTTTTGAGCATTAAGTTTTCAAAAAATGTTATAAATAGACTGCTTTAAATGCATTTGACTCTGAAATCTCTGCATAATGTGCCAAGTAGCTGCTATATATTAAGTGATTTGTCTTTTCTAATGTAATGTTATTCACTTCATTTTGTATTATGATCGTGAATGTCATCTTGTGTCTCTGATATGCTCACAACTACTTAGTGAATTTTGTATTACACCAAGTATGTAAGAGTAAGCAGGAAAAATTATTTTTGGCAATAACAATGTCTATAGCAATCTAGTACTGAATGCATACATTTGGATACTTTTCTCATTTTAATATACCATATAAACTTGAATATATTCTTATAAAATTACATGACTTGTATATTTTTTTTTTTTTTTCATAGGAGAGCAGTCCATATCACTTATGTTTGTAAGTTATCCTCCAATAAATTTCAATAATGAGCTGTACGGTTGGTACACAGGATCCAAAATGTTGATTTCAGTAAGTATGTTCATAGAGGTCATTTTGACTTCAGTACCATATAATGCAACACAACAAATTATATACACACGTGGACAAAATTGTTCATACCCCTTGTTTAATGAAAGAAAAACCCGCAATGGTCACATAAATAACTTGAATCTGACAAAAGTAATAATATATAAAAATTCTATGAAAATGAACAAATGAAAGTCAGACATTGCTATTCAACCATGCTTCAACAGATATATATATATTTTTTAAATAACTCACGAAACAGGCCTAAACAGAAATGATGGTGCCCCTGAAAATAATGTGACCAAAGGGACATGTTAAATAAAGGGGTGTCCACTAATTAGCATCACAGGTGTCTACAATGTTGTAATCAGTCAGTGGGCCTGTATATAGGGCTACAGATACTCACTGTGCTGTTTGGTGACATGGTGAGCAGCACACTCAACATGGACCAGAGTAAGCAAAGGAAAGAGTTCTCAGGAGCTTAGAAAGAAAATTATAGACAAGCATGTTAAAGGTAAAGGTTATAAGACCATCTCCAAGCAGCTTGATGTTCCTGTGACTACAGTTGCACATATTCAGAAATTTAAGATCCATGGGACTGTAGCCAACCTCCCTGGGCGTGGCCGCAAGAGGAAAATTGATGACAAATCAAAGAGAAGGATAATACAAATGGTAACAAAAGAGCCCAGAAAAACTTCTAAAGAGATTAAAGGTGAACTTCAAGCTCAAGGAACATCAGTGTCAGATCACACCATCCGTTGTTGTTTGAGTCCATGGGCGACGACCAAGGAGGACATCATTGTTGAAGAAAAAATATAAAAAATCCAGACTGGAATTTGCCAAACTACATGTTGACAAGCCACAAAGCTTCTGGGAGAATGTCCTATGGACAGATGAGACAAAAATCGAAATTTTTGGCAAGGCACATCAGCTCTATGTTCACAGGTGGAAAAATGAAGCATATCTTGAAAAGAACACTGTCCCTACTGTGAAACATGGAGGAGGCTCTGTTATGTTCTGGGGCAGCTTTGCTGCATCTGGCACAGGGTGTCTTGAATCTGTGTAGGGTACAATGAAATCAAGACTATCAAGGGATTCTAGAGAGAAATGTTCTGCCCAGTGTCAGAAAGCTTGGTCTCAGTCGCAGGTCATGGGTCTTGCAACAGGATAATGACCGAAAAACACACAGCTAAAGCACCCAAGAATGGCTAAGAGGAAAACATTGGACTATTCTGAAGTGGCTTTCTATGAGCCCTGACCTAAATCCTATTGAGCATCTTTGGAAGGAGCTGAAACATGCCGTCTGGAAAAGGCACCCTTCAAACCCAAGACAACTGGAGCAGTTTGCTCATGAGTGGGCCAAAATACCTGTTGAGAGGTGCAGAAGTCTCATTGACAGTTACAGGAATCGTTTGATTGCAGTGATTGCCTCAAAAGGTTGTGCAACAAAATATTAAGTTAAGGGAACCATCATTTCTGTCCAGGCCTGTTTTCATGAGTTTTCTTTTTTAAAAAATTCTGTTGAAGCATGGTTGAAAAGCAATGTCTGACTTTCATATGTTCATTTTCATAGAATTTTTATATATTACTTTTGTCAGATTCAAGTTATTTCTGTGACCATTGTGGGTTTTTCTTTCATTAAATGAGGGGTACCAACAATTTTTGTCCACGTGTGTACCACAGTTCTTAATACCATGTATTGCCCCCTCTAACATCAATGACAGCTTAATTATTATTATTAAAATATATAATTTGCACTAACTCATTAGATATCTCCTAGTCCATTAAACTCTTTCTCCAGCCAAAATTTCACTATACATGACACCTTTATATAGTCAACTTGTCTGGTGCCCCCATTCTTATCATACAGCCTCAATTTTGGCCCGCGCCAGCTTTTTTTTTTTCAAGATGGCTTTAAGCATTTATTCACCCAGTATACAACAAGGTTTCAGTCCCTCTATGGAACCATATTTAAAACATTTTATCATATATTTATCTTTGTGTTCATTATTAAACACATACTAACTAATATTTTCCTAAGTCTGGAAGTTTTTCTAACTTTTGCTAATGCAAGAGTCATTTTCATAGAATGTAACTGCAAGCTGAAGATTTATCCATAGGCAATGCAGTGACATAACCTGTATAAGCTAGAGGTGACACTACACTGACTGCTCTTGATTTACTGCCATTGCAGTCTTTAAAATTCATATATTCTTTTTATTGTTCGAAAAATGTTCTACTTAGTATAAAACTATATGCAGAAATAAGCTATTGAAAGTTTGTTTTTTTATCACTAATACAAAAAAATCTGGCTTGAAATATATTCAAAGAAATAGAGAAATACACTTTGTACACAATAACTGAAACTGACTAAAGGTCAACATTTATTAGCCTATTCCATATACTATATACTGTTTGTTTTTACCATTGTTACAGTGTCTACCTAAAATGTACGATGTACAACTTGTATTTTAATATCTTCTGTTTTGGATATTAAAATATTCGAACACTTCACCTATGAAATAAAAGAGAAATGCAATAGAAGTAAAGAAATACCTTATGACATTTTTCAGAGCTCTATTGTAGTTAGAGATTAAACTTTGATTTAGTGTTGTTTTTTTTTTTTTTTTTTTGTTAATGTCCTCCATCATGTTTACCTTTTAACATGAATTTTGTTCAGTAGGACACCCAACAATTTCTTTAATGGATTTACAGTATCAGTCACAGCCAAACCTATGGGGAGCTCTCAGTGCCTAAATGGTGGGTTCTATTTAAGGGTTGGTCTTCACCAATCATAAATTGATGGCCTATACCAGTGTTTTTACTTCTGTAAATACCATTACTTTTAATTTTTACCATTATGTGACCAGTCATGTCATGCAGAACTTGGAAAGGTAATTCTAAATCAGACAGACTGCAAGCAAACAACAAAAAAACATTCAAGCCTCCATTTCTAGGAAGACTTAGCAGACTGATCAAATGTATAAGTAACAGGCAGCACAGTTTTAGGAAGGTCAATACTTGTCAGACTGACCTGATATGTTTTTATGAAGAGGTGAGTAAAAGTTTGGACTTTCATCTTCCCTCACCTCTCCTGGGCTCCTTTGTGGTGTCCAGTGAGCATTCCCTGGTTTTTCCAGGCCTCCTCTGTCTCATCTGACCTATTTTGTAATGTCACAAGGTCAAGTGAGGCATGCCGTTGTCATAATGTTTTCACCAATGGACCCATAGACTGTCATTGATGTAATGCATCTGTGATACATCCGCATCAGTGGAAAAACGGGACTTGTTTCTGTTGTTTATGAGATCCTACAGGCCACACAAAAAAGATGGGGGACATGAAGGAATGCCTAGCTGCATCTATGACTATAACATGGATTTCATCCCAGCCAATCCAGGAGCAGCCACCTAGTATAGACTTTGTTTTGCTTCTCATTACATCATCTGCAATGTGCAGCTGGAATTGTGGGATGTAAGGGAAAGTCAGCTCTGAGTCCACAGTAGGGATTCAGTACTTTGTCAGATATGTTGCTCATCATTGCGAAGGCCAAACATCATTCTTAGTGTAACTGTAATATTTTCTTTATATACAGCACAATTTAATTGTTTAAAGGGGTTATCCATGAGGACTTTTTTTTTTTAATTACTTGCTGGATACTGGACCTGGGGTTCTGGGCTGTTCCAACCCTGTGTCATGTGATCAAAACCAGTACCTGGCCCTGGGTCTCCTTCCTCCTCCTTCCTTGTTCATGCTATGGGGACTGGCAGATTGTAGTGAAGCCATTTACCATAGCACAGGTAACCAGTGGTGAAGATGAGAGGAGGGAGAAAGTGAAGCAACCCAGGGCCTTGAGTACTGGTTTCAATCATGTGATGTGGGATAGGAACAAGCCCAGAACCCCTAAGAACAGCATCTAAAGCCACCTGAAGGAAGTTAAACAAGACTCCCTGGACAAACTTTAAGCACACAAACTATGTTGAAGACAAAATAGAGTGCATATAGGACAAAATTGTGGAATTATTTGATTTCTGGCCTGTAGCCTTTTACACAGGCCAAGGTGAAATAATATCCAGTTTGTGATTATTGGTGCTATATCCTTCCTTACACAAGACAATGTTTTTTTATGAAAGTTGACCTGATAATCCAACCATATAATAGGGGCTTTAGGGCATTTAATTACTATAGAACATCCTACTGTATTTCTATTTTTATTTAAGGAAAACTTGAAATGGACAAATCCTATAAATTTCTCTCAAAACTGTGGGCATTGTCTGAATATTCTCTCATTAATGCAGGTCGATTTTGCTGATACATGATTACTTTTTAATATATGCCAAACAAATAGATGACCATTTTTGACCCAAATTAGGTCTCTAAATAAAAACAGCCTATCTATCATTATTAGGTTGTCACCATCATCATCGAAAGAAAAAAAATGGTAAACAAAAAATTTTAAAAGTTCTCTCTCTAAGGTCCCTTTTCCAAGGTCACCAGTACCTGTGCAATTTTTCCTTAGTACTTTTAGCTTTTATTGAGGCTCCTCTTTGACACATATATAACCCTTTAAGGGGGGCATTTTTTTATTTTGTTACATTTGTGACATTACATTTTCCCAGCTTTTTTCAGTCCCTATAGAGAAACTTAGAAAAGATGCCAGAAAAATAAATACCCAGAGCAATCTGCATTTGAAAAATCATGAACTCTGGAAACCCCACCAATACAGCTAAACACAAATCCTGTATTTGTACATTTTTAAGATAAGGACACATGATGAAGGAACACTAAACCCAAAAATGAAAGCTAAAAATACAGAAGAAATATAGTAGCCCTCTTTATTGCCCGTCTGAAAAAATATTGTTCATGATCCAGATAGAAACAGTCTTATAGAATTCCTGCTGAGAACTAAGGAGTTACTTTCCTGGTCAGCAGCTTCATCTTTTGATTTATTACAGATATTTAGAGCACCATTAGTTCCATGGTGCTGTACATTTGAGGGTTTACATACAATACACAAAACAAGTATAATACTAGCAGTCACCAAATGGTACAGTGGGATATAGAGACCTCCCTGTAAGGGCTGAGAATCTGAGGGAAGGGGGAGACAGTACTGGGGTAGTCTTCAACCACAGACTAGCAAAATGGTGGAACTTAGTCAAGGGAACTGGTCTTATTGAGCCTTTTGTACTACTGCAGACAGGACACAGCAGTGAGTATCCTGTAGCAGCCACTTGCATAAAAGTCTCATGACTGTGAGGTAACGGAGTCTAGGACATGACTGAACTTTTTTGAACACACAGAGAAAACGCTATAATACATTTCTCAGTTTAAATTGGACCACAAGATAAAATAGAAGCAAAGGAAAGGATGAGAGTAATGGAGGTGTGAAGGTTGTAAATATGTGATTCACAAAAAACATTGAATATAATGCTACGCAACCAGATGACGCCTGCATTCCAAAGTGAGATCCTTTGTATGCAAGAAGGCACGTGCTTGGCTTGCTGCCAGAAAACTCCCTAGAGGCATAGCACAAGACCGGGAATAGCTGGTTATATATAGAACTGCTTATGCTTCCCTTCTACGTAATCAAGACATACTATACCAATTAGGATTGAACATGAGGACTTACGTTGCTATGTTAACCCTTTCCTATGCTTGCTGCTATATGAACTTATGCTGCCTTAATAAAGTGCGTCAGTGCGCTCCTGTATTCGGCTAAGAGAGGAGTTCATACCAACATTCTGTGTCTGGTGTCAATGCCTCACCGCTAGCACTTAGCTCATATCAATTGGGACAATGACAGTTACCCGATGGACTTGGTCAGCTGGCCCACAAAGGGTACAATGACCTTATCAGAGGAAGGACTGGGAGATTTTCTGATCTTGGGGGTCTTTTAAGGCAGGTTTTTAAGCTGAAATAAGTAAATTATAAAAGTGACACAGCACCTGCATTTATTGGCTCTTGCACATTACGATCCACACCTGGTTTTAGCTTCAAAAACTGCATCACAGAATCTGAACCTGTTCCCTTATGCTTAATCTGGCTCCAGAATTTTTGACAAAAAGGCTGTTAAAAAATGCCAATGAAAACAGCACAAAAGTGCTTCACAATTGTGTGTGTGAATCCAGCCTTGAAGTAACACAACTAAGCCTACATTCACACAATGTTTCATGGCCATATTGCACCCAAAGGTCTGCCATTTACAAAGGTCCCTTATATATTATAGGGTATAGAGGGATCCATGAAAATGGACAAAAATAGAGCATGACCTGTATTTTCATAGTCGCTGATAGCCCCCATTCACTGACCATGAAATTAATGTGGCCATGTGACGTCATGATGTCACTACCATGTGAACATAGACTAACTGTTAGGGATCAGGATTAGAGAGGAGCCAGTTTAGTGAATCACCAATTAATGAATTTTGCTTTTTTCACATTAAAGAATAGTATTTATGCCAATTCAGTTGAGGCTGAAGTAAAATGTAAAGGAATCAAAGAAATTGCAGCTCCGGCTTTAAAATAGATGAGTCTCACAGCAATCCAGCTATGTAATGCAAATGAATTATGGGATATGATTAGACGGTTGACCAAGTGTTTGGCTGATAATTTATGTATTTGGCAGGAGAAAATTGAGTAACTGCAGAAACAAAAGAAGAGCTTGAATAATTTTTTTAAATCAAGCTTTTCATCCTGCTACTAGTGTCTAAAATAGACAATCAAGGCAAACTAAATAGTGCCTTGTACTATGTAATGTAAGATGATATATGCAATAAATAAAAACAAAGATTAAATTAATTAATCAAAACACATCTGAAGCTTAGGCTGGGGCACTAAATTTACCTAGCTGCTCATTTCATTAATCCCAGCCTGGTTCTCTTGTTCACATTTTTCTAATAGCAGTACTGTATATGACATTGCTTGAATTGATAAATGTATCTTCTTAGTTTCACGCAAATTCTCATAGGGATCTTCTTTGTTATTTTGGCTAAATCAAGAAGAGATGCTAAAAGATATACAGAGGGTAATTAAACACAGCAGGTTTGTTGCATAAATGTATTTAGAATTAAAAAAAAAAAAAAGTTTCATTTATCTGAATAAAGTTATTTCTGCAGAATATTCATGGATTTCTCTAAGTGACAGATGCATGGAACTTCTGCAATGAAATCTGACACCAGTGCTTTTTCCCAAAGGCTTAGACTTAAGCCCCTTGCAGACGACCATGTGGATGGTCAGTGAGCTATCCGGGTTTTTCCCGAATAGCTCACTAACCCATTCGTTTCTGTGGGCCTGTACACACAACACTGAATTACACAGTTCCATGTGTGGGCCGACAGTCTGGGCTGCAAAATATGGAACAGGTCCTATTCCTGACCGATTTTAGCGACTGTGTGTCGCCCGTGCCGTTCATTCACAGGCAGCGGTTAGCACACGGTCGTGTGAAACCCGGCTTACCCTGTATTCACATGACATGAGTTTCACCAATGAGGTTTGGTCCATGTGTTGGCCGGATCTATTGGCCTGAATAGTATGCCAGGAAAGGGACTCCTAGCAATACAGTTATCTCTGCTGCTAGTAGTCCTATCCTCTCAGTGTCCCATACTGATTACTCTATATTGTGAATGTGGGGTT
Organism: Leptodactylus fallax; assembly: GCA_947044405.1. Lineage (NCBI taxonomy): Eukaryota > Metazoa > Chordata > Amphibia > Anura > Leptodactylidae > Leptodactylus > Leptodactylus fallax. Next base: position 4,772,532 of record CAMRHE010000123.1, read on the forward strand.
ATAATCCATTTTGTTTTAATCTACACTAATGCTAGTTTAAAAAAAGACATAAAAATCTGCGAAATTTCTGAGATGTTTTATAGACCCGTAATACAGCATCAAAGTCTGTTAGACCATACTTCCATATGTCTCTATTTTCATTGTGAAATTGCACCAAATCACAATGGATGTCATTTTATGGTTGCGAAAAATTGACAAAATGGTCTGCTTTTTCATGGTTGTTTTGTATCCATTGATTTCATGAATCCCTCATAGATTTCAGTTTACTGGACTGTCAAAAAATGTGCATTTGAATGGCCGCCTTGAAATCAATTAGAGAGACTTATTCTGCTTTGTATGAAGGTTTTTTGTGCAAATCAGGTTTTTGTGCAAACATGCAACTTTTTTATTCTTTTCATGCTGCTCTCATCACTTGGCTGAAAGAGGGCATGGAAAACACCGCCTGTCATGCAGCCATTTTTCTTGTTTGTGAGAATAACACTTTACCATCGCCTATAAGTATTGCAGCAAAGAGAATATGTTAGGAATCTCAGTATCGGTTCTCCTCACTGCTGTTGCCTTAAGGTTTCCATGTGAGGCTTTCTGCAGCTACTTTTATTCCTTTGAAGTCCGTTCTCCTGATTTCACCTGCCTTGCTAGTTTTACTGTGGGTCCTGGTTTGAGTTTAGTTTGCAGTGCATCTATTTCTTACACTAAGCTTCTGGGGTGATAATGTTATGGCAAGGAATGACTGTAAAGCTCTATGCTCACAGGTCTGCCATTTCCATAGCAAAATCATTAAACAAACATTAAAATATTTGAGTTTTCTGAGTTATTAATAAATGTGATTATCACAAGGCATTGTGACTATAATCACCAGTTTATTCCCACACCACTTCCTGGGTTTTGCCCTGGTGCTCCAGGCTTTGTTTACTTGGCTATACAGTGATTGACTGCAGTGGTGATGTTGTTATATGGGTATGTCATCACTAAAGCCAAGTTAACCAACTCCAACTGGAAAGACCAAAGCAGCGGCACTGGAGCCGAGCGGGATTAAACATGAAAGTATAGTATATAGTGCTTTGTTATTTTAGCACAGTTCCCTGATGTGGCCACATTTTTAATATCTTAGAAAACCCCTTTAAGGCCTTGGCCCCACGTAGCGTAAACGACGCAATTTTGGTGTGGCAGAAATGCCTGCTAAGTGGATGGGATTCTGGCTAATCCTATCCACACACTGCAGAAAAATATCCTCAGTGGACATGCTGCAATTTCAAAAACCATCACGTTTTTGTAAGTCTCAGCATGTGGATTATACCTATGGAAACACTGGCATTTTACGTTTTAGGTATAACTGAAGCAAAAAGTAGAGTTTTCCTCTGCAGACTTTCCGTGAAAAACACTGCAAAAAAAAAACTGTGAAACGTTTCCGCCGCGGTTTTTCCTGCAGCGCTTTTTGGCTGCAGCTCGCTATGTGGGGACCAGTGGCGTAAGTACCACCGTAGCAGCTGCCATGGGACCCGCTGCTTTTTTTTTTTTTTTTTTTTTTTTTTTAGGCCGTTTCCTGCTGGAGTAACCGTGAGCAGAAGCGGGGATAAGGGGAGGTGAGATAACAGCATAAACATTCATCGTGACTTCTTGCTGTCTTCGGGCCTCTGTAGTGACATCATTGAAGAGGACCGAAAATGCCAGAGAATCACAGGAGAGGTGAGTACCACTGATTTTTGTGTTTGTCACCTCCACTGGGCCTCCGATTAGTATACTCTGGGGTCTGAAAAGAGTATAATAGTTTGTGCGTGGTGTACCCCAAAAATTTCTGCTGAACCCAAAATTTTTGCAATATTTATAATGAACACCGTTGGGGCCACAATGGCACATAACACTGTGGAGGGTCCACTATGGGACATAATACTATGAGGAGAGGCTGCTATGGGGCACTATACTGTGTGGAGGTGACATTATGCTGTCTGGAGGCCACTTGGGACATTATAGTATGTGTAAATGGGCGTTATACTGTGCAGGGGCCAGGAAAGGGGTGCTATGCCGTCAAAAGTTTGCTATGGGGTGCAGTCTTTGCTAGTTACGCCCCTGGTGGGGCCTTAGCCTAAAGTAGTTATGTGAGGGATGAAACCTTTTAGCGGTGTACTCACAGCAGTGGATATATAGTTTTACTAACCTAGATGCTGCTGCTCTGTTTAACCAACACCACTCTAATACTGCTACTTGTCTTCAGACTATAACTGGGTCAGTCATTTGACAGAGTTAGAGTAGGACTGGACTAGAAGGCTTACATCAACAGGTCTATGAAAATCTTATGTTCAGGGTGACCAGGACCAGCATTTATATTAGTAAGTGTGCTATTATCCAGTGCAGTGAGTACATTGCTGAAAGTTGTTATTCCCCAAGTAACACCTTGAAGACTAGGTAAGACAGGCAAGATATCTCTATTTCCCCGTGTATGAAGCCTAGCTTCTGGAGGTACAGTACAATTTTTAATCTAACAATGGTTAAAAAGTGCCCAGTTATCATGTATATTGTGTGTTACTGGATCATTGTATAAAAGTATATAAGACTTCTAACAGTTTAGATTCTACAGGAAGACAGCTGAAACTCTAATAGAGAAATCTGGTAGGTTTTTCCTATAGTCATCTGCTACTGTTCTCTAAAATTCAAGACTTATTCAGTTCTAAGGGCAGAAACAAGTATTAAACTATCAAAATGTCTGCATAAAATGGAACGCTACAAAGGACATGTTACGGTATATGTCTTTTTGTAGTGAATACTATTGCCACATTTGGGATTATTCTCCAGACACAAGTGATTCTAAATGACGACAATCTTATTATGGCTTTGCCTCTGTTTTTTTTTTTTTTTTTTTAACACATTTCTATTCATTTTTTGTTTAAAATTAGAGAATTATCCTACTATCATATAAAAAAAAAGAAACTCAAAAATTCACATACACAAGTACAAATTTCTGCTAACAAGCCATCTACACTTTTAATTCAATTTCAACAAAATAAATGACCTAGACCTAATCTTGACTGATCTTGGAAATTTGTAATAGTTGGTAATAATTTCCTAGTCAGTCAAAATGATGAAAAAAATCCCACATTCTGTGTTCTTTGATAGCGTTAATAACCTGTCTTTTCTGGTAACTAGCCAGAACACAAACTTTACATGCACATTAAGAGACCTTGTCGTCTATGCAAATTAACTGTCAACTGCAGGAGCTTAAATATATAAAGACATTTAATACAAAAGCAATGCTGACATAATATAAAGCATAATGTATATTTTTCAAGTATAACATTTATTCAAGATAAAAATGATTCATGGTACAAACACTGTAGGTAAAATTAAAAAACTGGTAAAATTGATAATAGCAAGAATATGAATGAACAGCATTTTGGGCGAATACTCACATAGTGATCCCCTACATAAGTAAGTTTCCTAATTAAGCCCCCCTACAGGTAACAGTCCCCTCGAAAGGTAATAGTCTCCACATACACAGATATTGGTGACCTCCACAGGTAATGGTTTTCCCCACTCCACACCAAATTACATACTTAATTTTATAAATACGTAGTCTTCCTGCAAAGTGCTGATGCGGCGCCCGGCTATGCACCTCTTCTATTGTCAACCCGGTTACCCTTTCACTTGCATTATTGTACTGCAAGCAGTACCATAAAGCAGGAGACAGCATGGCTTGAAGGACATTAAAAGAGGTGCACAGTCCAGTGCCGCATCATCACTTTGCAGGAAGAAGAGGTAAGTATGAAATTCCCTACATCACGAGACATTAGTGTAGCGAGGGGGCCTGGTCATAGATTGACCGCTAGAGATGGGCAAGCTTCTCAAGATTTTGTTTTGTTTCGGGATCGGGTAGTTGGGAACCAAATTTTTTTTGAGTTGAAAAAGTTCGGTATGGATCACACATTAAATTGGTTTAAGACATTGTGTAGAACACTCTTAGGACTCATAGGAATCTATCTTTCCAATTTCTAGCTCTCTAAGGCTGGAATAAGTGGATGGAGAGCTATAATAGATCATGCACTTTTTAAGTGAGCTGGCAACCTTTTGTTTTTCATAGTAGAGAGGTGAGCTTTTCAGTTTGGGAGCAGCAACACACCAGCAAGGGGGTCTTTTGCATCGCTCCAAGAGATAGAGAAAAGTCTAAAAGAGTAGTCCCTTAGTGGGACCAGGAGCATATTGGATATGTCAGCCAGTACAGATGAAGTGCCAAGGGCACAGAGTAGGATCATTACTGGTGAAAATCCAGACATCATCTTACCTCAGCATGGCATGCAGGATAGGCCAGAGCAGGCTACACACAAGTCATAGAATGAGACTGGGACCCAGGTAGTGTAAACTCCTCAACACACCAGTCAGGAGGTATCAATGCCACCACTCTGTTTGAGAAGTTGTCCAGATAAGATTGTACTAATAGGCAGTGAAGAGCTTAAGTTCAAGTGTAATGAGACAGTAACTAGGAAAGTGTTAAAGCAAGTAGTGGTCTTGGTACAGACTAGGCTAGATTTTGTTGTCAAGAGAACCCCAGGAGACTACCACCAGAAAAGTTAGGGTACATATACAAAAAAATCTACTAATTCTGTGGTTTGCAAGTGCAATTTTGTATTCCTTTAAAGTCTAAGTAAACTTTTTTTTATCTTTTCATAAATCAATAGTGCAGACGAATGGAACAAACATTGCAAACATTCACTAAGGAAAAGTGCCTGTGTCTTATTATTATTATTATTACCTCTGTCTTTACTTCCATTTGAGTGATTTTGTCCCTTTCTCAAGAAGATAAGGTTAAAATTAGCTCTATGGGGAGGGGAGAAGGAGAATGATGGCGGCAAAGATATGAGGCTGGGTATAGCATAAATTGGGCATTTTTGTCAAGAGAAGGCTGGAAAGTAATTGCTAATAAACCAGCTGTGTTATGAAAAGGAAGTGCCTCTCTCTACTGCTTTAAGGAGCTCTCCTCTTCCTCCATCCTCCCCTCTCCATAGACTTGTATTGTACAAATGTAATCACTGACAGAAGTGGGCAAATAAATAAACAAGAGTTTTTCTTTAATAGAGTATATTAAAATGTGTATCTTCACTTGCACTTTGAATTTATAAAAAAAAATTAAAGTTTTTAAAACCCAAGTATATACAGAGCAGGTCTCAAACCTGTGTAACCTTATAAACTGGCAGTGAAGTTGTCAGAGGAACTCTCAACTATTCTTTCTTACCTTCTCCTTCTCATGCACACACCTTTTTTCCAAAACAAATCTCAGATGAGCATCAAATACACCTTTAGTGGCTGGCTGATCTTATCTTATTCTAATGTATATGGCCACCTTTAGAATTATATTATGGATTTTAGATATATAGTTGAAGTATCGGAAGCAGAGGAAATGAAAAATCCTTATGATCTAAAATACTTTTACTTAAGGTTGTGATATCTAGATAACTAGGTAGAAGCATCTGCACAATTACAAGTCAACTGGTGAATGAGTGAGAGGTCATGGATGCCCAAAACTCAATGCAGCACATGGGGCATGAAGGCCAGCCTGCCTTGTCCATATCTATAGAGCAACTGCTGTAGAACAAATTCCTTTATAAAAAAAGTTAAAGGGGTTATCTGTTTTCTTAATATTAATGGCCTTTCCTTAGGATAGGTTATCAAGATTAGATCTGTGGGTGTCCGACACATCAATGTTCTCCATAATGTTTACATACCTCGAGCTGCAACGTTCACCCACCGTACAAACTGTAGTGGCGAGTGTAGATGCTGCAGTGCTGTCCCAGGACCTCTGCAGATCAAATATTGGTGGTCTATACTAAGGATAGGCTATCAATATCAGAATCCAGATAACCCCTTTTAAAACTGGCAATGATAGCAAAGCTGTCAAAACACACAGTGCATTTCAATTTGCTGCATAACAGTGTAGTACACCATATAGTGCCAGTGGTTTAATGCTAATTGGTAGAAAAACCAGAGCTCCAGCCACTAGATATATTACAAATTAAGACTAGGGTCACACCTGCGCCTGTATTCCGTTTGGGGTTTCGATCACTACAAGCAGAACTTTTCCCTCCACATTATACCGTTATTTTTCGGGCGGAAACACGGTGGACCCAAAGAACGGAAACCCGAACGCAGGTGGGAACCTAGCATAAATCAGCACAGAAGACTAGTGTTCTAGTTTAAGGTTAGGGCTACTTTGTAGTTTAGCTTTCCAATTTTACCTGTTTAGCAATAGTTAGTTCAGAGAAATCTACTGTATTGCATACATTTCACACATAAAATTACTGTAAAAAAATTAAAAGAAAAAAATGTTTGAAGCTATAAAAAAAAGACTTCATTATGACGAGCCTAAAACTATTTTTAAGCTTTATGTCATAGGCCTTTGCAAACCAGTATATATTTATATTTATCTCATATTCATTGTAACAATTTTAATTGTCTCTACTGTGATTAGTTTCAAAGTTTTTAATGTGACTGATTTACGGCCCAGTTAATGACCAGTCACTGCTGATAAGAAATAACTTGTTTAATTAAACTTGCATAGATAAAGTTTGAGATCTTTAAAACAGACACAGTATTGAAACAATTGAAGCATTGCTCGGGTATTATATTGAATTTGCTGCTATATCAAGTAGCTGCCAAGTGAATTGAACTGAGGTTAATTACTTGGCTCCTACAATGAAAATTCCATACTAAAGTTCAACTTGATTTTCTGGCTTTCTTTTAGAAGTGGTGATGAATATTTGCATTACTAGTATTATCCAATATACCATTTATGCGACATAATATGTATTGTATTGTACTGTGGAACATGATATCACATTTTAAATTAAGGCTGAAGATACCATGTTTCATTAAAATAACTTTTTACATTTCTGTGAACTGTTTTCAGACTATTTATAAATGAGAATTACCAGAACTGGTATACAAAAGGTCCTTTAAAGAGGATCTTTCATGTCCTCTAACATATGGCATATACCATTGCAAAGCTGATAGTCAGCTAATGAAGTTGCCAAGCTGATATCAGGTTATGCAGGTATTTGCTCCAGTTCCAAAGATACTGGTCGGTCTCACAGCTCAGTGTCATTCGAGAGGGGAGCACTCCCTTCACAGTATATGGCTATAGAAGTGTCGCATCAAGGGGTGTTCCTCACTGCCCAGTGATGATGCTGAGCTGAAAGGACAGCTCCCCTGATAGTTTGGGCACCCCTATTAATCTTAATCATTTTTAGTTCTAAATATTTGGGTGTTTGCAACAGCCATTTCAATTTGATATATCTAATAACTGATGGACACAGTAATATTTCAGGATTGAAATGAGGTTTATTGTACTAACAGAAAATGTGCAATATGCATTAAACCAAAATTTGACCGGTGCAAAAGTATGGGCACCTCAACAGAAAAGTGACATTAATATTTAGTAGATCCTCCTTTTGCAAAAATAACAGCCTCTAGTCGCTTCCTGTAGCTTTTAATCAGTTCCTGGATCCTGGATGAAGGTATTTTTGACCATTCCTCTTTACAAAACAATTCCAGTTCAGTTAAGTTTGATGGTCGCTGAGCATGGACAGCCCGCTTCAAATTATCCCACAGATGTTCAATGATATTCAGGTCTGGGGACTGGGATGGCCATTCCAGAACATTGTAATTGTTCCTCTGCATGAATGCCTGAGTAGATTTGGACCTGTGTTTTGGATCATTGTCTTGCTGAAATATCCATCCCCGGCGTAACTTCAAATTCGTCACTGATTCTTGTACATTATTCTCAAGAATCTGCTGATACTGAGTTGAATCCATGCGACCCTCAACTTTAACAAGATTCCCGGTGCCGGCATTGGCCACACAGCCCCAAAGCATGATGGAACCTCCACCAAATTTTACAGTGGGTAGCAAGTGTTTTTCTTGGAATGCTGTGTTTTTTTGACGCCATGCATAACGCCTTTTTGTATGACCAAACAACTCAATCTTTGTTTCATCAGTCCACAGGACCTTCTTCCAAAATGAAGCTGGCTTGTCCAAATGTGCTTTTGCATACCTCAGGCGACTCTGTTTGTGGCGTGCTTTCAGAAACGGCTTCTTTCGCATCACTCTCCCATACAGCTTCTCCTTGTGCAAAGTGTGCTGTATTGTTGACCGATGCACAGTGACACCATCTGCAGCAAGATGATGCTGCAGCTCTTTGGAGGTGGTCTGTGGATTGTCCTTGACTGTTCTCACCATTCTTCTTCTCTGCCTTTCTGATATTTTTCTTGGCCTGCCACTTCTGGGCTTAACAAGAACTGTCCCTGTGGTCTTCCATTTCCTTACTATGTTCCTCACAGTGGAAACTGACAGGTTAAATCTCTGAGACAACTTTTTGTATCCTTCCCCTGAACAACTATGTTGAACAATCTTTGTTTTCAGATCATTTGAGAGTTGTTTTGAGGAGCCCATGATGCCACTCTTCAGAGGAGATTCAAATAGGAGTACAACTTGCAATTGGCCACCTTAAATACCTTTTCTCATGATTGGATACACCTGGCTATGAAGTTCAAAGCTCAGTGAGGTTACAAAACCAATTTTGTGCTTCAGTAAGTCAGTAAAAAGTAGTTAGGAGTATTCAAATCAATAAAATGATAAGGGTACACGAATTTTTGCACCGGTCAAATTTTGGTTTAATGCATATCGCACATTTTCTGTTAGTACAATAAACCTCATTTCAATCCTGAAATATTACTGTGTCCATCAGTTATTAGATATATCAAATTGAAATGGCTGTTGCAAACACCCAAATATTTAGAACTAAAAATGATTAAGATTAATAGGGGTGCCCAAACTTTTTCATATGACTGTATATATATGCGCCGAAACACATTGGCAGCTACTTATTGTGTTAAAAATGGGTCATATACTGTGGGGGTGGCATAAGAAGGGTCATATACTGTGGGAGGCCATACAAATCAGGGTGATATACTGTGGGGGGAAAAAAGGAGGTCATATACCGTGTGGGGGGGGCAAAAAAAGGTCATATACCATGTGATGGGCCAGAAAAAGGGGGTCATATGTGGGGGGGGCTAAAAAAAAAGGAGGTCATATACCATGTGATGGGCCAGAAAAAGGTGGTCATATACCATGTGATGGGCCAGAAATACATATAATATATCAAATATATGTATCAAAAATATAACTTAGCCATCACTGGTATATAACATGCCATATCTTAGAGGCCCTGAAGTTCCTCTTTAAACCTAAGGTACCATGTTGTGGAAACGCAGTGTTTTTGACTGTGGAAACACAGCGGGAAAAAAACAGTTTTTTACAGCACCAACAAAGTGAATGAGATGTCATTTAATCTCATATACACATTACAGGGGAAAAAAAGCTGTGAAAAAGTCTGTTTTCAAAAATACATGCGTTTTTGAAAATAGCAGGATGTTGCTTTTAGTTGAGGAATCCATGGGTGCTTTCCCTATATATTTAATAGGGGATTAAAATACACAGTAGAATATGCAGCAAAAACTCAGTGAAGAATGCTGGTGGGGGGGGGGAAGCGCAGTGTGTGTGTGTGTGTGTGTGTGTGTGTGTGTGTGTGTGTGTGTATATGTATATGTGTGTGTATATGTGTATGTGTATATATATATATATATATATATACAGTCATATGAAAAAGTTTGGGCACCCCTATTAATCTTAATCATTTTTAGTTCTAAATATTTGGGTCTTTGCAACAGCCATTTCAATTTGATATATCTAATAACTGATGGACACAGTAATATTTCAGGATTGAAATGAGGTTTATTGTACTAACAGAAAATGTGCAATATGCATTAAACCAAAATTTGACCGGTGCAAAAATTTGGGTACCCTTATCATTTTATTGATTTGAATACTCCTAACTACTTTTTACTGACTTACTGAAGCACAAAATTGGTTTTGTAACCTCACTGAGCTTTGAACTTCATAGCCAGGTGTATCCAATCATGAGAAAAGGTATTTAAGGTGGCCAATTGCAAGTTGTTCTCCTATTTGAATCTCCTCTGAAGAGTGGCATCATGGGCTCCTCAAAACAACTCTCAAATGATCTGAAAACAAAGATTGTTCAACATAGTTGTTCAGGGGAAGGATACAAAAAGTTGTCTCAGAGATTTAACCTGTCAGTTTCCACTGTGAGGAACATAGTAAGGAAATGGAAGACCACAGGGACAGTTCTTGTTAAGCCCAGAAGTGGCAGGCCAAGAAAAATATCAGAAAGGCAGAGAAGAAGAATGGTGAGAACAGTCAAGGACAATCCACAGACCACCTCCAAAGAGCTGCAGCATCATCTTGCTGCAGATAGTGTCACTGTGCATCGGTCAACAATACAGCACACTTTGCACAAGGAGAAGCTGTATGGGAGAGTGATGCGAAAGAAGCCGTTTCTGAAAGCACGCCACAAACAGTCGCCTGAGGTATGCAAAAGCACATTTGGACAAGCCAGCTTCATTTTGGAAGAAGGTCCTGTGGACTGATGAAACAAAGATTGAGTTGTTTGGTCATACAAAAAGGCATTATGCATGGCGTCAAAAAAACACAGCATTCCAAGAAAAACACTTGCTACCCACTGTAAAATTTGGTGGAGGTTCCATCATGCTTTGGGGCTGTGTGGCCAATGCCGGCACCGGGAATCTTGTTAAAGTTGAGGGTCGCATGGATTCAACTCAGTATCAGCAGATTCTTGAGAATAATGTACAAGAATCAGTGACGAATTTGAAGTTACGCCGGGGATGGATATTTCAGCAAGACAATGATCCAAAACACAGCTCCAAATCTATTCAGGCATTCATGCAGAGGAACAATTACAATGTTCTGGAATGGCCATCCCAGTCCCCAGACCTGAATATCATTGAACATCTGTGGGATAATTTGAAGCGGGCTGTCCATGCTCGGCGACCATCAAACTTAACTGAACTGGAATTGTTTTGTAAAGAGGAATGGTCAAAAATACCTTCATCCAGGATCCAGGAACTGATTAAAAGCTACAGGAAGCAACTAGAGGCTGTTATTTTTGCAAAAGGAGGATCTACTAAATATTAATGTCACTTTTCTGTTGAGGTGCCCATACTTTTGCACCGGTCAAATTTTGGTTTAATGCATATTGCACATTTTCTGTTAGTACAATAAACCTCATTTCAATCCTGAAATATTACTGTGTCCATCAGTTATTAGATATATCAAATTGAAATGGCTGTTGCAAACACCCAAATATTTAGAACTAAAAATGATTAAGATTAATAGGGGTGCCCAAACTTTTTCATATGACTGTATATATATGTATATGTGTGTGTGTGTGTGTGTGTTATATATATATATATATATATATATATATATATATATATGTGTGTATATATATATATATGTGTGTGTGTATATATGTATGTATGTATGTATATATATATATATATATATATATATATATATATATATTATAAAAAAATGTTTTTTTTTCCCTGCAGTTTTTTGAGCCAGGAGTGGGTTAAGCATAATGTATAAGAGCTTCCTTTATATTTCCCATTCCTTTTTTCCCCGCTCCTAGATTTGGCTAAAAAAAAAAAATTCAAAATCTGCAACAAAAAAGCAGGTTTTCCGCAACTTGGGACCTTAGCTTAGCTTAATCTTAGTTTAAGGCTAAGACTTCATGTAGTGGGCTGCAGCCAAAAAGCACTGCAGGAAAAACCGCAGCAGAAATGCATCATTTCTGCTTCAATTATACCTATATGGAAACTGCCAGCATTTCTGTAGGTATAATTGACATGCTGTGATTTCCAAAAACGCAATGGTTTTGGAAATCACAGCATTTCCGCTGCAGGTATTTTTCTGCAATGTGTGGATGGAATTCGCTAGTATCCCATCTGCTTCACAGGGACTGTAAATCACCACAGCCCAACTGTGGCATTTACATGTGGGGCTTCAGCCTAAAGGGTTTTTTTCCCTTAATGACATTAATCCCCAATCCACACTATAGAGGATTAATATCTGATTTCTCGTAGTCTGACAGCTGGGACCACACCAATCTTGAGAACAGGTGCTCCATGTAAATGAATAGGAAAATTGCTAAATGTAAGTGAAAAATTTGTAAAATGTTTTCAATAGCATCATTCTTATCAGTGTTATCAGAGTTCAAATATACAAGTTAGAAGCCCATAGCCCTCCCGATCCCCATGACAACTCTCTTCTGTACTGTAATGAGTTAAATTTCCAATAAAAAAACCCAAAAAGTCACAGATTTTAACGCAAATCCAATTTTGGAGGGGTTGGCTATACTTTCCACTTTTTATAACAGTGGACAGTGCAGGGAGGGGGCTTAGGCAGCCTGTAATATGCATTATAATTGACACAATAAACTAAAATATATAGGTTCTGGTGGTGCAGTACTTCACATGCTGTACAGCTGTTCTGGGTATTGCAATGTGGACCCATTCAAGTTTGGACAATGCTGCAATACTTAGAAGAGCCACTAGGAAAAATACAACATTCAGCAAGAAGTACTTGTTCAAAGCATTGCAGTCCTACAACCTGATGTAAACATTGAAGAGAATGCAGGGCTTGCATGAGTGTTGTGGTCCCTTCAAACAGATGATTGGCTGGGGTGCCAATAGTCTGACTGCCATTGATCTAAAATTTATGGCTTATTTTATGGATAGGCTACCACTTTTAAAAAAGTTTAATCCTTTTAATATAACTACTCCACGCTGTGATATAACCTGTATAGAGGCTATTATCCATGTATCAATCCACATAATGAGGCAGATTTATTAAGACCAGTGTATTGTATGTCAACCTTAATAAAGGCCCCAACTGGCACAGGGAATGAGTGATTGAAGAGGCTCCAGCCTCTTGATAAATGAGGCGCATGACCCTGTGCCAGAATGGAAATCTTTGCCAGTTAGGAACTGGTGTAGCGTTCCATTATAACTAATGCCAGGAAACTGGCATGAATTATAATGAATATGTTGGACAGAGGTTCCCCACCTTGCTCCACCCACATTGTGGCACACGTTTGGCGTAAATTTTTCTGGCATAGAGGTATTAATAAATCTCCCAGCAATGTGTCAGACATGTTGTTTGGCTAACACATTAACATCAATGCCAAACTGGAAGGGTGAGATACAGTCATGGCCATAAGTGTTGGCACCCTTGAAAATTTTTCCAGAAAATGAAGTATTTTTCCCAGAAAATTATTGAAATTATACATTTATTTCCTTTTGCATGTATTGAAACAACAGAAAAAAACAGAGGGAAAAAAAGGCAAAAATTTATATAATTTCATGCAAAACTCCAAAAATAGTGGCATTCTCAAGTTAACATTTGAAAAAAATAACTTAAAGAGGACCTTTCATGTCTTCATGAAAGTGTGGTTTTATATACCGTTAGAATTCAGCGCAATGTCTTTTTTGCCAGTATGTGCCCCAGTGGTGAGGATAACAGTGCCGTTCGTTTCAACACTGATATCTCCCCACTGTCAGAAGGGCATTCCTCATAGCTCAGTGTCATCGCTGGGCTGTAAGGAAAGTCCTCCTGACAATAAAACCTAAACCCCCTAAAACCTCCTTGTGAATGGAGCACCAGTGTGCTTTTGTGACCGGCGCTCCTTTTGACTTCTATGGGTCTGCCAGGACTATAATCTCTGGCAGTGCCCATAGCCCCATAGAAGTCAAAGTAGCACAACTCCATTAAGCTTACAGCCATGAAATCTTCATAGACAAACATTTGTAGCAGTATGGGTTGTATTTAAAAAGGTTGTCCAAGACCCTCAAAACACAACTTAAAAAATGCAATCACTAAAAAAAGCAAACATAGTAATATTCCCCAGGGAGCGTACATATAGATCATGGGTCCCTGTAGTGAACATCAGAATTGATGCGTCACCAACATGACCAACAATGGCATGCTTATTTCTAATCCAGCTGACAGATACCCTTTCCATTACATTTTTCTCCACAGTCTCGCTATGTACTGACCTACTGCTACTTTTTTAATTAAAGGGTTAAAGATTTCCTGACAGGACCAGTCTGACAAACTATGTAAGGAATCTCAGTAAATGTACCAGGGTGAATAATTTACGATACTTGGGTGCTGTTTTGTAAATCGGAAGCCATATACCAGGCATTCAAGTGAATCGGAGCAGAGCTGCAGTTCGAGGTACCACTGTTGCATTGTATGGACAGAGAGCTGTAGCAATAGTGCTGGGAACTGCAAATCTGGTTCCGGCCATACACCTGGTATATGACTTCCAGTGGAAAAAACAGTTGATCAGTGCAGGGTTGTGGACTACGACAAGTCTGGCAAGTCTGCTGTAAAGGAACTCCACTGGCTTGTCCTGAACTCCTTTCTTCAACTCCTTCAAAAACATTTGCTTTGGAATGAATTGAGACTCCAATCACCTGACCTCACAAATGCTATTTTGGATGACTGTTAACACAGAAAGCGTATGTACACGCCAACAGTTTTGTAATTTAATGTTCAACAAGCTCAAATATTTAGGTGTGGTGATCTGGTGTCCACTTTCTTTTGACCATAAAGTGTATTTCCTGAAACATTTCAGGTTTTATTAAAAAAGTTCTTGGTTGATATAAATGACTTCTCTAATTTTTTTTTTTATCTGCAAGATGTTTTTATATACAATGAGATTTAATCCTTTTAATTTTTCATGACCTTTTCTTCTTTCTTGTCTCTTATTATGTTGGGATTCATCATCTTCACTTTTGCATTGGCATCTAATTATTACCTTGGGGAGAATTTGCATTCATAGAAGTTTATTTCTACTTTTCATTTTCATACTTTTTCATAAATATAGATTTTTTTAAAGGTTTCTTTCAATATTAGACAGTGCATGTATGAATACATAACATAATTATTTAATTCTTCAAAAACCTATTATGAGTAATACATTGTAATAATAGGGCCGTGTGTCCTTAAGTGATACATTTTTAAATTACTTTAAACTGAATGTGTTCTGGTTAGTGGGAAACGGTAATAAGGAGTTTCATTAAAATCAATAACACAACTTATTTCAATTTTTGTGCTCAGGAAATTAGATTGCTTATGTCCTTATGCCGGTAATTGCTTTCAATACAGTTTAAAAACAGTGTATATAGCTTGTTATTTTTTTTGGCTTGTAGAGTGGGGACATGATTCAGAAAATAATTTTGTAATGTCCATACTTTCTATCAATCTATATATCTAATACACCTGGACAGAAAATTCTTTATGGATAGTTTCTTGTCACTACGGAATATATCATTCTTATGAATAATTCCTTGAAGTAAAGTCATTTAAGGGTTACCAACAGTACCATTCAAGATAGTTTCTGACATAGTATAGTGACATATTAGAATTTTTCATCTATGGAGGTTTGAGTGAGGTCACTACTAATCCCTCCCACTCAGTTGAACAATGTACCCATTCATTTTTGATTTCCTTAGAAAGTATAGTAAGCGATGTATGAGCTCATAGAAAGTCTATAAGTCCATATCCAGTAATTCCCACCTGTCACAAAGCTCAATTATTTGGAAATATAAGGTGAAGAGACCTTTATCAATAGTACCCCAGTGTCTGCTTTAACTCAAGCATCCCCCAGTGCTCAGGGTCCGGCTGGGCTAAGGTTGCAGGGGGAAAAGTAACCTGATGGAGACATATTGCCTCCCCCCCACTCCTCCTGTCCCCAAGGTCACAAGAAAACTGTCATCCAAGGCATGATAAATCAGCCCCAATACAGTATGTCTATTTGTCCAAAGAAACAAAGATCAGGGGGAGCCTACAGAACTACATCAGGAATGTAAAAGTTGCGAGTGTACCTGTGTTGTTGTGTTTTTTTTTTTTTTTGTTTATCTCTGAAATATACAGAATGTTGTTCATAGATGCATTTTGAATATTTGTTTTATTTTTCTACAGGGAATATGTTTAATTTTCACTTTTCATTGGCTTTTGAAACACATAAAAGAAACATGGCTTGCCAATATTGGAGTAATCTTAAGAACTGTTTCTTTCCTGCTCATGGCATTCTCAAAAACAAAGTGGATGGTATTTCTAAGTAAGAGTATTTTTTTTTTCCTTAACATTAACTGTAAGCTTCAAAAGTAAATATTCTTTTCTTGAAAATATGAGTAAAAGATTTCAAACTGGCTATACACTTGAATGTAAATGGTTTAAATATATAGTAAAACTGGGGCTATGTACAATATATGCTGGTCAATATATGTAAACTATACAATGAACATGCTGTATAAGGGCTATATATAGTTCAATACCAAAGATAACATTACATTAAAGGAGTTAATAGATTGTTTGGGATCTGACCTGGGAATTCCCAACTGGTACACATTATATTCCTAGTGGCCCTGAATGGCATATTCTCTTCTTGGCTACACCCAGATTCCCACACAGTCTTTAAAATTTATAGTACAGCTGCAGAAGTTAGTAGGCCTGGAAAGGACAGAAATGGGCACAAATATATTTTTGATAAATGAAAACCCTTTTCGTCATGACAGGATTCATGGACATGATTCAAATTGTGGCAACATTTCAGTATACACAATAGTATGTGTCTGAAAACCTGAGGAGAATATAGGATGCCCTAAGTGCTTGATCCTAGGATTGGCTCAAGCCCTTACTGAAATGGTACATGATTCTCCTAGATGTCTAGTGGTGAAATTAGGAATTGCAGAGTTGCTGAACCCTAGGCGACTAGGCATAATATACAATATTTCTGTGAACTGGCATAAAAGGATCTCAGGTATCTTATCTTCAATAGCTCAGCACTCCTGAAATGCTATTAGTGGAGGGGCATGTAATGGGGGGCTCAAAATCCAGATGTATGGGAAGGAGGACGTTTGCATTGGTCTGAGTGTTCTGATCTGGAAAACTAACCCTAGTACCTTTTTTCTCAGAATTCTAGTGAATGAAATCTTGAATTTCCAGTACCAGCTCAATTTTACTTCAGCTCTGTTGACCAAATGTTGGAACTCAACATTTTGGGTTCCAACTTTGTTTAAATGAAGTAAATATGGGTATAGGGGATCTGAATTGAGCTTAAAAGTGACTTTTTAGTACACCTCAGAAAACACTTTCAGAGACTCCTTGCTTCCTACTGGATGAAAGTTAATTTATAATCTATATAAGGAGAACCAGTACCTTCTAAGAGCTGCATCAAAAGCATCTCACCCAGCAAATTTGTACTATACTCTTTACTGACAATGAATAAATACTCTGGAGCAGAAACACTAGTTTCTGGTTTGGCTTGTCTTGATACAATGCTCTTTTTAGATTTGTCATAGTTTTGGAATTTAGTACATGTAAACACACAGAGCTATAGAAAAGAGCAATGATACAGAAAATGCATATACACAGATGGTGTTTAACCTAACACTGCAAGAACGCATAATGTCCAGACATAACCACTAGTACCAGAGTGTGAGCAAGGATTTTAATAGCTTCTTTATGTACTCAGCATAAGGATCAATGAAAAAGTGGAATTACAAAGATTACATAAGTAAAGGACAGTAACATACAAAAAATAACATCAATAATAAAGTAAAAAGGGCATGATTCAGCCCTTTGAATCCCTTCAGAGGAAAAGTCCACTTAGGTTGGGTGATATTGAAAGTAATGGTAGTAAATTGGACTAGACTACAGTAACAAATGCAAGTTATAGAACAAATAATACTGTGTATAACAACAATGGCGAGGAATTAGATCTACTTGCATGAAGTCAAGCCAAGGTTACCAACCACATTTTTAGGAAAGTGGATCTGGTTAGTTTGTTCCATCTAGCTAATTCCTCTAACCAACATAGATGAGCCATTTTATTGATCCACATAGCTTGTGTCAACATCATTTGGGAATTAGTGTCTTTACAGTGGAAATAATAAAGACTACTACTAGACGGCATAAAAACCCAGTTGGGGAATTCAGAGAAGAATAAAGGGTGCCATAAGTTGTAAATCAGTGGTATAGTTCTTATTTAAATGGAATTCCACTTCTGACCAGATTCTTAATATGCAAAGGCATGACCACCAAATATGTAGAATTGAACCAGGGGTTCATGACATTCCCAACAGAGATTGCTAGGGGTGGGGGTGGATCTTATATAGATGTAGTATGATACCACCTACTAATGATTTAGTATTGATTTTTTTTTGTATACAAATACATCATGAAAAAAACATGTGTGTTAGAGAGTTTGTCCCATCTAGCTAATTCCTCTAACCAGCATAGATGAGATATTTTGTAGATCCACATGGCTTGTGTTAACATCATATGGAAATTAGTAGTATTACAGTGGAAATAAAAGGCTGTTTGTATATTTTAGAAAATATCTTATGTGGAGGGTTTGGTAGACGCAAATAATTTTAAAGCCATGTGGGATCTGTATATGATGGCCAATCTGGCACCTTCATAAGAATGGAGACCTTTACAGATTATAACTTGTACCATCAATCAGAGGAATGTATTGGATATTGACTTAAAGGCTAGATCCCTATAGGTAGAAAGAGTTTTTTCTTATACTGAAGGTTACCTAAATTGCACACTTTTTCCTAAGGAGTACTGCTTGTAAGACTATCTGCACAAGCTGGCTCTCCATAGGAAAACCAGTACCTTTTCAGGAACTTAGTATACCCCAATAAAAAAGTATTTGTGATACTGTGTGTCTTTCCCAAGTCTTATGCCTTTTTTTCCTAATTTAATAAAACTTTAAAGCAATAAAGTCATAATAGCTTTCTGATGTTCGTTGATGTCAAATCTTTAATTTTTATGACCTCTTTTTACTATATTAAGGCTGGTTAATGGTGGGTGAATTTATGGCAGTAAATTTTAAACATGGTGCTTCTTTTAAGGTGGTAATCATTCTTTTAGCTTCCCTCTTAAGGATTTGTGCTGACATCAGCTTTATAACAATGTATCATTGTTTCTCAATCATGAATATTGCTGAGCTGATAATCAGTCTAGCTAATAAAATGAAAATATGACCTTGTATAAAAGAAACGTCTGCTTAAAACTGTAAAATTTGGTGTAATAATAAGCTATACTAAATGGAACACATTTTTAGATTATACATGTTAAACTGAATTACTTAAACAGTATAGATATAAAATACAGTAGCACATACTTCTCGTGCTTAAAATAATTTAAAGACAACATCCCATTTTTTTTCAAAAGTAAAAATAGGACCACACATAGATTGCTAATATAAGCACAATAAAAGCACAAAATTCACAATTTTTACTATTAATCTAAAAACACATTAAGAATAAAAATGATCTCTAACTGTAATCCTTATTTTAAGTGAAATTAATAAATATTTTAAATTTATAATTATCACTTGAAAAATATTGTGTCTCCCACAGGTGGTATAATATATGCGCCAAGTGGATTTACTATAGCAGTTCTGAGATCCATATCTTCGAAAATTGCATATCCAAATGAACAAGGTAAAGTAAAATATAACATGTAGTTTGCATTGTTTTGTACATAATGTTGCAAAGAAAATTAAATACTATATTATGACATGCCAGTAAAAAAAAAAAAAATTAGCGTATTCCCATTTCCAGAATAATTTTTAAACTTGCAGCTTAAGCTAACCAAAGTGTTTATCCCATACATGGCTTTATCTAGCTTTATATATTTGACAGATACTGCTAATTATGCCTCCTTAAAGTTTACAGTTTCTTGGCTAGGTTTCAGACCATCTGTCTAGCTGCAGTCATTGGGCTGGTGACTTTAGTCCCTGTTTCCGGCCACCTTTTCTCCCCCCTATTCTCCACTCTTCATTAGCATTGGTGACTAATGCAGCCTTCTATCAGCTCTGCAAAGTCCACTTAGCTGCAGCCCTGATAGAACATGGCTAGAACATTGTGAAGTTCAATCTCATAAGCACACTGTTGTCCTGAGCTGTACATCATGCAGGCTAAACCCAATCGACAACTTGTCACTTAAATCAAGAAGTGGAGGGTAAAGAGAGCAGAGCTGGTGAAACCCTTAAATGGGAAAACTACTTTAAAAGCATTTAATTCACAATGTAACCTCTGGATTGCCACACATACAGTAAAGACCTTTTACAGAGTCTTATGAGTTTTTTTTTTTTTTGTTTTTAATAATGTGCCTCACATATCAGGACATGTTGAAGAGGAAAGGTATGGAAGGACATATTTATACATGTCTCCATTGTACATGACTACAAACAAACCGTCAATAGTATGATTTTGCTGTCATATTCTTCAGGCATGAGGTAGAGATTGAAAATTCTTTGCAGTATTGTATAAAAGGCTGTTTAACGTGATCTTTTAAACTAGGTCAGATCTCTGCTTATAACTCTAAGGTGTAGTACATCATAGGTAGAGATAGGCGAACCTCTCAAGTTTCCTTTCGAGTGGTTTAGGTCCAAGATTTATTTAGGGTCAAATAAGTTCAGCACGATCCATGGTTTAAACTGGCTTTTAAGGCATAATATATAACATTGTTAGGGCTCTTAGGAACCTATCTATACAATTTCTAGCTTTCTAAGCAAACAAAGGCGAAGTTATGTGAAAGTGACGTTATGCCTACTGTATGCAAAAATGGATGGTAAGCAGCAGATATAAACTATGAGTTTAACCATACACTGTGCTGCCACTCGCTTTTACACATTTAAAATGCTCCAAATATTATCTTTTTTTTCTTTTTTTTTTGTTTGAGTTGTTTTGTTTTTTGTTTGTTTTTTTTTTCAGTTTTTAGACACACATGGCAGTTTGTGGCTATTTGCCTAGTTAAAAAGTGAATTGGCTCTACAAAAAAAGGCCATCAAAAAATCTAAATGGTTTTGGTTTCTTTGATACCAACACAGTGGCACCAACAGTGCGGTATAGTGGAATGTGATGGACCAGGCTGATATAGCTGACTGGTGGCAGTTGTTGTAGCTCTGGCAAAAGGAGATGCAATACAGCATGGAATAATATGATGGACCAGGCCACAGGACATGTCTGGCTGAGTGGTGGCAGAGGTGGTAGCTGTGGCTACATGAATGGAATATGATGATGTACCAGACCACAGAACATGTCTGGCTGAGTGGTGGTAGCTGTGGCTACATGAGTGGCGGTACAGCATGGAATAATATGATGGACCAGGCCACAGGACATGTCTGGCTGAGTGGTGGCAGAGGTGGTAGCTGTGGCTACATGAGTGGCGGTACAGAATGGAATATGATGATGTACCAGACCACAGAACATGTCTGGCTGAGTGATGGTAGTTGTTGTAACTGTGGCTGGCAGTAAAGCATGGATTAATATGATGGACAAGGAAACAGGTCATGTCTGGCTGAGTGGTGGTACTTGTGGCAACAGGAGATGCAGTACAGCATGGAATAATAGGATGGACCAGGCCGCAGGAAATGTTTGGCTGAGTGTGGTGACAGTGATGGTAGCTTTGGCAACAGGTGTGGCACTGCAGCAGGGTGTAATATGATGGACCAGGCCGCATGACATATCTAGCTAAGTGGTGGCAATGGTGGTAGCTGTGGCAGCACAGAATGGAATAATATAATGGACCAGGATGCAAGATATGTCTGGCTAAGTGGTGGTAGCTGTGGCAACAGGAGATGCAGTAAGGGATGGAATAATATGATGGACCAGGCTGCAGGACATGTTTGCTGAGTGGTGGTAGTTGTGGCAACATGAGTGGCAGTACAGCATGGAATAATATAATTAAAAAAACTGGCAAATTGGACATAATTTCACAAAAAACTCCAAAAATAAGCCGGATAAAATTTTTGGCACCTTTTCAAAATTGTGGGTAGATAACCCATTTTGGAGTTTTGCGTAAAATTATATAATTTTCGGCTTTTTTTTTTTTTTTTTTTTTTCTGTGTTTTTGTGTTGTTCCACTACACACAGTTAATAAAATGTGTATAACAAAACGTGTAATTGCAATAATTTTCTGGGAGAAATACTTTATTTTCTGTAAAAATTTCAGGGGTGCCAGCACTTGCGACCATGACTGTATCAATCTTCTCAGCCTACTATATAACAAGCTATCTATAGATTGGGCTGTATATTTTATGTGACAGATTAGTCTACAGCTTAGATGTTGTATGAAATCATAATCTGCCTATGTACATGAGCTCTTAAACATATATTATTTTTACATACTGTACATCTCACTAAAAAGCTAATGACTGTAATTGCATTCAAAACAAATATACACAATATCATGTTTAATTGCATATTGCTTTAACAAACATGCTTCACTATCCACTATTGAGTTAATTTTCAATTGAAAAGATTCAGTTTGGCAAACTTCATATGATTAGTTAGAAATCTGAGAGAACCTTATTTGTACAGAGCTCTTACTCATTTTCTGTAATCTGATGAATTTCCAGGAGGTCAACAAGTCAATTGCAGAGATTGATTTGATAAATTTCCAATGAAAAATAAGTATTCCTTGGAGTGAGAAAATTGTAAATGAAATTAAAGCTCAAAGCTTTGCTTCATTAAACGCTACACTTGACATATTGAAATAAACTATACACTTATCAAGTTATAATTTTATAAAATATAAGCTACATTTTTTTTCTAACTTTAGGTTAAAATTTGTCGTTAAATTTGAATTTAAATATTTCAATGATGTTCTTTTTGATAAAATGTGAGAAACACCCACCCTGATTTAACATATACTTTTACTTTGAGGCTATTAGTACATGGGCATATCACAGATCTGTTCAACCTTGTAAAAGGAGCCATAACGTAGAATCATAGATTTCAATATACTTTAGATTTCATATGGTGGTAATAGGAGGTTTTCATTAGGAATCATATAGAATCTGGCAAAACTCCATTTAGTTATATATAAATATGTAAAAAAAAGTGACATACTGTCTGCCATATAATGAAGGGTTTCTTACCTAGAGCATCACTTCTAAGGAAGAATAACTCCTTACCATAGTGCTTTATGGAGGCATGCTGGACAAATGATATATGGGCGCATGGGGCCTAAAGGGAAACAGAAGCTTTTATTGAACACTGGCCAGTACATGAAATAATAGAATCTGGTTTTCTGCTGTTAATAGTATGCTGTTCTATTTTACTCATTAACAAAATATCGTGATACCTTAAATATCTGGTACCAGATACCATTTGGATGTTCATGTGTGGTAAAGTCAATTATTCAGTTGTCAATGAGATATACAGTGCTGGCCAAAAGTATTGGCACCCCTGCAATTCTGTCAGATAATACTCAATTTCTTCCAGAAAATGATTGCAATCACAAATGCTTTGGTAATAATATCTTCATTTAATTTGTCTTCAATGGAAAATCACAAAAAGAATTGTCAAAAAGCCAAATTGGATATAATTCCACACCAAACATAAAAAAGGGGGTGGACAAAAGTATTGGCACCCTTTGAAAAATCATGTGATGCTTCTTTAATTTGTGTAATTAACAGCACCTGTTACTTACCTGTGGCACATAACAGGTGGTGGCAATAACTAAATCACACTTGCAGCCAGTTGAAATGGATTAAAGTTGACTCAACCTCTGTCCTGTGTCCTTGTGTGTACCACACTGAGCATGGAGAAAAGAAAGAAGACCAAAGAACTGTCTGAGGACTTAAGAAGCAAAATTGTGAGGAAGCATGAGCAATCTCAAGGCTACAAGTCCATCTCCAAAGAACCGAATGTTCCTGTGTCTACCGTGCGCAGTGTCATCAAGAAGTTTAAAGCCCATGGCACTGTGGCTAACCTCCCTAGATGTGGACGGAAAAAAAAAAATTGACGAGAGATTTCAACGAAAGATTGTGCGGATGGTGGCTAAAGACCCTCGACTAACATCCAAACAAGTTCTAGCTGCCCTGCAGTCCGAGGGTACAACAGTGTCAACCCGTACTATCCGTCGGCGTCTGAATGAAAAGGGACTCTATGGTAGGATACCCCACTTCTGACCCAGAGACATAAAAAAGCCAGGCTGGAGTTTGCCAAAACTTACCTGAGAAAGCCAAAAACTTTTTGGAAGAATGTTCTCTGGTCAGATGAGACAAAAGTAGAGCTTTTTGGGAAAAGGCATCAACATAGAGTTTACAGGAAAAAAAAAGAGGCCTTCAAAGAAAAGAACACGGTCCCTACAGACAAACATGGCGGAGGTTCCCTGATGTTTTGGGGTTGCTTTGCTGCCTCTGGCACTGGACTGCTTGACTGTGTGCATGGCATTATGAAGTCTGAAGACTACCAACAAATTTTGCAGCATAATGTAGGGCCCAGTGTGAGAAAGCTGGGTCTCCCTCAGAGGTCATGGGTCTTCCAGCAGGACAATGACCCAAAACACACTTCAAAAAGCACTAGAAAATGGTTTGAGAGAAAGCACTGGAGACTTCTAAAGTGGCCAGCAATGAGTCCAGACCTGAATCCCATAGAACACCTGTGGAGAGATCTCAAAATGGCAGTTTGGAGAAGGCACCCTTCAAATCTCAGGGACCTGGAGAAATTGGCCAAAGAAGAATGGTCTAAAATTCCAGCAGAGCATTGTAAGAAACTCATTGATGGTTACCGGAAGCGGTTGTTCGCAGTTATTTTGTCTAAAGGTTGTGCTACCAAGTATTAGGCTGAGGGTGCCAATACTTTTGTCCGGCCCATTTTTGGAGTTTTGTGTAAAATGATCAATGATTTGACTTTTTTTTTCATTCTCTTTTGTGTTTTTTCATTGCAAGCAAAATAAATGAAGATATTATTACCAAAGCATTTGTGATTGCAATCATTTTCTGGAAGAAATTGAGTATTATCTGACAGAATTGCAGGGGTGCCAATACTTTTGGCCAGCACTGTATGTAAAGCCATAATAAAATTGATCTGCAGTAGTTAAAATAGAATTCCTGTCATGAAGAGGTTGCCCAATCCTTGTCTTGCAAATGCACAAGTGGAGTGATGGTTGTGCATGCACTACTCTCTTCATTCCCTCCTATGGGACTTTTGAGAACCTCCCAGCTCAGCTATTTTCTGAACCCTCCTCTCATAAATCTAAATAGAGAGAGCCACTCATGCATACTCATGCAGCCATGAGACGGGTTGTAGGATCTCTGTTCTCAAGATTGATGTGGGTCCTAGAAGGGTGTCCTGTGGATATGTAATAAATATACCCCATGGCAATGCCTTTTCAAGGACCTGCAGACCACGAGTCATATAGAAGGGGCATGATTTAACATACTTTTGATACTTACTCCTAAATACTTTAAACAGGTCTACTGTACCCGCTTTATTATTTACATGTGTAAGGAATGAAAGGGTTGCATCTGTGCAGTGTGAGGAAGGAAGAGATGCAGGCTACAGCAGTTCTGTGCAAGCTACAGCAGTTCTGTGCAAGGAAAGAGGGGGGCCAGGGGTGTAACTTGAGAGGGTGCAGTCGCACTTGGGCCCAGGAGCTTTAGGGGGCCCATAAGCACTGGCATCAGTATTGAGATTGAAGCTTCCATCTGGCCCATAAGCCAAGGAGACCCACAGATTACCCTAACCACACGAAGGTTGATTAAACTCCTTAGTACCCGTAACCATCACTATCAAGAATTGCTGTAGGGATGAGGTAGGGGGCCCTGGACAAAAGATTGCACCAGGGCCCATAAGACTTTAGTTACGCCACTGAGGCTATACTCCTGACTGTAGCAGTCCTGTGAAATTATCATATTTCGCATAAGACTGCTGCTGCCAGTGGTCAGGACCCCCCATTCTTTCCTTACACCCTTGTGTCCAGGTGATTGCCAGCTTTTGTTATAGTTTTTAGTGGTGGTGTTGTATAGTGGTCACATACACTGTAATAAAAGATACTAAATACATGCGATTTTTAAACTTTGATCATGGTTGCCACAAGACAAGTCCACTGTAATAACTGAATGCAAGCAAAATAGAGAATCTTTCCATTTTATAAATGAGACACTAAAAGTTTGCAGTAGCTTTTTTGTTAATGTTTAAAGAAAACCATTTAAATGGCAAATACTTGGCAAATGCAGTATATGTTTTTATCCTACTGCACAATATGATTATTTTTGCTGTTTTACAAATAAAAGGGCTTGATCACAATAAGACATTCAGGGCTGATTTATAGCTTTTCTGCTTCCTGAGGTGAAAATTGAAATGCCCCCCAAGTCCTCTGAAGTTAGAAAATTAGGATTGACTATCACTGCATTCTCATCTCTCAGCAATGAAGCCATCTGACTGAGAGAGGTCACTGAGCACCTAATCCATGTGCAGGAATTGGACAAAATCTGGAGGGGCCTGGGGCCAGAGTAATATTTAAAAAAAATTAAAATAGAAAAAAAATACTCACCTGTCCCCACTGCTCCAATCAGCAGTCACTGGAGAAGGACTGGCTGACGTATGTGAGTGACATCACTTATTGGCCTCAGCAGTCACATGTGGTGCAGAACTTCCGAGGACCGAGGCACAGCAAGTGACTGAAAAGTCTGAGTTTCAGGGACAGGTGAGTATTTTTATTTATTTTATGTTACACCTGCTCCAGCCCCCTCCAATTCTTGAACAACCCCGTTAACAATAAGGAGCCATAGTACACACAGTATAATGTCCCTCAGTGGCCCTTCACACAATATAATGTCTCATAGTGCCCCTATGGTTTTTGTTAGAAATTTTCCAAAATTCGAAACCTTTGGGGTTTGCCACTCACTCGCCATTTTTATACTCTAGGGTCTGAAGTCCAGTCACAGGCCTCAGAGGTCTCTGATATCATTCATGACGTTTTTGAGAGCGTAACTGGCCTGAAGTCTGGAACTGGAGCCCAGGGGAGGTGAATAACACTGTTTGCTTAATCACCTTCCCTGGGCCTCCACTCATTATACTCGGGAATCTGAAGAGACCCCAGAGTATAATAATAGCAGTTGTTTCAGTTGTGTGAACAAAAACACTTGATGAATCTTGCAAGGTTCACCCAACAAATACTGTTTCGCCCTCTCAGGGACTCTGCAATCTGCCAGCTCAGATGAGATACTCCTCTCGGCTCATGGTAGATGTGGTCCTGAAGGTAATAATAATAATAATAATAATAATAATAATAATAATAATAATAATAATAATAATGTATAATTATTATTATTACAGTGCCACACATATCAATAGGTTGTGTGTGGCATTGCAGCTCTACTGAAGTGAATGGGATGAATCTTCAATATCATATCCAACCTGTGGATATGTTAGTGGAGTGAAACGTGAACAGATAATTTTTAATTTTCTCTATGGGAAAAATCAATGCATTCTATTCTACTAACATGCTGGATCTGTTAAGAAGAAAAAAAAATAGGATAAAAGTACAAGTTATGCATTTATATTCATCTCTATTTACTACAGCTGTATATTGGAAAAATATGCCAAGTTTACTTGGAATGCGATACAATTAAAATAGCATTATTCAAAATGCTTTGCAATAATAATGAAGAAAAAAAAATTTTAGTAAACAAAATATGAAACTTCATAGAAGATCAAACACAAATTGAAATGAATAAATTAGAAATAATTTATTGAACTAGATATTTTAAGAACACAAGCCAACATTATTCCATTTGTGTACTCCCATTTGAGGGCTAGGCATAACTCCTTTGTCAAGTCTTTTACAGTAAGTAGAAGGGTAGTATAAGCAAAGGGGGAGACTCAGACATATAGGTTTCAATAATGTAATTCAGAATTTTCATGTTAAAATGCTGCCAGGACTCTTAGAGAAAGTCATGTTAGCCCTGCTTCCCATACCAAAACAGTGTTTGACAGCTCTCTCTGTATATAAGATCCAAAACTGTCAATCCCTGTGTGTGATTGGGGGAAGCATGAGACACAGACTTTGCTTATATACCCCAGTACAGAATCATCCACTCTATCCTATGATGTCCTTAGATAATATACAGTATATTGACATAAGAGACCTGGCAGAGCCACCATGGCTAGTTCTATATCAAATATCCCACCTTTCTGTTATACAAACTCTCCTTTACTCAATGCTAGATCATTTTAAGTGGAGCAGATACGTTTTTGGAAGAGTGAAGAACCAGTCTTTATAGTAACTTGTCCCTATAACAATAACTATACAAATCTGTACATAAGCTTTCTGTTTTACACTAATTAAGGTCCTATGGAGGATATAGAGCAGTGATGGCGAACCTTTTAGAGACCGAGTGCCCAAACTGCAACCCAAAGCCCACTAAATTATTGCAAAGTGCCAACACGGCAATTTCACCTTAAATTAACCTGCCTCCGCAGCATCCCCCCTCTTGCTCGCAAGCAGCCTGCACCCCCATTCCTCCCTCTTGCAAGCAGCCTACATCCCACATCTCCCCCCCCCCACACTACACTCTGCATCTCTCCCCCCACACTACACCCTGCATCTCTGCACCCCACAATACACCCTGCATCTCTGCACCCCACAATACACCCTGCATCTCTGCACCCCACTACACCCTGCATCTCTACCCCCCCCACTACACCCTGCATCTCTACCCCCCACTACACCCTGCATCTCTACCCCCCCCACTACACCCTGCATCTCTACCCCCCCACTACAACCTGCATCTCTACCCCCCACTACACCCTGCATCTCTACCCCCCACTACACCCTACATACTGCACCCCACATCTCTCCTCCCCCACACTACACTCTGCATCTCTCCCCCACACTACACACTGCACCCCCACATCTCTACCCCCCACACTACACCCCACATCTCTATCCCCCACACTACACTCTGCATCTCCCCCCACACTACACCCTGCACCCTACATCTCTCCCCCCACACTACACCCTACATCTCTCCCCCCACACTACACCCTGCACCCTACATCTCTAACCCCCACACCCTACATACTGCACCCCACATCTCTAACCCCACTACACCCTGCACCCCACATCTCTCCCCCCACACTACACCCCGAGCCCCACATCTCTCCTCCCCACACTACACCCCGAGCCCCACATCTCTCCTCCCCACACTACACCCTGCACCCCACATCTCTGCATGTTCCTCCACTGCTCCTGATACTTTTCTTCATGTGGAAGGAGCTTCTTACAAGCAAAGACACGCCTACCCTGTCATGTGACCTTATGACGTCAGAAGGTCCTTTCAGAGTACAGCATTTAGCATGTACTGTGTAAGCAGCGGTCCTGCGGACCGCAGCTTACACTGACGGCTTTCAGCTGTATGTGCATTCGCACATACAGCTGAAAGAAGCGATCGCTCACTAATGGGGAATCCTGGACCGGATTCCCCGTTAGTGAGATATGGTGACGGCGCGCGTGCCAACTGAGAGGGCTCTGCGTGCCCTCTCTGGCACGCGTGCCATAGGTTCGCCATCACGGATATAGAGGAACAGTTTTGCAACATACACTTTTGTAGTTGGCATATTACAGCTTGTGCACCTCAAAGGATGTATCAAATTAATGCTGCAGATTTTCCACACATATTGTAATAAAATGCAAATCTCCAACATGTTGCAAAAATTTTTCTGTGTGTAAAATGAACTGCAGTTTGGATTTTCAAGTCTGCAGCATGTCACTTCTTTCGGCACCCTTTGCATTGGAGAACAAATTGGTAATATTTCTAAAGATTTATTGCAAAATATGCATGCATATCTGCACAGAAAATATGCTTCAGAAAGTAAGAAACATGCATTAGAAAATATGCAGGAGCCTAATACAGACATGTACATGAGGGGCTTCAATGACATCACAATTTTAAACTGTGGATGCTTTTTTAATATTTTTTTTTTTTTTTTAATTTATTTATGTAGGATGCCACATACACACGTGGACAAAATTGTTGGTACCCCTTGTTTAATGAAAGAAAAACCCACAATGGTCACAGAAATAACTTGAATCTGACAAAAGTAATATATAAAAATTCTATGAAAATTAACAAATGAAAGTCAGACATTGTTTTTCAACCATGCTTCCACAGAATTTTTTTAAAAAGCAAACTCATGAAACAGGCCTGGACAGAAATGATGGTTCCCTTAACTTAATATTTTGTTGCACAACCTTTTGAGGCAATCACTGCAATCAAACGATTCCTGTAACTGTCAATGAGACTTCTGCACCTCTCAACAGGTATTTTGGCCCACACCTCATTAGCAAACTGCTCCAGTTGTCTCGGGTTTGAAGGGTGCCAGACGGCATGTTTCAGCTCCTTCCAAAGCTGCTCAATAGGATTTAGGTCAGGGCTCATAGAAAGCCACTTCAGAATAGTCCAATGTTTTCCTCTTAGCCATTCTTGGGTGTTTTTAGCTGTGTGTTTTGGGTCATTATCCTGTTGCAAGACCCATGACCTGCGACTGAGACCAAGCTTTCTGACACTGGGCAGCACATTTCTCTCTAGAATCCCTTGATAGTCTTGAGATTTCATTGTACCCTGCACAGATCCAAGACACCCTGTGCAAGATGCAGCAAAGCAGCCCCAGAACATAGTAGTGATAGTGTTCTTTTCAAGATATGCTTCATTATTCCATCTCTGAACATAGAGCTGTGCCTTGCCAAAAATTTCAATTTTTGTCTCATCTGTCCATAAAACATTCTCCCAGAAGCTTTGTGGCTTGTCAATATGTAGTTTGGCAAATTCCAGTCTGGCATTTTTAAGTTATTTCTGTGACCATTATGGGTTTTGCTTTCATTAAACGAGGGGCACCAACAATTTTGTCCACGTGTGTATTTTATACAGTATAATTATTAGCAGTTGTCAACTCTAGATCTCAGGAAAAATAAAACTAAAGTAAAAGAACTAACCATTTAATTCTTAGTTTACTATTAACTTTAATACTGGGACTAAAGTTTCCAAAAGTTTCAATATTTTGATATTCAAGCTAAAAATTTTGGTGAATGTTATTCTAATTCTATTTTCTTTCTATACAATACAACTCAATCAATTACACCAAAACTTACAGGAGAATCATTGTGGGAGGAGGATAAAATTCTGTCATCACTTCTTGCATTGCGCAGATAAGCATATTCCACATAAAATATTTTATGATTGATGGCTTCTATAATCTATTATGTGTGAATGTTTGTTATACTAATTTATGGAAATTGCCTTCTTCTAAATTTAAATGTATGAGCAAACATATTTTCTAAAGTCAGCATTAGTGTCCTGCATAAAATGTACAGGACAGTGATTAATTGCCTCCATATATCTTGTATAAACCTCTAATTGTTCTTTAACAACTCTCTTACAAGGGCTAAATAACTTGACATTGTACTAAATATTTCAGTGAAATATCTTTTTCAATTAAAAGTCGTAACTGTAATTAACCTTCAGCTCATATACATACAATAAATCAAATCCGAGCAACTAGGGTTTATAATTAATGCTCAACTAGAATTCCTTTCATGAAAAATACAAAAAATGGTTAATATCTTAAAGATTAATTTTATCTACAATCTTGTCAAAATTCGATATTAAAGCTTTGTGTTGTCTTTAATACATATGTTGAGTAAAAATTTTGGGGCGCAAGTTGAGTGTCTATTGACTTAGAGGTTGTCTCAAAGTGATAAATTCTTTTTAATTAATGCTGGCTCATAAAACTGCTGATTAAGGGCCTGGTTTCCAAAAACCCCACCAACCAACTCTTCGCAAAGCTGGCAATGCATTAGAGATGTCGGCTTAGGGGTCGTTCACTCTACCGCTGGTGACCGTCAGTAGTGTCCATTGCTATTGTCTGTTCAAAGATTTTAGCAATGGACACTAGCAGAACAGTCACAAATCCGTTAAAAATGTAATTGATTTCAATGGGATTTTATCTGGTGTGCATTAGTGATCGTTTACATCAAATCCGTTACATGGCCGTTATTTTTCGTGGACAAAAAGTCCTGCATGTAGGACTTTTGTGTCCGTGAAAAATAACTGTTTCATGACGGACGTCAAGTGTCCGTTATATTTTAACATTAAAGTCTATGGATGACAGACATTATACTGTCCGTAATTACTGTCCGTTTTTTTTTCTGCGTTTGCTCAGGAGGCAGAAACAAAAAAACACAAAAAACAAAAAGACAGTATAAAAATGGACACTAACTGATACTAATGTCTGTTTTTTTTAACTGATCCATTTCATGAATCAGTTAAAAATATGGACACAGTAACATCAGTTAGTGTCAGTGAATGTCTGTTATGATAGGTGTTTTTTTATTTTTTTTTATTTTTTTTAACAGACACTATCAGAACGGACATCCAACGGTAGTGTGAACCTTTCCCTACATACATGCCCTTGTCCAAAAGCTATCTTGCCCAACTCTGTCATACACAGAAGTCACTGCAGAGCTGAGTATTTGACTCCCCAAGAACTTAAGGAACTAAACAATCATTGAAATAGTAAAGTATATTCAAAATGTATCAATGGTTTCTCATCCCGTTTCAAATAAGTAAGCTCATGTAAGTACTGTAACTACAAATTGACATACCTGTCAATAACATATATCTGAAATATTACTTAATTGGCTGAGAGAAAGGTGAGTTTCAATTCACACTTAGGGATTTCAACCACATCAATAATATGGATGTGTGCTCGAGGCCTTATATTCATCCCCACCTTTCAGCTACCACAAAGCTATACTAACCTTTAAATGCGGTACTATTGTTACTTGTGACTTTCTAGAGTATTTGGTTATTTCTGACTTAAAGTAAATAAAACTAAAATTTGGTTTTTATTTTGGGTTTATTTTTTTTATAGTGCTGTGCGATATGTAACACTTTGCTGTATGGTTTACATTAGGTGCAATGTTTTCCATAATGGCTTCAGTCGAAACTATATGTTTACTTATTGGTGCAGCAATATTTAATGGAGTTTACCCAGCTACACTATCAACATTTCCAGGAATGTGCTTCGTTATTATGGCGACTTTCCAGATAATCACTTTTGTGTTGATTCTGTAAGTACTAAGACTTTATGAATTTACTTGTTTACATATTTTTCAGGCATTTTACTTTGTATTTCGAATACATTCAAATGAAACTATGTAAACTTAGATGCAAGCAATACTATCTGTAGGCTTGTTTCTTGGCAAAAGCTTAACATAGCTGCAATATTCATGTAATATTATTAGTAGCTGTAGTAGTAATTTAATATTTGCATAATACTTCAATATTACTTTTCATAACTTATTGTATTTGGTCACTGACCACAAATCTTGTTGAACTACTGTCTTTCATACAATGTGACCTTTTCTCTGCTGATAAAAAACATGTCATATTAGTTTGCATACATAGACTATTTCCCAAGGGAATCTTGTGAAATATGAAACAGATTAAAAATTGCTTTAAGCAAATGTTGTTTTTATTGCTTCAAAAGCTTTAAATAGGACCTATCACTTGGGCATGTGTTTTATTTGCAAAATTATTATACCTTTTCCATAAATGTGATTAATTATATTCCTTTAAATTTAAGTAATTTAAATTAGTAAAATGAAATGGCTGTTTTCATGAAGTAGAAGTATAGATCTTTTTTTTTTTTTATACCTCTCCTTAGGTTAAAATCCATTCCTAATTTTGAATAATAAGAATTTTTTTTTTTGCTTTCTGTAAAAGGCATTGTACTGTAATAAGTATTATGTTGTCCATTATAACCTAAACTATGGCATTTTTTTAACCGCATGATGAGTGATATAAAGAATTTAAAAAGCACGTGTTATGTTCATCCAGCCTACCAATAAAAACAGAATAAAAAATATCATAATTAAAAAGCTAAATGTACTCCAAATGATCATAATAAAAAGTTCAAATCATACTGCAAAACACAAGCCTACAATTTCATGTAAAAATAAAGGTTAAATCTCTCAGAAAATGGAGATATAAAAACAATTTTTTTAGTGCAAAAGTAGCATAAAAAAGGTAGTTTAAAAGCATAAAAAAGTTAAAATACATAAAAACCCTACACATACACTTATATTTGATATTGTGATCATGCTGACCCACAAATTAAAATTTTACTTCTTAATTATACCACATGTTGGGTGGTACAAGATTTATAACAGAAAAACAACGGCACAAATGCAATTGGTCAAAACGTATCAAGATCCTTTACTTCAGTCAAATAAACCTCTGTGTGCTGGGATTATTAGTACAGTACAAAACTGATATTGCTTGTTTTCTTCTCCACATGTGAATATGTTATTTAGTTACTATGTTTGCATTTGGGATCATCATTTCTGACATTTTATTTACACATTTCAATCGTATTAAGTGAATATTTTACTGCAGTTTTATTATAGTTTCATGTGTAAGTGTCTGGATTTCCTTGATGATTTTGCCAATGTTTATTTGTCTCTCTTGATATTGGCTCGTATTTATTGTTTGACATTTGTGTGATACAGTCATGCGAAATACAAAGTACACCCTCTTTTCAATTCCATTAAAAAAAATCTGGTCCTTTAGAAGTTCTTAAAATAAGGTAAATACAATCTCCGCTAAACAACACCAAGAGACAAATCACACTGTGTTATTATTTATTTAAAAACTTGGAAAATACATGTCTGAAAAATGAAGTACATCCCATGAAGCAATAACTTGTAGAACCACCATTAGTATCAATGACAATAACTTGATATCTTTGTTTCTTTTATGACTTTCAGTCTCTCACATTGTTCTGAAGGAATTTCTTCCCACTCTTTTACAACATTGCTTTGGTTCATTGAAGTTTTTGGGTATTTGTCTTTGCAGAACTCTCTCAAGGTCCCTTCACAGCATTTTAATTGGGTTGAGGTGTAAACTTTAACTGGCTCACTGCAACATATTATTTTTTTTTTTTAGGCATTATCTTGCAGATTTTCTGGTGTGCTTGGGATTGGTGTTATGTTCTATGGCCATAGGGTCTCCTCTGTATGGTACAGCATAGACCGAGAACTAATGCCCATGAGTCCATTCGGATCGCCGGCATTGGCTTTGGATTTGCCCCCACAAAAAAAAAAAAAAAAAAAAAAATGCAGGGCAGGTCCCCAGTACCTTTCTATCTTGAATGCTCACAGGCCTGTCACAGGAACATAACTATTAGGGTGGTCAAGCCTCCTCGGGGGGGCCAATTAATAGTTTAAAAAAAAAGTTAACACAGTAGCCACACTGCCGTTTTTTCGCCTCTCGTTTTGCCTCCCATGCAAATTTGCATGAAAAGCTATTAAAAAATCAGACATTTTCCAAAATAGTATAACTAAAAAATACATCTTGGCCCTGAAATAATGACTAGAGAGTTCCCCCTATTGTATGTTATGCCACCCCCACACCATAATACTGACAGTAAAACCTTCCAGATGTCCTCATAATGATATTGGCTATCATTACATCCCAGACAAAAGTGGGATGAGGACAGTCCTCCATTCCAGCCTGCATGCTGTTGTCCACCATAATAGTCTTTGAGCAGTGGCAGGAGGTCTATGGAACACCTGTAATTGAAAGTTTGTATGGCATTGGGTTATGAGCCAAACACCTTGTAATAGTTTTTGTCAACGCTGGATGTGAAATTGGATGTGACATTGCAAGTAAACAAATTCAATCCCGCTACTTCCCTTTATTCATCATGATGGTATCTTTTCTTTCTTTTCATTTTGGGGAAAAAATATTTAAAAAAATTATCTTAAGTGTAAAAAAAAATAAAAAATTGAAATCACCCTCCATTTTCTAGAACACATAGAAAAGTGAAAAAATAAAGTGAAACATACAAATTAGATATCCCTGTGTCTGAAAACACCGGATCTACAAAAAAAAAATCAAATTTTGCTGTTTTGCCTATATTAAAAATTTTTAATAAAAAGCGATCAAAGCAATAGACATTGGCCCCACAAAAAATATGCCCTATGTGTGTCAGAATATGGTGACTCCAAGAAAAATTGTTTTTGCAAAGTTTTTTTTTTTTTTTTTTTGGTTTAAAAGCGTCAAAACAAAATAAAACTATATAAATTTGGCATCCCGAATCATACCAACTCATAGAATACAGGTGACATGTCATGCACAGTGCTGCACAGTGAATGCTGTAAAAATTAAGGCCATAAGAAAGTTGCACAAACGTAGTTTTTCTCCAGTTCCACCCGATTCTGAATTATACCATTAAAAAGTACACTTTGTCCCACAAACATTAAGCCCTAATATATCTCTGTGAACAGAAAAATAAAGGGGTTAATAATTTCACACCAGTCAACAACTCGCATAACCCACCCAACTTCTTCCATACATCTCTAGCATTCTTGCATTGACATCCATAAAAAAATCTTTCTGCTTATTTGATACATCATACTTTCCCACTTTCTTCCATACGCTAATAGACTTAGTACCATTCTCTATATATAACTTCTCCATATATAAATACCAATTTGAACTGAGAAAAGCAACTGGTTTATTCCAGTTATAACCCTCCCCACTAATACTTTACCAGTAAAGGACAGAGCTCTCATTTTTCCAGTCCTCCCATACAAATAATCTCAACTTTCTCTCTTTTAATTCATCCAGGAGTTTTATTTTTTTGTAGCTCTGGCCACCACTCTTCTCACCTCATCCTCAGTAATCTCACTCGATAACATAGAATTTTCCCTCTCTCAGGCACAAAATTTTCAAGTACATCCAAAAATTGATCATTTTCTTTCAACTCATGCCTCTTACTGCTAAACAAGTCCTCAAACAATGCACCCACTACATTGAGCATATCTTTACTATTCACCTCCCTGTCGTTCTTATCAAACATGCACTCTTTTCAGCCACACATCTTTTTAAAGACAAAGCGTGTACATTTCTCATAATTCTCTTGCCTCAATCTTCGCTCTAAATATCACCTCTCTCCCCTTATCAACAAACCACTCACTAACTTTTTTTTAAAACATTCTCCAAAGTCATGGCACTGTACTCTATATTTGAGCAAAAAAGATAATCTCTTATTAAACCTAAACTATTGCTTTTTCTTATATCTAGAATTTTTAAGACCTAATAACCTAAACTAACCTGTCACCTCCTTCTTTACCCATAACCACCATTCAACCACATTAGCAAAATAAAACTTTTCTCCTCCAATATCATTCTTCCTTGCAATGTCATCTATCCTCTCAAAAACATCTCCAGAATCTACCCTTCCTTACCATGGAAACATCAAAGACCCTTATTTTTGCCCTGATTCACAATTATTGACTTGACTACTGTAACTCCCTCCTAATATGTCTTCCCCTTACTAAACTCTCCCCTCTACAATCTATTATAAATTTGTCAACCAGGCTCATCTATCAGTCTAACATTACACCAATGCCTTTGTTCTGTGCCAGTCACTGCACTGGCTCCCTATTCATTTTAGAATACAATTTAAACTTACCACTCTCATCCAAAATCCCTCCATGGCGCTGCACCTCCGTACTTCTCCTCTCTCATCTCTGTCTATCACCAAACATGTGCACTCTATTCGGCCAATGACTTCTATTCTCTAGAATGTGTTACCCCGTACAATCAGATTAACTCACAACTTTGACAGCTTCAAGAACATTCAAAAAACGCATCTCTTCAGGCAGACCTATCATAATTTCTAATCTAAATCCTTCTGCACCCCCTTAATTCCACAGGACATGCCATTATCGGATTATAACCTTATATGCCCAGACACTTTGGATCTGTTCATAAAAGGATACTGACTGGTGACCACTCATAAAGCTTTATTTATTTGTGCAATTAAAATAACCTTTATCATAAAAATGGCTGGACCACTGTATAAGCAATGCTACCGCCTACCTCAATCAATCCTATAGAGCAATATTTAGTCATGGAAAGCAATTTCATTATGATTACTGCTACCTTTCTGATACATGTAAACCAGGGAGCATCTATATCAGTCCATCAGAGCTAGGAACCTGTATACCTGAGGCCAGATCTATGCTCCCACAATTGGTTTGTTTAGCCCTAGTGAAAGCTTACATTTTAGGTTGTTTGTGAGTCTGTTGAAATAGATATTGTTTCATATTCCATTTACTAGTAAAAAAAAAAAATCAATGATGGCTACAGTATAAACCTTTTTTTTCTGCAGCATTTTGTCTGCATTTAAAACCATTATTCCCAATCTGTTTCGTTTACAGAGACAGGTGTTTGTAAATGCATGTTGCTCTAAAATGGTCCATTTAATCTGCTTTTTGGCAAAATTAATCATTTTTGGCAATGACTGCATATAGTCCATACATGGAATGATACCAGGGCTCGCAAAGCAAGTTACAGCTGGTGGTTTGGTTTAGAGTAATCTATCTCTTTCATTAAACATGGTTACTAAAATAATGATCAATGTACCTTGAAAACAATATCTAATCATGCTATTTGTCTAAATAAAAAATGCTCCATAGAAATTTGTAATCACATAAATGCATAATAAATATACAGCTAAACTACTACTACAGCATTTGGTTGCTGAAAATGTTATTAAACTGGCTATGTTACAGTAGATTAAAATACTTGGAAATCTTAAAGTGAATACTCCATATTTATCGTCAAATTCTGCCCTGGTTAATTTCTTAATGTACTATATCTTTATGCTGCTCAGTTTGTTTTTGTGCTAATAGGAGTTCTGTATACGTAAAGCTCCTAAACGCCCCCTAGTTTAAATAAAACAAGAAAATGCCACTGAGCAGTGCATAGTGTAATACTGTTTGACACTAGAAGTAATGGTAGGTCTTAATAAGGTAGGACTCTCACCTTGGGGAGTTGTGCGCTAGGCCACAACTACCATATCGTGCATTGGAACCATTTCACAGAGGGTTCCTCTCTGGGTGTTCAGGAGCAGCAGGCACCCAAAGGTGTCAGGAGTGTAGGCAGGGGGACCAAATTCCAAGCCGGAGGGCTAGGTCAAGTAGGAAGGAACCGCGCTTCACCCAGGTATATAATATCCAATAACTCTTTATTTTAATCCAAACACTTGGATTCAAATAAAGAGTTTTTGGATATTATATACCTGGGTGAAGCATGGTTCCTTCCTACTTGACCTAGCCCTCCGGCTTGGAATTTGGTCCTCCTGCCTAAACTCCCCCTAGTTGTAGCTTCAGGTAAAGCTGGCCATTCAGTTGACATTCATCTCTCCCGATCCCACATACAGATGTGTCCATTCTTAATTTAGTTTGGATTTGGTTTCAGTTTCTCATTAAATCAATTCAATACAAAATGGCAAAATACCAGCAAAACACTTGAGGGAAAATTATATATCAAACAGATATAATATATAATTTGTAATTCATTATCATGAAACAATATATTTCTGAAATGTCAATCTTGTTACACACACAGGCTAAGTTCGCTTCTGCGTGTGTCACGATCTTGTGGCACACACACCGGATAAGTTTAAAAACAATGGATACAAGACAGACCCCATTATAGTCAATGGGGTCTGTCTGGCTCTGTATGTATCTGCTGTTGTAGCATCGTCCATTCTTCTGCTTCATTGATGGACCAGAACAATGGACAGCCTAGCGCAGATATGAATTTGGCCATATCTGAACAAATCCAGACAAAAGGAAAGTTAATGAAGGGCATAGCCACTGCCAGGCAGCTTATCTTCAGAGAAGAAAAAAAAAAAAAAAAAAGCTTATGGCATGTTAAAACATGTGTGACCCTTCTCTCCCCCAATATCTACCATCAAATAGACTCAGAAGCCTTTAAACATTTTCCATTTTTATCATATACTATGCATACCAAAATAATTTATCCTGCTACTTCTACCTGCAGTCACATTATTAATAAATACAAGTAATCCATTCCAATTGGCAAGTATGCATGCAATGCCATAACATTGCGTCCATTATGTATGACATATGATGTGGTATGCTTCAAATCATAAGCCTTTCCTTTTCTTCCCCATACTGTTCTCTGCTGATCATTCTAGTACAAATAATTCTTGTTTAATAGTTCAAAATTCTATTCTATTCTAGAACTGGGAACATTCTGTATTTATCAGTGGTTTTCATTTTGAGATAACCCCCAGGATGGACATGTTCTTATGAACATAACCATGTTTGAATTTATAGTCAATTAATAGGTTTACTTATCAATTTACATTTTTGCGAACATAAGTAAATACAATTTTGCAGAGTTTTAAAGATCTTCTGAAATCATCTTAGTAATGACGATGGTATGTTTTGATTGATTGCCAATGGATATGACCATGAATGCAGGAACTTTCTATGATCTGGTCCCAGCAATGATTGCCCAGGTTATCTTCTCATACATGTAGTGTCCTTGCCTGATAATATGGTCACAATAAGGAAATCATGTCTGGGTTTCTGACAAGTCCCAGACCATACAAAGTGGCTACGTGGTCATATCGATTTGATTCCGATCAAGCCACTAAGGCCCAGTTCACATGTGCGTTCGGGCCATTCCGTTTCCCTCTGGCATGAAAAATGTGGAGAGAAAAGTCCTGCAAGCAGACGGACTCCATTATAGTCTATGGGGCCGCTGGTTTCCTAAGGTAACTGCTTTTTTATGCAGATTAGGTTTCAGTTTGGGGGGTCCCCAAGTGGACTCCCCGAATGGAAACTCATGCACAGATGTGAACCGAGCCTAAGATGTTTAAAACTCTTCAAAATTTTTAATTATGTATATTTGCAAAAATATTTAACTTTTAATTTTAACACAGCAAACACACTGATAGCAAAATCCCGCCCCTCCTCCTACACACAGCAACATATGCATTTCCATTGTTTACCAACCCCCTTTGTAAACACTTCACTGCCAGGCTGCCATTTCCCAATTGATCTTTCCAATCCTCCCCCAGCCCTGTGAATTTAGCACATTCCTGAGCTGGAATCAAGTAAAGAGCCTGAATAACATCAGGAAACACATTAGAACTAGCTTGGGTTTTACGCTTAAACATTTTATTCTATAAAATGGAATCCTGCCAACTACGCCAAAAATGTTTTGCCAAGAGGAAAAAGATTCTTTGGATTCCGTGTAATAGAATAAAGTTATAGAATAAAACACTGGACTATTAACAATAGTTTAACATTTTAATTAAGAAGAGTATAAGAAGCTTACAACAAGGAAAAGTATAAAAGATATTAGAATGTAATTAAATCCATCCTTTCAACACTTAAAGGTATATCAGAAGGTATATCAAGGTTAATCAACCTGTGATATGATCAAAACCTGCAATAAAGCAAGGTATAGCAAGATAATCAAAGTTAAGCAAACTATGATATAATCAAATCCACACTTAAAAGTATATTGAAAGGTATATTAAATCAACACTTACAACACTGCCAAGCTTCATTGATGAATTCTGATCAAGGTATCTGCAGGAAAATATCACCAAGTCATTGTGACAGGTCTGCAGCATCAGGTGTCCCCAATCTGCTGTTAAGGTTGCAACAATGGCCAGGGGATATCATCCGTCTTTATATATCCTTTATGTGCGTCATAGAGTGGGCGGGTTACAGAGGTGTATACACCTCTGTAAGGCTTTTACTCGTCTTCAAGCTCACATTCTTGCGAAAGGGGCCAACTTCTACCAGAATGTGTCTCGTGACGTGTACGCTTCATACAGAGTTAATCGTTAAGCTGGCGTTTATGGACATGTAAACATAAAGTCAAACAGAGTTGCACTTTTGAGCTGATTTTTATGTCTTATGTAGACATTAAGTCAAACAGAGCGAAACCTTCAAGCTGTCCATGTAAACATCACATAGAACAGAGTTGAACTCTGATCTTGCTTTCTGTTTAACTAGACATTACACCATACAGAGTTGAAGTTAAGTTTACATGACTTGGCTTCTATAAACATCTTGTCAGCCATTTTATCAAGGGCAGTCATTTTGGTTTTTAGCATTACAGACCCTCAGGGTCTCTTGTGTCTATCTTCAAGATTCAGTATGCTTCCCTCATAAAAAGTGCTATGGACCAATCTCCTCCTCTCAGAGGCTTATTAACCCTTTCAATTCCAAATACTCTTAAACTACTGACATCACCCTGAGGAGTCTTAAGGAAATGTCAAGAAACTCTAGACCAGAAAATGTTCTCCATCTGGAGTTTTCCAGCATTTCATTGAGACTATTTGGTGTACAATAATCCCTTTAGGGAGTGGCTGAATAGTCAAAAGTTCGATTCCGCACTTCGATTCGAAGTTCCAAAAAAAATTTGCTTCGGTCCGAATTACTTTGCGGCGAATAAACATATATTTCTGGGCTGCAGAGAGACGGGATGGCCGTCAAAATGCCAGAAGCCCTTGAATGCCGCGGTCATGTCTCTCTCTCTCTCTCTCTCTCTCTCTCTCTCTCGCCACGGACAATTTTTATTCATGTGGAAGGATCTGCTAACAAGAAAGACACGCCTACCCAATCACATCACTAGAGAATATCTTGCGACCGTCTGATGTCACAAAGGTCCTTGCTAAATATTCCTTACCACAAAGCATCAGGAAATCCGGAATCGGGGAGAATCGAAGATTTCCTGAAATTCAAATCGAATTCCACTTTTGCAGAATCGATTTCGCTCATCTCTAGTCTTTTTTCCTTGCTCACGTATGACTGTATGAACTTGCTGTGTATATACTAGATATGATTAAGAATCTTTGGGTTTGAAACATGCCAGCAGTTTTCTGTTTTTATGGATGCACACCCCACTTTGTTTTTAATGTGATTCTTCAATAAAACTTGGACATCTTTACAAGATGACACTGCTGAAATTATACCTATTGTTACTACTAGAGATCAATGAACCTCTAAAGATTTGTTTAGTTATAGGTCCGGGTGGCTTTGTCTGGCTCAAACAAGTTTGATAAGAACCATAGCTTAAATTGGCATAAAACATAGTGTATAACACTCTCAGAGCTCCTAGGAGCTTATCTGTCCAATTTCTAGCTCTCTAAGGCAAACAGCCGAAGTTATGTTAAAGTGAAAGCGACAGGCATGTCTATGGAAAAATTGATGGTAAGCAGTGGATACAAACTCAAAGTTTAACTATACATTGTGCCATCACTCACTCTTACGCATTTTAACAAAATGACACTTTTTTGAGGAGTGGGGGAAAGGTACTTGCCTGTGGTTTTTTGACACACATGGCAGCAAAACGCAGTGATATTGTAGGCTTGTTGTTGTTTGGGAGAAATAACTTGTGGCTGTATGCCTTGTTGAACAGTGATGAAAAATTGGCTTAAAAAAAAAAAAAACAAAAACAAAAAAAAAACATTTAAAATTATCTCTTTATGGGAGAAATTTGTGAAGTCAAAATGGTTTTGTGTACTATAGTCTCAGCAATATAGGTGTACTCTAGGTACTACTGTACCTGCTGGTGCAGTCAGTGGGTGTTAGTTGCTTACTGTGGCTATGGTTAGCAGTGCAAGTTGAAAAGTTTTTGGTTTA
Organism: Leptodactylus fallax; assembly: GCA_947044405.1. Classification (NCBI taxonomy): domain Eukaryota; kingdom Metazoa; phylum Chordata; class Amphibia; order Anura; family Leptodactylidae; genus Leptodactylus; species Leptodactylus fallax. The sequence continues at coordinate 4,815,822 of CAMRHE010000123.1, forward strand.
TCATGTTCCAGATACTGTATTAGGCCTGGCTGCTTATGCACAGGGACCTGCCATTGTTGATGTTCTTGGCCAGCATGATCATCATTATCATCATCATACTGGAAGAAATAAGGGTCAGGCTCCTCCACTGGCTGTGTGTGACATATCCAGGGCCCCCTCTGCATTCAAGGGTGCGTCTTCATCCTTCTACTCCTCCTCTTCCAGTCTACAAAGCCCAGTTCCTCCACCATCTTGACCGTGACCCTCATCCTCCTCATCAACCCAGGGCAATGACAATGTCTATAAGGTGGAAACTAATTTGCACAGGTGGAATCAGCGCTCTGCTCTAAAAAAAATCCTTAACAAGATTTTTCACTAGCAGCAGCTGCAGGACTGCAGTATGCTTAAACACTCTGTATACAGCAGCACAGATCTGCTCCCTCACTCCTATTATTTCTATTACTAATATGCCTGTAATTGCTTACATCTGACTAAATTCTCCTTCTATTCCTTTCAATTCTTTTCAATTGTAAGCTTTTCAGAACTGTTCTCTGTATGATGCAGTGAGATGAAACACAGACCCTACACTACGTTCACCATTACTGCGATGACTCTTCTTCTAGCGCCTTATATAGTGTATATGACATCAGCACTGTAGGGTGTCCACCTACCACTGTCTATTGGTTAAGAGGCTGTCAGCTGATGTCAAGTGGTGCTGAAACTTCACACGTTACACACATTTCTCGTCTCGTCTTCTTGCTCAACAAGTGGCGGCGACTTTTTTTGTTCATCCAAGAACAATCTGCATTTGTTTGGTGTCATTAAACAACAAACAATTTGGAATAATCAGGTTGAACCTTGTTTGTGATGAATCCGTTCTCTAGTTACTACTTAACTAGGAACATGCCTGGAGAGTCTTCTTTCTCTGGGGATAGAGAGACAAATCCCTAGGATGACCACACCTATCTTCTGTAAGGTGTTAAGCTGACATACACATTTATTCCTTTATCTACCTTCCCCTAAGAACACAGGTTACTGACTAGGTATTGGCTAGAGTGTGCATGCTCTGACTCTTTAAGAGCCTAGAAAGAGCATGAGGGCTCCCCATGGGAACACACATTAGAAGTAACCAAGAAATGGCAATAGCTGCATGGCAAAGCAGCAGTGTAGAGCAGGGGTCCCCAACCACCGGTCCGTGGACTGGGACCGGGTCCGGGCCATTGGGGGTCTTTTGCTTGTCTGCGGATCGGTGAGCTGACCTCAGTAAAGGTGGCTCCCGGCACATTATGTGGGGCGGATCGGCGATCTGGCCACAGTGTTGTGGCTCCTAGCATAGCTAATGGCGCGGGACCTCAATGTACCAGGTCCCCGCCATTAGCTATGCTAGCAGTCACAACACTGTACCCAGATCGCCAACCCGTCTCGTCTAAAGTGCTTAGTGTATAACCCTGCCCTCATATGACCAAAGCCCCCCCCCCTGCCAAGCAGCAGAGGAAAAAAGGTTGGGGACCGCTGGTGTAGCGGACAGAGAAGAAGCCACAGTGAAGGGGGGATGTCAGCGGTCATGGCTAAATGTTACGGGTTTTTCCTTTACTAAAGAAAGACTTCAGTAATTATGGACATTAGTTGTCTCTCTACTCTTCCCCAGTCTTCAATTACTGACCATGGCACCTTTTTAAATCATATATTGGGAGTTGCACAGATAACTTAAAGGTGTTCTCCCATCTCCCTGTCTCACTTCATAGTTTCCTGTTCATCAAACAATCAAAGCCCTCCCCCATCTTGCTGAACAATACATGAAGTATCACAGTAGATATAGACTTTGCCTTTACCATGAGAGATAATAATAGAAATCGAATATAAATTCAGATCAAATAATATGCACAGTAAATGTATATTACATTACACAGGTTTGTTTATGAAACTTGCCATGCTTCTACAGAGAACTTACTCAGTGTTATCTTTGTATTTACATAGAGAGATAACAGACAAGGCTCCTGGAGCCTTTATCAGCAAACTGCAAATAGCTGAACTGATTGTCCTGCCTGCAGAGCTGTAGATAATGGTGAGAGTACTCAGAACCCAGAACCACCCCCCCCTCCCATCCTGGGAGCAGTGAATCACATAATCTGTCCTGCTTATCAGATACAGGCCCTGCTTCGTGGAAACACTGTGTAAACAATGGGAGGAATAATCTAACATGGCAGGCAAGCAAAGCAGCATTGATGAAGCTAGGTATTTAGGAAAACTTGAATTTACATAAGCTGGCAGTATAGATGAGATCCTTGAGCTGGGAATACCCCTTTAACCCTTTCACGACATCCGCCATAATAGTATGGCGGATGCCGGGTGCTTAAATATGGCGGCCACTCGAGACCTGAGCAGCCGCCATAGCCGCCAGGTTTCCTCTGTATTATACAGTAGACACCCGGCGCTAATGCCCGCGATCAGTGCCCGCAATGATCACGGCATTAACCCCTCGGGTGCCGCCATTTTGCTGGGGATCGCCGGCACCCGGAGCAAGCAAAGGCGTCCTGTCCCTTTCATTAACTTCTATAGCAGGCTACTCTATGTAGCCTACAATAAAAAATGCATTAGCATTGTAATGCATTGCATTAGTGATAAGACCCCCTGGGGTTCAAGACCCCTAGGGGGTCTAATAAATGCAAAATAAAAAATAAAAAAGTACAAAAAAAATATAAAAAAAAATAAAAAATATTAAAAAGTTCAAATCACCCCCCTTTCCCTATAAAAGTAGTTAAATACTGTGAAACACATACATATTAAGTATCTCTGTGTCCGAAAATGCCCGGTCTACAAATCTATAAAAATATTTTTCCCGTACGGTAAATGCCGTAGTGGGAAAAAAAAATTCAAAAGTGCCAAACCAACGTTTTTTCACTGTTTTACCTCTGATAAAAATTTTGAATAAAAAGTGATCAAAGCAATAGACATTCCCCAAAATGGTATAACTAAAGAGTACACCTGGCCCCGCAAAAAAAGACGCCCTATGCATCTCCGTACATGGAAGTATTAAAAAGTTACGGGTGTCAGAATATGGAGACTTTTTAAAAAAAAATATATATATATATATTTTTGCACAGTTTGGGATTTTTGTTAAGGGGTTAAAATGTAAATTAAAACCATATAAATTTTGGTATCCCCGGAATCGTAACAAAACATAGAATACAAATGACATGTCATTTTGGCTGTAGAGCGAACGCTGTAAAAACGTTCTTCAAATCCACCCCATTCTGAAATTTTTTTTTCCAGTACATTGTACAGAATAATAAATGGTAGCATCATGAAAAAAAATTTGTCCTGAAAACATTAAAACCTCATATGGCTCTGAGAACGGAAAAATAAAAAAGTTATTGGGTTTGGAAGGGGGGGGGGGGGGTGGGAGTCAAAAACGAAAATTGAAAAATGTCACCGGCGGGAAGGGGTTAATGTAAATTCAACACTTGAAATAGCTATAATTAAATTTTATTATACAATATTTTTGTAACACCCCTTGAACTAAAGCTAGAAGTCTTTAGTTTAATCACATGGTTTTGAAAATTCTGCTACTGTTTCAACACAAAGGCCATTGAAAACATTGTAACTGTTTGAATACAGATGTCATTGAAAATTCTTCCACTGTTTAAATACCTCTGTGCAGCACTTAACAGTATATTATAAAACTGTACAGTTTTTAACTTTAGATGAAAAAAAATAGTGAAAAGCTATAATGCTGAAAAAAATGTGGCATTCTCCACCAAATAACACTTATTTTCTCTAAATACTTTAATGCCAAAGGATTATAATATCATCATATGAAACGCCATATGGCAGTACATGGAGTGCCTATGGTTCTATGAAATAGAGTCACAGCTACTCCATGTTCCTCTATATAGCCACCTGCACATGTTTCTCTTCATGGAGATATGGAAGCCAAAGCCACCACTAAAGGGAACTGACTGCCCATTGCGTCAATATTGTAGTAACTATAAAGTATAACTGAATGGAATAAATTTCCCCTTGTGGTGGCTTCATGTTATATTTTAAATCTATGTCTATGCATGCATCTCAGAATGGTGAACTTATTTAGTTTAAAAAAAATAAAATAAAATTTGTTGCTCAAGGATAGACATTCACTTTAAGTGGTTTTATCTGTGACAGATTTTGTAAGTTATCAGCGTAAAATACTTATTCATTAAAACTAAGTGCCTTTTATTCTGGAAGATAGTTTGATAATGAACTTGCCCAAGAGTTTGATTCTGTCTTCATTTTCAAAGAGTAAAGTTGAAGGGAGAGGTCATGTAACAAGAAGCCATTTAATTCTAAAGCAGCATAAAACTACTGGGAATGGTAAAGTCACAAAATACAAATGGGGAAAAGCGATGAACAATTAAAATCCACAGGGACTTAATGTACTGTGAAGTAGGAACATCACTTAAAGACTTGAAAACCCAGTAAAATATCATTATATAAATGGGTCAGATATGAAAATGGGAATGGTATGCATTGGAGCCTGTGTGTTCTGTTTAACAAAAAATACTGGAATTGGTATAGAAAGAGTAGGAAGTCATTTACTGCTATTAAGATTTCTGGCATATACTGTATTTGCTGAAGATACTTTAAGTAACAAAGCTATTTGTAAGTTGATAATTCTGGGGTCTTGTGCAGGATTGAATAAAGGTCCCTAATAAATTGTCAGTAACCTGCTTTGGACCCATACTGAATCCCCAGTTTTATACAGAAGCAGACAGTGTGTTTTTTTTTGTTTTGTTTTTTTTTTTAAATTCCTAATTCCATGTGCTTCTATGAAAAAACAAGTCTCAAGCCGTACTGTCTACATAATAACTGCATACTGAATTCTTACAGGTTTGTTATATGGTCCGGCAGGGGATTTATGTTATTTGCACTGATCTACATGTTGCTCCTTCTTGAAAATAATAATATAATACCATAGTTAGTAAAGTTGAATAAAGATGCAGTGCTATTAAAGAGGACCTTTCATGACCTCATCACTGTGCAGTATTATATACCACTAGAAAGCAGACAGTGCGCACTGTCGGCTTTCCCGGTATGTGCCCTGGTGCCGGGGCTATCGTCTCGTTAATTTCAGCACTATCTCCCCACAGTGAGAAGGCCGGGCCTTACAGCCTAGTGTCATCGCTGGCTGTGAGGAATGCCCCCCGACTTTACTCTAACACCGCCCAGTGATGACTGTGAGCTGTGATAAACGCCTCCCCCCTCAATACAAGTCTGTGGAAGAGTACTGTCATGGGGGGGGTTCCTGACAGCCCAAAGATGGCACTAGGCTGTAAGGCCCTCCCTTCTGAAAGTGGGGAGATATCTGCACCAATATCTCCAGCATCGGGGCACATACCGGGAATTCTGCTTTCTAATGGTATATAAAACCACACATTGATGAGGGCTTGAAAGGTCCTCTTTAAGTCCTATTGTACTTTTAATTACATGCAGAGGAAGGCAAAAATAAACCTCTAGGCCTTCCTTTCAACACATTTTTTCAATTTTTAGAAAAATTGCAATTTGTGAAACCACCCTTAAGTTGAGTTGAACAACCCACTGTTATGACCCATCCTCTTTGAGTGAGAAGAGCAGTACTTCCAGGGCTGAAGGCATGCCCCTACTGCAACAGCTGCCTAATTTACATAACACATCAAAGTTGTTCTCCGAATCTACAAAAATGACAGGCATAATAAAGGTGTGATGCTTATCACTGAAATGTTCTCTGTAAGATGGTGGAGACAATTGAACCTGCTTGGTGGAGGTGGTAGACTCCCTTTAAAGGAAATCAAATAAGTTTAATCAAGCCCTAATAGGGTGAAGGAAACCTTTGGACCTTCCTCGCTTATGAACCTGGTTGCAGCTGCAACCACTATAATTACAGGCATAGCTGTAAAATTTCAGTACTGCACTTTATAGTTTCCAGTTCTAATACTATGTATATGACCAGCGTCCAAAAGCTAAAGTTTAGCCTGACTATATTTTTGTCATAAATATCTCTTCTTTGATGAACTTCTTGAATGCATTTTATCTTTTTTTTTTTTTTCAAGTCACTGACAAGTTGATAATAATTGGCAAATAAGAAGGGAAAATATAGTCAATACCAAGGACAGTTTTTGTACTGAACTGTGCATGCTCCAGTTGGTGCCATATACAGTGGTATTCTTTGCAATAATAAGTGAATTAAGAGGAGAATACCTCCAGAGAAAACATTAGTATGTCAGTATAGCAGTGATAAGTGATAAGAGATAACAGATATGCTATAAATCTATCATATAGAAATAACTCATTTAAGAAAGACAAACACTTATTGAGCAAGAAGGAATGAAAATAGCTACTAATTAGGATTTTAATTGGAGTTTTGTGTTATATTCACTGCCAGTATTTTTAGCAGAGCTTTCCAAAGAGAGAATAAACAAAGAACAAAGATCACTTGCTGTTATATTGAAAAAAAGAAATATTATAATCTAGAAAGATGAAAAATAAGACACATTGTTCCAATTTTTTTTTTAAATCAAACTAGATATAAAAGATGGATAAAAACAACATGCACCATTGTTAACATGCTGAAAAGAATGGTTTCTGATCAAATGGGTTACAAAATTCATGTTTCTGCTTTTGTTGTAAATGTTTTGTAAACCACGGGGATGACAGAGCTATTCTAAAATAAAATACAAACAAAGATAACTGAAAACATAACCTTATTATAAACGTAAATTTGAAAACACTTTACACTTTTTTTATTTTTATAAAAATTTATTTAGTATTAGGTCTTGTACACAATAGGTCAATAAGATGTCACAAAGAGTCTTTGTGGTTCTCTACTACAAAGCTGAAGGCACTTTGTGGGGTGAGATTGTCTGACTCCATATGGCATCGTATCACAGAGGCTTTTGACCCTTGAAGCAATATTTTCAAAGTTAGTAACTCAGTAATATAGCATGCAGTGGATCATGCCACAACTCTTTAGCTAATTGATAACTCAGTATCAGAAAACATAGTATTGCAGAACATTGCACCTTAGATCCTATGGGAACATATGCATAGGCAGTCAGAAGGCCGTGGCCTGGCTGCCATGGCAACCCCTTGGAATCCCAAACATATCTTCGGGTGTTACAGTCCAATCTCTAAAATAAACAAATAACACATATGACAGATATTTTACTACATCTGGCGCACATCACAATGTTAAAAAAAAAAAAATCACAATATTAACGTCACTAAAAATACCTCAATCACACTGCAAGAAATATTCAGCACAACAAGGCGCTGACTTCCAGCAAGCTGAATCTTACAGATACAAAGTCCCGCCACTAATGAAACACAACAAAGTACCACACATATTATAATGGCCTTGTACAGTCCAAATAGAACCTACTATACTACCTACTTTTTTTTTTTTTTTTTTTTGGGAGAGGAGGGATACATTTTATGTATTTATTTATTTATTTATTTTTCCATAAAGAGCAAAATTTAAAAAAAAATAATTGTCATAGCTTAAGGCTCATGTTAGAACTTTACCTGAATAATACACGTTTATTTTGTGGAAGGCAGTTATCTCATACATTGATATGTATTAGCGGTTGTACTGTTAGTGATGTATATATTATAAGTTAAAGTAATGATTGTGACAATGTATTTCCTTTATAATACCTTAACCTGGCTGCACAGGATAATTGTCAAGAAATATAACAAGCTATGTCAATAAGGATGCCTTATAGGATCATCTTCCAGAAGTTCACTTTTTTGTATTCATCTAAATTTTTTTTGTTTTTTGGTCAGTTTAATTATTCCCATCAATTTATCCCCATATTAGAAGACTGTATATAACAATTACATGTGTTAACATGGATTAGCTGCACAGACTAAAGGTTTAGGAATTAGGTTGACCATAGGCACACACAGAGATGCCAATACCAGTTGTTCATGGCCATAATTTCTGCAGCTGTTATAACGTGTATACCAAAACAAAGCACCTTCTTCTTTAATTCTTTAAACCAAGATGTCACACAATGACATTTTATAGTTCACATGGGATATAGTACTGTAGATTCTATTCCTGTGCAATAGTTTAAAGGGAGTCTGCCACCAGGAAATCGGGCACCAAACCTGCCACAGTGCACTGCTGGGAACACCAGTATGAACACCATCATATCCCCAGTGGCTGCAGCTTTAAAGTGAAACGATACTGTGAATGAGAAGGGCTTCCTGTCCGCTGGGCCCCTTGCAGTTGCACATTCTGCAGATACTATACAGTGGGGAAAAAAGTATTTAGTCAGCCACCAATTGTGCAAGTTCTCCAACTTAAAAAGATGAGAGAGGCCTGTAATTGACATCATAGGTAGACCTCAACTATGAGAGACAAAATTAGAAAATATATCTAGAAAATCACATTATCTGATTATTTTTTTTTTAAGAATTTAACCATCTGACCATATGACATTCTCCCAATACTCTTCTGGAACATCCAAATGCTCTCTAGCAAACTTCAGACGGGCCCGGATATGTACTGGCTTAAGCAGAGGGACACGTCTGGCACTGCAGGATCTGAGTCCCTGGCTGCGTAGTGTGTTACTGACGGTAGCCTTTGTTACGTTACTCCCAGCATTCTGCAGGTCATTCACTAGGTCCCCCCGTGTGGTTCTGGGATTTTTGCTCACCGTTCTTGTGATCATTTTGACTCCCACGGGGTGAGATCTTGCATGGAGCCCCTGATCGAGGGAGATTAGTGGTCTTGTATGTCTTCCATTTTCTAATTATTGCTCCCACAGTTGATTTCTTCACACCAAGCTGCTTGCCTATTGCAGATTCAGTCTTCCCAGCCTGGTGCAGGTCTACAATTTTGTTTCTGGTGTCCTTCCACAGCTCTTTGGTCTTCACCATAGTGGAATTTGGAGTGTGACTGTTTGAGGTTGTGGACAGGTGTCTTTTATACTGATAACAATGTCAAACAGGTGCCATTACTACAGGTAATGAGTGGAGGACAGAGGAGCGTCTTAAAGAAGAAGTTACAGGTCTATGAGAGCCAGAAATCTTGCTTGTTTGTAGGTGACCAAATACTTATTTTCCACCATAATTTGCAAATAAATTCTTTAAAAATCAGACAATGTGATTTTCTGAATTTGTTTTCTCATTTTGTCTCTCATAGTTGAGGTCTACCTATGATGTCAATTACAGGCCGGCCTCATCTTTTTAAGTGGGAGAACTTGCACAATTGGTGGCGGACTACTTTTTTTCCCCCACTGTATGTCTGCCTCTGTGTTTTATACAACTTATATGTATAGGGAGTAAATGTGTGTAAGCAAAATCACTTTACTCTAAGGTGCAATCATCATAATCATAGTAATATCCAATAATATTTTATTAGTGTTTTAGGATCTAAAGTGCTAATTACATATTTGTGAATGATTTAATTAATAATCATTCTTATAATTATTGTTGAATGCTATACCTAGTCATAACTAAAATGTTGTAGCAAAAACACCTATATTTATAATAAAAGGAAGTGTTACTGAAAAATTAAGGAACTTCACACATACTAACGTAAGGAGGAAATCATTTTCAGTAACTTCTTATGACCTCAAAATGACAGCCAGTTTAGCAGCCCTTTGATGCTGCTAAACAAATTTCCATCCTATCAAGAATTTATACTTTTTGATTGCTGCTATTTAGAAATGTATTCCAACCTCTAAAACATATTTAAACTTGTAGCTTAAGGTAACCAAAGTACTTTACCCAATACATTGCTTTATCTATATTGCACCATTTGCCAGATACTGTACATTATGCTTCCTCTTTGTTTACAGCTTGTTTCCTAGGTCATAGACCACCTCTCTTTATCTAGCTTTAGTGGTTTGCTGATAATTCATTCCCTTTTTCTGGCCACATATATTCTCTTCTCTACATCTCTCTGCATATGTCTCACTGTCTAGCTGCAAAATTCCATCTGCCCCAAGGAAGCCAAACAACATGTATGGGTATACGTGATCTGCAAGGATGAATTCATACCCAAATCATATCCAAATAAGTGACAAAGCAGAAAACATGACTCATCTGGGAAGGCAACCCTTTGCCAATTTGCAGTGGTCCAATTCTGATACTACAGTGCAAATTGAAGCCTCTTTTTTTCCATTGCACATTTGTTTTCTTCAGTGACCATCCATCTGCTTCACAGCCCCATATGGGCTGATTCATTTTCATGGCAACCTGCTCCACTGCAGTGTGTTGGTTAGCCCTCACATACCATGGTAGCCAACATTTACCTCTCACATTAATGGCATGTGGTGCTCCGCAGTTTCCACATGGTTATTTCTGATGGTGCCATTTCTCCTCCCATGATACACTTTCACAGCAGCACACAAACTGTTCCAAATTGTGCTGTTTCAGAAATACTGCCACCCTTGGTTCAAAGGCCAATAATCATCCCTTTTTGCAACTCTGATAAATGGCATATTTTGCTTGTCACGAGTGACAGGTTTAGACGGATTAGCACACAACTTATCCCACCAAGCCAGCCCATGACACATCACATCCTTAATGGTGTACAGGCTGCCAACGTCGAAGGTATACTCGACTGTATATTACGTCACAAGGGAATGTATATCAAAGAACTCTTTATAGGGCAATAGCTATACTATTAGGATCCACTAAGCAAACAAGACTCCCTCAATAAAAGTATATTCAAATCCCCATAGAGACATGTGTGTCAGCATCGATATCCTCATGGTGAAAGCAAAGGAATACATAACGATATACATTTGTTTCTCAGGTCTTGGGAAAATTAATTGTAGTTCACACACTATAATATTTCAAAGAATATATTGTTCAAATACAAAAGATTCATCCATTAAGTCCCATGGCCTAATGGTCATCTCCAGATTTTTGGATCTTCAAGGGACTAATACAGCCATTCATGTCACTAGGTCTTAGTGTTGTGAGTTTTTCAAACATATTTTGTTCATCATTTTATAATCCTCTACTGTTGGTTCATGTCTATTATATAGAAAACGAGGCAGGACGTGTCACAATATGATGATAGAAAGTTTTACATTTTTTAAGGGTATTAAAACATGAATGATTATATTAATTTGGTATTTTCTTGTTTGTGCTGACCCGTAGAATATATTTAACACTATTTTTATTGCACAGTGGATGCCCTATAAACCAAACCCATAAAAAATGGCACAATTATGTTTTTTTTTCCCCAATTCCACCCCATTGTGAATTGTTTTCCAACTTCACAGTAGAGTATTGAAAATGTTGGTGTTGATGAATCTGCCGCACTACGTTAAAGGGGTTTTCCAGGCAAAAAAAAAAAAAAAAGTCAGTGCTAGTAACAGGTTAATAAATGCCACCGAATACCTTTAGCAGTGTTTTGAGTGATTTCTGGGGTTCTCAGTGAGCTCCTGGCATCTTCCTTATTTGTTTACATCCCTATCTTCCTTTACTGTGTTTCCTACAAATACCATCATGCCTCACTTCACTTCACTTTATCTCCCTCTCTCACTCACCCCCTTCCTTTATCACACACTCCCCCTCCCCCTTCCTTCCAGAGAATGCTGGCATCCTTTGCATGCCAGCATTTCACTATGCTGGCAGATGTATTGAAGGCAGAGCGCGATGTCACTTCCAGAAGGACATCATTTCCAGGGGAAATAGTAAATGGGTCTAGGGGGGATGAGGCCTTTACACTGATGTAACGGGTCAGGATATGGATTACACCAAGGACCTGTTATGTCAGCGGAAAGGTAAAAAATGTAATATTTGTAGGTCATGTGACAAACTACACACTATAATAAAAAAAAGATATACTACAAAGTTGGAGGGGGAGATGGGGAACTTAGCAACAAAATATTGTATTATCCTGGACAACCCCTTTAAGTTAATACGTTGTTTTAACCAGTCACATAAATTATTTAGATTTTTTTTTTTTTTAATACAGAAGAACAAAATTTACCTAGATGTTTATAAAATGTGACAACAACTTTAGCATTTTCTACATATTTTAAAATTTATGCCATTTTGTTGTGTATGCTATTTAAAATATTATTCTGTTCCACAGAAACTGACATGAGCAATATAACTGGATTTTTGTATTAGATTTAGCAAATATTTGCTCTAAACTATCAGAAATAAAAGTCACATTCTAGTTCTATCAAATACTTTAATGCCTCTGAGTCTGTTACCTTTTAAATTCTAAAATTTTGCATGCAGGGTTTTGTCTTTATAATGCGATCAATAAAACAGCTTCCTGCTGGCACCAGCATTCTTATCACTGCATAGTGGTCAGGAGGCACAAAAGTGCAGTTGCCATCTGTAGTTCTAAACTATGTAGAAGTAATCCTCACTTAAGGAGAAGGGTAATGGCTTGGAATAATAGTGTAAGGTTAATTAGTGAAGATCAATGCAGCTGTAGAATATAATATGCGTTCTATCAAATACCAAAGGTGGAAATAGATAATTAAGCCCAATATGCTATATTTTCTGAAGTACAAAGATTGTTCCATTAGAAGTTGCATGTGGTGGTATGCCATGCCAAAAGCTACAAATTTAAATACTGCTTCAAGTAATCCTCTTTAGATTTTCACATGCATTAACCCTAAATATAGATGTACAACTAGATACTGTAAATTATATGTCTTAGATGGCATAACCTCCAATTAAGTTTTTTTTTCTATGTTGGCAAATATGTCCTAAACATTTTTTTGCTTTAGAATTCTTAATATTTTGTGTTTTAAAGGGTTTTGATACTTACAAATTAGCAAAGAACGCAATCTTTAAGCATGATCTCATTAGTCTGAGTAATGCATGAGATAAAGACCAATTTTAATGACTTTCCACAATTGAGCATACTATAGTAGCCATCATTACATTAACCTCATTCATATTTATCCTGACCTCTGCTCAACAGCAAGTCTTTGCTTTAACAATATTGTCCAAGCACAGCTTGGGTAGGCACGAGCTGTAGGAGAAAAAGAACTATACAGCCAAGTCAAGATTACTCTGTGAATCATAAATTGAGGCCAGATTATTATCCGAGATTCATAAAAAATTGTTATAGGGGATGATAGAAAGGAAGAGCAATTCCTATTATTAAAGCATAAGTGAAGTACAATTTCAGTAAGGCATGAATGAGAAAAAGAAAGCATTTAGTCCATGGAGCACAAGAGAAGGGAAGATTGCTTTTACAAATCATCAGAGGACTAAGGTTTTGTTCAGAGAGTAATGAGAAAAGGCCAGGGGCGTAAATACCAGGGTAGTAGCGGTAGAGGCTGCCACAGGGCCCAGGACATTAAGGGGCCCAAGTCCTGTGGCAGCCGCTACCGCGAACCCCAAAAACACTATGATTATACTCAGGGGAGGTGAGCGAAAACATAAACACTGTTACTTACCTCTCCTGCGCTCTGACAGGCTTCCGGCCTGTTTGGTGACGTCCCAGACATCAGCCAACGTCATTATGCATTGCGACGCCGGCCTGGCTCATGCGAGATCTAGTCCAACATTGAAGATGTCCGAAGTAGCACGCCGGAGTGCATCGGAGCCAGGGAGAGGCATTGAACTCACATACTTTCTGGCTGAATGCTGTTGTCTCAGCACACTCTCTCCTTGGGTCCAAGAATTCTGGATTAGTCTGTCTGGACTTCTCTCTCTGCTGTGTCTCTATTGATTTTCAAATGGTCTTGGTATCCCTATACTGTAGCTCAATTAAGTGACAAATTACAGTGGGTACGGTAAGTATTCAGACCCCTTTAAATTTTTCACTCTTTGTTTCATTGCAGCCATTTGCTAAAAGCAAAAAAAGTTCATTTTATTTCTCATTAATGTACACTCAGCACCCCATCTTGACAGAAAAAAAACAGAAATGTAGATATTTTTGCAAAGAAAAACTGAAATATCACATGGTCATAAGTATTCAGACCCTTTGCTCAGTATTGAGTAGAAGCACACTTTTGAGCTAGTACAGCCATGAGTCTTCTTGGGAATGATGCAAAAAGTTTTTCACATCTGGATTTGGGGATTCTCTGCCATTCTTCCTTGCAGATCCTCTTCAGTTCCGTCAGGTTGGATGGTGAACAGCCATTTTCAGGTCTCTCTAGAGATGCTCAACTGGGTTGAGGTCAGGGCTGTGGCTGGGCCAGTCAAGAATGGTCACAGAGTTGTTCCGAAGCCACTCCTTTGTTGTTTTAGCTGTGTGCTTAGGGTCATTGTCTTGTTGGAAGGTGAACCTTCGGCCCAGTCTGAGGTCCAGAGCACTCTGGAAGAGGTTTTCTTCCAGGGTATCTCTGTACTTGGCCGCATTCATCTTTCCTTTAATTGCAACCAGTCGTCCTGTCACTGCAGCTGAAAAACACCCCCATAGCATGATGCTGCCACCACCATGTTGCTTTGTTGGGATTGTATTGGGCAGGTGATGAGCAGTGCCTGGTTTTCTCCACACATACCGCTTAGAATTAACGCCAAAAAGTTCAATCTCATCAGACCAGAGAATCTTATTTCTCATAGTCTGGGAGTCCTTCATGTGTTTTTTGGCAAACTCTATGTGGGCTTTCATATGTCTTGCACTGAGGAGAGGCTTCCTTCGGGCCACTCTGCCATAAAGCCCCGACTGGTGGAGGGCTGCAGTGATAGTTGACTCTGTGGAACTTTCTCCTATCTCCCTACTGCATCTCTGGAGCTCAGCCACAGTGATCTTTGGGTTCATCTTTACCTCTCTCACCAAGGCTCTTCTCCCACGATTGCTCAGGGGGATTATGGAGGCCACTGTGCTCCTAGGAACCTTGAGTGCTGCAGAAATTCTTTTGTAACCTTGGCCAGATCTGTGCCTTGCCACAATTCTGTCTCTGAGCTCCTTGGGCAGTTCTTTTTTGACCTCATGATTCTCATTTGCTCTGACATGCACTGTGAGCTGTGAGGTCTTATATAGACAGGTGTGTGCCTTTCCTAATCAAGTCCAATCAGTTTAATTAAACACAACTGGACTCCAATGAAGGAGTAGAACCATCTCAAGGAGGATCAGAAGGAAATGGACAGCATGTGAGTTAAATATGAGTGTCACAGCAAAGGGACTGAATACTTATGACCATGTGATATTTCAGTTTTTCTTTTTTAATAAATTTGCAAAAATATCTACATTTCTGTTTTTTTTCTGTCAAATTGGGGTGCTGAGTGTACATTAATGAGAAATAAAATGAACTTTTTTGCTTTTAGCAAATGGCTGCAATGAAACAAAGAGTGGAAAATTTAAAGGGGTGTAACGTCTCTGCCTGTTCGGGTCTCGTCGCCACCCTCCGCTCGCACGCTGTGGCGAAGGAGGCGTGTTCGGTTTGATTCCTTGCGCAGGTTTCTAGTTGCTCAGTCTGAACATGGTCCTAGTTCCCTTGCTGTGTAAAGCCACACCCGTGTTCTGAGCATTGTTTCTCTTTGGACTGCATAGAGTTAATCTCTTCCTGGCCTGAGTGATTGACAGCCTGTGTACCTATCAGCTCTGGGGCTGGTTCCAGACTTTCTATAAACTGGTTGTCAGCCCTCACATGGTCGCCGGTTATTGCTCTGACTTTGCCTGCTCTCTTTGTGCCCGTGATATTGATTGTACTATTTCTCTGACCTCTGGCTTGCCTTTTGACTATTCTCTTGGATTTTGATTTTGTACTGCATTACTCGTTTGTTACCGACCCCTTGGCTTGATCACTCTGCTTCTATGTTGTTTTTGTCTTGTCCTGTTCTGTGTGTCACTTACTCAGTATAGGGCTTGTCTTCTGGTTGTCCTTTTACCGTTTAGGGTAACTGAGGCAATAGGAAGGGACAGTGGCTGGGGTGAGATTAGGGCTCACTTATCTCTGTCCCTCCTCCCAGACCGCTGCTGTAGTGTCAGGGTGTTGCTATGGTTGGCAAGACCCTTACAAGGGGTCTGAATAATTTCCGTACCCATTGTACATCTTACAATAGAAGTCTGCAGAGAGAGGGGGGACTAAGTGAGAGAGAAGGAGGGACACAGGCAGGAGGAGATGGAGGGATTCACATCAATACTGGTCAGCACTATGATATCATATATAGTGCAGCTGCTGCTTCTGAGTGAACGAAAAATAATTAGGGAACAAAATCTCCTTTTTCTTCATGCGCTGTTTATAGGAAACATTATGGCACCTAATTTCCATCAGATAACACAGAATAATAAATCCTGCAGAGGAAAAAACTGTACAAAAAATAGCTATCCAAAAGGTTCGGTATGCTTAAGTATAAACAAACTATCTGGAAAAAAAAGAAACATCATTAAAATAAAATATATGAAATTGGCACACAAAGTATTTTCTTGGAGAAGGCTTCTAACATTACTTTTATACATTGGTTCTCTACACATTGTTTTTTTTGTTGTTTTATATGATTATGGTTTTCTATCCCTGTTGGTAGAAAATTGCATTTTCTGCATGCCTTGGAAAATGTGTATCAAATTGAGAAATCAAAGGTTAATCGAGTAGTACTACAGAGGTCACATCCAATGGTTCACAATTCTTTGAGCAATGCTGCTGTAAATCAAGGGTAAAGAGGTTGAGTCTATACATAAAAAGTTTAGTCAAACCAATGCCTAAAATGTGTTCTTGTTAGCTTGAATACAAAATCAGTTGATCAGAACATTAAAGGCACTGCATGCATTTGAGAGAGATATCCCATTCAGATGTGTTAAGCAACTATAGGGAGCCTTATAAATGTGTTAATATTGAGTAATACCTTGTAGACTGTAATAAAAAGGCAACAACATAAAATTTTGTTAAAATGGTACCTGAGGTTTCATGAAAAGTTAAAATATTTGCAGGGTCTTATTGGGCAGTCTGTTCCCTGGCTATGCTTTCATGCATGGTGACCTATCCATTTTTCTGCTGTTAATAGCCCCTTTATGGCTGCAGCACATTTTATTATTCTCTCTCAGGCTGTAGGCGAGTATAAGGAGGAGCAGTCTGCCCCCTCCTCTATCCAGTACTACTGCTGATTTAATTACATGAAAATGCTCAGGAGTGGTAAGACAAGGTGAGTATAACTGTTTATTTTTACACACCTCCCCTTCACTTGTTATACTCTAGAATCTGAGGAAACCCCAGAGTAACTTCCTGTTTGGGTGAGAGGGCAGAACCTCAAGAGTATTTGTTGAAATGTATCTTGTAAGCTTTGCCAATCTCTAGTTATGATGCAGCTAAACAGATCCCACACAAACCGAGAAATCTGAGCAAAATAAGGAAAACTGCTTACTGTCTATGACATCAGCAAAAACACAAACAGCTATTCATAAGTATATAGAAGTACATAGTAAAGTCTCCATACATTGTAGAAGCTCAGCATGTTCTCAGTGCTTGCAGTATATAGAGAAAACTGTCTGCAAACATGTACAGGCTGTAAGGAGAATCAGTCCCTCCCTTCTCCATTCACTGTGTGAAGAGTGAACAGACCCGTCCTTCCACTTACTGTGAATACGCTTGAAGCCTGAAAGTTTCTATGGACAGAACTTCCCTAGTAACAGGCAGTGACATAGCAAATAAGCTATATAAGACACACCTAGTGGCAACAACTTTAAAGAGGTTTATCAGGTGTACAACAGGAACATTTTTAAATAAAGTGCATTGCATACAGTATAGAATCACATTCTCTTTTAAATGAGAATACATTGCCTGAAAAGTTAGTGACCATTTAAATGTTATTACAGTTTAGTGTATATAATGTAAGTCAATTTAAATTTGAGGAATTTTAAATACAGTTCAAATATTTGCACATATTTTCAAAGTCAAGATGTTGTTTATCTTGATTTATCTGCAGTAATAAGTAGCACATATTGCAATGTATTTCATCCGTATGCTAATGGACATTAAATGATAAAACTTGTATAATAGCAAATTAGAAATCTGCTACTCATTGCTGCAATTAAAAACTGCATGCAATTCTTAAAGGGATTGTCTGATTTAAGGATACTAGAGATGGGAGAAACTCTTAAGATTTGTTTTGGGTTTGGTTGGTTGAGGACTAAGATTTATTTGGGATCAAATAAATTTGGTACAAACCACAGCTTAACTTGGCTTAAAACATACACACGTGGACAAAATTGTTGGCACCCCTCGTTTAATGAAAGAAAAACCCACAATGGTCACAGAAATAATTTGAATCTGACAAAAGTAATAATATACAAAAATTCTATGAAAGTGAACAAATGAGAGTCAGACATTGCTTTTCAACCATGCTTCAACAGAATTTTTTTTTTTAAAAAAGAAAACTCATGAAACAGGCCTGGACAGAAATGATGGTACCCTTAACTTAATATTTTGTTGCACAACCTTTTGAACAAATCACTGCTATCAAACGATTCCTGTAACTGTCAATGAGACTTCTGCACCTCTCAACAGGTATTTTGGCCCACACCTCATTAGCAAACTGCTCCAGGTGTCTCGGGTTTGAAGGGTGCCTTTTCCAGACGGCATGTTTCAGCTCCTTCCAAAGATGCTCAATAGGATTTAGGTCAGGGCTCATAGAAAGCCACTTCAGAATAGTCCAATGTTTTCCTCTTAGCCATTCTTGGGTGTTTTTAGCTGTGTGTTTTGGGTCATTATCCTGTTGCAATAATAATAATAAAAATAATAATAGTCCTTTAATAGTCCCACAATGGGGAAATTCAGTGTGTTACAGCAGCAAAGATAAGATAAGCAGATACAAATACAAATACAACATGTACAGGAATGTTCCAAGGTGAGAGGCATTACATTAATAGCAGACAGACAGATAGGAAGTAGCAGAGGAGGGGGGGGGGGGTTTAACAGGCAGAGAGATATTTCAGTTCTCTGTGTGTAATGATCTCCGCTTAGGTCGGTGTTGGTTGTACAGCCTAACCGCAGCGGGGATGAAAGACTTCCGATAGCGCTCCTTCCCACACTTAGGGTGGAACAGTCGGTCACTGACAGTACTGCCCAGCGCGATCACAGTCTCATGCATGGGATGGGACTTCTTCTTCTGCATGGAGCTCTCCACGGACAGTATCCTTCTGTCACCCACCACCTGCACTGGGTCCAGTGGGCTCCCCAGGACAGAGCTGGCCCTTCTAATCAGCATGTCAAGTTTATTTCTGTCCCTGGTTGATATACTGCTCCCCCAGCAGGCCACTCCAAAGAAGATGGCTGATGCCACTACCGAGTTGAAGAAAGTCCTAAGAAGTGCCCCCCGGATTCCAAAGGCTCTCAGCTTCCTAAGCAGGTAGAGCCTGCTGTGGCCCTTCCTGTACAGGGCCTCCATATGATCTGCCCAGTCCAGCTTATTATTAAGGAGCAAACCCAGGTACTTATAGGTGTTCACAATCTCGATGCCCGTCCCCAGGATGTCCACTGGTTTAGCAGGGCATCTGCCTTTACGGAAGTCCACGACCATCTCCTTGGTCTTCCCCGCGTTAATCTTCAGGTGGTTCCGGTGGCACCAGTCCACAAAAACCCCGTTCAGTTCTCTGTACTCCCTGTCATCATCGTCTGTGATGAGGCGTACTATTACAGAGTCATCAGAATACTTCTGTAGGTAGCAGCTAGATGAGTTGCACCTAAAGTCAGCAGTGTACAGTGTGAAGAGGAAAGGGGTGAGAACCGTACCCTGAGGTGCCCCCATATTACAGATCACGGTACCTGACACACAGTCTTGGGCTCTCACGTATTGATGTCGATTTGTGAGGTAGTCTAGGATCCAGTTGGAGAGGTGGTGGTCCACTCCAGCAAGGCCCAGCTTGTCTCTCAGTAACCTGGGCTGTATGGTGTTAAAAGCACTGGAGAAATCAAAGAACATTATTCTCACCGTGCAAGACCCATGACCTGCGACTGAGACCAAGCTTTCTGACAGTGGGCAGCACATTTCTCTCTAGAATCCCTTGATATTCTTGAGATTTCATTGTACCCTGCACAGATTCAAGACACCCTGTGCCAGATGCAGCAAAGCAGCCTCAGAACATAACAGAGCCTCCTCCATGTTTCACAGTAGGGACAGTGTTCTTTTCAAGATATGCTTCATTTTTTCCGTCTGTGAACTGATGTGCTTTGCCAAAAATTTCGATTTGTCTCATCTGTCCATAGGACATTCTCCCAGAAGCTTTATGGATTGTCAACGTGTAGTTTGGCAAATTCCAGTCTGTCTTTTTTACGATTTGTTTTCAACAATGGTGTTCTCCTTGGTCGTCTCCCATGAAGTCCACTTTGACTCAAACAACGACGGATGGTGCGATCTGACACTGATGTTCCTTGAGCTTGAAGTAGTTCACCTTTAATCTCTTTAGAAGTTTTTCTGGGCTCTTTTGCTACCATTTGTATTATCCTTCTCTTTGATTTGTCATCAATTTTCCTCCTGCGGCCATGTCCAGGGAGGTTGGCTACACTCCCATGGATCTTAAATTTCTGAATAATATATGCAACTGTAGTCACAGGAACATCAAGCTGCTTGGAGATGGTCTTATAACCTTTACCTTTAACATGCTTGTCTATAATTTTCATTCTAAGCTCTTTCCTTTGCTTACTCTGGTCCATGTTGAGTGTGGTACTCACCATGTCACCAAACAGCACAGTGAGTATCTGTAGCCCTATATACAGGCCCGCTGACTGATTACAAGATTGTAGACACCTGTGATGCTAATTAGTGGACACACCTTGATTTAACATGGAAGCATGGTTGAAAAGCAATGTCTGACTTTCATTTGTTTATTTTCATATAATTTTTATATATTATTACATTTGTCAGATTCAAGTTATTTCTGTGACCATTGTGAGTTTTTCTTTCATTAAACGAGGCGTACCAACAATTTTGTCCACGTGTGTAGGTTCATAAGTCCTGACAGCATTATACACTATCCAATTTCTAGCTCTATAAGTCATACACAGCCAAAGTTATGTGAAAGTGAAGTGACATGTATGCCTATGGAAAAACAGATCGCTTTTTCACATTTTAACACTGGCAATGCTCCAAAATTTTTTTTTTTTTTTTTTTTTTTTTGCTTGCCCATGGTTTTTTGGACATGCATGGTGGTTATATTGCAAAAAAACAATGATTTATAGAAAAATTAGCCCATTTTGATGACTTGTAAGTGCTACAGACTTGTTGTTTGGGAGACAAATTTGTGGCAGTGTGCTTAGCAAAGATGGGCAAACCCCTCAGGATTTGTTTTGTTTTGGTTCAGCCACTTCGGGTCTTGATTAGTTTTGGGTCGAACAAGTACGCTACGAACAACATCTTAAATTAGCTTAAAGTATAGAACACTCTCAGGGCTACTAGAAACCTATCTCTCTATTTTCAAGCTCTCTAAGGCAAACACAGCCAAAGTTATGTGAAAGTGACATCCAGGTGACGTCATGTCACTCAGCGTGTTCACGTCACCACTGAGACCCAATCACAGTCCTCAGTGGTGACCCTGGGAGAGCAACGGGCGCGCCAGGAGGCCCAAAAGAGGTAAGTAAAGAAGGGAATCTGAGTGAATTTTTTTTCACCTACCCTAAGCCTCTACCTATTATACTCTGGGGTCTGAAGAAACCCCTGAGTATAATGTAGCGGCCATTTTAGTTTGCTTGAGACATATCTCCATTTCTTGGGTTTTGTAGAAAAAATAAATAAATAAATAAAAATGAACAATTTGGAATATTCGGGTCGAACCGATTCGCCCATCTTTAGTGCCTAGTTGAAAATGATTAAGAATTGGCTTTTCAAAAATAAGCCAGCAAAAACTATCCTGTTCTAGGAGCCAACACAGTGGCACCAACAATGTGGTATATTGGAATGTGATGGACCAGACTGCAGGACAAGTCTGGCTGAGTGGTGGTAGTTATAGCAGAATGAGTGGCAGTACTCCTCTTCCCCCCCACCCTTAAATACCAGAGATTTTTTTTTTTTAAGATTAGCGCAGGCTACGTTACACTGTTTATTGGGTGAACCAAAAAAAAAAACCTTAAATACCAATTATTTTTTTCAGATTAGTGCAGGTGGAATCAGGGCTTTACTGTTAGAAGAACAGTTTGTATGTATTTAACAAACAAAATTTAAACTCTTGCCCAAAAAAATCTTTAAGAAAAGATTTATCACTAACTTATCAACCTTCTCTACTGCAAAATAGAGTTAAGCTGGCCATACAGATTAGATTTTAGACTGCTGAAGTGGGAGATTTTAGACTGTCTGCTGTCTGTCCCATACAGCCAACCATCAACTAAAGTTGGTTAGAATCTGTTGTGTTGAATTTTTTTTCTTCCGTCTGTCTTTCATGATATGATGTGTATGGACTACTTTGACAGACCAGTGGGAGATTTTTGTATTGTGGCCATGTGTATATACTACTAACACACCCACAAAGTATCCATTGTTTGCCATTTCCAGCATTTCATTAGCATTGAATGACTCTCTTCTGTCATTTTCCAAGTGTCTGGGGTAGTTGAACGGTCACTGACAGGTTCGTGGTTATTCATGTGTAATAATAATAATAATAACAATAATAATAATAATAATAATAATAATACATTTTATTTATATAGCGCCAACATATTCCACAGCACTGTACAATTTGTAGGGTTCAATTACTGACAAAAAAGATACATTACAAAGAAATAGTCAATTCACACACTGGGACTGAGGGCCCTGCTCACAAGAGCTTACAATCTATGAGGTAGAGGGGGTGACACAAGAGGTAGCAGGGGCGGCAACAGATGTAGCATTGCTTATACAATGATCAGACAATTTTGTAATAGAGGTTACTGTCATTACACATATATAAAGCTGTATGAGCCGTCACCAGTCGTGTCCTTTAACATGCAGATGGTGCCTGGACATATAAAGCTAGACTGATACGGCATCATATCCTGTGAGGTAATGTTGAAGCATAAACAGAGGAGGGTACGTTTTAGGGATTCTAACTACGGAAGGGTTTACATTAGGAGTTGTGATAGGCCTTTCTGAAAAGATATGTCTTTAGTTTAGTTTACGCTTGAAGCTGTGGAAATTGGGGGTTAATCTAATAGTCCGGGATAGAGCATTCCAGAGAAGTGGTGCAACTCGGGAGAAGTCTTGTATACGAGCGTGGGAGGTTCTGATAATAGAGGATGTTAGTCTTAAGTCATTGAGTGAACGGAAAGTACGGGTTGGGCGATAGACAGAGATGAGGGAGGAAATGTAGGGAGGTGCAGCATTATGGAGAGCCTTGTGAATGAGGGTGATAAGTTTATATTGTACTCTGTATTGAATAGGCAGCCAATGTAGTGACCGGCACAGACCGGAGGCATCGCTGTAGCGTCTAGACTGATAGATGAGCCTGGCCGCCGCATTCAGAATAGATTGTAGAGGGGAGAGTTTAGTAAGGGGAAGACCGATTAGTAAGGAGATGCAATATTCAAGGCGAGAGTGAATCAGGGCAACAATAAGTGTCTTTAGTGTATCTGTGGTAAGGAAAGGGTGGATTCTGGAGATGTTTTTGAGGTGGAGATGACAAGAGCGTGCGAGTGATTGGATATGGGAAGTGAAGGAAAGGTCTGAGTCAAACAAAACCCGGAGGCAGCGGGCATGCTGCCTAGGAGTTATGGTAAGGCCGGAGACTGCAATGGAGATATCAGGGACAGATCTGTTAGATGGTGGAAACAGCAGTAGTTCAGTCTTTGAGAGATTCAGTTTCAGATAGAGCGAAGACATGATATTTGAGACAGCAGAGAGACAGTCACTTTTGTGTTTTGTATTAGTGCAGGAGTGATGTCACGGGATGATATATAATTGGGTGTCATCAGCATAAAGATGGTACCGGAAGCCAAATCTAGTGATGGTTTGTCCAATGGGGGATTGTGTAGAGGGAGAAGAGCAGGGGACCTAGGACCGAGCCCTGAGGAATCCCAACGGCAAGGGGAAGAGGGGAAGAAACAGAGCCCACAAATGATACACAGAAAGTGCAGTCAGAGAGATAAGAGGCGAACCAGGAGAGAGCTGTGTCTGTGATGCCGACAGAGTGGAGCATAGTGAGAAGGAGTTGATGGTCAACAGTGTCAAATGCTGCTGAGAGATCTAGAAGAATAAGAAGAGAGAAGTCACCTTTGGATTTAGCCGTCAGGAGATCACTGGAGACTTTTGTGAGGGCCGTTTCAGTAGAGTGCAGAGTGCGGAAGCCAGATTGTAAGGGGTCAAGACAGTTGGTAATAAGATCAACTAACCAGTTTATTTCAGATGAACAATGGCAGTCTAAAATCTAATGTATACAGTGGAGAAGAAAAGTATTTAGTCAGCCACCAATTGTGCAAGTACTCCCACTTAAAAAGATGAGGCCGGCCTGTAATTGACATCATAGGTAGACCTCAACTATGAGAGACAAAATGAGAAAACAAATCCAGAAAATCACATTGTCTGATTTTTAAAGAATTTATTTGCAAATTATGGTGGAAAATAATGTATTTGGTCAAGAACAAAAGTTCATCTCAATACTTTGTTATATATCCTTTGTTGGCAATGACAAAGGTCAAACGTTTTCTGAAAGTCTTCACAAGGTTGGCACGCACTGTTGCTGGTATGTTGGCCCATTCCTCCATGCAGATCTCCTCTAGAGCAGTGATGTTTTGGGGCTGTCGCTGGGCAACACGGACTTTCAACTCCCTCCAGAGGTTTTCTATGGGATTGAGATCTGGAGACTGGCTAGGCCACTCCAGGACCTTGAAATGCTTCTTACGAAGCCACTCCTTCTTTGCCCTGGTGGTGTACTTGGGATCATTGTCATGCTGAAAGACCCAGCCACGTTTCATCTTCAATGCCCTTGCTGATAGAACGAGGTTTGCACTCAGAATCTCACGTTACATGGCCCCATTCATTCTTTTATGTACACGGATCAGTCGTCCTGGTCCCTTTGCAGAGAAACAGCCCCAAAGCATGATGTTGCCACCCCCATGCTTCACAGTAGGTATCGTGTTCTTTGGATGCAACTCAGCATTCATTCTCCTCCAAACACAACGAGTTGTGTTTCTACCAAACAGTTCTACTTTGGTTTCATCTGACCATATGACATTCTCCCAATACTCTTCTGGAACATCCAAATGCTCTCTAGCAAACTTCAGACGGGCCCGGATATGTACTGGCTTAAGCAGGGGGACACGTCTGGCACTGCAGGATCTGAGTCCCTGGCGGCGTAGTGTTTTACTGATGGTAGCCTTTGTTACGTTAGTCCCAGCTTTCTGCTTGTCATTCACTAGGTCCCCCATGTGGTTCTGGGATTTTTGCTCACCGTTCTTATGATCATTTTGACCCCACGGGGTGAGATCTTGCGTGGAGCCCCTGATCAAGGGAGCTTAACAGTGGTCTTGTATGTCTTCCATTTTCTAATTATTGCTCCCATATTTTATTTCTTCACACCAAGCTGGTGTGGTCTACAATTTTGTTTCTAGTGTCCTTCCACAGCTCTTTGGTCTTCACCATAGTGGAGTTTGGAGTGTGACTGTTTGAGGTTATGGACAGGTGTCTTTTATACTGATAACAATTTCAAACAGGTGCCATTACTATAGGTAATGAGTGGAGACAGATGAGCCTCTTAAAGAAGAAGTTACAGGTCTGTGAGAGCCAGAAATCTTGCTTGTTTGTAGGTGACCAAATACTTATTTTCCGCCATAATTTGCAAATAAATTCTTAAAAAAATCAGACAATGTGATTTTCTAGATATGTTTTCTCATTTTGTCTCATAGTTGAGGTCTACCTACGATGTCAATTACAGGCCTCTCTCATCTTTTTAAGTGGGAGAACTTGCACAATTGGTGGCTGACTAAATACTTTTTTCCTCACTGTAAGTGTCCTTAATAGGACAACCCTTTACTGTCCTGGCCACATGTAGCTGAATGAGTCTTAAGGGTTTTTTCTTCTGTGTTTTAAAAAATCATTAAAAGCCCATCCATTTTTTAAAATGGCACATCTGTTGCCTTTTTATTCAATAACTAATTAAAAAGGTGTTTTTGATGCATTTCTAAACACAGCTGAAAAAGGCATCATGTAAGGGCATCCATAGAGTTACAGTAACAAGCGGTAAACCTAAGTGATCGCATGATCAGACAGATTTGTATCCACTGGGCTTAAACAATAAATGTTTCCCATTGAATGACCACAAGAAGTATTGATGATGCATATATTCTGTTATATTATTATATTTAAAGGGCTCTTTAATATAATGTAGTCACTATGGATCCAGGGTGAGTAGTGGATCTCCTAACAGCTGCTTTTACAGAAAAAGCCTTGGCTAGTTAGACATTCCCCAGAAGAGGCCACAGCAGGGTACATATATCTTTCTATGATGGCCATTGAAATGGCTCTGTGTTCTGTGTCATAAAAGGGGGTCTCAAGAGAAGGACCCAACTCTATGTAGTGCCCAGCACACAGTTTAATGCACCTGCTGCTTCTTAGTGTTACTGAAGTCCCTCTCCTACCTTTGAAGATGAATGGTCTGGGCCTGCAGGAATGGATATGGTAAGGCAGTCCGGGGAGTAGCCTGCAGCAGACTCTGCTAAAGATCTCCACCTCATCAAAGGTCCTTCAGCAACCTTTTCTCTCCTCTGCTTAGCTCCGCCTCCTCATACATGGATCACAGTGATATCATTACAGGTCCTTCTGCACTTCACTGTTGTGTGCCTTAGAGATTGGCAGTGGAGATGTTATTTAGAACCGTAACTGTGCCCAGGACAAATATTTTTCTATGGCTGTCTCTGAAAATTAGGGACCGTCCCATCAAATTTGGGACATTTGGCAAATATGATACAGATTTGATGAAGATTGAAAATTACCCATACTCCGTGAACTGCCATATCTATGTTGTAACTTTTGTTTATAATGGAAGCCAGTGCCGAATCGATCATATGAGATCCCATAAGTCCATTGACTTAAGATGGTGTTTGTAATGGGTTTGCTACACCTACTAAACATGAGTTTAATTTGCATATTTATAAAAATTACCTTTTTTAAGAAAAGAATGCATCTATTGGACAATCTAAAGTTATGACGGTACTCGGCCTAAAATCCCCTACAATGTTGCCGTGGCTGGTTTTATATTTAGTTCCCTGGTGACAGACTCCCTTTTAAACTGTGAGGCTTTCTGGATCTTCACACTAGCAACCAGACAGCCTGAGGGATTGAATGCATACCAAGATATGCTCAGAATTAATTTGTTTATATGTAGATATGAATTTGCAAATAGGTTTTCCTTGATGGAAAAAGGAAAACTGTGCCTCTAGTGCCACCTATTGGACAGTAGCTCCCTATAAGTCAGAAGTCAGTGCCCCACTTTCAAGAAGCTTTGTGACAGGACTAAGGAAAAGAATGTATATGTTTCATCCCTTTTGTGCTTAGTTATGTAGGTATGTATGTGTACATATATGCATTTCTTCAGATTTATTGCCAAAATCTCCACTCCATGAAATGTACCTTGTGCTTTTCTTTAAAAATGACACGTTTTTAAACTAATATGCCTAGATCAGGGTATCCTTATTTCAGTTGAATTCATTTGTTTTCCTGCTATTTAATAGTCCATTATTGACAATGGTATGTTAAACAAGTCTATTAATTACTGATGGTATTCAACCTATTACATTATGGTCTATACACACAGAATCCTAGTTTGTTTTATGACTATGACTAAGGCCAGACACTGCAGTGGTAGCGGCTTCCATAGGGCCCGAGACATTAGTGGGCCCAACGGGCCCCTGATGTGTGTATATATATATATATATATATTTTTTTTTTAATAGGCCGTTACCTGCAGCAGTAACACCAGCAGGTAACGGGCCATATTTACTTACTGATCCCTGCTCCTGCTCATGTCCGCCTGCGCTTTCCATTCTGCAGAGGTGGCTGCGAGCAGGAGCGGGGATCGGTAAGTAAGGCCGCGGGCCGCGAACCCCACAAGCACTGCTATCATTATACTCTGGCGTCTTTTCATAGCCCAGAGTATAATGATCAGAGGCCCAGGGTAGGTGAGGAAACATAAAAAACACTGTTACTTACCTCTCCTGCATTCCAGCAGGCTTTGGGCCTCCTTGGTGACGTCCCAGACGTCACGTGGGCCAGGCTGACGTCATGATGCGTTGCGACACCAGACTGGCTCACGTGACACCTGGTCCAACATTGAAGAAGGCTGAAAGTAGCAGGGAGTGCGCCGGAGCCAGGGAGAGGTAAGTAACGTTGTTTTTTATGTTTGTATCCTCCCCTGGGTCTCTGATCATTATACTCTGAAAAGACCCCAAGTATGATAATTGTTCATGGGTGGTCCACAATGGGGCATAATAGTGTGTGCGGGGGCCACTATGGGGCATAATAGTGTGTGCAAGAATGCGATTTGTGCGATGGGGGGGCTGTTGCCGGGGGGGGGAGGCCATGTCAAATGTTCACCTTGCGGCCCAGCTATTCCTAGTTATGCCACTGCTTACAGTATGCAGTGCTGGATTCTATTCAAATCACTGAAAAAAAAGCCACACTCACCTGATGTCAGATGAAACCATGCTTCTATGCAGGATGCAAACAGGCCAAATGATGCAGAATGCTGATAATGCAACCACTCACACACCTACAATCCATAAGGGGGGGTAGATGCTAGCATTTCAAATGAACACCCATAAAGCTTTGTATTAAAGGGGTTATCCAGTTTCCAAAAATTATCTGCAAATACATCCACGGCAGTGCTAAATAGTCACCGTTCTCCTGTCCAGCCTTTTCTTGGCTTAATTTTACTTCAAACTCCTTGTATCGCTGTTATTTACATGCAGTGAATCTGTGAACAAACTAAATTTCCCGTGATGCATCTCCCTACTCTCCCTTCCAATGAAATCACAAGTAATAAATCACTCCCACATCTGAGGTCACATGATGCTGTGATGTTTCGTTTGGAAGCTTACTCCCCCTCTCCCCCTTGTGAGCAGCGCAAACAGAGAGGGAGAGCAGGGAGATGAATCGTGGGAAATGTAGTTTGTTCACAGATCCACTGCATGTCATGTAAATAACAGTAAAAATATAAAAATAAAGGGCAAGACAAATAACACCTGCATAAATATCGTAACCAGTCCATTTTTCCATTTAGAAAGTAAAAGATGATCTCTAGTTTAATCGGATCCTTTTTTTTTAATTTTATTTATTTATTTATTTTTTTGTTCTTTGCAAGACCCAACGTCTGTCTATCCAAAACAAAAAAATAAATAAAAACTGCAGCACTCCAATAGATCCAATATTTGGTGTCTCTTTATTGCAGGGCGACGTTTCCAAAATCCATTATAGTGCTACCGTTTGTTTTGGGTTTTTTTTGTTTTGTTTTGTTTTTGTGGTCTGGAAGGCGCCATCGTACTGAGGATTTGCACCCGTTTTGCTATCTATCTATCTATCTATCTATCTATCTATCTATCTATCTATCTCATTCTTTGAAAAGTCCATTCTGAATATATGCTGTATAGAAATAATTATTAAACCCTAAAAACAAACAAAAATAAAACTAGTAACTCTTCTACCTATAGAGTCTATCACTGCACTGCACTCTCCGATCTCCAGTAGGGGGATATACTGGATGTCATGTTACTTTTGTAAAATTGTATCCTCCAGTACAAAAAAATGCTACAGATTATTGTGACACTGAAAAATAATTGTCTAAAAGAGAGTTTAATTCGAGATTGTTTAGATTTAAAGCAGGTTGAAATCTATTCCTGAACCCCTTAGGATAAATATAATTTTTATGCATTATGCTTTGCATATCTTTGAAAAATAAAATCTTTTTTTTTTTTTTTTTTTTTTATTACTTGCTAGTTGTTGCTTCTCAGATTCCTTCAGAGTAAATCATTTTTATGGTTCTATTTACCCAAAGAAGGCCAGAAGTATTTGTAATAGCCTTAGAGATCTGATAATACCATGTAATTTTTTTAGAGTTGGTATATAAAGAGAATGAAGTACAGTTTATTATGCCTTCAGTTTAATAATGTTGCTGCATTGTCTTTAAAGAATGGAATATGTTAAATATGGTTGCTTAGTAACAAGGCAGAAAAAACTAAAGCATTCAAATAATAATTTATACATATGC
Source organism: Leptodactylus fallax (assembly GCA_947044405.1). NCBI lineage: Eukaryota > Metazoa > Chordata > Amphibia > Anura > Leptodactylidae > Leptodactylus > Leptodactylus fallax. The sequence continues at coordinate 4,845,853 of CAMRHE010000123.1, forward strand.
AACAGATAGGTATAATAACTGGCACACACAAACCATTCTACAGATAACAGCCGCATATCAGACGTATTCCACTGTAATTTTATATATTAGATGCAATGAGGTGATACATGGGTAACTTACAGCTTTATGTATTCATACAGCACAGCATTGATCTAAATAAATTTAATATTTGGAAATACTTTTTTGAATGGCCTTGATATATATTTAGGCAATGTTGGTGAACAGGAGGCATGGCCTTATGTCCCACATTTCCTAAATTTTTTTCACTATTTTCATCTAGCTAATGTAATGAATGCCATGTAAGGGCTGGTTCACATCTGCATTCAGTTTCTGTTCGGGGAGTCCGTTTGGGGACCCCACCCGAACGGAAACCTATACATATAGAAAAGCGGTTTACCTAAGGAAACCGGCGGAACCCATAGAAGCACGAAGCAAGCAGCACTTTCCTCTCCGCATGTTTCCGCATGTTTCGTGCATTAACCGAGCGGAAACCAAACGGACCACATTATAGTCTATGGGATCCGCAGGTTTCCTTAGGTAAACCGCTTTTCTATGCGTATAGGTTTCTGTTCGGGGGTCCCCAAGCGGACTCCCCGAATGGAAACCGAATGCAGATGTGAACCGGCCCTAAGATCGCATGAGGTGCATGTTTTATAGGAGCAAAACACTGGAGATGCGTCAATGAATTTATTCATAACTAGAGATGGTTGAACCTCTCAAGATTTTGTTTCTTTAGGGGTTGGGGTGGTCATAGACTCTGATTGTGGGCATTAGCTCTGGGTCTTATTAGCTCCAAGACCCAGTAGCTATAGCTTTGCATCTTTTAAAGACCCAGCATTCTCTATAATAGTACTGTGGATGTCGGGAAGGGGGTAACAAAAGATTTTTCGCTAACAGGACAGACTTTATCAGTAAAAACAATGTAAGAAACTCTGTGGACAGTCACAGATCAAACCGCTCTACACTGTGTTCCAAATTATTATGCAAAAAGTGTTTAGGAGTGTGATGAACCGACCCTCAGTTGTACATCTTTCTTAGAAATGTATTTTTACTTGCTCACGTCCTCCCCCTACCTGCTGGAATGTTGTGTTTAACTTGGGTTTTACATTGCTGGACGATACGCTTCACTGGTTTTATGTGTGTTCATGGGAGATGGCTTGCTATAGCCAGGCACTTTTATTATCCCTGGCCAGATGGGATGGGGGATAGCAAGCCAGTGACCTTAACTTCACCCATCTCTCCGAGGGTTCTGCAAAGGAGGGAGAAGGGGGGCTGCCTGTGTGCAAGGGGTGGGTGGAGTACTAGCCATATGCTGTGGGCAGACCTGATCTGATCTGATCTGATCTGGGAGAAGATGAGAGAGCTTGCCCTACTGAGGAATGCATTGAGGGCCTAGCATTGAGGCCTGAAGCCTTTCACTTTGTTCTGGACAACATGTAGAAGAATTGTTTTATGCAACTTGCTTAAGCTTGCGCCCTAGGCCCAAAACCCTGCTGTGGCCTAGAGAAACGGACTACGAGCCTATGCCGGTATTTTCTCTATCTTTTATTTCCATTTTTGTTTTGTGCCGTATCATTGCTCTTTTGCTTTTATGTTTATGCTTGATCGTATTAATATTGTATATTTCTGTATATGCTATTAATTCATACCGACCCACTTGGGTTATTAAACATATAAAATTTATATCGCTCGTTTCGTTCTATTCTATGACCCGGTCTACTCACGGTGTGTGAGTGGGAGGTTAAGAAAGAAGTTTGGTCGCAGGCGTGCCAGGCGGCTGGGCGAGGCGATATTCTTCACAGTGGTGGCAGCAGTGGGATCTTAGGATAACAGTGTGTGGGTGTGGTATCACGCAGACACTGAGGATTGTGGCAATCCTATGGAACGGGCGCGGTATGAGATCAAGCTTAAAATACAGTGAAAGTTTGGTACAGTACTGTTCCCTCCCTTCTTCTTTTTTCTGTCCTATCTTTTATTTGGCAATGGCTTCCAGTGGATGTCTTGGACTCTGGGAAGTGGATGGCTAGTGGGCTCAGAAGCAGAGCTCAAGAACTGCAGAACCAGGCTTTTGGAGATCCTGAGCGTATGGCTGAAATGGAGGCAGCCACAGCTATGCAGAGAATGGAGCAAAGTCCTGAGAGGCTGGCACCAGAAAACATCACCATGCCAGACGGTTCCGCAGGTACCCGGACCCCAGAGGTAACTGTGCCTGGAGGGACCAGTAGCCCCAGTTCTGTGGGGGTAACGGACTTATACTTGCAAATGGCCTTACAGCAGATAGACGCCAGTGACTATAGCACCCGTCTGAAGGTGATTCACCAGTACCAAGCTGCTGTAGAGCATCGGGCTGAGAGAGAGGCCGCTGCCGCTGCTACAGAGCGCCAGGCGGAGAGAGAGGCCGCTGCCGCTGCTGCAGAGCACCGGGCGGAGAGAGAGGCCGCTGCTGCTGCTGCAGAGCGCCGGGCGGAAAGAGAGGCCGCTGCTGCAGAGCGTCGGGCGGAGAGGGAGCATCAGCTTGAGCTAAAAAAGCTGGAACTTTGCCAGCAGGCACAACCTTCCCCTGCACCAACTCCAGGAGCCCGAGCACTAAAGATCCGATCCGAGGACTTTCCAATCTTGGAAGATAACGGGGACTTGGACTCGTTCTTGCGGGGATTTGAGCGGGTGTGTAAGCAGCATCATATTCCCCAGGCAGAATGGACCCGTTACCTGTCTCCCCGGCTGAAGGGAAAAGGCCTGGATTTTTCCATGAGCTTACCAGAGGACGCGGACTATGAGACCATCAAAGCGGCGCTGATCCGGAGATACCGGCTCACGTCGGAGGTGTACCGCAAAAAGTTCCGGAATATACAGCGGGGTCCCACAGAGAGCTATGTGGATGTTCTGCACCACTTACAGGCTACATTCTGGCAGTGGATCGAAGGACTTACTGTCACCACGTTTGAGGGAATTGGGGATCTTATGATAAAGGAACAATTTCTCCAGGTGTGCCCTCTGGAGGTCCGCCAGTTCGTGTGTGATTGGAAACCCAAAACAGCAGACAAGGCTGCAGAGATTGCTGACGACTATGTGTCCACCAGGGAACAAGGGGCCAAGAGAGGAGCCACACTGCAGAGACCCTCACGCTGGAAGGAGGGGCAAAGCTGGAGTTCACCACAGCCTGCGGTCTCCAAGTGGGGTAAGACAAACTCTGTCCCGGGTGCCCCCTCTACTTCCCCTGTCCCAAGAATTCTGGGTGCCCCAGGGACCACCTCTAAATCCCAAGGAGAGGTCCGGCGGTGTCATGCCTGTAACCAGCCAGGACATTTCAAGGCAGAGTGCCCCAACCGCTCTAAGAACCCCCCTGTTTCCCCAGCCATGGCAGCTGGCCCATCTGTATACTTGGTGGGGAGGGAGGGGTTGCAATCCGATGCCAACCGTCAACAGGTCATTGTGGGGGGTAAAGTGGTCATGGGATTTCGGGACACTGGGGTGGATGTTACTCTGGTGCAACCTGACTTGGTCCCTGTGGACAGTATTATCCCTGGAAAGACTCTGACCCTGAGGGGTATTGGACAAGAACGCGTAACTGTGCCCATGTCTTGCGTCCATTTGGACTGGGGTGCGGGAAAAGGGATGCGTGATGTCGGGCTAATGTCTGATCTGCCTGCCAATGTACTATCGGGAAGAGATTTGGGGCCCTTGGTGTCCCAATATGGGGTGGGAGTAGCCCCACCTCGCTGTGACAAAATATCTGTACTGAAGGATGATTTGGATGTGGTGTTGAAGCCTGTCACGCAGGCAGAGGGAGGGGTCAGCATTTTGTCTCCCCTTGCTGTTTGCCCAGCTAAAGTAATCAGTGAGCATGTGAATGAGGCATTGTGGAATGCTGACTTGGCTGTAGCCCCGCCCACATCTGCGGGTGCTGATAGCCCCCTCAGTGTGACCCTGGCTGAGCCATTCACCCATGCAGTTCACTGTGAATCAATGAATGAATGCAATGTCAATGTAATTGCTAATTCTTGCCTTGCATATTTACAGGGTAGCTCTTTTGAGATGCTGGGGGGCAACCCCAACTGATGACTACGACCCCTGAGCCGTTCCCTCTGTCACCCGGAGATGGCACTGAGACCGCCATGACTAGCCTCCCCACACTGGAGCCGGAGGAGTCCGGCCGGTATGAGACATACACGTCTCTTCTGTCTAGTTCTATTCCAGAAGTGCCCATGGCCCAAGTGCAGACGGCATGGGGTGCTGGAGGTGGGACCCAAGAAGGGGGTGTGTCAAATGTATTACCTGTCAATGTATTGTGGAGGGATGGTTTGGGGAAGCATGATCTCAGTCATTTGCCCAAGGTATCACCATCACCCACCCAAGTACAGGAGGAACAGGATGTAGGTTTGGAAGAAAAGGGGGAGGTGCAGAATCCCCTAGAACTCTCCCAACTAGCGGCTAGTGTGGGAGAGACCCTGAGAGACTGCCGGGAAGGGGTCTCTGAACTGGTATCTCAAGGACCTGGGGTTGCGAGTGTGGATCTGCGGGATGCCAGCACTCAGAACGAGATTCCAGTGCAGGCCGGGGGTAGCCAGGTGGGCGGGGACTGCCGGGATGGGGTCTCAGCACCGGTACCACAAGGGCCTGGGGTTGCGAGTGTGGATCTGCGGGATGCCAGCACTCAGAGCGAGGTCCCAGTGCAGGCCGGGGGTAGCTAGGTGGGCGGAGACTGCCAGGATGGGGTCTCAGCATCGGTACTACAAGGGCCTGGGGTTGTCGCCTCGCCCAGCCGCCTGGCACGCCTGCGATCAAACTTCTTTCTTAACCTCCCACTCACACACTGTGAGTAGACCGGGTCATAGAATAGAACGAAATGGAAATAAAAGATAGAGAAAATACCGGCATAGGCTTGTAGTCCATTTCTCTAGGCCACAGCAGGGTTTTGAGCCTAGGGCGCAAGCTTAAGCAAGTTGCATAAAACAATTCTTCTACATGTTGTCCAGAACAATGTGAAAGGCTTCAGGCCTCAATGCTAGGCCCTCAATGCATTCCTCAGTAGGGCAAGCTCTCTCATCTTCTCCCAGATCAGAGCTCCTTACTGCCTCTTTGCTGAATGACCCAGAATCCAGGTCTGCCCACAGCATATGGCTAGTACTCCACCCACCCCTTGCACCAAGGCAGCCCCCCTTCTCCATCCTTTGCAGAACCCTCGGAGAGATGGGTGAACTTAAGGTCACTGGCTTGCTATCCCGCATCCCATCTGGCCAGGTATAATAAAAGTGCCTGGCTATAGCAAGCCATCTCCCATGAACACACATAAAACCAGTGAAGCGTAGCGTCCAGCAATGTAAAACCCAAGTTAAACACAACATTCCAACAGGTAGGGGGAGGACGGACATGAGCAAGTAAAAATACATTTCTAAGAAAGATGTACAACTGAGGGTCGGTTCATCACAAGGAGTGATAAGGTAAGAATTTTTTTTGTTTGTCAGTTAAATTCATTGATGGTGATGTGTGTCAGGGCTCTTTATATCACTGAAAGCAATTGCAGACACCTGCGCTAATTAGTTTGGCAGGTGTGTCCAATTAAAGGCAAGACTACTTAAGAAGGCTGTCCCACATTATTAAGCAGCCTACATTTTCAGCCAAAATGGGAAAGAAAAAGGATGTGTCGGCTGCTGAGAAGCAACAAATTGTAGCGTGTTTAGGTCAAGGCATGACTACAATGAACATTGCCAAGACACTTCATCGTGATCATCGCACAATCAAGAAGTATGTAGCTGATTCACAGCACACACGTGTGCGTGCTGATAAGGGAAAATTGAGGACTCTTTCCAACAGGCAATTACGTCAGGTTAAAAGAGCAGCTTCAAAAATGCCTTGTCATAGCAGCAGACGAGTTTTTGAAGCTGCTGGTGCCTCCAACGTCCCCCGAACAACAAGATGCAGGGTCCTTCAGAGGTTTGCAGCTGTGCGTAAGCCATCCTGTCCACCTCCTCTATCCACTGCACACAAGCAGAGAAGACTGAATTCAAAACTGTTTTGTTCACCGATGAGTGCCGTGCAACGCTCGATGGTCCAGATGGATGGAGTGGAGGATGGCTTGTTGATGGAAACCCCATGCAAACACGGCTACGGCACCAACAAGGAGGAGGTGGAGTAATGTTTTGGGCTGGAATCATGGGGAGAGAGATTGTCGGCCCCTTTAGGATCCCTGAAGGGGTAAAGATGAACGCCATAATGTATGTGGAGTTTCTCAAACAGCACTTCCTGCCATGGTTCAAGAAGAAGAACCATGCATTCCGCAGAAAGATCATTTTCATGCATGATAATGCACCGTCTCATGCTGCAAATAACACATCTTCATCTCTGGCTGCTATGGGCATAAAAGGGGACAAACTTATGGTGTGGCCCCCATGCTCCCCTGACCTCAACCCCATTGAGAACCTCTGGAGCATCATCAAAAGGAGTGTCTATGATGGCGGGAGGTAGTTCACATCTAAGCAACAGCTCTGGGAGGGTATTCTGTCCTCATGCAAAACAATTGAAGCAGAAACCATCCAAAAACTGACAAATTCAATGGACGAGAGAGTTCAGAAGCTTCTTTCGAACAAGGGGTCCTATGTGCAAATGTAACATCATCTCGAATAAAGTTTTGGCTTGAAAACTGTTTGATTTCAGTTTGTAATAACCTGCTAATGCTTATAATTTCACAATGACCATTTTTTTGTTCTTAATAAAAATGAAAAGGTTGCAAATTCTGCTGTGCATAATAATTTAAAACATGCATTTTGAGTGTTTTTTTTTTTTTTTTTTAAATATACTGTTATCATAGGCAGTTTGTTCAAAAACCTTTCAATTATACTCGAATAGTTGATGACTGGAAAATTACAATGACTGCAATTCATATAGGGAATTTTGGAAAATATGATAAAATATTATTTGCATAATAATTTGGAACACAGTGTATTGCAAAAACAACTTAACAAAATTAATTATTGGCAATGAAAGGATTTCCAGTGTCTATGGAATTTTGTGCAGTCCCATATCTGTGCCCTAGCTTTCTTCATTACAGAATAGCTCTTCTCTGCCTTCCAAAGAGCATTATATCCTGGCTGTCACATCAGCAATGTAAGGTCTCAAATTCCACTCTTTATTGGCTGAGAGGCTATCAGGTGATGCCAGAAAATCGCACACGTGCATTCTCTGTATTTTCAGAGTGCAATGCATGTAGTGGCGGCCATTTTAGTTCTCCTGAGGCAAATCTCAAAGTATTCAGTTTTGTTACAATCCAAGGAATTTGGAATATTCGGGTTCAACATCCGGCTTATAATGAATCAGTTCACCCATCTCTATTCATAACTGAATTTAACCACTTCTGGACTGTCCATTGGGTATATACATCCGGAAGGTGGTTCTCTAGTTCTGCAACTTTGTAGCAGTATCGGTACATCCAAGCAGTTTTCAGAAGCTGCACAAAATTGTGCAGCTGCTGAACCAGGGAGCTGTCTGTAACTTCAGGTGGAGCTCTGAGAGAGCAGGTAGGTTTATTACCGTCCCTACCTTCCTTATCACTATATACACAGCGCTCAATGAGCGCTGTATACACAGCTATGGGCGCCGCCATAATGCAGCTGCCATCTGATCTGGCGGTCACGTGATACGCTGGGATCAGAGTCTGTAAGAGCTGCTGGGTCCTACAGGACCCAGATCAGCTCTATGGTAATGGGCAGGAGGCTGTATTCCTCCTGCAACTGGGGCTAAATGTATCAGCCCCCAGTTACAGGGGAAATCAGCCTCCCCCACAAACAAAAACTGTGATTAGATGTCCCCAAAGGTCTATTATGACCTTATGGGGACACAATGTAAAAAAAAAAAATAATAATAATAATAAAATGAATAGAAAAGTAAAAAAATAAAATAAAATAACTAAAATGAATGAATACATCAAAAACATGCCCTTATTACAGGTTCTAGCCCCACCCCTGATGACACCATACAAAATAAAAATTATCGTAATGGAGAGGAAAAACTATTTTAAAAAGTTTTTTTAGTAGCACTTTGTGCTATTAAATAAAAAAAAAATAAAGTGAACAACACACGTTTTCCATTCTATTTTGTTTATATTTTCCCAGATATAAAAATTTTTTTAAAAAATGCAAAAATAAAAACATAAAAATAAAGCCCTATGTGTCACTTAAAAAAAAGACGCAGAAATTAGTTGAATAACCCAAATGACAAAACCGCACATACAAAAAACCTGAAAATGTGTCTGGTCAGTCCTAGACCAGAAATTGGCCCGGTACTGAAGTGGTTAAAATGCATAAAGATATGTTGGTATTTTTTTTTTCTCTTCTCAGTTAGGCACTACTCATTGATATGAGCCTGTTCAGTAACTAATACTTTTTGTTCTTAAAGCGTAACTAAAGTTTCAGACAACTTTTTGACTTTCTGGAAGAATGTGGTGAAAAATAAATAAATTTTGTACTGAATAAATAAACTTTATTAAAAAACTTTGTCTTCTTTCTGTAAATTCTTCCACAGATGCGGACATGTGAATGATGCTTAAGGCAGGGAAGCTCAGGCCAGTGGGGTTACTTCAAAGTTGTGTAGTCTTGAGTACTATAACTAGAAAAGTGATAGCTCTTATTATTTTCAGAGAAATCACCAGTTGAATATACAGTTGGGATTAAGAGCAACTGCATATAAATGTCCACTTCAGTGTTTTCAACTGGTGATGTTTGTAGAAATGATAAAAGTACAACAGCAATCCTGGAGTCTTATGAAAAATGAGAATCTTTGTTTGAGGTGAAATCCCCCCCCCCCCCGCTCCCTGAACTTAATTGCGTTATACAAGAGCCTTTACACCCATATACTTAGTGAAAGCAGTGTACAACTCTCAAAATAGAATCAATGAAAAGAATGAATAAAGAAGTGCAGGGTTTCACAGAAAGGAGCCAACATTTGTTAATCGTTTCTTACAAAATTTATTAGAGACACACATGCTGCCAGAAAATCAAAAGATTTTTGAACCTCTAATTACTTTGGCAATACCTTTGGAACATGGTAAGGTGCTGAAGCATCTAATACTGTATGGGGGACACTGAAGCATCTAATACTTCAGTGTCCCCCATACAGTATTAGATGCTTCAGTGCCCCCCCCCCATACAGTATTAGATGCTTCAGTGTCCCCCATACAGTATTAGATGCTTCAGTGTCCCCCACACAGTATTAGATGCTTCAGTGTCCCCCATACAGTATTAGATGCTTCAGTGTCCCCCATACAGTATTAGATGCTTCAGTGTCCCCCATACAGTATTAGATGCTTCAGTGTCCCCCATACAGTATTAGATGCTTCAGTGTCCCCCACACAGTATTAGATGCTTCAGTGTCCCCCATACAGTATTAGATGCTTCAGTGTCCCCCACACAGTATTAGATGCTTCAGTGTCCCCCACACAGTATTAGATGCTTCAGTGTCCCCCACACAGTATTAGATGCTTCAGTGTCCCCCATATAGTATTAGATGCTTCAGTGTCCCCTACACAGTATTAGATGCTTCAGTGTCCCCCATACAGCAGTTTATTCTCCACAGTAGGCCCCCACACAGTAGTTTACGTTACTTACCCAGTCCCACGAAGAGCGTCCTCCTTCTTCTTCTGTTCACAGGCGCTGATGAATGACGTCATCGCGCCTGCGTCGGGGCAGAGGTCACACTCTGCAGTCACTGTAGGCCGCTGTTCCGCGGACCGCGGCCTACAGTGACAGCTTTCAGCTGTATGTACATATGCACATACAGCTGAAAGAAGCGATCCTATACCGGATTCCCGGTTAGTGAGCGATCATGGCGACGGTGCGCGTGCCAACTGAAAGGGCTCTGCGTGCCCTCTCTGGTACGCGTGCCATAGGTTCGCCATCACGGCTCTAGGTACTATAGATAGATGGCTATAGATGGTCACAAATAAATGGCCTTAGCCAAATAAATATAGATAGTCCCAAACAGATACTGTAGATATACTGTAAATAGTTTTCAATAGCCAGAATAACAGTTGATTTGTAAGGAAAATTTATGTATCTTCGAGAAATCATAGTGCCAGTGTTCAAAATGCATCAAAGTTATTGAAAAAATTCTGTACTGCGTTTTCTCACAAGTAATATTGTGTCCTCTATAAGTGCTTAGAAACCGTAACAATAGACTTGTTGCTAGTAACACTACAGAGTTTCTGCTTTAAAGGACTCCCTAGCGCCTAATAAACAAAACCAATCAAATGGAACAAAAACTCAGAGCTGATGACAATTGTGTAGAGCTGGTTCTTACTTCAGAGAAGTCAATGCCGTAGAAAATACAAAGTCCCGGAATAACATATTTAAACATACACAATATTAAACCAAATTACAAATATTGCACATAACTGGGACCATGATATTTGGATACATAATGGGGCAACCTTATTAAGACTCTTGCTCCTTTTTCTTCTTATTCTGTGCCTTTTTTAATGCTCCAAGCTGTGTGCACAAGATTTATTTTTTTTTTCCTGTGTTTTGTTTTGCTTTGATGGGGAATGTATGTGAGTTATCTAAGGTAACATTTTATGATACATTTATAACATGCAGTTTTTTTTAAAGAGACACAAAAAATGTGCAAATACACTCTACTACTTAGCCAATGTAAACTAAACTAAACAAAATATCTCACGGTAGTGGCATCACATTTTCTTGAAATTTTGCATGATTTTTTTATACACTGTGCACCTTGTTAGTAAATTAGGCACATTGAAATATACCTCAGAAAATAAAAGAAACAAGTATAAAACAGTAGCAATTAATACATTTCTTTGATTATGTATCTTCAGTACATCTTAGAACTAGGGATCTCACAGCAATCTATGCAGCTTTCTAAGGGTGGGTTCACTCCAGCGCTTGAACTCCGTTCGGGGTCTCCGTCCCCGAACACGCTTAAAAATGCGGAGAGAAAAGCGCTGCAAGCAGCATTTTCTGCCCTTTTCGGGTGGAAACTCAACAGATCCCATTATAGTCTAAGGTGTCCACTGGAAAACGTTTTTTTAGGCGGATTGGGTTTCCGTCCCGGGGGGTCCCCAAGCGGACCCCCTGAACAGAAACCTGAACGCAGGTGAGAACCTAGCGTAACATGCCTTTTAGGCCAGGGCCTATCTAACGAATCCCATCCTCACATTGCGGGAAAATAGGCGCTGCGGAAATGCTACAATTTCCAAAACCATTGAGGTTTTGGAAATCACGGCATGTCAATTATACCTACAGAAATGCTGGCAGTTTCCCTATAGTTTTTTTCCTGCAGCACTTTTTTTCTGCGGGATACTACGTCGGGCCTTAGCCTTAAAGGGAACTTGAAGAAGACGGAAAAACACACATTCAGTAATGAATCCCAGCAATTGCTCTCTTAATTTCTTTAACGTCTCTAGTTTAGTGTTTAGTTCTCTAGTTTAGTGCTCCTAGTTGATCTCCTATTGTAGTTACAAATGAGAAATATACAGCAAAATCTTCCCCATGTCCCAGGAGACTTTGGTCTGGCTATAAGACATCTGGCTACAGTAGAAGTGTCTTCACTATGTCCTATCTGCAGTAGTGCACAATGATGGTTAGGCAATGCCCTCAGCATAGCCTTAACCCTTTTCCTTTTACAAATCAAAAATAGCGATAATCAGAAAAAAAATAACCTGCTCAGTTTTCTTCAGAACTTCTAAAAATTGTTTTAAGAATATGCATAAAACTCTGCAGAGTGTTAAACAGTGCGCAGGTTTATCTCTTGTATATTTTTTTATTATTCATTTTAGTGTTTCATGTTCCTTTGAATACCTGCTTACTGTGGGTCTACAGGGGAATATATTTTTTTTTAATAGCGCAAAAACAAAACTGTCTTAGTTGCCCAAAGCCTCCAAACACCGTGCAGCTTTCATTTTGTATTCTGGTCCTGAAAAATTAAAGCTGTATTGTGATCTGTAAACTAAAGCAATTTTGCTTTTAGACCATTTTAATAAATCTGACCCTATGAGTACAGTGGATGGAGTTACTTAGTTATTGAAAGGCTTCCATGTTTGAGTGTACAATACATACAAATATAGCTGTGAATCAGAGAGTGCTTTGAATGAATAAATTACAATTTATACTGAGTATTTTCCAAGAATACCATATATTAATCTCCCTCTGCTCTATAACATAATGGCTGCAGGTTGGACAGTAAGTTTAACAATGCAGGTTTCGTGTTTAAATATCCAAATAGGTGTATATTGCAAATGTGGCTTGTGTGTATAGTTTTTTAAAGAAGCAATTCTTGGTAATCTTCTAGTCTGAGAAATCATGGATGCATACATTTCAAGTCATTGAACGTCATTTGCAACTGCCAAAGGCAAACTTTTGTCTGCCAAAAAAACTGAGTTTGTCAATTCTTTAGTACTTTTCTTAGCATCAGTCACCTTATTTACATCACAGACAGAATTACAATAGAAGATAACACCACTAGATAACATCACTGAGTCATCATTGCTGGCAATAAATGATGTCACAATGGCATAACTGGGCCACAAAGAAGAGTATTTCACCATATGTAAAAGCTAGAGTGATATCTGTAGTGAAATCTGCAATCTTGTGTGCCCCAGAATAGGGCTTGCTACAAATCTGAAAATCCTTGCAGTCCTTTTCAAAGTCAAATCTGTGAATGTTATTATTGAACATGTCCTAAAGCAGAGACCATTCAGCAGTCATTCTCTGTTCTATGAATTATTCACAGGTCACATTTCTTGCTTCTGTTACAGAAAAAAATGCATTTGCTTTTCAAAATTACAACTTTTGTAACAATGTTTCCAAAAACATGCAAAAAAGGTGATGGGAGCCAAGTAGGAAGTGGACTTTCGCTTCTTTAATTCCCTAACCTGGAAACTGCATAATAGTTGCATAGTCTATACAACCTGACATGACACTTCCCTAAGGGCAACAGCACATGGCCGCGTTTCACGGGTGAAACACGGTCTGTGTTTTAGCCAGATTTACCGGCTTGAACTTCGTGTTAGGAGCGGGACTCCTAGCATCCTAGTTATTTACGATGCTAGGAGTCCCTGCCTCCCAGTGACATACTGTCCTGCATCAATTAGCAGCCAATTTGGTGAACTCTTCCAAGGATCTGTAGTGGTTGTAAGATTAATAGCAGCTACACTTAAATAAGATGGATTAAATAAGACAGCAATGATCTGCAGATAAAAATCTCATGTGTATAGCCAGCTTTAGCCCGGGGCCCCACAAAGCGTAAATAGCAAAAACCGTGACGTTTATGCTCCGCAGCGGACATGCTGCGATTTAAAACCGTCACATTTTTGTAAATTGCAGCATGTCAATTATACCTATTTAAAGGCTGGAGTTTTCCATATAGGTATAATTGAAGCAGGAAGTCTGCAGAGGAAAACTCTGTGGACTTTCTGTGAAAAGCACTGCGGGAAAAAACGCAATGCATTTCTACCACGTTTTTTCCAGCAGCATTTTTTGGCTGCGGCTCGCTATGCAGGGCCTTAGCCTTTAGACTCTGTTCCGGCTTTAATTACACCTGCAGTTTTCGCGCGCCACTCAAATTAATCCACAGTGAAGGATAAGTAAGTGGTTACTCTTACACAAACATATTATGATCAGCATTTTGCATCAGTATTTGTAAGCCAACACCAGGAATGTAACATAACACAGAAAAAGCATAATCGAAAGATTTGTGCCTCTTTTGTAATATCAATGAAAAATACTGACCGAAATACTGTGGCCCCAAGGAAAGATACCTACCATTTTTTTTTTTTTGCATGCTCTTCTGTGTTTAGTTTAAAAACAGCATTAAAAACTGCCACAAAAAATTGCTTGTGTGATTTCAACCGTATATTAAGGATTCTTAAAGAGGCATTTAAATGTACCTAATAAATATAATGTACTGATATGGTTATTGGGAATAAAGTACTATGTATTACATTTGGAGATCTCATGCCAAGGCATTTAAATTGAGCTCTACCTAGTAGACACATAGTACTTGAAATGCAATAGTCTCTTGCTAGAATTTAATTAGAAAGGTTGACTTGTCACAGTTTAGTATAGTAGCTTGATTAATATGAATACACTATCAATATGTTAATGTGTCAGCTTTAATCATTGCCAGCATCACTGCTAATTACATCAATACAAATATCATTAAAGATTCTGTCAGCCTTTAATATGCTATGTCTAGTTCCATAGCTCTTTCTGCCATCAAGCGGAAAATGTAAGGTTTTCAGAATTTGTCAGCATATTACATATGTAGGATTATGCAAATCTTCAAATATTTTTAGATTCTACTTTCCCAATTTTTTAAATAAATTATATAGTTTTGAGAACACAATTTACATTTGTCAAATTTCTACTTGTGACTAAAATTTTGGCAAGCTTCCAGTATCTTCAGCAGAGATGAAATGAGTCTGCAGTTAATGCACCATTTTTTTTTTTTATTTTTTAGCCATCATGACTGTCATTATTTTGGGTGCAGTAAATGCTATCATATTGATAGAAATAAAGAAATAAAACAGCAAAAAATTTTTCATAGTTACTAAACATAAATGAATAAATGACCTATTAATTTTAGATATTGCGATCTTTCATAAATATTTTTTATTGTTCCACAAAAAGTTTTTTTTAATTATGTCTGCAAAATTGCTAATTTTGAACTCTTATCGTATATTTTATCTTACTATATGTTATACCCTAGTATTTTATCTGGACCTACACTATGACTATCCTTGCTCTAAAACCTAGTCACTAATTATACCTTCTGTGTTTTGTTCATATCTAGTTTATGGTCTGATGGACGTTAGTACAGCGTCGAAAAGCGTAGCCTATTGTTGTACGTCCGGTGTGGAACCAATAAAACGTGTGTTTTTTTTTTATTCACAAGCATTTTCTCTGCAAATATTTTATTGATACACCCTTACTTGCAGTAAGCTCAACCATAATATCCCAGTTTTTTTCCCTACTTTTTTCCAAATGCTTAAATGTCATGAGGCGTTCTGAATACATAGGTTTCTGATGTTGGAAACTAGAAGTTATCACAAATATGAGGTCAACAGTTTTTTGTTATAAAGTTATGTTAGGATGCTAATTGTGTTTCTTTTCCTTTAGGTATATTAATCCCACCTAAGACTTCTGAATTTGACTGCAGTCAGGGTCTTCATCAGGAACGGCTTTTTGGTTCTGTTTAGTCTTTTTGTATCCTTTCCCTTTGACTGCATCTCCATATTTTAAACCTTACTTTACCTAGCATTTCAATCTTTTGTTCTCCTTTATTGTCCTTTTACTTTTTTCTTTCTTGTTTTTAGCTTTCCTTTTCACACTAATATCTTCTCCTTTTCTCTAGCTCTTCCCCTTTTATTTACATCTCTTTACATCCTTTAATGTTGTTGTTTATTAATTTCTAATTTATTTATTCGACATCCATTTTTATGTCCCAACATTTACTTCACAAGTGGTCCTGTCTGATTAGTCCATTAGAACTTGCATAGTAATTACTGTTAGACATTTTTTATCTATTTCCCTTCCCTTTCTTATGCAAATGATGTATTTACTTTTAATTGCTTATTTCACTGGTCCTCTCTGTGTTTTCCATCCTTCTTTACCTGAGTTCCTCTCCTTGTCCTCAGTGTAACGTCCTTGCCTGTCCGGGCTTTGGCGGCGTCCTCCGGGCACACGCTGCGGCGCAGGAGGCGTGCCAGGTTGTAGTTCTTTCCTTTGGGGTTTTGCTTGTATTGTCTGAACACTGTCCTATTCCCTCACCTCCTTAATTGATTTTCCACCACGCCCTTCCCCTTCACCTTGCTCTCCCCCTGCTCCACTAAGAGTTCACTTTAGTCCTGCCTTTGTGATTGACAGCCTGTCCTCCTATCAAGTCTGGGGCGGGTTCTTTCTCCCTATTTATTGTTTGCTCACTTTCCCATTGGCGCCTGCTATTGCATTTCGCTTACTGGCTATACTCCTTGTTCCTTGTTACCTGCTCTTCTGATTTTCTGACCACTGGCTTTCCTTTGACTATTCTCTTGGATTTTGATTCTGTACTGCATTGCTCGATTGTTACTGACCCCTTGGCTAGCTGACCTCCCTTTGTTGTTTGTGCGTCCTGTCTGCGTTCTGTGTTGTCACTTATTCAGCGTAGGCACCGGCTCCAAGTTGTTCCTGTCATTAGGACAGTGAGACAAGTGGGTAGGGACAGGGTCTGGGTCAACTTTAGGGCTCACTGTCTCTGTATTCCCTTCCTCTCAGGTTTTTGCAGCAGCACTGGAGAATTGCTCAACTGGCAATTCCCTTACACTCAGTGTCTGTATTCAGGGTTTTCATTTTGCCCCCTCACCCTATGTCACTACAACTCCTCTTCTTCACTTGATCAGAATCGTATCATCCTGCTTGTGGCCACTGATACTGTACATCGGCATCGTATCATCCTGCTTGTGACCACTGATACTATACACATGTACATTAGACATAATGCCTCTGGGCTGGCCATTTAATGTTGGCCTTGGGCTTATTCATATACCACTTTTCTTCAGCAATTTTCCACATTACACTATTTGTTAGATGAGAGTAATATCTGCAGCAATGGGTAAGCCCTTGGTCTTGTACACTCATTCATTGTATTTTCATCTGTAAGTTCGGTGCATGCATCTAATGCCTTTATTTATTGTATACTATCAGATTATTGTTCTGCTATGGGTTGTTCTTACTATGATATAGCCATTTCCTCTTTGTTTCTCACAGTGGCCATTAGGGCTTAGTCTGTTGTTTTGTGTTTTCCACAGATTGCATAATTCATGGCTTCTCAGACTCAGATAAACTAGGGACAAGAATCTCTCACATTGAGGAGAGCACCACTGAAGGTGCTCTCCTCAATGTGAGAGATTCTTGTCCCTAACCCACTCATTGCCTCCCACTAAGCCAGCCAATTCACTTTGCTCTGTACTGATGAAGGACAACAATCCGGAAACAGCGCTGTATGCAGATAAGTGAAATTGGCTTGGCTAAAATCCCTTTTGCTGTCTCAAGGCTCGGTGAGTCAAAAGCAAATTGAGGATTTGTTACATCCAACAGAGGGCGCATGAGCTCCCCAGCTCCTTTCCCATAGTGCCTTGTGATATCAGATAAACTAGGTTTATATTATGTTTGGTTTCCTTTTTATGTATTTGTTAGGTATTTCTTTTGTTGTCCTTGACTCTCCTGTATATCCAGTGTCCATACAGACTGGAAGGCTTCCATCTGTGATGACAGCAGCACCTTTTGGACGATATGTTTGCCACTTTTTGATATGTTACTGTGTATGATATCATATATTCCACAATGTTATAAGTTTGATGCATTGAATGTTTATATATGTGATGAGTATAATGGTGTTATGATTCTACTTATATCTTATGTCTCTTTATGGTTGTACATTTATATGGTTCTATTTTTCATGTTGTTTAAAAGCCTGATTAAGGTCATTGGACCGAAACATCACTCCCTGGTTGCTTATCGTATATAATAAAACTTAAAAGCATTGACATTGAGGTGTGCAGAGTCTTTTATATGCTATTGATGCACCCTCATATACAAACTGTTGCTAACAGCCTCTTTGCAAATGTATTCAGACATATACCTCCTCAATGCATGCCAAAAGGGCCCTGTGGTTCTCTGTGAATACATTCAGCCCATGCAACAACAGCTGTCCCCACACATATAGCAAGCATATTTTTCAGCTGTTTTACAGCTAATGTATGGCAAAGGGATTCTGTAGTTGGTGTTCTTGAACCTTAAGTAGCAAAGTGTAAGTCCTAAGAATTGTTGAACTGACAAGGCATACTGTTCAAGTGCGAGGAGGAGGAGGAGGAGGAGGAGGAGGAGGAGGAGGAGGAGGAGGAGGAGGAGGAGGAGGAGGAGGAGGAGGAGGAGGAGGAGGAGGAGGAGGAGGAGGAGGAGGAGGAGGAGGAGGAGGAGGAGGAGGAGGAGGAGGAGGAGGAGGAGGAGGAGGAGGAGGAGGAGGAGGAGGAGGAGGAGGAGGAGGAGGAGGAGGAGGAGGAGGAGGAGGAGGAGGAGGAGGAGGAGGAGGAGGAGGAGGAGGAGGAGGAGGAGGAGGAGGAGGAGGAGGAGGAGGAGGAGGAGGAGGAGGAGGAGGAGGAGGAGGAGGAGGAGGAGGAGGAGGAGGAGGAGGAGGAGGAGGAGGAGGAGGAGGAGGAGGAGGAGGAGGAGGAGGAGGAGGAGGAGGAGGAGGAGGAGGAGGAGGAGGAGGAGGAGGAGGAGGAGGAGGAGGAGGAGGAGGAGGAGGAGGAGGAGGAGGAGGAGGAGGAGGAGGAGGAGGAGGAGGAGGAGGAGGAGGAGGAGGAGGAGGAGGAGGAGGAGGAGGAGGAGGAGGAGGAGGAGGAGGAGGAGGAGGAGGAGGAGGAGGAGGAGGAGGAGGAGGAGGAGGAGGAGGAGGAGGAGGAGGAGGAGGAGGAGGAGGAGGAGGAGGAGGAGGAGGAGGAGGAGGAGGAGGAGGAGGAGGAGGAGGAGGAGGAGGAGGAGGAGGAGGAGGAGGAGGAGGAGGAGGAGGAGGAGGAGGAGGAGGAGGAGGAGGAGGAGGAGGAGGAGGAGGAGGAGGAGGAGGAGGAGGAGGAGGAGGAGGAGGAGGAGGAGGAGGAGGAGGAGGAGGAGGAGGAGGAGGAGGAGGAGGAGGAGGAGGAGGAGGAGGAGGAGGAGGAGGAGGAGGAGGAGGAGGAGGAGGAGGAGGAGGAGGAGGAGGAGGAGGAGGAGGAGGAGGAGGAGGAGGAGGAGGAGGAGGAGGAGGAGGAGGAGGAGGAGGAGGAGGAGGAGGAGGAGGAGGAGGAGGAGGAGGAGGAGGAGGAGGAGGAGGAGGAGGAGGAGGAGGAGGAGGAGGAGGAGGAGGAGGAGGAGGAGGAGGAGGAGGAGGAGGAGGAGGAGGAGGAGGAGGAGGAGGAGGAGGAGGAGGAGGAGGAGGAGGAGGAGGAGGAGGAGGAGGAGGAGGAGGAGGAGGAGGAGGAGGAGGAGGAGGAGGAGGAGGAGGAGGAGGAGGAGGAGGAGGAGGAGGAGGAGGAGGAGGAGGAGGAGGAGGAGGAGGAGGAGGAGGAGGAGGAGGAGGAGGAGGAGGAGGAGGAGGAGGAGGAGGAGGAGGAGGAGGAGGAGGAGGAGGAGGAGGAGGAGGAGGAGGAGGAGGAGGAGGAGGAGGAGGAGGAGGAGGAGGAGGAGGAGGAGGAGGAGGAGGAGGAGGAGGAGGAGGAGGAGGAGGAGGAGGAGGAGGAGGAGGAGGAGGAGGAGGAGGAGGAGGAGGAGGAGGAGGAGGAGGAGGAGGAGGAGGAGGAGGAGGAGGAGGAGGAGGAGGAGGAGGAGGAGGAGGAGGAGGAGGAGGAGGAGGAGGAGGAGGAGGAGGAGGAGAGGAGGAGGAGGAGGAGGAGGAGGAGGAGGAGGAGGAGGAGGAGGAGGAGGAGGAGGAGGAGGAGGAGGAGGAGGAGGAGGAGGAGGAGGAGGAGGAGGAGGAGGAGGAGGAGGAGGAGGAGGAGGAGGAGGAGGAGGAGGAGGAGGAGGAGGAGGAGGAGGAGGAGGAGGAGGAGGAGGAGGAGGAGGAGGAGGAGGAGGAGGAGGAGGAGGAGGAGGAGGAGGAGGAGGAGGAGGAGGAGGAGGAGGAGGAGGAGGAGGAGGAGGAGGAGGAGGAGGAGGAGGAGGAGGAGGAGGAGGAGGAGGAGGAGGAGGAGGAGGAGGAGGAGGAGGAGGAGGAGGAGGAGGAGGAGGAGGAGGAGGAGGAGGAGGAGGAGGAGGAGGAGGAGGAGGAGGAGGAGGAGGAGGAGGAGGAGGAGGAGGAGGAGGAGGAGGAGGAGGAGGAGGAGGAGGAGGAGGAGGAGGAGGAGGAGGAGGAGGAGGAGGAGGAGGAGGAGGAGGAGGAGGAGGAGGAGGAGGAGGAGGAGGAGGAGGAGGAGGAGGAGGAGGAGGAGGAGGAGGAGGAGGAGGAGGAGGAGGAGGAGGAGGAGGAGGAGGAGGAGGAGGAGGAGGAGGATTATTCATTGGCCCAAATGAGGCACACAAGCTATTTGCATAAATTTTACAACCTAGAAAAGCATTTATGGTCAAAAACCAGTATGTGCACATAAATACTGAGAACTTGGTGCAAGTTCTAGATTGTGGATTATACTCATTAAAACCTTACATGTCATACATATTTTATAAAACATTTTAGTTTTAGAATTTTGTTTCACCAGACATTAATCACATTTCCAAAAAGAAAAATGATAAAGAACATTTAGACTAGACGTGCGCCGCAACATCTTCACGTAATAAAAAGTGACACGACTACAACAGCTGTGCGACTTGTCTGCGACTTAGTCACATGTTTTTAGTGCTGTGGTATGGCAGTAAAAATGGACAAGTTGCAAACATGTCACAAGCGAGTTGCAGTCACATGTGACTTCCCTTGAAAACTATTGTGAAAAAGTCGTATAGATGCATTGAAATTTTTGTTGTGTGAAATCTGACTTTTTGTTACACAGCACATATCACTATGTAGCCCTAGCCTTAGTAAATGTAGCAAGTAAGGCCATGCCCCTATTTTCAGAAATGTTATTGCTGAGTTCTAATATTACTGTCTCTCAAAAAAGGAATTTTCAGTAATATTATGTATAATCAATGTTTATTAAAGAATTTTAAGTACAATACAAAATAAGAGGGAGGAGGAAAAGAAAAGAAACCAAAAGGCAATATAAACCAACAAAGGCACAGAGGCGCGCAGGCCTCGCCCAGACACAAAAGACTAGGGGAGAACCCCACCCACTGATTTGAAATGCAATATACTAACAATGGGGTGAAGGCCCAGGTATATGAGATCATATGAACAATATCTGCATAGAACCAAGGGACGGACAAAACAGACAAGGGGAACACACAACTGGAACAACAATCGGGAAGACACATAAGGGAGACAAGGAGGGGGAAGGTAGAATGGCCAGTAGCCGCTGAAGAGGAAAAGAAGAAGAGAATATTAAAGTAAAGTAATTCCGGATCATGAGAAGAAGGAGAACTCGGATAATTCCTGAAACACCATCCAAGGACGTCAAATTTGGAGGGATCGGAAGAATCCTCTGCCACCAGGGCCTCCATTCTCCGTATTAGGAGAAGCTCCTGTAGGAATTCAACCAGGGAAGGCGCAGTAGTGCTTCGCCAGTGCCTGGGAGTGACGGTTCTGGTGGTCGTGAGGAAGTGTCGCAGGAGATCCTTCTTCACTGTGGAAATCCTGCCAGGGATAACTGAAAGAAGGGCCAGTTAGGGAGTTGCTGCAACGGTGCGACTACACACCTTAGCATACAGGTCGAACACAGCCTCCCAGAAGGGCCTAAGAACGTCACACTCCCACCAGATGTAATATAGGGTACCTTTCTCAGTGCCACAGTGCCAACACCGGTCAGTCACAGCAGGATAGATTCTGTGGAGGAAGTCAGGACACCTATAGGACCGAGACAGAATCTTGAAATTCTTTTCTTGCATGCTGCAGGGTAACGGAAGCTTATGGGCAAACAGGAAAGACCTATCCCAGTCAGCGGGGGGCAGACCCGCACGGAGGTCTGACTCCCAGGGGCCTGTATATGAGGGGGACCCGGGAGTAGCGTCTCGGAGAAGAATGCTGTAAAGAGTCGAGAGTGCGCGTGGGGAAGAGTCAGCATGGGAAAGGGTGGACTCCAGGTCATAGTCGAAGAAAGCAGGGGAGGCAAGGAGAATTTCCGCAAAAAGGCCTCAAGTTGGCTGTACTCTAGCCAGGACAAGTGGAGGTCCAGATAAGAAGCGCGCAGGTGGGCCAACAGAGGAAGAGGTGGGTCCCCGGTGACCTGCCTAAGTCTTACGTCATCACTGCTGCACCAACAAAGGAATCTGTCTACAGAACGGCCTGGGGGGAACATAGGATTACGAGAAAGGGGACTAAGGGGGCCCGACACTAGCCACTCTCCCACCGGAGCACACCGAATCCCAGGTCTTAAGGAATTATGAAGAGAGGAATGAGTGCCCAGCGGATCCCGGACGGAAATGAGCCGTTATCTTCAATAATATTAAATTATATAATTGCTGCACTATATAGAACACTCCCTGATATACATGTAGGTTCACCTTATATATTGTATATGGCTCTTAATTTAAAGGAAATGTGTCACCAAGAATGGCCTGTTTTTTAAGCCATGTTTTTATGAGAAACCCTTTTTTTAGGCTAAGGCCCCATGCAGAAAGCTGCAGTGGGAAAAATGCTGCGGAAAAGACTGCGGCGGAAATGCATTGCGTTTTTTTTTCTGTAGCATTTTTCACAGAAAGTCTACAGAGTTTTCCTCTGTGGACTTTCTGCCTTTATTATACCTATACGGAAAATGGCAGCGTTTCCGTGGGTATAATTGACATGCTGCAATTTACAAAAACGCAACGATTTTTGAAATTGCAGCATTTCCGCCGCAGATATTTTTCCACAATGTGTGGATGGGATTAGCTAGAATCCCATCCACTTTACAGGTACTGTAAAATGCCATGGTTTTTGCAGCTACGTTTCCGCCGCACTCAAATTGCAGCGTTTCCATAACACGGGGCCCCGGCCTCAGACTAAGGCCCCCACATTGTTGAAAAGCTGCTTTTTGTTTCTTGCAGATTTTGCTGCAGTTTTTGAGCCAAAGTCAAGAGCGGCTTCTGTTAAATCCTCTTCTGACTTTGGCTCCAAAATATGCAGAAAAATCTGCAAAAACAACAAAAAAAAAGCTTTTCCGCAATATGGGGCCTTAGCCTTAGGACTCTGCAAGTCCTAAAAGTATGTTTCACAAATCATGTAGCTATACATTACATTAACAACCCCAACTGTTCACACTCTCAGATCTGTGTGATCTACCTGCAGAATTGATTTGCCAATCTTGATGACCTATTTCACTTATAATATGGTCTGAAAGGTTTGTTAGGCTAGGGCCCCACAGCGTAAATGCTGCAGTTTAGGTTTTGCAGTCACTGCACATTGGATGGGATTTGCATAATCCTATGCACACATTGCAAAAAAATATGTGCAGTGGAAATGCTGCGATTTCTAAAACCGCCGCAGTTTTGGAAATCGCAGCATGTCAATTATACCGATACCTTTTTTCCAGGACGTCCCTCATGACAGCACCACAGGAGGTTGCCCTCTTGACCTCTGAGCGGGACAGGAAGTTAGAGAGGTTAAAGGTCCCCATCCCACCTCCCCTCTCCAGTGTTCTTCCTGTCCCTCTCAGAGGCAGGATGTGGAAAGGATTCTCTTACCTGGGCAGGAAGGCGGATCGAAGGTCTCTGTTTGCCCTCCTTTCCTACTCCCTGGTCCGTGGCCAGCAGCCCTCGAGGTAGGGGTCCCCTAGCCAGGGCGTCCGGGGGCAGTTGCAGGAGTTCCTCTGCTTCCTGGGACCCCATGCGTGCGGCAGCCGTTCCCCCTCTCTGGGGTTCTCGTCCTGCTTGCCGGCGTTCCCAGCTCTGCTCCGCGCACTTCCAGTCGCCGTATGACGTCATCACGTGACTGGAAGTGCCACATCCGCCATCTTGGAAGTGGCATACTCCGAATAGGCAGGTTGGAGCATGGAGGCTGCGGCGTCGGCTGGATGAGGCGGCGCACCAGCGGTACCTCCTACTGCTCACCTGCCTGAAGACTTCAAATGGTGAGTAGGATGCCACAGCAATGTGGCCTTCATGATATTGTGTGTTACAACTGTTTAACTTGTTGTAATGGAGCAGAGAAAGGAGGGAACCCAAAAACCTCGCCCTGAGGCTGACTTGGCCCAGGGGCATGTAAGTACTGTTATGCAAGGGGGCTTGACACTGTTTATTGTATTGTGGTGGTCTTAGACTAGCTTTGTTGTGTTTTTTAGGATAAAGAGATTCCACAGAATTCTCACACTAAACGTAGGAAATGTGTTAATTGTGCCAAGCCCCTGCCTGATGCATATAAAAAACAGATATGTCAGGACTGTGACTAAACTGATTAAAGATAAAACACCTGCCTTTATGTCTGAGTTAAGGACACTAATCAGGGACGAAGTAAAAAGCTCTGTTTCCTCCCTGCTCCAGTCGCAGGAATCTGTGTCTGAGAAATAACCTCCCGTCAAAAGACCACGGCTGGTTTCTGATCTTCCCCTGAGATCTCATATGAGTACTAAGGGGTCTGATTCAGAGGAAGAGTGCTTCTATCTCTCTGAGGGGGAATTAGAAGAAGAGGAGAGCTTATTCACTCCCCCAGTTTCCCAGGAAAACAGAAGATTCTGTTTCTCCTCTGAGAATGTGGAAACTTTAATTCAGGCAGTAAGGGTCACAATGAATATACCTCATGAAGAACAACCTCGTTCTATTCAGGATGAGATGTTTGGTGGTCTGCTGCCAAGGAAGTCAGCGATATTTCCGTTAAATAATTACCTTAAGCGCATAATCTTGTCTGAATGGGAGGATGCGGAGAAATGGTTGTTTATCCCTAGGGGATTTAAAAATCGGCTGCTCTTTAATCCTGAGAATTTCAGATTATGGGATGAGCTACCCAAAGTAGATATTCCAGTAGCTAAAGTAGCCAAGAAAACGGCTAATCCCTTTGAAGACTCTTCACAGCTAAAGGACCCTATGGAGAGAAAGGCGGACGGTCTGCTTAAAAAGTCCTGGGATTCCTCGTCTGCCATCATTTCCACTAACATAGCGGCTACCTCCGTAGCCAGATCCATGTTTCTCTGGCTGGGTCAATTAGAAGAGCATCTTAAGAAGGGAACCTCTAGGGAAGAGATCTTGAGCTCCATCCCCCTCTTAAAACAGGCGACAGGGTTTGTGGCAGATGCCTCAGCTGAAACAGTCCGTTTCGCTGCCAGAAACGCAGCACTGTCAAATTCCACCAGAAGGGCCTTATGGTTGAAAATGTGGTCTGGAGACACGGCTTCTAAGAACAAGCTTTGTAATATCCCTTTTACTGAGGGTTTTCTGGGTTTTCTGTTTGGTCCTGTTCTGGATAACATCCTTGAAAAGGCAGGTGATAGGAAAAAGAATTTTCCTGAGGAAAGAGTTAAAAAGCAGTCCTTTCGGAGGAATCACCAGTGTCCCTCTACTACCTCCACTTCCTATAAAGGGAAAGGGAAAACTGGTTGCTGGAGCTATCTGAAAGGAGGTAAGGGCCGAGGGTTTTTGTTTAACCCCAACAACTCCGGCCCTTCAGGGAGACATGACGCCAGCTCAGTAGGAGGAAGATTGGCGGCTTTTTCCAACTAGTGGTCCCGTATCACTTCGAACCCATGGGTATTAAATACCCTAACAGAAGGGTACAGGATAGAATATGTGGAGCTTCCTCCAGAAAAATTTGTGCTCACCTCCTTCCCATCCCAGAATTTACAGCAAGCCCTCCTTCTGGACATAAGAAAATTGTTGCGCCTAAATGCAATTGTTCCCGTCCCAAAGGAAGAATATTTCAGGGGTCATTATTCAAGGCTCTTCTTAATAAATAAACCAAACGGTTCCTTCCGGACTATTATCAATCTAAAACACCTCAACAAGTCCGTAAAATATATAAGATTCAAAATGGAGTCTATAAGATCTACGATTCCCCTGATACGTCCAGATGCAATGATGTACACCATAGATCTCAAGGACGCATATTATCATGTGCCAATTCATCCATTATACCACAAGTTCCTGAGGTTTGCAGTTCAGGTAGAAGGAAGGACCCTTCACTAACAGTTCCACTGCCTACCCTTTGGGATATCATCTGCTCCAAGGGTTTTTACAAAAATAGTGGTGGAGATTATGGCCTTCCTAAGATCGCAAAATATCCTGATTGTTCCTTATCTCGACGACTTTCTCCTGATCTCCAACTCCAGGGAGGAGCTGTTCGATCAGAGGGATTCAGTTCTATCTCTACTTCAGTCTCTGGGATGGATCATAAATTAGGAAAAATCGCACCTGTTACCTTCAGCTCAAGTAACCTTTTTAGGCGTGCTGCTAGATGCTACTCGTCAGACATCTTTTCTCCCCAAAGAGAAACAGGAGAACGTTCTCCAGAAAATTCTGAATTTTTCCAGGAAGGAGAGCTGTTCCATAAGGGATGGGATGAGAGTCTTAGGTCTCATGACCTCTTGTATTCAAGTGGTTCTTTGGGCCCAATTTCATTCAAGACCCTTACAAAATCTTCTGCTCTCAAATTGGGACGGAGATCAGAATTCTCTAGACAGCAGGATTCAGATTCCCCAACAAATAAAATGGTGGCTCGATCCAGCAAACCTGAACAAAGGAGTGCTGTGGTACCTAATTTCTCAGACTATCATAGTCATGGATGCCAGTGGAACAGGCTGGGGAGCATCTGTAAAAGGCTCTTACCTTCAAATTACAGAGAGTTGAGGGCGGTTTGGGAAACTCTGAAGAAATCAGGCGACCTTCTACACTGATCACACCTGAAGGTGATGTCAGACAATGTCACGGTGGTCTCCTTTCTTCGTCACCAAGGAGGAACCAGGTACGCGCACCTTCAGGCATTAGCCAGGCAGAATTGAATGTTCCCTCCCTTACGGCAGTGCACATAAAAGGCTCAGAGAACCTGTCTGCAGACTTCCTCAGCCGCAAGAGGTTAGATCCAGGGGCTTGGTCCCTAAATCAGGACGTTTTCTCCCAACTAACACTCAAGTGGGGGATCCCAGAGGTAGACTTCTTTTCTTCTTCAGAGAACACCAAAGTAAGGCGCTTCTTTTCCATCAAAAAAGAGGGACAAGAAGCAGCAATCGACGCTCTGTCTCAGGATTGGGACATAAAGCTGGCTTATGCCTTCCCTCCGTTTCCTCTAATTCCCTTGGTTCTAAACAAATTATTAAGGGAAAAGACAAAATTGATCCTGGTGGTCCCGTCTTGGCCCAAGAGAAGTTGGTTTCCCGTCCTAAAACAACTGGCCCTGGAGGACCCAGTTCCTCTTCCCTTGAGACCGGTTATCTCAGGGGCCGCTACTACACCCAGACCTAGAGACTTTGAAACTTTCGGCCTGGATCCTGAAAGGGCCATCCTGAGGAGGAGAGGCTTATCAGACGAAGAATTTTCCACTCTTAAACAAAGTCATAAAAATGTAACTTTGGTCATCTATAAAAAGATCTGGAAAAAGTTCTCCTCCTGGCAGCTTCCGAACATCCCGGATCCATTCCATCCAAATATAGCAAATATCCTTGATTTCTTGCAGGCAGGATTTAATAAGTGCCTATCTCCCAGTACCCTAAAAGTACAAATATCTGCATTAAGTCACTTCTATGATGCTAGTCTAGCTGAACATAGATGGGTCAAAAGATTCTTTCAGGCGATTTCTAGACTAATGCCTTCTATTAAGAGATCTATAGCATCCTGGGACCTAAACCAAGTCCTTAGAGCTTTAGTTTCTCCCCCCTTTGAACCTATAAATTGTCTAGACCAGAGGTTCCCAAACTTTTTTTTCTCGTAGACCACTTTCAAAATTTTACTGGTTTCAGTGGACCCCATGCTGCTACATTTCTACCATATTCCCAAAACTCGTCAAAAAATGTGAAGATTAGATCTAACGTAGACCCCCGTCGAGTCTCCCATGGACCCCTGGGGGTCCACCTGGACCACTTTGGGAATCACTGGTCTAGACCTTAAAACTCGAACCTTAAAAACAGCTTTTTTGGTAGCAATTACATCCGCTAGGAGAATTGGAGAAATTCACTCCTTGTCTATATGGCAGCCATATTTAAGAATTCTGGAGGACAGGATTATATTTAGAATAGACCCATCCTTTATCCTGAAAGTAGCTTCTACCTTCCACAGAAATCAGAAGATTGTGCTTCCCTCTTTCTGCTCAGCTCCCAAAAACCCTCAGGAGGAAGCGTTCCATTGCCTAGACGTAAGGAGGATAGTTCTTTATTACCTGGAAGAAATGGCTCCCTTCCGGAAAGATCAGAACTTATTTGTCCTCTTCTCAGGGAAAAACAAGGGTAAAAAGGCATCTAAAAGCACCCTGTCAAGATGGATAAGGACTTTAATCCAATAAGCCTATATTGCACAAGATCTCCCTCCACCAGGGAATCAAAGCACACTCCACTAGGGCAGTAGCCTCTTCCTGGGCAGAGAGAGGGGAAGCTTCCGTTGATCAGATTTGTAAGGCTGCTACATGGTCTAGTTTCCATACTTTTATTAAACATTATAGACTGGACATTCTTTACAGTCGGGATACTGGCTTTGGACGCAAAGTTCTACAAGCAGTAGACTGTAGTAATTTGGTACTGCTCCTGTGGTGCTGTCATGAGGGACGTCCTGGAAAAAAGGAATTAGACCTACCGGTAATTGGGTTTCCAGGAGTCCTTCATGACAGCACCCTGATATTCCCTCTCCTTTGCGTTATTTCTGGTTAGCAGATATGTTTATGGGGTGTATGTGATGTAACATATACCAAAAAATATATATATATATATTTATTTAGTGGGTATCCACACATTATGATGATTTAATTATATATATCTCAGTATATTTCGGTTGAAACTCTGGTGTGGTAATTTGTAAGAGACACTGCTCAGAGGTCAAGAGGGCAATCTCCTGTGGTGCTGTCATGAAGGACTCTTGGAAACCCAATTACCGGTAGGTCTAGTTCCTATTTTTTTCTCTATAGGTATAATCGACGCAGAAAGTCCAGAGAGGTTTGCGAACTTTCTGTGAAAAGCGCTGCGGAAAAAAATGCAATGCGTTGCCACCGCGGCTTTTCCCGCAGCGCTTTTTTCCTGTGGCCCGCTACGTGGGTACCTGGCCTTAAGGTTCTGATGTTTTGACAGCAAGGAGAACAATGCAGACTATAATTTCTTAGCCATCAAAAATTTGGAGACCCAAAAACGCAAGTATGAACTGAGTCCAAGTCCTTTCTATTATATTATTCCTCTGAGCAAAAACGTGAACCTGGGCTTTGTGACTACAATTGCAGTATAACAAAGATAATAAAATGCTTCCTCCTGAGCTTGAATTTTTGTCTTAACTAAAAATAAAAAAATATATATCTAGGAAATGCTACTGGCATGCCTCAGGCTACATTGCAAGACTGTTATTTCTGAAAGTTTTGATCACTGGTGCAGAAAAACTGATGAACTGAAAATGACAGCAAAGAAAAGAAAAAGGCTACATACAGTATCTACAACGCAATGTGTAATATAGCTTACATTTAGAGATTTAAATGAGAGACTCAAAGGGGGTGGAATTTGCCATTTCATCATTAAAAGACATTTTTTTTTAATTACTTATTGTAGCTAATTATTATTTTTATTATTATTATTATTATTATTATTATTTTAGTTAGTGTCCCTATAATAAAATAAAAGCTTTTAAAACTGCAGTTTTCACACTTGTCATTGAGCTCTCACAATAGTCTGGCATCATGTGTTTTGCAGAGAAAAGCCGCTTTCCAGGACGGTTCTTTTATATTAGCCTCAGCGACTGGCTCAAAGGGATGCAGCATCAGGCCCTTAAGGACTATATTGAGATCCCACTGTGGAAGTAACACCTTTCTCCCTGGGAAAAGCCTGCAGGCCCCATTAAAAAATCTCTTAACCCAGCGATGGTTAGCTAAGTCAGAATCAAAATAACTGCTAAGGGCTGATACTTGTACCTTCAAAGTACTAGGTTTTAGACCCTTATCCAGACCTGCTTGCAAGAAATATAAGATTTTTTCTATATTTGGATGGTTGATGTCAGGAACACTACTGCCACATCAGGAAAGGAATTTCTTCCACACCTTACTATAGATAGCATGGGTAACTTTCTTCCTTCCCACCTGGAAGGTTTGAATAACCAACTCAGACAGTCCTCTTGATTTCAAAATGAAGATTTCAGAAGCCAGGCTGCTAACCGGAGTTTCTGAGGATCTGGATGAAATATTGGACCTTGATGTAGAAGGTCTGGAAGTAATGGAAGTATCAATGGATCTGCCATTCTGAGACTGTTTAGGAGCCCAAACCACGCTCTCTTGAGCCATACTGGGGCTATTAGAATGACCCTCAGATTCTCTTTGATAATCTTTTGCAGAACCCTTGGAAGTAAAGGAAGTGGAGGAAAGGCATATGCCAGAGTGAAATCCCAGCTGTGGGAAAGGGCATCTACCCCTAGACAAGGTTCTCTTGGGTTGAGTGAGAAGAATTGAGGAACCTTCGCATTTTGACGACTGGCAAATAAGTCTACCTCTGGAGTTCCCCAGAGCTGACAAACCTGCTGGAAAATTTCTGCCTTTAGACTCCAATCTCCTGGATTTAGATGTTTTCTGCTCAGAAAATCCGCTTGATGGTTTGAAGAACCTTTTAGATGGAGAGCAGAGATGGATTTTAGGTGTCTCTCTGCCCAGGCGAATATCTGAGCTGAGAGAGCCTGAAGGTTCCGCCATTGAGTACCTCCCTGGTGGTACAGGAATGCCACTGCTGTCATGTTGTCTGACAATATCCTGACATGAGAGTCTTTTATCAATGGTCTGGTTGCTTTTAGGGCTTCCCAAACTGCCCTGAGCTCCAGGAAGTTTGAGGAATGGTTGTGGAGAGCTGCAGACCAGGCCCCCTGAAATGATCTCAGAGAAAGGGTTGCTCCCCAACCCAATCTGCTTGCATCTGTAGTAATCTGAATTACTGGAGAGGGATTCCAAGGAATTCCCTGCTGTAAGTTTGCGGTCTTCCTCCACCATTGTAGGGAGACTTTTACACTATGAGACACATAGATCATCTTGTCTAATGACAGCTGACTCTTGTCCCAACTTGATAGTACAGTATCAAGGACTAAAGAACTCTTGAATGAGCTTGAGCCCAGGGAACTGCCTGAATACAAGCGGCCATAGACCCCCAGTACAGACATTGCCTCCCTTATAGATACCTTTGTCTTCCTTTGAAAGGTAGCAACTTTGGACTTTAGAGCCACTATCTTGTCTGGAGGGAGAAAAGACATCTGCAGATGGGAATCGAGCAGGATACCTAGGAAAATCTTGCGATACTTTGGGACTATATTGGATTTCCCCCAATTTATTACCCATCCTATTTTTTGTAATGTCTGACATACTATCTGAACATGATACTGGAGAAGAGAAAAAGACTGAGCTACCACTAAGAGGTCATCTAGATAAGGGACCACTATCAGATTTTGTTTTCTTAGAAAAGCTACTACTTCCACCATCACCTTTGTAAATAGCCTTGGGGCTGATGATATTCTGAAGGGGAGGGCCCGAAACTGAAAATGGAGTGACTCCCCCCATTCTGGACTGGCGTCATTGTTTGTCCCGGGATTGCTTATTGGGGTTAAAGAAGATATTCTTCCCCCTGCCTCCCTTAAGGTAGTTCCATCTGCCTGTTTTACCCTTGGATTTAAATTCAGAACTGTATCCTTGAAAGGAACGAAATGGCTGTTTTCTTTTAGAAGGTTTTGGCTCTGGAAGTGACTTCTTTTTATCCATTGCCTTTTCAAGCAACATATCTAATTCTGGACCAAAAACATACTCTCCCTGGAAGGGAATAGCACAGAGCTTTTGTTTAGAAATTGGGTCACCGGCCCACATTTTCAGCCATAATGCTCGGCGAGTTGTATTAGAGAGAACTCCAGATCTGGAGGCAATCCTTACTGACTCTGCCGAGGCGTCTGCAAGAAAGCCAGTGACCTTCTGTAGCAGCGGAATGGAGGATAAGATATCTTCCCTTGAGGTGCCTTCTCTAAGGTGGATCTCAAGTTGGTCTAGCCATCTATACATAGACCTTGCCACACAAGTTGATCCAATATTAACTTGTAATAGGGCTGAAGAGCACTCCCAGGATTTTTTAAGGAGGCTGTCAGCTTTCCTATCTTGCGGATCTTTAAGCTGCGACGAGTCTTCAAAAGGAATTGTCGTCTTTTTCCCCTCCTTAGCCAACTGTATATCAATTTTTGGCACTTCAGCCCAACCTTTGATTTTAGATTCATCAAAGGGAAATCTGTCCTTAATGTCTTGAGACAGAAACAGTCTTTTCTCTGCATGTAGCCATTCATCCTGAATTAGGCACTCTAAATTCTCATGAATGGGAAAAACTAATTTTTTCTTTGGCCTGAGCCCTGCAAAAATTTCATCCTGAATAGTTTGCTTCTCCTGAACATCCCCTATATTCATGGTGCTTCTAATGGCAGCAAGAAGCTCCTGAGTAAATGCAGATGAGAAGTAATATCTTCTATCCTCAACATCTGAAGGCCCAGGTAATTCCCCTTCCTCCAGGAAATCTTCGGACACAGATGGGACATAAACGTCACTATTTTCCGAATCTGGATCAGTAATTAACTTCCTCTTTTTGGCCGCAGGTTGTGGCTCAGCAGAGGAAAAGGCATAGGAAAAAGAAGCTAGGGAGGAGGGGTGTGGTCTAATGACATCAACACCCTATATAAGGTGTGCTTAATTATTAGGCTACTTCCTTTCCTTTGGCAAAATGGGTCAGAAGAGAGATTTGACGGACTCTGAAAAGTCAAAAATTGTGAGATGTCTTGCAGAGGGATGCAGCAGTCTTTAAATTGCGAAACTTTTGAAGCGTGATCACAAACAATCAAGCGTTTCATGGCAAATAGCCAACAGGGTCGCAAGAAGCGTGTTGAAAAAAAAAAAGGCACAAAATAACTGCTAATGAATTAAGGAAAATTAAGTGTGAAGCTGCTAAGATGCCATTAGCCACCAGTTTAGCCATATTTCAGAGTTGCAACGTTACTGGAGTATCAAAAAGCCCAAGGTGTGCGATACTCAGGGACATGGCCAAGGTAAGGAAGGCTGAAAAACGACCACCTTTGAACAAGAAACATAAGATAAAACGTTAAGACTGGGGCAAGAAATATCTTAAGACTGATTTTTCAAAGGTTTTATGGACTGATGAAATGAGAGTGACTCTTGATGGGCCAGATGGATGGGCCCGAGGCTGGATCAGTAAAGGGCAGAGAGCTCCACTCCGACTCAGACGCCAGCAAGGTGGAGGTGGGGTACTGGTATGGGCTGGTATCATCAAAGATGAACTTGTGGGACCTTTTCAGGTGGAGAATGGAGTGAAGCTAAACTCCCAGACCTACTGCCAGTTTCTGGAAGACACCTTCTTCAAGCAGTGGTACAGGAAGAAGTCGGTATCGTTCAAGAAAAACATGATTTTCATGCAGGACAATGCTCCATCACATGCATCCAAATACTCCACAGCGTGGCTGGCCATTAAAAATCTAAAAGAAGAAAAAATAATGACATGGCCCCCTTGTTCACCTGATCTGAACCCCATAGAGAACCTGTGGTCCCTCATAAAATGTGAGATCTACAGGGAGGGAAAACAGTACACCTCTCTGAACAGTGTCTGGGAGGCTGTGGTGGCCGCTGCACGCAATGGTGATCGTAAACAGATCAAGCAACTGACAGAATCTATGGATGGAAGGCTTTTGAGTGTCATCGTAAAGAAAGGTGGCTATATTGGTCACTGATTTGTTTTTGGTTTTGTTTTTGATTGTCAGAAATGTTTATTTCTAAATTTTCTGTTGCTATATTGGTTTACCTGGTGAAAATAAACAAGTGAGATGGGTATATATTTGGTTTTTATTAAGTTGCCTAATAATTCTGCACAGTAATAGTTACCTGCACAGACAGATATCCTCCTAAGATAGCCTAATCTAAAAAAAAACCACTCCAACTTCCAAAAATATTAAGCTTTGATATTTATGAGTCTTTTGGGTTGATTGAGAACATAGTTGTTGTTCAATAATAAAAATAATCATCTCAAATACAACTTGCCTAATAATTCTGCACACAGTGTAGATGGTCCTACCTTGAGGAGAAAGCCTCTGGGTCTGGGAGGCTTTCTAAAACCAGCCACCGATGACCAGCGTACAGCATTCCATGAATAGGAATACTTCCGGTCCACCTGCACCTGTTCAGGACGCTAAAGTTTTCAAATCTCCCTCCTTTAGCGTCTTTCTCAACCGGAAGTGATGTCACCATGACCGGAAGCGGCATCGGCGTGTATCCCAGCCGGGAACGCCGGCTCTGAGTACAGGCAGGGGACTCTACAGGCCAGGGAGCCTCCGAAGAGGGACCGAGGCCCGCGATACTCATCTCCACTGTCCCTGGATGGTGCAGGAGGAGATGGACCCACCGAGTCTCCGCGGAGAGACGGCACAGACCTGCAGGGAAAGCCGCACTGGACCCCACTCTGCTGGGTAAGTATGCTCCAAACCTCTTGTCTGCCCACTAATAGGGACAGGAAAAAACACTGAAGAGGGAGGAAGGGGAGGGGCTATTTAACCTCTTGTGTGCTTTTCCTGTCCCTAATAGTGGGAGGAGATACAACCTCCTGTGGTGCTGTCATGGAGGGCATTTGAGAAATACTATTTTTATGCAAATCCACAGAAGCCCTGCATATTTATGGTGCTAATGGTAGGACCGTCCCATTAAGCAGAGACTGCAAACAGAGTGATAGACTGACTTACAAAGGAAGGAGACATTAGGTGAGTGTAGAAGCTGCAGTAGTGGCAGTAAGGTTATTGTAGGTTTAAGACTTTTTTTGAAGAGATCAGTTTTAAGGTTGTTTTAGAAGATTTTAATGGTGAGTGAAAGGTCTGATTTGTTGGAGTAATAAGTTCCATAGTATGGAAAATGCACAGAAGAAATCCTGGAAATACTGTGGCAAAAAGCACTGCGTTTTACATTACCTGCAAAGTGGATGGGATTCCGGCTAATCCCATCCATACATTGCAGAAAAAATTCTGCAGCAAAAATGCTGCAATTTCAAAAACGCTCACATTTTTGTAAATCACAGCATGTCAATTATACCTATGGAAACACTGCCATTTTCCATCTAGGTATAATAGAGGCAGAAAGTCTGCAGAGGAAAACTCCACTGCGGTCTTTTCCTGTGGCTGTGGCTCGCTATGTGGAGTCTTAGCCTAAATGTATTTAAAAACAAATTGTAGAAAAGGGTAAAGTGCGAGCACAGCTATGACCCGTTAAGAAAACTTCTGCTTTTGGATACTGCAGCCTATGTATTATAAGGGGCAATTTTTTTTTCTGGCATCTACATTGGCATAATTAGTGTCAAATGTATAACACAATGTTTGATAGATTTGGCACATATATAAGTGTCACACTTCTGTCCTGAGATGTTACTACAATTTCTATGCCTCTCACTCGCTGGATTGACTGCAGCAATTTTTTTAAAAAAAGTTGTAGCTGATAAATCTGGAATACAGACAGCTAGGGAAGCTAACCCAATTGGAGTGAGTGGTGTAAAAATGCAAAAACTCACAAAATTTTTGCATAAAGAATCTCAAAATGTTGCAACTTTTTTTTTGCACGTTTCAACTTTTTGATGCTATAATATTGGAGTACAGGGCTAGATAAATTGTCCCCACTGTTTTCACAAATATATCTATGCACTACATATGCTATAATTTGTCTCCGCGACTTCCATTCTGAGCTATCTATTAACAGGAGAGGATATGTAATGTTGATCCTAGCTTTTTCTTTAGTTCCAAAAATGTCCACAAAAAAGTAATACAAAGTCCATTATCCATTTCAGTCTTCATCAAGTAATAAAAGGATCTACAATATCATTGTATAGGGAAAAATATTGTAGTAGTGTGTTAGCCATGAAAATAAAAATCTTACCTACAATACTTTACAGAAGTATCAAATACTGCAATATCATTAAAATGATACATCAGTTGATAATAAAGTCAACTGATGTAGTCACATAACTCAGATGCTATTCAACATGTTATGATACATGGATACTGACACAATAAAAATA
The DNA here is from genome assembly GCA_947044405.1 of Leptodactylus fallax. Lineage (NCBI taxonomy): Eukaryota > Metazoa > Chordata > Amphibia > Anura > Leptodactylidae > Leptodactylus > Leptodactylus fallax. Next base: position 4,881,602 of record CAMRHE010000123.1, read on the forward strand.
CAGATGTACTAAAAACAAAAGGGATACAACTATGGATGCAAAAAATGAAACTTAAAGTGAGTTTACCACCTTCTCCAAGCATATTCAGCTGTCACCACAGAGCATATTACAATTATAAACAACATACCTTTGTTATGTATGTCACACTTGTAGATTTGCAGAAAATAAAAACTTTGAAGTCTTATGCAAATTAGCTGGTTGGTGCCCTCTTGCTTGCACCATTCCCTTTGGTGGGAGTTGATATTCCCCATCACCGATGCTACTTGAGAAGCAATATCAATGCTCTCAGTGTTGAAAGTTTGTTTCCAGTGCATCTGCCAAAGTTGTTTTTCCATAAAACTACAAAAGCGGCATACATAAATGCATACATATGTTGTTTGTCACTGTAATGTGTGTTGTAACACAATGGTGGCAGCTGAATATGCTTGGGTTAAGTAGTAGACTCCCTTTACAAGTAGGACTGTAACAGTCCAATCGTAAATATAGCAATTCCTCGCAGAATGTGATGTCTACTTTAAACAGCATCTTTCAGCTTATTTTATGTCTGTTTTAGTTTCTTTCATACATAATACCAAAGCGAGGAATAAAGCTATACATGTAGAATGCTCAGAATTAAGTCATAATGTCTAACTGAAGACAAATAAAGAATAAATTACTCCATCACATTCTCAAGAATGTTCTTGTTGATGTTTTTCTAAATGCGAAATAAACTTACGTGCCGAATGGATTTCATGGATGAGATGTAAAATAAATGTATTGTATGTGTGCTTGTCCATAGACTGATGCATTAGCCACATGTAGTGGTCTGAAAAGGCCATCTTTTAATGTGCTTCGTAGTGCTACCGCTACTGAAAACCATAATTGCTTGGAAAGTGCATCAAAGTCAATCTCAGTATATGGCAATTGTCTTTTTTATGTTTGGAGTGCTTGTTCACATCATTCTAGAATAAGAAAACAGGCTGTTATAAAAGTAAAGAAAAAAAGAAGGCTCTAAAATGAGGTGCTAAAACGATTTTCCATTGTGATTATAGACTACAAAATGTTGCATATTCTGTTAGGAAGGGCTGTATGGGCTGTATCAATGTGCCTATAACTTTAAAAGTGCTCAAATTCCAGATCCCAGATCTTGCTTAAACCATTAAAGTAGTTGTTCTTTAGCATATTTTATAACAGAACATGTATTGAGATCACATGGTAACTAAAAGGGTTGAGCCTACAAATGCAATAAATACAGTAAAAATGCTGTGTGTAAACTTTGCAATATTTAGCTATAGACTTTAAAGTTATTGTATCTGTTTGAAGTGATTTTGAAAATATAAAAAAGCCATGGAAAACACCAATGAAAACACCATCAAAAAGTCAAAATGGTGTGTGAATACAGTCTTTGACTTACTTCAAATTAAATGGAAGTTTAGAAGTCTATTTTACAGTTTGATATTCCAACAGAACCCTACTGATACATGAGTATCTCTAAGTATTAAACAATATTGAGCAGCCGTATCAATCAAGCACAATAATAATACTTGAAAATGCAGCTCGAGATAGACTAACACGTAATTTACTTGAATATTGTGTTTTCTGTGCTACTGAACTAGCTCATTTGTCTTTGTTCTGCTTCTATACCTTTCAATTTTGATGTGGAACAGAGAGCAGCATATTTTTGTGCTAAAAACATTAAATGTACCCAGCTGCTACAAAGAAATGTTTTGGATAATATGCAAAACAGAGTGAATAAGTATTTTAAGGCAAAGTGTATTTCTGCAGCAGTGCATAAATGTAAAAAATATTAATTTATTTTACATTTTATCTCAATTGCACCGTGCACACTTCAACAATTTTAGAAAGCTGGCAGAGAAACCTGCATATGTCTGTTTTGCTTTTATATTTTAAATAATGTGCAGCCACATTTGTTTCTGTATTTAACATAATGCTTATTTAATTACATCTGATTCTTCATATTATATATGCAGAATGCTTGGGGAATGCGTTAAAAGCTGGACTATGTAAACTACCAGTGTTCTATGACAAAAAAGAAACTTTTCCTGTTTCTTTTATTGCATGCATAAGTTCAAAAGTCATACCAGAAACATATATTCCATATACATGTATGTATATAATCCAGTATGAGACAACGGCTCAAAATTGTCTTCTGCAAAGGAAATCTATCAGGTCCTGAAAGCCTTCCAAACGAATAATAGCGCCATGTAGAGGCCTGCGAAGAAGCACATACTTGTAGCCACAAACCATTGAAGCAATGCAGAAATAATCATTTTTATGACTGATTTGAATAGTCTCAAGTGCACTGGGGGTGGGGTCTGATACACGGATAAACTTGTAGACTGATTTGCATATCCATAAAAATCTCTGCAGCGCTTCATCAGTTTCTGATCCTAATAAAGGTCACTACATGGTACAATAATTGGTTTTGGAGGTGCTTTGGACATGGCATCCTCTTTAATTACCTGTTTTAATAGTTTCCATCAGGAAAACCTCACAACAATCACTGTGGGAATGTTTCATGAACTGGATCTTGTTGCAGTGAAATTATGTATAATAATTGCATATAACTGAGTATTTTGGGAAATTTGGAGGTTATGGTTTATATGTCCTACAATTTTGCATTTAAATGTTGGCAGATATGAGACTGAGACTGAAGTATTTTCTCTTGCAATGGTGCAGCTTTTGCTACTGAGATTCTTATGATTAAAAAAAAAAAAAAAGAAAAAAAACTCCCTCCCTAAAGCTTGAGATCTTAGCTTTTAGGTAACATGGATTTTTTAAATACATTTACATCAAGGTTGAAGGGATTGTCTGGGATAACCATTTTTTTAATATAATGGGAAGGTGGAAAAAAAACAAACAAAAAAAAAAAATACTCATCCATCCCTGGTGCTCCAGTGTCTCCCAGAGCGGTCCAGTCCTGCTACTCCCATTGCAAGTGACCGCTGAGGCCAATCAGTGGCCTAAGGAAAGGAACCCGGGATGTCACTGTTCGGCAGTGACTTCCACCAGAAGAAAACATGGGAGCAGCCGGACTGTGCTGTGAGACACCAGAGCACTGGGGACGGGTGAGTATGTTTGATTTTTTTTTGTTTTTTTTACCTTCCCCGACCTCATATTAAAAAAGTGGTTATCCTGGAAACCCCTTTAACGCAATCTTCTTATACATACAGTGCCTTGCCAAAGTATTCGGCCCCCTTGAACTTTTCAACCTTTTGCCACATTTCAGGCTTCAAACATAAGGATATAAAATTTTAATTTTTTTTTGGTGACGAATCAACAAGTGGGACACAATTGTGAAGTGGAACGAAATTTTTTGGTTATTTTAAACTTTTGTAAAAAATAAAAAACTGAAAAGTGGGGCGTGCAATATTATTCGGCCCCTTTACTTTCAGTGCAGCAAACTCACTCCAGAAGTTCAGTGAGGATCTCTGCATGATCCAATATTGTCCTAAATGACTGATGATGATAAATATAATCCACCTGTGTGTAATCAAGTCTCCGTATAAATGCACCTGCTCTGTGATAGTCTCAGGGTTCTGTTTAAAGCGCAGAGAGCATCATGAAGACCAAGTAACACACCAGGAATGTCCGTGATACTGTTGTGGAGAAGTTTAAAGCTGGATTTGGATACAAAAAGATTTCCCAAACTTTAAACATCCCAAGGAGCACTGTGCAAGCGATCATATTGAAATGGAAGGAGTATCAGCCAACTGCAAATCTACCAAGACCCGGCCGTCCCTCTAAACTTTCATCTCAAACACGGAGAAGACTGATCAGAGATGCAGCCAAGAGGCCCATGATCATGGTTTAACTGCAGAGATCTACAGCTGAGGTGGGAGAGTCTGTCCATAGGACAACAATCAGTCGTACACTGCACAAATCTGGCCTTTATGGAAGAGTGGCAAGAAGAAAGCCATTTCTCAAAGACAGGGGCGTAACTACCGGGGTAGCAGCTGTCACAGGGCCCGGGACATTACGGGGCCCCGCAGGCCCTCGATGCTTTTTTTTTTTTTTTTTTTTTAATAGGCCGTTACCTGCTGGAGTAACCCCAGCAGGTAACGGGCCCTATATACTTACCGATCCCCAGGGTCCCGCTCAAGGCCGCCTGCGCTTCTGATTCTGCGGAGGCGGCTGTGAGCAGGATCGGTATATGAGGCTGCAGGCCGAACCCCACAATCTCTGCTATCATTATACTCTGGGGTCTTTGAAAAGGCCCCAGAGTAATCGGAGGTCCAGAGTTGGTGAGGGAACATAAATAACAATGTACTTACCTCTCCTACGCTTCTCCAGGCTTTGAGCCTGTTTGGTGACGTCCCAGACATCAGCAGATGTCATTTTGCGTCGCGACGCCGGCCCGCATCACGTGACGCCGGCCCGCATCACGCGACGCCGGCCTGGTCCAACATTGCAGAAGGCCGAAGTAGCAGGGACTGGACCGGAGCAAGGAACAGGTAAGCAACATAGTTTTTTTTATGTTTCTATCCTCCGCTGGGTCTCCAATCATTATACTCTGCGGTCTGAAAAGACCCCAGAGTATAATAATTGTTCATGGGTGGTCCACAATGGGACATATAATAGATAATAGTATGTGCAGGGGCCACTATGGGGAATAATAGTGTGTGCAGGGGCCACTATGGGATGTAATACTGTGTGCAGGGGCCACTACGGGGCATAATACTGTGTGCAGGGGCCATTATGGGGCATGATACTGTGTGCAGGGGCCACTATGGGGCATGATACTGTGTGCAGGGGCCACTATGGGACATAATACTGTGTGCAGGGGCCACTATGGGAAATGATACTGTGTGCAGGGGCCACTATGGGGCATGATACAGGGGCCACTATGGGGCATAATACTGTGTGCAGGAGCCACTATGGCACATAATAGTGTGCGCAGGAATACGTTTTTTTTGGGGGGGGGGTTGAAGAGGGCGGTCTGGGGGGGGCAATTGGGGGCAGCGGTTCGGGGGGGCCCCCATGTCAAATGTTTGCCTTGGGGCCCAGCCATTCCTAGTTACGCCACTGCTCAAAGATATCCATAAAAAGTCTTGTTTAAAGTTTGCCACAAGCCACCTGGGAGATACACCAAACATGTGGAAGAAGGTGCTCTGGTCAGAAAAAATCGAACTTTTTGGCCACAATGCAAAATGATATGTTTGGCGTAAAAGGAACACAGCTTATCACCCTGAACACACCATCCCCACTGTCAAACATGGTGGGGGCAGCATCATGGTTTGGGCCTGCTTTTCTTCAGCAGGGACAGGGAAGATGGTTAAAATTGATGGGAAGATGGATGGAGTCAAATACAGGACCATTCTGGAAGAAAACCTGTTGGAGTCTGCAAAAGACCTGAGACTGGGACGGAGATTTATCTTTCAACAAGACAATGATCCCAAACATAAAGCAAAATCTACAATGGAATGGTTCACAAATAAACGTATCCAGGTGTTAGAATGGCCAAGTCAAAGTCCAGACCTGAATCCAATCGAGAATCTGTGGAAAGAGCTGAAAACTGCTGTTCACAAACGCTCTTCATCCAACCTCACTGAGCTCCAGCTGTTTTTCAAGGAAGAATGGGCAAGAATTTCAGTCTCTCGATGTGGAAAACTGATAGAGACATACCTCAAGCGACTTGCAGCTGTAATCGCAGCAAAAGGTGGCACTACAACATATTAACTTAAGGGGGCCGAATAATTTGGCACTCCCCACTTTTCAGTTTTTTATTTTTCACAAAAGTTTAAAATATCCAATAAATTTCGTTCCACTTCACGATTCTGTCCCACTTGTTGTTGATTCTTCACCAAAAAGTTAAAATTTTATATTTTATATCCTTATGTTTGAAGCCTGAAATGTGGCAAAAGGTTGAAAAGTTCAAGGGGGCCGAATACTTTCGCAAGGCACTGTATATAGAATGTTTAACTAGCACCCACCATTCCTGACCAAACAATGATGTTAGTTTTGGTGTCTGATTTTACTATTTCAGCTCTGTTGTCAGAAAGGCTATGTCAGAGCCAGTGTCAGAGCTCAGAATCGCACCCCTTGTCTGCTTCTGCCTGACAGTACAGAGCCTAAATAGGATATCAGTGGGACCAGGAGATAAGTGGCTATACTGATACAACCTGTTTAACACAAAGAGTGCCCCACTAGGGAACCCCCAGAGTGTGGAGCACCTCTGTAAAAGTGGCCCTTGTGGACCTGATACATTTTTGCATGTTTTCATTAAATGGATAGGGATTCATTTGATTTGCCAGCATGTAGTGTTACATTTCTACTGCAGTGGCTAGCCAACATGGAGACAGTCACTGCCACCATTATAATATACTGTACTCACCTTAAGAATTCTTTAGTGCTTCCATGCCACAGTGTCCAGAGACTCTTTAAAAAAATACACTCAAAGTTCAGCAGTTTGCAATACATTAGGTGAAGCTATGCTATGGTAAGTACATTATATTAGTAATGTCATCACTTGTCACACTTTTTAACCCCTTGCTGAAACACAAAGTAACTGTATCAAGTTTTAAGTGACTTCCCACAACTCAGTTTACAGCAACATCATGTGAATGATGCAAAATTGGGAGCTATGCTTAGGTTATATGCAGCGAATGCAATCAGTTTCATATAGCTGACACCCTTCTGCAATGACTGGTATTGTAGCTGGCACCAATCCCATCCACCCCTTAGATGATTAGGCATATGGAGGGTGCTTTCTCTCTTACCTCATCATCTGTCATAGGTTACCATGACAACCAAGGGACAGCCCTATGTGTTTGTCTATTAGATCTTGACTAAGACAAAGCGTGATAGATTTCCTCAGTAAAACACCAGTAGTAATGCTGTGTATATTATTATTAGTAATCAGAAGATCACACAGTCAAATCTTATACCAGGATACCAGAAAAAAACATAAAGATTGAAACATAATTGAGTAAAGTTTATTTAAATTGCAAAGGGCTGGCATTGGTGGAAGCAAAAATGGTTTAGAGTAAAAATAAACCAATAAACCCATAATTAATATTTTATTTTATACCGCATATTAATTGTTACAAACTGTCCACAAAACAATTGCAGAATTACAGTACATTTTCCCATTAACCCACACTAAAAATGACTTTTGTGTACCACGGATCAGTACTACTTAAAATATAACTCTTCTCACAGAACTCTTACTGTCATAAATATATGACGGAAAAATAAATGTGTTAGTTCTCTTAAAGTGGTAATGCATTGGTGCAAACTGAAGAAAGATTGCTCACCCCATTCACCATTAGCTGGATTGGCTTCTCAGAGCATTTTCTATATTGGGAGACACCAGGAAATGGAGTTTAAGGCCTGTAAATCAGAACAGCGGGCAATCAGAGGCGTGAGTGACATTTTCTTATTTCTATAATTGCCCAATAGCTGCATGTTTAGTTACTTTTCTGGGTCTGGCAGTCCCCTTTAATATCAAAGTGTCAGTGAAGGTTACAAAATTCTGAAGAATATTAAAAATAAAATATAGAATAATTTTCCTTTAAGTATCTCTCAAAGCTCAATTACAACATGCATTTCTAAATGTAATTGTATACCCAACTTCAATTAAATATATGAGCTAGAGAAAAAAATGAAAAGTTAAGTGCAAATTGATCTTTAATGTAAATTAGATTTTTCTATTTTTCTATAATTCTCTGACCATAGAAAATCTAAGCTGCCATTACTAGTGTTATATGCATTCGGTACATCATTACAACAATAATTATTCATCCACTCATCAGCACTTCACATCTGAGTTATTTAAATCATCTCATTCCATATCATCAATTGGAATCATTCTTATTTTAAACCAATCTGCTTAATCTTAAAGAATACATTTACATCATTAAATGAACACACCAAGAAAAACTGATACACTGTTATATGTAGTACAAGACCTGAGGAGGTGGTGTATGAATCAAGTAGCACCAAGAACACGTACAAGACTTCTTTAGGCTCTTCACTAGGTATATCACAGTGTATCAATTTTTTCCTGGAATATTCCTTTGAAGTTCATTGCACAAGGCCATATGATATATACGACCAGGGTTGCAGGGTCAGTAAATTTTGTACAGTCTGCAAAAATAGTGTTTTTTTTTTTTAAATTTATTTAGTGTTTGTGATTTTCTTAAAATTTTGAGAAATTTGTAGACATTATTGTGATTGTAATTATTATTATTTTAGCTTCAAAATCTATTTATTGAAAGTTAAGCATGCAGAGATAAACACAGGGGGTGGGTAACATAGAAAAAGGACAAGATTCAAAAAGAGTGACATTAAGTTACATTGATAGACCCATAGATCTAGCCTCATAATAGGAGTTCCTGGATGGGTGATGGATGGAATGAGGGGGAAAAGGGTTATTATTATTTTACAGTTATCTTTGAATGCTGCAAATAAAGATATGCCTTTAACTTATGTTTTGATTTGGTCAAGGACTTGTTAAACTAATTTAACATGATTTAATATGCTAGTATAATCCAAGACAGGTTGCAGCCCACAACACAATTATAGGGTGTCCACACATCAACACAGGATAGGATAGATAGAATATCTATTTGTAATATCATATCTTAAAAAGCCTCTCATCCCTTGACACACACAGCTGACATTGGGGAAGGCGAATGGGACAAATGCCCATATTGTCTCTCACTGTGTTGCTGTGTTAGTCCGTGTAAAGTGATACAGATGCACACCTTGAACGTTTGGTTGTTTTGTGTGGTCAATGTCCTAGTTCTTTCTGGAAGCTGTATGATGCACTGACCACCATGCAAGAAGTTGTTTGTTGGTCCCTTATGAGGTCACTCACTGATGTTAGACATCATTCCAGCTACACAAGGCAGGAATTGGGTTTTTAATTAAGGGCCTGTTCCCAATCTTCAAAGAGAGATGACTTGTTAGAGCAGGATAACAGCTTGCTGCTGGATGAAAACTTGTGAGGGGAACATTTTGAGAGGCCAGGCAAGCTGGAGGAACTGAGTTTAATACCTTGTGAGAGCAGAAGGACACAACTATAAAGAGGATTGTTCAGTGGACTGGCTCACTTCTAATATATTCTTGGTGAACAAGAGTTTGAGTTCTATGGTGGCAGGCAGCACACCTCCTCATGACAGCAGAGGCACATTGTTTGTGTCCTTGGTCTGAAGACCTGCATGGTTACTTTTCCACTCAGCTGTGTTTGTCCATTCTGTTAAAGATCTGGTTTACTACAAACATCTCCTGCAGGAAAGAGGAGTCTACAATGAGAAGTCAGATGTCACATGTGTCCTTTATCTGCTGGTGGAAGACTCCAATTGACTTGGAGGAGGTTGTGTCTGGGTGGCAACTCAGACGGGCCAGATATGATGGTGCATTGACTACAGAAGAGGGTGGTGTTGGCTGTGTTGAGCTGCCATATTGTCACTGCCTCTGTGCTGAAGACTGGTGGCCGACACCTGTTGCACCTGTGTATGAAAGGGATGAATTGGTTGACTGGTGAATGGTGCATTTGCAAATAAAGAGGGCTTTAGTGGCTGACAGTATTTGGACAAGGAGGAAACTTTGGCTCTAGTGGCATGGATGGCACTATTGTGGGAAAATTTTAAAATAAAAGTTGCTTTGCTGGTTGACATTATTGATGAATGGGGAAAACTGTTTGGCAGTCAGGGATCTGTGCAACTGGAAAATGGCAAAAGATATAATAAAACGGCTAATTATCGGTGACACTGTTGGAACATGGGGGAAACTGGATGACATTAATAGAGTGGCATAGCTGCAAAAATGCTGGTAATATTTTGAAATAAAGGATTCAAATAGTGGCTAGCACTCCTTAGACAATGGTTTAAATGGATCCTGAAAATATTATTTTTGGAGGGGGAGGAAGTCTAATTTTTGCTCTAAGGCCCTGTGCTGTCTATTTACATCCCTGTCCCCTGCTTCAGCAGTATGCACCAGACAATTGTGGCGCATACCCTGGTGTCCCATATCCTCAGGGGAACACACTATTCAACTGTGTCATCAAGTTACAGTATTTATACAGTCACTATTGAGTAGTAATGTTAGTGGTCATGGTGTGGTGATTGGGCCTTGTATAATGCTATTCTTGGTGATAACAGTCTGTGTAGTTCATTGTGGTCAAAAATATTATGGATGTAATATGTAATCACCATATGGTGGTAAAATTTCGTCCTCATATAGTGGTATTAATTGATAACTATTTATGTATATAAATAATTTTTTTTGGGGGGAGGATGTGAACAAATGCTTTGGGTCTTTTGTCCCTGATCATTTAAAGGGTTTTCCTACTAAGGACATTTATTGTATTTCTGATCCACGAGATCACTGAGGATCTGCCGACTGGGATCCACACTGATCATGAGAACTGACCCTGGATACACATACTGTATTTTGACATGTCCAATTAAGAGGAAAGGTATGCTAGGACACATCTGTATGTTTAAATAGTCCAGTAATTTGCATTGTAGAGGGGAGTTACTTAATAAAATTTGAGCATCTTCAGTAGTTGCTACCATTTAATGGCTAATTGAAAAGATGATAAATAGCAAGCATTTGAAACTACTTAGGTCTCTTGATCAGGCATGTTATGATGTTTATGAAGAATAATATTGGAGGCAGTCTAGCAAGCATTATATGCTGCAATGAGGTCATGTCCTCAGAAGATTTATAGAAGCATCTTTCCTAGGTAACATAAAAAACATGAATTTATAAGATAAGTGTTCTTAGCATTCTAAAACTTGAATTTAAAGAGGACCTTTCATGTCCTCCTGCACATGCGGTTTTATATACTGCTAGAAAGCCAACAGCGCACTGTCGGCTTTCCCGTTATGTGCCCCGGGGCTGGAGATATTGGTGCCGTTAGTTTCGGCACACCGATCTCTGCCCACTGTCAGAAGGGTGTTCCTGACAGTCTAGCTGTTACTGTGAGGAACGCCGCCCCCTGACAGTACTCGTTCATAGGCTTTTAGAAGAAAAGGTATTTAAAGAGGATCTTTAACAGGGCTATGGACGAGTACTGTTGGGGGACATTCCTCGCAGCCCAGCTAGACTGTCAGGAACACCCTTATGACAGTGGTCAGAGATTGGTGCCGAAATTAATGGCACCAATATCTGCAGCCCCGGGGCACATAACGAGAAAGCAGACTGTCGACTTTCTAACGGTATATAAAACCGCTTGTGCAGGAGGACATGAAAGGTCTTCTTTAAATACCTTTTCTTTTCAAATGCTATTTTGATTTTCAAGGTTTCAAGGAACATATTTTTGTTTCAAGCTGGCTAGCCTATAGACAATTACATATTAAAATTCTCCGAATGGCACATATAGGAATGTATCACTATTTTTTTAATTTATTTATTAAAACTCAATATTTCTGTACATGATAATGGGGAGCTGCCATCTTGCCTGAGTTTCTCCTCTGCTCTGTTAACAGCATTTAATGACCTGTTTTACAGCATAGCCATGACCATAGGTAGCAGTAGTCTGGAGTTGTCTCATTGAGGTCTATAGGAGAATTTTCTAGGCATGTTCTGTGCAGGGAGGGGAAGTAGATACACTGTAACATCATCTGTTGGCAGTAGTAGATGCAATGATGGGTGTTATGTGATGCTATATCTAGAGGTGTTAACTATTGTAATCTTATATATCTTGTTTGTGATGTAAATTAGGTAAATGTTGCAAAGAAAAAACTTGGTTTAAAAGATGGGTCGTTTCTTGTGACACATTCTCTTTAAGTATCCCTTGGACTTATTTATTAATCTGGTTGTAAGGGTGTCAAACCTTACTGGGATCATTGGTCTACTAAGTGGTATAACTAGGGTCTGCATTTGCATGGCATCTTGAGTCAGGCAGACATGGCTTGTGAACTGAAAAAAGTTGTTATTTAAGAGGAGTCAACCAAGCAAGCATATCAGCCCAGCCCAGTAGATACTGGTGTTTTCCCCTTGTGAATTGGTGCCTTTGTTAATAAGCAAATGACCTCTTTAGAGCAATGAGGTGGTAAGTGCCAATGACCTCAATACATCAAAGAGCTTATTTGCATGTTTATATATAAGCATGAAGACACCAATTCAGAAGGGGAAAACACTGTTTGACTCAGGTGGCCCTAACCTATCTGCTGGGCTGGGTTCTGGTGACAGACTTCTTTTAAAATGGCATCTGACGTGATGGTTAGAGAAAACAGGTAAACATGAGGCAACTAGCTTGGTCATTATAGAGCCTCTTACTAAGAGCGCAATTTACAGGAATAGCAGCAGAGTATAATCTGTGTACAAAATGACATGCCGAAATTAGCCTTACTTTTTGCAATTTTCCCAACAAACAAGATGGTTGGTAGCAAGAAACAAAATGAATATGAATTCTGGTTAGACAGGACACATTAAATCCTCAAAGGAATGTGTATTTAGAAAGTGAGGCAAGATGGAGATAGATTCAGAGTACTGCGGAATTTAAAATTAAGATGCTAAATGTTTTAATAGGAGTAAGAGATGGGCAATAGAGTGCGGATGAGAGAGGAAGACAATAATTCTTCCCTCTTTTTTTTTTTCTTTCACTTCTCTTTCTTTTTCTTCCTATTTTTTTTTTTCTTATTCCTGTCAGTGGTGGAGTAGTAAATTTATTGTATACTGTTGTTTATAACTGTATAATTTTAATGAATAAAAGAAAACTCTGAGACCTATGGTACAGCAGTAAGACTAAAGCCCACTTTAGTTAACAGCAGCAATAGCCGTTCAGTGTATCCTTTGCGAACATTAAGCTGTAAGGTTGTAGGCTGGTGCCTCAGCATAGATCAGCAGCCATTGCAGCATTCCTCACTATGTAAAGTCATCCCTTAGTCCTTTTCTCTGCAGGCATCTTAGGTTTATGGGCTTCCTGGTCACAATATTGTACACTCAATACAGTTAGCCCAGCCCCGTAGCCAAGATGTAAAAAAAAATGAACTGCAAAATGGGAAATATAAAACCTTTTTGCTTGCATCTAAAAATACAATTTACGAGACGGTTATGGGAGTAGCCTTGGGTGATGACCCAGCGCCATTCCTCCTCTCTATCTTTCCCTGTAGGATCAACAAACACCACCGTAAACTTGTTGGTTTTATGTTATTTGCTGTCAGATCAGTTATCCCGAGATTGTGGAAATCATCACTGGCCCCCTCCCTTGTGGACTGGCTCAATGAACTCCTGTACATTAGACGCATTGAGAACCTAGTCTATGAGCTCAAGCTGAACCATAGAGCCCACCAATGGGTCTGGCTGCTCTGGAACGCTTTCAACTATTCCCTGCCTTCTAATCGTCCTTCCCTAATACCTCTCCCCTTTAAATCTGTCGTTGTCTCTTGACTTTTCCGCCATTGCCTCCTCTTCCTCTGCTCTCTCCCCCCCCTTTATTGGTGTACCTCCTTACTTATACATTGTTAAGTGGTTACAAGCTCTGCTGCATCAGAGCCATGTCTTTATTGTTTTTTTCGGTTTGCTTGTGGTTTTTTTTTGCGGGTTCCTTTTATACCTGTTGCTCACTTTCCTTGTATACTGTTTTGAAAATTAATAAACTCTTCTTGAATGTAAAAATACAATATATTGGATCCCATAAACATAGCTTCTCTTCATTGAAGTCTAGTAGGTACAATCTGGGACACCTCTATTTCATGTATATCAAATTAGCATTAACAATTTTACATTCTAGTCAACTTGCTTCTTTTTTTTAAACTTCTACTTCTAATGCTTTACTTTGAACAATATGAAACTTTGAACACAATATATGCCTCATATTACCTCAACTTTTTTTTAAAGAAGATTTTGTTTTTTTGAATTTCAGTCTGATACATAGTAGTGATTGACTTGGATGATTTAATTTTTAACTTATCTGATTCTCGGAAATGTAAAATATACAGTATGTATACAGATGTAAGAATCACTGCATGCCTTGATGGGGTTCAGACATGGCTGTTTCTGCACCACAAATTTTCAAGAAATTACATGGTGGTACAATTAAGTTTTTCAACAAATTAAGATTTTCATCAAAATGACAGCTCAACCAGTTCTTGAAAGCTATCCAAGTGATATTGCCTTAGAAGTTGAAGCTGGCTATACTCTTATACAAATGAATGGCTGACAATATGCACATAAATGGGCTGGATTCTTCAAAGAGAGAACTATTTGTTTATTAAGACTATGTTTACATCTGCACTAATGTCTTGGTGCCAGATACAACAGGATATCTTCAGAGGCCTTGGGGAATACATGCCTTAATGTGTAAGCTTTCAGTAAAGCAAGGCTACATTCACATGGAGACTCCATCTCAGTGTCCACCTGAAAATCAGCGGAGCAGTTTTTCCTCTGCCGGTTGCAGTTTTAAAACAGACACCCAATGGACCCACTTTTTTGCGGTCCCCTGACGGACCAGAACAACGGTTAGGCGATGCTAGTGTGAGCCTAGCATAACAGATCTACACTTTGCATCAGTGTTGTAAGCCAAAAGTTGAGACTATACAGAAATAAGATGTAATGGAAAATGGAAACATATTATGTGCTTTTGACCTGTTCCTGGTTTGGGTTTGCAATACTGACCAAAACACTGATATGTGAATAAGGCCTTATAGAGGAGGTGAAGGGACCTCCCTTAATATGCCCTAATACACTATAGGAAAGAAGACTGTAAAGATGAGAGACCATATAAGTAATAAATATTGTGGAGAAATGTGCTCCAAATGAAACTACTGTATATAATGAAAATAAATAACCCAGTTAAAGTAATGAAATGCATGAAATGTATTGAAAACAATGTAGAATGTCATTGTTACAAAATCAGGTTAGTGTTATGAATTGTTCCTTCCTTTTTCAAAATGTTCTGTGGTTTATATGTATAATGATCCGAATAACACATTTTCTTCTATTTCTTTTTGTGAAGGTGGATCAGTGAAATACCAACTGAACTCCCTAAGGTGATCATCAATGAAGAATAATTGGTAGGCAAAAGATTAGTATAAAAAGGACCACTGAAAAAAAATATTGTTTCATTAAAAATCATTACATTTTGTTTCTCTGGTTAGTACTTGAATAATTTGAACATATTATTAATATTCTGCTGGGCACAGCGGCATGCGAGCATATGGAATGATTGCAATCAAAGAAAACCAAAGGGTTTAAGAACATAAAAATAATACTAGGAACTTTAAAATGTGTTAACCATGTAACTAATATAATGACTCGGTGCCGTTTCATACATGAGGTCTGTGAAGTACTGTAAAATGATAGATTTTAATAAAAGCTGTATAAATTACATCAACTAGTAGTTTACTTGTATATTTTGTTATATCTGTTCTGTCTCCAATTTGTAGATGAATAATCATCACTCTGGGCAAAAGGCTATTTCAGTGTGACCAGTCATCCTCCATTCATAATGGTTTGATCGGTGGGGGTCTGACTACTGGGACCCTTATAAATTACAAGAATGGAGACCTCGTGCTCTGGATAAATGGAGCGGTAGATTGAACATGCCAATATATGGGACTGCTGGAGACAGTGCTCAGCTTCTCTTTAGCAGTTCTATACATATAAATGTAGCAGCATGCATGCACAACTTGCCGTTTCATTCATATAGGGCACATGGGTACCCTTGTTCTCAAGATCCACTGGGATCCCAGCAGTCAGTCTCCAACCATTTAGATATTTGCAACTTAATAACTTGTAGATACCTTTATTCTCCAAGATTTTTCCAGCAGAATCAAATAAATCAATCAAATCCAGGACTGAAGCTATTTAAGGCCCAAGATCTGACAAGGGCAGGCACTTTTAGTTTAGAATAGTGAAAGGCAAAGCCATGGCCATACTAAGCTGAACATGCCTGTCCTTGTCAGAGTATAGAGGTTACCAAGCATAGCACTCTGGTTACACAGCTTCAAGACCTATGGTAAATATGTCAAAACATAATACTTTTCCATTACCATGACACCAGTATGAACAGAGCCTTAGCATCAGTTTTAGCCACTCAAATGCCAGTGTGTGAGAGCAGCAAAGTATTGCTGAATAGGTGGTTATTGCATTGTGGATAACTATGGGCATTACTCTTGCTTGCACTGCTGTAGCATAACTGTTTCTAATGCAACTATGCGGCTGGTGTTATGGGCATTATTGTGATGCAAGGGATGAAAACTGTTACATGATAAGCACAACTGTCAAGGCACAACTGTCAAGGTATTTCCGTGAGGCTCTTATTATGCTGGAACTACTTTTCGGACTGTGACATGGAATCCTATATACTGTATGTTTTTTATATACTTGATTCCTACCTTTTTGCTGCACAATCTGAAAATTGAAATGTTGATCCAAATCCCTCACCCCTTTAAAACTGGTATTGGTACTGTACATATTAGGGGAATGTATCAATTTTACACATTGCTTCAAAGTGAAGATGCGACTAATTTATTAAGACACATGCCTTTTAATAAAATGGGTACATCACTGGCCCTCCATGTGCCAGAAACTCAAATTTATTGCAGTAACTGCTGTAAGCTATAATAAATCTGCCATGCTATGCAAAGCCATACCACATTCACTAATGCCCCCCCCCCTTACCCTATTTTCAAAAAAAGTAGCATGCAGGACACAGACCAGCAATAAAATTCACTAATTTTTATGCAAAAAGGACTTGCACTTAATTTTGCAGACAGAAAAATTTTCAAGTTTGCTGGAATACTTAGTTTAATAAATTTCTCCTATTATGTGTAATGTATTGCCACATTTCCAAAATCATACCAGCAGTCAATGCCTGCCTGATAGTGGTCAGAGTAGTAGGACTAGTCATAGAGTAGCTCCCACAGTATTAAAGTATATTACAAACTAAAGTGCCTATAATGTCAATCTTATAAAGCATAGCACGCTGTTTCCCAATCTGCTCCTTACATCACTGACATTTCATTATCTTGTGACATCTGAATTTTTTACGATGCAACAACTCTGACATAGTATCAACATTTTGCAGTGTTTTTACCTGCATGATATGGTGCATTTTAGTAAAGTAGCATGAAAACCCTGACATTCCACAGTGAAGTCATTGGAGAGTTAGGGGTTAAATTTTCCTCTGTATGGGATTATTGAATTATACTGTGCTATAGTTCTAAATTCTATTTCATCATTCTCCAGTAAAGACCTTGTGGACCTTATTGACATTAAGCTTTCATTATAGACAATACATTACACTGGGAATCTGAGAAAACACATGGAAAAGTACTAATCTTGTAGTGAAGTTTGCATAAAATGTTTTTTATGAGATGCTGATGAACCACTTGAATTGTAAATTACCTATTCTAAATCTGAGGCACTTCATTATCTGCACATCATCCAATCAAGAAAGCCATTAAAGGATCATTTTAGCACTTCAGAATTATTTGGCTTGGGTAGATAAGATAGCTGGTATTGTTTTGTAACTTTGTATTTGCATGACCAACAAACTACATTTTATCTTAACTTTCCATCTTTCTGATTTCAATCAGTTAAGTTCTTAAATCAAATAATATTTAAAACCACATGAAATATGTTACTGGAACTGTGTGAAGCCAATGTTACATTACAGAGCGATTGTAGTCACAATGCAAAAAATGACCTTTCATTAGTGAATCAGAAGAGGATGCACTGTGAAAGAAGGCCACATGCTGGATGCAGTGTGAAGCTCTGGGCGATGTTCTGCTGGGAAACCTTGACTCATGGCAGTCATGGGGATATTTTTTGACAGGTACCAACTACCTTAATGTTACAGACCAAATCCACTCTAATGCTCTAATGCTCTAATGCCAGTTGCCTCCTTCAGCAGGATAATGCCCTGTCACTGGTTTTCAGGAACATTACAAAGAGTTCATGGTGATGACTTGGCCTCCTAATTCTTAATGCCTAATTTAATCAAACATCTGTAAAATGTGCTTGTGCTGAAAAACCTTACTTGTATGCATTATCAGTATAATATATTGTTTGTGTGTGTGAACATATGCAGTGCTTGGGACTAACCAGGAGTGGGATCATTGTCTTTTTGTGATCACAGGATGCCCTACAGTTTTATCACCTAGGGTCTATGCACAGAATTCCCTTTGAAGTAGACACACAAGATTTATGACTTTAACAGATCCCTGTCACTAGCATAAGGTTGTAGCTGCCAAGACAGGAGCTTCTCCCTGTCATCAGAAGGCCAAGAGAACTCCCAGAAAGGGCAGGAATAAAACCGTTCAGCTCTCATCTCATGAAGCGAGAAATAAGTGCCCTGACAAAGAAACTTAACTGGATAGGACTCATGAATAGATGGGGCTTATCTGAATATGAGCCAGGGCCCATCATTACAAAAACTGTGGATACCATGAAAACTTTGTCACACTTTGGAGCAAGCTGAGCTCATATTCTCCAACCTTTATTTAACCAGAAGGGCTATAATGTACATGGTTTTTCTGGGGTTTTTTTTCTCCTTTTATTTTACATACTTTTTTGCTCATGTTGTCATCCTTTGTTTGTCTTTTTAAATAAGTTTTGAACTCTTTGGTATTAAATCATTCAATTTAATGGTGGTCTATGAACCCATAGTCTTTTAAGGCCAGGGCCCTATGTGGCGTAAAGGCCGTGGTTTGGCCGCGGCGGAAATGCCACAGAAAAAAATGCGGCGTTTTACAGTCCCTGCAAAGTGGATGGCAAATCCCATCCACATATTATGGAGAAATATACGTGCAGCAGAGACACTGCAATTTCCAAATCCATAGCAGTTTTGAAAATTGCAGCATGTCAATTATACCTATGGAAACACTGGTGGTTTCCCTATAGGTATAACAAAAGCAGAAAGTCCGCAGAGTGTGAAATGGGGCCTTATAGAGACGTGTGCATATGTGAGCAGGATTCCTACTATACCTATCAAAATCAGTAGGTGGTGGCAGCATGTATCTGGGGTGTATGGACTGTGTTGGGGTGTGATTTATGCTTAATTTGTAGACTGCATGAAGGTTGAGTGCAAGATTGAGTGAGTGGAGTGAATTAAGAACTGACAGCTGTACCCACGTCACGTGCAAGGACAGTTCATATGTGACAGTGCTGGAAAAACAAACCAAGACCCTCAATTTAACTTCTCAACTGACAAGATTTAAAGAATCTGCTAATAATGTCTTGGTGCTAGATACCACAGAATATCTTCAAAGGTCTTGGGGAATCCATGTGTAGATGTACAGTACTGTGCAAACGTTTTTGGAAGATATAGAAAAAATGCTGCAAAGTAAGAATGCTTCAAAAAAAATAGAAGTGTTAATATTTTATTTTTGTCAATTAACAAAAAGTGAATGAAGAAAGGAAAAATCGAAATCAAATCTACAGTGCCTTGCGAAAGTATTCGGCCCCCTTGAACTTTTCAACCTTTTGCCACATTTCAGGCTTCAAACATAAGGATATAAAATTTTAATTTTTTGGTGAAGAATCAATAACAAGTGGGACACAATCGTGAAGTGGAACTAAATTTATTGGATATTTTAAACTTTTGTAAAAAATAAAAAACTGAAAAGTTGGGCATGCCAAATTATTCGGCCCCCTTAAGTTAATACTTTGTAGCACCACCTTTTGCTGCGATTACAGCTGCAAGTCGCTTGGTGTATGTCTCTATCAGTTTTGCACATCGAGAGACTGAAATTCTTGCCCAATCTTCCTTGGAAAACAGCTCGAGCTCAGTGAGGTTGGATGGAGAGCGTTTGTGAACAGCAGTTTTCAGCTGTTTCCACAGATTCTCGATTGGATTCAGGTCTGGACTTTGACTTGGCCATTCTAACACCTGGAAACGTTTATTTGTGAACCATTCCATTGTAGATTTTGCTTTATGTTTGGGATCATTGTCTTCTTGGAAGATAAATCTCCGTCCCAGTCTCAGGTCTTTTGCAGACTCCAACAGGTTTTCTTCCAGAATGGTCCTGTATTTGGCTCCATCCATCTTCCCATCAATTTTATCCATCTTCCCTGTCCCTGCTGAAGAAAAGCAGGCCCAAACCATGATGCTGCCACCACCATGTTTGACAGTGGGGATGGTGTGTTCAGGGTGACGAGCTGTGTTGCTTTTACGCCAAACATATCGTTTTGCATTGTGGCAAAAAGTTCGATTTTGGTTTCATCTGACCAGAGCACCTTCTTCCACATGTTTGGTGTGTCTCCCAGGTGGCTTGTGGCAAACTTTAAATGAGACTTTTTATGGATATGTTTGAGAAATGGCTTTCTTCTGCCACTCTTCCATAAAGGCCAGATTTGTGCAGTGTACGACTGATTGTTGTCCTATGGACAGACTCTCCCACCTCAGCTGTAGATCTCTGCAGCTCATCCAGAGTGATCATGGGCCTCTTGGCTGCATCTCTGATCAGTCTTCTCCTTGTTTGAGATGAAAGTTTAGAGGGACGGCCGGGTCTTGGTAGATTTGCAGTGGTCTGATACGCCTTCCATTTCAATATGATCGCTTGCACAGTGCTCCTTGGGATGTTTAAAGTTTGGGAAATCTTTTTGTATCCAAATCCGGCTTTAAACTTCTCCACAACAGTATCACGGACCTGCCTGGTGTGTTCCTTGGTCTTCATGATGCTCTCTGCGCTTTAAACAGAACCCTGAGACTATCACAGAGCAGGTGCATTTATACGGAGACTTGATTACACACAGGTGGATTATATTTATCATCATCAGTCATTTAGGACAACATTGGATCATTCAGAGATCCTCACTGAACTTCTGGAGTGAGTTTGCTGCACTGAAAGTAAAGGGGCCGAATAATATTGCATGCCCCACTTTTCAGTTTTTTATTTTTTACAAAAGTTTAAAATAACCAATAAATTTCGTTCCACTTCACAATTGTGTCCCACTTATTGTTGATTCTTCACCAAAAAATTAAAATTTTATATCTTTATGTTTGAAGCCTGAAATGTGGCAAAAGGTTGAAAAGTTCAAGGGGGCCGAATACTTTCGCAAGGCACTGTATATTTGGTGTTACCACCCTTTGCCTTTAAAGCATCATAAATTCTTCTAGGTTCACTTGCACACAGTTTTAGTGGGAACTCGGCAAGGAGGTTGTTCCACGCATCTGGGAGAACTAACCGCAGATCTTCTGTAGATGTAGGCTTGCTCAAATCATTCTGTCTCTGCATGTAATCCCAGACAGATTCAATGATGTTGAGATCAAGGCTTTGTGGAGACCAAAACGTCCAGGACTCCTCCTCCAAATGGTGGTCATTCCAAATATTCATTTGATTTTAGATTTTTCTTTTGTTCATTCACATCATTTTGTTAATTCACAAAAATATTATATTAGTAATATAATAAATGTTCAAAAGATAGCAGCATTGAAAAAGTGAAACCAGCTGCCAAAGTCAAGTCCAGTACCCCCTCTATTCCTTTCACCTTCCTCATAATGCAAACCCTGTCCCATTGCAGCAATTTTTCATTTTTGAGTTTTGGTTTTTTACTCCCCCCTTTATAAAACCATGACTTTTTTTTTTAATTTTTCTATTGACAGAGCTGTATGAGGGCTTATTTTTGAGGGACAAATTGTATTTAGTAATATTTCCATTTAATATTCTGTACAATGTACCAGGAAGATGTAGAAAACATCATAGCAGGGTGGAATTAGAAAAATCTACATTTCTGATTTTTCCTTTTGGGTTTTGTTTTTACAGCATTCACTGTATGACATGTTACCTATATCCTGTGGGTCAATATGATCAAACATTGATACCAAATTTATGTAGTTTTTGTTATGTTTGAATATCTATATCTCCATGCATGAAGCTCTGGAGGGCATCTTTTGTATGGGGCAAGTTGTAGTTTATATATGTTTACTACTTTGGGGACTTTCTGATGTTTTGATTACTTTTTATTTGATTTTGGGAGGCAAAACAATGAAAAAACAGTATGTGTATTGCACATTTTCTGTTAGTACAATAAACCTCATTTCAATCCTGAAATATTACTGTGTCCATCAGTTATTAGATATATCAATTTGAAATGGCTGTTTCAAACACCCAAATATTTAGAACTAAAAATGATTAAGATTAATAGGGGTGCCCAAACTTTTTTTTTTTTATATGACTGTATATTATATATAATATACAGTACAGACCAAAAGTTTGGACACACCTTCTCATTCCAAGAGTTTTCTGTATTTTCATGACTATAAAAATTGTAGATTCACACTGAAGGCATCAAAACTATGAATTAACACATGTGGAATTATATACTTAACAAAAAAAGTGTGAAACAACTGAAAATATGTCTTATATTCTAGGTTCTTCAAAGTAGCCACCTTTTGCTTTGATTACTGCTTTGCACACTCTTGGCATTCTCTTGATGAGCTTCAAGAGGTAGTCACCTGAAATGGTCTTCCAACAGTCTTGAAGGAGTTCCCAGAGATGCTTAGTACTTGTTGGCCCTTTTGCCTTCACTCTGCGGTCCAGCTCATCCCAAACCATCTCGATTGGGTTCAGGTCTGGTGACTGTGGAGGCCAGGTCATCTGGCGTAGCACCCCATCACTCTCCTTCTTGGTCAAATAGCCCTTACACAGTCTGGAGGTGTGTTTGGGGTCATTGTCCTGTTGAAAAATAAATGATGGTCCAACTAAACGGAAACCATGCTGGTTCAGTATTTCTTCAATTTTGAATAAATCCCCAACAGTGTCACCAGCAAAGCAGCCCCACACCATCACACCTCCTCCTCCATGCTTCATGGTGGGAACCAGGCATGTAGCGTCCATTCGTTCACCTTTTCTGCATCGCACAAAGACACGGTGGTTGGAACCAAAGATCTCAAATTTGGACTCATCAGACCAAAGCACAGATTTCCACAGGTCTGATGTCCATTCCTTGTGTTCTTTAGCCCAAACAAGTCTCTTCTGCTTGTTTCCTGTCCTTAGCAGTGGTTTCCTAGCAGTTATTTTACCATGAAGGCCTGCTGCACACAGTCTCCTCTTAACAGTTGTTGTAGAGATGTGTCTGCTGCTAGAACTCTGTGTGGCATTGACCTGGTCTCTAATCTGAGCTGCTGTTAACCTGCGATTTCTGAGGCTGGTGACTCGGATGAGCTTATCCTCCGCAGCAGAGGTGACTCTTGGTTTTCCTTTCCTTGGGCGGTCCTCATGTGAGCCAGTTTCTTTGTAGCGCTTGATGGTTTTGGCCACTGCACTTTGGGACACTTTCAAAGTTTTCCCATTTTTTCGGACTGACTGACCTTCATTTCTTAAAGTAATGATGGCAACTCGTTTTTCTTTACTTAGCTGCTTTTTTCTTGCCATAATACAAATTCTAACACTCCATTCAGTAGGACTATCAGCTGTGTATCCACCTGACTTCTGAACAACACAACTAATGGTCCCAACCCCATTTATAAGGCAAGAAATCCCACTTATTAAACCTGACAGGGCACACCTGTGAAGTGAAAACCATTTCAGGTGACTACCTCTTGAAGCTCATGAAGAGAATGCCAAGAGTGTGCAAAGCAGTAATCAAAGCAAAAGGTGGCTACTTTGAAGAACCTAGAATATAAGACATATTTTCAGTTGTTTCACACTTTTTTGTTAAGCATATAATTCCACATGTGTTATTTCATAGTTTTGATGCCTTCAGTGTGAATCTACAATTTTTATAGTCATGAAAATACAGAAAACTCTTGGAATGAGAAGGTGTGTCCAAACTTTTGGTCTGTACTGTATATTGTATAGCATAGGCTCCTGGATTTCATTTAAACAGATCTTGTTTCAGACAACGGAGCTATGAGGCAACACCAATGCAATATGCACCACCAATCTTCAGATGCCTTAATCACATTTGATTGAGGCATCTGAAGGGTTAATGCCCTTGATCAGAGATCAAGGATCAGGTTCAAAACCGACCTCAGCAGCTTTACTTCTCCAGCCGCAGTGTGCAGAGATATAACACAGGTTCACAAAACCGTTCTAACAATAAAACAAATCCTGGTTGTCTGACCAATAACTATACAGTGTAGTGTCCCTTACTATCAGGTTGTAGGCCTAGCATCTCAAAACAACACAACGTTTATTCCAGACCTTTTGGGTGCAGTTCTCCAGGCCCTTGGCTCAGCCTGTATTCCTTTTTTTCAGGGGTCCTCCCAGCTGAAGCCTAATGACGTTCATTAAGGAGCCAAAACCTTGGAAAGCCCTGTTATATGGAGCGGAACCTGCTCTTTTCTTTCCATACCAGCAAACCAGCCACTTTAATAGCTGCACTGCCACAAGTTGCAATTTAAAAAAAAAATACAAGAAGTATTTTTTTTTTTAATCTTTTGTATAATCCTCCTATGATCTTCCAAAATGCCTTCTCAGACTTTGCATTCCTTTTAGTCCCAGCTTTTTATATTCAATAATTAAAGGTTTTCAGAGCAAGCACTTACAAAGATTGATATGGTTGTGTCATAACTGCAAAGACATGAATCTCCATAATTGGAAGTCAACAAAATCATTGTGGGGAAATTAATCAAACTTCCTTCTACAGAACAAATGTAAATGGAATTTCGGTTTCATTTAAAGTTCTGTTATTGTCACTGAGAAAACGGTTTCTTTTTCTGTTAAACAATTATCTCTTGATAGTTTGGTTTACTATGTGCAGTAGGCAAAATAACCCTCACAGCATCAATGTTGTGTTTATTTGCATTTGATTGAGAGGATAAATCACTTTTCTAATGAAAAATAAACACTTTAATACAATTTAAATGTGTTACATTTTATTGTAATATAGATTTTACAGAATTGATTCACCATGTTAGAGATGCTCAACACATTGAGCAAATATACTTCCTGGATAATCAATAAAGAATACAACTTTAAAGTGAATTTCCACTCTTGAATGGTATTTTGTTTGATTGTGCTTTGCTTAGTGGTCAGAGCTCTGTTTTCCTTGTACAGAAATATAGCAAATAATACTGTATTTTGGGGAAAAAATAATAATTGCTTCACACTTGCAGTGTTTTTCCATTTTTTAGGCAAAGCCAAAAGTGGATCCAAAATTAAGTCCCACTTTAAGGTAAGGCCCCACGTTGCAGCTTTTTTTGTTGCAGATTTTCCTGCAGTTTTTTGAGCCAAAGCCAGGTGTGGATTGAGAAGAAAGGAGAAGTATAAGAGCTTCCTTATATTTTCCATTCCTTTTGTAGCCATCCTGGGTTTGGCTAAAAACAATGCAACAAAATCTGCAACAAAACTGCTTTTCTGCAACATGGGTCCCTAGCCTTAAAGTGTATCTCCACCTTTTACAATAGTTATTATCTCCAAATGTATGTCTTAATAAATTTCTTGATATATCTTTATCATGGGGCAAGCTTTGTTTTTCTCATATATACAGCAATACAAGCCTCCACAAGATGGAGCTTAGGTGTTTAGTACAGTACATAATGTTATTGTTGAGTTTCATGCATATACAGTGTACTGCAGTAAGTACTCTGTGGTGGCTGTATGCAGCCAACATGTTACTTATTAATGGGGTTGCTTGCTTTCCCCACCAAATTTTATGAATGTGATATGCTGATGTGTAATTTATGACACAGAGAGGTGTACTCAACTTCGGGGTGTACCCCCCCCCCCCCCCCCCCAGTGGCCATGTGTATTGGTGTTAACAAAGAGATGCATTAATGGACTCAAAAGATTGCATGGCTGTGCAACTCTTTAAACTCCTTTAACCCCATAATGCTCAATGACAAATATATCCACCAGGAGCAAGGGTCAATTAATGCTCTGTGTTGGATGTATTACTCATAGTGATCAAATGAACACTGCCGTAACTGTCGGGGATAGATAACTCTGATTCCCAAGAGATTAAGCCTATACTTGTCATGGTCAATAGCTCCTGTGGCCTGTGAAGTGGTTACACAAAGGGAAGGGGCTCCCTCTGCCAACCCCTTGACCCATCACAACATGATCACGGGGTGCCAAGGGATTGCCATGGCAGCCAGATGCCTTACCCGAAATCTGCTACTGTTTCAAGCTTAGGGCCCCAAGTTGCAGATTTTGTTGCCTTTTTTGAGCCAAAACCAAGAATGGCTACAAAGGGCATGAGAAATATATAGGAAGCGCTTATACTTGTCTCTTCTGTTCAATCCACTCAAAAAACTGCTTCAAAATCTGCAACAAAAAAAGCTGTGTTTCGCAACCTAGGGCCTCAGCCCTAAATGTAGCAAACAGGATTTTTCTAAATACATTTTAGAGTGTAGAAATAACAGAAAAAGGAACAAAATTGCAGCCATTACCTGTTTCCTGATACTCTTTAACCTTTTTACATCCTAACTGCCAAACATTATAGCGGAGAGACCAGCCATCCACCATCATTAATTCCTTAGATACTGGTCAATACTGACTGCAGCATCTAAATGGTTCTAGAAAGAGGCGACTCCCTCTAGGTATTGATCTGATCATCAGTTCTTCACTGACTGTATAATACATTGTACTGCATAAGCAATAAAAAGTGTGCAAGTTCAAGTCTCCTCGTGCCATTTTTTTGTCGCCCACAGAAAAAATATTCCAAAAAGTGATCAAAAAGTGTTATGTTCCCCAAAATGGTATCCATAAAAACATCAGGTCTTCCAGAAAAAAAAAAAAAATCCCCCACACAATTTTGTTGACTGAAAAACAATAAAGTTACGGGTCTTGGAAAGTGGTGACGCCAAAAAAAAAAAAAAAAAAAAAGTATAGAAAAGGATATATATATATATATATATATATATATGGGAGAGAGAGAGAGATCAATAGAGCATGGATTTGTAAAAAAAAAAAAAAAATCTGTATACCTTCTTATGAAATCAGAAGTATACAGAGATATATGAACCTCAAACATAATCTAACTAAACTAATGACTCACAAACAGTTGTACAGTTCATGTCTTTTATTGAGCAATGTGGGGCAGATTTATCAAACTGTCTAAAAGCAAAACTGTCTTAGTTGCCCATAGCAACCAATCACAATGCAGCGTTCATAGTTCACCTACCCTGAAAACAAAATTAAAGATCTGCTGTGATTGGTTGCTATGGGCAACTAAAACAGTTTTTAGGCTAAGGCCCCACATGGTGTCCCGCAGCAAAAATGCACTGTGGGAAAAGCCGCGTCGTCAACTCATCGTGGTTCTTCCCGCAGCACTTTGCACAGATAGTTTGCAGAGGTTTCCTCTGTGGACTTTCTGCTTCAATTATATCTATAGGGAAACTGCCAATGTTTCTGTAGATATAATTGACATGCTGCGATTTCCAAAACCGTGAAAAAGTAAGTGAAGCCTCTGTGCAGCAGTCACCACTAGAGATGAGTGAATCGATTCTGCAGAAGTGGAATTCGATCCGAATTTCAGGAAATCTTTTTGGAAGTTTTTTGGAACTTCGAATCGAACTGGCGAATCAAACTTTTGAGAAATTTGCTCATCTCTAGTCACCACCACCAAATGTTTCCTGTTGTCGCAAATATGATTTTGACAACATTGAGGAGGAATTTTGGACAATTCCTCTTCACGTGTTTATTACAGTTTTTCACTATTTCTGGGATGCCTTACATGTGCAGTCTTTTCAGGTCATGCCACAACATCTCAATAGGGTTTA
The DNA here is from genome assembly GCA_947044405.1 of Leptodactylus fallax. Taxonomy (NCBI): domain Eukaryota; kingdom Metazoa; phylum Chordata; class Amphibia; order Anura; family Leptodactylidae; genus Leptodactylus; species Leptodactylus fallax. Next base: position 4,909,170 of record CAMRHE010000123.1, read on the forward strand.
GGTCAGGAATGTAACTTGGCCATTTCTAAACACAATTTTTTTTTTCAACTCTTCTTTGATTTATTTGTAAGTTGCATCACCCAACATCAGTTTAAGGCCTTGTATTTGTGCCCTTGTTTGGTTCTTTGTCATCACTTTCAGGATTGTTGATGGGCTTAGAATGATCTTAAGGCTAAGACCCCACGTAGCGGGCCACAGCCAAAAAGCGCTGTGGTAAAAAACCACGTCAGAAACGTATTGTGGTTTTCCCTGCAGCACTTTCACAGAAAGTTTGGAAAGTTTTCCTTAACTGACTTTTTGCTTCTATTACACCTATACAGAAATCGCCTATGTTTCCATAGATAAAATTGTCATGCTTCAATTTCCAAAAACAAGACTGTGTTGGAAATCGCAGCATTTCCGCTTCGGGTATGTGTGGATGGGATTCACTAGAATCCCATCCACTTTGCAGGGACTGTAAAATGCCACAGTTTTTGCCACGTGTTTCCACTGTGGCCAATCCGCAGCATTTATGCCACATGGGCAATTAAAAGTCAAACATTTTTGCAACTATAAATAATTTAGAATTAATATGTCACCACTAACTTTGCAAAATTTGTAATTATTTATAGTTACAAAAATGTTTAACTTTCAACTATGTATAAATTTAATTAATGATTATGTTTGTGAGAAATCCCTTTTTAGGCTCTGTTTACATGGCACACGCATAACTTCATGTAGTTTTTAATTTCAGTAATGAGTAACACTTCTTACTATGCATTTCACCTGTATGCCAACATCCATTAAATTGAAATCTCTGGCATAGTAAAAATGTGCTACTAATTACTTCAGTTATAGGCTGCATTTATTTCTTCAGTCAAAGGGTGCATTCACATCATGTTAATACATTCCATATATATATATTTATTTATTTTTTTTATTTTTTTTAAACGAAACGGCTATAAAACTGTATCTGTCACAGGACATATGGACTCTAATGTTAGTGTTAAAAAAATATTCCATTTGGTTGACAGTCTGTCCCTGTCTGCTTCTTTTGACAGACAGAGAAGAATATCCTAGCACGCTTTTCTGTCCTGAACTAATCTTCTTCTGGCCTTGTGTGGTCCCTGGATAACCCCTGTCACACATCTCTGGGTCAATGCTAAGGCCTGTGATTGGACCTCAGCTGACACGTGGAGTGCGCTGATGTCTCAATGCTGGGTCAAAGGACTGTAACATCAGCTTTACCTACATGACCACTGAGGTCCAATCACAGATCTCAGTGTTGACCTGGGGGGCATGTGACATCATCCATGGGACAGAAGAGGCCAGAGGAAGACACCTGGTGCCTGTCACATGCACAGGAAAGGTGAGGTAATGTGAGTATAGCTATTATTTTCACTCACCTGGGGGACCTTTTCAATTAAACAAATCACGTGAGGTTTGTCCATCTCTACACACCAGTATTCATAGCCCTGTTCAACCAAACGGATCTGGTTTTTTTTTAATGTAAAAATTAATACATATTTGTATCCATTTTTACTATGGAAAAAAACAGATCTGTTAAACAGATCTGCTGAATGGACAGCAGAAACATGATCTGAATGGAGCCTAAAAGCACCATGTAAATCAAGCCTGAATGGGCAAAGCACCTGTGAAACCCACATTTCAAATCTCATTTCTGTAATTTACCTATTCGCTCTTGGAGAGACATTAACACTGAGGTTCACTTACTTTTCCTATATGCACTGTAGATATTTACTCCAAATGTTATATAGTCACATAGACGACTATTAATAAGTTATCAGAACACATTTTCCTAGTAATTCCAAAAAGATCACTTATTTCTCTTGCAACTGTAGGAGAACGTTTGCCATTTAAACAATTTACTTCAATATTATAATATTTCCTATTCTAATTATTAATTATGGATTTCCTCAAAATACATAATGAAATAATTTTCTCTGTACCGTACAGCAGGTAACACCACCATATCTCCGTGTTCCTGTGGAGTCCAGCAGTGTCACTATGACTGAATAGCAAATACTAAACAGGGATTTTGTGTAGAGAAAGAAAGTGGCTGATAGAGATAACTATTGTACATAGCGAAATGACTGTGCATATAGCAACAGAGGGGGGAAACTACAGTAAATCTCATTTTAGTATTCGCTGCTATTTTGTCATTGTGACACTGCTGGTCTCCACAGGAGCATGGAGATGCGGTGGTGTTACCTGCTGGTGGAGAGGTCTGTTGGTAAGCAATCGGTACAGAGAAAAACATTACATTAGGAAGTCTGAAGGACTTTCCTATTAATAATTACACCGGAACACTACAGGGTTTTCACTACAGATTATTAGGATTTACACTACAGGATCTTAGGGTTCCTAATGGCAAACTCAGCTATACTACATTAATAATTTTTGTCCTGCGATATCTGTTAATCTCAGTTAGTGTACACTGCTATACATCTGTATAATACTAATTGCACAATTCTCTACACTACACTAACCAAATCTACTCATTCTTATAAATTCTGTCTATAGTTCCTATAGTTTGAAGAAATGTGTGGCAAAGATTTCATTGACACTTTTCATTTAAAGTGTATCTCCATCTATAACCAACTTTTAATAAATTAATAGTACAGGTGGAAATAAGAAACTGTCATATATCTTATTAAGGATATCTGTTTCCTTTACCACTTATTAAGCTGTTCTCCTACTCCTTATCTTTAGTCTGACTTCTTGTTTACATTATATTCCTCTCTGTTTTTAGCCTCACACATAGAGTTCTATGGAGCAGGGAGGGGTGGATGGAGCAGGATTCTCCTATCAGCTGGTTGATTGATTTATTGCTTCATTCTGTGCACTAGTAGCCACTTATTTACAAACATATAGTTTTAAGAGTTTAGGAACATCAATTATATAGGGTTTTTCTCCCCTTCCCTGTTTATACACTAATATGTAGAAAGTAACTCTTCCTGAAAAGTGAAGAAGAAGAGAAGAACCTATTGAAGAAGAACCTATTTCTTTAATAACATGCATTACAAAGTTTCTTATTTTCACATGTACTATTCGTTTATGCAAAGTTGTTTAGAACTGGAGGTACGCTTTAAGCCAGTTTACATTCAAGATTACAGACTTTATTAAGTGGTTTGTATAAATCTATATTTTCAGTGAATTTCACTTTTAGGCTGGAATTACATTAGTGTTCAGAATAATAGCAGTCCAATGTGACTAACCAAATTAATCACTGTTTTTGGTGTAAATTATATTGCCAGATGTCAAACAATTTACCAGTTGCTGCAGTAGATTCTTAGAAAACCACCAGACTCAGCATTCATGATATGCAGGTTTTTGAGTCTGTGTATTTGAATAATTAATTATAGAGGTCAATTAGTGAGGTCAATCATTCTGTGAATAAACAGGTGTGAATCAGGTAGCCTTTATTTAAGGGTGAAGCCAGCACATGTTGTACATGTATTTCTCCTTGAAAGCCTGAGAAATATGGGTCGTTCGAGACATTGTTCAGAAGAACAATGTACTTTGATTAAAAAGTTGATTGGAGAAGGTAAAACTTATAAAGAAGTGCAGATAATGATAGGCTGTTTAGCTAAAATGATCTCCAATACTTTAAAATGGAAAGCAAAACCAGAGAAAAGTGGAAGAAAATGGAAAACTACCATTCGAATGAATTGAAGACTAGCCAGAATGGCAAAGGCTCAACCAATGATCAGCTCCAGGATGATCAAAGACAGTCTCAAGTTACCTGTGGGTACTGTGACAGTTAGAAGACCCCTGTGTGAAGCTAATCTATTAAGCAAGAATTCCCCACAAAGTCCCACTGTTAAATAAAAGACATGTACTGAAGCGGATATATTTTGCCAAAGAACACATTTTGTGGACTGATGAAAGTAAAATTGTTCTTTTTGGGTCCAAGGGCTGCAGACAGTTCATCAGACGATCCCCAAACTCTGAATTCGAGCCACAATACACTCTGAAGACAGTGACGCATGGTGGTGCAAGCATCATGATATGGACATGTTTCTCTTACTATGGTGCCGGGCCTATTTACTGCATACCATGGATCATGGACCAGTTTGCATATATCAAAATACTTCAAGAGGTCATGTTGTCTTACACCGAAGAGGAAATTGAGCAGAAAGTAGAAGTATAACAGCTTCCTATAGATTTCAAATTCCTTTTGTAGCCATTATTGGTTATTGGCTCAAAAAAACTCAAATCTGCAAAAAAAAAAGCTGCGTTTCTGCAACGTGGGGCCTTAGCCTCAAATGGGTTCTTGAATGATCTGATATATTCCTAACACATGAAAAGGTGTATGCCTCTCAATATATTGGGAGCAAATAACTTCAGTGCACAGCACATCAAGACAGGTGTATGTAGTGGCAGTCTTTGATTTTTAAGGATAAATTGTCATGTGCATACATGAGAAATATCACTATTTCTGGTCATTATATGACTGATATTCTGCAGTTTTAGCAGTTTCCCCCTCTGCATGCTAGATCTGGAATTTGTAGTTCTCTCTGAATTGGTGGGTGGAGACTAGTTGACATGAACTGCTCTATAACTGTCTCTCTGATTCAGAAACAGACCAGGGACCATGCAGGATATGTATAAAGAAGGGATGGCTTGTCCTGATCTGAGGAAAATGCAACACTAGCACTGGCTAGCAGTGTGGTGATGGTGCAGGTGGAGGAGGTCCAAGGTGGTAGCTAAATACAATACTAACAGTGACCAACTGGTACAGTGGGATAGAGAACCCAGCCCGCAAGGGATTACAATCTATGAGGGAAGAGGGATAGAGATAGAAGGTGGGGGTAGAGACTGTACAGGTGGTGATGTGTTGACAGTAGCGTTATTGGAGGTTGTAGGCTTTCCTGAATAGGTGAGTCTTCAGGGCCTTCTTGAAGCTTGTGATTGTGGGGGTCAGTCTTATGTGTCTTATGCTTTGTGTGTCAGTGTTAGCATTTTGAACTCTATTCGCTGGGCAACGGGTAGCCAGTGAAGGGATTGGCAGAGGGGAGCGGCCAATGAAGAACGAGGGGAGAGGTGTATTAAGCGAGCAGCACAGTTTAAGGTGTACTGGAGGGGGTGAGAGTGTTAGCTGGGAGGCCATGGAGAAGGGTGTTACAGTAGTCTAGGTGGGAGATTATGAGGGCATGGACTAGCATCTTTGTAGTTTCAGGGGTGAGGAAGGAGCGGATTCGATGGATGTTCTTGAGTTGGAGGCGGCACGAGGTGTTGAAGGTTTGAATATGCGTCTTGAAGGATAGGTCAGAGTCTAAGGTTATCCCAAGGTAGCGGACCAGTGGGACTGGGGTGAGTGTGGTTCCGCTGACTTTAATAGATGGGTCAGGTAGGGGGGCCGTGCGAGGAGGGGTGAAGATTATGAACTCCGTTTACTCCATATTGAGTTTGAGAAAGTGGGAGGAGAGAAGAGAGGCTATGGCTGTTAGACATTCTGGGACTCTGGACAACAGAGAGGTAATGTCTGGTCGAGAGAGATACAGTATATTTGGGTGTCATCAGCATAGCAATGGTAATGGAAACCATGGGATTCTATGAGTTGGCCAAGGCCAGGGGTGTAGATGGAGAACAGGAGGGGTCCTAGGACGGAGCCTTGGGGGACACCTACAAGAAGAGGGCGTGGTGGGGAGGTGGTGTGCGAATGGGAGACACTGAACGTGTGGTTGGTGAGGTATGAGGAGAATCCAGGAAAGGGCCAGGTCTGAGATGCCAAGAGATGAGAGCGTTTGTAACAGTAGGGAATGGTCGACTGTGTCGAAGGCAGAGAAGAGGTTGTGGAGGAGGAGGACAGAGTAGTGACGCTTGGCTTTGGCAGTTAGAAGGTCGTTAGTGACCTTGGTAAGGGCAGTTTCTGTGGAGTGATGGGGTCTGAAGCCTGACTGTAGTCTGTCAAAGAGCACATTCGAAGAGAGACAGGAGGATAGATGGATATGTTGCTCCAGCAGTTTAGAGGCGTACGGGAGCAGTGAGATGGGGTGGAAGTTGGCTGGAGATGACGGGTCGAGGGAGGGTTTCTAAAGTATAGGTGTGATGGTAGCATGGTTGAAGGCGGAAGGGAAGGATCCATTGGTTTGGGATAGGTTGAAGAGATGGGTTAGGGCAGGAGTAATGACTTCAGAGAGTTTGTGGATGAGATGTGCCTGGATCGGGTCAAGCGCACAGGAGGTGAGGTGGGATTTAGAGATTAGGGTGGAGAGCTTTTCATCAGTGACGGTGGAGAAACAGGTTAAAGATGAAGAGCACTGAGCAGTTGGATAGAGTGGTTGTTGGGGGTGTAGGGTGTGACTCAGAGGCGTAGCTAGCGGGGGGGGGGGGGGGCGGTGGCCCCGGGCCCACTGATTCTCAGGGGCCCACTTCGGGGCCGCCGCAGCACAGGTTACCCTTACATATTAACTGCATTGGCGTCTGCATGACACCGATGCAGTTAAAATACATTCTCTGTTTGTGCGTAGCTCGTAAACCACAAGCTACTTCAGGCCTGTGGCCTACAAGCTGCCCTAAGACGTCTGCATCCTGGCACAGACGTCTGCGCAATGACGTCATTGTCCTGCGCCGTCAGCGCCAGGATGCAGGTCCTGCGTCTTCAGTAAGCAGCAGCAGTGCCGGCGGTGGAGACTCCTCCTCGGGGGATCGGAGGTAGGTGAGTAGCATCGACTTTTTTTTTTAACTCACTTTGGGCATTGTAATTGGGGGTGGGGGGGATGGGGGTAATACATATAAGAGGTCAGTTGGGAGCATTGGGAACTTAGATAAGAGGCCATAACTAATATAACGGGTATTAGGGGGCTTTAGTAAAAGAGGATATAAATTATAGTGAAAGGTCATTGGGGGCTGAATGAATGTAAGGGGAGATAATATTAGGGGGCATTAGGGCAGTCTTAAAGGGTTTTTCTAGGGAATAATAAAGTTTACTGGTAAAGATTGTATTGGGCAAATTGAAGAGGAGGCGGGGAAGGTGAAACATAAAAAAAAATACACACCTGTCCCCGGACTACCGATGTCCTCAGCCCTCTGCTGCTGTCTGTCCAGGCACACGCATGCCGCTTCCCTGCCACAGGTCCTGCACTGCACGTGATTGGCCTCAGCAGTGGCTGGAAAGGACTCGGTGATGTCACTGCTATACATGACTGGGTCCTTTCCAGCCATCACTGACACCACTGATGGCCTCAGCAGTCACGTATGGCACATGTCTGAACAGACAGTGGTGGCAGACACCAGAGCACTGGGGACAGGTAAGGCTGGGTTCACACTAGCGCTCGGTTTCTAATTTGCTTGTAAAGCGGTTACCTGCGGACTATAATGGGGTCTGCTGGGTTTCTGTCTGGTTTCTGCTTGCAGGACTTTTCTTTCCGCATTTTTCAAACGGAAAGGAAGACAGAATCCCTCAACGGGGTTCAAGTGTTGGTGTGAACCCAGCCTGAGTATGATTTTTTTATATCACCTACTCCACCTCCACTGTGATTTGTCCACTTCCTGGACAACCCCTTTAAAGAGGACCTTGCATGTCCTCATGAACCTGTGATTTTATATACCGCTAGAAAGCAGACAGTCGGCTTTCCCATTATGTGCCCCGATGGAGGAGAGATCGGTGCCGTTAGTTTCGGCACATATCTGTCCCCACTGTCAGAAAGGCGTTCCTGACAGTCTAGTGTCATCACTGGGCTGTGAGGAAGGTTCCCTCTGACAGTACTCTAACATAACCTTGTACTGTCAGAGGGGGCGTTCCTTACCGCCCTGTGATGATGCTGAGCTTTGAGTAAGGCCCCCTCCCCCAGTACAACTCTAGATGACGCTAGACTGTCAGGAATGTCCTTCTAACGGTGGGGAGAGATCAGTGCTGAAACTAACGGCACTGATATCTCCTCCACCGGGGCACATAACGGGAAAGCGGACAGTGTGCTGAATTCAGTGCACTGTCAGCTTTCTAGTGGTATATAAAACCGCATATGAATGAGGACATGAAAGGTCGTCTTTAATACAAAGGGGTTATTAATAGGCATTATTAATACAAGAGGGGCATTTATGTAAGAGGGCATAATTTATACAAGGAGACATAAGAGGGTATAATTAATAATAGGGGAATTGGGCAATATTAATTTTAGGTGGCACTCGGGCATTAAATTGATTTAAGGGGGTACACAGGGCATTATTAATTAGGGGGAATTAATAATTGAGGGGCAGTATTAAATTAAAAAGGCACATGGGGTTATTATTCATTTCCAGGGGATTTTATATCATATATTTTATAATTGGGGTAGCAAAAGCATGGAGAGGTTATGTAATTGAGGACAATGTGGGTCAGGTGCCTGGAAAAGTGAGGAGCCAAAGATGTCTGTGTTACAAACTTTACAGTCACAGCTGGAAGAAGTGGTCAAGGCGGTGAAGATGGAAGAGACGATAAATGTAAACCGTCAGAGACTGGTTTACACAGCCCTGTGTGGAACCACTATCTACCACTATATGGTCACCGTATAGTGGTAGAGTTTGGGGCCCACTTGGACGTGTTCGCCCCCCCCTGTGCTGAATCCCTAGCTACGCCTCTGGTGAGACTGTTTCTGATGGTGTTAATTTTGCTTTTGAAATAAGAGGCAAAGTCATCAGCTGTGACAAGTGATGTCAGAGGGGGCACAGGAGGATGGAGAAGGGAGTTGAAGGTAGTGAATATCTGTTTGGGGTTGCGGGATAGGGAAGATATTAGTGTGGAGAAGTAGACCTGCTTTGCAGAAGTGAGTGCATTCTCGAATGTGAGTACTGCCTCTTTGTACTTAAGGAAGTCCTCCTGGGAGTGGCTTTTCTTCCAGAGGCGTTCTGCAACTCGTGAGGCCCGTCTCAGATTTTTAGTCAGGTCAGTGTGCCAGGATTGTCTGTTGATTAATCGGGCTCTGGTGTTAGTGCAGGGGGCCACAGACTCAAGGGCTGAAGTAATGGTGGGATTGTAGAAGTCAGTGGTGGTATCTGCGTCCTGGAATGAGGATATGTCAGCGAGCAGTAGGAGAGAGTCTGAGAGCATGCGGATGTCAAGGCGATTAAGGTTCCTGCGGGGGCGTGTTGGTTTAGGGGTTGGGGGGTCTATTACAGAGGAGAAGGCAGAGAATGTCAGCAGGTTGTGGTCAGAGAGCATAGACAGAGAGTTAGAGAAGTTGAATAGAGAGCAGAGGCGGGTGAATATGAAGTCGAGCGTGTGCCCCTTTGTGTGAGTGGCAGAGGAGGACCATTGAGAGAGACCAAAGGAGGCAGTGAGGGACAAGAGACTGGAAGTGGAGGGGTAGTTTGTGTTAATGGGGATGTTGAAATCACCCATGATAATGGTTGGGGTGTCAGTGGATAGGAAGTGCATTAGCCAGGTGATGAAGTGGTCGATAAAGGCAGCGGTAGGAACCTGGCGGTTGATATATGACAGCCAGTTGGAGGTTGGAGGGCGAGTAAATGCGAACAGAGTGCACATCAAAGGAGGGCATTGTGAGAGCAGGTAGCAGTTGGATTGGGGCAAAGGAGCATTTGTCAGACAGGAGTACGCCTCCACCTCCACCAGGTTTATTGTTGGGGCGGGGAGTTGCGAGAATTGCAAACCTCCATAGGAGAGGGCAGCAGGGGAGGTGGTGTCTGAGGGTGTTAGCCATGTTTCTGTGATACCGATAAATGATATTTATGAGAAATGAAGAGGTTGTAGAAGCAGTATCCACACTTTTTGGCATTTTACAAACATGGATGGAGTAATGGGGTCCGTTGGCTTGGGACTGACTATTTTGGCTTAACTACGACTAACTATCCTAGAGGTGGAGCTGGAGGTGCTTTCTCCCAAGCTACTGTCCTCCACTGCAGCTAGGTACCTAATAGCTGAAACATGTCCAAACACTGGCTAAAGGTTGGGGTTGACTAGCTGTGAGGTGATGTAGATGCAAACCTTAAACTTAAGACTTTACATAGGAGGGGTTAAGTCTTGCAGTTATGGCAGGACCGCAGTGTTAGTAGGGTTCAGCTCAGCATATCATATGTTATATTTGTTTTGCATTGAAATACAGTATAATCTGTGTTATATGCTCATGTCACTTTAAATGATGCAGGTGTCATTGTTCTAGTGTTTCCTGGAAACTGTAATGAAGTTGACTCCTTGGAGGTGGAACAAATTTGCACTATACTGTGGGAAAAAGTTACCCAAGGCTAGAATGTCTCAAAGATCCCGTTCCTGTGTTTGGCTTGGAGGACTGCTTCTAGTAGCAGAGGACAGTTTGGGATGTGACAAGCTTGGAAGCTTTTGGGACAGCTTATGAAGTGAAGTACTCTTCACCGAAAGACACCATTTGGTTTTTGGAACCATTGCACCTAAGAACATTTGTGAGTAAGAGGACAGGTTCTCCAGTGGCAGGCAGCACATCCCCTTCAATAGCAGAAGTGTGTTGCTCATTGCTGTGGCCCATGTTCTTACGAATTAGGCCTTACGTTCACCCATTATTCTATACCTGTAAGTTTGTTAGGGAGGTGTGAATTGCCTGCATGTTTCCTTCATTGCTGGTGGAAAGCTACAGGTGACTCACAGGGGTTGGTATCTGTGCAGATGGTCAGGAGAAGACAGGCCAGGGCAACTGTGGTACATGTGCTGCTACCCAGATGGAGGAGACTGGAGGATGGGAGTTGTAGTGGCGTATGGTGTGTCACCTGCTAGGCTGAGCACACTCTCCAAGCATTCCAGCCCCACTCCTGGGCCGGACACGGTCGAGGGGGGTTCTGCAGCACTACCGGATGGTGGTAGTAGTAGTTTCCCCCGGGGTGCTTCCAGTTGGAGAGGGGACCTCTCCTCTCTGAGCCAGTGTGGTGTTGGTCGGAAGGGCCCTGATGGTTAGGCAGGCATGACTCAGGAGACCAGCAGTGCAATTGAACAGGAAGTTTTTTTTGCAGCAACTGAGACATATGTAAACAGCAGCTTCCCAATGGGATAGTAGTAATTCAATGTCCAATCCCTCAGTCTTGGTTATAGGTGGGTGCCCAGGGATGTTACAGGCTCTACAATAGGCTTCTCCAACTACTCCTCCACTCGTGCCTCTCCCAGTTATGGATGTTGGGGATGAAGTTAAAGGGAGTCCTGAGAGGGATCTGGTTATCTGAAGACTAGGCCTGCACATGGTCCTCCTGTCAGGATCCTCTCCTGCTCCTCCTGGCATGGCACAGAAATTGTCCAAAGATCCAGACAGCAATTCTCCTTTACTCAGGGCTGTCTCTGGATGAGCCTGGGGCAGCATCCAAACCTCCTAGGGGCTATATGGACAGCCGTTGAACTCCAGTGCTGGTGTTCTTCCTGTACTGTCCAGCATGAACTGCACAGGATGTCTGCAACTACTGAACTGCTTGGGCTCAACGGTCGCCGTGGAGACTAGGTCTCCTACAACCCCGCCCAGTGGCCTGTGATTGGCCAGGGCTGAACCAAGGCTAAGGTTTGAACACCGAGGGGGAAAAAACAACAGTGAAAGCTGCATAACAATGACATTTTACATAGAACATGAAGAATGGGACATACCAACATAACACAGAGGCACAAAAGACAAACAATTAAAAGCAGTAGCACTCTCAGATGCTGCACATGGTCCATGGAAGTGTACAGTGTCAGTCCCACAATTGCCCGCCAATGCCTGTTAGCAACAGATAACTCTACCCACCTTCTACAAAACTCCCATTTACACAGCAGGATAGGAATAGCTGACTGTCTTCAGAGACTAACATGAAGCTAAAAAAAGTGCAAAAACCAGTATAAAAGAGCACAGAACATTATAAAACATTTTATACATCAACACAACAATTAAACATAACACTTTGCTTCTAGCAGTGGCATTTTGGTTGTGACTTTGTGACACAAAGTTTCTATTAATCTGTATCAGCAGCCTAAGGCTACGCTCACATTTGTGCCAGAGTTTCCGGTGGAGATTTCATTGCAGTGTCTGCCAAAAATCATCAGAACCAAAAGTCTGCGTGAAGATGGATCCAAACAAGGGAGAAACAACGCTAGTGTGAAACTAGCATAAGCCTCTTTCAGCTTTTCATCTCCTGCACTTCCTCACTCTTCGCCCTCCACTGCCTATAGTCCTGAATCATGAGTCATGTGACCTACACCCGTCTTGAGACTGACAGAGCAGTGATTTTCAGAGTGAAAGGCAATTTATCAGATGGAGGAGGAGCAGGACAACAGCCTGAATAGAGCAGAAAAAGGCATTTCTTTCTGATAAGTTTCTTATACTATTCATTTATACAAAGTTTGTTGAAATCTGCAGCCACAAAACACATGTAACTCATTCAGATTTTGTCATTTAACCATAGATTTGAGTCAAAATTTGTAGAAATTATCAGCTGCATCCGTACCTGGCCTACATGATATAATTTAATGAATCCATTACCTATCAGTTGAAAACGGAACAAAGAATCAAAAAGATAGGAAAATGCTGCGAAAATGTGAACACAGCCTTAGTCATTCAGAAAAGTGTGTGATTTGTGTGCTTTACATGTAATTACCTTGCAGCTGTCTCACTTCTTTCACTGTGAATTTTCATTCTCCTTATGTTTCATATTCTCTTTTGTCAAATAATGAATATAATTAAGAGTTCACACTGAGCAAGACATTACATTATTTCCTAGACTGTTATTGTCATGAATAGAATAGCCATAAGGTCTTTAGTGTTTGAAGAATACATGTAATGTTTAAATCCTGAATAGCAGGCTAGTGGTAAACATTGCAATTGTTTTTTTATGACAAAATACTTCCAAATTAACATTTCTGATAAAGTACAAGCAACAGTGATAGTTGCAGCACTAGAAGATGTAACAATCACTACAGAGGCAATTTATGGAAGATGTATTAAACCACATTACAAAGAAGTAAAGTAATAGAAGGGACAATTATTTTCAGCAGTTGTAACACTGAGATTCCACCTCTGACAATAATAATCAGGATTTTAAATCCAAAATGCTGTGACATAAGATTCTAGAGTCAAAGACAACCTCCAGCACCAATTTGTATCAATAGTTTTTATTGAATTTGTACATGAATGCAATACAGAAAATCAGAAAATCAAAACACAATAGGAAACATGGGATACATTCATGGCTTCACAATCTACATATACAAAGGGGGATTACAGAATACTCAAGATAAGTACAGCATGAACAAGGATACATATGGAAATGCATACTAATAATATGTATTGAGTCCAGTCGTATTTATTAGCCAAATATGGTAGAGCGGTGTTAAGAAGCACTACTCAAATAGCAGTTACGGGGAGGGGGGGGGGAGAGATCGGAACAAGCGGGAAAATAAATAAACAAACAAACAACAAACGGACAGGCCTATGGAGCAAAATACAATAAAATAAAATGAAATGAATGAATCGAATCACTCTAGAATGACCCATAAGACTGGTGGTCTGCCACGGAGGCTCGTGCGCAGACCTACCCGCTACCAGTTATTGACATTTGAGATAGTTTAAAGGTTATTCTAAGAATAGTCACATAGAAAAAGGTCAATACGTATATTCTGTCAATGAGCAGTCAGTGGAGGAAATTATGTCGCCCATATCTCCCAGTTCCTCCTGAACTTGTCCAAGTTACCACCATTGCATGCATAAATTCGTTCAAACTGGTAATTCTACGACACTACAGAAATCAGCTCCGTCAATGTCGGACAGCAGGTAGACTTCCATCTACGTGCAATAAGTAGGCGAGCAGCCCCAAGTATCTGGTACACAACAGTCCTGTGTCTGCTCGGTATCGTGTGAATACCCAGCAGGAGCAGCGCCATCTCAGGTGTAGATCCCACCCCATCGCCACACATTTTATTAATCAGTGAAAAAACAGATACCCAAAAGGGCTGGATGAGGGGGCAGTGCCAGAACACGTGGAATAATGAGCCGATCCCTCTGCAGCCTCTCCAACAGCAAGAGGGACAAGTAGGATAGAACTTAGCTAGACGAAGGGGAGGGTAATACCAGCGTAAAAACAATTTGCTATATTGCTCCCAGTGTGAGGCACATACCATGGATTGTTTAGCCCATCTAAGCGCCTCCTGCCAGCAACTGGTCTCAAATCTGCGGCCCAAATCGTCTTTCCAAAGACACATGTGTTTGGTCTTCCGAAAGGTACAATCCATGTTCAAAGTACGATGCAGAATTTTAGTGTTGTAAGCTGCTAAAGAAGTCTGTGGGTGTAAGAGGTCAGCGGCCGGCTGCGGCAAGTGCAGCTGAGCCGAGGGAGTATCAGACAGATATGAAACTAATCTAGCATAGGTAAAGGTCTCCCTGGCAGATAGATTATGCTTCTCCTCCAAAGCGGAGAAGGGCAAAATGGTATGGCCTCTGTAGAGGTTGGAAATATACCTTATCCCACAGCTGCGCCATGTATCTAGGGATAAATGAGGGATTTCGTAAGTGATCGTTGTAAGAGGCAAATTCAATGTGACCCCAGGGATATCATTGTCTGAAACAGCACAGAAGGCACGCCACGCCCCAACTGTAGCCGGTACAGCTGGTGGAGCAGAGGGGTGCCTGTTTGCCGGGTCCTGACGCTAACAAGAGACCCTCCCAGTCAGTGACCTGAGCCATTTGAGCCTCCATATCCGACCATAATTTGTCATGGTTCCATGTAAGCCAGAATTTAAGTTGACTCAAAGTTATGGCTAAGTGGTAGTGGTACAGTTTGGTATTCCCATACCTCTATTGTCTCTTGCCTTAAAAAGTGTTTGCAAAGCTACCCTGGGTTTACAGCCATTCCAGATAAAGGCCATCATCTGTTTTTGGAAGCCCTGGAAAACAGACTTGGGTATAGGGATCATCAAAGTCCTTAAATAATAAAGTAGGGGCCAAGTATCAAAAGGCCTTATGGACATTCCAAAGACAAAACTTATCATCTACCAAGGGGGAATTGATATTAAAAAATTCAGTAATGTCAGCAGTTAATTCCTCAGTGACTGATGTCAGGGATATAAAATAGGTGTTATTGCTCCATGACACAGAAGGGATTGTTGTAGCACCAGAGTGGATTGTAAGAGAAATAGGTGCGTGGTCAGACCACGTAATATTACCTATCTCGCAACTTTGCACTCTAAGGAGCATGTCAGTCTGGACCAGGAACATGTTTATCCTGGAGTAGGAGTGGTGCCTGGCAGAGTAATATGTAAAGTCTCCAGGCATCATGAAGCTCTTCTTGCTGGAGCCAGGATCTTAATTGCTGGGGGCGTATATTTGCCGTGCTAAGTAGAATCAGCAGCAGCATGATATTAAAATCACCGCATAAGAAAACCTGGCTCTGTGCGTGCTTCCTAACCTTCCTCAGTACCGAATTTAAAAAGGATATTTGAGATGAGTTAGGACAGTACAAGTTCAAGATAGTAAAAGGACAATTATCAATCAAACATATAAGAGCTACTTAACGGCCCTTAGGATCTGTAAGGACCTGTATCAATTGAAAGGAAACCGTGTTTTTAATTGCTATGAGAACACCCGCAACCTTCCTAGTAGCATTTGAGCAATAAATGTGAGGGAACAGTTTATGAGAGAATCTTGGTGGACGAGGGTCACAGAAATGCGTTTCCTGTATGCAAAGTACATCCGCTGCAGATCTGAGAGCCTCCTTCCACAACAGTGAGCGCTTAAAGGGACTGTTCAAGCCCCTTACATTAAGTGATAAGATTTTAACTCCCATTGATACATTCAAGGATTAATAACACATACTGGCAGCGGGAGAACTTAAGTGTTAGAGTGATTCCTAAAATAAAACTATAAGGCCTAAGGGGGAGAAACTAGTTAAGAACAGTGTTCAACATACATCTTTTCAGCGATAGGAAAAAAGGTCGTACAGGAGCGGGCAGTATAATACTGCGCAAACTTTGGGGAAAGTTTGCCATAGGGTAGCGACACATACCGCACCATGAGTGACTCGCAGTGTGTCCATTATGGACTATTCACTTGGCTAAGACAGTAGATTTCCACGGAGGATCCAATTTAGAGGATTCAGGACTTGAAGTTTTCTGGACATCAGGGGCAGGCGGTGGCAGGTTCCATTGTAGCAACAGACTTTTCCCAGTTTCGAAGGAATTAAATGAGTGGGTCACCCCATTTTTGGTGACAAGAACTTTAGTAGGAAATCCCCATTTGTAGGGAACATTGTGGTGACTTAGGACCGCCGTTATAGGAGCAAGCTTCCTTCTGGCAGTGATGGTTGCCTGAGAAAGGTCCGCAAATAGTTGAATCGCCTTGAACGGTTCAAGCAAAGAAGATCTTTTCCTTGATTTGAACATGAGACGGTCTTTGACATGGTAGAAGTGTATGCGGGTGAGAGTGTCCCTAGGAATATGGTCAGGCATACCTTTCGGCTTAGGAAGGCGGTGAGCCCTATCTATAATCAAGTCCGCATCGGAGCTTTGTGGCAGGGTCGCTTTCATTAACTGTTGCAAGAAAGGAATCAAGTCCCTGGCAGCGACTGACTCCGGTATGCCACGAAACTTAACATTGTTCCGTCTGCTTCTGTCCATGTCGGCAAGCTTAAGTTTGACTGCTGCCAATTCCTCCTCAAGATCATTATGGGTGTCCACTATGGTATTATGTGCTGAGGCAAATTCGCCCATTTTATTCTCAACATGGTTAAATCTGTCGCCAAGAGAGTCGACCGTGGAAGAGACAGGGCTCTGCATAGGAGTAATACCACCTGCTTGGAAGGAGGTCATCGCGGGCAAAGTGTCAGGCCTGCAGGTAGGAACAGAGGTGGGAGCTGATGGGAGTTGCAGTCCCCTCTTGTGGGTCTGATGTTGACCCTCGTTGCCACTTTTCTGACTCCCTTGAGAGTCATTGCTGTCCCCAGATGATTCCAGATGTAGTGGGGTAAGTTGCTGCGGTCCCTCACCTGAAGGGCTGCTTGTCTCCGTGCTGAGACGGTCATCAGCGCGCAGGAGAGGGAGAAGAGAAGATGGGCCGGCGTCATCTTGGATTGCGGCCGGCACCGTGAAAAAGTCAGCCGCTTCGGGGGGCCTTTTTTCCCCCTTTTTGCCATCTCCTTCAGTCCCAGGAGGATAGAGGATCTCCGCAAGGCTGTGTGGCAGCAATTGCCGGCGCCCAGTGCCGCTGTGAGCCGCTTCCAGCGACCATCACACATGGCGTCAAGCCACACCCCCCTCCACCAGCACCAATTTAATCCAGTGATTTTTGAGGTGCAGTATGTGTACCCAAGTGGGTAAATGCTAAGGGCATATAGGTACAGATGTAGCAGTTGGTACCAGGCCCTCGAATCTGAGGAGGCCCAAAGTCATCATTACAACATAATAAGGCAACAGTATACATAGCACATGGTATGTGGGGGCCCTGTTACAGATTTTGCATTGGGACCCAGGTAATCCTAGCTACGCCTCTGGTACATGCCGTAACCTCAGGCAGTATTTGCCAGTGCCACTGTGTAAGTAGACTAACTTTACTTTGCTACACTCTGCTTTCTGTAGTCACCAGCAATATTCCCTTCTGGTTGCTAGGGAGCACAAATGTCACCACATAAGCCAACCTTCAATGTGTGTCTCCCCTCCTACTGGGCAGCTTATTAGGCCAAAGGCATGGCCTATTAAGCTGCCTGTCAGAATATGACAGGAAGCGTAATACATTGCACTGTATAGATGTGTTCCAAACAATAGTATTAAAACCTTAAATAAAGTTTTATATAAAGATACACACACAAGTAAAATCATAATAAAACAATAATCCACCATATGGCAAAGTTTAGTGAATAATAAAAAAAAAAGAAAAAAATTAAGCAAAGTCCTGTCTTGTGTTCGGACCCCAGAGTATAATAGCTGGAGGCCCAGAGGAGGTGACAAAAAAAAGAAAAAAATTTATACTCCATTACCTCTTTTGGGCCTCCTAGCGGCCTCCAGGGCTCTGTGTCTGCCTCCTTGCAGCATCTGGTGCTCTTTTATGAAGCTTAGCGTGACAGACCCCAGAGTATAACAATTTACTGCAATGCTTGTCGCGGTGGCCATTTTAGTTAGGCTGAGACACACTTTTTTGGTTTTGTTAAAAACTGAACAATTTGAAATATTTTGGTCAAATCCAGTTTGTTGCTAACCAATTCACTCATCTCTAATGGCCAGGATTATCTGTAATATCGGATTCAGTAATGTCATCTTCCCCACTTTTTTGTGACTCATCATAGCAATGGGATCCCTCTATACCCTCACAATTTTTATCAGATTTCCCCCTAGTGCCCCTACCAGCACTACTACCAATACCACACCAGCTGCCACTGCTACTGCCACCACCACCACTACCTCCTTTACATCCAAAAAACACTGGCATGTCTTATCCAACACATCAAAAAAGGAAGAAGAGGAAATCTTGGGCTATGTGGAGTATCTCTCTCAGCAAATGCCGCATGACTACTAGAGATTTGTGAAAAAGACATGGTAGACAGAATAGAAAAACAGCATGGAACATTACATGTTGAGAAGGTTGGTTCACTGCTTTTAAAAACGTCTTTATTCTCAGAAAGGATGACAACACTGTGGCTGCTGGAGAGTCTGTCAAGACCAGAAGTAGTGTTGCCATCCACATTTTTATTGTTAGTACTTGCACAAGGGTTTCCTCCTCCCCCTCCTTTTGCCTGTCCCATTTTTTACAGTCATTTTACTGCACATTGCTTAATTATAATAGTGATTGCCAACAATTCTGACAATGAGTATAAATATATACATATATATATATATATATATATATATATATATATATATATATTTACAAAAATAAAAACTATTTCCACTTCTGCTTTTGGCAAAAGAAAATCTGATAGAAAAGCTGCAGAAAAACTGTAATATGTGAGCCCACCCATATCGAGTTGTTAGAAAAGCAGTGGATAACTCATTGTAAAATCATGAGTGGAGGTGACGGTACAGTAATAGTCATGAACTTTCCATTTTTCCAACTGCCATGCCTACTGATTATGATGGCATGGTGGAATCCTCCAGTTTCTGCTCCAAGATTAGTTGTTAAATCATAATATCTTACTTTTAATAATCTGTGAATTCTACAGATGCATGTAATATTCCAAGATCATAGGAAAAACTGTAAAAATTGAAAGTAGCAAAAAACAGTCCAAGGTTCCTTTAAACCATGTAGTCAGTAGCCAGTGTGGGTAGTTTAGAGCAGTGAAATGAGACATTCGGAGATTCTGTTAGAATCTTCTGGTTCATTTACATAATTCACTTTGTCAGAATGTAACAGTTATACCATACCCAGATGACTCATTTTCAGACTGATGCACTGCTTGCTGCTCCGCTAATCTTTATCTATTGCCCTTGCTTTTTAAAATGCCTGTGGCTGCTGACAACTAATTTATTTTATTTAGCTTTACTGAGGAACTAATTTACCTTACCCATGATTGTACACTGCATGTAGTAATTTACCTAAAGGTATCTTTTGTTTTTAAACAGAATTTCTTGGGTGGTAAGAAGTCTGCAACATTTTAGCACTTTAGTTCAAGAGATTCTTTTCTCTGTAAGATTTTCTTTTTCTGTTTCAAATATGTCTGGCAAATATTGTATCATTACCTTTAAATATATTGCACATTGTTGAATTATTGTGCATATGCACTTCTTTAAAACCCTTAAAAAGGTTTTTATGGGACTTACATATTGATGACCTATACTTAGGATAGCAGAAGCTCTGTCTGATTCATGTGAATGGGGCTGAGCTGGAATATCAAGAACAACTCCTAAAATATGTGCAGCGCTGTGCTTTATATTAAGTGAAAAGGCAGTAAAGCTCACACAAATGCTGAGGTTGTTTTAACCAGCTCATTGGTGGGGCTCCTGGGTCAAAGATCAATTATTGATGAACATTATGTATGTTCATTATGTATCTCCTGGGAAACCACTTTAGGCTAAGGCCCCACGTATCAATCCGCAGACCAAAAAGTGCTGCAGGAAAAAAGGCGTCTGAAACACATCACGGTTTTTCCTGAAGCACTTTACACAGAAAGTCCAGAGTTTTCCTCTGCAGACTTTCTGCTTCTATTATATCTATACGGAAAATGCCAGCATTTCTGTACGTATAATTGACATGTGCAATATGATGTGCCCAGCTTGTGTCTGAGATGAATGCTTCAAAAATTGTTGTGTCCAGGATAACTGCTTAACAGTTTTTGGAGTGTGTCTCCGCTGACACAAGATGGGTGCAACAAATTGTGCACTGAAATGGTGTATCTTTGGAAAAATTGCAATTTTAACTTTTGACTATAGGCTGCCCTTTCATTTCTTAAAACTAAATTAATGCAACACTCAAGGGGTTCAGTTTCCAAAATGAGGTTGCGTGTCTGCGGTTCCACTTTACTGGCAATTAAGGGGCTCTGCAAAAATGGCATGATGCCCAAAAATCAAACTGTGCTCCAAAAATCAAATAGTGTTCCTTCAATTCTTTTTTTAAAATTTAAAATTTTTATAGTTTTAATTTCTTTAAATTTTAAATAGAAATGACAAACAAATACAGAAGATAAAGAAGGGTAAAATAGTGCAGAGATGCAGGGTAAGAGGGGGTCAAATAGTGCTGGGACGAGCTCCCAACACAGCAGGGGGTGGAGGGAGTATCTAAGTGACATACACAATCAGTTGACAAAAAACAGGTGGGACATTCATGTCATCCGAAGTGGGTGAAGATAACGAATGGGAAGGGGGAAATTTATGACAAGAGCGACAAAAAGGAGAGAGGGGAGAGAGAGAATAGAGAGAAAATAGAAAGGGGGGTGAAAGGAAGGAGAGAAAAGAAAAGGGAAAAAGAGAAAAGAAGAGGAACCTTGAAGGGAAGGTTCCAGTGCTCCGCAGCCCAGGCCACAGCAGGACCAGTGGGCAGGACACCGAGTCAGGCCAAGTTAATTACCAAGGGATAGCAAAGCTTTATACTCAGCTATCGACTGGAATTTCATCCAGTAGTACCATGTTTTGTTGAATTTGGCATAAGAGTCAGTTATGGAGGAGGTCAAGTTCTCCATGTGCAACACATCATTGACTTTCAAGATCCAATGGGCCACTGTAGGAGGGGCAGTCTATTTTCATAAGAGGGAAATGCAGGAAAGAGCAGCCATAATGAAAAATCTTAGTAGGGAGTGCTTGGAAATCCTGAGTGGGATCTCACAATGATGCAGTAGGACCTCCAAATCAAAAGAGGGTAAGCCGGACGCAAAACCAGAAAATGTGCAGGAGGGTTCTTTAACATGGGGAAGGGGGAGAAGTTGAACCACGGGATTGCTCAGAGGGGGACTGTGGTAAAGCTCTGCTCAATGTCCAGGGTTTTGGCGAGCTGTGCCTGCACAATCTATTACTGAGAGGCGTGAAAGTAGAGCTTCATGTCAGGCAGCGCCTAACCGCCCTGATGTTTCAGACATGTGAGTAGAGAACGGTTGACTCTAGCAGGTTTCCCTGCCCAGATAAAGAAGGTTTGGATTAATGCAAGTGAATGGAAGAAAGAAGCCAGGATTGCAACTGGGAGAGTTTGAAAGACATACAGTACACATGGAAGCATATTTTGTTTTAAAAATAGTACAATGACCCAGCCATGTAAAGGTTGCTTTGGTCCATGCCTCACAGTCCAATTTAATCTTAGGAAGGATCATGGAGAAATTTAAACTGTAAATATACTGGGGATCAGGGGGTATATTCGTTCCCAGGTAGAGAAGTGCTTGTTTCCACCATTTAAATGAAAAGGAATGTGATAGAGTCAACACTAATGAGTTTGATAGCGTGACATTTATTGCTTCTGACTTTGTGAAGTTGATCTTAAAGTTAGATTGCTCAGAGTAAGTACAGCTGAGTTGGGATAGGAACCCGGAGATGGTTCTATGGCAGGTAGTCTGACTGTTTGGGGTGCAGTTACTCCATCTTTTAGGCATGCTAGGGTAACGTCAGATTGCAAGTTCTAGTAGTGTGACACTCGTTGCTGCAGAGCGCTCAAAGAACATGTCTACTCAGCACAATTGCTAGTCCACGCCGCCACGCTCCTTAATTCTGTGCCCAGCTGTGTGCCCAAACAGCAATATATACCCACATATGATGTGGGCACTGAAATAGCATATAAATAACATTTAAATTTTCATCAAATAATTCATGGTCTTGAACAATTTTTTAACAGACCGTGGGGTGCTTTTTCTCTTTTTTTCTCCTTCCGAAAATGAAAACTTTCGGGATAAAGTGACATTTTACTAATTTTTCATTTGCACATTCCAATGTTAATAAAATATGTGAAACCGCTGTGGGGTCAAAATACTCAGTTACTGCTTGATAAATTCCTTGAAGGGTGTAGTTTCCAAAATGGAGTCAATTGTGGAGGGTTTGCACTATACTACTACTTTAGGGGCACTGCAAATGAGACATGGCACCTGAAAACTATTTCAGCAAAATCTGCTTTTCAAGCGCCCACATGTGGGGTACTAAGTGCTCAAGAGAAATTGCATAACAAATTGTGAGATTTCTCCTTTAGCCCCTTTTGCATGTGTAAATTTTAGGCTACATGAACGTATTATTGAAAAGTATCAAATGTGTAAAAATGTCTCCATATTATTTTAATTCCCATGAAATGATTAAAGGGTTAATAAACTTTCCAAATACTGCTCTGAATTATTTTTTATTCATTAAAAAATGAATATGGGAATTGTAAGCTTTATAATGTCCAAAATGAAATAAAGGATGAAGATGATGCTAATAAAAAGCAGAAATGTGATAAATAATATTTACTAATGTATTTGGGTGGTATTATTGTCTGTAAAGCAGAGCATTTCATATTTTGAAAATTACTAATTTTTCCAAATTTCCATCAAATTTATTTTACTAATAAATAAATGCAAAACATATTGATACATTTTTACCAATAATGTGAAGTACAGAAATTACCACGGCTGATGTTTTATCATCTGTGTATACATCAACACATGCAATAGCACAAATCCAGCAGTGAGGCAAAAATAGTAAAACTTAACTTTTAATAAATTATAATTATAAAAACCACATAACTCAAGAACCATGTACACAATTTTCAAACTCACATAGCATATGGGAAATATCCGTTGTGCTACACAATAACAATACAACTCAGTCTCCTTATTTTGCTTTAAAAGGAGATTAATGAACTTGATTTCTATGTATTACACAGACAAAAGACAGGTTCAGTCTCTACAATCTGTATTAGAAACAAATAATAATGATAGAAGACAGGTTTAATCTCACCAATCTGTAGAATATGGATCTGTACAATTGGAGACTTTAGACAAGAGTCCACAGGTACATCCAGGTTCAGTTTTATCCCTGTGATACCCCTCAATGCGATAGTCCTCATCCCCAAGACTCTTGTCCTTACAAGGGCAGTGCCTTATAGCTGTCCCTCCACATACTTTCCCTTCCTGTCTCCTACGCGTTTCGTGGCTGTCAAGGTCACTCTTCAGGGGACCATAGTCTAATTTAATTGATCAGAAAATAGCCCACTAAAGGCTCTACCCACAGTGGTGGGGTGCTGCCTCTCTAGCTTGCTCAAAAGTGCTAAGTTGTGCCCATTGCTGCTGGATTTGTGAAGTACAATGTGTCACAAAAAAACAAAGTTATTGCCACATAAAGTGACACATCAGTTTTGAAAAATGGGGCTGTATCCTTAAAGGGGTTTTCCCACGAACATGATCATATCTATATTTGTAGATAACTAAAAGTTAAACATTTTTGCAAATATAAGTAATTAAACATTCTCCAGAGTTTTAAAGATTTTCTCTAACCATCTTAGTGGTGACATCTGTTTTCTTGATCGATTGCCAATAGATACGACCACAAATGCAGAAACTTTCTATGATCTGGGAATTGTCAGGAACCCAGCCATGATTTTCTTATTGTAGCTGGGTTGTCAAGCAGGGACACGACCTGTATCAGAAGATATACCAGCCACAATAAGGAAATCATGGCTGATTTTCTGACCTTAGAAAGGTCCTGCATTCATGGTCGTATCCACTGGAAATCGATCAAGACAACAACTTGTGACCACAAGATATTTAGAGAAAATCTTTAAAATTCTGCAAAATGTTTAATTACTTATATTTGCAAAAATGTTTAACCTTTAATTATCTACAAATTTAAAAATGGTTATGTTTGTGGGAATACCCCTTTAAGGCTTAGGCCCCACATAGCGAGCCACAGCAAAAAAGCGCTGTGGGAAAAACCACGGCGGCAATACATTGCGGTTTTTCCCACAGCACTTTTCACTTTCTTCCTCCATTATACTTATAGGGAAACTGCCAGTGTTTCCATAGGTATAATTGTAATGCTGCGATTAACAAAATCGCAACAGTTTTGGAAATCACGGTGTATCCGCTGCGCGTATTTTTACGCAATTTGTGCATGGGATTTGCTATAATCCCATCCACTTTGTAGGGACTGTAAAACACTGCGGGTTTTTTTTCCTCGGCATTTATACCAGGTGGGGCCCTGGCCTAAAACCGTTTTTTGCCCGTGTCCTTAAGGGTTTAAAAGTGGTAATGGTTAAGAGGATATATATTGTATTTATTTTTTTATGACTTTTTTTTTTTATTATAAAGCGTTGGAATACCTAGGGACTTCATTTATGCCCTAATAGGGATTATGTTAGTACAGTCCCAAGGGCCTTTTTAGTCTATGGGCTGTTCCCTCAAACAAGCTACAGTAACCCAATGGTTGAATTCCAGAGATAAAAGTTTTCCCTATCCTGACCATTACCCTGGGGTAGTGACTATCTTGTTTATGTACATTCAGAATAATTCATATTGGCCAACATCATTGTTAAAAACTGGCCATACATATTCAGTGACATCTGGTAAAGGACAATCTATCTATCTGGGTACATTCCTGGAACATTCTTTTAAGGAAAAATTGCTCGATTAAAGTTTTTTTGTTTAATCACTGACAACATCTTTCCAGATGATCATTGGTATAATTGGTTGGTTAATCGTTCATTTAATCAACTTTAGTCTTAAATGTATGGTCACCCTTAGACGTTATTAACATTTGTGTTGGAAGTGCATGGTTGGAGCTCTTAGTCCATCAGTTATGACAGAATAAGTAGTGCTGCTTAGCAATATATATCCCCAATCAAAGTAATGGACACTTCAAAAAAAGCTGGCGGACTTGATTATAAGGCAATATGTGAACTAAGCCTTAGAAGAATTAATGGTATATTCTGGTTGGTGACTATATGTGATTGCTCCAGTATAAGTATAAGTATATGTTTGCATTAGACTAATTCTAATTTTAACCTGTATTCTTGTAATACTTTGTGATATATGTTAAACATATTTTCAGCAATTTGTCTTCAATTAGAAATATTGTGTGTGGCAAAAAAAACATGTGAAATATATTTCTGCCTGAGTATAGTTCACTACAAGCAATTAACATTAGAATCACAGGTAACAACACAAAATAGATTAAAAGGGTCAGTAATCAACATGATTACAATAATTGCATGAATTATTCAGTTTCTTAAATGTGATTTAATGAGCAAAGCTTTTCTGTCAAAGATCTGTGTTACAATATGCTATTAAGGTGCAATTAATTTGCTTTATCATTTCTTTTGCAAATTACATTTTTAACCTAATAGGCATCTTTTCTAATAAATATTTAGAGGCGAAGGATAATTAGTAATGATAAAGATTATGATAATTTATGAGGCTGAAGAATTGTGCTAGTACATATAAATAGGGTTATATGCAAAATGTTATTAAGAAAACACTAAAATACAAAGAATAAAATATTCCTGCAATTGCTCTCTTAATCGATTTTTCTCCTTTCATCAATTTCTATTTTCCATTATTTTGTCTTGCATTGCAGTTAAAACTGAAAAGTATTTTTTTTTCTATAATGTCTCCTATGAGATTAGCAATTATCCCCTCCTACTACTCAAAATCTTGTTTCTTACCCTAAAGTCTGACAAATGGCTACATCAACAAAATTGTTAACTCCTGTCTCATGTCTAGGCCTGATCCTTCAACAGTTCACCAGCTGGAAGTGGAAGAGATCAGAAGGATACTAGTCCATGTTCTCTGCAAGATTTCTACAAGACTGTTTGTAGGAACACGGAGAAGATCCAGCAAGTATTGAGGACAAGTTTACTTTTTTCATTCTCTGCTAGGATTACTCTTCCATTAAAATATGACATGCTCAAAAATGATAAGTTGTAATGTCTATTGTGGGATGTGAATCTGAAATGAAAACTTAAAGAACACCTTTTACCACCTCTACAATTTATAGTTCTTAGCATTTGTTAATTGGCACCACTCCGCTGATTCCAGCACAGTTGGAATTTTCTCTCCAGTCTATACCATTTGTGAGCAACAAGTGCAGTTAGTTTTGGTGCCTGCTGTGCTATTTAAGCGTTGTAATATCAGAAGGACAGCGTCAGGCAGGGATCATGATTCAGAGCTTCAGTCAGAGGCAGCCAGTGTCAGTATTGCTCCCCTTGCCTGTTCCTGCCTGACACTGCCCCTCTGACAATAAAAAGCTTAAAGAGCATTTCAGGCACCAAAAATTAATAGCATTAATTGCTCAGTGGGAGCTATAGAAAAAATTCCAGCTGTGCCAGAATCTGTGAAGCATCGCCTATTAAACGATGTAGAGAACTAGACTTGTTGGAGGTGGTGAAAGGTCCTCTTTAGAGTTCATATATTCTCCAATGTTCAAACTTTTTGCAGTTCAACAGGACCTCTGCACTCAGTTTTACTAGTTTGGCATCAGCAAAGTTTAAGAAAGCATCCACAGCTGATTAAGATCTTGGCCGAACATATTTGTGTCATTAAATGACCAGCTTTTCACAATATGCTATCATAGAATGATATGATGAACCAAAGTGATATGCTATCTATTGTATACACGGGTTGGACAAAATAACGCAAACACCCCTATTTTTACATAATCAAGTTGAAACCTCCTTCCACGCCTTTCATTAACAAAGTCCTTTTTTTCCCTTAGTGACATAGCTTATATCAGTGTTGCTAAACTTTATTACTATGCATCTAATTAACTTCTTCCTGTTGCAGGCATTTTTCAATTTTCAATTTTAATTTTTGACTCCCACCTTCCAAACCCCATAACTTTGTTATTTTTCCATTCACAGATCCATATGAGGGTTTAATGTTTGTGGGACAAATTGTATTTTTACATTTTAACCCCTTAAAATCTGAAACTTTGCAAAATAAAAAAAAATTCTTGGAGTCTCCATATTCTGAACCCATACCTTTTTTAATATTTCCATGTACAGGGTGAATAAATCATCTTTTTTTTCATGTCCAGATGTACTTTTTAGTTATACCATTTTGGGGAATGTCTGATGTTTTGATCGCTTTTTATTCAAATTTTTATGGGAGGCGAAGTGGTGAAAAAAAAGTGGTTTGGCTCTTTTTATTTTTTCTCACTACAGCATTCACTGTATACTGTTTTTGGACGCGGAGATGTATAATATATTTGTTTTTGTTTATTTACTTTCATTTCAAATCTAGGGAAAGGGGGGTGATTTGAATTTTTTTTTTTTTTTACACTTTAAAAAAAAAAAAAACATTGTCCCTGTGGTCTGCTATGTGCAATAAATGTTCACCGCCTTCTACTGCTCAAATAGACTTCAGCACGTCTAAGGTGGAGTTTCATCGAGCTGAAACATTGCAGCAAATCGAGAAGGGTTTTTTTGGCATGGTAAGAATGATTGAAATTAGATTTTTTCTGGCCATGAGGAGCACCTTTTTTAAGCCATTATGCAAGTTAAAAAAGTGGTGAACCACCAGATTAAGGACATTTGGAGTTGGCATGGAATCATCCATCAGGATACTTGTTCTAGGATACAGTGAAGAAGCTTCTCTGCTCTGATCCAGGTTCATTAATTGCAAAACCGCATGGCAGTGTTTTGCCTTACACCTATAAAAGGAAGGGGAAGGGGGAGGAGGAGGAAGAGGAGTAGAAACAATGTCTTGCCCTGGTGAACATGGTGGAGGAAAACTGTACAGAGAGGGGGATTCAGAGGAGTTGGATGGGCCAAGCATGGTGTTGAAACTGGGCCTGCACAATCGAGGTGTGACTAGTACCTGGCCTTGCTGTATTGGCTACTGCCGTTCAATGCATTGACCCAGTGGGTCACGAAAGCCATGTATTGCCTTTTTCCATAATTGCTGCTCCACATGTTGAGAGTGGCATGCACCTTTCCCCAGACTGAAGTATTCAAGGAAAGGCCCTCGTTCTCCGACACATGGCAATATAAAGAAGGAACAGAAATAATAGCAACTAGGTATCCTCAATTGAGTTTGTACGCATTCCAATAGTTGGTGAAATGCAGTGGAATTCACCAAGTGGCTCAGTAGTATCTTTACTGCCAGCAGCTTGGCTAGGTATGTGTTAAGTTGCAGATCTGCCGGATGACTGAGCACATGTTTCCTGGACACAAATTCTCATATGGATGATTGACATTGGCGTAGAAGAGAAGGAGGAGAAATAGTTGGTGATGATTACGACGACCATTTGCTAGGTGGCCTGCTAAAGGTATGTTCACACAGAGTTTTTTGCAGGCTGACTTCGAGACGCAAAAAATGCCTCCCATTCATATCAATGAAAAAATCAGCTAGAGGAAAAAAAAGCAACATGACCTATCTTCAGGTGAATTCCGCCTTGAAAAACCCATTGAAATCAATGGGAGACGGAAAAGACATTTTTTTTTTGTTGCAGTTTTTAATGTGTTTTTTGACATGGTTTTTGCAAAAACTGCATCAAAAACTGCAAGCTTTTTTTTTAAAAGGGAAGTTTCCAGGTCCATACAGTGTGCAGGAGTAAAAAATGTGGCAAAAACCTCAGCAAAAAAATGCGAGAAAAACTGCGACGAAAAACATGACAAAAATGCATTATGTAAAAAAACCTGTCAAAAAAAACATTTCCTAATTCCTGAAGCAGATATTTTCAGCCTCCAAAAAAAACTAAGTGTGACCATAGTGTAACAAGGAAAATCATGGTGAGGAGGATTAGTGTAGTCCTTCCCCTGCCAAGTCTATTTTGCCACACAAGATAGTTATACCTTTTCATGTGAGTACATAGAGATGTTATTCCTACATTTGTTCCTGCCCATCCGCGGATAAGTTTCTACTTGCAGATCTTGCACGTTGCCAAGGATTTATCATGTGCAAAAAATTTCCACACCAGAGATGACCACATGTAGTTTGCTGCTGCCAGCAGTAGTGGAAACATCTTTGCCACTACCACAACCAATGTCACCACCCTCACCCCGAGACCTTCTCCTAAGCCTGCCCAAGGCAGGCTTTTTGAATGTTGGGGCTGCGCAATGGCTGGAATAGTAACTATCACCACTGCTACCAACCTCTTCATCTGATGTCACCTTATCACCCTGATCCAGTTGCCAGGTCCTATGTACAAAAGAATCATCATTGGCAATGTCATTTTTTGACACATCATGGCTATGCACATCCAAAAAGGCCCAACAGCCAAAAAGCCTGCCCTTTGCAGACCTAGGGAAAGCTTGCGGGGGTTGGGGTGAGGGTGGTGTCAATGGTGGTGGTAGTGGCAGACATGTTTCCACTACTGCTGGCAGCAGAAACTAGACACAGTTATCTCAGTGTGGTAATATTTTTTTTGTACATTGCCAAATGAATAAATCCATGGTGATGTATGGTCGCCATACAACACGGCCGAGGTGGGGGGGACTATATTTATGTGTTATTGTACTCTAGTTAACTTAGTAAGTTAATAATGTTACAGCTCATACCAGGGGCGTAACTATCGGGGTAGCAGCGGTAGCAGCTGCTACAGGGCCCGGGACATTACGGGGTCCCGCGGGCTTCCGATGCTTTTTTTTTTTTTTTTTTTTTAATAGGCCGTTACCTGCTGGAGTAACCCCAGCAGGTAACGGGCCTTATATACTTACCGTTCCCCGTGGTCTCGCTCATGGCCACCTGCTCTTCCGATTCTGCGGAGGTGGCTGTGAGCAGGAGCGGGGATCGGTATGTGAGGCTGCGGGCCGAACACCTCAATCTCTGCTATCATTATACTCCGGGGTCTTTGAAAAGACCCCGGAGTATAATAATTGGAGGGCCAGAGTTGGTGAGGGAAAATAAAAAACACTGTACTTACCTCTCCTACGCTTCTCCAATCTTCGGGCCTGTTTGGTGACGTCCCAGACGTCATCCGACGTCATTTTGCGTCGCGACGCCGGCCCGGATCACGTGACGCCAGCAACAACATTGAAGTAGGCCGAAGTAGCGCACGGGCATGCACCGGAGCGAGGAACAGGTAAGCAACGTTGTTTTTTTATGTTTCTATCCTCCCCTGGGTCTCCCATCATTATACTCTGGGGTCTTAAAAGACCCCAGAGTATAATAATTGTTCATGGGTGGTCCACAATGGGACATATAATAGTGTGTGCAGGGGCCACTATGGGGCAAAATACTCAGTGCAGGGGCCACTATGGGGAATAATAGTGTGTGCAGGGGCCACTGTGGGGAATAATAGTGTGTGCAGGGGCCACTATGGGATATAATACTGTGTGCAGGGGCCACTATGGGGCATGATACTGTGTGCAGGGGCCACTATGGGGAATGATACTGTGTGCAGGGGCAACTATGGGGAATGATACTGTGTGCAGGGGCCACTATGGGGAATGATACTGTGTGCAGGGGCCACTATGGGGCATGATACTGTGTGCAGGGGCCACTATGAGGCATGATACTGTGTGCAGGGGCCACTATGGGGCATGGTACTGTGTGCAGGGGCCACTATGGGGCACGGTGCTGTGTGCAGGGGCCACTATGGGGCACGATGCTGTGTGCAGGGGCCACTATGGGGCATGATACTGTGTGCAGGGGCCACTATGGGGCATGATACTGTGTGCAGGGGCCACTATGGGGCATAATACTGTGTGCAGGAGCCACTATGGCACATAATAGTGTGCGCAGGAATGCGTTTTATTTTGGGGGGGGTTGGAGGGGGCGGGGGGGGGGGGGGCGATTGGGGGCAGCGGTATGGGGGGGGGACCCCATGTCAAATGTTCACCTTGGGGCCCAGCCATTCCTAGTTATGCCACTGGCAGAAATGTGTCGTGTGGCTTAATCTACTGTAGCAACTTTTATGAAGTCATATATTCTTGCCAGCACAGTGTACATATTATATTAAATATACACTAGCACTCTATGTTATATTTCTAGCACTCTACATTACTTAAGTGCTGACACATGTATTATCCATTTTCTATTATTGCCTTTGGCAAAAAATATTTTTATTGGATCATCCTTGAAAGCTATGTTTCAGTGTACTAGTTTATTATTACTTTGATTTATCACTTTCATTTTGACATAACTTCGGCTGTGTTTGCCTTAGAGAGCTAGAAATTGGACAGATAGGTTCTTATGAGCCCTGAAAGTGTTCTACAATATGTTTTAAGCCATTTTAAGGTGTGGTTCATACCAAACTTGTTCAATCCAAAACAAATCTTGGACTCAAGCCTCCTGAAACAAAATTTAATTTTGAGAGGTTCACCCATCTCTTATTTGGGCGCAGGAAAACTGTGCAGAGAGGTTGATCTTCTGTTTATCCTTTCCAACTTTGAATGCTATCCTGCTAGTGGGGGTGTGACCAAGTTATTAAGTTGGATTACCTATCATTTGTCCTATGACAAATGGAACACAGCAGGCAGGCTCCTGCTAAGGAGGAGACAAACCCAAAATTTTGGGGGTTTACCACCCACGAACCACTATTAGAACCACTTCAGAGTATAATAAGTGGAGGCCCAGGGGAGGTGAGCAAACATAACAAACTCTTCTGGACTCCATTGTGATGTTCTCTTTGGGCTTCTTTTAGCCTCCTGATTGAAGTCTCGAGGTACCCCTTAGACCTGTGATTGGATATCAGCAGTCGCATGACGTGTGACAAGTTCTTGGTGCTTGCATCTAAGTGTCATGCTATCAGTGCAACCCAAATGACTGCTGGCGCCCAATCACAGGCCTGAGCATTCCCTCCACGGCCGCTGACTTACAGGAGACCAGAAGTGGCCTGAAGAGGATGGGGACCCACCTCAGACTTCACAACAGGGCCCAGGAGAGGTGAATATGACTGTGTGTTATGTTTACTCACCTTCTATGGTATCATTATCTGGGATCTGGAGAGATTTGCCAGGTGAACTGCCAGATGAACCTCATGAATATTTGCGAGATGAATTTTACACAGTTTGCCCAACACCACTACTGTTTAAGCTGGCTGGCTTAGGTCAGACACAAGATAGTGAATGGAGGAAGACATGATTAAGCGCCTGAGACAGTGAGACTTCTTTTTATAATTGTGAGGTTTAATTGTTATATGATAGGAAATAGGATTAAAGGAAAGGAGGTGATGATGTTACAAAGTGTCTAGGATATTTCGCTCTTTGTACATTTTCTATTTATTATTATTGACTATATTGATGTACAAGGTGGTATAAAATCTAAAGTACATTTATCAAAGTGAAGCATTTGAAAGCAATAAGAACTAGTAGGATATGACCATGCATCATCAGTAAGGTTTGCTACTTGGTTGACTTTCTTTTTGGTCGACTTGTGTTTCTTCTGTTTATCCTTATAAAACGTAACTTGTAAATACAAAGTCACATTGTAACTTTATATGTTAGAGTCTACCTTTTTTTCTATTTTTAATTACTATAGATCCATTTTGTGTCATATATAGCACTTTTTCATGTGAGAACCGCTAAGTAGAACTGTAATATGTTATTCCAGTGACAAATTAATGAACCCTTACAAATAATTTATTACCATTTACCAATTATGAACCACATAAGATTGAGAACTCTGAAGTATCATTCATTTGTAACATTTATTGGAGATACAATAGTGGGCGCTTTTTTTTCAGAATGACAGCTACCTAACTGCAACAGGGTCATTTAAAGTTCAGGAGTAATTTGGAGTGATATTACATTCATTGTCAATCTTGGCCTGTCATGTTAGAAGTTGTGCCAAGTATTAATATCTCCTGTATTACACTTAAGTAACATTTTTAATTAGAGAAGTATTCCAGACACACTGATTAAAACAGTCTCAGTTCCTCAGTCGATTCTGTTAGGCAAATCATTGCCAATCATTTTCAGCACTTTACTGAAATGCAACATCTTTCCTTAGCCTGTGGGAGGTCAGTTTATTGTTCTGCATTTTTCTAAAGCTAAGTTCACATCTGCTTCAGAGGCTCCATTAGGTACATTTGTCGCAGAATCTGTTAAAAATTGCAGACGAAAAAGTCATGCAAGCTGGAATTTTTTGTCTGGCAAAATGACGAACAGCAGAACAATAGTGCAATGAACCTCATTTTGGCTCCGTTGGTGTCTATCATTTTAAACATATGGTGCTCTGTTGTTCTGCTGCTATAACAAAGCAGAACAATGGAAGACAGCTTAGATTATACCATTATAAATTATAATATTAACATGAACAAAATCTCTTCAACCACAATCTGTTCACAAACTGACCACATTAATTTTTGTCTATCTAGCACAGAATGGGATCTACATGATGTTAGGTTTCTGGTTTATTTCCTTTTATTTTAAGACATTGTTTTTCATGATACTACTGTATGTCATTTGTTACCACTTTTTATGTACAGTATAAGCATTGTGATTCGTATTGTAAACTCCCTTTTAATAAATTCTGTCTTGTGTTATTGAATTAATCCAGGTATTAATTTTGGTGCACATACGGCTACCTGTTCAGATGATAATAATAATAATACATTTTATTTATATAGCACCAACATATTCCGCAGCACTGTACAATTTGTAGGGTTCAAGTACTGACAAAAAAGATGTATTACAAAGAAATAGTCAATTCACACACTGGGACTGAGGGCCCTGCTCGCAAGAGCTTACAATCTATGAGATGATTCAATGAATATAGTAATATTCACATAACATAACATGGGATTATGTGGAGATAGGAGGGAAGAGTGACAAGAGTGTGAGCTCTTGGAAAGCAAACCTTAGAGTTGTCAGTTTTAGGTTGTCAATAGTGAGTGTGTGGTATAGCAATTATTTACATAGATCAGATAGTTTGTATTGATCATCCAGCCATACCCACTCCTCATGTGAACCTCCAGAGACGATATTCTTGACAATGCCTTTATTTCATTTTTTTCTGATATGCTAATGAACTGTTTGGTGCAACGAGGGCATCACAAAGCGCTATACTTTCCAGTGCCCAGCCTCACCCTGTCAATCATAGCAGGAAAGTAGCTAGTTGCTATAAGAGCAATGATGACATCCTAAAACAGTTCATTAGCATATCAGGAAAAAAAGGTATGCACTGATTTGAAAGGAGAAAAAGCATTTTATTAATGTGAACCCTGGTTATGTGACTATACTGATACATATGAACTGTTCTGGTGACAGACTTCCTTTAACAATAACTCTAGTAAATTTTACTCAGTGCTGAGTAGGGCAGGGTCTTTTCAGAAAGTGCAGGAGTAGTATCAGACGTATAGTAGTAAAAGAGGGAAACAGTGATTTTATATTGCCGTCAATCCTAGCTTGCTGTCAAAGAAATTGAATTAAACTAAATAATTATATATTTTATACTACATAATTCCTTGAAAGACCTTCACCAGTATGTTAAAGGGATTGTTCAAACCCCTCTACTCCCTGCAGCTGATCAGTGGATTCCTGCATGCCTGGCATCAACTGTTATCACTAGGGGAAGCAGTGGACAGCTGTACATATTTTCCTGCAGTTCTCAATGCAGAGAGAATGTGTTGTCATAAGATGTACCCATTCTAATGAATAGACAGCCATTCCATAAATGGTCATTTACTATAGTCTTTCAATATGGAAACCACTGTTTGCAGCAGCTATTTACTCTAGCTAATACAGTGGAGTACTAAGCAGGAGATCTCACTCAATAATGTTCATATGTTGCTTATTGGAGAATACATTTCATAATTCTTTGAAAAGCCATTTTTTATAATGCAGACTATACTTTAAATTGGTCCTGAGGGTGTTTGTATACATTTGGTAATCCCATGAGCAGGAAATATTGGGGAAAGAGTATGTTGGCAGCTCCTTATACTGTAAATCAATGTTTGGTTTTCATATAACCCAATGACATCATCTGGGATTAAAGTCATACCAGAATGTATCCTGCAAAAGGAAGAGAGAGCCATCTAAAGACAAATGTTTTAGGGTTATTGACCATCATCATTGCAAAGTTGGGAAGTGGCTGGCTAGGAAATATGGATGTGATGCTATCACTATAGCATTAGGAGTTAGTCTATAAAAGTGAAATATTCTCAATACATTCATATCGCTATATTCATTTAACACCTTAAAATAATAAAACTAAAAAAGGCAATCAAAATGTACATCTAATGCAACTGTGGTGTGATATTTCTTAACTGTGCTACAATTAATGATTATATTATCAAATACCAAATATATTATTAAATATATTACGTATATTGCAAAATAAATTTGATGTTTCAATAAAAGACGCAAAGACTGTTGTAAAACTTTTTTATCTCACATGAAATAAATAGACATACAGATCTGTGCCATTTTTGAATTATAAAAGGATTTACTTAACGGGTTTTCCAGGCAAAAAAAAATCATGTTTCAAAAAAGGACTATTAGTGCTATTAATAGGTTAATAAGTGCACCCAAGTACTTTTAGCAGTGTTTTGAGTGATTTCTGGGTTTCTTTGGGAGTTCCTGGCATCTTCTGTATTTGTTTACATGAGTATCTCCCTTTTCTGTTTTCCTTCAACTAACATGATGACTTGCGCTTCACTCAGAGCTGACTCCTTCACTCCCTCCCTCTCCCTCTCCCTCCCTCCCTCTCTCACTCACACCCTCTCCCTTTCTCACTCACACCCCTCCCTGTTTCCCTAGCTATCCCTCCCACTACTATCCCTTCCTAACTAACTCAATCCCCCACCCACCCCATCATACTTACCTGTCTTCTGGGCAGAATCTTCTCAGCACAGGACTTCACTTGTTCTGGCTGATGCCCACGCCTGTGCAATAGAAAGCCAACATGCACAGTAGCCGGGACTCTGGCTCTATTGAGCAGGCGTGGATGGCCAGCATACGTCAAGAAGAGGAGGCACCGGCCACACACAAAAAGTGACTTCCCATGCCCAGAAGATCTGGACAGGAAGATAGATAAGTATGATGGGGTGGGGGGAGGGGGGTTGGTTAGTATTAGTGACGTTCTGTTTCAGAAATGGGGAAATGGAATGTCACTGGAAAATCGGAAAATGTGCCTGGGACGGTCACAGGATTCTAAAGATCAATTTATCCCAGACAACTCCTTTAATCCAAGTATGATGATTATAGTGAAAGCTGACAGAGAAGTATTTATGACTATAGGTAAAAGTTATTTAATTAAATTTTAACATAACAAAAAGAAGTGCTACAAATGTGTCCACAGTGATCTCCAAACAACTGATTCCAACATAGTTGGAATTATTACTCTAACTCCCACCATTCACAAGCAATCGGTGCAGTTAATTTTGGTGCCTGATATGATAGTTAGGCTCAGGTGGACAATGTCAGGCAGGAGTAGGAAAGGAGATGTGACTCAGAGCTCCAATCAGAGGTGGACAGTGTCAGTGCTCAGAATCACATCCTTTGCCTGACACCAACTACCTAGAGAGACTAAATATTATATGAGGCACCAAAAGTAACAGCACTTATTGCTCAGGAATGGTGGGGGCTAGAGAAAAAAATTCAAACTCTACCAGAATCAGAGGAGCAGTGACTATTTCTGAACCAAAATGTACTTTATTTAAAAATTTTGATGTTTTCTGCTAGAAAAACCTGTCTAATGTTCCTGACACTAGGTGTCTTATTCCTTGCTAAGTTGCTGTTCACTCCCTATTACTAGGGAAAGTCCATTTTTAGTAAACAAAAGGTTCAAGTTGGAAGACAGGAAGTGGAGGGGAGAGGTGCACGTCTCTCTTCACAGCCTGGCTCCTTTCAAAAGTCTCTGCATGCCTACGATCCTTGTTTCCTTGCTTATACACTGGACATGGCAAGTCAAAAGTCTTTAAGGCTTGTTCACATCACATTTTTTTTACATCTGTTCAACAAATGCAAAAATTGGATACAAAAGGTTGGCCCTTTTTACATTGAGATCAATGTAAAAAAACAAAACAGATTTTGTTGATTTTTTTTTCGTCAAGGACACAAAAACCATATACCATACTTTTGTGTCTGTAAGGAGCAGTGGACAGAAACTGATTGATTGTTTTTTTGTATATGTTGATATCTATGTAAACGGATGGCCATTCATTAGCATCTGTTTATTGTATCTAATTTTTGGATTCATTAAACAGATCTGCTAAATGGATGTAAAAAATATAATGTGAATAGACCCTAAAGTAAGATTTTGTACCCCACATTTGTTTACTGTATGTCAGTGGTCATGTTCCTTGAACATAACAGTATGTACTGGTGTTATAGAAATATATTTTAATATAGACTATATCATTACACTACATGGATTATAACAAAAGATCTTAGCCAGAAGTCTTAAATGATGTTTAATTCTAATATACTGTTCAGAACAGTGTGTGTTCCAGGTTCTGTATTGTTGCTATATGATTATCCATTGATTCTGATTATAGTTTCACATGACGGTATTAATGAATATGAGCATAACATTGTGCACTGTAAGGCATGTGCTTAATACATGAGTAAGACAGCTATAAAACCAATGTTGTTAAACTGTAAAAGAAAAATTGTATTGCATAAAATTATTACAAAAATATAATATAGATTGCAATTCACTTGAAGGATGACACACTGAATCACTGAGATACAGATAAATGGCTTTTGAGGACAAGGATGTTTACTAGAGGAAGTGAGCACAGCCTTAATAAAGAGGGCTGCAAATGCAAGAGAGACATCTTTCCCAGGTTCAGTAGATGGACAAATAATCCCCCTACCCATACAGGGGGTAAAGTAGACAAGAATAATTCATATTTATAAAATCCTCTTCCATATTAATCCACTGTCCAGTAACTGAATAATGAGCCAGGAGGGTGTCTCTGAAATATGAGACCAATAGTAATGTTATAAATACTATTGATGTCCAGAAAAAACTTTGTCATACCTGTGAAGCCAGCCAAGCTGGGTGGTGACTACCTTAGATTTTTCCCAAGCTACAGGTGCATCTCAATAAATTAGAATATTTTTGAAACGTTCATTCAGTTCAGTGATTCAGTAATTCAATTCATAATCAGCAGTCTTCCATGATTGTGTGTCCTACTGAACTAGACTGAGGGACCATTTAAAGGCTTAGGAAACC
Organism: Leptodactylus fallax; assembly: GCA_947044405.1. Taxonomy (NCBI): domain Eukaryota; kingdom Metazoa; phylum Chordata; class Amphibia; order Anura; family Leptodactylidae; genus Leptodactylus; species Leptodactylus fallax. The sequence continues at coordinate 4,947,516 of CAMRHE010000123.1, forward strand.
TTGGCAGGTGACACACTGAATTTACAATACTGAACTTTTTTACAATATTCTAATTTTCTTAGATTTGGGTTTTCATTACCTGTAATCCATAATCAACATTTACAGAAATAAAACACTTGAAATAGAACACTCTGTGTGTAAAGAATCTAGAAAATATAAGAGGTCACTTTTTTAATTTAATTACTGAAAGAAATAAACATTTCAAAGATATTCTAATTTATTGAGATGCACCTGTACATGGGATCAGAATAACTGTAACTTGTAAGGTATTTCTGATATTCTCCCTTTTTAGTTTATAACTGTTTGCTTATTTATGTCACTTTTTGTAAGCACTGAACCTTTTTGTATTACAGCATTCACTTTAATGTTGCTCCCTGTATGTTCAAGGATCCATTGCTTTTTAAAGTGTTTTTTCTTGTTAGAGAGACATGTGTGTGTCAGTAGGTGGCGGTATCTGGGGTATGTGGACTGTGTTGGGGTGTGATACACTCAATTAGCAGTCTGAGTGAATGGTGAGTGCAAGACTGAGTGAGCGAATTAACCACTGACAACCACACCCACATCACATTCTAAGACAGTCAGTATATGTCATCTGTGTCTCTTGGTCTCTGAAGGTATCTCAAAAGGGCCTTACAAGTGAACCCTAGGGATGGAAATTGGTCTACTCTTAAAGGATGCCTTGATGAACTCACTTATCCAATGACAATAACAGGATCTTTAACCAAGGAAATTAAGTCCTTCTCAGATAGAAGGGGGTGATCAGAATGACTCTTGCCTGATCCTCCCTTATCTTCCTGATGACCTTCAGAATTAGAAAAAATGGAACGAAGGCGTAGGCTCAGACTGAACTCCCACCTGTGGGAAAGAGCATCCACCAAAAGGGGGAATCTCATGGATTCAGGGAGACAAACTTTGGCACCTTTCTGTTGGAAATAGTGGCAAATAGGTGTGGCATCCCCCAAGATTCTGCTATCTGGAGAAAAATAGACTGATCAAGTTCCCACTCCCCTTGCTTCAGAGTTTGACGGCTTAGGTAATCTGCCCTGTAATTCTCTGAACCCCTTATATAAAGAGCTGAAAGGAAAGGAATGGAAAGCTTTTCAAATCTTAGGATCTGGTATGCATAAGGAAGAGAAACCTCATGCCTCCCTGTCTGTTTATGTAAGAGACCACAGTCCTGTTGTTTGACAGGATCCTGACATGATGACCCTGAATCCATGGAGATGCCTTCTTTAGAGTCATTAGCTCCTTCAAATGTGAAGATGTTAGGTAAATATTGCTGGACAAGGGACCCTGAAAATCCAAAGAGCCCAAATGAGCCCCCCATCTCCAGGAGCTGGCACCTTTGGTGATTACAAGGGGGTTGTGGACTCTCCAAGGTACCCCCCTCTCCAAATTTATTATTATTATTTTCCCTATTGGATTTCTGAAAGGGCCTAGGTATCTACCGGCAAAAGAAGAGGGGAAACCTTTTTTTATCTGCTGCCTTGGCAAGAATATTATTTATTTATTTATTTATTATGCTTGTATAGCGCCATCATATTCCGCAGAATATCATCCAATGCAGAACCAAACAGAAGCTCCCCATCACAGGGAATATTATATAGTCTGTAGTTAGAGGCCATGTTACCTCACCAATTCTTCAGCCATATAGCCCACCTTGCTGAATTAGCTAATGCTTAGGAATGGGCAGAAAGTTTAACCGCATCAGTCGAAGTGACTGCTAGAAAGACTGCTGCCTTATGAATAGTGAGGAGGGCTCCTAGAATTTGATCTCTAGGGGCTTTATCTCTTAACTGGTTTTCTAATTCCTCCAACCACACCATAAGAGTTCTAGTTGTACATGTTGCAGCAATATTGGGCTTAAGAGAGGCCCCAATGGATTCCCATGTACACCTAAGTAAACTGTCTGCCTTTTTATCAAGGGGATCCTTAAGGGAATCCATATCTTCAAATCAAAGCACAGATATGACAGCGCAGACATAGCCATGTCAATTTTGGGCACTTAGTTCCATGAGGATGAGACTTCCTCCTCAAAGGGATATTTAGGTTTGAACCCCAGAGGAATAAAGCTTTTCTTATTTGGCTTTTTCCACTGACTCTGAATGAGAGCCAAAATACTTGTATGGACCGGAAAGTGCCTGTGTTGACCTTCTAGTCCGCCAAACATACCTCCTGCACAGAATGGGGAAGCCTGGTATCTTCTATGTTCATAGTGGCTCTGGTGGCTTTTAATAATTTGTCCATATCTGCTATGGGGAAAGAAACTGATCCCCCAAATTATGCTTCAGAAGAACAAGAGGAGGAATCATCCAAAAGTTCACCAGTTTCGTCACAGGAGGAATTGTCATGTGAGGAGAAAACTTAGCAATCATACACTCCATGCAGGCCAGGCACAACTTCTTCTCTTCTTCTTAAGAGGAGGATAGTTTAGCTTCCAGTGGCAGCAGACCTCCCAGACCAAGCTGCTTGGAACTCTAGCAGATTCCCAGCGGGAAGTGATGAAAGATGGGAAGGGAAGCACAGTCCGATGCACAGGACCAATTGACATGCACTCCCCCCCTTCCCGACAAAAGCCACCCCTCAGCCGATGCTCTTTAAGGGAATCCGGGAGAGGATACCAACCAGGATCATCCTCAGCCTCTACCCCAGCTTTGGCCACGTAAATATGTCTTGGCCAGCTAGGTCTCTCACTCCAGGGACAGGAAACTACTGATGGGAGAGAGACTCTACCTTTCTTTTATCCTGTACATTTCCTGTCCCTGGGGGCTGATCCTCTCTTTGGAGCTGTTGAGCAATCTGGAAAATCAAATTACCGGTAAACAGTGTTGACCAACTTTTCTGCTTTTGGGAGGTAGGTATTTGTAGTAATGCTCTTGGTGCTAACAGAGTGATTTTACAACTTTTTGTTTTGACCTGTCTTATGACTGCACCAAGTGTGGTCCTTCTGGCGACAAAAACACAGTGGTTGTTAGGGATAGGTCACTCTATACCCACTCAATGTAATAATAATATTTATATAGCGCCAACATATTCCACAGTGCTCTACAGCTATGTAGTCATAGCTGGTGTACACTGCACTGTGGTCAGCCAGTTATCAGCAGGAAAATACACTCTCACACATATGTAGTAATGGGAAAACTTGGTGTTCACTCATGTTTGATCAGATATATATTAGCAGCATGACTTTTGCAAAAGTCTCTCAAGGTCCATATAACACAATTAGCACTCAGTCACTCAGGATAACTCACATTCATGTGGTACACCGTATGTAAAAAGGGGCTTAGCAAGATGAGGAAACTGGTATAGCTTGGAATGTGCAGCATATAATAAAGTTCCAAATGGGTTACAGTGGTTCAGCAGACTTGGGAGGCAGATCCACTGAGGTAAATCAGCAACACACTTTGCTAGAGTGGTTCAGCAACATGGCTCATGGGTGACATAGTAGCTACACTTTGGAGCATGGCATTGAGGTGTCAAATCATAACACCACTGGAAGGGTTTGCGGTGCATAGTGTGTCCAATAAAACCAATCCACAGTACCACATCCTGGTTGTACAAAAGTCCTGTTTCTTACAAAATGTCTTTAGGGGGAACTGTACTTATTTCCCTTCAGTTATTGCAGTATAGTGTACAGTGGGGAAAAAAAAGTATTTAGTCAGCCACCAATTGTGCAAGTTCTCCCACTTAGAAAGATGAGAGAGGCCTGTAATTGACATCATAGGTAGACCTCAACTATGAGAGACACAATGAGAAAACAAATCCAGAAAATCACATTGTCTGATTTTTAAAGAATTTATTTGCAAGTTATGGTGGAAAATAAGTATTTGGTCAATAACAAAAGTTCATCTGTAACGTCTCTGCCGTTTCGGGTCTCGGCGCCGCCCTCCGCTCGCACGCTGTGGCAAAGGAGGCGTCTTCAATTTGGTTCTTTGTGTAAGCTTCTTGATGCTCAGTCTGAACATGGTCCTAGTTTTCTTGCTGTGTAAAGCCACACCCGTGTAATTAGGAACATTTCTCTCTGGACTGCATAGAGTTAATCTCTTCCTGGCCTGTGTGATTGACAGCCTGTGTACCTATCAGGTCTGGGGGCTGGTCCCAGACTTTCTATAAACAGGTTGTCAGCCCTCACATTGTCGCCGGTTATTGCTCTGTCTTTGCCTGCTCTCCTTGTGATATACTTTACTACTTTGTTACCTGATTTTCTGACCACTGGCTTTGACTTTGACTATTCTCTTGGATTTAGATTTTGTACTGCATTGCTCGTTTGTTACTGACCCCTTGGCTTGCTCACACTGCTTCTGTGTTTGTTTTGTCTTGTCCTGTTCTGTGTGTCACTTACCCAGTATAGGGCTTGTCTTCAGGTTGTCCTTTTACCATTTAGGGTAACTGTGGCCATAGGAAGGGACAGTGGCTGGGGTGAGATTAGGGCTCACTTGTCTCTGTCCTTCCTCCCAGACCACTGCAGTAGTGTCAGGGTATTGCTTCGTTTGGCAAGACCCTTACATCATCTCAATACTTTGTTATATATCCTTTGTTGGCAATGACATTGGTCAAACGTTTTCTGTAAGTCTTCACAAGGTTGGCACACACTGTTGCTGGTATGTTGGTCCATTCCTCCATGCAGATCTCCTCTAGAGCAGTGATGTTTTGGGGCTGTCGCTGGGCAACACGGACTTTCAACTCCCTCCAAAGGTTTTCTATGGAGTTGAGATCTGGAGACTGGCTAGGCCACTCCAGGACCTTGAAATGCTTCTTACAAAGCCACTCCTTCATTGCCCTGGTGGTGTGCTTGGGATCATTGTCATGCTGAAAGACCCAGCCACATTTCATCTTCAATGCCCTTGCTGATGGAAAGAGGTTTGCACTCAAAATAATAATAATAATAATAGTCCTTTAATAGTCCCACAGTGGGGAAATCTCACTATACATGACCCCATTCATTCTTTCATGTACACAGATCAGTCATCCTGGTCCCTTTGCAGAGAAACAGCCCCAAAGCATGATATTGACACCCCCATGCTTCACAGTAGGTATGGTGTTCTTTGGATACAACTCAGCATTCACTCTCCTCCAAACACGACGAGTTGTGTTTCTACCAAACAGTTCTACTTTGGTTTCATCTGACCATATGACATTCTCCCAGTACTCTTCTGGAAGATCCAAATGCTCTCTAGCAAACTTCAGATGGGCTGGCTTAATCAGGGGGACACGTCTGGCACTGCAGGATCTGAGTCCCTGGCGGCGTAGTGTGTTACTAATGGTAGCCTTTGTTACGTTAGTCCCAGTTTTCTGCAGATCATTCACTAGGTTCCCCAGGGTGGTTCTGGGATTTTTGCTCACCGTTCTTGGGATCATTTTGACCCCACGGGGTGAGATCTTGCATGGAGCCCCTGATCAAGGGAGATTATCAGTGGTCTCGTATGCCTTCCATTTTGTAATTATTGCTCCCACAGTTGATTTCTTCACACCAAGCTGCTTGTCTGTCTATTGCAGATTCAGTCTTCCCAGCCTGGTGCAGGTCTACAATTTTGTGTCTGGTGTTCTTCCACAGCTCTTTGGTCTTCACCATAGTGGAGTTTGGAGTGTGACTGTTTGAGGTTGTGGACAGGTGTCTTTTATACTAATAACAATGTCAAACAGGTGCCATTACTACAGGTAATGAGTGGAAGACAGAGGAGCCTCTTAAAGAAGAAGTTACAGGTCTGTGAGAGCCAGAAATCTTGCTTGTTTGTAGGTGACCAAATACTTATTTTCCACCATAATTTGCAAATAAATTCTTAAAAAAATCAGACAATGTGATTTTCTAGATATGTTTTCTCATTTTGTCTCTCATAGTTGAGGTCTACCTATGAAGTCAATTACAGGTCTCTCTCATCTTTTTAAGTGGGAGAACTTGCACAATTGGTGGCTGACTAAATCTTTTTTTCCCCCACTGTATGTCTAACTTTAGGTTTACACTAGCATTTGGGTTTACGTCCTTCATATCTGCTTGGAGACCCGAAAAACGGAAAACCTATCCGCTTAACACTAGAAGTCCCAGAAATTTCGAGCTCCCCCTTGAAGTCCTGAAAGAGGGTCAAATGACCCTTAGTCCAAACAGACAACTCTGATGGCTCCAATTAGCATCCTTTCATTTGTAAATGTGGCCATTGTCTGAGGAATCTGCAGGGGGCAATTGTGTTGATCCACCTCAGGTCTTGTAAGAGAGTGTAAACAAAAGAATGTAAGCTGCTCCTGAGTGTGTCTGCCCACCCCCCAGCTGCATTGTTGTGCTGGGAATATGCATAAGGTTGCTAACACCTTAGCAAATTTGCATGCAGCCTTTTGTGCTGTGGGGGATGTGAAGGGACTGCTTCACCTATTTTGTTCACAAGAAACAAAATGCAGAGAAGGCACACCATTCAACAGGCATTGGAACTGATCCTGAGCAACACCAACCCTTCTGACTCAGATGGAGAAGACATAGTCCTTCAACTGGATTCGGACTCTGAGCTGTCTTCAGGTTAGATTTTTCAAATTACCGATTTTTATTTCCTGACTATCTTTTTTATTTAGAACCAAAACAAAATGTTAATTTGAAATTATTTATCTTGCAGATGAGGAGACTCCTCCTCTACCAAAAAAGAGAGCTCGGTTGGCGAGTGAGCCGACAGAGACCGCAAAAGATGGCACAGTGTGGCGTGAAGTAGAAGTGGGGAAATGTCTCCATTTCACCCCAATAGAACTGTACCCTACAGATGGCGAGCCAAGTGCTAAGGCCAGACGAAGTGTCCGGAGTCACCTTCAGAGCTTCCTCTGTTTTATCACTCTTGACATGCTTCGTAGCATTCAAGAATGGACTACTCAACATGCACATCACATGGAGCAGGTGGATTGGTTCATGAGTCTCCCGGAACTAATGGTATTTATTTCAGTCATTATCTTGCGGGGGGTGACCAAGGTTCCATCACTACGTGACAGCTGGTCAGCAAACCTGGCAAACCCAAGGATCATTGCAACAATGACCCGAAACCGCTTCCAAGACATCATGCAACACCTACGCTTTGATGACATGTTCACACGCAGTGAGCGAGTGGAGACCGATAAGTTTGCTGCAATCTCCGATGTGTGGAGATCGTTTGTCACCAACTGCATCGCATCCTACAACCCTGGTCGACACATCACTATTGATGAACAGCTTTTCCCGTCAAAGACTCGCTGCTGTTTTCTGCAATACATTGCAATAAAACCAGACAAGTTTGGCATCAAGTTTTGGGTGGCTTGCGACTTGAAATCAAAGTACATCTGTAATGTCCTCCCATATCTTGGCAAGGACCCCAGTCGTCCCAGCGGGGAGAGACTGTCCGAAACTGTAGTGATGAGGCTGATGGAACCATTCATGGACAAGGGCAGAACTGTAACCACGGACAATTTCTTTACATCATTGTCACTTGCACAACGACTGCTTAGCTGGAAAACCACTATCCTCGGCACAGTCAACAAGAGTCGCCGGGAAATTCCTCAATCCGCTAGACAGATGGACCGCACTGAATTCACCACTCAGGTGTTTTCAACCACTGGTGCCACACTGACAGTGTATGCACCCAAACGAAAGAAGGCCGTCTACATTCTCAGCAGCATGCACAGCGTGGTTGAGACTGAGGATACCAACAAAAGGAAGCCAAACACGGTCACACAATACAACCACACAAAGTGCGGTGTGGATGTAATGGACCAAATGGTGCGGGAGTACAGCGTGCGTGCAGGAACACGGAGAAGGACAGTCGCCGTGTTCTACATGATTGACATGGCAGCACTGAATGCTCATGTTCTTTATCAGGCATGCACTGGGGTGCAGGAGAGACAGGTGGACTTCCTGGTTGAGCTTGCAAAAGAGTTAGGTGGCTTTCATGTGACTGAAAAGAAGGCATGCAAGGAGAAACTCCTTCGGCAACAACCTTCCACACCCAGCCCTGGCAAAAGGGCGAAGTGTCAGGTCAACCATCGATGCACAAACAATTGTGCAACTGAGAGATGTGTTGACTGCTACAAATACACGTGTGGCAAATGTACCAGGGACATACCCAGGCAGTGCCAGGTATGTTCCGACAGTGCAGACAGACTGCTGAGTGAGTGCTGAAATGCTAGTCACACAAGAAGGACATGCCACTCACACACACACACACGCAGTCCCCCATAGCAGCCTATTGTAAATATGTGTGGAATTGTTTTATTCCTTGTATTTTTTTTTATTATTTTCATAACAAAAATAAAAAGCATGGAAACAAATAACAGTTGTTCTTTTATATATTTACATTTTTGTATATTTAGATTCAAGTCAATGGGTGCAGAAAAAAAAAAAATCGCAAAAAAATCGCAGCTACTGAGTTAGTGCTGAAATGCTAGTCACATAAGAAGGACATGCCACTCACACACACACACGCAGCCCCCCACAGCAGCCTATTGTAAATATGTGTGGAATTGTTTTATTCCTTGTATTTTTTTTATTATTTTCATAACAAAAATAAAAAGCATGGAAACAAATAACAGTTGTTCTTTTGTATATTTACATTTTTGTATATTTAGATTCAAGTCAATGGGTGCAGAAAAAAAAAAAAAATCGCAAAAAAATCGCAGCTACTTGCGATATTTTTGCGATCTGTCCCATTGGTCATATAGATCACTCCTTTGGGATTTTTTCGCACGAAAAAAATTGCACAAAAAAAAATAAAATAAAAAAAATCGCTGGAAAATCGCACCTATGAAAAAAATCGCACGAAAAAAATCGCAGGTGTGCTTGGTGCCATTGAAATACATTGGCAAATCGCAGAAAAAAATCGCATTGCATTGCAATGCGATGCAATTTTCACGCGATTTTTTTTTCGCTAGTGTGCTTGAGGCCTTAGACAAATGCTTCTGGTCATTACTCACAGCTGTACCTTCCTCTAAAATTTCTAATTCTATTTAAAATATATAAAAAATGATTCATTGTTTCAGTCCTTTTTTACTCAAATAAAACTAAACTAAATACAATATGTATAGTCTTTATATTATCAAATACAATAAACTGAATAGAACTAACTAGAAACTAAATGGCTAAGCTCAATGGAAAACAACAACCTCCTGTGGTGTGACAGTAATGGCCTTAATTACAGAACAAAAGACGGTGATTATAGGTTGTTTGCTTAAATCCTTCAGGTCATTCGACCCGTCTCTGGGTTCCAAAGGTAGAGATGTTAAATGACCCCTCTCTGGGACTTCTAGTGCTAAAAAGCGGTTACACGCGGAATCCCATGGACCCCATAGACTATAATGAGGTCCACCGGATTTACACCTGGTTTCTGACAATTTTACAAGGAAACCGGCAGAGAGAAGGGTTCAAATGGAAGAGAGCAAGTGGCAAATTTATCATGTTTTTACATCAGTTTTCTGACATCAAATAGTTGTAAAATATGTAGGTTCTGGGCTTATTTATGCAAAAAATCGCTCATGCTGCTCATATCAATGTTATAGCTGTTATGAGCGTTACTAATGTAGATTCAAGTTTTTAACCTGAATGTGACATATCTCACTACAGACGGCTTCTTACTGAGGCTAGTATATGAAATCGCAGTTTTAGTAAATAAGCCCCAAAGGTGTCTATAGTTTTTTGGGTGAGTTAATCCCCACTGATATATCATTAAGCATCCTATTTGAGCCGCAAAAGCAGTGTTCCAGAAGATGGAGGCCCGCCCCCAGTGCACCTAATGCGGCATATCACTTCAAATTTGTTTTTTTCCAAATCTACAACAATGACATACATAACAGAGGTATGTTGGTTATTACTGTAATGAGCTCTGCAATATAATGGTAGCAGTTGAATATGCTTGGGGGAGGTGGTAGACTCTCTTTACTGCTGTAGATCGCCTCATGTCTCTCTCCTTCTCCTCCCCTTTCTCTTTCCATAGACTGCATTGTAAATTAATCTACTTATGTAGGTGTAGGAGTATGGATCCAAATAAATCAGGTAAGAAGTAAAGACAGGATTAACATTCCAGTACTTTTCTTTAGTGAAACTTTTCTTTAGAAAAATTTGTTCTTTCACCTGCATTATTGATTTATGAAAACATAACTAAAAGTATACTGACACTTTAATCTTCCTGTTCACAAAGTCGTATGAGGGCTTATTTCTGTTGGACAAATTGTACTTCATAATGGTACCATTAAATATACTGGAAAGCTGGAAAAAAAATTCAGAATGGGGTGGAATTACAAAAGAACTGCAATTGTGTTATTTCTTATGGTTTACATTTTTAAGTCATTGACTGTGCAGCAAAAATGATGTTACCTATATTCTGCAGGTCATTTTGATCACAGCAATATCACATTTAAATAGTTTTTTTTGGTTTTAATAACTTTACAAAAATCCAAAACTTTGAAAAATCAAACATTTTTCAAAATCAAACATTATGACACACAATAACTTTTTTATATTTCTGTGTGGAGTTGTGTAAGGTGTCATTTTTGTGGGACAAGTTGTAATTTTATATATACCATTTTGGGGAATGTCTGACATTTTTATGACTTTTTATTCAATTTTTTTTGGAAAGGCGAAAAAGTTCAAAAAAAGAGCAATTTGGCCATTCTGATTTATTTTCCTGCTATGGAATTTATCCTTTGGGATAAATATTTTTATATTTTTATAGTGCATGCATTTTTGTTTATTGTTATATGTGATCTTGGCATGGTAGGTGATTTGAAATTTTATATACATTTTAATTTTTTTTAACTTTATTTTTTTTTCTCTTATTATAAGGCTTAAATACTAAGGGGTCTGGTAGCCCATACAATATAATACAATACTAATGTATACTGCAGTATATTCACTTCTGTTACACACTCTCTATGGCAGCATGCAAGAGAAGTGCGCTAATAACAGACGAGGAAGACTTCAATAGACTCCTGGCTGTCATAGTAATGAAACATTGCCCCTGAATCTCGCTCTCAGGAGTGTCGATTCTATTGAATATGGCAGTGCCCATACGTCTGCAATCTTTATTCCCCGTTGCAATTGACTAAGGCATCTGAAATATAATAATATGGCCACAGTTAAAATCCCTTAGCAGATTATTGTAGCCTGTGTTTTCAAGGGACCTTTTATAGAGATAAATGTTTATATTACCCCTTGGACTCACACCTGACACCTATTAGACTTTTTTGATAGATGGGAATACCCCATTAAGTAGTCTTCAGCCTTATTCTTATAAGCGAACCTGTTGTTTCATTTCACTTTTCAGCGTAAGCTGTTATGTGTGTGTGTACATAAGAAATAACACTTTTTCTGGTCATTAAATGACTGTCCTGCAGCTGTTTCTATAGTTTGCATTCCTGTTTAAACTTGTGGGTTTTGACTAGCTGCCATACACTCAACACACTAGGCATAGGAAACAGCCCTCAACCATGCCATACACATAAAGAGAAGTAATGACCTGTACTGGTGCAAATAAAGTACTTTGAAAGGGATGTATGCTCAGTAGAAGCTTTCTTTTCTTCACCTTACTTCACCTCCTGATCACTCCTCCCCCCTAACCTCTCTATAGCCTTCTATAGAGGTGAGTCACCAGAGTCATGTGAGTGGTAGTTCATCTCAAATTACAGTAAAGAGCAAAAGGGAAACAATGTTTTGAACCTTTGGCTTTCAGGCTCCATATCTCACTATCCACTACAGCTTCGAACCTGAGACTACCATCATTTTATAGACAATCATCTTGGCTATCTCATACATAAATTTGACTTGCAACTATTTAGGATATGATTAATTATGCAAATTTTTCTCATGTAACTGCATTGTTACTGTTTTGCTCCTAAAAATCTAAATTTTAATTTTTGTTATTTTGTTAGTATTTTGTAAATCCACCTTTGGTTTTCAACACTGCCTGAATCCTTCTGGGCATACTCTTGAACAGATTCAAGCATGTCTCGACCAAAATCTGATCCCAGGCCTCTTCTACACATTCCCAATGTTGGTGCACACTGATCAACTCACTTGGGTGCAAATACAGCTTTTTCTTCAACTCTATCCACAAGAGTTCGATTGGGTTGAGGTCTAGGGACTGTGGGGGCTAAACCAGCACCTCTACTTCATTGTCATTGAACCATTTCTTCGCTAATGGCAACTTATGCGTCAGGTCGTTGTCCTGCTGGAACACTATTTTGTCCTTTTCATACCCATAGTACTCGAGTGTACAAAGTAACTCGTCTTGTGGCATACTCGCATATAGTTCAGCATTGACACCACCATCGACACTGGTCAAAGTATCCAATGCCTATGGTTGTGAAAGAACCCCATATAATCATGCTTCCTCCACCAAACTTGACAATTCCTTCAATTTCTCGATCCTTTAGCCTCCTATTTCCCTGTTTCTTCCAGATCCATTTGCACCCATCAGAGCCCAGTCTTTTGACTTTCATTATTGCTCCAAATCACCTGTTTCCAATCTTCTACTCTCTAAATACTTTTTTGCAAATTTGAGCCGACGCTTCTTGTGACAATATTTAAGTTAAGGCTTCTTCACCTTCTTTGGGCCCCCAATCCAGACTTGTATAACGAACGTCGCACAGTGCTTGCATGGACATCTGTAATCTCACTATTACGAAGCATATGAGCCTCCTCCACTGCTGTGTTTGTCGTGCCAGAACTGATAGACCTTGTGATGAGCCGACTTGTTTATTCCAATATTTTGCCTGGACCTCCACCTCTTGTCTTTTGAAAGGATGGGTGGACTTAATTTCATATTCTTCCAACTGTCATGGCACTCACATTATGTAACTTGGCAATTTTCTCGACTGAAAGGAAGCTATGGATGAACTGGATGATGCTGTTTATGTTTTCTTGGGAAATCTTCTTCATGGCTGATCCTCGATTTGAACCAGTGACCTTTCGCTTAGGAATCAACCTAATAACACTGAGATATTAGGGAATGTTAGAATAGGTTGTAATTTGCAGTATACAAGAAAAAGATTTTTCCACCACCAGGAGCAAAACAGTAACAATGCAGTTACATGACAATAATCTGCATAACTAATCAGATGCTAAATATTGCAAGTCAAATTTATGTATGAGATAGCCAAGATGATTGTCTATAAAATGATGGTAGTCTCACGTTGGAAGCTGTAGTGGATGGTGAGATATGAGCCTGAAAGTCAAAAGATCAAAACATTGTGACCCTTTTGCTCGTCAGTGTACAGTATATAGAGCAAAGATTTTCAAAGTGAAAGCCATTTTAACAGAGAGATGGGGAGCAGGGACACAGTCTGATAAGAGCAGTAAGAGGCATTTTTCTCTCTGATAAATATATATTGCAAAGTTTTTTTTTGTACAATTCATTTTTGGAGAGCATGCTGAAATCACAGTGCCTATTTAAGGCTGAAGCCCCATGTTGCAGAAATTCAGTGTTTTTTGTTGTAGATTTTGCTGAAGTTTTTTGAGCCAAAGTCAGGAGTGGCTTGAAAAGGAATGGAAATACCTCTACCTTCTGCTCAATCCACTCCTGGCTTTGGCTCAAAATTTAAAAAAAAATGCAACAAAATTTGCAACAAAAAAGCTGACTTAAGAAGCAGAAGCACGCTGTGAGCACTGCTTCCACGTCACACGCCATATGATGTCACATTCATCAGTAACCTTCAAGTAAATTGGTTGAGCTGTGATACCAAGCATAGCTGATATACAAATGTACAATGCTGTGCTAGGTAAGAGTGGATTCACACCTGCGCTTCAGTCCGTCCGTTGCCAATCCGAGTGAAAATCTCGGCGAACGGGATTGGCATCGGATACCGACAGGTTAGCGACGCATTGGTTAAAAACCCATTCATTTGAATGGGTTTTTAAAGCAATGCGAGGGTGTCCGATTGCACCCTCTGCGCTGCGAAGCTGTTTTTTTTTGTCGGACACGAAGTCCTGCATGTCCGACTTTGTTTCCGATGAAAAAAAGGATTCGCAGCGCAGAGGGTGCAATCGGACACCCGCGCATTGCTTTAAAAACCCATTCAAATGAATGGGTTTTTAACCAATGCGCCGCTAACCTGTCGGTATCCGATGCCAATCCCGTTCGCTGAGATTTTCACTCGGATTGGCAACGGATGGACTGAAGCACAGGTGTGAACACACCCTAAGAGACTGCAGTGCTCTCCCAAACACTGTGGTATCTTCAAAAAGCTGATTAGCAGGATTCCTGGGTGTTACACCAACCTCGATCTTTACTTGATGGCTTATCCTAAGGATAGATCATCAATTAATAAGCCTAGAAAACACCTTGAAATTTTTCCCATCCTTTACCCAAAATGTACAGCTATGACTTAAAGCAACTTTACAGAATGGTGCACTACAAACCCAAGGCAGCCATCCTCATGTAATAAGTCAATGAGGGGTGAGGGTGGTATATGTGATTGAGAGCTGCAAACAGTCTGCATGGAATATCTAATTCTCTAACACCTGTGATGCTTTCTTTAGTGATCACAGCATCATTGTATTTGCCAGAGCTTATATAAGGGGCCCAGAGAAGTAAAATGACAATGGTTTGATATGACTTTTTAAGTCTTACGCTAGGGTCACACTTGCTTTCGGATCTCCATTGTTCGGGTCCACATGGGTACCCGAAATATGGAGAACTTGTCCATATAAAGAGCGGTTACCTGCAGAAACCCGTGGAGCTATTAGACTATAATGGGGCCCCCCATGTTTCCGCTCAGTTTCCACCATTTTTATACTGAAACTGGCGGATAGAAAAGTCCTCTGTGCAGACTTCTCTCTCCGCCGATTTTATGTGGAATCTGCGACGGAGTCTCCAACAGAGACTCCAACGCAGATGTGAATCCAGCCTTAATTGGTGCCTGAGCATTTTATATGCTTAAATAGCTACCGTATGCATTGAAATACCAATGTATTCCAATAAATTGCATGTTAAGATCAGAAGTAAAAGTCCCCTAATGAGACAAAAATGTATAAGGTTAAGGCCCCATGTTGAGGAAATGCAGAGGAAAAGAACTCTGTTTTACAGTACCAGCAAAGTGAATCAGATTATGGATAATTTCATCTATGCATTGCATAAAAACGCGCTGCAGAAAAGCTGTGTTTTTGAGAATCGCAGCGTGTCAATTTTACCTGTGGAAATGTTCCTGTTATCCCTATAGATTTAATAAGGGAAGAATAATGGCAGAGAAAAACACAGAAAAATGCAATGAAAAACACTGTGGAAAAAAAAACGCAATGCATTTCTGATGTGTTTTTTACCGCAGCGTTTTTAGCTGCATTCTGCAACGTGGTGCCCTAGCCTAATAGTGCTTAATAAAGTTTATGTAAAACAAAAAAAAAAGAAATTGGTAATTTTAAATAAATCATGTTTCATCAAACATATTAAGTACCTCCCCAATTAGAAAAATGTGCACTGAATTTAAGTTAATATGTTTATATTTGTGTTCCTGTGCAATGTATGGGTGTTCTGAACACTGCGCAGACTGTCAGGGATTATGTATACTGAGAAAGAAAGTAAAAGAGCAAACAGCGCCAGGCACTAATAGCGTAATACTGTGGGATACAGTAAATGTAAAACAGTAGGTTGAGTATATGCTCACCTTGGTGAGTTGTGATAAGCTCACAACTATATAAATGGCATGAAGGAATAATTCCAATGTGTTGGTGGACCTCAGACAGCAGCTCCAAGCCTCAGAAATGTGGTAATGGTGATAACACGTCAGGAAAATCCAAAAGAGCAGTGTAGGGTATAGATGGATACCCCAAAATAGAGGCATACAAGCGTTGGTCCAGGTGCAAAGATTTTTATCCCAAGTGGTGACACACAACGCGTTTTGGAACTTGCCCTTTATCAAGTGTGTATTAAAGGGCAAGTCCAGAAATGTGTTGTGTGTCACCACTTGGAATAAAAATCTTTGCACCTGGACTAGGGATTATGTATGGACTTGAGTACTACTGCAGTTTTTACATGTTTAAGTAACACTAACACAACTGAAAATTAAAATACAGATTAAGAAGAAAATATTCATAGTAAACTACATACAACTAAAGCAGGAAATATCAGTCTTGCGGCAATCAATTATATCTCCTATAAAGTAAAAACAGAATGACTACAATAAAGTCTGCCTTTTTACATCAAAATCCAAAGAATATCTTTTCATTTTTCTCAAGACAAATGGCAAAATCAGTGAAGCATCTTATACTGAAGCAAAAGTCTATGGCAGATTCTTTCTTTAATGAGACTTTGTAGCTAAAGAAAATTACTTTGAAGCAGTTTTCACCCTCTTTGCATTTAATAGAAAAGTAAAATAAAATACACTTTTGTTTCATTCATAAAGGAAAATTTATGACAGTATTTTATTATAACTGACTTAAAGTTAAACCCCAAGTTGTTACAAGTTTTTTCTAATCACAAAATGTAAAAGTGTTGAATTTTCTGTGTTGTTTTACAGTTTATATATAGATATTATCTAGAGAAGTAAGTAAAGTATCACTTGATTTAACTTGTGATCCTGTGTTGCATCTTGTATTACATTACAGAAAGGAGTTCACAGTTCTGCTCATTTTTTGTTTTTGGCATCTGCAGAAGCTAAATTGTCATTATTTTTAACAAAAGTCAATTACAAAAATAATTTTTCTCCAAAATTAAAAAAAATATATCAAAGGTGTCTATAATCTTTACCTCAATATTAGTACAGTACACCAAGTACAGTACCTTCACAATACCTACATGCAGAGACTGCATAATACTTTAGGTGGAAAGCAACAATAATTTTGACTCTGAAATCAGGTAAGGATCCTTTTGATCCTGCTTCATAAAGACCAATTTTGTTAACTGATTCTGATATTAAGATATTGGTCAGAGATTGGAGAAAGTTATACCTTCCATTGTATCTGATGACCACTGCAGTTTTATGCCAGGGAAGACCATGTCTTATAGAGATGAGCGAACCGATTCATCACAAGCCTGGATTGACCCAAATTCTAAATTGTTTAATGAAAGTGAATAAATAGTGATTCATCTCAGTCGAACTGAAATGGTCAGCAACACATGTATTGCACAGTAAAAATACAGAAGAGTCTTGTGAATTACTGTGACGTTCTGGCACCCCCCCTGACAGCCTCTCGGCCAATAGTCAGTGCTATGTGGACAACTTACAGTGCTGATGTCATATACAGTATATAAGGTTGTGCGGGCTAAAACACGAGGCATTTCAGGAGGAAGTAGGGGATGTTATTCATCACTGCATGATACTGAGTGCTGCAAAGCTTGTAATAGAGCTAAGAGTAGAAGAATTAGAACACACAGTTTAGTCAGATTTAGTCAATTACAGCAAGATTAGTGTTAGAAATCATAGACAGGAGTGAGGGAGAATATTTGTATCATATTATTCCATTGCGTACTACCACTCATGTTGCCACAGCTACCACCACTGTCACCACTTACCCAGACATGTCCTGTGGCCTCGTCCATCATATTAATCCATACTTTACTGCCTGCTACTCATGTTGCCACAGATATCACCACTGCCACCACTATTGTTCTGCAGCCTGGTCCATCACATTCCACTTTACCATACTGTTGGTGCTCCAGTGCTGGCAACTACACATGAGCGAAGTATTCAAAAATTCGATTCGGCAACTTCGCCGAATTCCGCGATATGATTCTATTTGATCCAAAGAAAATGGAATGGGGATATAGGTCACATTTTGGCAGGATATTGGAAAGTCATATAAAAAGAAATTGCATACATATTGGGAGGATCACCTTATGGATTTTAAAGCATTGTTTTACTAAGATGTTTTTCAGACACCAAGTCAAGTCTGCAGAGGCCCCATTTTCCTTGAAAAAAACATCAAGGAATTCATGTAGGTATTATGCGCATTTTGAAATGAGGAGATGGAAAAAAGGACAACGCTGAAACTAAGCTGCGTCCTTTAATTAAGCTGTAGTTAATGGACATGGGATTGGAGGGAGTACTTTTTCAATAGGTAAAGTACACCCATAGTAATTTGTATGCCAAGTGGTTTTTCGACCATAAACTGGTCTCGTCATGGGGAGGATCAAGTACTTACCTTACCATTGCTGTCCCTATGTAATCTTTCTGTTGCAGCAAGGTATAAATGTTTTAGACTAAGGCCCTACGTAGTGAGCCGCAGCCGAAAAGTGCTGCAGAATAAATCAGATATGCATCACGTTTTTTCCCACAACGTTTTTCACCGAAAGTCCACAGAGTTTTCCTCTACAGACTTTCTGCTTCTACTACTACTTCCACCGAGACACAGCGTTTGCGCTACGTGGGGCCCCAGCCTTAAGGTATCAAAGATCATATACCAATTCAGTAGTCACAGTGGGCGTGGAACAGCTTCAACCTAGTCATGCTGTCTCCTTGCTAATCATGTTATTACCAAAGGCACAGCATGACAAGGCTGAAGCTCCTCCCCTCCCACTGTGACTACTTAGGGTAATATACATATGACTTTTTATGCTTTCAAACATTTATAACTGCACTTTGCTGCAACAGAAAGATTATAGAGGACACCAATGGAAAGGGAACTACTTTATCCTGCACATGACAGAACCAATTTAAATTTTAAAAAAATGTGTGCAATTGGTTATATTTATTGCTAATTTTTGCATGGTTTTGCCTTTTCGGACAAAAAAAACCCCAAAACATTAAATTGTAAGGTAAAATGCAGTTACAATGTCAGTACTAGTTGGCGTGGTTGTCAAATCTAATGTGTCACAAGCATTCTTTAAAATACCTAAGTCTCCATGCACATGTGCCTCCAAACCTACCATCCTGTTAAGAAATTTTCTTTTGTTTCTGCAGAAACCACTTAACATCTCCTTCTGTGATGTTCAAACTTGTAGACTCTCACACTGCATAGTAGTACTGTATATGCATAAAATATAAGGCTGTATTATTTTGGCTTTCTCCATGGCATAAATATGTAATCCCTTTTGCTAAAGAACTGCCAAACTGTTTTTGCCGCTAACTGAATCTTCTTGCTTCTCTCGTTTGTCTTTGATAGAAAATTGAAAGAGGTCTTGCAAGATGGGATTTAGACTGTTTGCAGAAAAAAAAAGATTTGATGCAGCTTTATATTCACTGATTTATAATAGCTTTGTATTGCCATTCAGCAAACATTGCACCTTTTTTAAATCAATTGCATAGAAATAAACTATTTTTTATCATTTATATGATTGGTTGAGTTAGGAAAAGTTATTCAAGACAAAAGAAACACAGTGTGATCAGTTATAAGATACCGTGTATCCAAGAAGCTAAATAGAAAGAGATCCACATCTTTTTTTATAGCACCTTAAGAAATTTGGAAATGTACACTAAATCGACTGTGGTATACAATTTTTAATAACTTATTAGTTTATATAAAGGTAAATTCTTTGTAGTTTTGTTTATGGCACAAACAATAGGCAACCCCTGAAAGTTTACTATATTTTTAACATATGACAAATAGTGAGCGGCAAGGCCAAAAGTGGGGAGTACCTACGTTTTCTGTAAGTTTTCAGTAAGTTATTTCAATTTCTACCCCACACATTTCAAGGAGCAATGAAGAAATGTCTCCTATATTTCTGTACAATAACTTGTCTACTAATCATTGAACATTGTTGCTAACATGGAACTTGTATTCCACCATCTGTAGCTTTCTGCTTGGTCTGTCTAATTTTCATTACATATTTATGCATTTATTTCTGAACAATGGGGCAAATTTACTAATCCTGCTGGCAGCCATATAGAAGTGAATGGAGCGCCAGTCACTCAAGTGCACTGGCGCTCCATTCACAAGGAGGCCTTATGGGGACTCGCAGTCCCCCATCCTCCTGATTAGTGGGGGACCTAGTGATCAGGCCCCCAGCGATTGGAAACATATCCCCTGTTGTGGATAGGGGAAAAGTGTAAATAATGGGAGAACCGCTTTAACTGTAAATTTCCCTCAGTATTCTCTTGTAAGGGTGGGTTCACACTTGCGGCGGCACTCCGTCCACTGCGAATCCGACCTAAATATCTGAAAACAGGATAGGGACTGGATATAATCCCTCTACTACAACTGCTTGCAGTCTTAAGGTGACCACTTGTTAAATAATTGTTAGTTTATTCCACAATTTTTTGCCATATCAGCTGATCATGTGTTTTGAGGTGTTTCAACTTTTTTCTGTTGGCAGATGTCAAGGGAAAGTCAGCCATGTTGAATTTTTTTTTTTTTTTTAAATCAATAATCTTTTTAGATTATATGTTACAAATCATTACATCACATAGGCATAATGATTCCAATGAACAGGGTATAGGCATAAGAACCTGGGTGTAGTTAGGCACAATACAATAACGATTACACGCAGCAGATACTATGTAGTCCCGATTTAGAAATATATAGAATGTAGGCAAATAATATTTCTAAAGTTAATAGGTATATGTCAATATATTATGTGGGTGAAGTGATGTCAGAAACTCAAATAAAAGAGATGGAGGTTGACGAATCCAGGGTTCACATTTCAACTAGATATCATAAAGAGTTGAGGGAAGGATGTGTAGGGATAGTTGAAAAGAGGGTAGGAGGTAATTTATGTTCCACGCTCCCAAAGATAAATTGGTAGTAAATTTACTCATAGAGTTCCAAAAGAAAATCAGACATGTTGGAATTTAGTTGCCATCAGAAGCATCTTATTTCCTTATGAAGAGAACAGAATAAAGTAAGGTGCATGTATACAGAGACGTACAGTAGCAATGGATGCTGGATAAACAAGCATTCAGCAAACGGCTAAGTTGTGTGGCCACTTTAAAGACGTTGCTTTCATTTCTTTGCTTTTTTAGCCTGTGCACATGTTTCTTCATGAAAGCCCAGCACGAACCTGTATATCACCATGTACTTAGGCTTAATTGAGACCATCTTCATACAGTATATTTGGCATACATGTTTGACTAGAAAGATATAGTATATGCAGCAGACATATACAATAAGCATACACAGATAGGTATATCAACTTATAAAGACTAAATGTCTCTTCTGGCATTTATATAATACTATAATATACTATTACCAATTGAAACTCCTTCAGCTTAATGTACATTAAAATCTGGAACTACTAGGTATCTTTTATCATACACTTGTCTACTTGTAGCCAACAGGTTTTCGCACCATCTCAGGCTCAGGTGCCACCTTTGCTGCCTATGCACTTATGCAAGCTACTTCTTGTTTCCAAACCCTTGTATTGAATGTACGGCCAAACATAGTGTGAATTACTACCTGTTCACCATTACTTAGTTGGTAAACTTTTTCATTCTTAGATTACTTTTTTTAAAAAGTAAGTCTTAGGTTTTCCTTAGCAGTATATTGAAGTATATAGAATTAGGTTACTTTCACATGGTCAGTATTTGTTCAGTATTTTGCACCAGCATTTGCAAATCAAAACAAGAAGTGGAACCTACAATATAGTATACCGAAAAAAAAAGTATAAAAGATTTGTACCTCCTCTGTGTTTCAGACCCACTCCTGCTCTTGGTTTACATATTCTGATCATAAAGACTGACCATATACTGACTGTGTGAAAGCGATCTAATATGTGTAAAAAAATCCATGTTTATCAGCTGGACAGCATATAACATTAGATTCATGGAGTTGTAACATGTTGCATGTTTTATTTATTTATGTAGCAACCTGTCAAACTTTAGCTGAGGTTGTCTTTCGTTTTAGTGAATTCTTCTTTATCTTTAATGTTATAATTTATTCCAGTATTATTTATAATTAATGGATTTAGCTTCAGAACAATGAACTTGCATTTGAGAGACCAAAAAATGATTTATCTAGTTTGCTCTAGCTTTGAACAACTGGGGCATGCTAATTAAATTATTCAAGGAAATATGTGTGTATGCCATCTCTGGCTGAGCTTCTCGGAGCTCAATTACAAAACCTATTAAAAGTAATGTACACTTAATTTAACCTGAAATGAGAAGTTGTAGTTCATAATAGTTCCAGATGCAGACTTATGCTACTTCTTTCTATATATATCACATATTATCTGCTGGTAGACAGTTTATAAGTTTTCAGTATTATTTTTTTTTATCGAACATAAAATATTAGGGAACATGTTACTTGGCATCACATTCAGTTCAGTCTGTGTCCCCTACTATCATGTTATTGTGCTGTTCTGGTGGATCCACCATTGTCTGCATCTTCTCTGTGTGTGTGCGTTTGTGTATATGTGTGTGTACACATATACAGAGTAAGAGAAGTGGTACTGTGCAGTACCCATAAATACAGGATAGGAGACGTGTACAGTATATACACAGGATAACTATAGTGGTACTGTTAGGTGTCCATACATACAAGATAAGAGAAGTGGTACTGCTCAGTGCCCATATATAAAGGTTTTCAAGAGTGGTACTTTACAGCCACAAAGGGGTGGGGTGAATAGCAGAATATGCAAGAATAAACAATGCTACCGGGAATAGCGCGACACAGAACTGGGGACCATCACAAGTATTCTCACTATTGCTAGTTGTGACGATACACTAGAGAGCATGGGCCACCGCTGGAGCAGGGAACTTCTAAATATCCTGATGCATAATAGCAGGAGCAAGAGCATAGACTGGCGGCCTGAACTGTCAGTTTTACAGTTTTTTCCTACCTAATCATGAAGAAGGTAAAACCAGAGAGGTATAAGATGCGTCTCTTCGAGGTCCCCATAGCAGCTGCATGCTCTGCCTCTGTGGCATGTACATTCACTCTTGAAGTTATCAATGGAGCTTAATTAGTAGTAGAGAAATGTTAAATGAACATTTTCTATTTTTTCATTCTCTTCTTTTAGGCTTATTTTCTCCAATGACACAAAATTCCCAGTTAGATTTGTCTTCAGTTGTCACTTTAAATAAATCAGAAACATCCTTCCTGTCTTCCTCCAGAGACACTTATCAAAATATTCACTTGTTCCATGGTAGAATGCACCGAAGCATCAAAACATCAGGGGTGCTAGTGTGACTGATCAGTAAAAAGAAAACAGCATTTATACTCCATGAACAAATAGCTGGGATTCACAGAGCACACTTCCTCCAATGTGAGGTTAAATGATGGAAATGACAGTTCATGTTTTCTGCAGGTTACTGGTTTTTCTCTGTTTCCTAGTAAACTGTAAAACATTAATATCTTATATATGTAAATATAGCCATAGCTACAGGACAGATGGATGACCTATATGGCTACAAAGGGATGCAGAAATACAGGGATCTTTACCATTATTTTATTATAAAAATGCTATACTGCAGCCAGGCTCTGACCACTGTACAGCTCAGTTTTGATGGTGGTGTGGCTTAGTGGCTTTAGAGGGATGGGATGAACCTTTCACCACCTCCCCCAAGCTTTTTTTTCTCTAGTCCCCACCATTCCCAAGCAATAAGCGCTGTTAGTTTTTGTGCCTGATCTGCACCTTAGGTCTACACTGTCAGGTGGGCAATGTCAGGCAGGAGCAGGCAAGGGGGCATAACTCAGAGCTCTGACACTGCCTGCCTCTGATTGGATTTCAGAATCATATCCCATTTCCTTTTACTGCCTGAAACTGCCCACTTTACAGTAGATAGGGCTGTCATCAGCACCCCGGCTTACCCAGGCAGGTGCCAGGGCCCCAAGCTCCTGATGGGGCCCATTCAACTGCCGGGTGCTGACTGCGGCTGCTGTTTTTTTTTTTTTTTTTTTTTATAATATAGGCCATTACCCGCTGGAATAACCCGAGCAGGCAACGGGCCTTATTTACTTACCAATCCCTGTTCCTGCTCATTACCACCTTCGCTTCCACTTCGGCCACCAGGAGGGCTGAAGTGGAAGCGAAGACGGCTGTGAGCAGGAGTGGGGATCGGTAAGTAGGGCATGCAACAAGAGTATTTGTTGGGTGAAACTTGAGAGATTGGTCTCGTGAGGTTCACCTGGCAGTTTAAT
Source organism: Leptodactylus fallax (assembly GCA_947044405.1). Lineage (NCBI taxonomy): Eukaryota > Metazoa > Chordata > Amphibia > Anura > Leptodactylidae > Leptodactylus > Leptodactylus fallax. The sequence continues at coordinate 4,971,454 of CAMRHE010000123.1, forward strand.
TCGGACTGCATACATCCAAACTGAAAAGCTATTGTTATAACATCATTAAAGAGGGCCGAAGGCTGAGTAGGGATTCGCGCCAGAGCACAGGAGAGTTGAGTAACACTGTTTTTTATGTTTGTCACTGACCCTGGGCCTCTGATGATTATACTCTGGGGGTCCGAGTATAATAATAGTTCTTGGGTGGTGAACCTCAAAAATTTCAGCTTCTGTCAACACTGTAGCGGCCACTATGAGACATAATAGTGTAAAGGGGCCACTATGAGACATAATACTGGTGTGGAGGGGCCTCAATGGGACATTATACTGTTTGAAGAGGCATCTATGTGACATTATACTGTGTGCAGGGGCTTATATAGGAGATTATACTGTTATACTGTGTGTAGGGGCCACTATGTGACATTATACTGTGTGCAGGTTTTGAACAGGTTTTATCTACTTGTATGGAATGGACTGTATTACAGTCCACTCCAGTAGACCACCCAATTTTGGTTGTTCTTTTGCTGCAGTGCACATGAGTTGCTCCAAATGGGGCCCACTGAGGCTCTGTCGCCCAAAGGACCACAAAAGCCTGGAGCTGGCCCTGACAGTAGAGAGTCTAAGTAGTATATTAGGCTCCAAAAATAACAGGCGTTATTGCTTGGGAACGGCAGGGGGATAGAGAAAAAAAATCCTACTGTGTTGAAATCAGGAGTGGCCCCAATTAACAGATGGTAAGTATTGCAATGGGTGGATGTGATAAAAGGTCATCTTTAACTCTCAAGGCAGAGCTTTATGTCTGCCCTAGATTTTGCTTGCTGGATGACTACACTGGGGAATGTTAGCAGTGTGACTGAAGTGTGTTATTGTATTATGTTTATAGTGTGGTTATGGATATATATAATATATATATACCCACGCACACATACACACAATATGGACTTTTTTGAATTATATTGATTTAATACACTAAAATACTAAAATGACTCAAAAATGTGTTTCATCTCTTTTGCTATCAATTTCCTTATATTCTATATTTTCGATTCAATATTATACTGAAGACATTTGAAAGAATCTTTTTCTAAGCCAGTGCACTGGGTGACAGTTACATTGATTGAAATATGAGACATACATTATCCTGCTGGTACTTTTTTCTGTTAATCAAATGAAAAGAACGCATTTTCTGCCGTACTGATAAGTTGAACTATGATAAACTGAGATTAATCACATGATTTTCCAATTAACATTGTGTAATTTGACATGGTTTATGAATACTTGTGGATACTTTAATTAAAAATCCATAAATTAGAAAGTTATATTTATAATTGAGATAGAAGATGTTCAAATGATTCCTATTCTTAGCTTCAAGAGCATCACACCTACAGTGGTGAAGGACAAAGAAGCATTAATATGTATGTTTTTTACAAGTTCCAAGAATATCTAAAATATCACTAGTTTAAATAAAATTGTGTTTTACAAAAAGTCTCCATATATGTTATCCTATTTTAAAGTGAAAAAGAACTAGCAGATCTAATGTTTCCAAAGGAATACTCTCATGAGGATAACCCATGACCATATGGTTGGCCTATTCATTTGGACTACATCTGCTTTTGAAGCTCCCCAGAGTGCCTCCTGTCACCCAGAGTATTCTCTAATATAAATTATGTTCTCATATATTAAAGGGGTTATCCACCTTTTTAATATTGAGGCCTACCCTTGGATAGGCCATCAATATAAAATCTGAAGGATTCCAACAGCTAGGACCCCTGCAGATCAGCTGTTTTGTAACAGCATGGCTACTGGTAATATTAAAATGCTTGGAGCGGCACTGCTCAACTGTCGTACAGGCGAGCCTATGATTTTCTGCTCTACCACATTCCAAACCTTTAAAATAAATATATACTGAAAACATTTGTAATGTCATCAGTCTGTGACCATTTGGGGTACCTTGTCTTACAGTAGGCATGCTTGCCAATTTACTCTTTTTATGCGTTGCCTGTTGCATGCTCCTCCACAATACCATGAATGTGGATTTCTTCATTCTGAGGCACCTGGGTCTACCCACAAAGTGGTTACATACAACCTTCCTGCCACTTAAGGGGCCAGCATGCATACCAGTAAATCTTCTCCAGACTTTTTCAACAGGTATAAGGCTAGGACTACATGGCTACTTTAGCCGCAACTACCGTCACTCAACCAAAGATCTATTTTCCCTTGTGACTCCTTCATTAATATAAATGAATGTAGTGGCACTGCAAGCTCAAAGCAGGTGCAACTTCCAATCACAAAATGATCGAGCAGTGTTTGGGGTTGCAATCCATTTTCAGTCACTTACATTGGTGAAGGAGTCACAATGTGAGCGCTGTGGCATCTTCAGTAGTTACCAAGCACTACTCCATACATTTGTACAGCAGCTGTGCTTAGTATTGCTACCTAAGATGGGGCCTTAGCCTTAAGGACACAGGAGTAGGAACCTGACTATGGCTCTTCAAATGTGGTGACACATGTGCCATTTTAATGCACTATAATAATAGGGTAGTATGCAGTCTACAGATAACATTCACTACATATGTACCTTATTACATATTTTACAACTTTTTTGCTTTAAAAGTCAGTTATATGAAAAAAAAACATTTTTTGTGTCATGACATTTCAAGAGTCATAAAATTTTTTATGCTAATGTAGCTGAATAAGGATTTGTTTTTATGCAAGACAAGTTATGAGTGCCATGCCATGTACGCCAGTTTTTTTAAATTACCGTATTTGGCGCATGTGGTGCCTTTTACACAAAATTGGTACTTTTCTTCATCCTGCACCCAGCTCTCCAGTTTTCAAGAAAGTCCAGGGAGCAGGATGGGAACACCTCGGATAACTGATTTATTATGGCTTAGGCCAGAAAACTAGTGCTAGTTATAGCTGAAATCTATGCCAGGCCTAAGATGGCATAGGTTTTTTTAATTCCTGGCATGCTCCAGAATTATTTAGGGGTCAGAGTCTGCTAATAACTTTGTTGCATCTCACACCAGCACACAAATGCATGCTTATACCATGAAGAATATTTATCCTATATCCATCCATATGTAATAGTATAGCACTCTAATCCTGAGGGCCAGGACCAATAGCGGCATCCAGGGGGTCCGGGGGATAAAGTCGCGGGTTCTGAGGCATTGCCAAGGTAGCCAGGAGCACCTTTATATTTAAAAAAATATATAATGTAAACAAAAACAAATAAATGAACATGTTAGGTATCCCCACGTCCCCACAATCCAAAAATATCATTAATTATCCTGTGCAGTAAACTCCGTAAAAAAAAAAATTATATATATACGTATATATATATATATATATATATATATATATATTTATACCGCAATGCGTAAATAAACATACTTTGATCACTTTGCGTTCACAAAAAAATAACAATAAAAAGTGGTCAGATAGTCATACATACCAAACATTGATACCAATAAAAAGTAGAACTTACCCCACAAATAAAGAGCCCTGACATATCTCCATCAACAGTGACCCCAGGAAAATCGTTAATTTTCAAATAGTGATGTTTTATTTGTAAAAGCTGTAAAATGTAATAAAAAACCATATAAATATGGTATTGCTGTAATCGTAATGATCCGCCAGACAAAGCTGCCATGTCCTTTTTAATGCAGAGTGAAAGCTGTAAAAACAAAATGAAAAAAATTGGTAGAATTGTGTGTTATTTCACATGGACCTGTGGAAAACATAAATAAAAGCTAATGAAAACATTATATGTACCACAAAATGGTGGTAAATGAAAGTACAACTAGTCACGCAAACAATAAGCCCTCGACAAAAAAATAAAAAAGTTATGAATTTTGGAATACGGGGGAGAGAAAATATGAAAGCCGCCGAGTATAAACATACAAAGTACCCTGTGTCCTTAAGGGGTTAAATATGTTCTCCTAGATTGTAGTCTTTTCATGATAAATACATACTGTAAACGTGCTCATATGTGAAAAAAATGGCATGGCCATGGGTAGACGATACAACCATAGTGATTTGTTCTTTGTAATAGTATGTTCGTTAATATCTGTGGATACATTGTATATTAATATCATATTGATACATTGTTTTCAAGTAATTTGCACAGAGTGGACAGGTACTAAAGTAGAATGCCAGTTTTCTGGTATATTTTTGACGCATGGTCCTTTGCACCAAAAGATATGCCCAAAATATAATACTTTATCTATTTTCTGACCAGCTCGCCACTTTTTAGAAAAGTGAGCAGAACATAGTGAAAATCAAGATGGTGTGGGGACACCTTGGCTGACAGATTTAAAACTTTACAACAGATTTATAATTCTTGACCTTGACTGGCATGGATTAGTGCATGGGATCTATCAAAATGCGCCAGAATTAAGGTTAAGACATCGGAGCCTTTTTATAATTTAGGCATATCTTCAACCAGCCTAGGAAACACCAGCCTTAATATGCATTTACCATGAAATCACAAAAATCCTAGCAAAACCTTTTAGCATGTTCATACTTAAAAACAACTTGTGAATTATTCTCCATAATCTATTTACTGCTAATATACATTTATTTCTTATTTTGAAGACTTTTTAAGGCTTTGATTGATTATACTATACATAAAAAGCACTTTATTCCTCATTCCCTTTCTTTGCTATAATGGCTTATAATAAAACACTAGAATGCCCGACATATACAAATATTTACTATGGAAATACTTGAATAGGAATAATTTTCCTTTGCTTTGTAGTGCTGAGAGATGATTCGATACGTCACTGCAATGCATTTTCTCTTAAGTAAACACTAAAATAAAATTCATGAAAATAAAAAAAAATGTATTGAGATGGCTCAGCTTATCATTCTATGAGTTAAGTACTCTATCCATATATAAGCAGTTTTCTAGCAAAACCAATTTTAATCTCATTCCATTCTTACACAGAAATGTAAAAATGCATCATAAGCATTATACATTCCAGCTACCATGAAATATATCTCCAGAAACATGTAAGTATTCCTATGGTGTGATTGAGTATTATCGCAAGCAAAACAAAGCAGATAATTATATACAATTGCTATGAAGACTTGGTTTTAATGTTTTTTTTTCTAAAAGATTATGAGAAGTCTTAAATTCAGTTTATCATATTTACAAGTCATAAATATATAATGGGAGTTTTGAAAATAAAAATATATTGTTTGTGTTTTCTTTAGAAGAGGGCTTTACTAAAGTTATCAACACAAGAAATGAAGGTTGTCCTAGACACAAAAATGCTAATATTTTTTTGTGAATATTTTTGTACCCATTAAATTGTGCCTCCAATGGTACTGACTAGAGATGAGCGAATTTCTCAAAAGTTCGATTCGGCAGTTCGAGTTGAAGTTCCAAAAAAATTTGCTTCGATCCGAATGACTTTGTGGCGAATAAACAGCTATTTCCGGGCTGCAGAGAGCCGGGGTGGGTGGGTGGGCATCAAAATGACGGAAGCCCTTGGCATGTCTCTCTCTCTCTCTCCAGCACAGACAACTTTTATTCATGTGGAAGGATCTGCTAACAAGCAAAGACATGCCTACCCAATCACATCACTAGAGAACATCTTGTGACCATCTGATGTTACAAAGGTCCTTACTAAATATTCGTTACCGCGAAGCATCAGGTAATCCGGAATCGTGGTGAATCGAAGATTTCCTGAAATTTGGATAGAATTCCACTTCTGCAGAATCGATTCGCTCATCTCTAGTGCTGACAGTTTGGTCTTGGGACAGAGGGTTAAAATGTGGTCTGTTCTGCAGGTAGCGCAGTTGTAGATCAGGGAAAACTGAGCAGATTGATATATACTTTTGTGAGAACGCAAATTCAGCAAAACCTGTAATTTAGTGATATAAACCTCTGCTGTTTCTGGGAGTCTAGTGGGTGGTCCCAATCAGAGACTGGTGGGTACCTATGTATGTAAACTCATACATGAATGATTATACCTACTGGACACACAAGCACAGAATACGCAGAGGTTTAGATCATAAATTACAAGCTATGCTGAAACTTTTCCTACAAAACTATATAACAATCTGTGCAGATTCTCCTGCTCTATAACTTGGTACTTGCAGAAAACTTAGCAATTTAAAATTGAGGTTGGAAGACACATCTGGCAGAGGGAATGGTCATAATGTGTGGAGGTACTCACTAAAATGCATATTCATCAACGTAAAATATATGCAATTAGAGTCTTTTTATGCAGCTTTGCAGGAGTTGTTTGTAACATCATATAGATGCCTGGGTAACATGACCTCCTGCTCTGCTGGTTGCGACTCCAATCATTAGTTTTAAACTACTGGAGGGAGTGGCTGTCAACACCATTAGAGGAACTTACTAAAATGTGTATTCATTAATGTGATGAAAGGAGCCTATTTTTGTATGCATTATTACTGAATCATATCACCATATTATATATATTTTTAGTGAATGTATTGTTTATGCATGTGTCATCAGTGGTATGTGTCAGGGGTAGGGGTGAAATGTTTCTTCCTGCCATCAAGACCAGATGCTCCAGAGCAAGTGTTGTTGCTTTATAACTAGTTGGCTTTAACCAACATAAATAAGAGAGTGTAATCATCTTATGAGACTTCATGGCCATTTGTGGAGGATTCTTCCTTCCAAGGCACAGATGAAACCAGCCATCTTTCAGACCCTCAACATGTGGCAAGGGGGAGGAGGGGGGAACTCTGGCAGGAGGCGTGGCTAAGCACATGCCTCAAGAGACTATGATAAGATAAGGGCATTCAGCATTTTGATTTTCAGGAGGCAGAGGTGGAAGACATGACTGTCGGTGGTGACAGTGGTAGTAGTGACAGGGGTGGGGTACTGGTAGCTGTGCTGGTAGGGGCTCTTGAGAGAATCCCATTATGATAAGTCCAAAAAAAAAGTGGCAAAAAAGATGATGACATTATCAATGATGATTACTAATGAATATTCTGTTGTGACCAGGACCTGGCAACTGGGTCAAGGTGACAACGAGATGAGTAGGGATGAGTTGACTGGTTTGTAGCAGCGAGGTTCATTGCAAATTTTCTACAAATTTCAGATTCGGCCAAACGCCAAAATTTTAGGCTTCACCACATACAGAACCGCTTTTATATTCTTGGGTCTAATAAGACCCCAAAGTATAATAAACAGAGATCCAGTCTTAGTCACTTGATCACAGGGCTCCATAGCGACATCTGGTGTGGTTCCACAACTTCTTTGGGATGCTTTCGGTCTCCTAAATGTCGTCAGCTTGTGATTGGGCCTCAGCGGTCATGTGGATCGCTGACATCAATCAGAAATCCAAAATAAGCCTGAAAACAATGAGGTGCTGCACCAGAAGTCACATCAGAGCACAGGAGAGATAAGTAAGACTGCCATTTTGCAGCTACATCGCCACTGGGTAAAGTAGCATGTTGTCCCTGCATGGCTCATGTGCTAAATTTGGTGCTGGACCACTTTATAAACACATATAGTGGGTTAAAGGAGGTGCTGCTTATGGCCAGAAGTGTGTCCACACATTTCAGCCATTCTTATCTGACTAAATATGTCACCAGTTTTGTCAGTAGGGACTACTGCAGCATCAGATATTTAATCCATTATATATCAAACAGGAAATGCACAAACAATGAACAATCTGTGAAAGAGGAACTGGAGGTGAATGAAGAAATGTTGGGTCATGGTTGACCTGGTACTCCTAACCTTGAGGAAGAGGGCGGAGTTGATATTTCAGCCAGGCTGACTCTTATTTCTGTGGAGATGATGATGATAATGATGACTATTCTAGGCAATGAAAACCATGGCAGTTCCCTGGGTCTATTCACACACTTGCAATCATGGCAGACTTCGTTGCTTGCTTACATAGTGACAAGCATATTGTTAGCATGAAGTGAAAGGCTGAGTATTGGATCACTGTGTTTATAGATTTTTGCTATATAGCTAAAATGGGTATAGTTGCATCCAAGGGGATGCAAAATTGGCATGTTACCAGAATAGGCTGTTTACCCAGCTTGTGATAGCTTTTTGGGAGATCATGACCAGAGCCAGTTACATGTCTGCCCATTAGGTCCCTGCTTGCTTGCTCCCAGTCTTCCTCCTCCTAGGAGGACTCCACCTTGTCAGACAGAATCACTACTACAAGCAGTAAAAGGAAAATCAGAAGCATCTTAAGCAGCCGCAAGTACAGTATACAGAACATAACCAGAGCTTATTTACTTTGCATAAGTAGCCTTAGGCAGATGGAATAGTGTTAATTGGAATAGAGTATGCCTTTCAGTTTCCCATCTGCCTATTTTGAGTAGAGTATGACCCTGGATGCTACTTGCCCTGTATTTACATTTATAGGCCTATTCTGTGTCCAAGAGAGGTCTGTATGTAGTATAGGGATCCATCTGAATGAGGTCGCCTTGTTGGGGAAGATGGTATTTTTACTGTTTGATCAAATATGTATAATGAAGAACCTTTAATCTATATATGTAATTTATAGCTCATATTAGCCCATTTATATGTGCAGATATTAAATACAGGTGCATCTCAATAAATTAGAATATTTTTGAACCGTTCATTCATTTCAGTGAATCAGTAATACAATCCATAATCAGCGTCTTCCATGATTGTGTGTCCTACTGAACCAGACTGAGGGACCATTTAAAGGCTTAGGAAACCTTGGCAGGTGACACACTGAATTTACAATACTGAACTTTTTCACAATATTCTAATTTTCTTAGATTTGGGTTTTCATTACCTGTAATCCATAATCAACATTTACAGAAATAAAACACTTGAAATAGAACACTCTGTGTGTAAAGAATCTAGAAAATATAGGAGGTCACTTTTTTAATTTAATGACTGAAATAAATAAATGTTTCAAAGATATTCTAATTTATTGAGATGCATCTGTAATAGCAGTAATGCAATTTGATCTCTATTTTTCTATGTGCTGCTGCATTTTCTGCATTTGTAAGGGCCGGTTCACATCTGCGTTCAGTTTCCGTTCGGGAAGTCCGCTTGGGGACCCCCTGAACAGAAACCTATACGCATAGAAAAGCAGTTTACCTAAGGAAACCTGCGGACCCAGGGTCGGACTGGCCCACCGGGGAAATGGTGAATCCCCCGGTGGGCCCCGAGCCCTGACTATTAATACTCATTTTGCCAATGCAAAGGTCAGGAGTCTGATCGGGACGGTCAGGGGCCCGATCCGGCCCCTGACCATCCCGATCGGGCTCCTGACCAATGGACAGTGGCGTAACGATCGTGGTCGCAAGGGCTGCGACTGCGACCGGAGTAGTACGAGGCCCGCTGGAAATGGCTGGGGCCCCGGACTACCATGATAGTGGTCGGGGAAAGCCTGGTTCCCCGACCGCTATACCTATTGTTAATGGAAAGGGGCCGGCCCCCTTTCCATTAGATGCCAGCCCAGGGGAAGTGCCCAAAAAAAAAAATAAAAATACTCACCTGGCTGTCATGGGCTCAGAATCGTCTCCGGCGCTTTTCAGGCCTCACTGCAGGGGCCTGTGATTAGGCCCCAGCGGTAACATGGGGTGCGCCAGCGTAATGACGTCATCGCGCCAAACGTGACTGCTGAGGTGCAATCACAGGCCCCAGCGGGGACATCTGGGGCACAGGACGTGGAGACCAAGGAAGTTGGAAAAGACATCAGGACGGAACGAGGATGTCTCGGAGAGGTAAGACAAGGTGAGTATGAGTGTTTGTTATTTTTAATCCCTTCTCTTGGGCCTCTACTTATTATATTCTGTGGTTTGAGGAGACCCCAGAGTATAATAATAGCTCTGGGGGGGGGGGCACTGTGGAGCATCTAATAGTGTGTGGGGGTCACTTTGGGAATATAATACAGTGTGGGGGCCACTGTGGGCATATATTACTGTGTGGGGGCCACTGTGGGCATATAATACAGAGTGGGGGCCACTGAGGAGCATATAATGCTGTGTGGGGGCCACTGAGGAGCATATAATGCTGTGTGGGGGCCACTGAGGGGCATATAATGCTGTGTGGGGGCCACTGGGTGCCTATAATAATGTGTGGGGGCCAGTGTGAGCATATAATGCTGTGTGGGGGCCACTGCGGAGCATATAATGCTGTGTGGGGGCCACTGAGGGGCATATAATGCTGTGTGGGGGCCACTGAGGGGCATATAATGCTGTGTGGGGGCCACTGCGGAGCATATAATGCTGTGTTGGGGCCACTGCGGAGCATATAATGCTGTGTGGGGGCCACTGCGGAGCATATAATGCTGTGTGGGGGCCAGTGTGAGCATATAATGCTGTGTGGGGGCCAGTGTGAGCATATAATGCTGTGTGGGGGCCATTGTGGGGATATAATGCTGCGTGGGGGCCACTGCGGAGCATATAATGCTGTGTGGGGGCCACTGCGGAGCATATAATGCTGTGTGGGGGCCACTGTGGGCCTATAATAATGTGTGGGGGCCAGTGTGAGCATATAATGCTGTGTGGGGGCCAGTGTGAGCATATAATGCTGTGTGGGGGCCATTGTGGGCATATAATGCTGCGTGGGGGCCACTGCGGAGCATATAATGCTGTGTGGGGGCCACTGCGGAGCATATAATTCTGTGTGGGGGCCACTGTGGGCCTATAATAATGTGTGGGGGCCAGTGTGAGCATATAATTCTGTGTGGGGGCCACTGAGGAGCATATAATGCTATGTGGGGGCCACTGAGGAGCATATAATGCTGTGTGGGGGCCACTGAGGGGCATATAATGCTGTGTGGGGGCCACTGTGGGCCTATAATAATGTGTGGGGGCCAGTGTGAGCATATAATGCTGTGTGGGAGCCATTGTGGGCATATAATGCTGTGTGGGGGCCACTGCGGAGCATATAATGCTGTGTGGGGGCCACTGCGGAACATATAATGCTGTGTGGGGGCCACTGCGGAGCATATAATGCTGTGTTGGGGCCACTGTGGAGCATATAATGCTGTGTTGGGGCCATTGCGGAGCATATAATGCTGTGTGGGGGCCACTGCGGAGCATATAATGCTGTGTGGGGGCCACTGCGGAGCATATAATGCTGTGTGGGGGCCACTGCGGAGCATATAATGCTGTGTTGGGTCCACTGCGGAGCATATAATGCTGTGTTGGGGCCACTGCGGAGCATATAATGCTGTGTTGGGCCACTGTGGAGCATATAATGCTGTGTTGGGGCCACTGCGGAGCATATAATGTTGTGTTGGGGCCACTGCGGAGAATATATTGCTGTGTAAGGCCACTGTGGAGCATATTATACTGTCCCAGTAATGTTTACATGCCGGGTGCTGCGCTGCTAATTCACGTGTTCTTGATAACTGCAGTTGTGGGTACTAAAGCTGTATCTCTTTCAAGTATCTGAGATATAGCTGCAGCACCTGTAATCGTCACTATCAAGAATTCACTCTAGGGAGGGGGTAGGGGGATCCTGATGGGCAGCCGTTGGAACCAATCCAGTTGCAGCTTGTTAATGCAAGCGTCACTGACATACTGATGCTGTGTGCGGCGGCGGTTTCTGCATAGGAGCCCAGACCAGCAATGTGAAAGGTACGTACAACTTAACCACGCAAATAAAAAAACAACTTTTCCCCCTATTTTGCCCCCAAATCTTTTAACTTCACTGATCACTCTGATAACTACAACCCCCAGCATCTACAGATGCTCTGGGTCTGTTGAGAGTTGTAATTCCCCCCCCCCACCCCAGCTAATTTCTCACTGTATTGTTATGCTGGTGCCTGCTCTAGGGCTCCAACAAAACAATACCTAAGTTGCAGAAACTCCAATATTGCTATAGGGGAGACCAGTGAAGGGGACACTGTATGGGCATACAGTGGCCCCTTCACTATTTCCCCCCCCGTACAGTGGCCCTTTCACTGGTCCCCTATACTGTATGGGGATCATTGATGGGGTCATTATATTGTGGTAGGGGGGCAGTGATGGAGGCCAATAGCCTGGGGGACATTAAAGGGGTTGTACACGATAAAATTTTTTTTAAATTTATTAATTAAACCGGGGCAGGTGAAAAAAAAAAAAACAACTCAAACTTTCTCTCCTGTCCCCAGTGTCTCCCAGCGCGGTTCGGCCTGCAGCTCTGTTTTCTTCCAGTGCAAGTTCCCCCTGCACGTGACGTCATGTGACCCCTGAGGCCAATCAGCGGCCTAAAGGAAGGGACCTGGGATGTCACAGCCAGTGAGGACTTCCGGCAAAAGAAGACAGCGGAGCAGCAGGACCGGACCGTGCTGGGGCCTGCTGACACCAGAGCACCGAGGATAGGTGAGTATGTTTAGTATGTTTTTGTTTGGTTTTTTTTTGGGGGGGAGGGGATTAACCTCTCCTGGACTAATTACAAAAAAGAAAAAATTAAACTGGACAACCTCTTTAAAGTGTGGCGCATTAGGGGGATATATTAAAGGGGTTGTTCAGGCATAATTTGTTATGGTTTATCCTCAGGATAGGCTATAGATACCTGATCTGTACAGGGCTGACCCCGGACCGATCAGCTGTACGGAGCCACTTCTGGCGCCCATCCTGTACACAATACAGGGCCAGAAGCAGAAAGCTCTGTCCACTGTGTATTAGCCGGGCACCTTCACTGTATCTCAGCACTGTATCTCAGCTGCAGTGAAGGTGCTGGGTGATTAAACAGCGGATGAAGTTTTCTGCTTCCGGCCCTGTGTTGTGTACAGAACGGGTGGCTCCAAACAGATGATGGGGTCGTGTGTCAGCCCCCTACCGATCAGGTATTTATGGCCTATCCTGAGCATAGGCCATAAAAAAGATTAACCCTGGACAACCCCTTTAATATGCCCCACACAGTTTAATGTCCCCCCCACAGGATGTTAGCCCCATCACTGCTCCCACACAATATAATGGCTCCATCACTGTTCCCCATACAGTATGGGGGACCAGTGAAGAGGCCAGTGTAAGGGGGACCAGTGAAGAGGCCATAAAAAAATTTGGCCCAGACAACCCCTTAACAGAGGTTGTCCATAAACTGGAGCGACCACTGTGGCAGCTGCCTCGGAGGTGTAAAAATAAAAAAATTTCAAAAAAAGCATACTTACCTGTCACAGCAACCCGTTGTCCCCTGCCTTTGTCTGTTCGGTCTCATTGTGGCCTCTCATTTCTGGAAATCTTGTACCTAATTGGTCTTAGCGATCACATGAGGTGCAGGACTCCCAGTAAGGAGGCACCGGCACGAGACTGAATGGACCCTCGCAGTGGACAACGGAGCACCAGAGACAGGTGAGTATGCTTTTTATGCTTTTTTTTATTTATTTTACACCTCCCGCATGGGACTTGGGTTGTGCCAATTCCTGGACAACCTCTTCAAAGGATTTATCCATCTTTCTAATATTGATATCCTGTCCTTAGGATAGGCCAGCAATATTACATCTGCGATGATACAACAGCCAGGACCTCTGCAGATCAGCTTTTCCAGGACAGCGCGGCTACAGGTAATGGTAACAATTCTAGGAGCCACGCTGTTCACTTGCCATACAGGGTGTAGCAGTGGGTTTAGGTAGTGCAGTGGTGCATATGGTATAGTGGGTGAGCAGCATGTTATTACCTTTAGCTGCCCTGTTTCGGTACTGCTGATCTGCAGGGGTCCTGATGGTGGGCCCCTAGAAGCAATTCCACTGGTGGGCCCTAGACATCCCAGTCCAACACTGTGCGGACCCCATAGACTATAATGGGGTCCGTGTGGTTTCCGCTCGGTTTCCGAACGAAGCAAGCGGCACTTTCCTCTTCGCATGTTTCCATATGTTTCGTGTGAAACCGAGCGGAAACCACACAGACCCCATTATAGTCTATGGGATCCGCAGGTTTCCTTAGGTAAACCGCTTTTCTGTGCATATAGGTTTCCGAACGCAGATGTGAACCAGCCCTAATATAGCCTGCATTTATAATAGTATCTTGCATCTATTTACATTGAGATGTGATGTCCGAATTTTTTAGATAGATAGATAGATAGATAGATAGATAGATAGATAGATAGATAGATAATCTAGCTATTAGTGTACATGGATATGCAATCTTCCATCTGGCAAAGTCATTTTTGTTTCCGTTCAGTGGTTGATCTAAATTGACCTTTAAAGTTTCCCAAATTTTATTTTTCATTAGCAATTGTATTAATTCCAGCAGTGGCATGAACAGAACTACCATGAAATTAGATTATTTCCCTTGTCCATTTCATTCATGACTTTAGCTGGAAAATAACGTCTTTTAAATGCATCATGTTGTCCTACCTTCTGCCACTAAATGTTTGCTTCAAATGATTACTCTTTAGCATGCTATGCTTCAGGAAACATCTTCTTTATATTAGAATGCCAAGCCTTGAGGGTTCTTCATGATGTGCATAAAAGTTATTTCTGCCAATATAGCCATCTGTCTAGATAAGAATTGTGAAGAAAACACATTGACTAATTCCAGTTAGAATAAGAGTTAATGCCTAATTATTTAGCTGATTGAAAGTTTATTCTTACATAGGAACAAAGATAACCATCAAATATTCAGCACCAGTTTAAAGGCGCACAAACGTTTTGTGTTGTATTATTGGTTTATATGGCTATATATTTTTATCATTCTGTATACTGTATTCTGATCACTTGGAATTTGTTTTGGTATTGTATTGCTGCATGTAGAACCTTTATTTTCTTTTGTATTTACTTTCCAGATTTACTTTCCAATTAATTTAATTGTTACTGAACATTTTGTATCAGATGTATCATCACATACAGTCTTCCTATTAAAGGCAGTCTATCAGCAGGAAAAAACAGCCACAGTACCTTAAAGTGCTCAGAGCCCTGAGCACAGTACTATACATTGCAGAAACACTGCTTCATTTTCATGTAAGGCTAAGCCCCACATAGCAGACAGCAGCAAAAAAAACACTGCAGGAAAAACTGCAGCGCCAACGCATAGCAGTTTTTCCCCAGTGCTTAAATTATACCCTTACAGTTATGTGCAGGACGTCCCGGCACAGGTGATGACGTCATTGCATCGCGTCACCTGCGCCTGGTTCGGACCTGCATAAGAGTGCAACTGCAGGAAAAGATGTTAGCTGCTCCAGTCATCGGGGAATCATGATTATTGTTTTTTCTGTTTTTAAAGACAAAGGGGGCACTTACTTCTGAACAAGGATACATTATTTATAAGGGGGTATTATCTATAGTGGGGGAACTATTATTTTTAAGGAGGGCTTTTATAAGGGGAGAATATTATTACATAGGGGAAATATTATAAATAATAACCCCTTAAAAATAAGTTTTCCCCTTAAAAAAGTTCTCCTTAAAAATAAGTTTCCCCCTTATAATAGTTCTTCTTTATACAGTGGGGAAAAAAAGTATTTAGTCAGCCACCAATTGTGCAAGTTCTCCCACTTAAAAAGATGAGGCTGGCCTGTAATTGTCATCATAGGTAGCCCTTAACTATGAGAGACAAAATCAGAAAACAAATCCAGAAAATCACATTGTCTGATTTTTTAAGAATTTATTTGCAAATTATGGTGGAAAATAAGTATTTGGTCACCTACAAACAAGCAAGATTTCTGGCTCTCACAGACCTGTAACTTCTTCTTTAAGAGGCTCCTCTGTCCTCCACTCATTACCTGTAGTAATGGCACCTGTTTGAAATTGTTATCAGTATAAAAGACACTTGTCCACAACCTCAAACAGTCACTGTAAGGGAATCACTAGAGGAGCGATTCCCCAGTAGCTGCTGGAGAACTTAGGGAGGAGGGGCACAACAAGACAGTGGACCCTAAGCTGAATCCCCCCACTATCCCTGGCTAACTTGCTCAACCTGTCCTAGGTGACAGCCAGCAACTGGTCGACAATCCCTCCTTATAATAAGTGATAACACAGAACGCAGACAAGACGCACAACAACAAAGGGAGGTCAGCTAGCCAAGGGGTCGGTAACAATCGAGCAATGCAGTACAGAATCAAAATCCAAGAGAATAGTCAAAGGTAAGCCAGTGGTCAGAAAATCAGAAGAGCAGGTAACAAGGAACAAGGAGTATAGCCAGTAAGCGAAATGCAATAGCAGACGCCAATGGGAAAGTGAGCAACCAATAAATAGGGAGAAAGAACCCGCCCCAGACTTGATAGGAGGATAGGCTGTCAATCACAAAGGTGGGACTAAAGTTAACTCTTAGTGGAGCAGGGGGAGAGCAAGGTGAAGGAGAAGGGCGTGGTGGAAAATCAATTAAGGAGGTGAGGGAATAGGACAGTGTTCAGACAATACAAGAAAAACCCAAAGGAAAGAATCACAACCGGGCATGCTTCCTGTGCCACAGCGTGCGCCCGGAGGACGGTGCCAAAGCCCGGACAGGCAAGGACGTTACAGTACCCCCCCTTTTACGAGGGGCCTCTGGACCCTCACCAGATGGACCAGGTTTCGAAGGGTTCTGGCGATGAAAGAGATTAATTAAACGTGGCGCATGTAGGTCCCTACCAGAAACCCACATTCGCTCTTCCGGGCCATAACCCTTCCAGTGCACAAGGTACTGAACAGCATTCTGCATCCGACGGGAATCCAGAATTTTTTCTACTTCATATTCTAGTTCCCCTTGGACCAGCACCGGCGCAGGTAGACTGGAAGAAGTAAGTACAGGGGAGATATACTTCTTCAAAAGCGACTTGTGGAAGACGTTGTGGATACGAAAAGAACTTGGAAGTTGTAATTTAAAAGATACTGGGTTTATGAGTTCAGAAGTGACATAGGGTCCAATGTAACGTGGTGCAAATTTCCCCCGAAGGAACTCTAAGACGCAGATTCCTAGTGGACAGCCAGACTCGATCTCCCACTCTGTATTCAGGGCCAGGTAAGCGTCTTTTATTTGCCTGCCGTTTTTGATATTCTTGGGCTTTAACCAGGCTCAGACGAGCCTGGGCCCAGACTGTGCACAGTTGCTGATAAGTATGTTCGGCGGTGGGATTAACAGACTCGGTGCTATGGAGAGAGGAGTACCTGGGATTAAAACCATAGTTGCAATAAAACGGAGACATTTTAGTGGTGACGTTAACCCTGTTGTTTATTGCAAACTCTGCTAGAGGAAGAAAGGTTCTCCATTTTTCTTGAGCATCAGACACAAAACACCTTAAGTACTGTTCCAAAGTTTGGTTGAATCTCTCTGTCTGGCCATTGGTCTCAGGGTGGAACGCGGAAGAGAAAGAAAGAGAGACCCCCAGACGACTACAAAATTCCTTCCAGAATCTAGAGACAAATTGTACACCCCGATCAGATACAATATTTTCCGGTACACCATGCAAGCGGAGTATGTGATTACTGTAATAAAGAACGAGGCTAGACGTGGAGCACTAGGGATTTTCTTTAGGGGTACAAAATGACACATTTTGGAGAATCTATCCACAACAACCCAAATCACAGTCTTCCCTTGGGAACAAGGCAAATCAGTAATAAAGTCCATTGACAAATGGGACCATGGTCTCTTAGGTATAGGAAGGGGATGAAGAAGGCCCTCGGGTAATCTCCTAGGAGTCTTCATCTTAGCACATGTCTCACAGGCAGCAACAAATTCACATACGTCTCGAGACCAGGATGGCCACCAGTAAGAGCGGGAGAGAAGGTATTTAGTCCCAGCGAAGCCGGGATGTCCCGTTAAGGTAGAACAATGAATTTCCTCCAAAACACGAAGACGAAGATTTGGAGGTACAAATAGTTTCCCAGTGGGAGTATTACTGGGAGAAAGATCTTGTGAATTAACCACTAAAGTAGCAAGATCAGAAGTAATAATGGTGAGAACCACTCCGGGAGACAAGATTTTATCTGGGACATCCTTAGGGGCACCGCTGGGACCAAAACTGCGAGATAGGGCATCAGCCCGTACATTTTTAGAGCCTGGACGATAAGTCACCACAAAATTAAAACGTGTGAAGAATAGCACCCAGCAGGCCTGCCTAGGAGACAGTCGCTTAGCGTTATCCAGATATAGTAGGTTCTTATGATCGGTGAATACTGTGATCTGGTGTTTGGCCCCCTCGAGGAAATGTCTCCACTCCTCAAATGCCCATTTAATGGCTAGGAGTTCTCGATTACCAACGTCATAGTTGCACTGCGTAGGAGAGAATTTCCTCGAGAAGAAGGCCACAGGTTGCAAACACGTAAAATTTTCAGAGCCCTGAGACAACACGGCACCAACCCCCACTTCAGAGGCATCAACCTCAATAATAAATGGGCGATCATAGTCTGGTGGTACTAATACAGGAGCCACAACAAAACATTTCTTGAGATGTACAAAAGCCTGTTCCGCTTCCGGAGTCCATTTGGTCACATCGGCACCTTTCTTTGTGAGATCCGTTAATGGCTTCACTATAGAAAAGAAATTCTTAATAAGTTTTCGATAATAGTTGGAGAAACCCAAGAAACGTTGTAGGGCTTTAAGGTTGGAGGGGCGTTCCCAGTTATTAATAGCCGTGACTTTTAGTGGATCCATACAAAAAGAATCGGGAGTAATAACGTAACCGAGGAAGGTGACCCTTTGGACTCCGAACAGACATTTGGACAGTTTGGCAAAGAGAGAGTTTTGACGCAACAGTAGCAAAACACTCCTAACATGCTCAATATGTGTGGCCCAATCAGGAGAGAACACTAGAATATCATCCAGGTAGACAACCACATAACGACTGAGCAAGTCTCTAAAGATATCGTTAACAAAGTGTTGAAATACTGCGGGTGCATTACATAACCCGAAAGGCATTACCAAATATTCAAAGTGACTGTCCGCGGTGTTGAACGCAGTTTTCCATTCATCTCCTTCTCTAATCCGGACCAGATTGTATGCCCCACGGAGGTCAATTTTAGAAAACCAGCGGGCACCCACAATCTGATTGAAAAGATCAGGGATCAGGGGAAGAGGGTACTGATTTTTAACCGTAATTTTATTTAATTCTCGGTAGTCAATGCATGGTCGCAGTCCGCCATCTTTCTTTTTAACAAAAAAGAACCCAGCTCCCATGGGAGACTGAGATGTACGGATGTGACCTTTAAGAAGACTATCCTGAGTGTAATCCCGCATAGCCTCACGTTCTGGAGCAGAAAGATTGAAGATCCTTCCCTTAGGGTATTTGGAGTCGGGAAGGAGTTCAATCGCACAATCATAAAGTCTATGTGGAGGTAAAACTTCAGCAGCTTTAGCATCAAAAACATCATGAAAATCAGACAGAAATTCAGGAAGAAGTGTCTCCTCACTGAGACAATGTGAGGCATGCAAAGCAATACAATGGGAGGAGCACTGATTCCCCCATTTCACTAACTCTTTTTTGGGCCAATCAAAGGTAGGGTTATGGAGGTCTAGCCAGGGAAGCCCTAAAATAATATCAGACGAGAGATCCTCCATAACAAAAAAGCTCATGAGCGCCGTATGTATTGAGCCCACTTGCAAAGAGAGTAAGGGGGGTTTTAAAACGGATTTTACCCCTGGCCAGTGGAGTAAAATCTGCCCCAGTAACCAACAGAGGAGTATCTAATGATACAAGTTCAATACGTAAAGTAGAAACAAACGAAAATTTAACAAAGTTAGTGGCAGCCCCAGAATCTACTAGGGCCTGTCCAGAAACAGATCTGCCCCCAAAGGACAGAGACACAGGTAACATCAATTTGTGAGATTTTTCAGAAGATACCTGACTGCCTGAGTGGTTCTTCTGAATACCACTCAGGCCCTGAAGTTTTCCCCTGGTGTACTTGTTTGATGGAACAGTCTCGGATGAGATGACCCGGTTTGCCGCAATACAGGCAGAGATGATTCCGGAGACGATATTCTCGTCTAGCCTTGGTATCCAGTGCTCCCAACTGCATAGGCTCATCTCCAGGTGTGACAGAAGGAGAAACAGATTTTTTTAAGAGAAAGAGAGGGATAGACAAAAGACTTAGTGGGACCAATCCCCACCCTCTCTTTACGTCTGTCCTGGAGTCTCCTGTCAATGCGGACGGCTAAGGTCATGGCCTTTTCTAAGGTAGGGGGATCAGGGTGACCTACCCAGACATCCTTCACTTAATCATTCAGGCCCTGTTTAAAATGAGCTTTCAAAGCGGAGTCACACCAACCTGCTGTTATACTCAACTTCCGAAACTCAGCGCAGTAAGTTTCAGCGGATAGTTTACCTTGCCGGAGGGTAAGAAGTTGGGACTCGGTGAGTCCAATTTGATCAGGCTCAGAATAAATGGCCCCCAAAGACTTAAAAAAATTTTCCAGATCCGTCCACTCCTCTGCCTCAGGGGGGGAGTTTAAGGGCCCAAGTCTGTGGATACCCCTGTAAGAGGGAAATAACCACCCCCACCATCTGAGACTGCAACGCATGAGGGTTGACTCAAAAATGTAATAGACATGATTCCCTGAACGTCTCAAATTTACCTCGGTCCCCTGAAAACCTATCTGGGAGTAACATTTTAACCCTGGGAAGGGAAATGACAGTAGGTGGTGTAGCAGCGGCCTTAGCTTGATTCTGGGTGAGAGTGTGTACCTGATTGGCCAGCTCAGACACCAAACCGGCCAAACCCTCCATTCGAGTCACAAGGTCCTGAATAGAAGCCATGCCAGTAATGAGTAGAAGGGTTAAAGTTTTTTTTATGGCCTGCTATTCTGTAAGGGAATCACTAGAGGAGCGATTTCCCAGTAGCTGCTGGAGAACTTAGGGGGGAGGGGCACAACAAGACAGTGGACCCTAAGCTGAATCCCCCCACTGTCCCTGGCTAACTTGCCCGATCTGTCCTAGGTGACAGCCAGCAACTGGTTGACAATCCCTCCTTATAATAAGTGATAACACAGAACGCAGACAAGACGCACAACAACAAAGGGAGGTCAGCTAGCCAAGGGGTCGGTAACAATCGAGCAATGCAGTACAGAATCAAAATCCAAGAGAATAGTCAAAGGTAAGCCAGTGGTCAGAAAATCAGAAGAGCAAGTAACAAGGAACAAGGAGTATAGCCAGTAAGCGAAATGCAATAGCAGGCGCCAATGGGAAAGTGAGCAAACAATAAATAGGGAGAAAGAACCCATCCCAGACTTGATAGGAGGATAGGCTGTCAATCACAAAGGTGGGACTAAAGTTAACTCTTAGTGGAGCAGAGGGAGAGCAAGGTGAAGGAGAAGGGCGTGGTGGAAAATCAATTAAGGAGGTGAGGGAATAGGACAGTGTTCAGACAATACAAGAAAAACCCAAAGGAAAGAATCACAACCGGGCACACCTCCAGTGCCGCAGCGTGCGCCCGGAGGACGGCACCAAAGCCCGAACAGGCAAGGATG
This sequence comes from Leptodactylus fallax, assembly GCA_947044405.1. Taxonomy (NCBI): domain Eukaryota; kingdom Metazoa; phylum Chordata; class Amphibia; order Anura; family Leptodactylidae; genus Leptodactylus; species Leptodactylus fallax. The sequence continues at coordinate 4,992,718 of CAMRHE010000123.1, forward strand.
TTACAGTCACACTCCAAACTCCACTATGGTGAAGACCAAAGAGCTGTGGAAGGACATCAGAAACAAAATTGTAGACCTGCACCAGGCTGGGAAGACTGAATCTGCAATAGGCAAGCAGCTTGGTGTAAAGAAATCAACTGTGGGAGCAATAATTTGAAAATGGAAGACATACAAGACCACTGATAATCTCTCTCGATCAGGGGCTCCACGCAAGATCTCACGACGTGGGGTCAAAATGATCACAAGAACGATGAGCAAAAATCCCAGAACCACACGGGGGAACCTAGTGAATGACCTGCAGAAAACTGGGACTAACGTAACAAAGGCTACCATCAGTAACACACTACGCTACCAGAGACTCAGATCCTGCAGTGCCAGACGTGTCCCCCTGCTTAAGCCAGTACATATCCGGGTCTGTCTGAAGTTTGCTATAGAGCATTTGGATGTTCCAGAAGAGTATTGGGAGAATGTCATATGGTCAGATGAAACCAAAGTAGAACTATTTGGTAGAAACACAACTTGTCGTGTTTGGAGGAGAGTGAATACTGAGTTGCATCCAAAGAACACCATACCTACTGTGAAGCATGAGGGTGGCAACATCATGCTTTGGGGTTGTTTATCTGCAAAGGGACCAGGACGACTGATCCATGTACATGAAAGAATGAATGGGGCCATGTATCGTGAGATTTTGAGTGCAAACCTCCTTCCATCAGCAAGGGCATTGAAGATGAAATGTGGCTGGGTCTTTCAGCATGACAATGATCCCAAGCACACCGCCAAGGCAATGAAGGAGTGGCTTCGTAAGAAGCATTTCAAGGTCTGGTGGCCTAGCCAGTCTCCAGATCTCAACCCCATAGAAAACCTTTGGAGGGAGTTGAAAGTCCGTGTTGCCCAGCGGCAGCCGCAAATCATCACTGCTCTAGAGGAGATCTGCATGGAGGAATGGGCCAACATACCACCAACAGTATGTGCCAACCTTGTGAAGACTTACAGAAAACATTTGACCTCTGTCATTGCCAACAAAGGATATATAACAAAGTATTGAGATGAACTTTTGTTATTGATCAAATACTTATTTTCCACCATAATTTTCAAATAAATTCTTTAAAAATCAGACAATGTGATTTTCTGCATTTGTTTTCTCATTTTGTCTCTCATAGTTGAGGTCTACCTATGATGACAATTACAGGCCTCTCTCATCTTTTTAAGTGGGAGAACTTGCACAATTGGTGGCTGACTAAATACTTTTTTTCCCCACTGTACATAGTGTTTTTCCTATGGAGAAGGCTGATTGATAGGTCTGGTCATGCCCCTCCATCAGTGGTCATGTTCATATTGGCTGCATTGTGCAGTCGGTGGAGAAAACTGTACTAATGAGCAGACAACACTTCACAGAGGACAAAATTGGTGATCTTCTAATCTGCTAACAACTATATATCACAAGACATTATGGGAAAGGAGCTGGGGAGCTCATGCGCCCTCTGTTGGATGTAACAGATCCTCAATTTGCTTTTGACTCACCAAGTCTTAAGACAGCAAAAGCAAATTGAGGATCTGTTACATCCAACAGAGGGCACATGAGCTCCCCAGCTCCTTTCCCATAATGCCTTGTGATATGTAGATGCTAAGTAGAGGGCAAAAGGCAATTCAATCTCTACACACCTTCACTGGTGCTCTCCTCAATGTGAGAGATTCTTGTCCCTAACCCACTCATTGCCTCCCACAAAGCCAGCCAGTTCACTTTGCTCTGTACTGATGAGGGGCAACAATCCTGAAACAGCGCTGTATGCAGATAAGTGAAATTGGCTTGGCTAAAATCCCTTTTGCTGTCTTAAGACTTGGTGAGTTAAAAGCAAATTGAGGATCTGTTACATCCAACAGAGGGCGCATGAGCTCCCTAGCTCCTTTCCCATAACAACTATATATTCTAATAGCTATTTCTAAGAAATAGGTTCCCAACACTTTTATTAAAATAAAGATAAAGTGGCTAACCCCTTTAATATTATAGGACATAGAATAGTTGTAAAAGTTGTACAAGAGATTATGATCTAATGAAATAAATCAAGAGCATAACAGATGAATCGAGACAGACCTCTGACTGAAATAAATTGAAACAATCCCCAGGACCCTAGGCAGGGAGCCTATATAACAGTGCATGCTGACTGTAATGACCTTTATGCGTTGCTTCATAGGCTTCATTGGGCACTGTACAAATACGTTCTTCCCTTTAAGAGGAGAATAGGTCTCCATATGCCTATGTATGATATTGAAGGCATAGGGAGGTACAATAGGTCATAGTTTAGTGGAAAACAAGGTTGTAATATACATTGTAGAGACTAGGGCTCACATTTATTAATAATGTGTATTTTGCACCTTGCATTTTTGCAACTAGTAGATAAATGCCTAATAAATTTACCTCATTTATTAAAAAGCACATAATACTTTTGTTTGTCTCAGTTTCTTGTTATGTCTGCTATGAGCAGCTGTATACTGTATTTAGGACACTAATCTGCACCTTGCTTTGGCTTTAGTATATGAGAATACATTTACAGCTTGGCCACCTCCATTTTTCTTGCATGTTCACTTTTTTAATGTGAGAAGACAAATGTCGCATTTTAGCGCAATCAGGTGTAATGTCAATGATAAAGCTGAACCTAAACTAATCCTGTTTTTGCCATTACTGCATATTTTATTCTATGTTCTAGAATCAAGGTGCTCTTATCTCCTAAACATCTCTCTTAGCATTATACTATAAAAATAAGTGGGCAGGTGCACACAACTAACTTCCTCCTAGTTTAGGAAAACTATCACATTACCATTTGTAAATGATCTATCATGGGAAAAACTAACTTAAGGCTAAGGCTCCACTTTGTGGGAACGCAGCGTTTTTTGTTGCAAATTTTGCTGTGTTTTTTTTGTGCCAAAGACAAGTACCATATCATTTGATATGGCCAATAACCCCTTAAGGGCACAGTCTAGTATGGGCTTTAAAGCGTAACTCCAGTCATATTAATGAATAGTGCATGTGAATATAAGAAACTTTGTAATATATCTTACCAGTTATATCTTCACCCCTTATTAAGCTGTTGTCCTGCTCCTTGTCTACAATATGACTGCTTGTTTACATTAGATTTTTCTCCATATTCAGCCTCACACAGAGAGCTCTCTGGAGAAGGGAGGGGTGGAATATGAGGCTGGTTAATTAATTTATTGCCTCATTCTGTGACTAGTAGCTTTTTACCCACAACCTAGCAGTGTTAAAATAGCTCAGAGTGTAGCAGCAGCAAATATTTGGATGTCTTTTGTAGCAGCATCTTCTTTACCCCTGCCCTCTTCATAGAATAATATATAGAAAGTAACACAAGAAGAAAATCTCTTCCTTTAATTAGATACATTAAAATTATTTTATTCATTTATGAAAATGTATTAATAACTAGAGGTATGCTTTAGGCTCAGTCCTATTTTAAAATCTGATGTGTCAATTTATACAAGAATAAATAATGCATTTTATAGTGCATTTACTTGTTCAAGTAATTCTGAGCTGTCTCATAACACAAAATAGTTAATGGATAACTGTGGTAAGTGTTTTTGTGTGTAAATGTGAAATTTACAGGTTTTTTTTTCATTTGTAAGATAACATTGACGTTTGAGGATTTATTTTTTTGCGCAAAGATGCCAATTTGAGGTGCGTTTTTTGGCCATTTTCCAGGTGCATCCACTGTAGTAAATACTGGCCAATATGTACACCGCAAGCAAAGTCTACCCAAACTCATCCACAGCATAATGTACAATTAATATGTAATAAAATGTACAATATTGTATGCGGAACATGGCTGATAATGATGTGAACCCCTTCTTGCTCTGTGCTGTACTATTACATATCACAAGCATATATTTAAAGAATAACTAAACTTTCTGACAACTTTTGATTTTCTGGCAGCTTCTGTGTCATTAATACATTTTGTAATATAACTTGACCCTCCCCCACCCTCATTTTCTCGTCATTACACACAAGCTCGTATACTGTACACAGTGAGAAGTGGGGTACAGCTCTCAATAGAGAAGCAAGGAAAGGAATAAAGAACTGCAGGATTTCACAGAAAGGAACCCAAAATTTGTTAATAAAGTATAAAACATAACATATGATGCCAGAAAATCAAAAGTTGTTTGAAAGTTTAATTAAGCTTTAACTGTTCGCTTGTGCAATATAATAATACAGCACAGAGCAGGAAGGGGTTCACATTATTATTAGCCATATTCCACATACAGTATAGTACATATATTACATATATTCATTGTACAGTATGCTGTAAATGAGTTTGGTTAGATTTTGCTTGTGGTGTACACATTTTTTTTAACTTGTACTTTGGCTGCTTTTTGCTGATAATGCTTGGGGAAAAGAAACTCATCTATAAAGATGAGTATTGATAACATAGGAACATACTTACTGCTGGTCTTCAGCAGCCTGACCAATGCAATGAGGGTCTCCCTCTCCCTTGCACAGTATATATAAGGCTAGGTTCACACAGCAGAAAATTAAGAGAAATTCCTATTTATTTTCCATTGCCGTATATATTTGGCCTCAGTATTGCACAGATGAATGGGCTTAATCAGCAGGGAGTCCCGAGCTGCGGAATCCATGGCAAGATCAAGCAGGATGATGATTTTTTCCACGTCCTACTGTAATCTGTGCTTCCCATTGTTTTCAATGGGAAGCAGGTTCAGTATGGAATCTGCCACAGATTCGGGAGGTCGTACTCTCCCAGCAATCATACCTTACCCTAGGCTCCTTGAGCTCTACTGTCTGGCTTATCCTCAGTCCTCTCTCATGCAAGGGGACTCCTTGAGTATTGTTGCTCTGTGAGTCGACTAAACTCTGACCACCAACTACCAGAGTATTGTTTTCAAAAGATCCTACTCCCTTTGGTCTTTTATAGTTGACAAACTGTCTGCTTCAATAAGACCCAAGGCATTTTTGGGTTAACTATGCTCCACTTACACCAACATCACATGCATGCTTCATTGCACTAGTTCTGAAAAATTATTGATTCTGTTAAATAGTACCAATCTTCAAAAAAATGAATGTATCCAAAGATATGATCTCCCACACCTCTCTTTTTTTCTGTATAGTAAATTTATTCTTCCGGTGCAGTGACGTACATGTGTAAAGACTATGCCAGGTTTATATATACCTCCCTGCGCTGCAGAGTGATGTGGTGTAATGTAGTAATGGCAAAAAGAACCACCAGATACTCATATACTGGAACAGACCAGGCGATACTTGCACTCAGAGACTCAGGCTTCCAGTGTTTCTTCACACAACATTGTCCTTCTGAGCCACCCACCTAAGGCTGCTAAATGGAGAGGTTAGCCTTTACCACTATACACATGCGCAGTTTAACCATTCTCAGTGCACAAGGCGAGCATCTGCAGGTTACCACAGGATGTACATGTGCAGCGCTTGCCTTGTAGCTTCATCTCTTCTACTTGCCATTGGTGTGGCTTAACTAAGTGCTACTTATACAATGCACAAAATGCACAGGAGGGATCAAGGTTCAATGTGAAATGTAGCAACAAGCAGTCACATGGTGGTGCTGGACCACCCATTCTGCCATCTGACAATTGCAAATGTTGAAAAGCCACAAGGGAAAACACAAGGGAGGTGGGTGAATGAATAGTTAGTGCGTACACTAAATATATTAATGTATACATTAATACATGCATATAACTTTGAATAAACATGACATTTTTTGAGAACCCTCTAATGTTTTGAATGGAAACAGGGCTTGCCTGTTTAATATACAGCAAGATAAATCAGGATGACTAATGGGCAGCTGGTGAGAGTTGACAGGTGAGTGTAAGCCCATTTGTAACTGGACCCCTAATGGCAGTACCACCTGTACTGCCTGAATGACAGACTGTGGTCTTATCTCATCTGTCTTCCTTTGTTATTTTAAACTGCATCTTAATTTCTCATATGAGTTTCTTAAAGACTTTTTGGAAGCTTTCACCTGTTATGACAAGCTACTAAAGATGTAATTTATCTACATTTGTGTGATTTTAATGCATACAATGCAAACACTATTGTGTTTACCTAAATGCCAAATATATCACTTTTTAACCATAAATTTATTGTTACCAAAGTTCCATAAAATCAGGATACAAGTCAAGTATTTTTATAATTTGTCATCAATGTGAAAATTATATCTTCTTGTTCTTAAAGGGAATGCCCATGTGTTACATATTGATGGCCTATCCTTATGTTATGGTCGTCATTATCTGATCAAGCAAGTGACGCATCCATTTCACACACCAGTGACATCATATCCTGTTTGCAGCTCAGTTATATTCAAGTGAATATGGCTAAACTGCAGTACCAAATAAATACCCAAATGTACCAATGCTTGGAATTCAGTGAAGAGACCATAGTGTCCGCCCAAACACACCGCTCTCTTCAAAAACCTGATATGTCAGGGTTACAGGTTTCAGACCTGCACCTATCTGATATTGATGACCTATTCTAAGAGTAGGTCATCCATATGTAACTATTTCATTATACCACTTTTTAGCTTGAACTGCTAAAGGCAACAGAATAAACATTTTTATCAAACAATAATAATAAAAAAAAGAAGCTAGAGTAATTTTTGTCTTTGTACAGTTTTTCAAAGCTGAATTGAAACAAAAAAAAAAATGAAATAAAAATAATCTGGTACAACTGGCAAGCAAGGTTACTCATTCTGCAGATATCCACATTCATGGAAAAAATGATTCACATCTTCACCATTGCCTGTTAACCAATTTATTTTCCTTCCTTCACAAAGATCATCAAAAGGTTATCTGGGAGAATTGTGCCAAGGTTAAACATGATAAGCAATTATGTGAATTTTTCACTGTAGAAAACCATGTGAAAAATAGTATAGAAAGTGGTAAAAGATAATATTGTAAAATAGGATAATCTGGTAAAGAAATGGATACTATTGTTAAAGGGGTTTTCAAGGCAAAAAATCTTCTTTTTAAAAAAGGTCAATGCTATTAAGGGGTTACTAAGTGCACCCAAATACCTTTAGCAGTGTTTTGAGTGTTTTCTGGGTTTATCTGGGAGCTCCTGGCATCCTTTGTATGTTTACATGGTGTAACTCCCTGTTCATCTATCCTACAACTACCTTGCTCTTCACTCAGAGCTGACTCACACTACATCCCCCTCTCACTCACTCCCCCTCCCACTCCCTCACACCCCCCTCCCTGTTTCCCTAGCTAGCCCACCCACTACTAGCCCTTCTTAACTAACTAACTCAGCCCCTCCACCCCATCATACTTACCTGTCTTCCTGTCCAGATATTCTGGACACGGGAGATCACGGTTGACACCTTCTTCTCTTGATGTCTGCCTGCACTCCGGCACTATTGGAGAATGTTTCCACTGCAGACTTTCTGCTTCAATTATACCCTTACAGAAAAAGAAAGCATCTCCATAGGTATAGTTGACATGCTGCGATTTACAAAAATGTGACAGTTTTTGAAATCGCAGCATGTCTGCAGAAAATTATCCGCAGCAATGTGTCAGAATCCCATCCACTTTGCAGATACTGTAAAGGTAACAGCAAGATTGCGGCATTTATACTACGTGGGGCCCCAACCTAAAGGTGCATTCATACAACAGTGATTAATGGCTGTGTAGCATCCGTTTTTTTTTAAATGATGTCACACAGCAACATTTCATTCAATGTCAGTGAATGGGGGCTATTCATATGACTGTTATTTTGACAGCAGTTGTCATGGACTGTCGAAATATAGGTCATGTCTTAGTTTTGTCCATTTTCACAGATCCCTCCATTCAATCATACCCATGAAAACAGGTGCCCCTCAGGTGAAAGACGGCTGTAAAAAATTTATATTTTTCACAGCTGTTTTGCACCTTGGTTGTCTGACTGTAGCCTAACTTTACACCACTTATTAGACTTAGTTTCTGACCAAATTGTGGCACAAAAAGTTGGTGCAATGGCTGTAATGAAACACATGTCTGTAGGTGAATGCATCATTTAATGAGCCATATATACATGATGACTAAGGGTGGTATCACACAAAGTATTTCTTTGGAAAAAAAAAAACAGCACTGCATTTTTCTGACTCAAAGTCAAAAGAGGATCCATCAAGAAGAAAGTATAAGTCCTTCCTGCAAATCGATTTTGATTGCATAAAAACTACCTTAAAAACTACACCATTCTTCTAAAAAATGTTGTATGTAAACCACCTTAAGCCTGAGGCCACACATTGTGGATAAGCTGCTTTTTCAGTAGTATTGCTGTGTGTTTTTATTTGAGCCAGTTGAAGGGAGTGGAAATATAATGGAAGCTCCTATTCTTCTCCCTTCTAAATTCACTCCTCACTTGGGATTAAAAACACCACAGAAGAAAATCTGCAACAAAATAAGCAGCTTTTCTGCAACAAGAGCTGTCAGCCTAATAATTTTCAGCAGCTAAGCGTTGTAGACCAATATAAACAAGAGCAAAGGAGTATGGCAATGAAAGGGTCGCTGTCAGGCTTGTCCAAGCACAGGCAAAGCCTTGGAAAGTTTCAATAAATGTATTGGTCTAGGCAACTGGGTCTGCTATTTCCCTGATTGCATCTGCAAAAGAAGTATAGCAAAAAAAAAAAAAAGAAAATAATAGTTCCCTGTTTGCTTTTAGCTCCCTGTTAGTGAGTAAACAGAAGCTGGAAGCAAAAATACACTAGAAAAAATATTAGCTAACTACTTTGGCCAGTTTGGAAGTGAACCAAATTTCTGCTCATTAGGTGGACGTGCATATTGCTATACACTTTGAACACTAGGTGGCCCCATACCATGTGAGCAAATGTCATAATTGTTCAGTGGTTCATTTTTTGATGCCATGTTTATGATAAATATTGTCCTTTGCTTATTATCTACAATGAATATTATACTTTATGGTGGTACAACCCATTTAAAGCATAGTTCACAGAAATTCAGATAGACTGCCCAAACTTTAGGAATTGAGCTGTAATGAGAGGTATTTGTCATCTGCCCTTTCATAGACTTTTGGAGAGTACGTTTGCAATGGACAAATGTGCCCTTTTCTGCTCTGGTTTTCTGCAATTTGACTTGCAGTAAAACAATTCACTTTTCTATTATCTCTAGATACTCTGTAACTAAATCAAATGAATAATGTTAATAAAAAGAAAAAGTAATGTTCCAAAACTATGAATTAAAAATGATGGCCTCATGATAAAAAGCTTAATTGCCACAAAGAGTAGAAAATCCACAAGTTAATATACGGTGTTACTTCCCTGTCAGGCGCTAGATAATTTTATCTCCTATCAGCTGTTTTCTGTAAGCTATTTTAAAATGTACAGGGTGCAGTAGAGGCAGAAAATATCACTCAGACTTAGTTCATTATGATTCTTATTTATTTTAGTTATTTTAGTTTAACCACTTGCTCCCCGCCTGACTTCTTTAAATGTCAGGCAGGTTGACAAATAAGTCTGCAGCTGCATGTGGCTTGACAGATGGCCTTTCTGTAGAGAAGGCAGAGATGGTTTATTACTGTCCCTGCCTTCTTTTTCGTTGCATACATAGCACTCAATGGCCGCTTCCTGCTCTTGGTCCACCGGCCATTGAGACAGGTAGCTGCAGAAGCTGCTGGTTTACTCACTAGTTTGAATTTCCCTGTAACTGAGGCTAATACAGCCATATATTTATGACCTTATGAGGGGCACAATATGTAAAGAAAATAAATAAATATTAATCTCTATCCCACAAAATGGCAGCATTCATTACTTTTGGCTACCTGAAAAGCCACATGGAAGGCTTGTTCTGACTTGTCCTGTTTTGAATTCATTGGAATGAGAAACTTATGGAAGTTTTAGACTGAATTTGTATTGTGCCGAATTGATTCCCTTATCTCTAGTTTTGTGGGTGTAAATATTGATGACACATCCCTGAATCCCCAAGAAACAGATGATATAAATTTTGTATACAGTACAGTGGACACCTGATTAGATAGGTAATGAAAGAGTGGTCCTTTGCACCAGGATGAGAATCTGTGCCAGTCAGGAACATGTGTAGATTTCCTGTATAACTCACTCCAGCAAACTAGTGTGAATTCAGACCAAGGAAACATCCAAAGAAATAAATAGAGAGATAGAAAAATAGAGTTTGAAGTAGAAGTCGAAGCTCTAACAATCATTGTTTTAAACCAGTCAAAAGGGGAAATTCACTTAAAAGTAAAATTTCCAATCCATAGAAAATACTATAACCCACAATAACCAATACACAAGTATACAGTGTACTACCAGGTATTGTGTTTTCATGAGACAGGTCACTAACAATGCCAATGTTACACCAAGCAGGCCTGTGACTTGAGAGACCAGTTATACCTGAATAGATTTTCTCATTCTTCAGCATGAACACTTTTTACAACATAGATAAATGAAGCATTTACTTTACATAATATAATTCATTATTAGTGGAATAATAAAACAACAAGATGTTTCTACTATTTTGGCTCAATGTAATATAGTGCTGCCCTGGGCACTCTGCTGCTTATATATTTAATGTATGCCTAAGCAATTATCAATAAACTGTTGACATCAGAACAGAAGCCGCAGATGGTCATCTGGTAGAACCTAAATAATAAATAACAAGATCAACTTCTTAAGACATTTCATAACGTTATAAATTTAATACCGCAGGTCAGATATTACTTTACCTTTTTACAATACCAAGCAATTCAAAACAAAGCAAAAGTGAGGTAGATCATGAAATATATAACATATATAAAAATACAGCAGTGAACTGACCTGGATGTAAAAATAAACCTTATCTGTTCCTACCATTTCATGACATTCTATTCTATGCAGTTTAGTATCATTTGATTGTAAAACAAAGTTACCAGACATGTCCAGCTTCTTAGCAACTGGGAGGTCGAACCTTTCAAGGCACGAATATCAATCATGTCAGTTATCTGATAAAGTAGCATCAGGGGTTTAAACAGGCAATAGACTGCCTTTACTATGTTTGATTGCTTATGTTAGCCATGCATATCCCTAAAGTCACTACAATAATACAATGGATTTACTTTTATCATCCCTGTGGTTTTATAGCTGTATGGAATGGTAGGAATATGATTTAGCTTTTAAGCCTTTATTTTACATGTCATGTTTACTTTGTGCATTTTGATATGATAGCTTAAAGCATGCCTGTCATTTCACTGAAATCTGAAACAATGCATGGGTTTGTTTCAGTCTACTTCAAGCTACGAGTTCATCGTCATTGATTTTTCTTACCTCTACACCCACACCTATACCCTGTGCCCCAATCTTGTTGCATTCCTTCTAGCAGTCCTTCCTTACTCTAGAAATGTGTGTCATAAGATGAGCAGCTTTTTCAGGATAACATATCACAGAATGATGTGCTATCACAAAGTGATATGCTATCTACTTTATATGCTGTATGTCTGTGTTTGTTCACCCAGGGACTGTGACATAATAATTCATGAGACATTGGAGTCCTTAACTGAAGCTAGTTTAAGAGTGGACATGTCTGAATATGCTTGTACTTCCTTTTACAGGCTTGACCCATCATGCATTGCACATGCAATGTCAAGCATCACAGTAATTTTCCAGATGTTTCAGCAACATTACCACCATTTGTAAATGCAGTAGTAGGTCATGTAAGTAATAAACAATGCATTCAACTTTGCTGCATTTTTTCACATTCCCCATCTATGTAATGCACAATGTACAGATTGGCAACACACACATTTCCATTCTCCATATCTAAGACACAATGGATAGTTTACCTGCAGATACTGTAGCTGGCTCTTAAAGGCCAAAATATAATACAATTGCACTGTTTTTATGGAACTTATGGAGTCAATTGGCAAAGAAAACACCACTGGCAAGGACATCTAAGCAATCAAAACTATCACAGTTACTATATTGCATATTCCAAAGAGCCATCAATATAGCATTCATGTATATATATTAGTATTACAGTACTCAAGTGAGTACATATCTTAGAAGTGCTGTGTTTTGATCACCAATCAAATGTTCAGATGGAGTAGAACATATAATTAGCAAATGTGGCACAATAATATTCTCGGCCTTTTGGCTAAGATCAAGTGTAGTATCTGTTCTTATCAGTAACAGCTAGTAGGTTGGTTCTGCCAGTGGGAGTGGTTAACCCATTGTAGAGGGCCAACTGAACGCTGCGAACATGAGACAGAGAAACACACCAGGGTTAGAGCCGGGACCCTGGTTGATCGAGGCCAAGAGGCTGGGGAGGCTTTCGACGGTCTCATGGTGCAAGTGCCTCTGGGGAAGGTGACTCCAGAGGTGCCTTATTTCACTGGGCTTGGGAAACCCACTGAATTTGGCGCATTGCACAAGCACTTGAATACACCTTAGAAGCACTCACCCTATTGCTTGGTTTATCCAGCATGGGTAATTTTTTATAGATCCGGCGGATAGACCGGACCAGTACACTGGCACTCTATTCACTTATTTATTCTTTTTGTCTATCACGTTTTGTCACCTGTTTTGTCACTGTTTTTGTGTGGATGTAGGGGTTCGGAAACCCTTTTGGGTCCTACCCGAAGTCTAGGAGTTGGAGTGTGTGGCCCTCGGGTTCCCTCCTTCTTTGCTCTCCAGTGTCTGTCTCTGCTTTTGTGGAGATAGACAACAGTTGCAGGCTCAGTCGTACTCTTGGGGTGGCAGCCCTTGAGGGGACTGATGCAAGTAGCTGGCTTGGCGGTACTCCTGGTGGTGGCAGCCCATGGAGGAAACCAAGTAAGTCACTGACCCTCCTGTCTAGGCAGTTGGGTTGGTACAGCCCCCCTTACTCTTGTGCCTTTTGGCTTTGAGTTTGGGGACAGTTTCGGAGGACCCATTCTCTTTTGAGATGGGTTTTGCGATAGACAGCATCCTATGCACTTTTTTTTTCAGTGGCACCCGTCACTTTTTTGTCATGCACTGGTGTTTTCGTTGGCACAGCTTTGAGACCTTGGAAAAAAAAAACAAAAACTGGCTCTTAATTGGAACAGAAAAGAGTTAGTATTAGAGGCAATACTGGGCATTCTGAGAGGGCACACAAAGAAGAGGGGAGCAGTGTTTGTGACTAAGCCATGCCCCCACACCCTGTAATCCATCTCAGCTTCTATCAAAGGAAAAAAAACAATAGTTGATGGCAAGTTAGTCAGAAAGAAAACACCAAATGACCAGCAATCTTTTTAGGCAGAAGACGTCATTGTTGGTAAATAAAGTCATTTGCAATTACTTTACATTGATTATCATATAAGGGTAAATTACTGTATTTAAAAGAACAATGACTATTTGTTGGTCAAGTATTGACAGAGACCCTGGTTCCAACTTCTTTTTTATTGTTGTGCTTTTCATAAAATCACAGATTATCAGCCACAGCAGAACCCAAGTGCTGAGTCCTAGTTTTCATGAGTGGTGGGCTTCCTCCCCCCTCCTGCTGCTCATTGACAGCATTCTTCCCCTACTATAAATATTAAGAAAGAAGTCATTCAGTGGCAGCAAGCAGGAAATTCTGGCACCAAATAAATATTTAGTACATAACAGCACAAAAACAACATTGCAAAGACTCCAGTCTCTGTAGCAGCTGGGTTACAATGAATTGAAAAAATAATTCTTGCTGTCCTCGGATAGGGCAGATTCATACTGGTGATAGATTCCCTTTAAAGACATAATTTGGTTTCAAATGGTATTTTTTGGTATATTAGCAAACCTAAGACATGGGAAGCTCCAGATTTTCCCTACGTAGGGGGTGCTAAACAGAGGAACAACATCAATGCATGTAAAGAAAAATGTATTCTGCCAAAGTAGAGGTCAATAATTGTAATTTCAGGAAAGGAACATTGGCAGTGTCTACAGGATATCTTGTAGGTACATCACAAACTCCGAAAATCAAAGTGGATATGGCTCCTGGAGACTGTGAGACGTCATTTATTACCCATTATACTGTGAGGTAAAATAATAGGTTGGAGGAATGAAAGGAGGACAGCTTGGGATGCCAAATCTTGTTAAAGAATTTGACTGTGCCATTTTTACGTATTGCTTTGATATTTCCATATTTTGTCATTCAATCAATCCAGCTCTTAACCTGCTAGATTGAAAGGGTAGCAGAGCGTCAACTAGCAGCTATATATATGCCACAAGTAAAATATACTGGGCTAATTTGAAATAGGGATGCTTCATTCCAAATGGTCTACCTCCCAAAAGGAACACTGAAAAGGTTTTATGAAATTGTGGACCCAACACTTGAGAAAACTTGGAGCAGATCAGTGACCAGATAGTATTGGTGATAGGACAGACCCACCAAGTATGGTATATAGAGCCTAATGTACTGAAGTTGTGGAATTATTGTGATGGGTAAAAGGCTCTCAGGTGCTAAATAACTGGTATGCAGGACATTTTAGTGAAACTTCAATTCAATCATAGAGTCTTAATAGCTCCCTTTACTTTGAAATTCACAACAGTCTCACCAGTGCTTCAAAGAGAGTTGGAGTCCGATGTCCTCCTCCCATTTTAACTTGCAAAGGCAAGTTACAATCTTCTGGGGGAGCACTGAAAAGGCTATACATATGTAATAAGTTCCACCCTATCTAAAGAGAATAATATAAATTGTTTTAATGCTGTATAATGATGGGGGACTGACTCTAAAATAAGGAGTGTAGGAAAGAAAAAGTCTGTAATATTTGGAATTCTTCACTATCTTGGGGTTACAGCAAGCTTTGAATTGAGAAACTGTAGGAAGTTACTTATTATAGAGACATAATTTATCAGCATATTCTACAAGCTTGTCACCATGACCTCGCAAGGACTTCTATGCAATAGTGGTTATGATTGGTTCATGCCACTACTGAATCTAGATTGGAGTCCCACTCTGTATGGTACTTTTGTGCAGAACTATATAATGAAAATATTATACTATCAACACTGAAGTTTTATGACTGCTAAAACGACAGATTTATGCAAATTTCTATAAAAAAAAGCTTTCTTGGGCATTTCAATGAGTGTTCCAACAAAATGGGGTGTCCTGTAATGCTCAATGATATGGAAATCAAACATTAGTTTGCAATATTCCCCAATATTCAGGTGAGGTGCAGCAGGACCCCATAGGGGCCAAAGGTACAAGTCAGAGAGCTATAATATGCCCATAAGCATTAGGTCTTAGGCTCATTCACTTATAAGTAAAATTTCCTGAAAAATAGCTCTAAAGAAGAGAACTAATTTAATTGAATACTCCCATGAGAGTATATTATAATATAATAAATGCAGATACTCTTTATGAATGTTATGCTGAGTTGGAATATATTATACAAGCCTGGACAAACAAATAAAATGATGGTGCAAGCACTTTTCTTAATCTGCTGTACCTCGGTTTTACTGTAAAATTTATTAGGAGCCAGTTCCATGCAACACCCTTATGACTCGATTAGAATGACTGGAAGAAACAAGAATGTCAATCTTGAGACAGATGCATTATGTATTCAAATATCAAATGACATCAACCAGTGCTAGAACAATATTAAACCACTACCCCAAATTGTTCTTCTAGTTTTAAATCACTACTATTTTTCTGTTACAAAATACATCATTTATATTGATGAGGATATATTAGGTTTCCTTAACACCACTCAATGTTTTCCATCAGAAACCTAATAAAAAAGAGTTTAATGCCAAACATTTAATGAAAGCAAATAGAGCAGACATGAAAAAAGCAAGTCTTGTAATGAATAAATCTGAATAATAAAACTCCCTGTGGAGAACAGAGGCAGACAGGTTAATTCTTTCACTTGAATTTTAATCTTTTACATACAAATGTGCAGACTCTCTTACATGGGTATTTAACACTTGGGATTTCTCATTTTACAGTGAAATTTGAAATTGTATATATGTATATTTAAACATCAAAACAAAGCTTTTAAGGCCTGCTATAAAATAAACGTATTATATAACAAACAATTATAAAATAATGAAATGTAAATATACCGTTTCATATGACACAATTTATGCAAATGAAAGTCATTTGAGCTTTTATTTGTTTTTAGGATTATATACATTTTGCAGGGAAAAAATAATTGTTGTAATCCTTGATATATCAGGAGATCTTTATAAGGATATGGTTGTTATTTTCTGAAGCAGCCCCACTCCTGTCCATAGGTTGTAGGTGGTATTACTGCAGCAAGATAGGACATGCTCCTGAGGCGCATGAGCTTGGAATTCAATTTCATGCACAAAAAAAATCCACATCATATGAACTACTTCAGACGTGGAAAATGTACCAACCTCAGCAGGGAAAAGCACAGTATGAACATACCATTTTGTCTAGGGTATTAATTCAATTCATGATCAGCATACCATATGAAAATATATGCAAGGAAGGGCTGTAGTCAAATATGTCATCTTCTTCTCGAAGAAAATCAACACAGTGATAAATTCAAATCTATGCATTTTCCCATGAATGGCCAGGGTTCCTCAGGAACTATAGTGACCAGCAGTATGACTGTAACAAAGTTACTATCATCAGCACACAATATTGCTGCACTATTCAAGCAGAATAACCAGTGCCAAAATATAATACAATTGCACTGTTTTTATGGAACTTATGGAGTCAATTGGCAAAGAAAACACCACTGGCAAGGACATCTAAGCAATCAAAACTATCACAGTTACTATATTGCATATTCCAAAGAGCCATCAATATAGCATTCATGTATATGTATTAGTATTACAGTACTCAAGTGAGTACATATCTTAGAAGTGCTGTGTTTTGATTACCAATCAAATGTTCAGATGGAGGAGAACATATAATTTGCAAATGTGGCACAATAAAATATATTCCTCATAATGTATAGCAACAACTACAGGTTCGGAGATTTGGTACCAAGATTAGTTTCGAGCCAAAACAAAAATCTGTCAAAAATTATCCCTTCATGGAAGTAGAAAATAAATCAAAATGGCATTGGCACTGAAATTTATAATGGCACAGGTTTTTTTGGCCTGGGAACCGTATTCAATATAACTTTGTTTTTTTTTATGCCAACACTGTTGCACTGGCTGAGTGGTGGCAACATGAGTAGCAGTACAACATGGAATGATATGATGGACCAAGCTGCAGGACTTGTCTCAGATGCAATATCCTCCAGTCACTGAGGTGAGCAAGTGAAGTAATCAGAAACTTCATCTTCATTCTCAGGAAGTACAACAATCCTGCAGCTACTGGCGGTGCCACCAAAACCAGAAGTAGTGTTGCCTCCCACATTTTTTTTTTCAAATTCTGTTTTTATTAAGATTTTACAATATAATACAAACAATGAATGTTCACAGAAGCATAGGATAAATTAGCTGAAAATATCCAGAGAATCAAAGAAGTACAGTAGATAAGTACCTGATGCAACCAGACATCAAATCATAAAATTTCAAAGAACTGAGTCAGATCTCAGAGTCAGGCACATACAAATGAAATACATAACATAACATATTGGCAGATCAACCTTCAGATAAGAACCAAATAGTAGATAATACAAAAGTATAATTAAATGTAGGAACAAGCCTTGAAGCCCCTCACGGGGCGAGGCAAAGCTTAAGACAGAATGAGCCATATAGACACGTGGACAAAATTGTTGGTACCCCTCGTTTAATGAAAGAAAAACCCACAATGGTGAAAGAAATAACTTTAATAAGCCAGACTGGAATTTGCCAAACTACATGTTGACAAGCCACAAAGCTTTTTGGAGAATGTCCTATGGACAGATGAGATAAAAATCGAAATTCTGTGTTCACAGATGGAAAAATTAAGCATATCTTGAAAAGGACACTGTCCCTCCTGTGAAACACGGAGGAGGCTCTGTTATGTTCTGTGCTTTGCTGCATCTGGCACAGGGTGTCTTGAATCTGTGCAGGGTACAATGAAATCTCAAGACTATCAAGGGATTGTAGAGAGAAATGTGCTGCCCAGTGTCAGAAAGCTTGGTCTCAGTCACAGGTCATGGGTCTTGCAACAGGATAATGACCCAAAACACACAGCTAAAAACACCCAAGAATGGCTAAGATGAAAATATTGGACTATTCTAAAGTGGCCTTCTATGAGCCCTGACCTAAATCCTATTGAACATCTTTGGAAGGAGCTGAAACATTCCATCTGGAAAAGGCACCCTTCAAACCCGAGACAACTGGAGCAGTTTTCTCATGAGGAGTGGCCAAAATACCTGTTGAGAGGCGCAGAAGTCTCATTGACAGTTACAGGAATCGTTTGATTGCAGTGATTGCCTCAAAAGGTTGTGCAACAAAATATTAAGTTAAGGGAACCATCATTTCTGTCCAGGCCTGTTTCATGAGTTTTCTTTTTTTTTAAATTCTGCTGAAGCATGGTTGAAAAGCAATGTCGGACTTTCATTTGTTCATTTTCATAGAATTTTTATATATTATTATTTTTGTCAGATTCAAATTATTTCTGTGACCATTGTGGGTTTTTCTTTCATTAAATGAGGGGTACCAACAATTTTGTCCACATATGTAGGTGCAGAGGGAGGAAGGGGGTATAGGGGGTAGGGGGCTGAATCACTAGTATGGGGGTGGGGGGGCGAGGGAGAAATATAACATTAAGATAGTTGTAAGATAAGGGGAATGTGCATGTCCTGGAGTTATGTACAGTAAATCCACCAGGGGGAACACACTTTCAGGTACAGTGTAAGTCTCCTCTCCTCCCAGCTGATTAATTCCTCAAATCTCGCAATCTGGTGCACCTTTTCTCTCCAGAGCTGTATTGTAGGAGAAGTCATCTGTAGCCAAAAGAGCGGAATGAGTGACTTTGCCCCCTTAAATAGGTGGGTGGGCATAGGAGAGGTTGAGGTCTACCACCCACATTTTTATTGTTAGTACTTGAACAAGTGTTTCCTCCTTCCCCCTCCTTTCCCCTCATTTCCCCTCCGTTCACTGTTTTTTTCCCAGTCATTTTACTTCACACTTCTTATTAGAATAGGGAGTTGCAAAAATTCTGACATGTCTGATATGTCTTTTTTTTGTTTGTGTTTTTGTCTTTTTAACAAATTAAACTAAAAGGGTGACCTGGTGAGTGAGTATTACACTAGATTACTGGAGATTTTTCAGATTAGTTGAGGCTGTGAAACTGTTTATTGGGTGAGTGAAAAAAAAAACCCCCTAACAAACAGATTATTTGTTTAGATTAAAAGGCTGCGTCACACTGTTTATTGGGTGAGCAAAAAAAAACAAACTTAAAGAAAGTGAGATTTTTCAGATTAGCGCAGACAGAATCAGTGTTTTGATGTTAGAACAGTAGTTTGTATGTATTTAATGACAACAGTTAAACTCTTGTCCAAAAAACCCTTAGGAAAAGATTGTTCACTAATAGGACTTAGTTAGACTTTAAGCTTAAACTGCTCTATTGCAAAATAGTTTTAGGCAAAATTAGATTGGAAATTAAAGGGTTAACTGTCCATTGTCTGTTTTATTGCAGCAGTCTGACTCATACAGCAGATATTCTCCCTGTAATTGATTCAATTTGACTAAATTTTGTTCGGCTTATCCTACTCCTATGATTCTCTAACTCTATTGCATGTTTTCCTGCTGTTAGTGCTGTGTATTGCTGAAGAAAAGAGTAATTGGTTTGGAACATGCAGTAATGAATAACACATCCATCCCCTACCATCACTGAAATTCCTTGTGGTCCTGAACACAGCATCTTATATACTGTATGTGACATCAGCTCTGTAAGTTGTCCACCTACCACTGACTATTGGCTGGGAGGCTGTCACATGATGTTAGTTGATGCCAGAATGTCACAGTGACTGAGACACGTCTCTTTTGTATTTTCACTGCATAATGCATGTCACATTGGCCATTTGTTAAAAAATTAACAATTTGCAATATTAGAGTCAAATTCAGCTCAGAACGAATAGATTCACCCATATTCAGTAACAACCTTATTTGATGGTCTATAATAGTGCTAGAAGAATATGCTTATCTGCAAGATTACATATTTGACTATGTCTCTTTTATATATTTTTATAAACATTTTTATATTTATTCTTAAAGGGGTATTCATAATGTACAGGATTAAAGGTTAAGTTTTATGGGGTAGTTTTTTATACTGCTGTCATTAAATACATTTTTAATACTCTTGTATTGTTTTGCTGGCAAGTGGTATACTGGCCAGTGTCCGTTTTACAAACAATAAGAGTGCATGTGTGTATTTCCATGTCTGATTTTTTGACAGACAGAAAAAAAGTTTGTTAAAAAGAATGATATGCTCTATTTTTGTCCGTCTTGATGGACACATGGACCCAATAGAAATCATCATTTTTCATGGATGTGAAATGGATTGACATCTGAGATATGGCTATTAAAAATGTATCAGTGGCTTGGGCCGAAAAAAAAAAGACCAATGAAATTCATCTTTTTTTTTTTTTTTTTTTTTTTTTTTTTTAAATAGCCCACTAAAAATGCATGCAAAATGGATGATACTTGGAAGGGATACAAAATGGATGTCAACAAAGGACAGTGCATCCATAAAGCATTGTCATGTGAATTAGGAGGCGTTCACACTACCATTGGTGACCGTCAGTAGTGTCCATTGCTATTGTCCGTTATAAGGTTTTAGCATGGAACACTAGCTGAACCGTCAGAAATCCGTTAAAATTTCCATTCATTTCAATGGGTTTTTATATTGTGTCCATTAGTGTCCGTTTGTGTCCATTTACACCAAATCCGTCAGAAGTCCGTTTTTTTTTTCGCAGACAAAAAATCCTACATGCAGGACTTTTTGTCCTTTTGAAAAAAATGGATTCTTGACGGACAGCAAGTGTCCGTTATTTTTTTAACATTGAAGTCTATGGGTAACGGACTTATAACGGACAGTAACTGATAGCCATCAGTTACTGTCCATTATTTTATGTCCGTTTTTTTTCCTGCGCATGCTCAGAAACAAACAAACAAAAAAAATGGACAGTGTTAAAAAATGGACACTAACTGATGCTAACGAACACTAACTGATGCTAATGTGTCCATTTTTTTAACTGAACCATTAATTGGATCAGTTAAAAAAATGGATACATTAACATCAGTTAGTGTCCGTTATGAAGGTGTCCGTTTTTTTTTTTTTTTTTTTAACGGACACCTTTATAACAGACTCCAACGGTAGTGTGAACCCTGCCTAAGGTCTAAAAGCAACAGGTACTTTGCATGTTGATAATTCCACTTATAAAAATATGCACAAATTGTAAACAAACTGAAAAAATGGTAATACATACATTACTAAGATGCTAGACTGTACATTTGCTAAGTATACTATAAATGTTAACCAATGCAGTAGCTTTATTCAATGCAAAGGAGAGTTGATCATAAATATCAAAAACATTAAATTCACTTCAAATGTGGTAAAGATAAAATGGCACAAAGTACAAGTTCAAAGTGCTGGTTTTCAAGTATACTTATAACATAATAGAAAGAGTCAAAAGAGTTTCTATAAATTTTAATGACTCCAAAACCATCTGTTACAGCATATTTAAATGAAAGAGCAAAGCAAAATAAATCAAATATGATATTCAACAGAGACTATTACCTGGTTTCTTTGCCAACCATACTTCCCCATCACTTCCAAATGCAGTTGTGAAAAATGTAATTAAATTAAAGTGACAGGTAATTGGACACAGCATATGATTTTGCTGACATGAATTGTCTGTGTAAAAATAGACATGATAAATGTCTTACGGAGTTTGACTCTGTCTTGGGATAAAATAAAGTTTTAGATAAATTAGATAATGGCAAAGTTTTCCTTATTATAAAGAAATAGACTAAATTCCTCAAATAATGTTTTTAAGCAACCAAAGTTAAATAGGATGTAAATATATGCATCTGCATGATCATAAAGTTGGCCATGTTTCCCTAAATGTTCACCTTTTAACATGTAAATATCTGTTTTAGGTCCAACATTATTTGCTTAATAATATCTCAATTATTTGTAGAATGACCATGAGTTTATGCAAATTATTGCAACATATACAGTACACCTACTCTACCTAATATATTTGACTGAGATTAAAAGTAATGATAAAGGGATAGCACACACAAGGTTTTTTTAGTCCCAGATAGATAGATAGATAGATAGATAGATAGATCTAAATATGTGAAATCATTGTAATGAATTAAATTCAAAGATTTTAAAACTTTTACCATTTTTTCTTAAACCTATATACTAGTAAAAACAACTAAAAACAACAAATATACCTTTAAAAGGCTAATCCAGCAAAAATATTGTTTAGCTTTAAATCCAAACCATAGTTCTGAAATTTGTGTAGGTGTATGGAAAGATAGAGGCAAAACCATGCATGTGTATCTACCTCAACACATTTACTGAGGCAGACACAGAAATGCTGTTGAACAGCAGAGGGTACTTTTCTCACACTATTCCTGAAATATCTGGGGATACAGATGTGTGCTTCTTTACCTTTTGGCTGGACATGTCTAAATAACAATAATCATAATACAAAATATAATTGTCCCTAGATTTTGGAATCTAAAAAAATATATCTTCTGTTCTGGATCAAAACTGTCACAAATTAAGCAATTTGCTACAGTTGAGTTGGGCACATCTGTATTTGTCTAAAATTCAGTTTTTGAAAACTAGTTCTTGATTTTGTGAAATAACTGTGAAAAATGGTAGAGGTATTGAAGTTTGACAATTTCTATGGAATTGAGAAGATTTTTTTTTACACATGAAAAGATTCAATTTATTTTGCATCAAATAAAGTACAATAACTGTAATCACACTTGATGCAAATGTATGCAGAGGCATCTTTCTGGAAAACAAATCGAATCTATTAGCTATAATCATAAACATACTTGATGCGGAACTTTTGGAAAATGAACATGCAACTCATTCGGAGGACTCTTTATTTATTGATGCTTGAGCCTAGGGTATACTTCATGCTCCAGATCAAATACAATTTCCAGTTAATTAAATTACCTTACTTATATAAATAAATAGGTACATTGTTTGATATTGCTTTATTATTCAGCATTTCCAAAAGTAAATACAGCAGCAATTGCAATGTTTGTTAAACTAGCAGTTATAAAATGATGTCAGTGTTATGTTATTTTAAAGAGAATCTGTCACCAGGTATATTCTTTTTCTATCTGAGGACAGCATAAAGTAGTCACGGAGATCCCGATTCTAGTGCTGGGCCACTACCTTTTCCCTTGCAATAGTTTTCCTAAAATTACTTTTTATCAGTTAGAGTGGGTCCTGAGTGCTGGAGTTCTCTCGGTGATGTGCTTGTTTTGTGAAGTTCTCAATATTCATGAACTACCAGCTTACCCTGCTGGTTCACCTACTTTTGTCCTATGCACAGCATAGGGAGAAAGCTGTCAATCAGTGGCAGATGGATGGAAGGGAGCCTGCTGCTCATAAATACAAGCTACCCTGTGCTTGACTCCTGCTGCAGCTGATAGAAGGGATTTTATGTAAACTGTCAATAAAAAAAAAATAAAATAAAAAATCACTCAATACTTTATCAATATTTTATGCTGCTGTCAGAATAGACACAAAATAAGCGTGGTTACAGATTTTGTATATGGCATTGCATATAAGGGTAGGTTCATACTTGTGCCCGGTTTGTCAAATCCAATTTCTCATGAATCCTATTTAACACAATACCACAACATATGATAAAGTAGTTAAGCATATAGGGTTAAAATAGAATTTCACTTGTGCTGATTGTGAAGCATGGGATTTTCTAAAAAAAAACAATAAGAATTTGATTGATGATAAGAAATCAAAAGGAGTTTATTTTAGGCAGTCCATTTTTAACAAAAAACGATTTCATCAAAAAATATCCATAGTGTGCACAACAAAATTCTTTATTAAATTATTTCAGGCTGCTGCATTTCCATAGATTATCACCCTGTTAACTACACAAATATAAATAATATATAAATATAGCTGAAAAAAAAAACTACTGTTTAACTGAGACCTTTTATATCACTGAAGTTCCCATAACCCTATGCAGTTTTACCTAGAAAACACCAGAGTTGCTGTTGACCTGTTGAAAATCAAAACACTTCTATACTTATACTATACCCTATACTATTCTAACACTTTTTCTACTGTATATCACAACATTAACATTGTTGTGAGCATTTCCTTAATTTTGGTACATTGTTCCCAGATAGAAAAGACCAGAGTAGAAAAAAAGAGCATTAGGCGGCCAACCTAATGAGAAAAGTAATAAATAAGAAGCAGTCACAAATATTGACATTTATCAAACTCGTGTACCATAACCAAAGTTACAAACAGAAAACCAGTTTTAGGCTATGTTGCGGAAACGCTACTTTTTTTGCTGCAGGTTTCGCTGCTAGTAGTGGTAGAAGGAATGGGAAATATCTAGCAAGCCATTATACTTCTCCCTTCTGCTCAATCCACTCCTGACTTTGGCTCAAAAAATGTGGCAAAATCTGCAACAAAAAAAGAAACTTTGCTGCAACAAGGGGCCTTAGCCTTCAACACAAAGCAAAACATTTTATGTATGCATTCATCACATGGTATGGCATTTTTTATTTGAAGCAATGTCACGAAGGCACTATTCCTTTTGGATAAAACCTAGTTTTAACTGTAAGGTATGTTAATATAAAATAAATAATTTGCTTGGAGGTCATTCAGAAGACTTCACACATGTTACAAGTCCTGTGTTTGTTGCCTTGTCTAGCCAGTATTTAGTTTTGGTCTCCCAGTTTTTGGAAGCTCCCAGATTATAAAGTGAGATCCCTAGTTTGAGGACCATAACTAAATTCAACCACAAGATATGTTAACAAAAAGCTTAATAGTCTGCAATTCACACACACATTCTCCACAGGGTGACCACATTCGGATACATATACGATAGATAGCATATCAGTTTGTAACAACTTATCACAAAATTTAATTTATGCTTTATGTTACCATTTTGCCCTTGCATGGCATGCGGGACAGGCCACAATAGTGAGCAGACAGAAGTTCCCATAACCAGGATAAGAACACAGCATACAGTCCCTAAGGTGGTTATACCAACAGCTGCAGTTTGTGAGTTGCTTTGTTCTCAAAAACTGTTCTATAGAGAATAAGTGCATCATTTCACATGTGTGGCTGATTGAGTTCCTGAGGGTTCAGTAGTTATTCTTGTTCATGCTGTTAAGAGTGAGACTTTTGCTGTTGTTGAAAGACATAAATTGCAAATCACTGAATGCTCTGGCCTCCATGCAGACTAAGTCAGCAATGCTTGCCAATGTGATCTCTGGGAGACTACGTGTGGGAAAAGAGGGAGAATCCCTCTCCACAGGTGTGCCGCTGAAAGTGGGAGAACTATGTAGTGCAAGTTACTTCCTGTGGGTGCTGACTGCAGGCTTTATTCTGTGTATTGTTGAAGACATTTCAGTAAAAAGTTACATAAAGCAGCTGGTTGTCATCAGAGTCTGTTGCTACAGTCTCACACTGTTACAAGCTATTTTATGGTATGTGGTTCAAGTACATTATTTGATAACAGTTATCACTCTAGTTCTTCTGTTTGTCTTGATCCTGCTCTGGGATCTTCATTGTACATTGAAACATATCCTGTAATTTTGGACATTGAAGGGTTTCTCAATATTTAGATTCTGGCTAATCATATACTTTGTATCATATCTATGTTGGATGTGTTCTTTTTCTAATTTTAAGTATAATAATATTATAAAAAGATAAAACTATGGTAAAATACAGCAGGAGTTAAAGAGCAAATGGACAACAAGAGTAATCTCCTAAACAATAAGATTAGCAGAAATATTGAGAGGAAAGTCTTGTTGCAATAACGATAGAGAAAATGACATTGAAAGGTTGATATTTTAATTAGACTTATCTCCGAATCGCTATATTTCACCTCCCCCTCCCCCATACATTTCATATAATGAGCAAGATGTTTAAAGTCAGAAGGAAAGTGGAACTAATTAATAGGTTGCAATTTGTAATAAACTGAATTTTTCTCCTGGAAATTTAATGATATTTTGATGGATTGTAGAAATGTGTAGGATTTTAAATGAAGTAACTGCATGTCACTGTACAGTATGTTAAATGAACCATTCTTTATCTGAAGGATACTTTATGCTCTGTCACCAAGATACAGAAATGCATTACACAAATGTAAATGTTGAAATGGATGAACCATAAAAAAAGATATTAACTTGGCATGTAATAATAATTCAATCAGCCAAGTCTTTCATGTATTCTATACCTGAATATCAATGCTGCAACACAGTGTTCATGCAACACATTGTTCTGCACTAACTTTAAATACTATTTATCAAGATCTATATATTCAACCATCCACGTAGATGAAAGCAAAAGAAAGATGAAGGCTTTTCCCTGTTTTGCATGCTCCATCTCACATTTTTCTCATGTCTTCTACCTCTCTGCCATCCATATCTGATAGTAGAAGTTGGCTTCAAGATCTGTGATAAAATAGATGCATGGGAAAGGGACCAACAGGACTCTCTTTCTCAGAAAGCAACACCAAAAAATGCAGCTTTCTAAAATTTTATTTCATAATTCAGAATTTTAACCTGTCAAAAAATGGGAGAACATGTCCACCCTGAATTTGCTAATATAACAGGAACAGAGGATATAATTTTACATTCCCAAATCCCAGCTCAAAATCCATAAAACGATCTCTCAGTGCATGTGCTATTATGATTCTGGTGTCTTCTGGAGGTAGCGAGTGCTTTGGGTCTCTTCAGATACCAAAACCCTACTTACACCTTTTATAAGAAGAAAGATTGACTATGTAAATGTTGCCATATGCAGTGTCTAGGTATGAGCAAACTGGTTGGAAACTAGTCAGGTTAATTGTGAACTTTAGGGCTTCGCCACCCATGAATCACTATTATTATACTTTGAGGTCTCTTCAGATCCCAGAATATAAGGGGAGGCCCAGGAGAAGTGTGTAAATGTAACTGAGTTAATCGCCTCTCCTGGGCCCCATCACAGCAACCAGTGTGGCTACACTTCTTCTTTGGGCCTCTTCCAGCCTCCTGAATGATGTTAGTAGTGCTAGAAAACCACTGAGGCTAAAGTGGGCACACTAACTTCATGACACTTATATGCAAGTGTGCCCCTAATGATGAGGCCCAATTGCAAGCCTCAGCAGTCTTTCGAGGCTGCTGACATCAAGAGGCAAGAAGAGGCCCAAAGGTGGCAACCCACAACAAACACTGCCCAAGAGATGTGAGGAACACTTTTTGTTATGTTTACGCAAGCAGCAGTTTCCAGTTCAAACCGAACAAGTTTGGTCCAAAACTAAATTGCTGAGTTTGAACCTCAGATATCTGTGAGACGAATCTCACAACATTCGCCCAACACTAACATAGTCAATCAACCTTTTCCACTTTAGAATAGAGAAATTAAATTCTGAAAAAATGTAACAATTTTATTAACGTTGCACCAATATGATAAGTCCCCTGACGTCTGTTGGTTAAACATAAGGGTGACAAATTATGGATAGGGTTAAACTCCTAAATGTACTGTCCAGGGATTTTTTTCAAGTATTTTATTGAACTATTGAACATATTTTACATTCATAGTTATTCTTTTGTATTATCAGGTAGCATTATAAATTATTTAACAAATTATATTTTTCTTTGATTTTCCTAAATGTTCGATGCAAATGACAGTCAGTATAATGTTCAAATCTTTAACCGTTTATTGGACATACCTCCTAATGAAGATCCACTGTTCTAAATTATTCTGCACAACAGAGTTTCTAAACATTTTATAGGTTGTAAAGAACGGAAATGGTTATTTCTTGAATTTGCAGAATTAAGAGGTCACATTTACTGATATCAAAAGTTATTTCCATCAAAAACATCTTAAGAAGCCAAGTTACATTTTAACATTTGACAATTCTTGCATCCAAAAAACTTGTGAGTTTTTGGATAATTTGTGTTTGAATTTCTTTGCAGGATGTCAGAATAGCTTCCCAGAGCTACTGTTTTGATGTGAATTGCCTCCTATCATCATAGGTTATGTGGGGCACACTGGCATCATAAAGTCAGCATGCCCCACTTGACTGCCGAGGCTCTGAAATGAACAGGCAAACCTCAAGAATATTCATGAATATGAATTTTGAGGGGTTCACCTGAAGCGGTTGAAGGTTCTGGGGAGCATAATATACTGTGTGGGGCCAGTGTGGAGCATATTATACTGTGTGGGGCTATTGTGGAGAACTACACTGGGGGGCGCTGCGGGGAGACTTTTATACTGTGTGGAGCAACTATGGGGTATTATACTGTTTAAAGGCTCTGGGGAGCATATTATACTGTATGGAGCATTATATACCATGTGTCGCCACTATGGGAGGCTATGGGGAGCATTGTATACTGTGTGGGGCCACTGTGGAGCATTGTATACAAGTGAGGCCACTGTGGGGGGCTCAAGAGGGCATTTTAAACTGTGGAGAGCACTGTGAAACATTATATACCATGTGGAGCATTATACTGTGGGGGGGGGGGCTCAAAATTCCTGCTGGTAGCCCTGTGTACTATATCTGCATCAAAGCTTCCTCACTATAATCTTGCACATACTTGTAGTGCTCCATGGCTGTGTCTCTCCTCATGACGGTACTGTGCATGAACCGGCCATGGAGCTATTGGGGCCTGAACAATACTATAGTGGATGACCATAATGGGGATATACTCCGTAACCCCAGACAGTCAGCACATATGTAAGATTTTAGTGAAGGAGCCGTGGTGTAGGTTGGAAGCTGTTGGGTGGACCCCCAGAAGAAGTTCCTCTGGTGGGCCCTAGGCCCTTTAGTCCAACACTGCCTATTTGCCCAGGTTTTTAAAAACGCTGACTGAAGGTAATAAGCTAAAATAAAAACTAACCAGTACTCAGCTGTTAGTCTACAGTATGTTTCATTTTTTCAGTGATGACCTGCTGCATATCCATGTGATTGGTGCAGCAAACCACTGGTGATGAGATTGCTTGGCTGTAGTGGTCAAATAGATTTGCAAAATTATTTCAACAAAGGAATTAAATATCAGCAGAGATCAATGAAGTGGCAGCTCTAGAATAGCAGGAATTTGACTGGTAAATAATAGTTATTTTTTTAATTATGCCATATTTCCTGTGGTCAGGTTTTTTATAATTCTGGACGAACCTTTCAACATTGATTTTATATGTACATTGGTTCTTTTTCCTGTGAAAACTGAAGTTCCCAAGATTCCTGATACATTTTTCAGCTGTCAACTTAGTTCAGTTTTTACCACATGCATTACATATAGAAATGTACATTGTGCAAGCTAGCACAGGAGTTAACCTAACTGTGAAAAATTGTACTCAAGGAAAGACTATTGTGCATTTTATATACCTCCACAAATTTTGTTGAGCACCTCTTGTCTTTTTGGAGTGTAATAATCATAACTGATGGTAGAAAACGATAGATTAATGAAAATAATCCATAGTCGGAAAAGGTGTTTTCAAAATTTACAGCACACAAGATCATTTGGTATGTACTAGACATCTAAAAGGTTCAACCCAAGGTCTTTGCCAAACTCTAAACTGTAAATAAATTGAAATGAAAGTAAAATATATTTCTTCTCCTGGAATTTTATCAAATTTTTCTAAACCTTTTCTCCACAATAAAATGTAAGGTTCAGTTATATGATTGTCTTCACTGTTTAAGTTTAACAAAGCCGTTTAACAAAAAATAACTTTATATTCTAAAATTGCAGAGTAGCATCTATAGTCATTGGAAGCTGAATATATGCAGCACAAATAGGTATCTATAAAACTTTGAATACATAATAATATGTAAAAAAAAGTATGTAATACATTAGTTAAAAAGATACAAAAATATAACTTATACATTATAATGCTTTAAAATATAAATACAATAATATATTATGTAAAGAACCTAAGCCATGTAATATGAATATTCATGTATATTTGATGACCTTCATTTACCTTTGTATTAAATAACATAATTTAAATTATTTATAGTGAGTTTTCAATTTTTTTTTTCACTAGAAATTTTTATTTATATAGTGCCATTACATTCCACAGTGCTTTACATTTTAGAGGGCACATTTACACACAAAATGAGACATTACAGAGTAACAAACAGGTTGAAACAGGAATTATGAAGGCATACAAATAAAAAAAAAATAATTTAAGTTAACCATGAAAATCTAATTAAAGTTGATTTTTGGAAAATTGATTCAATTTGATTGCTGAATCTAGGCCTTCTACGTGTGTAGCATTCTGAACTTCAGTTTGCTTTATTTCACTGTTTTAGAGTTAGAAATGAACAAATATTTGAAAAATCTGTCCAAAATGTGAAGCACTCTGGTTTGCTTGAAATCTTTAACTTGTCAAATATAATTTACCATCTGTATCTACAATGAACAGATTTCAGTTTCATGTCCATTTTTATACAAAATCTATGTAAATAGCATTGTTAGTTGTATGAATGATAAGGCTCTGTTCATAATACCATCATGGACTCAAAACAATGTTGAATCCATTTTAGAACTGAAATCGAAAAATAGCATTGATGTGTATAATGGAACCCATCATGATTTCTCAGGATCAAGTATTTTTTGAAAACAAGACTACTGGACTGCATTTGCCATGAAAAATAGCAGAATCCTTGATAGACTGGCAATAATACAAGTGTGCACAGAGCTTGAGAGATAGCAATGTGTGTTAAGAAGGCATTTTTATTATATGAACATGTTTCTGTATTCAGCTAGATCCAAAAATTAACCCCTTACTGACATTTTTTATTTTTCATTTTTGATTTCATTTTCATTTTTTACTCCCTGTCTTCCAAAAACCATAATTTTTTTTCCCTTCACAAATCCTTATGATGGCTTAATTTTTGCAGGAAAATTGTTCTTTCTAATGCTACCAATTAATGTTCTTTATGATGTACTAGGAAACTGGAAAGAAATCTGAAAATGGTGGAATTAGAAGAAAATTGCAAGTGTTCCATTTTCTTACACATTTTGTTTTTTGGAAAGATAGAGTGACCAATGGTACACCTCCTGGACAGTGGAGTCCAATTCAAATAGAGGCACTGTGCACACCCAGGATAATTTACAGCAAATCACTTTATTTTTCACACAGCAACCATCACACGACGCTATAAACCGCATTTCGTGGTAACATCCTCTTTATCAAGTGAAAATATGGTACCAGAGTGGAAACCTAGATTATCAAGACAGATAAAAAAGGGGGGGGGAGTTCTAGCTTTTGTCAAAGTTGCATACAAACATAAATAGATAAATAAATAAATAATTATAAAAAGTATATTTGCGTAAAAATGTGGTTTCAACCCGTGTCTGAAAAATCTAACTTAAAAATTAATTGGAGCAATGCTATAAGACATATACATATATATACACCATTTAAAAGGTAGAGAAAAAAAAACATCATTCGTTAGGCTTAAACTATATGGAACTGCCACTATATCCAAATAATTCCGACATGACTATATTATACTCAAAAATCAAGGCAATGTGCTGATAAAACTAAAGATAATAACATACCTCTTTCCTAAACAGTGATGAGTAAATCTCCACTCTCAGTATCTGTGTGTCTGCTATGGGTTGGGGGAGCACGTGTGGCGTTATTTAACTCATATTGGGCATGCGTGGGTTATCCGACCATGTATGCTCCAATGATGCAGTAATTCTGTCATAGTCCTCTTCTAGGTATTACATTACTGTAAGGAAAGGTTTAGTGGGCATTTAAATATAAAAAAAGCTGTTTATCGGGGTGCTGGGAGTTATGCTCGTATGTCCGTGGAAGACCGCCCTTTCTAAGAAAACCGCGAGTCTATTTAACTCATCGGTTAGCTTCAGGGATGTTCGGCAATTTCCGTAAACTCTTATTGGGGATGCGCAATAAATGTGATAGCCTCTGGGATTGGCGCTGGACTCCGAATGATTTCGGCAGTGTTGTTGCGCATGCTCTATGGAGCTATGTATCGGACATTAGCGTTAATTCAATGTGTCTCTGACAAATTCCGGAGCCGTTCATATATGGGACCTGCTCAATGGGAGTGTAGTTTTCTAATATGAGTATTATTCATCTTGTGATTTTAATAGTAATTTTCTTCCCAAAGGTCACAAAAAATAATAAATAATCAATAAATAATAATAAAATTTCTTAGGTGCTCGGTGCAATCACCACTTTTTCCAGTAACATTTTGTTTTTTGGCATTCACTGTGCAGCAAAAAATGACATGTTACCCATATTCCGTAAGTCAGTAAAAT
This sequence comes from Leptodactylus fallax, assembly GCA_947044405.1. NCBI lineage: Eukaryota > Metazoa > Chordata > Amphibia > Anura > Leptodactylidae > Leptodactylus > Leptodactylus fallax. The sequence continues at coordinate 5,025,057 of CAMRHE010000123.1, forward strand.
AATAGGGATTCCAAATGTATATATTTTTGTTACGTTTTAATACCTTTATAATGTCTTCACAAAAATCCAAACTGGAAAAAGTACAATGTGAGTACCAATATTCCGTAAATTTGTTTATATTTCCATTAATAGAGTTATGAAAGGAGTCTTTTTTTGTGGGGCAAGCTATAGTTTTATTTATACCTGTTACGAAACCACTTAGGTTTCGTCTGCTGCAAACGTCCAGAAAGACAAAAGGAAGACAAGGACAGTGAGCCTGAATACTAAACCCACCCCAAAGTCCCTACCTGCTTGCCTCAGCTATCCTAAGCGGTAGAGGACAACTGGGCGACGGTCCCTTCCTATGTCACAAGTGCAAAACACAAACGCAGGGAAGACAAACAAAGAAAAATGGGTAGGTAAAAGCCAAGGGTCTGAACCAGTTGCAACAGGAACAAAACAAGGACTGGAAGGATAGACAGGTTTGCAAAAACAGAGGTACAGGAGAAAACCGCTAGCATGCTCAACAAAGACTAAAAGCAAGCACCCAGGTGTGGTTTAGAAAACTATTTATAGGATGTCAGGAATCGGCTCCAGGCTTGATTGGACTTCTCCCAGAGAAGTGAGAGTGGAAAGGAAGGATGTCAATCACCTAAGCAAAACAGAGGTTAACTGTTTGAGGAGCAGAAGGATGCAAACAGTGGAAGAGACGGAGCTGTGTTCAGACAGAGTATGACAAGAAACCTAAAAGCTTAAAATCATAGCCGGACACACCTCCAGCGCTGCACCCTACAGCTGGAGGATAGCACAGAAGTCTGAACAGATGCAGACATTACAAAACCATTTTGGAAAATGTCTGATGTTTAGATCACTTTGTATTCAATTTCTTTTTGGTGTGAAAAGTGAAACAACAGCATTTTGGTAATTTTTTCCCCTGCTACAACATTCATAGCATACTGGATAATGTTTTATATTTTCATAGTTCAGGCATTTTTGGATGTGGAGATACATAACATGCTTTTGTCTTTTTTTATTCATTTATATTTGTGTAACAGGAAAAGAGGAGGAGTGATTTGAATTTTGGTATTTTTTATTTTTTTAAGCATTTTTGAAAAATGTATTTAAACACCCAATGAGACTTGCATCCTAGGGGTTCTAATGGTCCATTCTATATGCTTTAATACTAATATAGTGTAGTATTATGTAAAATTCCTTTTCTGCTATGCCTATGGCAGTATGTAATAGAACACTACTGATGACAGGCTTCAAAGGCTTCACTAGGCTTCTGGCTGCCACAGCAAGAGATTGCCATCCCTGGTTCATGATCTGGGTGTGGATATCCTAGTCAATATGGGGGCACCTTACACCAACTTTTTAGGTTCCTTGGTCAATTGTGTATAAATTCCGAAATGGCCAGAAATCAGAGTGCTTCAGAGCAGGTTCCTATTTCGTTGTACTATTACAGTGGATAATTGGAAGGGATTAATAATGTTTATATATATATATATATATATATATATATATATATATAGAGTTATATACATACAGTGTATATATATATATATATATATATATATATAATTATGTGTAATGTATATATTCTAATTATAAAAACAATGATTTCATTTCTGAGAATATTTAATAACATATTCTATCCCTGCAATTAAGTGAAAACTAAATCATTGTCTAATTATCTCCATAAAGATGCACAGTATGGCCTATTTGATCTCTCAGCTTTCATTCTACTAGATAGTATTTTGTCTCTAATCACTGGTATTGATACTTCGAGATTATCAGTTACCACTACGTGTAGAATTGTAAATTCCAGGAATTATCCTATTTACACATTTAAGTAATGTCTCTATATGTAAATATAACAATGCATCATCACATATTGGAAATCAACATTTTTTAATTTTTGTAATGCAAGAGGGAAAATTTTCTATTAAGTTACATGGCTTAATGTCTTTAATAAAATACAAAATACCTGTATACAGAATGAGTAAATGCTAGCCTTAGTACGTAAGAGTAGTTTGACCACATCTGTATACCGTTAACTACACCGTATCTCCTTAGAACATATTGGGCCATCCTACTGGAAATAGACTTAAATGGGACCTGTTGGCTCTCCAGACATGTCTGTTTTAGTAAATAATTGTAGTCCCCATAATATAACAATATAACCCTGTGCTGTAGCCTGTTCCTCTGTTGTTCTTATTAGAAATGTAGGACTAAATTGCCAACTGGCTATTAACAGTTGGAAATAGGTTCCTATACACTCTACACTATACAATCAGTTATGGCTGTGTCAGACTTTGTAGTGGCACATCCATTTGGCATGAGCAATGGAAATACCCTTTCGGAAATCCATTCATAAATTTATAGGGAATATTACAACAAATAAGCCCAACATTCCCCAAAATGGTTACTTCATGGGAAATGCAAGTATGTACTAAAATAGACAGAGAAGTGACATGTTCTCTTACAATTTATTATATTCTTAATTTACACTGTCCATTCCTGAAAAAAACCTAGAATTTTTTAACATTAGTGATAAAAAGTAAATAGTAAAAAAAAAAAAAACACAACATAAACTGGAGCTCATCCAACAACTACATACTTTTGAGTTTTAGTGTAATATATACTGTAAATCTGGCATAAAAAGGGTTAAAGGATAATATAATATAATTATTAAATTATTATACTCTGGGGTCTCTTTACATTACGTCATCAGGAGAGCTCTGGATGCTACAAGGAGGCCCAAAAGAGGTCAGGGAAGGTGGGGTTTATTTTTTTTTTCACCTCCCCTGGGCCTACACCTCTTATACTCTTGGGTCTGAAGAGGGCCCAGAGTATAATAATTTACTGCAATGTATGTCGCGGCACCCATTTTTTGGTTTTGGTAAAAAACGAACAATTTGGAATTTTCAGTTGAACCCAGCTTGGAACTAATTGGTTTGCCCATCTCTAGTCTCTATACATAAAACAATGCAATTTAAAGAGGGAGTCCTTTGTTTTTCTCATGACTTTACATATCATGCAAAACTGGCAATTTTGCATAGACACCTGAAATCTCTGCTAATCTCAATTTGGGGCATGCATGGTTTACAAAAGTACACCAAGTGCACCAGAAGTACCCTTTTACCAGTGTTTTCACCAATTTTATAAAAAGGAGCAGTGCTTAGTGAGAAGGGGCAGAGCACATGTACTATAACCTATACTAGAAACTGACATTAATTGTAGTTGAAATCTAGTTGTTAAAAAGAATGACAAATACTGCTGACTAAAGATAAGAATTTAGGTGCTATGCCAAACCCCCTTCCATTTGGCTTAGACTTCTTTCTTTCATTATTTTTTGTTTCTTTCCTTTATTGTCTCAATAGATATTGAGACAAATGTGATGCATAAATGTGATGCACTCTGATGTATTTGATATATTGTACAGTGACTGTGTATTTTTGAAAACATAAAATAAAATATTAAAGTTTTTTTATGGAGATGAGTAAACCAATTTGCAGCAAACTGGTTTTGTTCTGTGTGACGTAGACGGGTTGTTGTCATATATATATATATATATATATATATATATCGCACAGTGCTGTTGTCACATTTAGTATATAATGCTCTTTGCAGCAAGGACAAGAGCCATTTTGTAATATTCCAAGCTAGGGACAGATGTGTTATTGTCATGATCCAAAACAATTTCTGCTATTGCTAGTGTGTAAACAACATTAACATTGTAATAGAACTACAGAATTATAGGAGGAGGACTAGTAGAGCACAGGTTTAGTTAGAAATAAGTCTTACTACAATTACATCATTTCTAGTACATTGGTAGTGAAAAAGACACCAACATTTCAATAGTACTACAAAATTAGAATTATAGGTGAGGACTTTAAGGCTAAGGCCCCACGTGGCATCCCGCCGAAAAAAAAGCGATGCGGGAGAAACCGCAGCGGGATCGCATTGTGGTTCTTCCTGCAGCGCTTTAGACAGAAAGTTTGCAGAGTTTTCCTCTGCGGACTTTCTGTTTCAATTATATCTATGGGGAAACCGCCAGCGTTTCCGTAGGTATAATTCACATGCTGCGTGTCCGTTTTTTTCTGCAAAGTGGGCATGGGATTTACTAGAATCCCATCCACTTTGCTCTGACTGTAAAACGCCACAATTTTTTCCATGGCACTTCCGTTTACGCCACGTGGGGCTTTAGCCTTAAGAATAGTTTAGCTACAGTTAATCAATTTTAGACAGGCAGAAAAATCTTAGAAGTTGCAATAAAGCAATTTCATACAAAAATACAATAAATACAATTTCAAATTTGCCAGTACTCAGTGTAGCTTGCTGCATTGTGATCTGAATGTCCTGAGTGCCTTACATTGTTTTTACTGACAGAGTAATTTTTTTTAGTTTTTTTGAGCAATAGTGTTTTTTGTTATCCAATACATACAAAGTGCCCTTATCATAGCAAAAACAACAAAAAAAAAACAAACAAGCTGACTGATGCAGCTCTCGTAGTCTCTACTGCAAAATTCCATTTTGTTAAGGGTTTTGGGTGGGGCAATAGTTTTTTTTTCGTTAACCAATACATAAAAGTGCCATTATCGTGGCAAAAAAAAAAAAAACAAGCTGACTCATGCAGTGTATTGTAGAGTCTATAGCACAAAAGTCTCAGTGTTTTTTGTTAACCAAAATTGCTATTATCATGCAAAAAAAAACACCATTACATTTTAAAAACACATAATATAAACATAAAAAATAAACAAACATGGTTGGGTATTAGGTATTCCCATGCACATATAAGTCCACATTATCCAAAAATAGTGTTATTTATTTTGTATGGCGAATGCTGTAAAAAAATAAATAAAAATAATAATGTATTTTGGTCACCTCACTTTCCCCCAAAAAATATCAATAAAAAGTGATCAGAAAGTCATACATACCAAACATTGGTACCAATAAAAAGTACAACTTGCCACAGCTAAAAAGCCCTTACAGATCTCCATTAACAAAACACTAAAAATTTTATAGGCATCAGAATACAGTGACCCCCAGGAAAATCGTTCATTTTCAAAAAGTGACGATTTATTTGTAGAAGAGGTAAAACCTAATAAAACCAATATGGTATCACCATAATCATAATGACCCATCAGACAAAGTTGCCATGTCATTTTTAATGCAGAGTGAATGCTGTAAAAACCAAATGCAAAAATGATGATAGAATTGTGGGTTCTTTTACATGGACCCCTAAAAAACTTTAATAAAAGATAATCAAAACGTTATATGTACTTCAAAATGTTGCCAAATGAAAGTACAACTCGTCATGCAAAGAATAAGCCCTCACATAGCTATGTTGAGAGAAAAATAAAAAATGTATGAATTTTGGAAGACTGGAGAGGAAAATATTAAAAAATTAATGTACAAACTACCCAGCATCCTTAAGGGGTTAATGCATAAGTAGCAAAACAAAAAACAAACAAACCTGATTTCTAAACAAGTGTGAAGAAAGGTCTAACTATCACTAAGTAGCCCACTAACAATGAATAGTTAGACATTTATAGTAAATTTAATGGATTTGTCGTGCATATTTTCGTGAGATATTGATTTGCTGCAAAAATTTCCACGGTAAATCTGCTGCTGTGTATGCGCATTTAGTCTGGTTTTCTGGCAAAAGTATCCTTAGGGTAGGCCATCTTTGTGTAATCATCGGAGTCCAAGTTCTTCACAACCCTAGATCAGAAAGTTAAAGGGGTTTAGACATGTGGTACATTATTTTAGCAAGTTGAAGCAGAAAATATACCAAAGGAATTAAGTATTTGGCTTTTCTTTTTCCAATTTTAATTATCATAATTGACAATTTTTCTAGGGGTGTGTGAAGGATGTCGTTCTGCCGAACCCACGTTCAGCATGCCTGAGATCACTTCAATTACCTCACACCCACCTCCAGTGAGTGTTTGGACCGATAGGATAATATAAAGACGAGCTTTCTAAATTTTATATATTTATTAACCCCTAAACGGGTCGGTACTAGACAATTAACACATACAGAGAATACATGCAGCGATTAGCAAGTAAATACAAGTGGAAAGCAACATGGTGCTCAAAATAAAAATGGGAATAACAGAAAGAAAGGACAGTATTACCAACACGAGCTTGTGATTGGATCTCTGGGCTCTGGATGTGAGCTCAGGGCAAGTACTTAAAAGCAGTCCAAAAGCATGCATCCGGGCATGCTATTCCAGTCGCAGCACCCCCTAGATCTGGGCAGTGCTATCCGGGTGGTTTTCAGCAGAACAAAAGACAATTTCCAGAACAAGTAGATAGTCTGTTTCTATGAGCCCATGTGATAGGCTCAGGGTTCTTTCTTAAGAAAGTTGCAGAGCATGTGTTTCCTACATGCTGTTACAGCTCTTCCAGGTTAACAAAAGGGTCTCAGTCTCAAGACTAGGCCACATGGTAGAAGTCTCCATCTTGACCTCCCCACACATCTCCTCCAGGAACAGCACAAGACAAAAGACAGTAGACAAAGACCAAAGACAAAGAGAGCCTCTCAACCTGGTCTGAGACCTTTTATCTCCCCTGTTCTTCTCCCTAAGTGAGGTCACCAGTAGGAGGAGCCCCACCCCCCTTTCTACATCTCTCAGAATCATTTTTTCTTTAGAATTCCTTGCCCGATGACTGTAGAGTTGGGCAAGCGGTATGATAGGGTTTGTGGCGAGATCCCCAACTGTAGAACCCAAGGATGATACCCTAATCCCTGTTGGGTAAGGAGATCCATGTCTAGACCTTTTCCGGGTTTTAAACTGTGACATGTGTGTATTCTGAGCGTGTGCCTCGACCTGACGTATCTGGGGAATTTATCGGGGCGACTGTAAGATGTTCCCCAGGGCAGATATTGTCATAAAACCATAATCCCTTTGAAGTAAAGCTGGTTCCGGTCTGTCAGAGCGCTTCCCCAGCCCATCTTTTCCACAGGACCCCCCGCCGGGTTAATGAGTATAGCAGTGTTATGCAAATAAAGGCCAGTGTCAGTGACTCTCTGGGGATCAAAGGGTTGCTGATTACAGATCCCACGAACCACACCCCCTAGCCTATAACCAAATTGCTGATAACAGACAGGAACCACACTATATGAGCGAATATTACTACAATAAATCCATATCTCGTATCATCACAGGGTGCATTTTCATTTTTGGAAAAATATCTAGTTAGAATATAGAAATCATGTAAGCAAGCATTATTAGTATGCCTTGTATTGTACAGAATCAAATAAAAGACTGGATTTTATTACATATAAAAATAAAATTCTATACTTTTTACAATTTTGTAACATCATTAACATTCTTATTACTAGATATGGGATTTCAGGGTTTTTGTCGTTTACTGAAACTTTTGCTTTGAAAGTTTGTACTTTACAAAATATAAGCCGAGTCTACATTCTGCGTAACTCCATAATTTGTAATTAAAATTATTTTATCAGTCATGACCATACCTGAAACACGGATCGAAACTTTTCTATGCGCTCATATCACATTTTGTTCAATATTTTCCTTATTTTCTAATATGGTTTATGCCTTAGGTTAATGGTGTTCACTACAATAAAAAGTAAGTTTAATAAATGCATTAATTGTGGTAAAATAACAACTTATTAGACAATTAAAATTTAATAAATGTTTAATCTCATTTTATGGTTTACAATTAAATGAATACGTTTGTCCAGCAATATTTTATTTTTACAATATGGTGTTAAAGTACCTTAGAACTACCTTACATAGTTTATCGCTAGACAGTTGAAAATAAGTTTCAGCAGTAGAACTTTCTTACAGTTTAATTGCATTCATAATTACAATGAATGCAATTGCTCTTTTATGTGTAATTATGTGATGAGGTCTCTACTTATACTATTCATGTGGATAAGTATTTGCCTCACTGCACATAAAAAGAAAATATGGTAATTATAATGCTATGAAAAAAAGTAGAAACCATGTAAAATATATAATGGCAGTCTATAACTACTACAGTTTTTGTAATTAAATCTTGAAACAAAATTTCCAAAAAGTAATTTAAAATATTATTTATTACACTAAACTTTAAATTCTGTTACCTATAGATCTTTTACTGCAGTACATAAGAGAAACTAAGTCAGTTCTGAATAAACAGTGCATCAAAGCAAATCTTGCCTTTGTAACATATTTTAAGATATAATGTATCTCAATCACCAGTGAGGTGCCAGAGGGGTCAGTATTGGACCTTCTTCTTTTTAAAGTGAGTCTACAACCCCAAACTTCTTAGCAGTAAGGTTGCACTTTGACAAAGGTATATTTACTATGTCACTAACCACCCCTACAACAGCATGTAAAGGGTTTAGAAGCAATTTTAGTGGTGGTAGAGTCTAATTAATATGTTTATTAATGACCTTGTAGATAGATTACAGAGTAGAATTTTTTTCAGACGATACTAAGCTCTGTGAAGTAATGAACAACACACAGGAGAATAATATAATATTATGGGGGGATTTGGGTTCACTGAGGTAGAGAAACGATAAAGGAGGTTAAACATAGAGAAATATAAGGAAACAATTTCTACAAATATACATTAAATACTCATGGGAGCTGAGGTGGAGTAACCTGACATGGTCCCTACGCAAAGAATGTAGCTGTTATTCTGACTCTGTCCTCTGTTTTAGTTCTCAAGATGGTAGCTCCTACACATAGCTGATTGATTTGAGGTGTTGGAAGTCAGAACCCCAAAGTCTAATATCGATGGTTTATCCTTATAAGGTGACCTGAATGAGATGGTGTTTTTCCCTTGTGAATCATTGCCTTTGTTGCCAAGATACTGCTTTTTCTGTCAATATGCAAATAAGACCTTTGGAGCAAAGGCTTGCACAGCAACACCCTTTTTCCTTTAAACAGATCATTCATATATTGACAAAAACAGTGATATCTCAGCAATCGTGGCACCGATTCATATGGTGAAAACACTTTTAGATTCAGGTTACCTAACCTATCTATCTGCATAGCTGGGTTGATATTCTGGGTTCAGGTGGCAGACTCGCTTTAAGGAAATTATATGATTGTGGTACTAAGACAGGTTACAAAACTTGGGTTATTCAGTTTGTAAAGTAGACAGTTAGATCAGAACCTCCCACTTCCATGTCCAAGACTTCTCCCGAGTTGCACCACTTCTCTGGAATGTTCTACCCTATACAATCAGATTAAATCCCAGCTTCAAGTGCAAACTAAAGACACATCTTTTCAGACAGGCCTATCACAACTCCTAATGTAAACCCTTCTGCAGTTAGAACTTATAAAACATAACCTCCTCTGATCATGCTTCTGCATTACCTCACAGGATATAATGCCGTATCCGACTGTAACTTTATATGTCCAGGCACCATCTGCACATTAAAGGACACTGACTTATCACGGCTCATACAGCTTTATTTATTTGTAATGAAAGTAACCTCTAACACAAAAAAGGCCTGGACCACTGTATAAGCAATGCAACCTCCGATGCCACCCTTGGTAACTCTTGTGTCACCTCCTCTACCTCTTAGATTGTAAGCTTTTGTGAGCAGGGCCTTCAGTCCCATTGTGTGAATTGACTATTTCTGTGTAATGTATCTTTTTTGTCTGAACTTGAACCCTAAAATTTGTAAAGTGCTGCGAAATATGTTGGCGCTATATAAATAAAATGTATTATTATTAAATGTAGTATTATTAGTTACAGGCCAATCTAATTACAATGTACACAGTATGTGTGGACAGTACACCTTGACGTGTAACAATGACAAGGGGGCATCTATGAAGAAGTAGTAAGGTTTCACCATCATCAGGGATTCTGTACTGAAAGAGCAGTGAGACTATGGAACTCTGCTACACAAAATGTTGTGATGGTTGACATACTGTAGTTCACGAGAGGCGTGGATGCTGGCATTGAAAGTAAAAAAACAAGTATTAAAAGCTATGGGTATTAGATTACTTATGATGGTTTGTTGATCCAAGGATTTATTCTACATCTGCCTGTTTTTATGTCTTCAGGATAAACCTGGTAGGAATATAGGTTCGACATGTGACTCAATCATATTAGCTATGTTAATTATAGATATGGTAAGCACACTTACTTATGTACCAAAGTTTAACAACAGTGGCACAGAATATTAACTCTTTCAATGGCTTTTCAGTGGCTTTTGTTTTTTTCTGTTCTAAGATATCATGCTGCCAAAAATCAAGTGAACCAGAGTTTAGGCTTATATACCTGGCCTGTTGTAGTTCTGTTGTGTATGGTTCTGTAGAAGGGTTTCTAATGCATGAGCCCCTACTTTATGCCCATATGCCTCCAATTTCATGAAGAGAAAATAAGTTTTAATTGGGAATCTTTTTTTTAAAGTCAGAGATGAAGTAGTCAGTGTGTCATGCAATAATTGTAAGGATGTTAATCCCTACATTAAAGTTATATAATGCACACCATAACAGCAACCAATTGGTTAACTAAATTTCCATTTCAATGTAATCCTTGTCCATGACTTTTTATGCAAAGATGATTCTTTTCCGTTGCAAACGACTTTTGACTGAACACAAGATTCAGTGAGATCTGCAGTAAACTAGCTTTTGACATCAAAGGATATCCCTCACAAAGCCCATATTTTTGTTGCATAAACCCATACACATATGTCCAGCCTTGTTGAAATGAACAAACGCCTACTTTAGTGTGTTCCGCTGTCATATCATACTTTACCTGTCTCATGCTTTCCCCCTTAGTGCTTCCTCTCTTCTGACTGTATTTACATTGTCCATAAGATAGCAGCCATGTGTTAAACATTAGAGAGAGCCTTGCACCAAGTACATATGCTTGAAGTGCCGACCTCAGCACAGACGCAGGAGGTTGCTGAACTCTACATTAGACCCTATGGGGGAGATTTATGAAGACTAGGGTTCTCAACATCAGTCTTTATATCCCCTGTGACGACAGAGGGTACACCTCATAAATCAGATGCATCCTCTTCCAGGCCATGTGCCTGCACTGAAATTTTTATACCAGCTAATAGCTGGGGTTCAGGGATTTTTAAAGATCGTTTATGCCGGGGAACTAGCATACAAAGCATAATAAATATCCTCCTGAATGTACAGAATGGTAAAACAATTTATGGATTTATATGGATTATGTAGTTTTATTTTAAAGAAAATAAAGGGGCAAAGTGAGCATGCAAAATAAAATAGTTATATGGTTGAAGACATATCTGTTAGGTATAACCAAGGGATGATAAAGGATGTAGAGTAAAATATGATGTACACTGTCTGTTTCCCACACAAAAGTCTGCTCCACACTGAGACCAGGACTACATTGAGATTTTGGCTGTAACTCCTGTTACACAACCAATAAGCACCATGTCACCCTGTGACTCCTTCACTAATGTTAGTGAATAGAGTTGCACTGAGGCCCTGAGGGTGCTGCGATCAAGACTTCTAGTTGCAAAATGATCGGACATTGCTCAATCTTTTTGCAACTAACAGTCACTCTCGTGGCCCCCTCGAGTGTCACTATGCGACTCCTTTCACTATCATTATTGAAGGAGTTGCAGGGGAACACAATAATCTTTAGTCATGTGACGGAAGTCGTAGCCAAAATTGCGGTGTAGCCCTAGCCTACAGATTACAACACATTGTGTGTGGGTCAATGTGTTGTCTTCCATATGTTACACTTTTCTGATCTTGATATACTGCACCCCTAGGTTGGAATCACACACTATATTTTTGTAGAGTTTTTTGGAATTTTTTGGTATTTTCACACCATTATCTTTAGATGAAAAACTGTGTTTCCAGATGTTATTTTCTATAGGAAAATATTCTGTTTTGATTTTTGGAGTAATGGATTTTTGGACTGAGGGACATTTATTTCATTATATTTTGGTCATGGCAATTTTTTCTGCCATTTTTCTCACAGGCTTCTGTATAGAACTACAAAAATATTAGACAAAAAAAATACACACATAAAAAATATAACAAGATATAAAACACTATCTGTGGCACTTGTAAAATACAAATACACTGTAAAAACTCAGAGTATCCACTGACTGGGAGTTTGGCTACTGTGTAATGTTGCTAGGAACATTTGTTAAACAAAAAAATTGTCAGTTACTTTAGCAATGTTGATGGGTTGTACAGGTAGTAAAAGCTACATATGGTAAAAGTTTAAAGCCTCATTGCTAATTCATAATGAAAAAGATGTTGCCTATTACTGGGAAGACTATCATGCTCCTAAAGACCATCTTGCATTGTGAAATCTTATTGAGCCTTATACTGTATATTTAATGAAAGGCAATTGCTGAAAACTGAAATATAATATTGCTTATCAAACCATGGAGCAGCTGTGGTATCCTCATTATACACATTGCAAATATCCTAAACCAATATATGCAGATAAGACATTAACTCACTAGAAGTTAGAAGTGCAATAATCTGCTAAATTAATGAGTCCAAAAATGTAAAAAAAGGAGAGAATAGTTTTATAAAGTACTTGACAAATAATAGACATGTAGTTGAGCAATTTAGCTAACATATATCTATAGTAAAATCTATCCAAAAGACCACCTCTTTGAGAAGGCCACCTCCTTTCCCAGACCAAATTTTCTGTGACAGATTTTGATTTTCATTTTTTCATAATAACCACCCTCTTTGAGAAGACCACCTTCCTAGAAGACCACTTTTTCATCCAATGTTGGGTGGTCGTTTTACTTTTTGTAGTCTTACAAAACTGGGGGGAAAAGGAAGACCGCACCAAACAATGGGAGGCCTTCCCCAGCATTCATAGCATATAGTTGTATAGTATGTATTAAAAAAAAAAAGATTTCTGTCAGCATCAATAGAATTTGTGGTGTACTTACCATGCTCCGTAGGTAAACCACACAGCTGCTATCTGGTCTATGGAGGCGGGGTCCCCTTGGGAACTGCTGCTGCCAGAATAGATCCACAGTATTTTTATTCACAAGCACCACTAGAGGGAGCTCAGTGCAAAGTGATTTATCAAAAACCAAAATAAGATATTCACACCACATTTTGATAGTCCCCCAAAAATTCGGGTAGGGTGTCAAATGTACTAGAGCAATTCTCTTTCACAATAATAAATTCTACTCGGGCACTCCAAAATAAAAAAAAAAATTAAATATAGCAAAACTTTATTATAACATCTTGTAAAATAATTTTTCACACAGTAGTATGTTAGTAGATTAGTGAAGGTTAAACATCAAACATCAACAAAAATAGGCCAGACAAAATTGTTGGCACCTTTTCAAAATTGTGTGTAAATTGTTTCAAGCATGTGATGCTTGTTCAAACTCACCTGTGGCAAGTAACAGGTATGGGCAATATAAAAATCACACCTGAAACCAGATAAAAAGGCAACAAGTTGACTCAATCTTTAAATTCTGTGTCTGTATGTGCCACATTAAGTGCGGGGAACAGAAAGAAGGGAAGAGAACTGTCTCAATAATCTCAAGTACATTCCAGAGATCTTGATGTTCCTTTGTCCACGGTGTACAACATAATCAAGAAGTTTACAATCCATGGCACAGTAGCTAATCTCCCTTGACAGAAGAGAAAAATTGTTGAATGGTTGCAACGCAGGATAGTCTGGATGGTGGTTAAATATCACTGAACTGCAATGTGGTGGTGTAACAAATAAATAAAATATAACTTATTAACTTATAGAGAAAAGCCAGTATGACACAAACAAATAGGTGTACTAAAGAAGGACCTAACTAATTGAATACTAAAGCTATAGGATGGTAAAAAATATATATGTGTAATGCCAGAAGAGTCTAAACATACAGTGGGGAAAAAAAAGTATTTAGTCAGTCACCAACTGTGCAAGTTCTACCTCTGAAAAAGATGAGAGAGGCCTGTAATTGTCATCATAGGTAGACCTCAACTATGAGAGACAAAATGAGAAAACAAATCCAGAAAATCACATTGTCTGATTTTTAAAGATTTTATTTTTAATTATAGTGGAAAATAAGTATTTGGTCAATAACAAAAGTTCATCTCAATACTTTGTTATATATCCTTTGTTGGCAATGACAGAGGGCAAACGTTTTCTGTACGTTTTCACAAGGTTGGCACACACTGTTGCTGGTATGTTGGCCCATTCCTCCATGCAGATCTCCTCTAGAGCAGTGATGTTTTGGGGCTGTCGCTGGGCAACATGGACTTTCAACTCCCTCCAAAGGTTTTCTATGGGGTTGAGATCTGTAGACTGGCTAGGCCACTCCAGGACTTTGAAATGCTTCTTACAAAGCCACTCCCTTGTTGCCCTGGCGGTGTGCTTGGGATCATTGTCATGCTGAAAGACCCAGCCACGTTTCATCTTCAATGCCCTTGCTGATGGAAGGAGGTTTGCACTCAAAATCTCACGATACATGGCCCCATTCATTCTTTCATGTACACAAAGTATTGAGATGAACTTTTGTTATTGACCAAATACTTATTTTCCTCCATAATTTGCAAATAAATTCTTAAAAAATCAGACTGTGATTTTCTGGATTTGTTTTCTCATTTTGTCTCTCATAGCTGAGGTCTACCTATGATGACAATTACAGGTCTCTCTCATCTTTTTAAGTGGGAGAACTTGCACAATTGGTGGCTGACTAAATACTTTTTTTTCCCCATTGTATAAAGAAGAACTATTATGAGGGGGAAACTTATTTTTAAGGAGAACTTTTTTAAGGGGAAAACTTTTATTTTTAAGGGCTTATTATTTATAATATTTCCCCATTCTAATAATATTCTCCCCTTATAAAAGCCCTCCTTAAAAATAATAGTTCCCCCACTATAGATAATACCCCCTTATAAATAATGTATCCTTGTTCAGAAATAAGTTCCCCATTTGTTTTTAAAAACAGAAAAAACAATAACCATGATTCCCTGATTACTGGAGCAGCTAACATCTTTTCCTGCAGTTGCACTCTTGTGCAGGTCCGAGCCAGGCGCAGGTGACGTGATGCAATGACGTCATTACCTGTCCCGGGACGTCCTGCACATAACTGTAAGGGTATGTTCACTCCGGCATTTTCGCCGTGATCTAGCCGAGACAGGATGCCAATGCAGTGTATCAGCATTCCGTTGTGGCATCCTGCTCCTGATTAGGCCCGGATGAATGGGCCTAATCAGGAGGGGAGTCTCGAGCTGCGGACCCTGTGCCGCGGAATCTGTGGCAGGATCAAGCAGGACGCTTCTTTTTTCCGCATCCTGCTGCAATCTCTGCCTCCCATTGAAAACAATGGTAGACGGATTCTGGAAGGAATCTGCTCCGGATTCGGGGGCGAAATCCGTCCCCAAATCCACGGCAAATTCCTCCATGTGAACACACGGCACGCAGATACAGTTGTGAGTGGAGCTCTCCCGGGCAGAAAGTCTTGTGCCCGGATCCGGGGGCCCTGCAACCATAGGGACCGGTGCAAGTGCACCGTTTGCCCTATGGTTAAAGCAGCCCTGATTTGGACCAGGCCAGGTTCACAATAGAACCAAGGGTGTGACTTTGGTAGCTGTTGCTGCCATTACGCCTCACTTCACTTATGTTTGGACTCTCCTGGCATTACACATATATATTTTTTACCGTCCTATAGATTTAGTATTCAATTAGTTAGGTCCTTCTTTAGTACACCTATTTGTTTGTGTCGTACTGGTTTTTATCTATGAGTTAATAAAAGATATATTTTATTTATCTGTTACACCACTACATTCCAGTTCAGTGATATTTATGATTTTTTTGGTTGGGATAGTTCCTCTGTGATATATGGATGGTGGTTAAGCAGCCCCAATCAGGTTTTAAAGGGAATCTGTTAGGGCAATTTGGGACACTAAACCACCCACACGTCCATATGGACCTGGGGTTTATTGTCCTAAATCACCCTGTAATAACGCAATCCATGGCCGCATTAAAAATAAAAAAGCTTTATACTCATCCTGCCGCTGTACTCCCCACGCCTGCACAGTTCTTTAATGAAGCCAGAGGAGTACTCCTTGGCTTCAGTGCACATTCCCCGCTATTACGCAGTGAAGCCAGGGTGTCCATCTTTGGCTTCACTGAAGAACAGCGCAGGCACCGGGAGGCGTGACTCATGAATAAGCCAGACCGATCTCACCAAACAGCGTTGATTGGACCCTTATCAAAGTATAAAGGTTTTTTATTTTTAATGCGCCTGCGGATTGCATTACAACAGGGCGATCTGGGATACTAAACCCCAGGTCTATAAGGACCTGTGGGTGGTTTAGTGTCCCAGATTGACTTGACAGATTCCCTTTAAAGAAATTCAAGCTATCTTGCAGGCTCAGGGTGCAGCAGTGTCAGCGCAAACTATCCATCGACATTTGAATAAAACAGCAGGAGACCCAGGAGGACTCCACTGCTGACACAGAGACATAAATAAGGTAGACTGCAGCTTGCCAAAATGTATGTGAGTAAGCCAAAATACTTTTGGGAAAACGTCTTGTGGACAGATGAGACCAAAATAGAGCTTTTTGGTAAAGCACATCATTCTACTGTTTACCGAAAATAGAAAGAATACAGTATCAACAGTAAAATATGGTGGAAAAGCAAAGATGTTTTGAAGTTATTTTGCTGCCTCTGCCACTGGGTGCCTCGATTGATTTGAGTTATTTTTTTCCAAAGGGTGTGCAACCAAATATTAAATTGGGGGTGCCAGTAATTTTGTCCGGACCATTTTTGGAGTTTTGCGTGAAATTATATAATTTTTGGCTTTTTTTCTCAGTTTTTCTGTGTTGTTCCAACAAAGTAAATAAACGTGTATAACACAACGTATGTAATTGCAATCATTTTCTGGGAAAAATTTCATGGGTGCCAACTAGAGATGAGCAAAGTATTCAAAAATTCAATTCGGCAAATGATGCGATACGATTCTATTCGATCCTAATTAAATCACGGCGAATGACGTAAGAAAAACAGCTATTTATTGGCTTCAGAGATCCGGGGTGGGCAGAAAAATGGCGGAACCTCTTGGATGCCGCGGTCTTGTTTGTGTTGTTAAAAAACCCCTATAGGTTATGGAACAGGGTGTTAGCTGTCAGGTGATCCTGTTGTGGGTGATCCCACGTTCCCAGAGTTCCTTTCCCCATGTCCTAACATGTACAGCAGCCATTTTGAACTAAATGCGATTCGTTACCACAAAGCGTGAGGAAATTCTGATTCAATGCGAATTGAATATTTCCTGAAATTCGGATCGAATTCCACTTTGTCAGCTTCAATTTGCTCATCTGTAGTGCCAACACTTACGACCATGACTGTATCGGTGTATGATATCTGAACCAAATTGTTTAAATTACCTAAATGTCATAATACTGTAGATAGTTCACTGTCCTGCTGCACCTGAAGACTGCACTGGCCATGACCTCTGAGCAGCACTGAAATCAGTCACTTACCAGACAGGATAGGCACTGTCATAGTTTGCAGTAAGCAGTTGTAGTTATTTCCTAGGTTGCCTGTAGAGATAGGCAAACCAATGTCTGTCATCCATAAGGGAATGTATGTCTGTGAAGCATGGGATTTTCCAAGGAGACATCAGAACTTGATTGATGAAAAGAAATCCAAAGGAGTTTATTCAAAGTCCAATTTTAACAGAAAAAAATATTTAATCAGAAAATATCCATAATGCATACAACAAAATCCTTGCCTTTCAGGCTGCTGTAGTCTCACAGATTTCCCATTATGTCAACTCCACCAACAACAACCCAGCTTGCTGGGTAATGGAATCCTTTTATGTCATAGACATTTCCCATAATCCTATGCAGTTTTCTCTATAAAACCCTGGAGTTGATGCAGATTTGCCTCTTATAAGGTCAGGGCAGACACACCCTACTACAGCTCCACTACTGCAGGTAAGTAAATAAAACACTTCTTTATTAAACAAATTGTGAGCATTTGCTTAGTTTTTGTACACTGTTCCCAGATGGCAAGACCAGAAAGAGTAGAAAAATAGAGCATTAGGTGGCCAGCCTAATGAAGAAAGAAAGAAATAAGAAGCAGTAATAGAACATTCACACAGAGGTTTTACCAGACCTGGGGAACTCATGTACAACTAAGGTTACAAAAAGGAAATCAGTTGTAAACATAAAACAAAACATTTTACCTCTTCACAGTGTCCAGGAAACCGCAATATCGTCCAGTCATCTGGCAGTTGGGCAAACTAACTTGCATCTGGCCAAGCTGTTGGCGGTGTAGTCGTTGCCATACCACTTAGTGGATTCCACTGTATTGCATTAAATGATGGCATACGCTCAACCTCGATGGAGGATACATAGCCGCCATTATTTCTCTCGAAAAGCTGTCCCTGCTTTATCTCACCATGTGTCGGAGAATTTGGGTCTTTCCTTGAATATTTCAGTCAGGGATAAGATGCATGCGCACCAACGTCAACACATGGAGCAGTAACTATGGAAAAGGACAAAACATGACTTTTACAGCCCACTGGGTTCACAGCAGGCACAGCCCAGAAACGCAACAAGTCCAGGTGTTAGTTCTATGCCGTTTGTGAAGACCTGGTTCCAACACCATGCAGTGCCCATTCACCTCCTCTGGATCCGCCTCTCTGGACTGTTTCCTGCCACCTTCTTCACCAGGGCAAGGTGTTACTTCAAATTCCTCCCTCCGCATTTCATGGGTGTAAGGTGAAGCACTTCCATGAGGCTTTACAATTAATGAGCCGCTTCGCTGTATTATTCGATTGCAATATTATCAGGATAAGCTGTATGCCAGTTTACTGCAGCTTATAAGGAGACCACTGCAGCTGCGTTCCCAGGTGGCCTCTGCCTGCTCCCAGTCCACCTCACTCAGCCAGTGCTCTACCTGTTCTGCCAGTGCCACAGCTCCAAGTGTCAGAAGTAAAAGCAGCAGCATCAGCAGTCAGGCCCAATACAGTATCAGGAACATGAAAAACCTGATATTTTTCAGCTTGCAGCACCAACTGGGAACACAAAAGGCAACTGACATTCTATTGGCAGAACCACAGTTAAAGTCTTATCTAGAGTGCATCTATATTCCAGCAAATAACTGTGATCCCATGGAATTCTGGGCCGATAGGTTAGAGAAATGGAAGGAGCTGACCTGTTTGCCATAAGAGATTTATCTTGTATGGCTTCAAGTGTAATGGCCAAGAGGGTATTCAGCACTACCAGTGGCTTTGCAACACCTAAAAGGATGAAACTGTCCACAGATAGCGTGGAAAAAATTACTTTGAATCAGACATGGATTCATGAGGATTTTCAAACACCTCCAGCTAATGCCTCCAAATAGGGGTTTCCACTCTCTCAATTTATCATGTTCCATTCACTGCACTGTTGATGCTGCCTTCTATTCCTAAACAGCTACTATCTCCTTCAACACTCATGCAAACGTCCTGCGATCCAGTCCATCATATTATACTGCACCGCCACACGTTGGCACAGCCACCAACACTACCACCACTCAGCCAGGCATGCCATTTTGATTTCACATTTGCTCCCATAAAGGGATCATTTTTTATGTGTTATTTATGTATTTATTTATTTTTTATCACTTTTCAAGTGACTCACAGTCACAAACTTTTTTCCCAAATAACAAAATGCCTATAGCACTTGCATGTGATGAAAATGGGTTAATCTTTCTACAAAAACATTGCTTTTTGCAATATAACTACCATATGTGTCTAAAAAAAACATGGACACGCACCTTTTCCCCGAAAAAAAAGGTAATTTTTAGAATGTTTTAAATGTTGAAATGCACAAAAGCGAGTGTCAGCGCAGTGTATGGTTAAAGTCGGAGTTGTATTCTCTGCTTATCATCCGTTTTTCTATACACATACATGTCGCTTTCACTTTGACATGGCTCCAACTTTTGCAAATGAGGTGGAAAGAGCTCTATGGACACTTACTAGTTGTGAATGCATGGCCTAATAGACTTAGTGTTTTAGTGTTTCTAGCCTATTTGAAGTTTGCTCATAGTGCTATTTCCAGCCCATTTGTAGCATGCTCATAGTACTATATCCATACCATTTATAGCATACCCATATTACTATTTCCAGCCCATTTGTAGCATGCTCATAGTGTTATATCTATCCCATTTGTAGCATGCTCATAGTGTTATATCTATCCCATTTATAGCATGTTCATAGTGATATGTATCTATAACCCATTTGTAAAAGTTTGGATCAAGTGGCCAACTCCTTAAAGGGGGTCTATCAGTAGTAAATTCATTACAAACCTAATCCCAGTACCTTGTAGATGTGATGCTAGTTTCCATCTGTTATTCATCTTTAGAGCTTTCAATTAATTTGCCATTTTATTGCCATACAAAGAAAAAAGTGCTTTTCATGGAAATCTACAGCTTAGACTGAAGCTCAACCCAGCTATGACCCTTCTCCCCCACAGCATTTTGTGCATCATTTGTATGTGAATACAACTGCAATTAACAAGAAAACGGGTCTCCAGAGTTGAATAATAGAGGAATATTTGGAAACTGTAGAATCACTTCTACAAAGTGCTGGGATTAGATTTATAAACATGTTAATGACAGACTCCCTCTGTATCAGAAATCATGTGGTATTTAAGTGTAGCCTGATGCTTTTGGCCTGGTTTATAAGTTTATCTATTGCGGTGAGCAAGGGGATGCATGAGGGTGGTGGTCGTGCAGGGATGATGGGGGTAGTAGTCATAGTTGTGTCACTGACCTGAGTGGTCTACAACCCTGTTCCCCTGTCACACACAGTAATGCAGTAGAATACAATATACAGCACACAAAAAAAAAGGCTGACATGAGAAATTACCACCTGACAAAATACAAGATATTATGGCGGCATAATGACGATTTAAACAGAATGTTAACATCCCGTTCTGGGACACTGCACTATTATTACATAATATGCCAAATTATGATATTTTGCATAGTATACTATTCCATTGGTTAAAATAAAGCCACTCCAGGGAATAATGGTAAACTGCAGGCTACAAATGTGAAATGATTTAATTGGTTGTAGAGCATCATGGCATGAAACCTTGACCTTTCCACTTGAGCCTACTGTTTTAGACATAATGCACAAAGTGTGAAAATCATCTAATTGGTAATTATATTACTTACAGCAAGAAAAAATGGTTTAAAATGAAGTTAAGTTCTATTTTAATTGGGATAGTCACTATGAACATAATTATTTGATCATCTTTTTGTTATAGGCAAGGATTACAAATAGTTTGTGTGGCACCAAGCCATGACATTTCACTGCAGGAGTTTACAGCAGTCATCAGTCTAGTGCTAATGAAGGTGAACAGGGTAGAATATTGCAAGACATGTTAAATCAACAACTTTTCACCTGTTAGAAAAACACTGGAGAAATTGTGCTTAAAAATATATGATATGTACTGTATGTGTGCATGTTTGTGCCTAGCTCCACTTTAATATGATGTATGCTACCTTAAAGGGAGTCTGTCAGCAGTAAATGTTTATAAACCTGTTCACAGTACATTGTAGCGGCGATTCTATTCTTTATATGCCTTGGTTCAGGGGCATAGCTATATGGAATCTAGTAGTAGTAGTTGCTATCAAGCCCTGGACCCAAATGGGGCCTCAAAGGTCCCTATGCCACATAAAATGTACCACTATTCTAAATGACACAAGGGTAGGGGCCCCATCAGAGATTTTGCACTGGGGCCCTGAAGCATCACGTTGCACTTCTACCTCTGTTATTCAGCTTTGGAGTCCAATATTCATGTAAAACACCATTATATTCATATAGAGGAAAATTGCTATGGTGGGGGTTCTTGCTTGGGCTTTGGCCTCTAGATTCCTAGGCAATTACAGCTCCACAATAGTAGTGTATGAAAGTGATGGAAATTCCAATTACAATTTTATTTCCTTTAGACAAATACCACCTTGACACCTTGCCACGGACCTAATTTGAAGCGCCCGGGCCCCAAAGCGAAATCTGCGTTATATTATGTAGAAGAGGGACCTTTGGCAGTCACCCTTGCATCCAAGGCCCAATATTGACTGCTACCTCTGCAACCCTATAGCTACATCTATGTACCTCCCCACTGAGACTTACTTATAGATTTACCAGTCTCTTCAACTATTTTAAATGGAAAACAGCAGCACTCTGGGTAATGTAGATCTGGGTGCTTGAAGTAGGATCCCAACCAGTTGTCAATACAAAAAAAGAACTCCAGCACTCCTTTAATTGTGATACAATAAAGTGGTTTAATCTCAATAATCCACAACTGGTACAGAATCATCCAATAGTACAATTAATCCACAGAAAATAGACACGTTACATTTCAGCCCGTTGGGCCTTCACCAGACTCTGTGTAATGCAAATAAATAACACAGAATCCATGAGAGATAAGAGACAAAGGATGAATAAATGAATAAACAAATGTCACAAAACTAAGAGTACATACTGTAAGGTCACATTCTTCCGGCTTACTCGACCCAGATGGGAGGATAACTATATATATTGACAAAACAAGATAAGAGGATATGAAACAGTCCATAAATTAATATCATGCCAAGTATGTCCCTACAGGGACCAACTGTGAGTAAAGACGGTTTAACATGATGTGAGGTAAAGGGCTGGCAAATAGCATTAGCAATATGGACGTCGATGGGGAACAGGGATCTTCTTACCTGTGATGTAGTCTGTAATAGAATGCTTTGCAGTGCTTGTAAGTGTGGAAATCCTCTAAGGAAAGGCGCTATGAAGGGGAGCATGGCACTTCCCTTAATGTGACCAACGACGCTTGCTGTCCAGGGTAAGCTCCACCCACTCCTGATGCACTTCTGGTGTAAACTCCGCCCACTTCTGGTCCGATCAGGTCGAAGAAGGGCAGTTGATAGGTCGGAAGTGGGGCATTACTATATAGAATGTACCACAAATAGAGATGCGCCATTTAAAAATGGTTAAATGGGATAGGTGTGGGCTAAAGAAAAAAGGTAGAAGGCAAAAAATAAGTTTTTAGAGAAAAACAAATTAAAAATAAAGAATGAGGGTAGATAAAGGAGATGGGGAGAAGAAAAACATAAAGTAGAGAGAGAGAGAAATTATATATGTAAATCTACATATAGATAATACGAACAAAAAAGGATACAGTGAAAAGTACATGGGTCATATAGTAGGAGGGTCAGATGGGTCCTCACCGTGTCTGTAAGAGAGGAAATAAAAAGTCAGATAAAGTTATAGGAAGATGTACAATTCTATTCACAATTGAGGCCCCTCAGTTCTAAGGATTGTAGCTTTTATCGCAACGTCTAGGTTGGGGCACTTGTTCTAACACCTGAAATTGCAGCTAAGAGATATTGTGTTTATACTGAACAAAATGTGCTGGAACTGATAGGTTTTGGCAGCGGATATTAGATCTATGCTGTTTGATGCAGTCTTGCACAAGCTGGGTTGTCTTCCCAAGACCGCATGGACATTTAATGGCATACACCATAAAAATTACTGTTACATCTGTAGAATCTGTCAATGTGAAAACTCTGCCCAGTCAGTGGGTGATATATTTTATCCCCTTTAAGTATGTTGGAACATTGTTGGCCAGGATTAATTGTTCTATTGGATGATTCTGTTCAACTATTTTAAAAGACTGGGTGCCTATGGCTCCCTGATGAACTGAGTCCAGCACATACAGAAATGCTTTGGAGCTTTAACCCTTTCCTACTCCACGCCACACTATTACGTTGCACTGAGCCTACAGTTAAAACTCAGCATCGTAATAGTACAGCACTTAAATGCTACAGGCGGCTTAACCCCTCAGATGCCATCATCAATAGTGATCACGGCATCTGGGTGATTTGGGGGCATGATCAAAAAAGTTATGAATTTGGAAGGCGAAGGAGGAAAATATGAAAAGAAGTTGCTGACAATTAATGCACAAACTACCCTGCTTTCTTAAACAGTTAAAGATGAGGGTCTGCAAAAGGAGTCTCACTGAGAAAACTTTTGTGTTCTATATAGTGTGAAACCCTGGCTTTTCATGTTTGTGATTACATAAACATCCCTTGTGACTTAAGCGGAGTGTGAGGACATCCTCGAAAACATTTAGACAAATACTGTATTTATCTATCTCAAAAATGTAACATAAATACAAAACTACATAAATAAAAGCCCCATTCACATATGTGTTGTTCACATTACAGCAGTTCTGGTTCCAACACATGACAAACATCAACAGTCCTTGATAGACCCCATTAACTATAATAGGGTCCTTTGGGATTCTACCATGTATGTATGCTCCACTATTTTCTCAGAATATTGTGATGGAGTCTCCAATGTGAACCCAGCCTAAACAAGACCACAAATCTGGTGATGTTAATCACTGATATTAATTAGCAAGAGATCATTTTAGTTTTTTTTTCCTTGAGTGCACAGTTTACTATCCAACAGATACACGATAAAAAACTAATTAAGTAAAAAACAATTTGACTTGTTTGACATTTGGAAAATATTTCACCGTTCATTTCAGTGGTTTCCTCACAAGTGATAAAGTGGCTTAAAATTGTTCAACAAGCCCAAGAGAGTTTAACTGTCAAGATATACAATTATATATTATTATGTTTTAACCAGACTTTACTGTTTGTAAAATTGCCTTGCTATATGTAGGGTTACCAGGATATTATTACTTCTGTTCATGTTACAAGGTGTGGTGTCTGCACTTACAGGCATTATTACATACAGTAGATTTTCTTGAGCTCCTACAGTGTGATGGTACTTGCATTAGTAAGGGTTATGACACCATCACACAAACATGCTGTATACTTTGCATCTATTTGTACAATACAACTTTGCTATTGACTGTGCATGACTCCCAGGCTTAGGAGAATCACACAGTGTCCTTCCTTCTGATTATCTATTTCACTCTCCACTTCTTTATGCAAATAAGTCCTCCTTGGTCTAGCACCACATTTTGAAAGGTCCCTACCTATACTCCATACTCTCCTCCTGTTTTGTGAATACTGTACTTACTTCTTGCAGTGCAGCCTCCATTAAATTGCTGTTTTAGATTTCCTCTGCTTTCTCTCCCTCTGTGTTTTGCTATACATTTTATGATGTTTCAGCACAGCATAACATAGACAACTAGAGGCAGTACCATTTTTTCCTGATGGAGAACAGTGTGATTACCCCCCATCTATATTCCATATAAGAAGTTAACAGACTGTATGTATGCAGTCAATGAGGCTGCACTGTGAGCTGCTTTATCATAATTTTGTGCCTAGTCATTACAGTCCTAATAAAGTAGTTGTAGTTAATGCCATGACATGTCATAGCTGTGCATTTTACTATTAAAGCATAACTAAACCTTCAGACATCTTTTGATTTTCTGGCAGTATTTGTGTCATTAAATAATTTTGTAATATAATTTATTAACAAATTTTGGGCTCCTTTCTGGGAAATCCTGTATTTCTCACTCTTTGCCTTGCTTCGCTATTGAGAGCTGTCCCCTGCTTCTCAATTTCTCATTGTGTAGAGAGTATGAGCTTGTGGGAACTGAAGAGAAAATGAGGCTCAAAATGACTACATCCCAGGCATTATAAATTGTAGAAACTTGGTTTTGATATCATACCAATCCCGACTGTGTTTTCAACCAGAGACAGCTCTGTAAATTCTATGAAATATGAGATTTTCCTCTTTCATACATACCATAGATACCAAAGCTGCCAGAAAAGCGAAAGTTGTCCAAAGTTTAGTTACACTTTACATCCTCTACAGGTGGTGGTATAAACACCAAGAAGGATTGTGTGAAATTGATGGTCTCACATAGGCCAAATATAAGTTACCACAGCTTGCTGACTTGAAAAGCCTTAACTGTTATGACTCCAGAATTTTCACTTCAATAAATTCTATAAAACAAAAATAAAAATCATTTTTAGTTATTGAGTAAACAGTAAAGATGTGTGGGGGGGAGGGGTAAAATTTATTACATGTAAATATTAAGTCCTCATATTTGCAATTTCACATACTCATTAGTTCACAATGAAAGCCATATATTTCAAAGAGAAGTGAGGACACATTCATGTTCTGGTTATCGATAAATTACCATGTTTTAATTTTGTTTTGATTCAGATTGGATCTATTTTTTCCATTTTTTTTTCAGATGGATGTGCCTGTTACCAACTTACACTAAAAAATCTTCAAGGCTTTCGTTTTTGTAGTTTCATGTTGTTTTTGGCATCCTATGCTTTTAAGTAGTGTAAAAATGTGTTCAAGCATAAACCTAGGAAATATTGTATATGCCACACTTTTCGCATAAGCCTCCAAGGATTATGATAATTATATTCTCCTAAGCAAATGAATAAACAAACATAAGATGTAATTTATTCATGTGTATTCCTCTTTGTTTTCTTAAACACAAAAATGAACAGCTCTAGGCCCTTCAACTGTGCAAGATGACATCTCACAAATGTGTTACACTGCAACAGAATTCATTCATGTACCCCGCTATAGTATTTCTTTCTTAGGACAGACATGTATATTTCAGGAATTTTAAAGGGATCTCATCTAGACAAATTGTTACCAAGATGGGAATAACTGCAGTGCAGTACTGCTCTACGCTATTCCCATAACTCCCCTAGAGGAGAATGGGAGCTGGGAGAATAGCATAGCACACTGTTTCCATACAAAGTTCTGCAAACTACACTTTTTCCATAGCACCAATTCTCCTTTACAGGAGCTACAGGAACAGCATAGAGCAGCACTGCACAGCACTTGGAAACGGTTACTCCCATCTCAGCAACAATTTGTCAAGATGAGAATAACCCTTTAAATCCACTTACTGTTGTTATTCCAACCCTATATGCTGCTTGTTCTCTGCTCTTCTTTCAGTAACATTTTCTTATCCTTCCCACCAACTAATTTTAGTTTTTTTTTTTTCCTTTTTATTGTACCTAATTTCTTATTAAAACATTTAGTAAAACCTTATTTGAAGGTTTTCATAATTTGCTGTAGCCAAGAATGGCCACAAAAGGTATGGGAAATATAAAGGAAGCTCTTATACTTCTACCTTCTTCTCAATCCACTCCTGGCTTTGGCTCAAAAAACCGAAGTAAAATAAAATCTGCAACAAAAAAGCTGTGTTTCCACAACATGGGGCCTTAGCCTTAAAGGGGTTTTCCGGTCAAAAAAATCTTTTTTTTTTTAAAAGTTTGTTAGTGCTATTAATGGGTTAAAAGTACACCCATATACTTTTAGCTGTGTTTTGAGTGATTTCTGTGTTTCTCTGGGAGCTTCTGACATCTTCTGCATTTGTTTACATGGTGTTAGCTTCTTGCTATGTAGCTTACTGTGTACCTTCCACACTACCTCCCTGTCACTGCTTCCCCATCCTCCCTCATTCCATTACACCCCCTCCTTGTCTCCCTAGTTAAGCTATCCCCCCACTACTAGACCTTCACAAGTAACTAAGTCCACCACTCCCACCACATCATACTTACCTAGCTTCCTCTCTGGGAGACGGCTCCTCCTTTCTCCTTCACTGTGCGCAGCCTGGAGATGCTTCTTTTCCTCTCTCCTAGCCCATGCACAGACCAGAAGTACCTGTGAGGTCTGCGCAGTAGTGATGGAGTGCCATCTCTACTGCGCATGTCCCGCAGGCACCTCCAGACTGCACAAGCGCTTGAAGAGGGGAGGAGCCGTTCCCGGACAGTAATGCACGTAAATATTGATGGTGGTTGTGGGGGGGAGAGTACTGGTGACTTTCCGTTTAGGAAGCGTTGAAACATAACATCACCGGATTATCCAAAAAGTACCCCTGGACCGCCCCAGGGATATGGGTAATTATACATTTTTTTTAATACAAGTAAATTAGAAGATAGGCGGGGGGAGGGGGTTTAGTTTAGGGGTTAATTTGTATTTTATGCCGGACAACCCCTTTAAGGTCTTTAACCCTTAGGAGACACAGACATTTTTCATTTTTGTGTTTTCGTTTTTTGCTCCTTACATTCCAAAAGCCATAACTGTCTAATTTTTCTGTTTACGTAGTCATATGAGGGCTTGATTTTTGCGTGACCAGTTGTACTTCAAAATGGTATCATTTATTATTTTGTACAATGTACCAGGAAGCGGGAAAAAAAAAATCAGAATGAGGTGGAATTGAGAAAAAAATGCAGCACCACCGTTTTCTTATGTCTTTTTTTATGGCTTCCACTCTGCGGTAAAAATGCTATGTTAGTGTAACGTCTCTGCCTGTTCAGGTCTCTGCATGACCCTCCGCCCGCGACGGCGCAGGAGGCGTGCTCAGTTTGATTCCTGGTTTAAGATTCTTGTTGCTCAGTCTGAACACTGTCCTAGACTATGTAATTGATTTTCTGCCACACCTGTCTCCAGCACCTTGTTTCTTTTGGCTTCTCAATAGTTAATCTCAGCCTTGCCTGTGTGATTGACAGCCTGTCTACCAATCCAGTCTGGGGCAGGTCCTGACTTTCTATAAACAGGTTGTCAGCCCTCACATGGGCACTGGCTATTGATTCTGTCTTGTGACTTGTCCATGCTAGCTCCTTTTCTGCTATTCCCTGTATTCCTATTTCTGACCTCTGGCTCTGTTTTAAACTCTTCTCTTGGATTGTGATTTTGTACTGCATTGCTCGACTGGTACCGACCCCTTGGCTTGCCAACCTCCCTTTGTCTGTTGTTTGTCCTGTCTGCGGTCTGTGTTGTCACCTATATTAGGTAGGGTCTGTCAACCAGTTGCTGCTGTTGCCTAGGAAAGATAGGCAAGTTAGCCAGGGACAGTGGGGGGTTCAGCTTAGGGCTCACTGTCTTGTTGTGCCCCTCCCTCCAGGGTTCTGCAGCAGCACTGGGGAATTGCTCAACTGGCAATTCCCTTACAGTTAGCTTTATTCTGCAGGTCATTTTGATCACGGTGATTCATTGATTATATTAGTAATCTGTTTTCCCTTAGTCCTAACAGCAGCACAATATGGGATATTTCTGCCCCTGTGTGCTGGTAGGAGAGGCAGAATTTTAAATTTACATAATTAATTAATTAAGCAATACTCCCTGTGAAGGATATCGACTTGCCAAGCCGCTTGGCACGCCTGCAATCAACCTTCTTACCTCCCACTCACACGCTGTGAGTGGACAGGGTTCATAGGATAATATGAAACAAGCTTTATAAATTTTATATATTTATTAACCTGAGTGGGTTGGTACTAGCTACTAACATATACAGAAATACATATGAATGGATGGTCAAGCAAAATACAGTACGGAAAATAAAACGGGAAATAAAGATAGGAAAATATCAGAACAAGGTTGTAGTCTGATTCGCTAGGCCTCCGCAGACTGGCCTAGGACACATCCTTAAATCAGTCCTAGAGCATGTGCTCCTTACATGCTCTCCAGAAACAAAGAGATCTCTAAGGCCTCACTTGCTAGGCCTCAGGACACTTGCTTCAGTCCACAGCATGACCTGCCCTCACATCTTTCCAGGAAGAGAACTCCCCCTGTTCCCCAGGTGAGACCATATAACTATCCCCAGTCTCCTTCCTGATTGATGTCACTAGGAGGGACAGTCCTGCCCTCCATCTTGAAATCCCAATAACTATGATTTGTCATATCTCCTTGCGTGATGACTGCAGTGTCAGGCAAAGGGTGTGATGGGGTTCGTGGTGAGACCCCCATCGTGTAAACACCAAGAATGACACCCCAATTCCCTTTGGGTGATGAGCTCAGTGTCTGGACCTTTTCCCTGCTCTCAACTGTACTGAGTTTAGAATTGGGCCGCTCGTCTCTGCCTGGTGCACCCGAGGAATTTATCAGTGCGATGATAGGCGGTTCTGTTGGGGAAATATTGCCATAAAACCATATTCCCTTTGTACTGGGGCCTAGAGACATGGAGTCTGGATTTTGTGTATTCCAAGGTCTTTCCAGCCTTGGAATGAGATTAACAAGGGTATGCTAATTGAGTCAGGGACAGAACAACAAAGGGTCTTGGTTGCAGAGTAGAAATACCACATTCCTGGAGCCAGAAGGGTTATTATGACCAAGTGATAAGACATGAAAGATAAATATCTGACTGGAAATCTACAACTGGGGCTCTCATCATCACACTCCCCTATAAGAGGCCAAAGAGACCTCCCACCACTGTATTAGTTATAAAGAAAAGAAAAAACAACAATCCTTCTAAGGGGTGGGGGGAAGCTTGTGCTGCTGTTAGGACTAAGGGAAAACAGATTAACACTATAATCAACGATTCCCTTACATCCTACCAGCAGCACAATATGGGGATGTAGCAAGTAGACCCCTAGGGAGGGTACTCTCGCAATACTGCACTCAAAACTGAACACCCAAAGGCAGTGGCCTCTGAGCTATGCATATCTTATCTATAATGTCTCAAAAAGGTTAGTTGAGAGCCCCATAAAGCGGCAGCACAGATCTGCTCCAGAGGAATGGAGCGGTTTTCTGCCCAAGAAGTAGAGACAGCTCTAGTTGAGAGGGCTTTGACAAAATCAGGGGGAGTTAACCCCTGCAAAGAAAAAAATCACCTTGATCGTCTCCTTTATCCATCTAGATAAGGATGGTTTTGATGTTTTCAATCCCTTGTTCCTTACACAGATGTTGATTAGAAGATTCTCTGATCTTCTGAAGGATCTTGTACGTTGGAGATAGACTTGAAGGCATCTCACCAACCCAGGGAGGAACTTCAACTTTACTCTGTCCAGGAAAAAGGAAATATACGGCTCTATGAAAAAGCCTGTAATTCTCCCACTCTTTTGGCGGAGGTAATGGCTAGCAAAAAGGTAGTCTTATAAGCCAGGAATTTGAACTCCACATCTTCCAGAGATTCAAAGGGAGGACCACATAGACCAGAGAGAACTGTAGAGAGGTCCCATTGAGGAATGAGAGCATGGACAGCAGGCCTTAATCTCATAGCACCTCTCAGGAATCTAGAGATTAAAGCATCCTGAGACAAATGTCTGCCTAAAGGTCTACAACTTGCACCTTTAGTGTCGCAGGGCTAAGACCTTTATCAGACGGACGGATCAGAACTATCAGCTCCCTGTCTGGAGCACTAATCTTTGAAGATGTTACCTATTCTTATTGTATTAGTAGATTCGGCTCTGGAGCATGATAGAGTCTTCAGAACGGCCTCTGACAGTCCTCTAGATCCACATAGGGACTGGTCAACTTCCAGGCTGTCAAGTTGAATCTTCTCAGAACCTGGCAATACTGAGTTCCCTGAGAAACCAGGTTCTGATTTAGGGGAAGCCTCCAATAAATTCCTCGACTCAACTGAATGAGTTGGGAAAACCAAGCTCTTTTCGACCAAAACGGTATGATGGCAATTACCGTGGCTTGGTCTTGTCTGATTTTCATCAATACCCTTGGTATTATGGAAAGTGGAGGGAAGATGTACAGTCATGGCCAAAAGTTTTGAGAATGATACAAATATTAATTTTTACAAAGTCTACTGCTTCAGTTTTTCTAATGGCAATTTGCATATACTCCAGAATGTTATAAAGAGTGATCAGCTTAACAGCAATTACTTGCAAAGTCAATATTTGCCTAGAAAATGAACTTTATCCCCCAAAACACATTTAAACATCATTGCAGCCCTGCCTTAAAAGGACCACCTAACATCGTTTCAGTGATTGCTCCATTAACACAGGTGTGGGTGTTGATGAGGACAGGGCTGGAGATCAATCTGTCATGATTAAGTAAGAATGACACCAGTGGACACTTTAAAAGGAGGCTGGTGCTTGCCATCATTGTTTCTCTTCTGTTAACCATGGTTATCTCTAAAGAAACACGCGCAGTCATCATTGCACTGCACAAAAATGGGGTAACGGGGGGGAGGGTGGGGGGGGGAAAGAGGGCCCCTCAGTAAAAAATCTATCGGGTAATAAAGAATTGGAGGGGGGGGGGGGGGGTTTGGGGGGGGAAAGGGGGGGGGGGGGGGGGGAGAGGGGGGGGGGGGGGGGGGGGGGTTTTTTAGGGGTGTTGGGGGGGGGGGGGGGGGGGGGGGGGGGGGGGGGGGGGTGCTGAGGAATGGTAGCAGGCAGGTGTGAGTGCATCTGCACGCACTGTGAGGCGGAGACTCTTGGAGCAAGGCCTGGTCTCAAGGAGGGCAGCAAAGAAGCCACTTCTCTCCAGAAAAAACATCAGGGACAGACTGATATTCTGCAAAAGGTACAGGGAGTGGACTGCTGAGGACTGGGGTAAAGTCATTTTCTCTGATGAATCCCCTTTTCGATTGTTTGGAACATCTGGAAAACAGCTTATTCGGAGAAGAAGAGGTGAGCGCTACCACCAGTCTTGTCTCATGCCAACTGTAAAGCATCCTGAAACCATTCATGTGTGGGGTTGCTTCTCAGCCAAGGGAATCGGCTCTCTCACAGTCTTGCCTAAAAACACAGCCATGAATAAAGAATGGTACCAGAATGTCCTCCAAGAGCAACTTCTTCCAACCGTCCAAGAGTAGTTTGGCGCTCAACAATGCCTTTTCCAGCATGATGGAGCACCTTGCCATAAAGCAAAGGTGATAACTAAATGGCTCAGGGAACAAAACATAGAGATTTTGGGTCCATGGCCCGGAAACTCCCCAGATCTTAATCCCATTGAGAACTTGTGGTCAATCATCAAGAGACGGGTGGACAAACAAAAACCAACAAATTCAGACAAAATTAAAGCATTGATTCTGCAAGAATGGACTGCTATAAGTCAGGATTTGGTCCAGAAGTTGATTGAGAGCATGCCAGGGAGAATTGCAGAGGTCCTGAAGAAGAAGGGTCGACACTGCAAATATTGACTTGCTGCATTAACTCATTCTAACTGTCAATATAAGCTACTGTTACTCATAATATGAATGCAATTCTATTTCTGTATGTGATAAAAACATCTGACAAACACACATAAAAACCAGAGGGCAGCAGATCATGTGAAAATATAATATTTGTGTCATTCTCAAAACTTTTGGCCATGACTGTACTAGCGGCAGCTAGTGCATCCACTCTGTTTCAGAGCGGCCGCCATGTTTAGTCACGCGCACCAGGACATAATTGTACGTCCTGGTGCGCCTAAGGGTTAAATCTCTCCTGAAAAGTTTTATGCTTTCACCATTATTGTATCTCAAATTTTGACCCCTTCTATTTTATCATTGTCATTTTATAGGTGAAGTTTCCAGAACTGAACACAGAACAGTATTCTAGATTTGTTCTCACTTCAGCTAAGTACAGCTAGATTGCAATCTCCTTGTTTCTATTGGTTATAACCCCAGCTACTAGTCCAGTACAACAGTAGCCCTTTGAAATCCTTTTAACAATGAACTGCAAAATTTAATTATTGTACAGAATATTGTAGCTAACCTCCTAATAGACAATGTAGAAATATCAATCCCTAACGCACAAGAAAAATATATGAAAAGGGTAAGCACTACATCATCTTCTGGAGCAGAGGAACAGTTGCTTCTTTGTGTGTCAATCCTAAAACATGTTTGTATCATTGGCAAACAGACTTACCAACATGCTTGACTGTTTAATATCTAAGTTTAAATAGTCACTAAGTTTTCAGACAACTTAGAGCATATGATTCTGGACCAAAATATAATGTACTTTAATTAAAAATGTGGTGGCTTTCTTCCTGAAAAACTTCTCTAAAATTCCTGCCACTAGGTGTCTCCCTTCTAGCTAATTTGCTGTTCACTCTTTTGTTATGAAGGAAGTCTGTTCCTAGATATAGTCTAATGACTCTTGCTCATCACAGTGAGCTCACACAAAATAATAAAAGACAGTGTGTATATACTGTATGTATACCTCCAGTGAGGTGTCCCAATCTAGGAAATGCACTACTCCTGTGCAGCTGCATCCACAAGCAAATATTCAAACCAAAACAGACAAATGAGGAAAAAAGCCTGACAATGTATTTATTTTATTATGCTTACTTGTATAGAGCCATCATATTCTGCAGCGCTTTACAGACATTGATAATTAATCACTGTCCCATAGGGCTCACAATCTATATCCCCTATCAGTATGTCTTTGGAGTGTGGAAGGAAACCCACGCAAGCAACATACAAACTCCTTGCAGATGTTGTCCTCGGCAGGATTCGAACCCAGGACTCCAGCACTGCATGGCTAATCCCTGAGCCACCGTAAAAATCCAATATACTGTATTCAAAACATGTTAAAAATACAGGTCACACAACAAAAAATTCAAAGAAAAAAGGACAACACCATGGGCAAGGTAATTCATAGCACAATAATGTGCATAGTATCAATATAGTAATTCCATAGCATTAAATATAATAGAAGCAAAAAAGAGCTTGAAGTTCTAATGCATAGCTTCCTAATAAATACAACAGTATCACTATGAGAAATAGATAGGGATACATCAATATATGAAAAAATATTACATGAATATAGCAAAGTCACAAACATATATGTGTACATAATCCCAAAAACAATTGACCAAATGTCATAGATCGTAAATGCCCAAGTGGGAGTAAAATGGAAGCAAAAAAATGTAAATAAAGAGTACTATCCAATTATATAGGCCAAGTCTTCGTCTGGGGGTCCTGCCACTAGGTGTTTCTCTTCTAGCTAATTTCCAGTTCACTCCATAGATGCAAGACGGATCAGAGTGAGTAAAAGGGGTGGGGTTGGTCTCTTTACACAGTGAATGCAGATGGAAGGGGCTGATTCTTATCACAAACTCCTCACAGCAGGTCTGCAAACTGCAAGGACTGAACATTCTGCAACATCTCACAGCTTACAATGTAAGAAAAGTCATCTATATACTTGTATAAACTCGTTGCTGCTTGTGTTGTTACAGACGGCATATTATTCACAGACAGCAACAGCTTTACTTACTCATACATTTCTCTGTTCCTGTGTCATGCCTACATGGTAGATGCTAGAATGTAGTGGGTATCTGAATATATCTGCCCTATATATGCAGTTCAGTGTTCTTGGATCTCCTACATTATGGCTACCTGGGCTTTTCTAAGATATTCGTTTGTTCTTGTAGTGTTACTCCTGGCAGAATTACAAGTAAATAAACAAAACTAGTTATTTAAACGGCTCCTAATTATATATGCCCACAGCCTCAAAGACAATTGCAAAATAAGTTGCAGCTATAATATGATAATTGGCAGCAGAAATACTGATAAGACATCATGTATGAAGGCTTATACAGTCATCGAACAGACTGCACAAGAAGACCCTGCACATATTTAAATTTTTCATGAAAACTCAGGTACACTTTAAATGAACACTGAACATAGAAAATGCACAAAATACCAGCAGTTCCTACTCCTCCTCTAATTTAATTCTATTATGTCAAGAAATCTGTAAGTGTTTTTAATGGTCAGGAATGCCTCTTTACCTTCTTTTCCTTCTCCTGGTCACAGTCTTGTGTCTTTTTTAAAGATGGGGGCTACAGCACATTTTAAGGATGGGTTCACAAAGTTTGAGTCCTCAGACTTAAAAAAAAGTCTACCTGTGGGCACCCGGTTTAAGGGCCCGACTGCAGCTTTGACCACTGCAACCCCCATAGTTACACCAGTGCTGACAGCTGAAAGTGTTATATAGGGATATAGTAACTAAAGCGCTCACAACATCCTGTAACTTTTATGACTGATCCCATGTCATAGCATTAACCTATTCATAGCATCTGGGAGTTCCAAAATAATGTATGCTCTGCCATCTTATCCATCTATACTCTTCTTTACTACCAATGTTTCTACTAGGTGTGCCCAGGTATATATATGAAATGCATTGCAACAAGTCCATATTTTAGAATATTTCAACTTACCTTAATTAACAGTATATTTAAATTAACTCTATTTCATATCAACCTATTTAATTGTTAAAAACATTTCATAGCAAACAAATCATTAGTCAATCCATTCATCCATTGACAAAAATTTCTGCGACAAATATTGCTACTGGAACTAGGTATAAATAATTGAATCTCTTATATCCATGAAGGAATGATTTCAGGAACTCCTGGATAGTCATAAATTTTCACTGCTGCATTGGGGGATCCCCTTCTTTTACGTTCATATGCCATTGGATATGGCAGCATCATATTTTGGGGTTGTTTTGCTGCAGGAGGGACTGGTGCACTTCACAAAATAGATGGCATCATGAGGAAAGAACATTATGTGGCAATACTGAAGCAACCTCTCCAGACATCAGCCAGGAAGTTAAAGCTTGGGCACAAATGGGTCTTCCAAATGGACAATGACCTGAAGCATACTGCCAAACTGGTTACAAAGTGGCTTAAGGATAACAAAGTCAATGTTTTGGAGTGTCCATCACAAAGCCCTGATCTCAAGCCTATTGAAAATTTATGGGCAAAGCTGAAAGGATAGGTGCGAGCAAGGCGGCCTACAAACATAGCTCAGTGACACCAGTTCTGTCAGGAGGAATGGGCCCAAATTCCTACCAGCTATTATGAGAAGCTTGTGGAAGGATATCCAAAACATTTGACCCAAGTTATACAGTTTAAGGGCAATGGTACCAAATACTAATGAAATGTGTGTAAAATTCTGACTTTGCAGAAAGTCATAAAAATGCCTAAAAATTCTCTCTCTCTCATTATTCTGACATTTGGCAAATATAAATTATTTTGGTAATCCTAATTGTCCTAAAACGGGAAAGGTTTATTCTGATTTCATGTCAGATAGTGAGAAAAACATGCATATGTGTCTTTTTATACGGTGTATGTAAACTTCTGGTTTCAACTGTATTACTGTTCAGATACAAATCTTGAAACCAACCTGGCTGCACCATGAGGCCTTGAATCCTGACGACTCACAAAATTTGTGCTCTTACCTCAATTTATTGAGTCTTCTACTTTTCTTTGTAATACAGTTGACACCTAGAAAGAAATGAGGAAATATTTTAAGCTGCCTTTTTATCTCATATGTCCTTTGTAATTCTCCTCAAACCTCAACATTCTTTTTCTCTACATTACTTACAAACTACCAATAGCATCGGTCCCAAAGGTATGCCATAATGTGCACCTGTATGCATCTATAGCCGCATCCAGTCCTTGGGCTGCCAGTACTTTCACGTTTATGTAAATGCAACACCAATTAATTTCAACTGTATATCATTACAGGCTATAACAGCAAAACCAGCTGAAATAAACGGTTGTTTCACTTACAGAGAAGTGAAAGCATCATCAACCAAGGAGCGGACATGGCTATAGCTGCATCCAGGTACGCAGTGTGTCATAACCCTTAGAAGTAATCCCCAAACTTAAATACTTCCTTGGAATAGACTGAATAGACACAGAAGAGTATCCGTGAAACTATATATCCAGGGCTGGCATTAGGGGGTGGCAAACTGGGCAATTGCCCAGGGCCCCGACCCCAAAGGGGCCCCCAAGATCCCGAGCATGATGACTCCGGATACCGGAGTCAGGCCCGGCCATATCAATAACAGAAAGGGACCCAGCATCATGTGCGTAGGGCCCCTTTCTGAGGTGAGTAAAAATAACAAACATTTTTACTCACCTGTCCTTGGAGTCCGATGTCATCTTCTGGCGTTCCGGACATTACCGCTGAGGCCAGGCCTCGGCCTTAGCGATCACGTGGGGCATGCCTCACGTAACCGATGAGGCCCAATCACAGGCTTCAACGGCGACGTCCATAACGCGTGACGTCAGCCGCAGAAAAGAGAAAACCTGGCACCAGCGGGGATAGCGGAGCAGCGCGAGGAGGCCCAGCAGAGGTAAGACAAGGTGAGTATAATTGTTTTTTATTTTCTCTTACCTCCCCCGGGCCTTTGCTTATTATACTCTGGGGTCTGAAGAGACCCCAAAGTATGATATAATAATAGCACTGATGGAGTCTGTAGGGCCACTGTGGAGCATTATACTGGGGAGGGGGCCCTCTGCAGAGCATATTATACTGTGTGGGGCCCCTGTGGAGCATTATACTGGGGAGGGGGGACCTCTAAATAGCATATTATACTGTGTGGGGCCCCTGTGGAGAATTATACTGGCGAGGGGGCCCTCTGGAGAGCATATTATACTGTGTGGGGCCCCTGTGGAGCATTATACTGAGGAGGGGGCCCTCTGGATGGCATATTATACTGTTTGGGGCCCCTGTGGAGAATTGCATTATACTGGGGAAGGGGCCCTCTGGAGATCATATTATACTGTGTGGGGCCCCTGTGGAGCATTATACTGGGGAGGGGGCCCTCTGGATAGCATTATTATATTGTGTGGGACCCCTGTGGAGCATTATAATGGGGAGGGGGATCTCTGGATAGCATATTATACTGTATGGGGCCTCTGTGGAGCATTATAATGTGGGGGGAGTACTCTGGAGAGCATGTTATATTCTCTGGGGCCACTTTGGAGCATTATACTGGGGGGGCCCTCTGGAGAGCATATTATACTGTTTTGGGCCACTGTGAAGCATTATACTGGGGGAACCTCTCTGGGCAGTATATTATACTGTGTGGAAGCCATTCTGGAGCATATTATACTGTGTAGGGTCACTATTATATTGTGTGGTGCCACTTTGGGGCATTATTCGGGGGGAACTAAGGAGCATTAGACTAGTGGGCCCTCTGGGGAATATATTATACTGCGTGGGGCCTACTGTGGAGCATTGTACTGGGGGGACACATTGGGGAGCATAATATATAGCGTGGGGCCACTGTGGAGCAAAATACTGGGGGGGCACTGTGGAGCATTATACTAGCTGGGGCCCTCTGGGGAGCATATTATACTATGGGCCACGTGGAGCTTTATAGTAGGAGGGGGAGGGGCAGTGTGGGGAGCCTGTTATACTTTGTGGGACCACTCTGGAGTTTATTATATTATGTGGGGCTTCTCGGGAGCATATTATACTCTGTGGGGCCATTGTAGAGCATTATACTGGGGGGACTGTGGGGAGCATATTATACTGTGGGGGACTACTGTGGAGCATTATACTGGGGGAACCCCTCTGGGCAGTATATTATACTGTGTGGAGGCTATTGTGGAGCATGTTATACTGTGTTAGACCACTGTGGAGCATTATACTGGGGGGGCACTGTGGGATGCATATTATACTGTATGGAGCATATTATATTGTGTGGGGCTGCTGGGGAGCATATTGTACTGTCTGGGGCCACCAAGAGGTAGTATACTGTGTGGAGCCTTATATACCATGTGGGGCCACTATGGGGGGCTCAGGGGAGCATTTTATACTGTGTGGGTCCACTGTGGAGCATTATATGCCATGTGGGGAAACTGTGGAGGGCTCAGGGGAGCATTTTATACCGTGGAGCATTATATACCATGTGGAGCATTATACTATGAGGGGGGCTCAAAATTCCTGCTGGCAGCCCTGTGTGCTATGTCTGCATCACAGCTCCCTCACTATAATCTTGCACATACCTATAGTGCTCCATGGCCTTGTCATTCCCCATACAGTACTGTGCATGAACTGGCCATGGAGTTATAACGGGCTATTATTTATAAGGGGGGAACCATTATATATAAGGCATCCATTATAAGGGAGAGATATTATTTATAAGAGGGGAACTAATTGTAAGGGGGGTATAATTGTTAAGTGGGCTTATTTATAAAGGGGACTATTAGTGATAATGGGGACTATTATTTATAAGGGCAACTATTATTTATGAGAGGGCTATTATTTATATGGGAGCAGTATTATTTTTACGGAGTGACTGTTACTGATAAGGGGGAATATTACTGATACAGGGCACTATTTATCATTTATAAGGGAGCTATTACTGATAAAGGCATTATTATAGGGGTTGCCACTGGAAGACGATGGTGTTGTTTGTATATCAGCATTTGGGGCCCCGCTTTTAATTTTGCCCCACTTTGTCTAAAACCAGCCTGTATATATCTATAATCAGTCCTGAACAGTATGTTGCTGGGAGGCAGGCACTAGATATCTATTATTCTAGGAGTTCCTCTCCGGGCATACTGTTCAGGCAAGTAAATCATGAACACATGGACCAAGCTTCATAGCTAAAACTCGGTTGTGCCAATGCGGGGTTATGTCAGTGTCACTTTAGCAAATCAGCCATGTAAAATGTTTAAGATATGTTTTGTTTATTATACCAATTGAATGAAACAAGTGATCCAACATACTATTCAATTTAATTAAATTATATCTGTAAACTTTAACATAATATTCCTTGATAATGGCTTAAAAAATCACAATAAAAAGGAAAAATCCTGAAAAGAGCAAAGACTTAGTAAGAATGGACCTTAACACCTTTCGTCTTCTAATTAGCTGAACTAGAGCCACAGTGTGAATGAGTCATTCAATCAATTCTGGAGTTTTAGCAGCCCCACTACCTATGAAATTTGGTTAGCATTTTAATAAGCACATTTATTGCAATAATATTTCTATGAACAAGTATCAAATGTAGCCAAGAATATAATCTACATAATATGGTTTCATAGAGGGCAAAATTAAATCTTTCCTAGGAAAATTTTATGGAAAATGTAATTTCTCCTTTACTCATCAGCCAGTAATAATAATTTCACAATTTGGAGGATTAAAAACCAATTACCTGGTCAAAACGTATGGAATATATTTTGAACAAGAGAAAAACTTTATATTGTTTTAGATTTCAGGAATGTATTGTGACATGTATAGTGGGAATAGACACACACAAAAAGATTTGGATAATAGGTGTCTAATTCACACAGATTTCTAATATTATTGGTTCTACTATTGTTTATGATATGGTAATTTAATAATTTTTCACACTGTACATTGTTAATAATTGTATTCCTAGTATACGGTGTTACAGTACATGACACAAGCAAGAGAGAGCCAGGAATGGGTGAAAAAAATTTAAAAAATTACACTTAATAATCTATCCTCATCGATCACTCACAGATTAATTTAATAACACTGACTATTTTTTTACAATGGTAACTGTCAGGGGGTTGAATATTTTAGGCAAATGTTCAGTCAGTTCCTAAAGTTGATATTTTAGCAGCAGGAAAATGGGAAAGGAAAAGGATATGGGCAACTGTAAGGGAGTTTATCAGGAGAGAGAGAGGAAGAGACAGAAAACTTGGAGGAAACATACCCTACTCTCCCTTTAACATTTTCCCGGATTCTGTGGTCAATACGGACGGCCAAAGTCATGGCCTGCTCAATAGTAGTGAGACCTGGGTGACCAACCCAGACCTCCTTAACATAATCACACAGGCCTTGATTAAGGCGAGCCTTTAGAGCCGACTCACACCAACCTGCAGCTACACTGCACTTATGGAACTCTGAGCAATACTCCTCGGCAGAGCGTTTGCCCTGCGGAAATGGTGAGGAGTTGCGATCCCATAAGCCCAATTTGGTCTAGCTCAGCATAGATAGAGCCCAGGGACTTAAAAAAAATTTTCAAAGACAGACCACTCCTCAGCCCCAGGAGGGAGTTTAAGGGCCCAAGTTTGTGGATTCCCCTGTAGGAGAGATGCATGTGGGTTAATCCGGAAATACAGGCGACAAGACGCCCGGAAAATAACATCTTAACCCTGGGAAGGGTAGAAACAGCAGGGGATGCTGCAGCAGCATCAGTAAGGGTCTGAACCTGTTTAGCTAGCTCAGCTACCAGGCCTGCCAAACCCTCCATCTTGGCTGCAAGGTCCTGAATACCCTGAAGGTATTTTAGGCTGACTATTCTGTAAGGGAATTGCTAGTTGTGCAATTCCCTAGTACTGCTACTGGAACAATGGAAGAAGGGGAAGGCAGACAGTGAGTCCTAAGCTCGATCCAGCACCTGTCCCTACCTAATTGCCACACTGTCCTAATGACAGGAGCAACTGGGTGGCAAAACCCTTCCTAGAAATAAGTGGCACACAGAACAAGGCAAGACAAACAACACAGAAGAGGAGTCAGCAAGCCAAGTGTCACAGCCAGAGAGACAAAGCAGTACCAAATCATAATCCAAAAGAGTAATCACAAGTAAGCCAAAGGTTAGAGGTAAGTAATACAATACAATAGGAAGAGCACAGCAAGCAAGGAACAAAGTCACAGGACAGAGTCGCAATAGCCAGCGACCATGTGTGAGCTGATGACCTGTATATAGGAAGTCCAGAATCAGTCCCAGACTTGATTGGTAGACAGTCTGTCAATCACACAGGCAAGGCTAAGATTGACTTTTAGAGGAGCGGAGAGAAACAAAGGTGCAGGAGACGGGTGTGGCTGAAATTCAATTACAGACAAGAGGTACTAGGACAGTGTACAGATGGAGCAAAAAGAACCCTACGCAAGGAATCAAACTGAATACGCCTAATGCACCGCAGCATGCGAGAGGAGGGTGGCACAGAGACCCGAACAGGCAGAGGCGTTACAAAAAAACAAAGCAAAGTGGAGCCTGTCCTGGGCTGGCTTACGAGCCACATCTCAGCGCAGACGCAGACAATAAGAGGAGGCGTCGGCTCCATCGAGGGAACGCAGGTAGGTGAGGATAACTTTTTTTTTTTTTTTTTTAATAAATAGCCCGCTACCTGCTGGAGTAACCCCAGCAGGTAACTGCCTATTTACTTACCTACCCCCGTGCCTGCTTGTGGCCGCCTCCCCTTCCCCTTCTTCTATGGGGCGCAGAAGGAGAAGCGGAGGCGACCACAAGTAGCCACGGACATCGGTAAGTGACCTGCGGGCCTCAAATACTACTATTATTATACTTCGGGTTTTTTTTTCCCCGGAGTATAATAATCGGACGCCCAGGGGAGGTGAGGGAACATAAAAACCAGTGTTACTCACCTCTCCTGCGATCGGTGTTACTCCCAGCAGGCTTCGGCCCTCTGGTGACGTCATCAGGTCGCGACGCTGGCCTGATCCACGTAACATGTGTGCGCAATTAAACAGGGTCGAAAGCTGCAGGGAGTGCACTGGTGCCAGGATAGGTAAGTAGCACTGGTTTTTATGTTTGTCACCACCTGGGTCTCCGATCATTATACTCTGGGGTCTGAAAAGTTCCTGAAGGCAATAATACTGTGTAATACTGTGTGCAGGGGCTGCTGTGGAACATTATAGTGTGTGTAAATGGGGCGTTATAAACAGGGGCTATGGCGCCTGTTTATATCATACGCTGTCTGTCTATAGTGACCGTGTGATGTAATTAAAGCCTTGTCACATAGGTGTGTATAGGACAAGGCTGTAGTTACATTACATTGCCGCTATCAGATGAATGACACTATGTAAACAGAGAAGCGGTCACGGCGCTTACACAGGTACCATTAAAACAGCTGATCAGTAGGGGTCCTGGGTTTTTGAGCCCCACTGATTATTTTATTAATGACCTGGAAAACCTTTTAATTAGTTAACACCTGTGGCATTATTAATAAGGGGCACTATTTATACAGGGTACACACGGACATTATTAATACATAGATGCACTTGGGAGTATTATTCATTATGGGGGGTTATATAATATATTTTATAATTGGGGGCAGCAGCAGGATGGGTGTGCAGGTGAGGACAATGTGGGTTGGATGCCTGGAAAAGAGAGGAGCCAAAGATATCTGTGTTGCAAACTTTACAGAGACAAGTCACACCTGGAAGAAATGGTCATGGCGGTCCAGAGGGAAGAGAAGTGAAATGAGACGGATTAGTCAGAGATGTCACCTGTAAGTCACAAAATGTTACTGCCCTGTATTTACCTAAATGATAGAGGATAAATATCTGATTGATGGGGGTCTGTCTGCTGAGACCCCCACTGAGCCTGAGAATTGGGTTTTTTCCCCACACTGGGTGGGAATTCAGTCTGGCTGCTACTGAATATAGGCGTGTCGCTTGGTGGATGGACGAACCCGCGTGACTCTCATTCACTTCGATGGAAGTGCCAAAGATACCCGAAGTACAGTACTCAGCTATCTGCGGGGCTCCTATTATAGAGAATGGGGGCCACGTGGGCTCGTCCAT
Source organism: Leptodactylus fallax (assembly GCA_947044405.1). Lineage (NCBI taxonomy): Eukaryota > Metazoa > Chordata > Amphibia > Anura > Leptodactylidae > Leptodactylus > Leptodactylus fallax. The sequence continues at coordinate 5,068,916 of CAMRHE010000123.1, forward strand.
CCACCAAGCAGAAGATGTGTGAAGTTATTGTCATTGTTAATTTCATGTTGTTGATCTGATTCTGAAGTAAACTTATAAAAGCTGTTTTATAAGTTTGTGTATTGTGTATATTGTGCGCCGATAACAGCGTGAGAAGCTAGTAGTATGGAAACGCAATTTTTTTTTGGGGGGGGGGGGCGTCTTTCTATAGTCCGCCTCAGGCAGCAAAGATGCTACATTCACCACTGCCTATATGCACTGAACAGGTTATTCTTTCTGAGTTTTCAGTTTAAATTTCTGCAAAAAAAACCTGCCACATGTGAAAACTATTCTTAAAAAAATGCTATTTAGCAGAATGACCGACTATTGGCCAGTGATAAGGAACAACAATAAGAGATTCAGAAATACATTTGCTGCCACCAAAACAACCCCATTGTTTAGCTTTTTATTAAAAAAAGAATAACATACAAAACTGTTGCATAGTCATTTTCAAAAATAAAGTACAAGTTTAAAAAATAAGTACATACTATATGTAGAATTATTTTTGTGTACAGTTCTGAAATAGCGTCTGCCACACACATTGTATACACACGTGAACAAAATTTTTGTTACCCCTCGTTTAATGAAAGAAAAACTGACAATGGTCACAGAAATAAATTGAATCTGACAAAAGTAATTTGCCAAACTACATGTTGACAAGCCACAAAGCTTCTGGGAGAATGTCCTATGGACAGATGAGACAAAAATCAAAATTTTTGGCAAGGCACATCAGCTCTATGTTCATAGATGGAAAAATGAAGCATATCTTGAAAAGAACACTGTCCCTACTGTGAAACATGGAGGAGGCTCTGTTATGTTCTGGGGCTGCTTTGCTGCATCTGGCACAGGGTGTCTTGAATCTGTGCAGGGTACAATGAAATCTCAAGACTATCAAGGGATTCTAGAGAGAAATGTGCTGCCCAGTGTAACAAAGCTTGGTCTCAGCCGCAGGTCATGGGTCTTGCAACAGGATAATGACCCAAAACACACAGCTAAAAACACCCAAGAATGGCTAAGAGGAAAACATTGGACTATTCTGAAGTGGCCTTCTATGAGCCCTGACCTAAATCCTGAGCATCTTTGGAAGGAGCTGAAACATGCCGTCTGGAAAAGGCACCCTTCAAACCCGAGACAACTGGAGCTGTTTGCTCATGAGGAGTGGCAGTGATTGCCTCAAAAGGTTGTACAACAAAATATTAAGATAAAGGTACCATCATTTCTGTCCAGGCCTGTTTCATGAGTTTTCTTTTTTTTTTAAATTCTGTTGAGGCATGGTTGAAAAGCAATGTCTGACTTTCATTTGTTCATTTTCATAGAATTTTTATATATTATTACTTTTGTCAGATTCAAGTTATTTCTGTGACCATTGTGGGTTTTTATTTCATTAAACGAGAGGTACCAACAATTTTGTCCACGCGTGTATATCCTTGGAAAAGTCTGTAATATTAAGGCAAATTCGGGCAAGAAAGGTTTGCTTGCCCTACCATCATAGAATTCAGTATCTATTGAAAAGGAAAAAAACACCAAAGATGGCTTAAAGTGCCAGATAACCCATGCTGTTTCCAACACAGGGTGGTGTAGTCTATAATTGTTCCATATGATTAGTACAGTATGTCCAATAGGGGGGCAAAAAAAGGTTGACAAATGTTTTAAAAAATTATTAAAAATAATTAGAAAGAAATATAAATATACAAAAATAAAGAAACGCATTAGTAATCCCCAAGTCCAAAAACTGTCTGAACTATTAAAATATGAAAACATTTGTTCCATATTATGAATGCTGTAGCAGAAAAAAATGTGGGGTTTTTTGCCAATGCACTTCACCCCAAAAAATGGAATAAAAGGTGATCAAAACATTATACAAACCCCAAAATGGTATGAATAAAAATTCAACTCAAAGAAATTTTTTTATTTAAAATTAAAATTTTTTGTAAAAGTATGAAAACATGAAAAAACTGTCTTTTATCACTGTGATCGTACTGACCCACAGAATAAAGCTAATATTTTTAAAGCGCAGTAGAAGCTATAAAAAGAAAACCTCTAAGAAAATGATGGTACTTCATTTTTTATTTTTTCAATTCCAACGTATACTGAAGTTTTTCCAGCTTCTCAGTACATTTTCAGGAACATTAAAAGGTACCATTGTGAGGTAAAATTTGTCAAAATTTTACCTTACAAAAAAACAAGCCCTCATATGAATAGGTAAACAGAAAAATAAAAAAGTTATGGTTGCTGGAAAGCAGAGAGTAAAAATGAAAGCACAAAATGCAAAATAGCTGCATCCTGTAGGGGTTAACTAATAAAAAAATGGCAATACAAGAGTAGGTGGCATATTTAGGAGAGAAATACAGTATGTTAAATTATTCTTATTAGCATGTTGGTACCTTCAGATATCTTGAAGGTGCTTGTCTAGAAACATGTTTTGGCTCTTCTCACTCACCTAGGGGAAAAAGACATACAGTGGGGAAAAAAAGTATTTAGTCAGCCACCAATTGTGCAAGTTCTCCCACTTAAAAAGATGAGAGAGGCCTGTAATTGTCATCATAGGTAGACCTCAACTATGAGAGACAAAATGAGAGAACAAATCCAGAAAATCACATTGTCTGATTTTTAAAGAATTTATTTGCAAATTATGGTGGAAAATAAGTATTTGGTCACCTACAAACAAGCAAGATTTCTGGCTCTCACAGACCTGTAACTTCTTCTTTAAGAGGCTCCTCTGTCCTCCACTCATTACCTGTAGTAATGGCTACTGTTTGACATTGTTATCAGTATAAAAGACACCTGTGCACAACCTCAAACAGTCACACTCCAAACTCCACTATGGTGAAGACCAAAGAGCTGTGGAAGGACACCAGAAACAAAATTGTAGACCTGTACCAGGCTGGGAAGACTGAATCTGCAATAGGCAAGCAGCTTGGTGTGAAGAAATCAACTGTGGGAGTAATAATTAGAAAATGGAAGACATACAAGACCGCTGATAATCTCCCTCGATCAGGGGCTCCACACAAGATCTCACCCCGTGGGGTCAAAATGATGACAAGAACAGTGAGCAAAAATCCCAGAACCACACGGGGGGACCTAGTGAATGACCTGCAGAAAGCTGGGAGTAACGTAACAAAGGCTACCGTCAGTAACACACTACGCCACCAGGGACTCAGATCCTGCAGTGCCAGACGTGTCCTCCTGCTTAAGCCAGTACATATCCAGGCCCGTCTGAAGTTTACTAGAGAGCATTTGGATGTTCCAGAAGAGTATTGGGAGAATGTCATATGGTCAGTTCAAACCACAGTAGAAACACAACTCGTCGAGTTTGGAGGAGAGTGAATACTGAGTTGCATCCAAAGAACACCATACCTACTGTGAAGCATGGGGGTGGCAACATCATGATTTGGGGATGTTTCTCTGCAAAGGGACCAGGAAGACTGATCCATGTACATGAAAGAATGAATGGGGCCATGTATCGTGAGATTTTGACTGCAAACCTCCTTCCATCAGCAAGGCCATTGAAGATGAAACGTGGCTGGGTCATTCAGCATGACAATGATTCCAAACACACCGCCAGGGCAACAAAGGTGTGGCTTCATAAGAAGCATTTCAAGGTCCTGGAGTGGCCTAGTCAGTCTCCAGATCTCAACCCCATAGAATACCTTTGGAAGGAGTTGAAAGTTCGTGTTGCTCAGCGACAGCCCCAAAACATCCCTGCTCTAGAGGAGATCTGCATGGAGGAATGGGCCAACATACCAGTAACAGTGTGTGCCAACCTTGTGAAGACTTACAGAAAACGTTTGACCTCTGTCATTGCCAACAAAGGATATATAACAAAGTATTGAGATGAACTTTTGTTATTGACCAAATACTTATTTTCCACCATAATTTGCAAATAAATTCTTTAAAAATCAGACAATGTGATTTTCTGGATTTGTTTTCTCATTTTGTCTCTCATAGTTGAGATCTACCTATGATGTCAATTACAGGCCGGTCTCATCTTTTTAAGTGGGAGAACTTGCACAATTGGTGGCTGACTAAATACTTTTTTTCCCCACTGTATCTAAGTCTCTAGGGACTGGGCATTATATAATGATATAATCTCTAGACATTATTAAGTGACCCTCTGTACATCCTTTAAGTTTTTTGAGTAACATTGGTATAAACTTCACATGTCACTTATTTGGAGCGCATACGTTAACAATATAAAATGTTGTCCATTTAAAGTGCATGCTGCTAATATAATGAATCAACCATGGTGATCCAATACAGTGTTTTTAATTACAAGAGTCAAGACGTTTTTTCCATAATACATACAATGGCCATTTGCTTTCAGCAATAGAATCATAATTTAGTAGTGCCGACCACAAAGTTAAGGGTGTCAGCTACAGTGCCTTGCGAAAGTATTCGGCCCCCTTGAACTTTTCATCCTTTTTCCACATTTCAGGCTTCAAACATAAAGATATAACATTTTAATTTTTTGGTGAAGAATCAACAACAAGTGGGACACAATTGTGAAGTGGAACGAAATTTATTGGTTATTTTAAACTTTTGTAAAAAATAAAAAGCTGAAAAGTGGGGCGTGCAATATTATTCGGCCCCTTTACTTTCAGTGCAGCAACTCACTCCAGAAGTTCAGTGAGGATCTCTGAATGATCCAGTGTTGTCCTAAATGACTGATGATGATAAATATAATCCACCTGTGTGTAATCAAGTCTCCGTATAAATGCACCTGCTCTGTGATAGTCTCAGGGTTCTGTTTAAAGCGCAGAGAGCATCATGAAGACCAAGTAACACACCAGGAATGTCCGTGATACTGTTGTGGAGAAGTTTAAAGCTGGATTTGGATACAAAAAGATTTCCCAAACTTTAAACATCCCAAGGAGCACTGTGCAAGCGATCATATTGAAATGGAAGGAGTATCAGACAAATGCAAATCTACCAAGACCCGGCCGTCCCTCTAAACTTTCATCTCAAACAAGGAGAAGACTGATCAGAGATGCAGCCAAGAGGCCCATGATCACTCTGGTTTAACTGCAGAGATCTACAGCTGAGGTGGAAGAGTCTGTCCATAGGACAACAATCAGTCGTACACTGCACAAATCTGGCCTTTATGGAAGAGTGGCAAGAAGAAAGCCATTTCTCAAAGATATCCATAAAAAGTCTCATTTAAAGTTTGCCACAAGCCACCTGGGAGACACACCAAACATGTGGAAGAAGGTGCTCTGGTCAGATGAAACCAAAATCGAACTTTTTGGCCACAATGCAAAACGATATGTTTGGCCTAAAAGCAACACAGCTCATCACCCTGAACACACCATCCCCACTGTCAAACATGGTGGTGGCAGCATCATGGTTTGGGCCTGCTTTTCTTCAGCAGGGACAGGGAAGATGGTTAAAATTAATGGGAAGATGGATGGAGCCAAATACAGGACCATTCTGGAAGAAAACCTGTTGGAGTCTGCAAAAGACCTGAGACTGGAACGGAGATTTATCTTCCAACAAGACTATGATCCCAAACATACAGCAAAATCTACAATGGAATGGTTCACAACTAAACGTATCCAGGTGTTAGAATGGCCAAGTCAAAGTCCAGACCTGAATCCAATCGAGAATCTGTGGAAAGAGCTGAAAACTGCTGTTCACAAACGCTCTCCATCCAACCTCACTGAGCTCCAGCTGTTTTCCAAGGAAGAATGGGCAAGAATTTCAGTCTCTCGATGTGCAAAACTGATAGAGACATACCCCAAGCGACTTGCAGCTGTAATCGCAGCAAAATGTGGCGCTACAAAGTATTAACTTAAGGAGGTCGAATAATATTGCACTTTTCAGTTTTTTATTTTTTACAAAAGTTTAAAATATCCAATAAATTTCATTCCACTTCACAATTGTGTCCCACTTGTTGTTGATTCTTCACCAAAAAATTTAAATTTTATATCTTTATGTTTGAAGCCTGAAATGTGGCAAAAGGTTGAAAAGTTCAAGGGGGCCGAATACTTTCACAAGGCACTGTAAATTTAGAGTTAATGAAGCACTCTACTTTTTTCCAGTGGGCTTAGTGAAACTGAGCTGGTCCTATCAAATATAGAATGCCTAGAGATGTCCTCTGGAAGGGCACCCAGTTCCCTTTCCCAAGCTCGCAGAGTTATGTGAAGGGGCTTAAAAATGAGCAAGATACTGTGTAAAGATCAGTAAAGGGAATACTATACTGTGGGGGCTAGTAAAGGGGGTGTTATGCTGTGTGTAAGCCAAAGGGGATTTTTTTTTTGATCTGCAAATGGGGGTGTGTGGTCTCCAATTTTAATTAGGGGGGGCCCCATCATGGAATCAAAGATCGCCAGGGGGCGCTTTACTATAGGGCACCTCAGGCAGCACAGAGATTAGGTTCACCCCTGCGGTCAGCACATGGATGAAATCTGTGTGCTGCTTATGCTTCCATTGACCCATTGATTTGCTTCAGTGAGTCTGGGCTACAAAATAAACCGGTATAATCCCTGGGCTGATTACGCCATTGCTCCATATACTCAGGCAGGGACTATATCAACACATTTAAAGAGTATGGGGGTGCACTGTTGGATTCAAACAATACCCAATTAATGGCATAGGGCTTACGGTTCCAGTGATATCTGGGAGGTATAGTAGTAAAGTTTTAAGTTAGGCAGGTTAAGTCTTTAATGTGATTGTGGTGGATCAATGTAGGGCAAATTTACAGGTGCATCTCAATAAATTAGAATAACTTTGAAGTGTTTATTTTTTTAGTAATTAAATAAAAAAAGTGACCTGCTATATTTGTAATATGTGATCAACAGCTTGTAAAGCAATTGTAATTGATAGAGTTCTAAATAGTTTGGGTAAACCAGTCATTTTTTATCACTTTGAGGTTCCCAAGCCACAATATGTAGCATTTGGACCACACTTCAAATAGTTTACTGACAGGGGCAAATTTCGAAGGATAATTCAATAGATGTGTGAGTGTTTCCATTGAAAACCAAAGTTAACCTTGATCAAGTCTGCCATCTTCTGCAGCAATTGGACACTGATAGCAACCAAATTCTGTGGGTTTACAACTAGACCTGAGTGTAAGCCAAATAGTGCAAGTGTGGGCATGAGATTAGGTAAAGAGACAAGTGGCTGGCTTATAATTATTATAATGTCATCCACGTATATTCCTATTTTAAAGTTGAAAGCTCCCAAGGAATACCCTTATATATATATTTTGATCTGCCAGGATGCTTTACGCAAGAGACCCCATAACAATAGCAAATTCAAGGGGTGACAATGGGCACCCCATCTAGTTCTTCTCTTTATTTAGAAGTATGATAGAATTGTCCTAGGAACTTAATTCTAGCTTGGGGAAAGTGATAAAGTGAGTGAATGGCCTCTATACCTAATATCCCTAAGAACTTGTTGGTATTCCCAATCAAATGCTTTCTTTATATGATGGCTGAGGATAATTCATTGTTTCTTATGCGTGGATGTATGAAGGATATTGTTATATGCTAATCTAATATTGTACATTGATTGCGCTATAGGAGTGAAACCTGTTTGATATGGCGAAATTAGAGCTGATATGTTTTAGGCCAACCATTACCATTATGTTTGACAAGCATAAAACTGACAAAACTGAAAAAGGTATTAAAAGTGGAAACATACTTTTATGTAGTTTCTTGGACAAAATGATGGCTCTTTATAGTTTCCAAAATGGTGGGCTTTAGCTTAAACTTCCTGTCTCAAATGGAAGTGAAATAATATGCAGACTGAAGATCTATGTTAACATGAGAAAAAGAAAGTAAAGAGTTTTGTTAGTTTTCACATGAGAAAGCAGACAATAAAAGCAGGGTATTAATATAATCGATCTTTTTAATTCCAAGGTGTAACGTAACCACATATGTATAAAGTACTAAACTGTGACACAATTCAGGGTATTTTTTTATATCTTTTGTAAATGGAAATAATGTCCTTGTAAACATGTTCAAAATATACCTCTGTCAGATATGATTGTCTTGGCTACAAAAGAGTTTGAAAGCCAGCAATTGAAATTATTTTAGCTTTAAGAAAATAATAGCAGTGGCTTTTGTCTAAAAAAATGGTTATGATCTTTTGTAAAAGTAGCGATTAAAATGAAATAGGTATTTGTTCTTCTGGAAAGTAATATTTCAATAGAAGTTTTAAAAAAAGCTAGTTCTTATAGTTCACAAAATTGATGTTACATTGAAAGAAAAATAACTTTATTGACATGAGTATTTGGTCACTGATAATAATATGGATTGTTTTCTGAACCTAGGTGGAAAATTGATATAGATATATCTATATTGGTTTATATATTGGTTTATATTATATTATATTATATTATATTATATTATATTATATTATATATAGTGGTCCTTAAAGTTACAATAAAACTAAAATGGCAAGGTGACAATAGTAAGTGACATTTTCACAGTTTTTATTGACTAGACCTCACCAGTGGCGTTGTTATTGCTGTTATATATGAAATTGCAACATTCTACCTTTTATTCAGCCATGTTTATAAAGTTTAGGGAAAGATAGCATAGTACCGTTTTAACCAGAAAAAAAAATCATGGAATATTTGATACTTTTGTGTAAAAAAGACAAAAGTGTTGTAGGTATTCCTTCCCATCACCCCATGACCTCAATTTTATTACACTACCTTATCTCACTAATGTATCACCTCATGAAATAATTGCCTTCGTGTAGCATCTTGCTAATGTTATGCTGTGCTTTCAGTCATTCATTTAGAAATGCCTAAGACGGAGCCTCTGTGCTTTGAAAGCGTATTTAATTTTTCTGGTTAGCCAATAAAAGCATAATGCCTACAACACTTTCATCTTTTTGACACAAAAGTATCAAATATTGCATGATTCAGCCATGTTGTTATTGTTTTAAAAATACCAAATGAATTATGGCTTTAATTGATCAATGAAAATCAATTTCCTCTAAAAAAACAAAAATGGCAGATACCATTATGTTCTCCAAAGCCATTCAAGTGTTTCCAAGACAACTATTGTAAGTTGAAATCCTTGTAACATGAGAACGTATGGAAAAACTAGTAATTGGTTCCGAAGACCATAAAATGTGACCAAAAGCATGAAAACTGAAGAAAAATCATCAGATAACTAATATAGGTGTATGAAATTCTTACACATAAGTGCCAGAAAGAGCAGTTAGAAGCTGGAAATCACTTTCTGTGATGGTGACAGGAACTTTTTCAGGATTCTGAAGAGTATACACACTGCATCCAAAAGATAGCATGGAACTGCCCTCACCTGGCAGCAGATATAAAGTACGGAACGTGTTGTACTGCACTATACTACAGAGGCACTACTAGTCAGTCAATCCGTGCTTGCACTTCACTAATATAGGGGTTTTACCAGTGAAATGAACATGTTGATTTGTACGTTAAAGGGGTTGTTACCTGGTCACTGGGGATCCTTCCTGGAGATCACTGATGATGGATCCAGGGTTTCGGCCATGTCATGACCCCCATGTGATCAGAAGCAGCATTCCATCTTCCGGATTGCCCCACCCCCTCTTCCACCAATCTTACAGGTAATTAATTATGGCTGGTAAGTAATTATTGGGGGATGGTAGACTATAGTAAAGTAAATTACAACTCCCCAGACTTTAACTGGTTTCAAGTTAAAATGGTCCAGAAAAGACTAGTTTATGTTGAAAATATTGTATCCTGAGGGCATTGTAGCTTCAGGGACCAGGGTTTGGTTATGACCAGATTTAACTAATCTCTGCTTTAGTTAACCAATACAATTTCTCATGAAACCAGTTCCAAACCACATGTTAACAAAAGCATTGAAAGGCTGCTACTCTATAGAACCCCTCACAGAGACACAAATGGGATAGTTAGTGTATATACACAGACACAAATAGGACAGTTAGCATAGATGAGATTGTTGGGTCTGCTATCTGAAACCACTATCGGTCAGCTAATTTTTTGCACAGCGTATGGAGCCAAAAGCAGGTGGCGCCATGCACTGTTTAGGGGCTGTGCCTCACTATTGCAGCTCAGCTGCCCTTTACTTTAATAACAGTTAAGTGGGGTCTGGGATGAAAAGTTGTGTTTCCCATGGATGTCTTCTTTAATGGAGAATGCCCAAATTACCTAAAGTTAAGAGTTGTATCTTGTGTTTTCTCTCAGGCTGTCAGACTACACCCATCAATAAGCCTGCCTATTTATACAATAGAGCTCTATAAAGTTCCAAAGTATAGCCATTAATACAGCTTTATGTATCTGCAATACAGTATCTGATGTCAGGTCTTAGGTTCTTAGCTATCTGATTCCATCATAGAACACCAAATTTGACAACTCTAGTAATATGACAAAACTGGTGGGTTCAGAGATTGTATTTATTCCTGGCTGCTAGTGGAAACATATTTTGCATCAATGACTCCCTGTCTATAAAAGGGCATACAGTCTAATCACAGGATATTTACATCTAAACAGTTACAGTCATATGAAAAAGTTTGGGCACCCCTATTAATCTTAATCATTTTTAGTTCTAAATATTTGGGTGTTTGCAACAGCCATTTCAATTTGATATATCTAATAACTGATGGACACAGTAATATTTCAGGATTGAAATGAGGTTTATTGTACTACCAGAAAATGTGCAATATGCATTAAACCAAAATTTGACCGGTGCAAAAATTTGGGTACCCTTATCATTTTATTGATTTGAATACTCCTAACTACCTTTTACTGACTTACTGAAGCACAAAATTGGTTTTGTAACCTCACTGAGCTTTGAACTTCATAGCCAGGTGTATCCAATCATTGAGAAAAGGTATTTAAGGTGGCCAATTGCAAGTTGTTCTCCTATTTGAATCTCCTCTGAAGAGTGGCATTATGGGCTCCTCAAAACAACTCTCAAATGATCTGAAAACAAAGATTGTTCAACATAGTTGTTCAGGGGAAGGATACAAAAAGTTGTCTCAGAGATTTAACCTGTCAGTTTCCACTGTGAGGAACATAGTAACGAAATGGAAGACCACAGGGACAGTTCTTGTTAAGCCCAGAAGTGGCAGGCCAAGAAAAATATCAGAAAGGCAGAGAAGAAGAATGGTGAGAACAGTCAAGGACAATCCACAGACCACCTCCAAAGAGCTGCAGCATCATCTTGCTGCAGATGGTGTCACTGTGCATCGCTCAACAATACAGCACACTTTGCACAAGGAGAAGCTGTATGGGAGAGTGATGCGAAAGAAGCCGTTTCTGAAAGCACGCCACAAACAGAGTCGCCTGAGGTATGCAAAAGCACATTTGGACAAGCCAGCTTCATTTTGGAAGAAGGTCCTGTGGACTGATGAAACAAAGATTGAGTTGTTTGGTCATACAAAAAGGCGTTATGCATGGCATCAAAAAAACACAGCATTCCAAGAAAAACACTTGCTACCCACTGTAAAATTTGGTGGAGGTTCCATCATGCTTTGGGGCTGTGTGGCCAATGCCGGCACCGGGAATCTTGTTAAAGTTGAGGGTCGCATGGATTCAACTCAGTCTCAGCAGATTCTTGAGAATAATGTACAAGAATCAGTGACGAATTTGAAGTTACGCCGGGGATGGATATTTCAGCAAGACAATGATCCAAAACACAGCTCCAAATCTACTCAGGCATTCATGCAGAGGAACAATTACAATGTTCTGGAATGGCCATCCCAGTCCCCAGACCTGAATATCATTGAACATCTGTGGGATAATTTGAAGCAGGCTGTCCATGCTCGGCGACCATCAAACTTAACTGAACTGGAATTGTTTTGTAAAGAGGAATGGTCAAAAATATCTTCATCCAGGATCCAGGAACTGATTAAAAGCTACAGGAAGCGACTAGAGGCTGTTATTTTTGCAAAAGGAGGATCTACTAAATATTAATGCCACTTTTCTGTTGAGGTGCCCATACTTTTGCACCGGTCAAATTTTGGTTTAATGCATATTGCACATTTTCTGTTAGTACAATAAACCTCATTTCAATCCTGAAATATTACTGTGTCCATCAGTTATTAGATATATCAAATTGAAATGGCTGTTGCAAACACCCAAATATGTAGAACTAAAAATGATTAAGATTAATAGGGGTGCCCAAACTTTTTCATATGACTGTATATTACTTTGACCTAACACCATATTTTTGAAGCTCCTTTGGTACTTTGAGCAAAACATGTAAATGGGTTGAAAACCGTGGGTAGGATCTCAGAGTTGCATTGACCTCAACTCATGTGAACAGATCTCAAGAAGTTCACCTTACCATGATTGGTTTGAGAACTAGTAGGGAGATCCCTTACACAGTCTCCTGCTCATTAAAAACATCTGGGTCAATTTAAAAGAGTAAAACAAAAAAACAGAGGACAGATTGCAAACACTAAACATTTTGGGAAAAAATGACATGGACCACATATCCCAGAAATATACATTGATTTTTTTTGCAGTGTTTCTCAACCTTTTAAAGCCTAGTACCCCCTCATGAAAAAAGTTCCATCCAAGTACCCCCAACGCACACTGTGATGTCTGTCATGTGACAGATCCTACTCCTGATCTCAAGTGGGGAAGAAAAATTAGTCCGCCAAGCAAATCCTTTTGATTGTGGGGCACCCCGGTGGCAGACACACACTAAAAGATCTGAGGGTCTTTTAGCTTCAGACCAGCTTTTCACTCATCAGATGAAAGATCAGGAGCCATTTGTCCATTCGGCACTATTGCTGTAGAGAAGACCTACTCCTTAACCCTGACTTGATATCTTCTGATATCTGCCTCTGCTTGGCAGCCAGTGTGCCTCAGTATTTGAAGTTGGTGGGTGGTTTGGAAGGGACTAGCCCCTCAGGAACTTCTAAATCTGAGGACTCACTAAATCTGGCATTTCCAGAGCAGTGAAACTATGTGGTGTTACCCCTGGAGTACATGTACCACAGGTTGAGAACCACTATGGTTCTCAGAAAAATCTACAAGAATGAATAAGGTTCAAAGTGTACGTTTTGATCAAACTGTATAAGTTCACTAGCCAATTCTCAGCAACCTCTGTATAGTAGGTCCCTACTCTATTGGGTGCAGTGCCACATGGGAAGCGCCACCACCATGGCACAGCAGCCAAAGGGAGAGCGACCCGGCAGCCCATCAGCACCCCTGCTGCCAGGCTAAGCCTCCAGACCTTCACCTTACCAAATGGTCAAAGGACTGAGGGCTAGTAGGCAGATCCATGTAGTCTATTTAGTCTCTAGGTAATTAAACATTTTTTTTTTTTTTTTTTTTTAACTTTTACCATTTTACTAGGGAAGAATCCCATCTCATGAATCTATCGCAGACAGCACGTGGGGAGAGATTGATACATTTCCCCGGTATTAATATTTTGTCTATTTCATTATAGAAATATAGTTATTTTTTATTGTATAGGATAATGTTCTCAAATATGTGAAAGTTAGAGAGATTACACATTAATCTTGGTAAATATGTGTAAATTTCCCTGCTTAAATCTTCAAAAATAATTTTAAAAAATGTAAAATATGACAATAAAACATCATAAATTTTTTTTGCAATGTTACAATTTGACATTATATGGTATATTAAATTGAAGAGGACGGTTATCTAAATTATTTGGACAAATTACATATCTGCAAGCTCATTAATTTGTCCAGATACACATTATTGTCACTATCAGGTTACATGTCTCAGTGTTACAAAGTGACACAAAATACATTTACTGCTTTTTCACAGCTTTGTATTTTAGTATGCTCTAAAATGTTTCACTGTATGAGAATGGCTTCTTTAATTCATTCTGTACTTTCAAATCTGTTCCCTAAATAGTTGACAAATAAATTATTTTGCAGAAGGCATTTTTCACCATAGTAATATTATTGCTGGTCTTAATGCCTTTGCTCTTTAGTTTTTATGTCTCACTATAAAATTTTTATGATGCTATAAATTAAGATTTCAAGTGCCAATATTGTTTTCCAAACATCTGAGCCACAGGCCTTCTTTAATTGTAGAAGTATCTCCTGTGATATGTAATGTACTTTAGACGAACTATATAAGATATTGCCATCTGCTTCCAATGAGACTTTATAGCATCCTTATTTCATTGGTTCCCATTTATAAATAAAATTAATTATTGCACATCACATTTTTCTTTTTACAAAATGAGTCTGTGGAAATAATTATATTTCTTCTTTTTTTCTATTGTAGATATGGTATACAGATCCAGAGCAACAATCAAATGAAAATTTACAGGCATACTATAATGTTTCAAAGCTGTAACTGGGACCCTGCCCAATATAAAAAAAACTCAAACCTATGATATGAAATTCAGCAAGGTGTAATAATGTGGTGTGGCTATGCAACCTCTTACCTTACAACATCAAATGAGTCTGATACCGTCACAATTTGTCACAATTTGTCACAATTTGTGTTTTCTAATATCTTTGCTACCTTTGCTCCTGGCAAAGGTAGTGGTGTAAAATGACCAGCTTTAAAAAAAAATATGATTTCATTATATTATCTTGGGCGTTGTTTATGCTATTTGTGTCTATGTGTGCACACCTAGTTGTGTAAATTGCATCTTGCCATGGGTTTTGCTGGCATGATGCAATGATGTATTCAGTATGTATCATGAGGAATTGGAGTACTTAATTAAATTTGTGTAAGGGTAGACACATTCTTCTATTTGGCCCTATCTATCCTAAAATCCTCTTTTCCACTTATCTATGAGTCAGTTACTGTATTGTTGGGCTTATTTTACTACTACTTTTCTTTCTATTTGCCAGTTCATATAAGGCCTTTCATCTGGATTTTTAAGTACTATTGTGTTGTGCTGAGAGGATAATTAATGCTCATCTCTGTAATAGTACATCACTGAGATAACAGACACAGAAGCAGAACATGCACCATCACTGTGTCTCACTGCCAGAGTCAAAGATAACACTGGTTATGGCTTAACCCCCACGGATACTGTGATCAATAGCGATCATGTCATCTAAATAGTTAGAGAGGAGAGGTGCTCCTTCCAATCTTTCTATTATACCTAATCTCTATATAGTCTCCTCTCCTGGTTTTGGCTTTCAGACACTGATACAAAACACTGTGTGTGAATGTGTGAATAAGTCTTTAGTGTTATTAAAATAAAAGCTATAGCATAGCTAAAGAGTATATGTCATTACTAAAACAAATCACTCTTTTCAACAGTGGCTGTGTTATAGATGTAAGGTATGTTGTATGTAAACTGTATATTATTGTTCTATTACTGCCTGAATCATTTTTGAAAAATATATTTTATCTGTATAGGTTTGCTGTTGTTTTCTGATAAAATTGCCTTTGGAGCAATTCCCAAGACATGCAAGAAAGGGCAGATACCAGAGAGCATTAGAAAAAGGAACCTAAATCTCACACTGCACAGGGAGATAGATTTAAGGCACCCCAAACGTTCTACACCATAACCCATCACGAAGCCAGTTGGACTTATCCTGAATTTGGAACCAGGTTATCGTCCCAGTAGCTAAGTGCAAGAAATAGATGTTCTGCAATTAAATACAAACCAAGACCCAAAGTACTACTCACTAGGAAGATAAAAACAGGAGAGCTGAAACAAAAGAATAAATGTGTCCAGGCCGGGATCAATCCTAGAATCTGGAGCCCAAGCTTAGCAATAATAAAGCAGGCATATGGGAGATTCAGAACAGGCATTAAATATCCCTCCTCAACTGCTGATAGGTTCAGCATAGCAGAGTTCTGACAACCTTAAAGCAGCAGCGATCAGAGCTACACTGTAAGATTCCTAACTTTTTCTAAGTAGATGGGTTCTTTCTGTGCTCTGATCAATCACCTGTATCTCCTCTGCTGTTCGCTCTCCCCTTTCACAGCATGAATCCAACAAACAAGCCAGATAGACAGGAAAACTGTAACTTAACTCTCATTTCTGTCTCTGTTGTTCTGTGTCTGCAGTTTATGTGTTACTGTGGGTGTTAATGACTGAAAGAACTTGTTAACATTTACAGAGGATGCACAGGCATGGAATTATACTTACAATGACAGGCACTCTTTAAAAATAAGTTCTAATAACTAATTATTTATCACTTAAACGGGATTTATTAACCCCTTCCCACTGCAGGTGTTTTTCAATTTTTGTTTTTGACCCCCTGCCTTCCAAAAACCATAACTTTCAATTCTTCAGTTTACAGAGCCATATGAGGAATTAATTTTTCGGGATAAATTATACTTTGTAGTGATAACATTGAATATTTCATATAATGGGAAGCTGAAAAAAATTCAGAATGGGGTGGAATTGGATAAAAACTGTTTGTACGAAATTCATAAGGGCTTTGTTTTTACAGCATTTACTATGCAGCCAAAATAACATGTCATCTGTATTCCATGGGTTGGTACGATTACAAAGATATCAAATTTACCAAATCCAAAACTTTAAAAAAAAAATTTCTTGGAGTCACCATATTCTGACACCCGTACTTCTGTGTATGGAGATGCATAAGGCATCCAAATGTACTTTTTATTTATATTAATTTGGGGAATGTCTATCGCTTTGATCACTTTTTATCCCAATTTTTAAGGGAGGCAAATCAGCGAAAAAATGGCAGTTAGGCTCTTTTGATAATATGTCCCGCTACGGCATTCACCATATGGAAAAAATATTTTTATAAGTTTTTAGACCGTTCATTTTTGGACACAGGGATACTTAATGTATATGTAATGTATTTGTAATGATATGTAATGTACAGTCATATGAAAAAGTTTGGGCACCCCTATTAATCTTAATCATTTTTAGTTCTAAATATTTGGGTGTTTGCAACAGCCATTTCAATTTGATATATCTAATAACTGATGGCCACAGTAATATTTCAGGATTGAAATGAGGTTTATTGTACTAACAGAAAATGTGCAATATGCATTAAACCAAAATTTGACCAGTGCAAAATTATGGGCACCTCAACAGAAAAGTGACATTAATATTTAGTAGATCCTCCTTTTGCAAAAATAACAGCCTCTAGTCGCTTCCTGTAGCTTTTAATCAGTTCCTGGATCCTGGATGAAGATATTTTTGACCATTCCTCTTTACAAAACAATTCCAGTTCAGTTAAGTTTGATGGTCGCCGAGCATGGACAGCCCGCTTCAAATTATCCCACAGATGTTCAATGATATTCAGGTCTGGGGACTGGGATGGCCATTCCAGAACATTGTAATTGTTCCTCTGCATGAATGCCTGAGTAGATTTGGAGCTGTGTTTTGGATCATTGTCTTGCTGAAATATCCATCCCCGGCGTAACTTCAAATTCGTCACTGATTCTTGTACATTATTCTCAAGAATCTGCTGATACTGAGTTGAATCCATGCGACCCTCAACTTTAACAAGATTCCCAGTGCCGGCATTGGCCACACAGCCCCAAAGCATGATGGAACCGCCACCAAATTTTACAGTGGGTAGCAAGTGTTTTTCTTGGAATGCTGTGTTTTTTTGACGCCATGCATAACGCCTTTTTGTATGACCAAACAACTCAATCTTTGTTTCATCAGTCCACAGGACCTTCTTCCAAAATGAAGCTGGCTTGTCCAAATGTGCTTTTGCATACCTCAGGCGACTCTGTTTGTGGCGTGCTTTCAGAAATGGCTTCTTTCGCATCATTCTCCCATACAGCTTCTCCTTGTGCAAAGTGTGCTGTATTGTTGAGCGATGCACAGTGACACCATCTGCAGCAAGATGATGCTGCAGCTCTTTGGAGGTGGTCTGTGGATTGTCCTTGACTGTTCTCACCATTCTTCTTCTCTGCCTTTCTGATATTTTTCTTGGCCTGCCACTTCTGTGCTTAACAAGAACTGTCCCTGTGGTCTTCCATTTCCTTACTATGTTCCTCACAGTGGAAACTGACAGGTTAAATCTCTAAGACAACTTTTTGTATCCTTCCCCTGAACAACTATGTTGAACAATCTTTGTTTTCAGATCATTTGAGAGTTGTTTTGAGGAGCCCATGATGCCACTCTTCAGAGGAGATTCAAATAGGAGAACAACTTGCAATTGGCCACCTTAAATACCTTTTCTCAAGATTGGATACACCTGGCTATGAAGTTCAAAGCTCAGTGAGGTTACAAAACCAATTTTGTGCTTCAGTAAGTCAGTAAAAAGTAGTTAGGAGTATTCAAATCAATAAAATGATAAGGGTATCCAAATTTTTGCATCGGTCAAATTTTGGTTTAATGCATATTGCACATTTTCTGTTAGTACAATAAACCTCATTTCAATCCTGAAATATTACTGTGTCCATCAGTTATTAGATATATCAAATTGAAATGGCTGTTGCAAACACCCAAATATTTAGAACTAAAAATGATTAAGATTAATAGGGGTGCCCAAACTTTTTCATATGACTGTATATGTACTGATGTGGACTGAGACAAAAAGGCTTCATTACTACAACCTCAAGTACCAGCCCAGCTCACCAGAGCTGTGTTGTGAATCTTTCCTCCTATGAGCAAAACAAACACAAAATGTCAGTTCTCTCCAAAGTTTCAGAAAGGGACAAAAAAACACAACATAGTGTAATATTGTTTGTAAAATTGGTGTACAAATAGAGCAGTGCGGTGAAATAGAAGTGGAATGCACCCCACACAAGAGCCTGTATAAGCACTGTGATTGGGATGGATCCACAAAGAACAGGTAGAGAGTTTCCACACAAAAAAAATTTTGGTATACAATGTTGTGATTTGACTCTCACCTGGGCTAGTTGTGATAAGCCACAACTACTTAGCATGCATGATAATCCTATATATGGAGGCAGCAGAATCTCTCAGCGTCGAGACCACATCATGTCTTGTCTCATTTTACACTTGAAAAAGGAGAATTTTGATCTCCGAAACGCGTTGTGTGTATTGAGACCCAATAAAGTTTCTTTCATCTGGAAAGCGCAGATATACTATCTCTCTTTTTTTGGAGTATCCACTCCATCTACAACAACTAGTTCTCTCCAAAGGTCTCTCCTTCTGCTCCTCAGCACACATTGACCATATCAAACTCTGCAATGATATGGAGGAGTTTTTTTAGAAAAATAAGATTGAGGGAATATTTTTATGACAAAGACCTTCCATACAGCAGTGACTCTGAGATAGAACAGCCCAAAAGGAATCCTACCAAAAAATCTACCTGGACCCCACGCCCTGGAACTAACACAGCACTGGATAAATATATTGACTGTTTCAGAAGCAAAGTAAAATCAGAAATCCTGGAAAACAAAAGAAACAGGTGCATAACCTAACCCTGCAGGAACAGTAGGCTATTACTTCACTGAAAGAAAATCAGGATATAATAATAAAACCAGCTGACAAAGGAGGCGCAATAGTCATAATGAACACCTCAGACTGTATGGAGGAAGCAAACAGGCAACTGTCAAATCCCATCCATTACTCCAAACTTGGAAGTTATCCCACAAAGGCCTATGTGAAAGAACTAAAGATTATGATCAAGAAGTTTCCAATCCAGGTCCAGAAGCAGGTAAAAGGGCTTATCCCAAAGGATCCCAGGCCGAGCTGCTTCTATATGCTCCCAAAGATACACAAAGATGGCAACCCTGGGAGGCCTATCATTTCTGGCATTGGGACACTGACGGAAAACATCTCGGGTTGGGTGGAAAGTCTCCTAAAACCCCTTGTCAGGGATACTCCAAGCTACATCCAGGACACCACTGACCTTCTAAACAAATTGAATGCCCTGGGCCCACTTCCTGAGGGTACCATTTTAGCCACCATGGATGTGGAATCCCTGTATACCAACATTCCCCACAAGGATGGAGTTGCAGCATGTTGGGTACACCTGTAGAAACAAAACCTCCCAACCGAACCAGTAACGCAGCTCATACAATTCATCCTTAGCCACAACTATTTTACTTTTGGAGAGGATGTACAGTACAGACCAAAAGTTTGGACACACCTTCTCATTCCAAGAGTGTTCTGTATTTTCATGACTATAAAAATTGTAGATTCACACTGAAGGCATCAAAACTATAAATTAACACATGTGGAATTATATACTTAACAAAAAAGTGTGAAACAACTGAAAATATGTCTTATATTCTAGGTTCTTCAAAGTAGCCACCTTTTGCTTTGATTACTGCTTTGCACATGCTTGGCATTCTCTTGATGAGCTTCAAGAGGTAGTCACCTGAAATGGTCTTCCAACAGTCTTGAATGAGTTCCCAGAGATGCTTAGCACTTGTTGGCCCTTTTGCCTTCACTCTGCGGTCCAGCTCACCGCAAAACATCTCGATTGGGTTCAGGTCTGGTGACTGTGGAGGCCAGGTCATCTGGCGTAGCACTCCATCACTCTCCTTCTTGGTCAAATAGCCCTTACACAGTCTGGAGGTGTGTTTGGGGTCATTGTCCTGTTGAAAAATAAATGATGGTCCAACTAAACGCAAACCGCATGGAATAGCATGCAGCTGCAAGATGCTGTGGTAACCATGCTGGTTCAGTATTCCTTCAATTTTGAATAAATCCCCAACAGTGTCACCAGCAAAGCACCCCCACACCATCACACTTTCTCCTCCATGCTTCATGGTGGGAACCAGGCATGTAGAGTCCATTCGTTCTTTTCTGCATCGCACAAAGACACGGTGGTTGGAACCAAAGATCTCAAATTTGGACTCATCAGACCAAAGCACAGATTTCCACAGGTCTAATGTCCATTCCTTGTGTTCTTTAGCCCAAACAAGTCTCTTCTGCTTGTTGCCTGTCCTTAGCAGTGGTTTCCTAGCAGCTATTTTACCATGAAGGCCTGCTGCACACAGTCTCCTCTTAACAGTTGTTGTAGAGATGTGTCTGCTGCTAGAACTCTGTGTGGCATTGACCTGGTCTCTAATCTGAGCTGCTGTTAACCTGTGATTTCTGAGGCTGGTGACTCGGATGAAATTATCCTCCACAGCAGAAGTGACTCTTGGTCTTCCTTTCTTGGGGCGGTCCTCATGTGAGCCAGTTTCTTTGTAGTGCTTGATGGTTTTGGCCACTGCACTTGGGGACACTTTCAAAGTTTTCCCAATTTTTCGGACTGACTGACCTTCATTTCTTAAAGTAATGATGGCCACTTGTTTTTCTTTACTTAGCTGCTTTTTTCTTGCCATAATACAAATTCTAACACTCCATTCAGTAGGACTATCAGCTGTGTATCCACCTGACTTCTGAACAACACAACTGATGGTCCCAGCACCATTCATAAGGCAAGAAATCCCACTTATTAAACCTGACAGGGCACACCTGTGAAGTGAAAACCATTTCAGGTGACTACCTCTTGAAGCTCATCAAGAGAATGCCAAGAGTGTGCAAATCAGTAATCAAAGCAAAAGGTGGCTACTTTGAAGAACCTAGAATATAAGACATATTTTCAGTTGTTTCACACTTTTTTGTTAAGTATATAATTCCACATGTGTTAATTCATAGTTTTGATGCCTTCAGTGTGAATCTACAATTTTTATAGTCATGAAAATACAGAACACTCTTGGAATGAGAAGGTGTGTCCAAACTTTTGGTCTGTACTGTATACCTACAACGAATGAGAACTTCAATGGGGACCAGATGTGCACCACAGTATGCAAATCTCTTTATGGCAGAACTGGAAGGAGCATATTTATCAACATGCACCATCAAACCTATGATTTACCTTCGTTATATCGATGATATCCTTGTCATCTGGACTGCAGGTGAGGCGGCCCTAATGACTTTCACCCTACCACCAACCATAACTTAGCTATTCAGAGAGTGAAATCCAGTTTCTGGACACCACAATATACATTAAAGACCACCGGCTACTCACATCAATATACCACAAACCCACAGACAGAACGGCCTCCCTGAGAAACGACAGCTTCCACCCCAAGCACATAAGACAATCTATTATTAAAGCCAGGCTATACGATACAATCGTATTTGCTCCAACAAAGCAGACCTGGACAAGCACCTCCAGGATCTGAGGATGAAATTTCTCCGATTGGGATACAAACCAAAAGTGACAGACAACCAATTAAACAAAGCGGCAGCCATTAACAGAGACAGTCTGCTCACATATAAAGAGACCCAGAAAGAAGCCCGAGTGCCCCTAGTTGTCACCTACAACCCACAGCTGGAGATCCTACGAAGGATTGCCAAGGAGCTCCAACCTGTGTTACATAGGGACAACAGACTCAAGGACATATTTCCAGTCCCCCCTCTCCTTTCCTTTCTACAACCACCAAACCTGAGGCGTATTATTGCCGGAGTACCCTGAAGGCCCCAACTGAAAATAGCACCTCACCTTGCCTGCAAAACAGGTGCATGACCTGCAAGCACATCCACACCTCTGACAGTGTACCTATCCCACAGTCACAACAGGTGCACAGAATTACTGTAGGGGGACATTTTCCTGCAGGTGTTCCAATTTGGTGTATCTCATAATGTGTGTACAGTCATGGCCAAAAGTTTTGAGAATGACACAAATATTCTATTTTCACATGATCTGCTGCCCTCTGGTTTTTATGTGTGTTTGTCAGATGTTTTTATCACATACAGAAATAGAATTGCATTCATATTATGAGTAACAGAAGCTTATATTGACAGAATGAGTTAATGCAGCAAGTCAATATTTGCAGTGTTGACCCTTCTTCTTCAGGACCTCTGCAATTCTCCCTGGCATGCTCTCAATCAACTTCTGGACCAAATCCTGACTGATAGCAGTCCATTCTTGCAGAATCAATGCTTTAATTTTGTCTGAATTTGTTGGTTTTTGTTTGTTCACCCGTCTCTTGATGATTGACCACAAGTTCTCAATGGGATTAAGATCTGGGGAGTTTCCAGGCCATGGACCCAAAATCTCTATGTTTTGTTCCCTGAGCCATTTAGTTATCACCTTTGCTTTATGGCAAGGTGCTCCATCATGCTGGAAAAGGCATTGTTGAGCGCCAAACTGCTCTTGGACGGTTGGGAGAAGTTGCTCTTGGAGGACATTCTGGTACCATTCTTTATTCATGGCTGTGTTTTTAGGCAAGACTGTGAGAGAGCCGATTCCCTTGGCTGAGAAGCAACCCCACACATGAATGGTTTCAGGATGCTTTACAGTTGGCATGAGACAAGACTGGTGGTAGCGCTCACCTCTTCTTCTCCGAATAAGCTGTTTTCCAGATGTTCCAAACAATCGAAAAGGGGATTCATCAGAGAAAATGACTTTACCCCAGTCCTCAGCAGTCCACTCTCTGTACCTTTTGCAGAATATCAGTCTGTCCCTGATGTTTTTTCTGGAGAGAAGTGGCTTCTTTGCTGCCCTCCTTGAGACCAGGCCTTGCTCCAAGAGTCTCCGCCTCACAGTGCATGCAGATGCACTCACACCTGCCTGCTGCCATTCCTCAGCAAGCTCTGCACTGCTGGTAGCCCGATCCCGCAGCTGAAACACTTTTAAGAGACGGTCCTGCCGCTTGCTGGTCTTTCTTGGGCGCCCTGGAGACTTTTTGGCACCAATGGAACCTCTCTCCTTGAAGTTCTTGATGATGCGATAGATTGTTGACTGAGGTGCAATCTTTCTAGCTGCAATACTCTTCCCAGTTAGGCCATTTTTGTGCAGTGCAATGATGACTGTACGTGTTTCTTTAGAGATAACCATGGTTAACAGAAGAGAAACAATGATGGCAAGCACCAGCCTCCTTTTAAAGTGTCCAGTGGTGTCATTCTTACTTAATCTTGACAGATTGATCTCCAGCCCTGTCCTCATCAACACCCACACCTGTGTTAATGGAGCAATCACTGAAACGATGTTAGGTGGTCCTTTTAAGGCAGGGCTGCAATGATGTTGAAATGTGTTTTGGGGGATAAAGTTCATTTTCTAGGCAAATATTGACTTTGCAAGTAATTGCTGTTAAGCTGATCACTCTTTATAACATTCTGGAGTATATGCAAATTGCCATTAGAAAAACTGAAGCAGTAGACTTTGTAAAAATTAATATTTGTATCATTCTCAAAACTTTTGGCTATGACTGTACAATGTCCCACCACAGGCCTCTATGTGGGGGAAACAGGCCAGAGACTTAGTCAGCGCATGAACTCACACAGATTCAACATTAATAACAGCAGAACAGTTCTCCCAGTGGCCGTACATTTCTCCAGAGAAGACCACTCTATTGAAGATTTGCGGGTTGTGGTTTTAATGGCACATATTAAGACGCAGAGAGAGAGAAAGGAATAAGAATACAAGTTAATGCAAAAATTTCAAATTCTGCAATTTGGACTTAATATTATTAGCGGCCCATTATCACCACTGAGGTCCATGATTAGGTCTCAGCAATGACGTGAGGTACGTCAACACCATGATGCTTGCATCAAAGTGTCATGATGACAAAGCATGCAAGGGAACCCAGGAATGGTGAACAAAAGTAACTATGAGTGTTTATTGCTATTCATCCATCCCTAATGAGCACCTGATTTATCAATGTAATTGCCTGAGTAGGCGCTGTATTACTTCCTTTCCAGTGTAAGGGTTCATTCACATGAAGAATTTTTTGGCAGACACAAAAGTGTGGTATAATATGTTTTTGTGTTCTTCTATACAAGGGACAGAAATGGATCTCTATTTTACATTGAGCTCTATGTAAACAGATTTGTTCGTATCCTTTTTTTTGCATCCATTATCTGCTAAATATCTAAAAAAAATATAAATGTCACGTGAATGCACTGTAAATGGATTTTGTTCCTAATCTCTTAATAAACTATGACCTCATGAACATCGTAATTTTTAGAGATGGTTGAACCGATTTGTTCCGATCTGGGTTCGACCCGAATATTCCAAATTGTTTGGTTTTTAAGGAAATTGCAAAAATAACAAAACAAACAATTGGGGATTTGTCTTGGACAAGCTAAAATAGCTATGACATGCTTTGCTGTAAATTATTATACTTGGGATCTCTTCAGAGGAGGTGAAAAAAATAAAAAAAACATTTATACCTCACCTTCCCTCACCTCTTTTGGGCCTTTTCGTGGCGTGCCCATGTGACTGCTGAGGCCCAATCATAGGCCTCAGTGGTGACCTCGGGCACATGATGTCACTGAGGAGACCAAGAAAGAATGGCAGATGCCGCAGGGAGACCCAAAATAGGTGAGGGAAGGTGAGTGTAAATGTTTTTTTATTCTTTTACACATCCCCTGGGTTGTTCGACCTGGGTTGTTCGATCAGGGACCGAAGCCACCCGAATCTAAAACGAATCTTGAGAGTTTTGCCCATCTCCAGTCATTTTCATCAAAAGTTAATGCAGTACTAACTAGAAATTTAAAAAAAACACAACTTTTGTTCTATTTTGCTTTACAGCTTGTTTGTTTCCATATAATTCTTAAAGGAGTATTCTCATCTCAAGGATCTAAATTGGCAGCTTAAGTAGATTTCAAGAGTACATTGCTTTAGAAATGCTGCTTTGTTTGTCTGCTATGTGAGATTATTCTTTGCACTGTTTACACAACGTTGTCAAGGAACCTGGCCTGTTATCTGATCTCAAATTTGATGCCGTGACTCACTGCTCTCTGGAGGGGAGGGGGCTAAGTTCTTGGATCACACTTGCTTTCAGAACTGTTATCTTCTGCTCAGTCTGGGCTGATGAAGTTTGCTGATGAAAGCTCGGACAGTGTTTGGCCTCTCTCTGAGTTTTTTTTCTCTCTAAACCTGTGCAATTTAATATACATTTACTGTGCATATTATTTGATCTGCATTATTATAGATTTCTAGTAATCATAATAAATAATCTCTCATGGTTAAGGCAATATCTATATCAAGTGAGGTACTTCATAGTCTCCTGTCCATCAAACAGTCAAAGCCCCCCCACCAGCTTGTTGAAGAATACAGGAAGTGAGAAGAAGAGACAGCAAGCAAAGCTGGTGAGAGGTAGATAGGAAAACCCCTTTAGGCTAAGGTCCCACGTGGTATCCAGCAGAAAAAAAAAGCACTGCGGGAAAAACCACGGCGGCAACGCATCACGGTTTTTCCTGCAGCGCTTTGCTTCAATTATACCTATAGGGAAACCACCGGCATTTCTGTAGGTATAATTGACATGCTGCGATTTCCAAAACCGTAACGATTTTTGAAATTGCAGTGTTTCCGCAGCACATTTTATACTGCAAAGTGGGGATGGGATTCACTAGAATCCTATCCACTTTGCTGTGACTGTAAAATGCCGTGTTCTTTTCCGCGGAAATGCCACGTGGGGCCCTGGCCTTAAGCTATTAGGAAATTGTGTAAGATCTTTCTCGATTATCATAAAGCACTGCAGATATCCACTCTATATCTAGATTTACATTATTTTATATCAACCTTGCTTATTTACCTTTTAATTCCACATTGACTCCAAATGTGTGCAATGTCTTTTGATCTCCCTACTGTTTTTTTTTTTTTAAATAAAAAAAACAACAAAAATTTGCGCATTTAAAAATGTATTTTACTTGTCCAAAGCCCAGTGTTGATACATCCCAGTAGCACCACACTGTCACTACTGTTGGAGTGCAGTTGAGGAAAAGATGGGTCCTCTGTAATAGCTGTCACATTGCATAGCACTCTGTCATTAAAGAAATTGCATTACTACCAAAAATGTTTTTAGCCTTCTATGGCAAAAAGAACACCCCTTAAATCCATATAAACCAAAAAAACAAACAAACACAGAGTTCTAACTTCTTATAAAATACAATTTTTTATTTCTCATAATCTATTAAAATTCATACATATTACAATTGAAGGGAATGGATGAAACCACCTTCTAAAGAAGCCAATGGGAGACGCACATTGAGGCAGCAATTTAATCCAACCCCTCTAACACTCATGTCAATTATACCTGCAGAAACAGTGGCATTTTCTGAGTAGATATAATAGGGGCAGAAAGTCCGAGAGGAAAACTCAAAAAAATGAAAAACGCTGTGGAAAAAATGAGTTTTTTTTGCTGCGTTTCGCTATGTGTGGCTTAAGGCCCCATGTTGCGAAGATGCTACTTTTGTGTTGCAGATTTTGCTGCGGTTATTTGAGCCAAACCTAGTAGTGGCTATAGAAGGAATGGGAAATATCTATGAAGCATTTATACTTCTCCATTCTGCTTTATCCAACCCTGGCTTTGGCTCAAAACACTGCAGCAAAATCTGCAACAAAAAAAAAAAAAAACAGCTTTCTTAGCCTAAGGGTTCTTTTACATAGGTCAATAATTGAGCCAATTATCAGGAGTTACCATTCCTAGGATCAGGTGATCACCTGTTATACCCTGAGGGAGGCACTAGTTCAGTGTTGAAATGTGTGAAGAGTTTCAATACACTTTCTGCTCTCATTTGATGTATAAGGGACATGAACTCAAAATGTTAAACCAGTGAATCCCTGGCAGTGGGTTTCCTTATCCCTTTACATGGTACATGTCACTTCCTTCCTTGGACCTGAACACTGAAGCTGCTGCAAGGTCTTGATCTCTAAAAGCGAATAATAATATAGCTTTGCTTATGTACTAGCACGATTCTGCAAGGTTACTGCATAGGCATGAGGCATAAATACATCCATCTCCTATTGTAGTTCAATCCTACTATACCTAATAGTACCCTTCTGTCTGCTTTGTGTCCTCTGTTTGCCAGTATCTATAAGTACACCTGTCATTGCACTCTTGGTGAATCCATGTCAAAAGACTGCAAGAAAGTTTTGTATCCCTTGTACTGCTCATTTCACCTCTTGTACCTACAATAAAAACATTTCTATATATATGTAAGGTGGTGAAAGGGTTAACCTCCTTGACAGCAACTCTAGGTGGGGGTATGTAGTGACCATACACAGAACCTCTGACTGAATCCAAAGACTGACTGACATCTCACTGGCAACTGTGAATGTTGGTAGGACCTATGAGTTGTGCCAGGTGAGTTCTTTAAGGACATCCCATGGTATGACCCTGTGCTGGCTGCTGTGTGAGGCCTGGGTTAAGGTGTGCACACCAATAATAAGTCAAATAAAAGGGATATCAAATTCGTTAGACAAAAAAGGAATAACACAGATGTAGAGCTGTAGGTGGGATTTCCTTCATGCTGGGCAAAGATTCAGTTTACTGTTCTTATGCTGTTGGCATTCCCCTGATAGTCAGCCCTGATTGCCATTGAAAGATGTGTCAACCCTTATCGTACTGCAACATGCTAGTCAAAACAGACAGGCTGAAGCTCACAACAGTCAAACAACTACCTGGTAGACACACATAGACACATATAGTACAGACATCTCCTGACAGATCTTTGTGAAATCATGTTGTTTTGAGAAGCTGATCATGCTGTAATACATATATCTAGACATGTGCAGTAAAGAGCAAAGGTAAGAAAGGAAACATCTGTATCAGAGGCGTAGCTAGGGGTTTAGCACAGGGGGGCGAACATGTCCAAGTGGGCCCCCTACTTGGACATGTTTGTATTCCGATACTATCAGTATACGGTGAGCGTATAGTAGTATATAGCACCTCTACACAGGGCTCTGCAGACGATTTAGGTGAATACAGGGCAGTAGCATTTAGTGACTTACCGGTGACGTCTCTGACTAATCGTTCACATTCCGCATCTCTTTCACCTGGACGGCCATGACCACTTCTTCCAGTCTCTGTAAAGTTTGCAACACAGACATCTTTGGCTCCTCACTTTTCCAGGCACCTGACGCACATTGTCCTCACCTGCACAAAGCCCCCATCCTGCTGCTACTCCAATTATAAAATATATAATATAACCCCCCATAATGAATAATACCCCCAAGTTCTTCTTTAAACTAATAACTTCCCTTTGCACCCCTTTAAGAGGACCTTTCACGTCCTCATGTATATGCTGTTTTACATACCGCTAGAAATCCCACAGTGCGCTGAATTCAGCACACTGCCGGCTTTCCCGTTATATGCCCTGGGGCTGGAGATATCGGGGGTCTAAATTTCACCGTTCACTGTCAGAAGGGCGTTCCTGACAGTCTAGTTGCGCTGTGAGGAACGCCCTCCCTTACAGTACCCGTCCATAGAATTGTACTGGGGTGTACTCAGCCCAGTGATGACGCTGAGCTGTGAGGAACGCCCCCCTAGTACAAGTCTATGGAAGAGCACAGTCAGGGAGGGCGTTCCTCACAGCGCAGCTAGACTGTCAGGAACGCCCTTCTGACAGTAAACCGTGAAACTAAGACCGCCGATATCTCCAGCCCCAGGGCATATAACGGGAAAGCCGACAGTGTGCTGAATTCAGCGCGCTGTCAGCTTTCTAGCAGAATGTAAAACCGCATATACATGAGGATGTGAAAGGTCCTCTTTAGATAATTTGCCCCTTATTAATAATGCCCCAGGTGTTTCCTAATTAAAAAGGAAAAAAAAAGGGAAAAAAAAATTTTTGGGGTTCCAATACCCAGGACCCCCAAGGAACAACTGTTTGAATGAACCGTGGTACCTGTGTAACCGCCATGACTCCTTCTCTGTTTACATAGTGTCATTCATCTCATAGCGGTAATGTAATGTAACTACAGCCTCATCCTATACATGTCTATGTGACAAGGCTGGAATTACATCACATGGTCACTATAAACAGACAGCGTGTGATATAAACAGGCGCCATAGCCCCTTCTTACAGCTGATCAGTGGGGAATCACTTATCTCTTATTGATGTTTTATTCTGAGGATAGATCATCAATAAAAATGAGCTGGAAAACGCCTTAAGGCTAAGGCCCCATGTGGCGTACCGCATCAAAAAAGAGCTGTGGGAAAAACCGCAGCGGCGACGCATCGTGGTTCTTCCAGCAGCACTTTGCATAGAAAGTTCGCAGAGGTTTCCTATGCAGACTTTCTGCTTCAATTATATCTATAGGGAAACCGCCAGCATTTCCGTAGGTATAATTGACATTCTGCGATTTCACCGAAACACCGACTGTTTTGGAAATCGCAGATTATCCGCTGTGCATATTTTACTGCAAAGTAGGGATGGGGGCTCCATGTGGCGAAAACCCACTGAAAAAAATCTCAACATTCTAGCAAATCCCATCCACACAGTGCGGAAAAATACGTGCAGCAGACACATTGCGATTTCCAAAACTGTTGCGGTTTTGGAAATTGCAGCATGTCAATTATATCTATGGAAACACTGCCTGTTTCCATTTAGGTGTATTGAAAACAGAAAGTCCACAGAGGAAACCCCTGCAGACCTTCTGTGGAAAGTGCTGCGGGAAAAAACACGCTACCGCCGCGGTTTTTACTGCAGCGCTTTTTTTGGTGCAGCCTGCTACGTGGGGCCTTAGTCTTAATAAGGTGCAAGTGCAACTTTAATTAAATTAATTGACCCTCATATTATCCCCAATTCACCCTGACATAAATACTGCACCTCTAATGACCCCTTATATCAATGACCACCCCCTTATGTTCATAATGCCTCCTAATATAAATGATGCCCCCTAATGGCCCCTTATATAAATAACCTCCCCCCTTGTATTCATAATACCCCCTAATAACCCTTATATAAATGACCCCCCATCGTCATAATGCCCCATAATGAATCCTCCCTTTATAGTTAGATTTCCCCCCTCCTAACCACCCCTTATTCTATTAATATACCCACAAAAAAAAAAAAAAAAACATACTCACCTACCTGCGATGCTGATGAATGGAGCCGCCGCCGCTTCCTCCCTGTCCACGCGCATGACGTCTGTGTCTGAGCACAGGCGGCGCGATGTTGTGACGTCATCGCGCCGCCTGTGCTTAGAAGACGACATCGGTCTGTGGTCTCGGGGGTCTTGTAAACCGCAGGCCTGTATTGGCTTGCGGTTTACAAGACAGTTAAGCACCAGGAAGCATTGTAACTAGATCGGTGTCTGCAGACACCGATCTAGTTAATAATAAAGGATGTTGTAGCCCTATTTGGGGGGGGGTATGAGTATTATCCCTCCCGCAACAGACTCTGGCGCTGACCTGTGTGTATAATGGGACCTGAAGCCTTCGCTGAAGGGAAGAGTGGGAACATATATGAAATATATCAGTGCCTCCACCCAGGATAGAGCCTCTGTATTACAGGGAGGATCTCTTCCTGGGACTTACCCATGAGGTACAGTTAGTAGCCTTAACAAGGATCACTGTACTAATCTCACAGTCTGAAGAATACATACAGATACCACATAAGGTTATAACAGTAGCTTTATAAGAATCAACAGGGTAATAATACATACATAAAATATACTCAGAACACAGCAATACTACAACAACCAGCAAGTCCTCAACCGTCTTAGGTTATATACCCGGGTATATATATAGATATATAGCAAGAGTCCAGTGCACAATACCTCCAGGTAAAAGAAGAGATGCAGGGGCCCCTGTGGATGACTGTGGATCCTCGGATGTCTCCAGGAGATGACAGACAGCCGATCAGGAGATGATGATGATGGTGAGATTCTTCACAGGCAGCAAACAGGGCGACGGTGACGGCAGTAGATGCAGGCCTGACTACCCTAACACTGAGTCCTTAACCTGCCAGCTAAACTACTAGTGCCACCGGGCCTCTAACTAGCTAGTTGGCCTTCGGAAGCCTAACCTATCACTGCCCTGAACTATATATATATTGATCCCTAACTACAGTTACTAGCTAGGTCCTGTGAGTATATAGGGGGTAACACATACCTAACTATATACTGTGAAGTAAATAGGAACAAGTGGCTCTTAGACTCCCCCAGACATAACATGTCTGTCTCAGCAGCTCTGCTCACATCTCTCCCCCCAGCAGCTCTGCCTCACATGTGTCTGACTCACTGTATTTACAAAACAAAACTTGCACTAAATGCCTGGGGTCTCTGAAGCCAAACTGCAGGGGCAAAGAAGCCAGATACATTATATACTAGTAGAAATGGCAGTTCCCTACAATGTATTAATGGCGGCTCCGGGGGTGGGCCCCAAAAAGTCAGTGGGCCCGGGGCGGCCGCCCCCTCTGCCCCCCTTCTAGCTAGGCCTCTGATCTGTGTATCAGAAAGATAAAGTTAAAATCACTTAAGAGAATTAAACTCAAAGTGATCACCAGGCTAGTGTGATCACATTCTAGTTAATACAATGTAACTGACCTTACACTGTAACAGTTTATTCTTTTGCTAAGAAGCAATTGGAAGACTTTTTAATGACTGAATGAAGAAAACATGACATTGCTATGATTGCTATGTTAAC
Source organism: Leptodactylus fallax (assembly GCA_947044405.1). NCBI lineage: Eukaryota > Metazoa > Chordata > Amphibia > Anura > Leptodactylidae > Leptodactylus > Leptodactylus fallax. The sequence continues at coordinate 5,101,095 of CAMRHE010000123.1, forward strand.
TTACTAAACACACATCACTGTTATTTTTATATCTTTTTACATAAAAACCCATTAGATACTGATGTTCAGATAGATGCTGAGCAGGGTACCCTTTATGAATGCAATATTTCTAAATTGTGTTACAATATAATAAACTATATTGCTGTTCGCAAACTTGTCTGTTCCGAAACTACAGCTTTTATACATCGTAGCCTATAAAAAATTTGATTAAAATGCACACATTCATGACAGATGCATTGAAGGTTTAGAAAGCTTATGATGATAATAATCTTGTCAAATAATTCTTCATATTCATTTTTTAATAAGTAATTTACATTTTTTAATTTTATCATAATACTCATAATGCTATTTATTTTGCTGAAGGGTGTTGTTTCTCAAAGTATAATTACAATCTTAAAAGTAAAAGAAACCAAACTTGTTCCGTACCAATCATGCTTGATTCTTTTTATGTTGATGCTTATGCCAAGCATGAAGGGTCGGTGGTCATACTTCATTTGCACACTCCCTTTAATCAAAGAGTTTAATGTCCTTTAGTATAGTACTTTACAATAATTCAGTTATTAATTTCTACCCCCTTAGCTTCAACCTTTTTACAGATAAACTCAGTTAGAAAGGCACACTTACTTTTGCAAGTATTAGGCTTAGGCCCCACATAGCGAGCTGCAGCTGAAAAACACTGCAGAAAAGACCGGAGCGGAAATGCATCACAGTTTTTTCATTAGCATTTCTCACCAAGTTTTTCTCTGCGGACTTTCTGTCCCTATTATACCTATGCGGAAAATGCCAGCGTTTCCATAGGTATAAATGACATGCTGTGATTTACAAAAATGCAATGGTTTTTGAAATCACAGCATTTTCACTTTGCAGGTACTGTAAAATGCAGCAGTTTTTTGCCAATGCATTTTTGCAACATGGAGCCTAAGGCTGAGGCCCCACGTTGTGGAAACGCAGCTTTTTTTGTTGCAGATTTTGTTGTGTTTTTTTTAAGCCAAAGACAGGAGTGGATTGAGCAGAAGGTAGAAGTATAAGAACTTCCTATATATTTCCCACTCCTTTTGTAGCCATTTTTGGCTTTGGCTCAAAAAAACGCAGCAAAATCTGCAACAAAAAAAGCTGCGTTTTCAGCCTAAAGCAGGAACATAGCTAGGGGGGAAGGTGTGGAATGAGTTCTGAGTGAAACTGGGAGGGAATAGCAGAAAGATTTGGACAATGGCCAGGACACAGAGTCAGACTTTGGAATACTATCATTAACACGTCTTTTACACAACTAATTGGTGTTGCATCTGACTAACCCACAGGAGACCTTAGTCAGCATCAAATAGCTGCTGTTTTATGTAACTGACAGAGGAGCTCTGTGTGCCTGGTGGGAGCCGCTCTTTGTCTCAGACGATTACTGTAGCAATTAGCTGTTGAGAAGTGCTGGCTGGAGGCTAAGGCACTTGTGCTGTAGTCAGACTGGGCTGCTGCTGGTGACTCCCTGGACTAGAATGCCTGCAGGATTTGGTGGTGGAGTAGATAAGGGTAGACTGGTTACAAGTCATTGGTGTTTAACACAGCCCATTAATTAGTAAAGGACCAATGCTCACTGGCAACTGTCATGGCCACCATGCAGTTATAGTTCTGCCTTCCCAACATCAGTTGAATTGCTGTTTTTTTTTTTTTTTTAGTTCATCCCACGCAGGACCGCCTTCAGGTTTGTGTGGGCTCTTGGGCAACAGAGCCTCAGTGGGCCCCTTTGTGGTGCAATATATGTGCTGGCAGTGCTTTCATCAAAAAGCACCGCAACAAAAAACAAAAGTAGGTGTTTTTTTCTGATGCAGATCTGCTATAATGGACTGTAAAACAGAGGATGAGAATCAGATAGAACTGTATATAAGTATAATACAGAGGCACTATATAAGTGTTAGGCCCTGTTCAGACATAGGGAAAATGAAGAGGAATTCTTCTTCATTTTCTGCCAGCCAGCTTTTCGCCAATTAGGCCCAGATGAATGGGCTTAATTAGTGGGGAATCCAAAGCAAGATTGAGCAGGATGCTTAGTTATTCATAGGAGGCAAAATGAAGGCTGAATCTGCCGCTGATTTTGGGGTGAAATCTAAAGCAAAAGCAGAATTTGATTCCACTGTGTGAACGGGGCCTAGTACTGTTAATAGTGCAATGAATGCTTTCATCTGTATTGATGGAAGTGCTTGTTGCAGAAATTGAGTGGGCCCACACAGATGATATTTATTTTTATACATACCCAGAATGTACCTGTATGTGGGTGTGTGTCTGTGTGTGTATAAATATATACAGTGGGGAAAAAAGTATTTAGTCAGCCACCAATTGTGCAAGTTATCCCACTTAAAAAGATGAGAGAGGCCTGTAATTGACATCATAGGTAGACCTCAACTATGAGAGACAAAATGAGAAAACAAATCCAGAAAATCACATTGTCTGATTTTTAAAGAATTTATTTGCAAATTACAGTCCTCTCTCATCTTTTTAAGTGGGAGAACTTGCACAATTGGTGGCTAACTAAATACTTTTTTTTCCCCACTGCATATATACTGAACGTGTAGCTGGTGCTAAACAGATTACATTAGTTTGCCATGATACTCCAGGAGAAGGGAGGTGTCAGTGGGGGAAAGTGGGAGGAGACAAAGTCAAGCAGTCTGCTTGGAAGCCGTGTGGGCCTCCACAGGAGCTTTGAGGCCCGCCAGTTGCCAGGGTTTGTTGGTTGCTGATGCCGACCCTGATCCCACAACCCAAAAGAATAGAATAAAAAGTGATAATGCAAATAAAAAAAAAAAATCCTTAACAAGAGCTTTGTCAATAGAAAAATTAAAATGTTAAAGCTTGCGTGCTAACTCAAAAGAATTATTTAAATTAAAAATATGTAAAGATGGTATATTGCCATAATCATAATGACCAACAGAATAAAGTAATTTTGGTTATTTATACTTTATGGTGAACACAGTAAGAATGACCCCAAATTTCCAAAATGTGTACATTTTCTTTCAATAGACTATATGTATTAGATATCTCAGTACTGCTCACTGCTGTTGCCTTAAGGATGCCATGCCAACATGTGAAGCTTTCTGCAGCTATCAGAGCTCTGAGAAGCTGAACCAATCAGCAGCTGAAGAGGGCTATTTAAAGTCTGTTCAGAACTTCCCATATGCCTGCTATTAGTTGTTACTAGTGAGACTCCTGATTGCATCTGTTTGCTGTATTTCTGACCTCGGCTTGTTCACTGGATATTTGTTTGATTACTGATTTCGGCTTTCACTGTTTACTTTCTGGTTTAGCTTGGACATGTTTATTCCTTTGATTCTATGCTCCTGGTTTTATCTGTCTTGTGGGTATTGCTGTGAGTCCTGGTTTATTTCTTACACTAAGCTTCTGGGGCGATAACCTGGGTCCAAGTCCAGCTGAAGGCCAACTGGCTTCACAGCAGACTCTGGTGAAAACGTTTGGTGTGCCTTCCATCTCTCAGCACTGTGTAAGATTTAGATAGCTTCTTCTACTGCTCTCTGGTATCTGCCAGTTTTTGCACTTTTTGGAAATTACTCTTCAGGCAATATCATAAAATTATGTACCCAAAAACAAGACTACATATGGCTATTTTGGCTGAAAAATTTCTAAACATGATTGAATTTGTTGATCACTATCATGTCCCTCTGCATGAACGTTTGCAACACCATAGCAAAGACTTACTTTGCCCACACTTGTTCTTTGCTGTCTGCACTTTTAGATGGGATGTTTGAAAGAAAGATGTAACTCTTATCTTCACACAAATGTGGTCATCGGCATTGTGACAGACATTTTTTTTTATTAACGCCCATCACATGGCTGCATTAATATTCATTCACATAAATGGGAGCTAGTCACATGACTGATATTTTGACAGTCCATTCTCCCAACAAGCCTGTAGCAGTTACAAGTCACAAAAACGGGCTAATTTTTATATAAAACCATGGCTTTTTGCAACCGCCATGTGTATATAAAAAAACATGGCCAAACACCTTTCCCCCCAAAATGAAATTTTTTAGGTAATTTCAATGTTAAAAGCGTAGCAGTGCAGTGTATGTTTAAATTTGGAGTTTGTATTCACTGCTTGCTATCCATTTTCCATAGACATACTGTACATGTCACTTTCAATTTGACATACCTTTGGCTTTGTTTGCCTTAGAGAGCTAGAAATTGGATAAATAAGTTCATAGGAGCTCTGACAGTGTCATATACCATGTTTTCAGCGACGTGAAGCTCTGGTTCATACCAAATTTTTTTCAGCTCAAAACAAATCGTTGGACCGGACCTGAAATGAAATGAATCTTAAGAGGTTTGCCCATCTCTAGTTCTCTATACAGAGTCTGGATCAGTGGCGTAACTAAAGTCAAGTGGGACCTGGTGTAAACTTTTGTCCAGGGCCCCCTACCCCCTCACTAGAGCGATAGTGGCGGTTACGGGTGCTGCAGCGATATCTCTGATACTTGAAAGGGATACAGCTTTAGTACCCACAACTGCAGTTATCAAGAATACGGTGAGTGAGCAGCGCAGCACCCGGCATAAACAATACTGGGACAGCATTATGTGCTCCACAGTGACCTCCCACACAGCATTTAGTGCTCCACAGCGGCCCCCCAGACAGCAATATGTGCTCCACAGCGGCCCCCACACAGCATTATGTGCTCCACAGCAGTCCCCACACAGCATTATGTGCTCCACAGCAGCCCCCCACACAGCATTATGTGCTCAACAGCTGTCCCCCACACAGCATTAAGTACTCCACAGCGGCCCCTCTCCTAGAGCCAGTGCTATTATTATACTTTGGGGTCTCCTCGGACCCCAGAGTATAATAATCAGAGGCCAAGGGGAAGTGATTAAAAATAACAAACACTGATACTCACCTTACCTCACCTCTCGCTCTTTCTGACTAACATCTTTCTGCATCCTCTTCTGTCTGGCGGCTGAGGTCCTGCGCTCCAGACGTCACTGCTGGGGCCTGTGATTGGGCCTCAGCGATCACGTGGAGCGCATTACGCCAGTGCGCCACATGTGACCGCTGGGGCCAATCACAGACCTCAGCAGTGAGGTCTGGGGTGCGTGCCTCAGAAACTGGCCAGAAGAGCCCCGGAGTGGATGATGATCCCAGGACAGGTGAGTATAATAATTGTTTTTATTTTTAGTCACCTACCCTGGGCTGGCATCAATTGGGAAGGGGTCCCTTCCATTAACAATATGTATAGCGGTCAGGGAAAGCCTAGTTCCCCGACCACTATCATGGTGTTCTGAGGCCCCGGCCATTTCCAGCTGTCCTGGATTCTCTCAATAGAGAGAGAAAACAAGCTGTTGGCTCTTTCACTTTAGCACAACACAGAAACAGGGAATCTTATTTCTACACTGAGACTCAAATCACTCTCATTTGGACATATAGAATTTTTTTGAGAACTGTTATTGAAGAAGTATTACGGTGCATTTTCCCCTCAATTAGTCCCAGTAGATGGTAGAGTAATTTGACTGCGTACATTCCCTCTTCAAAGAATCACTTATTATATACTGTATAAGTGTTGTGTTAATTCTTTGGGTCAACACTTTTCACTTTATCTCAGATGAAGACATTTCCATTCCTAGCCACTCTGCACCACTCTTTAGGTTGAGGCCACACATTGTAGCAAAGCTGCATTTTTTTTTTTTTTAAGCCAAAGCCATGAGTGGCATCAAAAACGATGTGAAATATAAAGGAAGCAGTTATACTTTCCCTTTATATTGTACTGTCAGAGGGGGCGTTCCCTACCGCCCTGCGATGACAGTGATCTATGAGGAACGCCCTTCTGACAGTGGGGAGATATCTCCAGCACCAGGACACATACTGCTGAATTCAACGCACTGTCGGCTTTCTAGCGGTATACAAAACCGCACATTCATGAGGACATGAAAGGTCCTCTTTAAATATAACACAGTCCATTGGACTGCCATGCCAATGTCTTATTTTGCTAGACAAAAAAAGCCCTACTTGCAGATGTGAACATAAGTTATACTCACATTTTATATGTCCATCTGCTTCAGCGCCACCAGTCCAGAAGTGATGTCTTCCTATATGTCTTTATGTGACCTCTGCAGACATTTTCCAGCCTCAGCAGTAACGTGTGAACAGCACATTACTGCTGGTCATCACTTGTGAAAGGTGAGGACTGAAAACAGTGGGTACCGGACCACTGGCGCTGGAGTGGCAGGACATTTACAGTAAGAGGTGAATGTGGTTTTGTTTTTTTTAGAAGGTTTCCAGCCATTGATTTTATTTAAAAATATCTCAATCTCAGACAACACTTTTAAAATAAGGACAGAATAGAGGTGCTTAGATTATTATCTGGGTTAAAGGGATTGTCCACACAATCCATCCAGTACTTCTGACATTGGACATGGAAAGATGCTTTTGACCACTGTCACAGAGTAGAACAATTGCCAAGGCAACAGTTTGATGCCCATTAAATATTATGGACAGGTCATATTCTAATAAATGGAACTCATAGATTAAATTTGTTGTAGGACTTTAACCCCTTCCTGCTACGCGCTGTAATAGTACATCGCAGCATGTATATAGTTCACTCTCAGCTCAATACTATTACGGTGCTCTAGTGCCGCAGGCACAGAAAGCTGTACCTGCGGCATTACATCCTGCTCTCGGCTGGGAGGGACCAGCTTCTGGAGTCTGAAGATACTCCGGCGGATTAACCCCCTGGATGCCGTAATCAATAGCGATCACGGCATACAGGGGGTCCAGGGGCAAGATCGTCCTCGCTGTTACCCCTCGGACCCCCATGCGATAAGATCATGGGTTGCCATGGCTGCCAGGAGGCCGGGCCACGGCCTCCTGACTTCCTCTGCACAGTTTCCATAGGAACTACTGTGCAATGTTCTGCAATATTATGCATTGCAGGACATTGCCCTGGGGATCTGAGCTCCCAGCTTCAAGTCCCCTTTTGCTTTCTCCAAAATATAACAATAAAAAGTGATCAAAACGTTATACATACCAAACATTGGCACCAATAAAAAGTACAACTTGTCCCGCAAATAAAGTGCCCTGACATATTTCCGTCAACAGTACAGTACAGTAAAAAGTTATAGACGTCAGAATATGGTGATCCCAGAAAAATCATTCATTTTCAATAAGGGACGTTTTATTTGTAAAAGTGGTGAAACGTAATAAAAAACAATATAAATATGGTATGGCTGTAATCGTAATGACCCGCCGGACAAAGCTGCCTTGTCATTTTTAATTTTTTGCCGTAAAAACAAAATGCAAAAAAGTATGACAGAATTGTGTGTTATTTCACATGGACCACCAAAAAACGTAAATAAAAGTTAATAAAAACATTATATATACCCCAAAATGTTGGCAAATGAAAGTACAACTCATCACGCAAAGACTAAGCCCTCACATAGCTATGTGGACAGAAAAATAAAAAAGTTATGAATTTTGGAAGATGGGGAGGGAAAATATGAAAAAAGTCACTGAGCATTAACGTACAAACTACCCTGTGTCATTAAGGGGTTAAAGAGGTTTTTCAGGAATTTGTACAAATTACAGAGGAGGCCGAGGAAGGTGTAACAAAAAAAAAAATTCATACTCACCTGTCCCCAGCAGATGTTCACCACCGCTGTCCGTTCAAGCATGTGCTGTGCTGGAAGTCCTGCACTGCACCTCCCGTCACTGCTGAGACCAATCAGTGCCCACAGGTGAGGACCCAGTGACATATAATGAGGTCATGTGGGTCCTTTCCAGCCACCACTGATTGCCCTCAGTGGTTTTGTGTGGCACAGTACCTGGCTTCTTCTGTGATTTGTCCAATTCATGGACAACCTCTTGAAGTGGTTTCGTCTGCAGTCTCCCTGCCCAGCATGTACTAGTGTCTCTCCACATCCCATATTAGTATGGGTGGGAGAAACTGCCTGGACAACTAATAAACATAACATTGTAAGCACACTTAATAGATGCTTCCCACCCCATTATGTACTGTTATTTTATGGTAAGCGGATATTTATTGCAAAATGACATAATAGTACTTGTGACACATGCACAGAACTGTGACCGTGCCAACTGAAGTGGGACCAATTTCTTTTCTTGGTCTTTTGTCCCCTTATTGACTAGTGCATCTAAAGGGGTTTACAGAGGTATAATCACCCCATCAGTGCCTCTGCAATATGGGCTGTCACGATAGCTGGGGCCTTCAGGTTTGCCATAGTACACTGGTTAGGTTCTGTTAGCATCACACTTAAAGCAGAATGCACTGCAACACAAAACTATGCCTGTGCTTTATAGGCGAGATTGCATAGCTTAGTCCAGGGGTCAGCAACCTTCGGCACTCCAGCTGCTGTGAAACTACAACTTCCAACATGCTCCATTCACTTCCATGCGAGTTCCAAGAACAGCAGAGTAAGTATGCATGTTGGGAGTTGTAGTTTCATGAACAGCTGGAATGCCGAAGGTTGCCTATCCCTGGCCTAGTCACTTATTATGAATAAGATGCTGTCCCTTAACTATTTTTAGAGTATCAACCAAGCCTGAGAGAAGTGTTTGAAAATGGCTAAAAAGTACAAATCAGGCGCTGAAGCGCAAAGAAAAGGAGCAAAACAAAAAACTAGTGTCATCTTGTGCCCCACTAATAAGCTACTTTTTTATTAGTCAACCTACTGTTTCTACTGAGAAAATTTATGTTGTGGGTGATCAGAATCAACATAGCAACAGTCTAGTGTTATGTAACCAAGAAGACACTACTATGAACATAGTGCGTGGCAGCTCCCCCACCAGCACCCACTTTTTCACAGATAAGGACCAACAAGAGCATGTTAGCTGGAGTAGTGATGATGACATATCAGAATTAAGTGATCCTAATAGAATTGCTAGCTTAAGCTTACCTAGCAGTCCTATTAGCCACGCTGATGAGCTTGACAACAATCCAGGTCCTAGCATCGCGACCACAAACTCTGACAGCATATTCAAATTGAACCCTAAAGAGCTTTACCCTACCGATCCTTTTCTCTTCAAAGATCAGACTCTTACTACTGACATAATTAGAGTTCCACTGGAACATGGCCCATGTCAGCCAGGATTGAATGATGGCTATGACAATTTTCCCTATGACACAGAAAAAAGACGATTCAGACCATTTTGGTACAGTCGCAAAGTGGGAAATTCATGCACAGTTGAACGACACTGGTTAATTTACTCGTCCAAAACCCAACAGCTTTATTGTTTCATTTAATAAGCGAAATGAAACAGTTAGAGTCTGGGCAGACCCATGTGTAGGTTTCTCTATGTAAAATAATGTCCGTTAATTGTAAAATTCTTTACAATTGAATGAAATCCTTACTCACGTGTTGACCCCTAAGGTAACATTATTGGAGGACTCGGCTTCATATAAAACATGGAGATTTATTGAAGTCTTCATGGAAACACAGATACATGGAAACCTTCCAACATAACAGAAATATCAGTCAATATCTTACATTTCTTAGGAGAAGTGTAGCGTTAGGTTTCTTCAAGATGGTTCCCTTGCAGACATCTTGGCTCAAGCTTATTCATCAATGTGTGTTGGTCTTCTGCAGAACAATACTGCCATCCTTCCAAGGTCTCAGAGGAAGTAGACACAGGTTGGGAGAGAGACACCCAAAGTGAGAGACAGAGACAGATCCCCACAGAGAGAGCGAGACCCAGACATGTGTGTCTGTCAATCATTTATATTCGTGAGAGGGGGTGTTTCCCAACATCCTTATACTTTCTACTACTGTATTTGGACAATACCAAAATAGTCATACCCAAACCACACCCATGCACCATAAGATACAAGAGCTTTGTCAGCAAAATACAATTAACCCTTAAAGGTCTTGAATATTGTAGAATAATACTATTTAACACTCTAACTTTGAGAAGGGCATTGAAAAATAGAATAATATGAGACATCTAACACTCATCGAGAAGCAGAGAAAACGTTTCTCATGACCAAAGACCGCATCAGTCAGGACAGCACTGTAATAGCAGGGCTCATCAAGAGTGAGAGGGAGCAGATAGAAAGGAACAGAAAAATCCTTCACAGGCTGATAGGTGTCACTCTTTTTTTTAGCACCACAGGGTCTTGCATTTACACAGAGAATATGGTGGCTTTGGTGGCTCAGATGTCAATGAGAGCAATTTTTGGAGCTGCTTAAATTGCTAACGCAGTATGACACTATTCTTGAAAATCATCTGAAAAATCCAGCAGGCCGTGTTACTTATCAGAGTCTAGAATCGCAAAATGAACTGATTTCTGTACTTGCAAGTGAAACAATAAGCGCTATCATAGAGGAAATGAAAGCAGCATAATTTTTTTTCAGCAATTGTGGATTCCACAATTGATATCACAAAAACAGACCAGTTCTCCTTATCATTAAGATATGTCACCAAAACAGGTAATAGCATTGAGTGTTTTATTAAATTTGAAGAGCTTCCAGATGGCTGCGCATTCTATAACTGATTACTCAATGTGCTCACCAAAGAACTTGGTCTTAATGAGAACTTAATGAGAGGGCAAGCCTGTGATGGGGCAAGGACCAAGTCAGGCCACTTAATGAGGCTGCAAGCCAGAGTAAAACAAAACTGCTTTGAAAACGCATTTTATGTGCATTGTTGCGCACACAACCTCAATTTAATTCTGACTGATGCTGCGTGTGCATTGTGCAGTGCTAAAATTTACTTTGGTACACTTAAAACTCTGTACACATTTTTAACATCAAGTCTGCCTAGATATAATATTCTTGAGGAAGAGCAAAATAAAATCCTGGAGGGAACAGTGTTGATACTAAAAAGACACAAGATGGGCTTCTAGGAAACAGGCAACTGATGCAGTAATCCAAAGCTTGCCTGCAATCCTTGAGGCGCAGAGTATGGGGGATGAACGGGAGAAGTCTTGGAGACAGTTGTGTGAAGAGCAGATAAGAGCAGAGCAGAGTAGGAGGTCTTTGGAGGATTGAAGGTTACGTGCGGGCAGGTAGCAGGAGATTAGGTCGGAGATACAGTACAGACCAAAAGTTTGGACACACCTTCTCATTCCAAGAGTTTTCTGTATTTTCATGACTATAAAAATTGTAGATTCACACTGAAGGCATCAAAACTATGAATTAACACATGTAGAATTATATACTTAACAAAAAAGTGTGAAACAACTGAAAATATGTCTTATATTCTAGGTTCTTCAAAGTAGCCACCTTTTGCTTGGATTACTGCTTTGCACACTCTTGGCATTCTCTTGATGAGCTTCAAGAGGTAGTCACCTGAAATGGTTTTCACTTCACAGGTGTGCCCTGTCAGGTTTAATAAGTGGGATTTCTTGCCTTATAAATGGGGGTGGGACAATCAGTTGTGTTGTTCAGAAGTCAGGTGGATACACAGCTGATAGTCCTACTGAATGGAGTGTTAGAATTTGTATTATGGCAAGAAAAAAGCAGCTAAGTAAAGAAAAACGTGTGGCCATCATTACTTTAAGAAATGAAGGTCAGTCAGTCCGAAAAATTGGGAAAACTTTGAAAGTGTCCCCAAGTGCAGTGGCCAAAACCATCAAGCGCTACAAAGAAACTGGCTCACATGAGGAACGCCCCAGGAAAGGAAGACCAAGAGTCACCTCTGCTGCGGAGGATAAGTTCATCCGAGTCACCAGCCTCAAAAATCACAGGTTAACAGCAGCTCAGATTAGAGACCAGGTCAATGCCACAAAGAGTTCTAGCAGCAGACACATCTCTACAACAACTGTTAAGAGGAGACTGTGTGCAGCAGGCCTTCATGGTAAAATAGCTGCTAGGAAACCACTGCTAGGGACAGGCAACAAGCAGAAGAGACTTGTTTGGGCTAAAGAACACAAGTAATGGACATTAGACCTGTGGAAATCTGTGCTTTGGTCTGATGAGTCCAAATTTGAGATCTTTAGTTCCAACCACCGTGTCTTTGTGCGAAGCAGAAAAGGTGAACGAATGGACTCTACATGCCTGGTTCCCACCGTGAAGCAGGGAGGAGGAGGTGTGATGGTGTGGGGGTGCTTTGCTGGTTACACTGTTGGGGATTTATTCAAAATTGAAGGAATACTGAACCAACATGGTTACCACAGCATCTTGCAGCGGCATGCTATTCCATCCGGTTTGCGTTTAGTTGGACCATCATTTATTTTTCAACAGGACAATGACCCCAAACACACCTCCAGACTGTGTAAGGGCTATTTGACCAAGAACGAGAGTGATGGGGTGCTACGCCAGATGACCTGACCCCAGATCACCAGACCTGAATCCAGTCGAGATGGTTTGGAGCAAGCTGGACCGCAGAGTGAAGGCAAAAGGGCCAACAAGTGCTAAGCATCTCTGGGAACTCCTTCAAGACTGCTGGAAGACCATTTCAGGTGACTACCTCTTGAAGCTCATCAAGAGAATGCCAAGAGTGTGCAAAGCGGTAATTAAAGCAAAAGGTGGCTACTTTGAAGAACCTAGAATATAAGACATATTTTCAGTTATTTCACACTTTTTTGTTAAGTATATAATTCTACATGTGTTAATTAATAGTTTTGATGCCTTCAGTGTGAATCTACAATTTTTATTGTCATGAAAATACAGAAAACTCTTGGAATGAGAAGGTGTGTCCAAACTTTTGGTCTGTACTGTATATGTAGGGGACAGGTTGTGAATGGCTTTGTATGTCAGCGTTAGTAATTTGAACTCTATTCGCTGGGCAACTGGTAGCCAGTGAAGGGATTGGCAGAGGGGAGCAGCCGATGAAGAACGGGGGGAGGTGTGTATTAAGCGAGCAGCACAGATTAAGGTTGACTAGAGGGAGAGTGTTAGCTGGGAGGCCATGGAGAAGGGTGTTACAGTAGGCAGGAGATTATGAGGGCATGGACTAGCATCTTTGTAGTTTCAGGTGTGAGGAAGGAGCGGATTTGATGGATGTTCTTGAGTTGTAGGTGGCAGGAGGTGTTGAGGTTTTAATATGCGGCTTGAAGGATAGGTCAGAATCTAAGGTTATCCCAAGGCAGCGGACTCGTGGGACTGGGGTGAGTGTGGTTCAGCTGACTTTAATAGATGGGTCAGGTAGGGGGGCTGTGAAAGGAGGGGTGAAGATTATGAACTCCGTTTTATCCGGGGTTTTTTCCGTGTTGAGTTTGAGAAAGCAGGAGGAGAGAAAGGAGGCTACAGCTGCTAGACATTCTTCGACTCTGGACAACAGAGAGGTAATGTCTGGTCCAGAGAGATATATTTGGGTGTTGTCAGCATAGCAATGGTAATCAAAACCATGGGATTCTATGAGTTGGCCAAGGCCGAGGGTGTAGATGGAGAACAGGAGGGGTCCTAGGACGGAGCCTTGGGGGACACCTACAGAAAGAGTGCGAGGCAGGGAGGTGGTGTGCGAGTGGGAGACGCTGAATTTGTGGTTGGTGAGGTATGAGGAAATTCAGGAAAGGGCCAGGTCTGAGATGCCAAGGGATGAGAGCGTTTCTAACATCAGGGGATGGTCGACTGTGTCAAAGGCAGAGGAGAGGTCGAGGAGGACAGAGTAGTGACGCTTGGCTTTGGCAGTTAGAAAGTCATTAGTGACCTTGGTTAGGGCAGTTTCTGTGGAGTGATGGGGTCTGAAGCCTGACTGTTGTCTGTCAAAGAGCACATTGGACAAGAGATAGGAGGATAGTTCGGAGTGGACGTGTTGCTCCAGCAATTTAGAGGCGTACGGGAGCAGTGAGATGGTGCGATAGTTGGCTGGAGAGGACGGGTCGAGGGAGGGTTTCTTAAGTATAGGTGTGACGGTAGTATGTTTGAAGGCAGAAGGGAAGGATCCATTGGTTAGTGATAGGTTGAAGAGATGGGTTAGGGCAGGAGTAATGACTTCAGAGAGTTTGGGGATGAGATGTGACTGGATCGGGTCGAGCGCACAGGAGGTGAGGTGGGATTTAGAGATTAGGGTGGAGAGCTTTTCATCAGTGATGGTGGAAAAACAGGTTAAAGATGAAGAGCACAGGACAGTTGGGTGGGGAGGTTGACGGGGGTGTAGTGTGGGACTGTCTCTGGTGTCAATTTTGCTTTTGAAATAAGAGGCAAAGTCATCAGCTGTGATAAGTGATGTCAGAGGGGGCGCAGGAGGATGGAGAAGAGAGTTCAAGATGCATAATAGTACCACCCCAAAGGTTGCTGCCGAAGCGGACGGTCTGTTGATAAAACTAAGCACTTATGAATTTAAGCTAATGCTAGTTTTTTGGAATACACTCTTAAAGAAAACTACCTTCAAAAAGAATCATTGGACATCAATACAGCTGTACATCTAACAGATACATGCATGACATAAATAAGAGAGCTGCGATCAGATGAGGCATTTGTAACTATTGAGAACATGGCCAAAGAATTAGCTACTATGTGTAAGCACACTATAGCATATCACGGAAAAAAGGTTCATAAGAGGAAACGATTTAGTGATGAAAAAGCTGAAGATGAGCCAAGTGAGGATAGCCGAGCTCACTTTAGAACTGAAGTATTTTATTATATACTTGATGTATTTGTGGCTCAGTTGGAGCACCGATTTTCGGTTTTTGGAGAAATAGCTAAATTGTTCAGTCCATTAACTAATAAACATTTTCAAGACCCAGATGTAGCCGATAAAGTGATTGAACTGGCTCACTTCTACTCTGGAGATGTGTCCACTGAACCCCAGGTTGTGTTAGATGAGTTCCTCACTTTCCGTAATATAAAAAATGAACTGTTAATTGAGAAAGAGCTGGATACCACTGACAAAATTTTACCATTTCTCATTGCCAATGATATGCACAGAGCCTTTCCAAACTTGAGTACACTTTACCGTATTTATATCACTATTCAGTAGTGCAAAAGCGAAGAGAAGTTTCAGCTGCCTGAAAACTTATAAAACCCATCTATGAGCATGCATACACGAGGCCGGAATGTCAAATTTAACCCTATTAAGACAAAGACAAGGTAGTTGGCAGATTTGCCAAAGTGAAGGAGAGATAAATGGCCCTGTAAGAAGTGACTTTTGCTTGTATATAGTTCAGCAGATTTTTGTGTTCATCTATTAGTTTAAAAATTGAATACTTTTTTATGAAAACAGAATTAGTTGGAACCAAAATGGACATTGATTTGGTGAGTAACACAATTTACCATCTAATTTATATTAGTATGTTATGTAAGTATGTTAAACCGTTTTTTCCATCTATAACAATGTGTTTATAATTCGGGCCTGTGGATGCTATTATAACCGGCCACATGCTTTACTCCTGGGGGTTTGGCAGGCTTTTGCTTAGTATTTGCTATGGTAATAATTTAGAAGCAAATGCAGCACTATTATTCATTAAGAATGCATTATAACTACTGTGGTTAAGATGTGCCTCTGAAGTTGTCAACATGCATTGGGGGGCCTGCTGGGTTGGGTGCCCAGTCAGACGTGTTTTGCCCCCCCCCCCCCCCCCCGTGTGCTCAGAATCTAGCTACGCCTTTGACCTGTATCTATCTCTTTAAAGAGAACCTTGTACCATCTTCACCAAGTACAACTCTTTGCATCTTTCACTAGATGCTGCTGCCACTGGAATTTTTCTCTAGCCTCTACTGTTCCTGACTCTGTTTGTTTCTTGGTAAGTTAATTATGCTCCCTACTGTCAGGTGGGCGGTCCTGGACTAGAGCAGATAGAGTCTAATAGATACTACAAGGACTCATGAACACAACCTCCAAGCTCTATAGAGCCAACATTTTGCAACTCTAAAATTGTATGTAGGTATTAAATAGTAGAATAATATCATTGTGGCATATGTGCTCATTGAATGCCACAATACCAAGAAGTATTGTTTGTAGAGAACAATATCTCTGTACTCTGTAGCAAGGAGTTACCATATCTAGCTAATAGGTTTTGCTTGTTCTCCTCGTGCACATCATACATACTTTTAAAATTCATATATTCATGAAAGACACGATGATTGCAATGCTTTATGTGATAATAATTCTGTCAACTGATTTTGTCTATTAATTTTCTAATAAGTAATTTACATTTTCTATTTTTTATCCTAATGCTATTTATTTTGCATAATGACATCATGTGCATTATTTTTTGATTCAACTTTGAGCAATAAAAATTATGTTTTCCAGCAATGTATACTGCAATATGGCAAATTTCTTTTTATTAGCTCCCGAGAGAACCATTTAATATTGTTTATGTCTTTTCATTTCTCAGTCACAATAATGGCTTCACATTATTGTCAATGTGAACTCAGTTGTCTAATAAAAGAGAATTAAAGCCGGGTTTGATGCTATCACTTTAATTCTAAGAACAATTTCTAATCAGACATTGAAGAACAGATGATTTCTTTTAGATTCCAAGTGGACAAATTTAAACTCATAAAAACATCAAAAATTAAACTTTATTATCATTTTTTTGTCATTTTTATAGCAAGATCAGATTTAGTTACTAAACTGACACAGAAAGCAAGATAATTGTACTTGTAACCCACTAATCTGACACGTACTATAGAAGTTATGTGCATTAACTTATCAAGGAGACATTTATATCAAACTAGTATGTGACTTATCAGCTGCCACATGCCATAACCCTCATCATGGAAAAGCTCACATTGTTTAGGGTCAAACCATTGGAAAAACACATAGGCATGTATGCCAACAAAACTGTGCATCAGTATCATATCAGTCGGGGTCTGACACACAAACCCCAAACTATTCAACTGATGAGTCTACCAGAAGCCATATACTAAGTATATGGCTGGAAGTAGCCCTGCTCCTATTTAAGTGAATGGGAAGGGAGTTGCAGTTCCAGGCCCTGCCACTACTTGAATTAGAGCAGTGCTGCTTTTGGCCAAATATTTAGCATATGACTTTCGCGGCCGTATCAGCTGGTTCAGGTGTCGGACCCGTGGATAGGTCATCAGTATAAAAAATTTTCAGATCCTGGACAACCACTTTAATGGGTCCTACCATCTGCCTGACCATATCAGGTGTCGACTCCAGCCCTGATCTATGGGCTATGTAGAACAGAACTAGGTCGGTAGTATGTGTGATACCCCAGGCCATGATGTTGTCCCAACTGCACCAAGAGGAATAAGCACTAAGTCGTAAGTGTGTAACCTTTTCCCACTTGTTCCCTGGCAATCAAATAATTAGTTTTCTAATTGTACATTTTTGGTACTAAACCCATTCACAAATGTACAATGATACATCTGTTATCAGGGCACTTTTGCAAGCTATTTGAGCAATGTCTTGGCATTAGGAAATACCACCTCTGTTATGGATCAATGTTGCAGACAGTTGTTATCATGGTGGCATGGCTTGATAAAGGGACACTAAAGTAGAATAGCACTGATGTACGTGCAAAGTTGTCTCTGCTATAGCTACAATGTCGAATTTCAGTTCCATTATAATAAACTGTTATAGATAGACTCTATTGTGTTGGCCCCCGAAAATGGCAATGCAATGGATCACAATGTGATTAACTCAAGGTAGGATCTAAAAAGCTTGTCCAGATGTGCACCAAATATTTATGTCAATTGTCTTAATGATGTACATTAGGTTCACGCAGCAATTTGGGACATAGTTTGGGAATATGTTTTTCATTGCCTACTGCAAAAAAATCATACAGTCTGCTACTGCTGCAACAGGATACAACATACTATATAGTTGAATGTACTGTTAACACTTGCTTCCCGACAAAAGAATATTCTCTAAAACTGAACTTGTTCTTGACAGACTTTTTACCTGACAAGGGCATTCTGCTGCTTGTACTCTTCTGTCAAAAAGTGTTTTTTTACATTGAGATTCACAGCCATTTTCTCTAAAGAGTTATCATTCTTTTTTCATCTCAGGATTAAAATTCCAAGGCAATGACAGAATTACGATCAGTTTGTAATATGTTAGCAATAAAATTTGGTTACCGAGTTGATATCTTGGGAGCCAGGGGCATGGTCATGCTATGTTTATTCAGCACTGTGTATGGACAGAGACTGTGGTCTAAGTATAGCATGTATCCATAGAGACTGCTGTATGGATTTATGTGTGTAATAAAATACAGACCACATACAGCTGGTTTCTGAAATATCAGCAAGGAGACCAAATTTATAACCGAAGCTGAAAAAAACAGAGCTCCTTTAAATCTGTTTGTTATTTTGTATCTTCAGTATTGTGAGTAGAATTCTCGTGATCAGTTTATGGATTTATGATAGCCATGACTCTGACTAGCAGTATAGTAAGTTAATCTTACATTATAATGTTTCACAAAAAATGTCATCAAGCAACAGAAGCATGAATAGTGTGAGTTAAGTGCTCTTCATACAGTATGTTCCCACAACCTGTCATCTCCTAATTCCAGCCAGCTAGCAATAAATCAGTATCTCAAATAATCTACTTTAATTAATGTGTAGTGGAATCTGGATTATAACTCAGGCCTTACATATTGGCTTCGGCCACAAATTTAAAGATGTCCCATGATATTGTCATGTGCCTTTACAAGTCCTAATAGCAATCTAAAACATGAAAAGAAATAAGGCTGTGTGCGCACTGTATCTCAGACCTACATTTGGTATAAACCCTGGATAAAGTTCTCAGCGTATATACATCAAACATTCTCATAAGAATCCATTTAGGAGGCTAAAAGTGTGTCTTTTCAGCCTCATTTGGGTGTAAGGAGCCATGAAATGTTTTTCTATATAGTTGGTCACTGCAAGAAAATCAAACTGCATACCATATGGCATACTCTTTTTCAACTAGAATCGACAGATGACATATGCCACTTTATGCCTATACAGTGACATACACCAGAGCCTTGCCTGCCATATGTAGGGAAATCTTCCCAGTGTATATCTTAAATTAATGCAGTTAGCCAAGGGACAAAATTAATGTCCTTAGCTCTCTGAATCTCACACCCTCTGTCTTACTTTTGGGAGACCAGCCTACCAGGGTTAATAACCGTACACATCGCTTTATACAATTTGTTGCCATGGCTACTCTTATCCATACAGCCTCTAAATGGTTAACACCATCAATATCCCTCACAGCCATCAAGAAGATAAAATGTATTATGCTATGTGAATGCAAGGCTACATGTTCTCTTTTTTCACAGGTCATTCATCTCACTAAGAATGGACTTAGTGAGACGAATGACTTATTCACTGTGGACATTAAATATATATCTACGCATGGACTTAAAGAGGATCTTTCACAACCTCTAAGTAGCCCAGTTCTTTACATTAATGAATTGGTGCTACTCCACTGATTCTGACACAGTTGGATTTTTTTTTCTCTAGCCCCCATTTCCAAGCAATGAATGCTGTTAGTTTTGGTGCCTGATATGCTATTTAGTCTCTGTACTGTCAGGAGAGCGGTGTCGGGCAGGAGCAGACAGGAAATGTGATTCCTAGCTATGACATTGGCTGACTCTGATTGGAGCTCTGAATCACACACCCCTGCCTGACTCCACCTCCACCCTTCTAACATCACAGAGCTTATATAGCACGTTGAGCAGCAAAACTAACTACACTTGTTACTCAGGCATTGTAGAGACTAGAGAGAAAATTCCAACTGCGCCTATTAACAGATTGACAGATAATTGGTGGAGGAGGTCAAAGTTCCTCTTTAAGGACTTTCTCCCCCTGTACCCTTACCCTTTTTGTATTCCTCTTAGTTTTCATTTTAGCTCCATTCTTTCTCAACCATTTTTTGTTTTTATTTCCATTCAGAGAGCCGCATGAGGGATTTTTGCGGGACAAACTGTACTTTGGTAGTGGTACTATTTAATATTTTGTACGGTGTTCACTGTGCAACCAAAATGATGTGAACTGTATTCAGTGGGTCGGTACAATTATGGCAATACCAAATTTATATAGATTTTTAAGTAAACAATAACTCACAGTGAAAATCATGAGGTAAAAGTACATGTTTTATTAATAGTATAAAACATACAGATAAATAGACAAAAGGGAACTAGGATTAGATATAAACACAAAGTTGTGACCATCAATAGAGGTCAAGAGGGATCAATAATCAATAGCATACATATTATCGAATAAGCCCCAAATAATATCAATGATATTAATAATATCAATGATAAGTAGAGAACATGGGAGCACACAAATTGCCACCAGTATTAACTAATCAAAGGAAAAAGGAGCATAACTGCATAGAAGAACCTCATACCAACCAATACTGATGTACGCGCTCCGACGTGCGGGGCTCATACATCAGTATTGGTTGTTATTTTTTATATCATTTACTGTATTTTATTTAGTTGTTATTTTTAGACCTCCTATGGGTCTGAAAACCCTTGGTGTCTGATCACTAATACAATGCACTGAAATGCATTGTAAAAATAAGAATTGCTATAGTCCTATTACAGGATGCCTAGAGCAGCCTGTAATAGAACTCATACTATGACAAGCCTGGGAGCTTCAATACGCTTTCAGCTATCATGGCAATGCCAGTGATCCACCCCAAAATGGCGGCGCCACCGCCAGGAAGATGGAGCCTTGGTCATCTTTGAGGCTTTAGGGGAGTTAATGTTCGCGATCATTGCGGGGTCTGATTTGCGGGCATTGTTGCCAGGTCTCTGCTATATAATACAGCAGAGACCTGACAGATATGGTGGCCACCGTAATAGTAAGGCGGATGGCAGGAAAGGGTTAATTATCTATTTGTATTGTATATCTGCACACTACTGTCACTTTAATTGCCACTGCTGAGTCATTGCACCACTTCTTTTTCTGGTACATTCTGATGTTGTGATGTTGTGATGCAGTGCAGACAGACAGTACTCTGTTGACTGTGCTGTAGACAGTGTCTTTTCTTGCTTTCTAAGGTACAGGAGTTTTCCTATGTTTTTCAGGTTGTCGAGTCAGTCTGATCCAGCACAATCTATCCATTGCATCTGTAGTTACCTTATGAGTTTGGGAGTGGAACCTGGACTTTTTCCTGAAAGCCAACAGAGCAAAAAACAATGGGCCCCAAGTTCACCCTGGTATGGCACAATACACCCATTGTACTTCATACAGGCATTCATCATACAACCTCTCAATCAGGCTATCTATCAGTGTAATATAACTTAACAAAGTACCCAGTTTATTTTTACATACTGTAGACCAGTGGCATAAATACTGGGGTAGCAGCCGAAGCGGCTGCCACAGGGCATGGGACATTATGGGGGCCTGGTGGGTCCCTGATGGTTTTTTTTTTTTTTTTTTGGAGTAACACCAACAGGTAACGGGCCCTATTTACTTACCGATCCCCGCACCTGCTCACAGCCACCTGCGCTTCCCATTCTGCAGAAGCAGAGGTGGCTGTGAGCAGGTGCAGGGATCAGTAAGTAAGGCCGCGGGTCCGCAAACACTGCTATCATTATACTAATGATTGGAGGCCCAGGGGAGGTGAGGTAACATAAAACACAACGTTTGTTCTGTCCTCCTTATGTCTGTGAGGCATAAGTCGACATGCAGCTAAACTCCCTCCTAGTAATTCATAGACTCTGGAGCGATGTCCAAACTTTAACTTTTATTACAAGGATAGGGTGAAACTGGGAAACAGAAAGATAATGCATTTACTAATGCATACACACTATAACACAAACCAATGTATACACAGACATATGCATGAAATACAAGATGTATATAGTCTGGTAGTACAGAGATGAGGAACATTCATAGACATATACTGTACATGTGCTCCTGAATGGTGCTGTCCTAACTATAACAAGCATGGTCTCCAGCTATAGTAACTATGGGCTGAGAAATTACCCTAGGAGACATGTAAACATAACAATATTCATAAACACATAAGCTATAGTGCTGGATTACAACTTGAACATACCAGCGATGCTACTGTAGGTCTAGACGAGGAGGATGGGAATTTCTGCTGCTAGCTGAACAGCAAGTTCCAAGTGAAATGGCCACTGATGAGCTGACTTGATGATGTCATTAGGTCATAGGTGGGAAGTACAATAGCTCTAGTGGGACATACAGGGAATAGTATGATGATTTGCTATTTGCACAAACAGCCATTAGATGGAGCTATTACAATCAATACATGACATATTGCTGAAGGCATGACAACGTTACTTACTTACTCCTGTGCTCCAGCAGTCTTCGCCTCCTTGGTGACGTCCCAGACATCAAGTTGGACAGGCTGGCGTCATTATGCGTCGCGACGCATGCCTGGCTCACGTGACGTTTGGTCCAACATTGAAGAGGGCTGGAAGTAGGGGGGAGTGCGCTGCAGCCAAGGAGAGGTAGGTAACATTGTTTTTTTATTTTTGTATCCTCCTCTGGGTCTCGGATCATTATACTCTGGGGTCTGAAAAGATAATTGTTCATGGGTGGTCCACAATGGGGCATAATACTGTGTGCAGGGGCCACTATGGGGCATAATACTGTGTGCAGGGGCCACTATGGGGCATAATAGTGTGTTCAGGGGCCACTATGGGGCTCAATAGTGTGTGCAGGGGCCACTATGGGGCATAATAATGTGTGCAGGGGCCACTATGGCACATAATAATGTGTGCAGGAATGAGGGGAATGTGGTTCATGCGGGGGGGCATGTCAAATATTCGCCTTGGGGCTCAGCCATTCCTATTTACGCCGCTGCTGTAGACACATTGGGCAGCTGAGATGACATCTAGGTGCAGAGTCAGGCCAAGCAGTATTCTTCCTCCCTGGGACCCATCTTGTCAATCACACTGCAGGGGCCTCAATCACTAATTATTTTGCAGCATCTTGCTGCTGCCTGAGGTCTGCTGCTGTATGGGCAGATATCCCTATTTCACAGAGCTAAAGAGGACTCTACTTCACAGCCAGAGCCAGCCAGCAAGCTACTCACTGGACCCAAGGACAGAAACAATCTGAGGCAAAAGCTAGGCAGCAAGCTAAAGTACTGAATAATAAATCTACTTTGTTGACCTTTTAGGAATCAGTGAACAAGTGTCTGGTAATATTTGCATCGAGGTGTATAGTAGGCCCCAGAATGAATTTTACTGGTGGGTCCTTGGCATTCCCAGTCCCAGTCCAGCACTGGTGACCTGCGAGTTTTGGCTGCCATGATCTCCCCATTGGTTAGACCGGCATAACAGAGGTGTTTTGCCTATGCTTATGCCATTACAGACCCTGAGTGTGCCTACTTTAGAAGTACAGTACACTACCAATTTGGCTTCTCAGTACTCTCTAATCAAGTGGTGTGTCTTTTACCCCATTCCTTAAATTCAGCCTATTATCTCTGAGCTTTAGACATCTGTACATAATGTAGTTCTGGAGTATAGCTTAGTAAATGTAAAGTGCTATGTCTGCTCTATTGAACGGCTCTACTGGTCATTATTCAGATAGGCTGCTGTCAAATATATACTGTTATACACATGTGGTATTACTTGTCTGCATAACACACATGTAAAAAGGATTCATTTCATGGGGGTGACCCTTGCAGTAGAGAAGGGCTGGAGGTATGGTTTCAATTTATTTGTATATTTTTATTTGATATGATTATTTAGTAGTATTATAGCATTTTTCATCAATTTTTAAAGGGAGTCTAACATAACCAAAATTGCTTATATGCTGTTGAAGGGGCTGTTAGTGGTATAGTGCACATACCTTTTTGTGTCAAAATGCAGTGTTACTGCCAAGAAAATCAACTTTTAATCCGTATGCAAATTAGTTATTTGGCACACCCCGGTTGTAGCTGCACCTGCCAGGGTTTCCCATTTTCACATATGGTTACCATCAAGAACCACCACATAAAGGTTGACAAGTCCCAATGTGCAGTATGGACCCAGGCAAAAATTGGTGCTGCGAGCACCTTATTTGGATATGAAATAAAACCCTACACTTGGGTGGGTTGGACAGTCGTCTGTCTAAAATTTAAGAACTGATAAGTAGAATAAGATTGGAGCAAGGAATATACCTCAAATGCAAGGTCTCTCGAAAGTATGAAGGAGTGTGGAAGCATGGCTGTGTCTCCCTATGGATGTATTGCTGAGAGATCGTCTAGTGATGGCCCTAATCAATAATAGTGCTTACATGATCTATTGCTACCTACTTCAAGTTATATGTTGGTTGACACTTTTCCGTGCTCCTTGACAGAAATTACAATATACCACCGCGTTGTCCTGGGATGAATACCAGTAGCATTTTGTCTAACCCTCTCCTGCTATATTTAGCTTGTGGCTATTGAACCTACAGTTGGCCACTACGTCTATGCCTGATAAGAGGGGGTTCTTTGTCCTTGGTTAAGTTTGCTGAATTGAGGAATGCTCTTATATGCCTTTACTATGCCTGTTATGTAATGTGTATTCCAATTCGTACTTTGTCATTTTTCTTTCTATGTATGTCATTCACGTTTCTTAGAAAATGGAAAATTGGTAGGAGGTTTTGTTTAATAAAAATTCTGATTTTCTCTACAGCATGACTGCACTTTGGCCCTAAAAAGATATGTTCACTATGTCACTGACTGCTCCTAGAACAGCATATAAGTGGTATAGAAGTGATTTTGGTGATGACAGACTGCCTTTAAAATAAAATCTCATTTTAAGATAATTTTATTACGCTTGTAGAATTATTGTGAATGGGAAAGGTTTCAACTTCATGTTTTATGATAATTTATTTCCTATAATGGAGGAGTTAAAAATAATATGTTTCTCTCTATAACATCAAGCTACATACAGTATTAGATGTCATTTTAATTACCCAAAAGCGATAATTATAATAATTAGGGTATTCTGTATCCTTTTGTAGCTAGTCTTGAGGTTATATTCATTTTAAACCAAATAATTTTTACCTTCCATTAGTGAACACTTTAATGACTGGTGTTCATGAATCAATTATGTACAGTAGCCCAAAACAATCGTTATTCTAATTGTCATATAACTGCCAAAGCATAGAGGCACTGGTCCAAATGTAACGTTTAAGAAACATGTAATCTTACTTGGATAGAAATTTTAGTTTTGAAGTTTTAATAGATGACTGCAATTCAAAAAAAATAAATAAATAAAATGAAAAATTAAAAAAAAAACACTGAAAAAAACTGAAAATGCCCATTCATACCCCATTTCTGGGGTAGAGAGGCTGTTAGCTGCTCTCCTATGATGTATTATCCCTTCACTGTCCCACCACTATTTTTTCAGGGTGGACAGCAGCAGAGAGGCGGTAGGTGAATGGGAGGCAACAGAGAGGCAAGCACTGCCCTCAGGCCGTGCAGTGTAAATGGATGCAGGAACTGCACACCCAAATCTGTCTATATGGGCTTCAAACAGTCCTGCTGAAGGCTTCAAATGAGAAAAAAAAAATAGTTGCACCAAAAACCTTTGTTCATTGATTGGGCAAATCATTCATGAAGTAACCTACACATTCATCAAGAAAACTGTGTGGCCGTTTCATGTTTCCCAAACAGAGATCAGCAAATTTCCCAAAATTCATTTTAGGTCTGATCAGTGGCGTAACTATGAATGGCTGGGCCCCAAGGCAAACATTTGACATGCCCCCCTCCCCAAACTGCTGCCCCCAACCCGCCCCCGAACCGCCCCCTCCAACCCCCCCCGCACAAACCACGTTCCTGCACACACTATTATGCCCCAAAGTGGCCCCTGCACACAGTATTATGCCCCATAGTGGCCCCTGCACACAGTATTATGCCCCATAGTGGCCCCTGAACACAATATTATGCCCCATAGTGGCCCCTGCACACAGTATTATGCCCCATAGTGGCCCCTGCACACAGTATTATGCCCCATTGTGGACCACCCATGAACAATTATTATACTCTGCCCAGAGTATAATGATCGGAGACACAGGGGGAGGATACAAACAAAAAAAAAAAAACAATGTTACTTGCCTCTTCCTGGCTCCGGTGCGCTACTTCGACCATCTTCAATGTTGGACCAGATCTCGCTGGAGCTCAGGAGAGGTAAGCATCATTGTTTTTTTATGTTCTCTCACCGCCCCTGGGCCGCTGATCATTATACTCAGGAAAAGAAAAGACCCCAGAGTATAACGATAGCAGCGTTTGTGGGGTTTGTCCCGGGCCCTGTGGCAGCCGCTACCGCTGCTACCCCGGTATTTACACCCCTGGGTCTGATTCAATTGAGTTGCCAGTCAGATTTCATTTTGTACAAATACATTCAGTCCGAATGAAAAGTTCTTGACATGCTGTGGTCTCCTAGAACTATATCCAACCCTTTCAAGCTCTTCAAAACCAAGACAGAATTAGCAATGTTTGCAAGGCATTATGGTGAAGCTGACCTTGCCGCTCCCCAAGGTCATATAATCGTTTGTCTCTGGTTTCTTCTCATCCAATGTTCAACAACCTGCAAAACATTTTGGGAAATTCGTCATGAAATTCATTTGTGACAAATTGATTTACTCGTTTTTTGTTCCCAACACATCCTCAAATTGTAGCTGCCACTATTTTTTTCTGCAGTAGAGATCTCATAATTATACTATTGTCAAATAGTTGACTATTATTTAGGTGTCTAAATTCATTTTTAAATATCAACTTCCTTCAAAATTTCCCTGTGATGTATTTGTGTGTATACATACCTACAGTACATGCTTTATATGTGTGTATGTAAATAATATGATGCATTTTAAACTATTCAGCTGAATATAATGAGAAGAAAACAGAACATAAGAAATAATGCTAAACATTTCAAATCCTCGGAATGAAATGGATACATGGATTAGACATTTCCTTATTTCCCAGCAGATGACACACATCATAAGATTCATATCACTCGCTTCAAGGAATGTTTCTAATATTTCACTTTGTCACTTATCAGCATTATCATTATACCCATGTTAAGCATCACAGAACTTATGGCACAAGATTCATTTAAAAACAAATGATAATGCTGAATGTTTTAATATCAGTTTGTGACATACGGCATGTCACTCAGCTCTATTATAAAATATTTCATTCATTCTATAAAATTTCAGTCATGTTCTTAATGTTCACAGCAATAAATATTATGTTTTCATTTATTATCTACTCTGATTGATCATTGTTTATACTAGAAAATAATGTATAAGAGCTCTCAAGAATAAACTATTTTGACAAAATGTCTCAGTGTTTGCCACAACAACAAATCACTCTGTGCCATATACACTATAACTGTAACGGTATGGCACATTGCGTCTACATCTGCAGGCACAAGAGCTGTGTCTGCTACCTTGCTTCCAGGTTACAGTTGTATTATACAGCCAGGACCCGAGACTAACTGTAGGAGACGGAAAATGCTGGACTGTGGCAGGTTATCCCCTCAAATGCTGTGATCAATACTGATAAGGCCATCTGGGTGGAATAATAATAATAATAGTCCTTTAATAGTCCCACAATGGGGAAATTCAGTGTGTTACAGCAGCAAAGATAAGCAGATACAAATACAAATACAACATGTACAGGAATGTTCCAAGGTAAGAGGCATTACATTGATAGCCGACAGACAGATAGGAAGTAGCGGGGGGGGGGGGATTTAACAGGCAGAGAGATATTTCAGTTCTATGTATGTAATGATCTCCGTTTAGGTCGGTGTTGGTTGTACAGCCTAACCGCGGTGGGGAGGAAAGACTTCCGATAGCGCTCCTTCTCACACCTAGGGTGGAGCAGTCGGTCACTGACAGTACTGCTCAGCGCGATCACAGTCTCATGCATGGGATGGGACTTCTTCTTCTTCATGGAGCTCACCACGGACAGTATCCTTTTGTCACCCACCACCTGCACTGGGTCCAGTGGGCTCCCCAGGACAGAGCTGGCCCTTCTAATCAGCTTGTCGAGTCTATTCCTATCCCTGGTTGATATACTGCTCCCCCAGCAGGCCACTCCAAAGAAGATGGCTGATGCCACTACCGAGTTGAAGAAAGTTCTAAAAAGTGCCCCCCGGATTCCAAAGGCTCTCAGCTTCCTAAGCAGGTAGTGCCTGCTGTGGCCCTTCCTGTACAGGGCCTCCATATGATCTGCCCAGTCCAGCTTATTATTAAGGAGCAAACCCAGGTACTTATAGGTGTTCACAATCTCGATGCCTGTCCCCAGGATGTCCACTGGTTTAGGAGGGCTTCTGCCTTTACGGAAGTCCACCACCATCTCCTTGGTCTTCCCCACGTTAATCTTCAGGTGGTTCCGGTGGCACCAGTCCACAAAATCCTGGTTCAGTTCTTTGTACTCCCTATCATCATCATCTGTGATGAGACCCACTATTGCAGAGTCGTCAGAATACTTCTGTAGGTAGCAGCTGAATGAGTTGCACCTAAAATCTGCAGTGTACAGTGTGAAGAGGAAAGGGGCGAGAACCGTACCCTGAGGTGCCCCCGTATTACAGATAACGGTACCTGACACACAGGCTTGGGCTCTCACGTATTGAGGTCGATTTGTGAGGTAGTCTAGGATCCAGTTGGAGAGGTGGTGGTCCACTCCAGCAAGGCCCAGCTTGTCCCTCAATAACCTGGGCTGTATGGTGTTAAAAGCACTGGAGAAATCAAAGAACATTATTCTCACCGTGTTCCCTGGTTTCTCCAGGTGAGACAGAGCCCTGTGCAGAAGATGGATGATGGCATCATCTACCCCAATGCCCGGCCAATAAGCAAACTGGAGGGGGTCCATAGCGGGGCTCACTAGAGGGCAGAGATGTGTGAGAACCAATCTCTCCAAGATCTTCATCAGGTGGGATGTCAGTGCTACAGGTCTGTAGTCATTGAGGTCCATAGGGTGGGGTTTCTTTGGAACTGGTACCACACAAGAAGATTTCCATAATTCAGGGACTATTTCCTGCCTCAGGCTCATATTATACATATATGTAATTATACCACACAGCTGGTCCCCGCAAGTCTTAATTAGCCTTGCACTGATGTCATCTGGCCCTGCGGCTTTCCTCGCCTTGATCTTTTTCATCTCCTTCCTCACCTGGGCCCGTGTAAAGGTCAGACTGTGGTCAGATAAAGACAGATTTCTGGATTTACTGGTCTGTTGGGAAGTGGCCGCATGGGGAGAAGTCATTGTGGTGGGGGGAGCTGAAGGACATACTGGGGTGGGAGGAGCTGGTGTGTGATCAAATCTGTTGAAGAATAGGTTTAGTTCATTAAGCCAATTAACATCTGCCTCAATCTGGCAGACACACTGTTTATGACCCGAAATTAACTTAAGCCCCTCCCAGACCCCCCTTATGTCTTTTCTTTCCATTTGCTTTTCCATTTTTTCTTTATAACTGGCTTTTCCCTACCTGATTTGATGCCTCAGCTCCTTTTGTACTTCCCTCAACCCCTCCTTATCTCTTGTCCTGAATGCCATCTTTTTCTCCTTAAGTAGTGTTTTTATATCAGAGTTAATCCATGGTTTGTTGTTGGAGAAGCAGCTCACCACTTTTGTGGGTACTGTGTTGTCCACACAAAAATTAATGTAGTCCGTTATGCAGTGTGTTAGTCCTTCTATATCTTCTCCATAAGAATCCTGCATAACTTCCCATGCGGTTGTGTCAAAACAATCCCTCAGAGCCTCATCACTCTCCTCGGACCATATCCTCACTGTGCGGGTGACAGCTGGTTCTCTATGTACAAGTGGCTTGTACACAGGTCGGAGATGCACTAGATTGTGATCCGATCTCCCCAGGGGCGGTAGGGCTGATGAGTTATATGCCTCCCTCGCGTTGGCAAAGAACAAGTCCAGTGTTTTGTTGTCTCTTGTGTGGCAGGTTACATACTGTGTGAAACTGGGCAGTGTGGATGATGGAGAGGCATGGTTGAAATCACCCGACAGAAGAAAGAGGGCCTGGGGATGTTTTAACTGTAAAAGGCTCAGCGTGGCTTGTAGGACCTCGCAGGCAATGTCAGCTTTCGCAGAGGGGGGGACATATGCAGCTATCACGATGACATGTGATAGTTCCCTTGGTAGGTAGAAAGGTCTCATGCTCACAGCTAATAGTTCAATGTCCTTACAGCAAGTTTGCTCCTTAATCACAATGTGCCTAGGATTACACCATCTATTATTCACAAACATTGCCAGCCCTCCTCCTTTCCTCTTACCGCTCTCCCTAGTCCTGTCTGCCCGAAGGAGTTTAAAACCATCCAAGGAGACCAGAGGGTCAGGAGTAACTTCAGTGAGCCAAGTCTCTGTAAGAAGCATCATGCTGCACACCCGAAACTCCTGATGATGCCTGGTGAGCGCTGTTAGTTCATCCATCTTGTTTGCAAGAGATCTCACATTGCCCATAATGATGGAGGGAACAGCTGGTTGGTAACGCCTCTTTTTAATCCTCTGAAGAGTTCCTGCTCTGCAGCCCCTCCCCCCGCTTTTTCTTTCTCCAAAGCTCGCGGGGGATGTGTGGGCAGATGGTATGCAGTCCTGCTGTGACTCTCAGCTGCAAAAGTTCGGCTCTTGTATAGACAACGGAATTGTCTGCATACACAAAAGATCCCATTTTCAAGCAGAACAAAAAGACAGATAAAAACAAAAAAAAAAAGTATCACAAGGGTCCAAGTCTTTGTGTGTGTTTCTTCATAGTGCAAAGTCCTTAAGTAGAGAGGTAAAAAATGAGACAAAGAAAGAAAAATAAGATAGAGAGTCTCAGAGCTACTGTGACAGGCAGCCACTCCAGCGGCGCCATCTTGGAAAAAAAAAAAAAAAAAAAAGGGATGAAAGCACCTCTTCTTTTAACCCCCTCCTTCTACTGTGAGATGACAGGATTTTTTGGGGTTGCCATAGCAGCCAAGAGGCTTTCTAGCTGCTTTGCCCTAAAACATATTGGAAGGTAATGTACAATATACTGTAATACAGAAGTATTGCAGTATATTGCACAGGGGATAAAGCGATGCCAGGTTCAAAACCCCTGTGGAATAGTAAAAAAAACTTTTAAAATTGTAAAAGTTTGGAGACTGTATAAAAAATTATACAAAAAAATCAGTAAAGCCCTTTCCCATTTAAAAAATAAAGTAAAGAAAAAAATAAACACCTTAGGTATTAACATGTGCATATAACTAATTAAAAGTGATCAAAAACTTGTACAATTAAAAATACAACTTGCCTGCAGATATGTGCCCAAACAAAGTTTTGTAAAAAGAAAAAAATACGGTAGTTATAGATGTCAAAATTTCCCCTGGCAAATTGTTTTTTTTTCTCAAAAAGCCATTTCATTTAATAATAATGGTAAAATATATAAATATGTGGGTAATTGTAACGACCCACCACAAAAAGTGGCATTAACAATTTCAATTCAGAGTGAACACCATAAAAACAAAACAGAAAATTAATGACAATTGTATGTTTTTTATTTTCACGTTGACACTCTTAAACTCTTACAAAGTTAAGAAAAGATAATTAAAACATTGTGTACCCCAAAATCCTGCCAACTAAAAAGTCTTCATGGAAATAATAAGCGTTCATATGGCCACATTTACAGAAAAAAAATATTAATTTTGGAAGGCACAGTTAGAAAATATGAAGAAAAAGTCACTGAGCCTTAAAGTGAGTCTGTCACCAGAACCCAGCATATCATAGTCAAAGGCACCCAGGGGGATCATGGGCACTACCACTGCTGATAGTGCAGACTGATAAACTGCAATTATTTGGTAGGGCCCCAAGTCTGAATAGTTTGTGTGTTAACGTGTATATAAGTAACATGCTAAATATAAACAGAAGCACTATTCAGCCGAATATAATGAGAAGAGAACAGAACATAAGAGATATTGCTAAACATTTGAAATCCTCAGCATGAAATGGATGCATGGAGAAGACATTTCTTTATTTCCCAGCAGATCACAAACATCATAAGATTCATATCACTCGCTTCAAGGAATGTTTCTAATAATTCACTTTCTCACTTATCAAAGGGAGTCAGTCACCAGAACCCAGCATATCAACCCAAAGGCACCCAGGATCTGGGGCACTACCGCTACTGATGGTGTAGACTGATATACTGCAATTAGTTGGTAGGGGTTTCCCAAGTCTGGATAGTTTGGGAAGCACTGGTCTGAGGCCTCTGATGGATTAGTGCATCTGTCCAATAACATAGTCTGCCAACCCAAGTGTCATGATATTAGGTATGGTCTTATGATATTAATATCGGTCTATATTACTGCACAGTGGGGGTCGGTGCCTAGGATCAAGACTAGTCGGGCAACTGGAATGTGGTCAGACTACTCTCTAGCCCAAGTCTATTGTCATGTCCCTGAAGCAATCAGCTATTTGGTCAAAAGCCTGTATCTGCATAGGACTGCAACTCATTAACCCAGTGGGGGTTCATTAAGACAGGATGTGTTGGGGAAACGATCTGCATATCGTGGATAGACACACTGGCACCACTGTCACTTCAAATGGATAATGGTTTTATGACAATATCTGGCCTAGGGAACAGTCGCCCCGATAAATTCCCCAGATGTGTCAGGTCAAGGGGCACGCTCAGAATATACACAGGTCACAGTTCAAAGCCCGAGAAAGGTCCAGGCACTGATCTCCTCACCCAAAGGGAGATGGAGTGTCCATCTTGGAGTCTATGTGTTAGGGATCTCACCAGGAACCCCATTATACTACCAGCCTACCAGCCCGACTCTATAAACATCAGGCAAAGAATTGTACCGAAAAATGATTCTAAGAGATGTAGAGAGGGGGCAGGGCTCCTCCCCCTGGTGACCTCAGGAGAAGTCCTAGACCTAGAGGAGAAGTGGGAGACTTCAACCATGTGCTTCAACCATGTGATCACCATGTGGTTCACATGCGGCCTAAGCAGCCAGGCTTGAGGTCATTTTGTGAACATGGAAGAGATGTCACCGCATGTAGGCAACACATGCTTTGGTCAAGACTGTACCCTGAGCCTACCACATGGGCTCAGAGAAATGGACTAACTACTTGTTCCAGAAGGTCTTCTGCCTTTTGCTCTGCTAATATTCCTCTGCTACTGGACGTTCATAAGATCGCAAATAACAAATTCATTCTATTTGAAAATCAACAACACTAAGAGTTAAAATCAATTGAAAACAGATTCTGAAGTGAAGGTCCCAACATGACCAAATACATATAATAAAGTGCCAGGTGCCAACAAAAAGTAAATGTGCAAATTTAGTAATAATTTCAATAGTTCCAACATAAATATAATAGTGTGAGGAGTATGTTCATTTTCAGGTTACTCGTTCAACCTGGTCAGGAGAAGTCTTCAAGTTCCCATTTATTTAAGTTGCTATGTATGATTCTGGAGTAGTGGGGCATAGGATAGTGCATAGACATTATTAAGGTGGCAAATACATATATACCCAGATATTTATTGGACCGCAGAGACAAAGAAAATGAGTATGCCAATCATAGGTGTTGAACCAGCTAGAGGTCCAGAGTTATGTTCAGGGCAGAGGCGTAGCTAGCGGGGGGCAGAGGGGGCGACGGCCCCGGGCCCATTGAGAAGGTGGGGGCCCACTAACGGTAGATCATAAGATTTCCATCTACATCAGCTGCTCAGCGTTAAACATCCTAGACTGGTTCCTCACTCGGGTACTTTTGGCTGAGGAAGATATATTAACTGAGTGAGGAATCAGTCCAAGATGTGTAGCACTGAGCAGCGCACGTTGCTGATTTCCACAGCGCTTACTTATCCTGCTCAGCCTCAGTTGTTACTGGCTGACTGAGGTTGAGCAGGGAACGATACCTGCAACTGATTAGAGCAGAGTGTCGGCACGTGGCACACAGCGCGCCGAAACTCCTCCCCCTGGTCACTGCTTGTGCTCTATGTGCTAACAGATACTGCAGAAAGTAGCAACAGGTCGTCTGCTGTCCTCCACATCAGGGTCTTGCTAGTCCAAGCTGCACTTTCAAAAGTGGTCAGTACTAAGTTTAATAGGCTGTATTTGTGTGATCTTAACAGTGTCCCTTTTCAGCACTTTTAAAGGAGTTGTTAAGTTTTGAAGATATTTGATACTGGTGACCTCTCCATAGGAGGAGAGGTCATCAGTATCAGATAGGTTAGGTGACAGTCCCAAAATTAAACCCCACAGTGATCAGTTGATGTGGCCGCTGAAAGTAGCCCTGCTCCTATTTAAGTGAATGGGAGTGGGATTTCAGCTCCGGCCACCTCCGCTACAATGAATGGAGCGCCGCACACTGAAAACAGATGTTTACACTGTAGCGATGACACCTGGAGCTGCAGCCCCGCTCCCATTCCCTTGAATAGGAGCAGGGCTGCATTCGGTGGCCACATCAGCTGATCAACGTGGGGTTCAGTTTTGGAACTGTCACCTAATCTTTCTGATACTGATGACCTATCATCAGATCTGTACAACGCTTTTAATAAAAGAGGTTGTACAGTTGATAAAGTATTTAACCTGTTCCTGCTCTGTGGCGTACATGTACAGTGCAGAGCGGCTCTTTAAGGCGGTTGTGCCACTATACACGCTTATCCCCCTATTCTGAGGATATGAGATAAGTGTCAGATGGCAGTGGGTCCAACCATTGAGACTCCAGTAATCAGGAGAAGAGGGAACAGAAAGTCCCCCTGAATCTTCCTTGTGAATGGACTACTAATGCGCTTGTGTGACTGACGCTCCATACACTTCTATGGGGCTGGCTGCATTTCTGGCAAGCCCCATAGAAGTAAATTGAGCATCAGCCACACAAGCGCCTTAGTATTCCATTCACAAGGAAGATTCAGGGGGACTTTCTGCTAGAAGATAACATCAGCACTTCATAAATGAGGTGTAGGGTCTCAACCTGATGTACTAGTAAAAATGAACTTCACACTCTTGCGTCAGATGCTAATTAATGACTTTTATTAGGTGTTTGGCAGAAGACATGTGACGTTTTGGTCCTGAACCTTTTTTTAAGGGGTTAAAATATAAATAAAAATATATAAATTTGGTATCCCCATAATTGGGTTGAGGGCCCACTCAGATGTGTTTCAACCCCCTGTTCTGAGAACCTAGTTACGCCTCTGGTTCAGGGGGTACTTTTAGTGACATTAATATTATAATTACTAAAGTAGGTATTGCTTTCAGATAGAAGGGAAGGGGTTGTGTGGTCTACAATAAGCTGCAAAAGCTGAGAACTTGAGATGGAGGTTACCTACCTGAATTCCCTGTATATTAGAATTTTTGCAGAGGCAGCCAACCGGTGTTGCATTACTATGGTATACAGTATGGGGGGGGGGGGGCATCCCTGTCATGTACCTTTCCTTATCATGATTAGCGATTGAGGATAATCATATAAAGTGCATATACTTGTAACCATATTTTGACCCAGGCCAATTTCGAGAAAGGATAGCCTCCAGCTAACCCCAATCCATCCAATCGAATACATTCTCAGCGTCTAGGAAGGATGCGTCTCCTCTGAGCATGGTGAATCAGCATCAGGGCCCCCACAAGACCATCCAATTCGTAAGGAGCTTGGCATACAATTTTGCCTCAGTGTTTATTAATGATATTGACCAGTAGCTGGGGCACAGCTTTGGATCCTTACCCTCTTTAGAAATGACTATGGAAGACACCCAATCTGCCCTGTATCATTAAAGGGTTGATGACAAGGTAATTTACATAATTCTAATAAATTATCTAATGTTCATTATTGTCCATTACAGCCAATCAGAAAGCTTTTGATTTAAAATTTAATTTAATTACTCTGCACTTGTAAAAGAAAGATGGACTCCGATTTGTTGCTGTAGGCAACGCCAGCACTTTTAATTAAAACAATTAACAGTATTTGTTGTCTTTAAATTAAAACCTTCAAGATTTGCATTGAGAGAGGGAAAATCTGTCCTGGTGATGTGATAAGACGTTCAGATGCATGGTTGGCTACTGTACTCTTATCACAGCACTCTTTTTCAACAAACTATGTAAATACCTTGAAAATTTAAAACTGCATACCGTTTCCATGTACAATGAAAAAGATTTATATGGTAAACCTGGAGTAATCCTTTAAACTGCTGTTTATAACATACTTCAAATATTGGGTAGTATTATAGACTCTGTGAAAGTTGAACATAGAAAACCTAGAGGGGGTTGTGCAGAGTTACACAATGAGGTCATTTTATTAAGGCTGGTCTTAATTTTTTTTTTGCTTTGGAGCGAGATGCACTAGAATTATTTGGATTCTCCAGCTTTTTATCAATTCAGTTGCATGATGGGAGGTCCCATGCATCAGGTATGCAATCTATGCTACTTAAGAACTGGTGTAGATCCTTAGTATAAATCACACCAGTTTTCTGGGCCCTTTCCATGACCCACTTATATTTGTACCCCTTTCCACCCAAAGTGTCTAGCAGGATGCAAAATGAAAAAGTTACAACATAATACATTTTTGAACTTATCAGGTCAATGACTGTTTCTTTATTTGTAAATTAAATGCTGCTCAATAACTGTGTAATCTCCAACTGAAGATATACTGCTAGTTCCTTAAATTAAAAGTCACATTTGTACATAGTTTATTAAAATTCCATTTACTTACAATATACTATATTGTGTTCTGCTGCAAAATGGTTCAGAAATCCACGTCAATTGCTGGTCAACACACATGTCAGTTGCTGGTCAACACATGTTTAGTAGCTCTGTCAGACAGCTTAGATTTTCTTGTATATGAGTGATGGAGTATTTTCCGCTATGTGCAGTCAGCCAGTAACAATCTGCAAACTAGAAGCGGCAGAATCAAAAAACAGCAGGGGGCACCAAAGGTTGGGAACACAGGGGATAGGATCAAAGTTCAAGATAATTCAGTGGTGTTTTTCCAGAAAATGTGAAGCTACCCAAATAAGTATGTAACAGGAATATCAAACTGATCTAACAAAGTATTAATAATATTGGTTCATGGGACACCCTTTTTTCATCATATCTTACTAATAATTTGGACATGGACCTATAGTGTAGTCAATAGACTGTGATATGGATCAGTGGCATGTGTTGAATTGCCATATCATCTCCAAAATTGCTTCTAAGTCGCTTGTATTCAGTTGTATGTGTGGTTAGTGGGATAGTGGACATACCTTCCTTGTGTCAAAGTACAATCTTCCAGGCAATTAAAATCAACTTTTAATCAATAAGCAAATGAGCAGTTCGGGACATGGCCACTCCAGCCAGAGCACCTGTTTCTCCAGTGGTTGCCTCCCACTATCACCCACCAACAGTGTAAGATATACAAGTCTTGATGTGCTGCCATCTCAAGCAAAAACGGTTGTTCACGTGGTCATACCCCAGATGCATAAGTCTTTAGTGGGTGACAAAGGGGGGTGTGACCATGCCCAGGGTGCACAGAACAGCAAATTCTATATGGATAAAATGTTTTGCATTGCAGCAAGATAACACTTTTATATAAAAAGGTATGATCACTATGTCACTAACTATGCCACTATGTGCCCCTACAACAGCATATACATACAGTGGGTACGGAAAGTATTCAGACCCCTTTAAATTTTTTATTCTTTGTTTCATTGCCGCCATTTGCTAAAAGCAGAAAAGTTTATTTTATTTCTCATTAATGTGCACTCAGTACCCCATCTTGACAGAAAAAAAACAGAAATGTAAATATTTTTGCAAATTTATTAAAAAAAGAAAAACTGAAATATCACATGGTCATAAGTATTCAGACCCTTTGCTGTGACACTCATATTTAACTCACATACTGTCCATTTCCTTCTGATCCTCCTTCAGATGGTTCTACTCCTTCATTGGAGTCCAGCTGTGCTTAATTAAACTGATTGGACTTGATTAGGAAAGGCACACACTTGTCTATATAAGACCTCACAGCTCACAGTGCATGTCAGAGCAAATGAGAATCATGAGGTCCAAGGAACTGCCCAAGGAGCTCAGAGACAGAATTGTGGCAAGGCACAGATCTGGTCAAGGTTACACAAGAATTTCTGCAGCACTCAAGGTTCCTAAGAGCACAGTGGCCTCCATAATCCTTAAATGGAAGAAGTTTGGGACGACCAGAACTCTTCTTAGACCTGGCCGCCAGGCCAAACTGAGCAATCGTGGGAAAAGAGCCTTGGTGAAGACTTTCTGCAGCAGGAAAAATTGCTGCAGCATGATATTTCATCATAGAAAACAAATGCCTTTTCATTGGCATTTCTTGTCTTCTGGGATGAGAAATACTGCAAAAATGCATAGTCGGTTTAACTCTGCTACATCTGTACATATAAATAGTTTAGAAGCATTTGGCGGTAGTAGATTTGCTTTAAGTTTTTCATAAACTAAATTTACCAAAAACTGCTTTTATGTTTAAACCTGCAACAACAAATGCATGATGTTGTCCATTTGAATACTAACAGGAAAAGTGAAGAGGATTTTATTCAGCTCAACGACAGACACATTTGTTAAAAATTCAGGTCCAATTAAAAGATAAAGCTAGACATCAGCTTGAGGTCTGGATAAGGTTAGTGTAAAGGCTTCTATTTAAAACGATTCTCTATTAGGCTGAACAATTTTCCAAGGACTTATATCTTAATATCCACAAACAATGCTACTTTAAAATGCAATTAAACTTTTGAACAACTTTTAAATTTTTGGCAGTATTTATAACATTAATAAATATTATAATATACTTTATGGATTTTGGCTCCTTTCTGTGAAATACTGTGCTGAAATCCGGTTCTGTCCATTCTGCATTTTTCTGCCTTATTTCTTTTACTGGAGTACAGGTGCACAGGCTCTAATAAAGGAAGGACATGGACAACTATAAACATTATAAAACAGTCAATGCTTTTACTGTAATATCAAAGATGACATTCAACAGAGCAGTGCTCCTAGGGCTGTAGGCCCGCCCCCAGGGCTGAAGGTCCGCTCCCAGGGCTGAAGGCCCGCCCCCAGTGCATCAACTGCCTCATTTGAAAAAGTGACATAACAAAAGTATGTTGTTTATTACTGTGATGTGCTTTGTAACA
The DNA here is from genome assembly GCA_947044405.1 of Leptodactylus fallax. Lineage (NCBI taxonomy): Eukaryota > Metazoa > Chordata > Amphibia > Anura > Leptodactylidae > Leptodactylus > Leptodactylus fallax. Next base: position 5,139,941 of record CAMRHE010000123.1, read on the forward strand.
TGGTGGTGGCAGTAATATATGCTTGGGAAGGTGATAGACCCCCTTTGATTTTTGAGATGTCGTCTTTTGCAGAAAGAACTAGCCAAGATACCATATAACAGTGCAATTCAGATAACACACATGTATTGTTTTACAAGTAATGCAACTATAGTCTATAACAGAACATTTTAACAAAGTGAATACAATGGGGGTAATTTATTAAAACCAGCAAATTGTTATCGTTTTTATTATTTGAGTGTCAGAATTACTAAGAGGCTCCAGCTACCTACATTTCAGGTATAACTATGCCAGTTTTCTGGTGTGAAATCAGATAGGTAAAGGTACCCCCGCTCAACCTGCCTTGACCTGCTTTTCAATGAAGTGGCATAGAAGTCAGAAAAATTGCAGTCTCATATTTTGGGGAGCAAAATAGCCATACACCAAAAAAATGTACCATTTCTACGACAGAAAACTGATGTACTTTGCTTAATAGATTTGCCCCCATGTATGCAAGCGGACATGGCTTACTGAAAAGGTTTAAGAAAGCACCAGATCCATCCAACATTTCCCCTCACAGAAGTTAATAAATTGAGCAGGGATCTCTTCCATCTCCTGACTGCAGAACAACACTGGGGCTGAGTTTTAACTGGCAGAGTCTCAGCCTAAATAGGACTCTAGTTTCTACTTTCTTCTTCTTCCCCCTAACTGGGGAGGAAGAGACTATGCACACTCCTTCTTCCTAACTGAGATGAAGACTTTCTGTCTCTTTCTCCTCACTAGATGGTATGCTCCAGTTAAAGGTACAGTTACATTATAGGCTTGACAGGGCACATTTTCTTCAAGTGGCAGTGGTAAATTACACAGTCCTTCAACCAGTGCCACAATAACATCATGAAATAATTTTGTTTGTAGAAAAGTTGCTGAACTTGTGACATTTCCTATGGAATATAACAAAAAAAATGTACCATGTTCCATTGGACAATGTATTACACACTTTTAGCATAACTTATATTCTAATTACTGTTTCCTCTTGGCTCAACAAATCTCAAGATTTCTGGCGTGAGACAATTAGCTTTTCAAACATGAATTCGCTGATGATTGTCAAGTGAAATACAAATAGTCAAGGGTTTTGGTAGCATATAGTGATATTGTAAATGTATTATGAGAAAATTGAGTACTTAGTAACATTGAAACTATTAACACAACCTGATGACATGTACAGCAAATCAATGTTATTGGGTTCGACCAGGCTTGAATATCTGTAATATGTGTACAAGCCACTTGTACGTAGAGAACCAGCTGTCACCCGCACAGTGAGGATATGGTCCGAGGAGAGTGATGAGGCTCTGAGGGATTGTTTTGATGCAACCGCATGGGAAGTCTTGCAGGATTCGTATGGAGAAGATATAGAAGGACTCACACACTGCATAACGGACTACATTAATTTTTGTGTGGACAACACAGTACCCACAAAAGTGGTGAGGTGCTTCTCCAATAACAAACCATGGATTAACTCTGATATAAAGACACTACTTAAGGAGAAAAAGATGGCATTCAGGACAAGAGATAAGGAGGGGTTGAGGGAAGTACAAAAGGAGCTGAGGCATCTAATCAGGCAAGGAAAAGCCAGTTATAAGGAAAAAATGGAAAGGCAAATGGAAAGAAAAGACATAAGGGGGGTCTGGGAGGGGCTTAAGTCAATTTCGGGTCATAAACAGTCTGTCTGCCAGATTGAGGCAGATGTTAATTGGCTTAATGAACTAAACCTATTCTTCAACAGATTTGATCACACACCAGCTCCTCCCACCCTAGCATGTCCTTCAGCTCCCCTCACCACAATGACTTCACCCCATTCACCCCATGTGACTACTTCCCAACAGACCAGTAAATCCAGAAATCTGTCTTTATCTGACCACAGTCTGACCTTCACACGGGCCCAGGTGAGGAAGGAGATGAAAAAGATCAAGGCGAGGAAAGCCGCAGGGCCAGATGACATCAGTGCAAGGCTAATTAAGACTTGTGGGGACCAGCTGTGTGGTATAATTACATATATGTATAATATGAGCCTGAGGCAGGAAATAGTCCCTGAATTATGGAAATCTTCTTGTGTGGTACCAGTTCCAAAGAAACCTCACCCTATGGACCTCAACGACTACAGACCTGTAGCACTGACATCCCACTTGATGAAGATCTTAGAGAGATTGGTTCTCACACATCTTCGCCCTCTAGTGAGCCCCGCTATGGACCCTCTCCAGTTTGCTTATCGACCGGGCATTGGGGTAGATGATGCCATCATCCACCTTCTGCACAGGGCTCTGTCTCACCTGGAAAAACCAGGGAACACGGTGAGAATAATGTTCTTTGATTTCTCCAGTGCTTTTAACACCATACAGCCCAGGTTACTGAGAGACAAGCTGGGCCTTGCTGGAGTGGACCACCACCTCTCCAACTGGATCCTAGACTACCTCACAAATCGACCTCAATACGTGAGAGCCCAAGACTGTGTGTCAGGTACCGTTATCTGTAATACGGGGGCACCTCAGGGTACGGTTCTCGCCCCTTTCCTCTTCACACTGTACACTGCTGATTTTAGGTGCAACTCATCCAGCTGCTACCTACAGAAGTATTCTGACGACTCTGCAATAGTAGGCCTCATCACAGACGATGATGACAGGGAGTACAGAGAACTGAACCGTTTTTTTGTGGACTGGTGCCACCAGAACCACCTGAAGATTAACGCGGGGAAGACCAAGGAGATGGTGGTGGACTTCCGTAAAGGCAGATGCCCTCCAAAACCAGTGGACATCCTGGGGACGGGCATCGAGATTGTGAACACCTATAAGTACCTGGGTTTGCTCCTTAATAATAAGCTGGACTGGGCAGATCATATGGAGGCCCTGTACAGGAAGGGCCACAGCAGGCTCTACCTGCTTAGGAAGCTGAGAGCCTTTGGAATCCGGGGGGCACTTCTTAGGACTTTCTTCAACTCTGTAGTGGCATCAGCCATCTTCTTTGGAGTGGCCTGCTGGGGGAGCAGTATATCAACCAGGGACAGAAATAAACTTGACAAGCTGATTAGAAGGGCCAGCTCTGTCCTGGGGAGCCCACTGGACCCTGTGCAGGTGGTGGGTGACAGAAGGATACTGTCCGTGGTGAGCTCCATGCGGGAGAATAACTCCCATCCCATGCATGAGACTGTGATTGCGCTGGGCAGTACTGTCAGTGACCGACTGCTCCACCCTAGGTGTGAGAAGGAGCGCTATCGGAAGACTTTCCTCCCCACCGCGGTTAGGCTGTACAACCAACACCGACCTAAGCGGAGATCATTACATACAGAGAACTGAAATATCTCTCTGCCTGTTAAATCCCCCCCCCCCCCCTCTGCTACGTCCTATCTGTCTGTCTGCTATTAATGTAATGCCTCTCACCTTGGAACATTCCTGTACATGTTGTATTTGTATTTGTATCTGCTTATCTTATCTTATCTTTGCTGCTGTAACACACTGAATTTCCCCATTGTGGGACTATTAAAGGACTATTATTATTATTATTATTATTATTATTTCCATCACCATAAATTCCTATATCCATGAACATTGATACTTGACCAGAGTAGAGAGAAGTTACAAAGAGCATGTCTCATTCCTGTCCTTTGCTGCATTACACTGACAACCATTGGTATGAATGGGTACTGTGTAATACTTAGTTTTTCCTGTTGTGGTGCTGAAGGAAAAATTAAACACTTGCTGCCAGGTTTTCCCACAGAAAACAGATAATCAGTAGGGGATGAGCAGGAAGACACTTTGTGATAAGCTTATCAAGGGACAATCTTAAGTAGGGATTGTCCAAAACAAATAAAGGTAGTTTGTCACCAGAACCCAGCATATCAAACCAGCTGGGTTGCTTGAATCAAACTATGTTTTTTCTTTGTTTTTCTTTGTTTTCGTTGCTTATATAGTGCCTACATATTCTACAGCACTTTAAAGACCTTGTCAGTCACTGTACCATATAGGATTCATAATCTACATTCCCTATCAGTATATCTTTGGAGTGTGGGAGGAAACACGGGCAAACATACAAACTCCTTTCAGATGTTGTCTTTGGTCAGATCTGAACCTCGAACTCTTGCGCTGCAAGGCTTCCCTGTGAGTTGGTGTCTCTGTTGATCACACTTAGCCTTTTTTGTAAATATACAAATTAGCTTAGCTCTTTGGAACTATGTGGGCATTGCCACTTACCTCTTTGGAGCAATGGCAACACCCTCATTGTGGCAAACAGCTAATTTACATATTGGCAAAAACTGTAGTATCAGCAATGGAGGCACCAATTCCCAAGGAAAACACAGCCTGATTCAGGTGATTCTCTTTAAGGTGGTAGCTTGTAAATTAATAGTAAACTTAAAAAAGTTAATTTCACCGTTACACTTCCTAAAATATGTGAATTTATAATAAACTATAAGATTAAATTTAGGCATAATACAATTCTAAAATGAACCTAGAAAGAAAATGTCTACTGCTCCTTTGTGTCACAAGAAAACAAGGAATATAAAGTACATCTTGGAAGCCTGAGAGACATTTTTAATTTGTTTTGTGTCAAGTACAATTGTAATAAATGTCATGCCATGGTGTCTGCGACCTTAATATTCTGTCAACAATCACAATCTTTTTTTATGATAATTAACTAAGATTCAGGTTATATTATCATCAATTAGATAATAAAGCAATAAACATTATGAAAAATCTGCCAAATGCATATTACCATTCCATATTTGGAGTAGATTAAAACCAAATAATACACCTCAAATGAGATTTGGTAAATATGTATGTTTTAGTTAATGAAATGAGTTTTCTGTTCTATTTTGTAAATTGTCACTTTCTTATTGAGTGATCATGTTGAAAAATGGCAATATTTCTGGCAATATTTCTATACTTTGAAAAATAAACCAAAAAGTACTTAAACTTTTGCAACAGCTGTGTTAATAACAAACCCTGGCAACTTTATCAAAAAGGTTAGAGTGTATACATTCTTTCAACTAAACTATTGAGATTTACTCAACCAGAGTACAGTAATTAGATCTATAGCTTTGCAAATGGATAAGATATCATCTTGTAGATTGTAAACCCTCGAGAGCTCCCTCTACCTCTGTATTACCTACTTGTTTTAGTATGGTAACCATTTTTGAAATGCAGGGGATGTTTAAAGGGAAGAAGCAATTGGATTAACAATAACATTTACTGTCTAAAGTTAAACAGTGCAAACTTAAGGGGGTAATTTATTAAAGGGATCATGCCACGTTGTCATTTTTCTGCTGCACTTTATACTTTTTAAAATAGTGGGCAGATCTGGTAGGCATCAAAGTAGGTCAGAGCAGGGGTGCCTGGGCCCAAAACAGTTACTCCAACATGCACCAAAAAATGTAAGCTTGTTATAGCTGAAATCTTTGCCGGTCCTTGGCTGGTGTAGCTTTCTAATCTGATGCACAGGACCTCCTGAAATGTAACAGAATTATTAAGGGGACAGGGGCTCTTAATAATTCAGCCACATCCTATGTGTAAGGGAATTGCCAGTTGAGTAATTCCCCAGTGCCACTGCAGAACCCTGGGGGAGGGACAAAACAAGACAGTGAGCCCTAAAGCTGAACCCCCCCACTGGCCCTGCCTACTTGCCTGACTGTCTTAGGTGACAGCCGACAACTTGGAGCTGATCCCTTCACTAAATAAGTGACAGATAGAACAGGACAAGTCAAAACAACACAGAAGCAGAGTCAGCAAGCCAAGGGGTCAGTAACAGTCGAGCAATGCAGTACCAAAACGAATCCAAGAGAGTAGTCACAGGGGGAGCCAAAGGTCAGAAGTCAGAAATACAACAATAGCAGAATAGGAGCTAGCAGGGACAAGTCACAAGACAGAATCAATAGCCAGCAAGCATGTGAGGGCTGACAACCTGTTTATAGAAAGTCAGGACCTGCCCCAGACTGGATTGATAGACAGACTGTCAATCACACAGGCAAAGCTGAGATTAACTATTAGAGAAGCAGAGAGAAACAAAGATGCAGGAGACGGGTGTGGCAACAATTCAATTACAGACAGGAGGTATTAGGACAGTGTTCAGACTGAACAACAAGAAACCTACGCAAGGAATCAAACTGAACATGCCTCCTTCACCGCAGCGTGCGAGTGGAGGGTGGAGCAGAGACCCAAACAGGCAGAGACGTTACACCATGCCAGTGGAGGAAATGAATAAGACTGACACATGAAATGAAGAAGACAGTCTTAAACTGTGCCAGATTTATTCAAATGTCGCACAATGTGGTGAGCAAGGCACAGATTGGAGGTTGTGGTGCACGTTTGGCACAAGAAAGGGCCTTGTGCCAAACGTTTGCCTCAATATGATCCCTCTACACCAGTTTTCTGGCATAGAGGGAATGAAGAATGTGTATATGAGTATATTATAAGTATATTTATTTAAAGCATACCTCCAGTTATAGACAACTTAACATAAATGAAATGTACATTTGAATGTGAGAAACTTTGTAATATATTTTCTATTAAGGATATCTGTTTCCTTCTCTACTTATAAAGCTGTTCTGCTGCTCCTTCTCTTCCATTTGACTGTTTTACATAAGTTTCCATCTCCATATTCAGCCTTACATGCAGACCTCTATGTAGGAGGGAGGGGTGCAGTAGGAGACTACTGCAGGCTAGTTAATTTATTTGTTACCACATTCTGTGTATTGGTAGCATCTTATCTACAAGCATACCAGTGTTAAAAGTGCTCTGAGTAGCAGAGTTTTGAAGCACTTATGTGAGTGTCTTTTGTAGCAGCCTCATACTACCCCTTACCTCTTAATAGATTAATATGTAGAAAGTAACAGCCTGAAACATGGAGAAGAAAACCTATTTCTTTAATAAGATGTATTACAAAGTTTCTTATCTTCACCTGAACTATTCATTTATGCAAAATTGTTTATAACTGGATGTACACTTTAAATAAAACTGAAAAACAACTTTAATTCCATATATGTATTATACATTGTGTCACTACATAAATATATCATGCGCCCCTCAAAGGCCGTATTTATAGGTTTCAGCTTTATGTTCTTTAACAGCTTTTCTATCTTTCCAGATAAGTCTTATTTACTTTATAATAACACATTTTACTTTCTTTTTACACACTTACTTGACTTTTTGTAGTTGCTTGGGCACAGGGCAGAAAACATTTATATTATAGCAGATGCCAATTACTTTTTTGTGATAACATACTGCTTTAATATTCTTAAAGGCAAAATAAATCCTTCCTCTCCATTTTATTTTGTATGCCATTTGTGGCACGTTATAGAGATAAAGAATATTTGTGTTTCACAAGAGCTACCTTAATGCAACTTTTTCAATCAATTTTTATTGCGTAATAAGATGGAATAAACTAAGCTTTCAGGGTGAGGAATTCATGTATAAATTTATACAAGAAGAACGTCTAAAGAAGTAATCTAGGCAAATGTTACATAAAGGAATATTTCAGACTATAGAGATTACAATATAAAGAAACAATTTCTTTCTTAAAATGTTATAGCTTTTCAATAAGTTCACCCGAAAATAGACAGGTATTAACCTCTCAATGACCACCTGATGAGATTGGCATTGGAGTCGGCACTTTCAGCAGTGTTTCTCCAGTACAATGAGGTACATTATCTGCTTGAAATCCCTATCATGCAGGTCATTATATTCACGGTCAGGACAGGACTAGCATCAGTAATATAAGGAGAAGATGGGCACTATCATTACCACTTATATAAGCTAATATCCCTCCAGCCAATTGGCTCTGAGTAACAGACTGAAACGTAGATGTATTTACACAAGCAAGTAACCAAATAGACAAACACTGTGGCACTATCATATGTTTTACTGTGATATGCTGTGGTTTTGTGATGAAGTTATTGGCCTGTGGTTTTCAGTCAATGCAGCACATTCATCATCTGAAATTGGCTTTAACAAAGGCGCAATTGGTTTTTGCCAGGTTTACTCTAAAAACATGGTCACGGCGTGTATGGTATTGGGTGATTAGTGGCAGTGCATATATGTCCCAACACATTAAAGATTACTTATGCCAGAAAACTGGCACAAGTAACACCTGGAATCTACTATACCTCTCTGCTAAGGTATATTTCAGTTTTTTTGCGCAGGGCTTTCCGATATGCACCACATATTAGCCTAATAAATGTGGTGCATCCTACGCCAGCAGCCACAGATAAAGACCAGCATATAAAAGTGCTGGTCTTAAAGAATGTGTCCTTAATTGTTTATAAAATGTGTTGGTAAGGAATATGCAAATGCAGTAAGACCTCAATGGTGAAAAAGGAACTTGCTAGCATTATGCCGGAAGTTTAGACCAGCTCCTGGTTTGTCCGCCATAAACTCCCTAATCAAGAGAGTTTTGTAAGGAATCATTCAATCCCCATGACTATACTGGATTGTGCAGAGATTGAATACCTACAGAAAACTGGAATGTGGTCTGAGAATGTGATCAATATGTGATAGCACAGTATTAAATCCATTCTAATGTGTCATGTCTGAACCAAAAACAGTCAAACCCTGAATAGTGGTCCTGTTCCCCTAACTAGAAAGGAAACCTTGGCACTGGGTGTATATTCTCTTTATGTTTACTAAATGACATGAGTGTAAGATACAAATAACCAGTATGGGGACAATTGTAACAGGCAGTTCAGGTGTAAAAGCCCAAACACAGCTTGATTCAGACCAAAATAAACAGTGGAAGCAAGATTGTACAATCACTTAAGAATACAGTGGGGGAAAAAAGTATTTAGTCAGCCACCAATTGTGCAAGTTCTCCCACTTAAAAAGATGAGAGAGGCCTGTAATTGTCATCATAGGTAGACCTCAACTATGAGAGACAAAATGAGAAAAAATATCTAGAAAATCACATTCTCTGATTTTTTAAGAATTTAGTTGCAAATTTTGTTGGAATTAAGTATTTGGTCACCTACAAACAAGCAAGATTTCTGTCTCTCACAGACCTGTAACCTCTTCTTTAAGAGGCTCCTCTGTCCTCCACTCATTTGACATTGTTATCAGTATAAAAGACACCTGTCCACAACCTCAAACAGTCAAACTCCAAACTCCACTATGGTGAAGACCAAAGAGCTGTTGAAGGACACCAGAAACAAAATTGTAGCCCTGCACCAGGCTGGGAAGACTGAATCTGCAATAGGCAAGCAGCTTGGTGTGAAGAAATCAACTGCGGGAGCAATAATTAGAAATTGGAAGACATACAAGACCACTGATAATCTCCCTCGATCAGGGACTCCACGCAATATCTCACCCCGTAGGGTCAAAATGATCACAAGAACGGTGAGCAAAAATCCCAGAACCACACGGGGGGACCTAGTGAATGACCTGCAGAAAGCTGGGACTAATGTAACAAAGGCTACCGTCAGTAACACACTACGCCACCAGGCACTCAGATCCTGCAGTGCCAGATGTGTCCCCCTGCTTAAGCCAGTACATATCCAGGCCCATCTGAAGTTTGCTAAAGAGCATTTGGATGTTCCAGAAGAGTATTGGGAGAATGTTATATGGTCAGATGAAACCAAAGTAGAACTGTTTGGTAGAAACACAATTTGTTGTGTTTGGAGGAGAGTGAATGCTGAGTTGCATCCAAAAAACACCATACCTACTGTGAAGCATGGGGGTGGCAATATCATGCTTTGGGGCTGTTTCTCTGCAAAGGGACCAGGATGACTGATCCATGTACATGAAAGAATGAATGGGGCCATGTATTGCAAGGGCATTGAAGATGAAACGTGGCTGGGTCTTTCAGCATGACAATGATCCCAAGCACACTGCCAGGACCACGAAGGACTGGCTTCGTAAGAAGCATTTCAAGGTCCTGGAGTGGCCTAGCCTGTCTCCAGATCTCAACCCCATAGAAAACCTTTGGAGGGAGTTGAAAGTCCGTGTTGCCCAGTGACGGCCCCAAAACATCACTGCTCTAGAGGAGATCTGCATGGAGGAATGGGCCAACATACCAGCAACAGTGTGTGCCAACCTTGTGAAGACTTACAGAAAACGTTTGACCTCTGTCATTGCCAACAAAGGATATATAACAGGTATTGAGATGAACTTTTGTTATTGCCCAAATACTTATTTTCCGCTATAATTTGCTAATAAATTCTTTAAAAATCAGACAATGTGATTTTCTGGATTTGTTTTCTCATTTTGTCTCTCATAATTGAAGTCTACCTATGATATCAATTACAGGCCAGCCTCATCTTTTTAAGTGGGAGAACTTGCACAATTGATGGCTGACTAAATACTTTTTTTCCCCACTGTATATCACATGCAGAAAATTCTAACAAAAACAAAAAATAGGTTTCCTCACCTATTATAAACAGTGCAACAGATTTACTATTAAAATGTGCCAGAATTCTGGAGCAATTAGAACCAGAACCTGGTGTGTTATACATGCCTTACTCCACATTTGTTACTGTTTTAGGTTGGGGCCCCACATAGTGTAAATTCCGTGATTTTGCCGCAGCGGAAATGCCACGGCAAAAAAAACCCCAGTGTTTTACAGTACCTACAGTTGATGGGATTCTGGCTAATCCCATCCACACATTGCAGAAAAAAATCCGCAGCGCACATGCTGCAATTTTAAAAACTGTTGCGTTTTTGTAAATCACAGCATGTTAATTATACCTACCGAAACTCTGACGTTTTCCTTATAATTGAAGCAGAAAGTCGACAGAGAAAAATTTTTCCTCTGTGAACTTTCCGTGAAAGCGCTGCAAGAAAAACTGCAATGTGTTTCTGCCACTGTGCTTTTTGGCTATGGCTCGCAACGTAGGGCCTTAGCCTTGACACTTACTCCTTCTTATCCACTTGGTGAGCAGAGATCATCAGAAAGAAAGCAGGACTTAAGGGGTAGTGCAGATCCAACACTGTTTGCCAGAAATATTCCAAATGCTTCAAAATGTTGGTACATGTTTGTTGCAAAGTAAGCCAATTAATAGGTGATATAAAATTAGACTAGACAGTATAAAGATGTATGGTTTATCATCCATCATCAGCCACTGTGATAAATCTGGTGCTGTTTAAGAATGTCTACACTATGTTTGCACTGTATAAGGTCCACTTCACACAACTGTGATTTGCTCAAGAAATATGCCATGTGATGTCTGTTAAAAGAAAAAGTGGATGTCACACGGCCATTAATTACTGTTGTGCGAATGTAGCTTTAGGCTGGTTTCACATGGTCCATGTTTGGTCATTGATTTTTATCAGTGACTGTAATCCAAAATCAGGAGTGGAGATTACATAGAGATCATATATAATAGAGAGATTTGCACCTGGGCTTTGTTTTCAAACCACTCTTGGTTTTGGCACACAATCACTGATGACAATCATTGGTCATAGACATTAATGTCAGTTTTTGACGTCTGTTTTGCATCCGTTCCGTTTTTCTGTTTTTATGACCGAGTGTCATCAGTTTTCCATCAGCAAAAACAACGGATGAATTTCATTAGTCTTTCTTTTTTTACCCAGCCCACTGATCCATTTTTAACAGACCGCAATCAATTTTACATCAGTTAAAAATGGATCCATTGATTTTTATTGGGTCTGTGTGTCCATGAACGGACAAAATGCACATCAGTTTTTTGATGGGCCATGAATAGACACATTGGATTCAATGTGTTCTCAAAATAGATGTGTGATGGGCATTGCAAAAATGGCCGTCACATGCCCGTTTTTCACTGTCATGTGCAATAGGTCTTATGGAGATATGCATATTCTATGATATTTCTAGACAGGGTGATTGCAAATTAAACTGCATTAGTCAGGTGCCACAGTAGCAGGAATACCAGGTCATAGAGCTTCACCTATACAAATATTATAACACTATTTACATTTAATATAAATATATATTCATAACTATATTTATACATTATAAATGAAGAATGAATGCAGTTTTATTATTTTCACTGTCATTTTACAGATATTGTGGGTTTCAATTGCTTTATATTCTAAAACATGAATAATGCTGAAAGTATGTGTGTGTTTTTGTTTTTTTTCCTCCAGTGAGTAAAAATCCTGCTATTTCATGATTCACAACTGGGATCAATGCTTGTTATGCTATTGCTATGTCCTCTCCATCTTTTCCCTAATTATGACAGGAACAAAACAGTAACGCATTTCCCAATATAAAATGTTATATTTGTCAATATATCTTTACTCCCTTGTTGAGCAATTATCCTCTGTAAACACACCAGAATCAGACGTGCTGTGTTGTGTCTTGTTCTGAATTAATTCTGGAGACAGGTTTTTGTTTTTTTTTGCCAGAAAATCATGCTTAAAAAAATAACATTAATAATCCAACATTATTATGTTCCCGTTTCTGCAGGGTATAGTTAAACCAGCTCTCATGTCTACAGGACTGTAAGTACATGGTAGATGGGTATGGTTAATGAAGAGCTTAAAATAATAGGCAGTAATGAAAACTCACAAGGAAATTAATTAGAATGCATTGAGAAGTCAGGTATGCTTTCCAGCTGCCCTGGTGACATTTCATAATAATTCCAAGGGCAGCGTATTGAAAACCATTTTTAAATAAAAATTATATGGTATTATTTCATGTTTTTTCAATTTGTAATGAAAAATTGGTCCTACATACAAGGATATATTCCAAGAATCATCTACTGTTGTAGCCCTTGTTATAATGTATTATATTTTACATGGTAATGAGATAGTAGAGATTATTATGATAGTATTCAATACATATCTTTTTGTTGTTAGTATACCTGCTTGGCACAACAGGGTAGGATCACGTTGTCAATATTGTAATAATGATATCTTGGTGTAAGATAATATTCACTCATATAATTAGTGTGGAATATATAAAATATATAGCATATATAATATAATTAGTGTGGAAATACAGCAGTGGAAGACATACTAAAATTATGTAACAAAGTACAGTGCAATGAAGATGAATGGGGTTTTAGAAAATTAAAAAAAATAAAAAAATCCACGGCAGATTTAGACTAAACCTGCACTAAAATCTGCGCTGAATTACATAACACCTTTAGATTTCTTTGCAGAATTGATATTTATTATATTACTGAACAAGCATAGAAATCTGCACCAAAATCTGCAGAGAAATCTACATGTGTTTTATATATATTGTGACAATTTGGGGGGATTAGTCTCAAATGGCGGCAGACTCCTGGTCCGGACAGCAGTGGTTCGTGGTACTGGGCGCCGGAGAGACAGCGTTCAGACGGTGCCAATTTGAAACAAAATGGCTTTTTATTCAGCTTAAGTGCAACATAACAAAACAAAAAAAACAGCCTGGGCCACAGTTAGGGCACTAACTCACTGCTTGACCCCATCTATCCTAGGGGCAACAAGCAGCCTGACTTATGCTCCGCTTGAGCCAAAAAGTCCTCTTTTGGACCCCAGCCCTCCTGGGACAGACCACCTGTCTGTCCTTGGCTGGTTCCACAGTCCCTGCTTCCTGCAGGACTCGACAGCAGCTCTGCCGCTGTATCCACTCCCCCTTGGAATTACGCCCCCACCCATAGGTGTGGCTGAGGACCTTTTCAGGCCTGGCCCAGGGTCGCTCAATAGCACCCTCTGGGTTCACATACTCACGATATCACGATATATATATATATATATATATATATATATATATATATATATACACGTGGACAAAATTGTTGGTACCCCTCATTTAATGAAAGAAAAACCCACAATGGTCACAGAAATAACTTGAATCTGACAGAGTGGAATTTGCCAAACTACATGTTGACAAGCCACAAAGCTTCTGGGAGAATGTCCTATGGACAGATGAGACAAAAATCGAAATTTTTGACAAGGCACATCAGCTCTATGTTCACAGACGGAAAAATGAAGCATATCTTGAAAAGAACACTGTCCCTACTGTGAAACATGGAGGAGGCTCTGTTATGTTCTGGGGCTGCTTTGCTGCATCTGGCACAGGGTGTCTTGAATCTGTACAGGGTACAATGTAATCTCAAGACTATCAAGAGATTCTAGAGAGAAATGTGCTGCCCAATGTCAGAAAGCTTGGTCTCAGTCGCAGGTCCTGGGTCTTGCAACAGGATAATGATCCAAAACACACAGCTAAAAACACCTAAGAATGGCTAAGAGGAAAACATTGATCTATTCTGAAGTAGCCTTCTATGAGCCCTGACCTAAATCCTATTGAGCATCTTTGGAAGGAGCTGAAACATGCCGTCTGGAAAAGGCACCCTTCAAACCCGAGACAACTGGAGCAGTTTGCTCATGAGGAGTGGGCCAAAATACCTGTTGAGAGGTGCAGAAGTCTCATTGACAGTTACAGGAATCGTTTGATTGCAGTGATTGCCTCAAAAAGTTGTGCAACAAAAGATTAATTAAGGGTACCATCATTTCTGTCCAGGCCTGTTTCATGAGTTTTCTTTTTTAAAAAAAATTCTGTTGAAGCATGGTTGAAAAGCAATGTCTGACTTTCATTTGTTCATTTCCATAGAATTTTTATATATTATTACTTTTGTCAGATTCAAGTTATTTCTGTGATCATTGTGGGTTTTTCTTTCATTAAACGAGGGGTACCAACAATTTTGTCCACGTGTGTTTATATTTCAGTACTAATTTGCAATATGATTTAACCTCAGATTTTTGTTATATACAGTATTCACCCATGGTAGATTTGTTGCAGAAAGTTTTTCAACTGTCTCACTCTCATTTCCATGTACAAGCTGCAGCACAGCTTCATTTAGATGTATAGTAGGGACTTTCACATCGATAACCAAATATCAGCATTGCCTACTGGCCGGGAATACTTGAATATTTAACCAGTATATACAGTCTCTTGGCCTCGAAAGCTGAATAGTAGAACAGTACAAATGAGTCAGAACTCTTCATTCAAAAATATAATAAATTTAGTCCTCTGATGTCATTAGGCTGAATGGTTGAATCTGTTCATGTGTGAACAGTGTGGTAAGAGTGAATGTCACTATAAGAGAGATGCCTACTAGATGGGTTCTTGGGAATTAAATATCGATGTCCTATTCTAAAAATAGGGCATAAATATTTCTAAGGGGGTCAGTTGCCAACCCTGCCAATCTGGGCGGGATGGGGGGGTTGTTGTGACTTACTGCATGTGGCATATATAGTGATTTGTGGCTGCTGCTGTTAAGAGTGCAGGTGGCTGGCACTGGTTTAGAGGACATTATGGCTTCAAGTCTGTTAAGTAGGCACTGTATTGGTGCATTCTGACTATAATACTGTTATGTAGCAGAGCCCTGTAGATAGTCTGTGTAAAATCCATAGCAAATTCTTATTCCCCATTAAATGTGAATCTAACTGCAGATACTATATTGCCTCTCATAATAGAAAGGTGAAAGAGGTCAAAGTGGAGTATGCTGTAGATTTTAAAATCTCTTGCATGCCCATGAATTTGAAAAGCTTGTTTCTACTAACCTGATTCAATGTTAAAATGAATACTTAAATATACATTAGTCTAAAAAAGAAGTTCAGGGGGTACGGCTATTCAAGCATTTGCTTTAAAAAACGTTTTTAACCAAAAGCTTAGTTCTTGATCTGGATCTCCAGTGATATAATATATAGTTCACCAGATGGCAAATATAAGAGCATGTTGGTGGACATACATCATATGTATAAGGTATTTTCAAGTCAGGATGGTAAATTCTCTGTATTTGTAAATCAAATTTTAGTCAACTATTAAAGGTTTACAGTTTATAAATTAATCTATATCAATATTGTATGTGCACGATATGGTGGAATATTTTATGTACAGTCATGGCCAAATGTTTTGAGAATGATACAAATATTAATTTTTACAAAGTCTACTGCTTCAGTTTTTCTAATGGCAATTTGCATATACTCCAGAATGTTATAAAGAGTGATCAGCTTAACAGCAATTACTTGCAAAGTCAATATTTGCCTAGAAAATGAACTTTATCCCCCAAAAGACATTTCAACATCATTCCAGCCCTGCCTTAAAAGGACCACCTAACATCGTTTCAGTGATTGCTCCATTAACACAGGTGTGGGTGTTGATGAGGACAGGGCTGGAGATCAATCTGTCATGATTAAGTAAGAATGACACCACTGGACACTTTAAAAGGAGGCTGGTGCTTGCCATCATTGTTTCTCTTCTGTTAACCATGGTTATCTCTAAAGAAACACGTGCAGTCATCATTGCACTGCACAAAAATGGCCTAACTGGGAAGAGTATTGCAGCTAGAAAGATTGCACCTCAGTCAACAATCTATCGCATCATCAAGAACTTCAAGGAGAGAGGTTCCATTGGTGCCAAAAAGGCTCCAGGGCGCCCAAGAAAGACCAGCAAGCGGCAGGACCGTCTCTTAAAAGTGTTTCAGCTGCGGGATCGGGCTACCAGCAGTGCAGAGCTTGCTGAGGAATGGCAGCAGGCAGGTGTGAGTGCATCTGCATGCACTGTGAGGCGGAGACTCTTGGAGCAAGGCCTGGTCTCAAGGAGGGCAGCAAAGAAGCCACTTCTCTCCAGAAAAAAACATCAGGGACAGACTGATATTCTGCAAAAGGTACAGGGAGTGGACTGCTGAGGACTGGGGTAAAGTCATTTTCTCTGATGAATCCCCTTTTCGATTGTTTGGAACATCTGGAAAACAGCTTATTCGGAGAAGAAGAGGTGAGCGCTACCACCAGTCTTGTCTCATGCCAACTGTAAAGCATCCTGAAACCATTCATGTGTGGGGTTGCTTCTCAGCCAAGGGAATCGGCTCTCTCACAGTCTTGCCTAAAAACACAGCCATGAATAAAGAATGGTACCAGAATGTCCTCCAAGAGCAACTTCTCCCAACCGTCCAAGAGCAGTTTGGCGCTCAACAATGCCTTTTCCAGCATGATGGAGCACCTTGCCATAAAGCAAAGGTGATAACTAAATGGCTCAGGGAACAAAACATAGAGATTTTGGGTCCATGGCCTGGAAACTCCCCAGATCTTAATCCCATTGAGAACTTGTGGTCAATCATCAAGAGACGGGTGGACAAACAAAAACCAACAAATTCAGACAAAATTAAAGCATTGATTCTGCAAGAATGGACTGCTATCAGTCAGGATTTGGTCCAGAAGTTGATTGAGAGCATGCCAGGGAGAATTGCAGAGGTCCTGAAGAAGAAGGGTCAACACTGCAAATATTGACTTGCTGCATTAACTCATTCTAACTGTCAATATAAGCTTCTGTTACTCATAATATGAATGCAATTCTATTTCTGTATGTGATAAAAACATCTGACAAACACACATAAAAACCAGAGGGCAGCAGATCATGTGAAAATAGAATATTTGTGTCATTC
Source organism: Leptodactylus fallax (assembly GCA_947044405.1). Taxonomy (NCBI): domain Eukaryota; kingdom Metazoa; phylum Chordata; class Amphibia; order Anura; family Leptodactylidae; genus Leptodactylus; species Leptodactylus fallax. Next base: position 5,157,300 of record CAMRHE010000123.1, read on the forward strand.
TCAAAACTTTTGGCCATGACTGTACATACTGTACATGAAAAACAATGTATATCTGTGAATACATGGGCACATCCATACCCATAAACTATTCCTTTTTACTATCCTTGTATTATCCTGAGTACTTGTACATCCAAATTGATTTACACTGCTTCATGAAAGCTTCTGAGCTTTCAGAGAATTCTTAATGTTACAGTGTTGTTTTGTCCCTTCTTAGGTGTCTGCTAAAGTTCTGTGCTGAATTTCAGTGGCATATACTGTATTAGGGTGGGTTCACACCTGCGCTTGAGTCCGTCCACTGCCAATCCGAGTGAAAATCTCGGGGAACGGGATAGGCATCGGATACCGACAGGTTAGCAATGCATTGGTTAAAAACCCATTCATTTGAATGGGTTTTTTAAAGCAATGCGCGGGTGTCTTTCTTACACCATCTGCACTGCAAATCCTTTTTTTTCGTCGGAAACAAAGTCGGACATGCAGGACTTCGTGTCCGACGAAAAAAAAACGGTTTCGCAGCGCAGTGGGTGTAAGAGCACACCCGCACATTGCTTTAAAAACCTATTCAAATGAATGGGTTTTTAACCAATGTGTCGCTAACCTGTCGGTATCCGATGCCTATCCCGTTCCCCGAGATTTTTACTCGGATTGGCAACGGACGGACTCAAGCACAGGTGTGAACCCACCCTTAGTTGACCTAATGCCAGTGGAACGTTCCAATTCAGTAGACAGTTTTAGCTCTATAGTGCAGATGTGTAATGAAAGTTTCTGCTGTTACTGCTTCTAGTACTACTAATCTTGTATGTATATGATATAGATACACTACCTAGGTTTGTGTGCTATAAGCTGATGTCCTGCATGCTTTATTTCATCTGGAAAAGAGACTACCCATTGGATCAGTATTATCATGCAGGGCAAAGGTGGAACATATTTTTTCAGCATTCACCATATGACATCATGACAGTACAAATTTTTACAACAATGACCTAAAGCACATTGACCACAGTACCACAGTATTTGGTCATATTATACGAGTTTTTCAGGCTAAAAATATTGGTGACCTATCCTAAAGATAGGTCATCAATACCATCTGAACCCCGATAACCCCACTGATCAGCTGTTCTCAGCAGAGCAAAGAATGGAGCAAGAAGCAGCAGACAGCTCTGTTCTCCATGTAGTGGCCAGGCCAGGTTACTGCAGGTCAGCTTCCATTCAAATAAATAGACGCTAAGCCGCAGTGACTCAGTACTACCACTACACAGAACAGAAGTGTGGGTGTGAATTGCCCTGATTTCTTAACCCTCTGTGATTTTGATTTCTTACACAGAACAGAGAACAGTGCTGTCTGCTTCCTTCTCCATTCTCTGTGTGTCAGCTGCTGAGGGTCCCAGGTGTCAGACCCCCACAGATCTTATGTTAGCAGCTTATCTTTAGGATAATTTTAGCCCAGAAAACCCCTTTAATAACAGAAAGCTGATAACATCAGTTCCCTTCACATATATGTGACCTGATTGTCATTGTCATAGCCCAGTCTACGCCCAATGGCAGAATGCACATTATAGGTAATAGACATTTGATTGAAATGTTATACAACATTTTGAACACAGCTCCTATGTAGTACTTTGTGTCTCCATAGTTACAGACTGAAAACAAACCACCTGTGTAGTCTGATTCCAGTGTCTTATTTTACACCCTTTCAGCTAGAAGGAACGGGAGGCAGATAGTTTGGAGTAACTCATAACTACAGGATCAGACTACACACAGGAGTAATTTGTACGGTAGTCTGTAACTATGGAAATTAATAGGTTATTAAAACCTCTTCCCACAGCAGCCATTTATTTGATTTTCAATTTTTGATTTTGAATCCCTGCCTTCCAAACACTATAACTTTTTAATTTTTCCATTCCTTATTTTTTCCAGGACAAATTGTACTTTGTAATGGTACCATTTAATATTCCATAAGATGTACTGAGCTGGAAAAAAAATTCAGAATGGAGTGCAATGGGAGAAAAACTGTGTATGTGTGTGACATTCATACAAGCTTTGTTTTTACAGCATTCACTGTGCAGCCAAAATTATATGTCATCTGTATTCTATGGGTTGGTACGATTCTAGGGATACTAAATTTATATGTTTTTTTATGTTTTAAGTCCTTAAAAAAAATTCCATAACTTTGCAAAAAAAAAAAAGTTCTTGGAGTAGCCATATTCTGACATCTGTAACATTTTTATATTTCCATATATGGGGATTAGAGATGAGCGAAGTTTTCAAAAATTTGATTCACCAACTTCGCCGAATTTCGCGATACGATTATATGCGATCCGAAATTAAATTGCGGCGAATCAAGTAACAAAAACAGCTATTTATTGGTTGCAGAGAGCCGGGATAGGCGAGTGGGCGGAAAAATGGTGAACCCCTTGGATGCCGCAGTCAGTTGCAGCTAACACCCTGCTCCATAACCGATCAGGGGTTTTAACACCTTGGATGCAGCGGTAAAACATGCCGTTGGCGCTTGCGAAGGGGTTAAAGGGCTGTGACATAACAGGGCTGGCTGCTGATTGCACGCATGGCATTGTGGGTGATCCTGCATTCCTAGAGTTCCTTGCCCCATGTCCTAACATGTACAGCAGCCATTTTGAACTAAATGCGATTCGTTACCACGAAGCGTGAGGAAATTCGGATTCGATGCAAATCGAATATTTCCTGAAATTTGGATCGAATTACACTTCATCAGCTTCGATTTGCTCATCTCTAATCATGGGCATTGCCACTGGGTCTCCGCTGTATAATACAGTGGTGATCCGGCAGCTATGGCAGCCAATCAGCTCCTGAGCGTCTACTATACTTAAATACCTCATGTGTCGGGAAAGGGTTAAAGACTATTTTGAAATTAGTTCATTTTTAATCTAGATCTATTGGGGCAGTAAAAGGTTACAAAAGTGAAGTTACACAGAATGTCCGTTGTATATATTATATTGTGTATAATGGATGTAAACATCATAATACATTCAGTACATAGTCAGACTATATGAATTTAGCATTTTGAGTACTATCTTTTATTCAAGTAAAGCCAGGATATTCAGATTGTGGCTTAGCCTAATGTATTAGTCATAGCATATTCTGTGTTACTGTATTTTAAACATCTTCTTTTATAATGTTCAGGTTAGTAGGGCTTCTTTGAATACACAACAGCCGGTAATGCACAGTATGAATGTATTCCTTATTTGCATGTCAGGTGCTCAACAATGTAACAAAAAAAAATTAGTAGATTGGCTGTAAGGAACATTACCGAGATAACAGCAGGCTAGTGAAGCCTGAATTAACAAAGAAACCTCTAACCTTGATGCAGCTTTCAACTATTTCAACCTCCCTTTTTATTTTCTTCGCCTTTTTTCTCCATGTGGAAATCGTACAGAAAAAGAAAATGTCCACACTTAATGATTATTCTTAACATAGTCTTGTGGCTCTGCTCAACTCAATTACTGACAGGGCCCAAGTGCTAGATAAAGATGCTGAGAGGAATTTGAGCAAACAAACCAAAATGAAAAACAACAAAATGAGAGAGCAGCAGGTTTCATTGACTTTCTTCAAGGAAAATGTTTTGTGGCAAGATTATTGGGAAGCAATAAGTTGGTTATTATCTTCCGACTGCAGGGAGTCTCTAAGCAGCTGAACTGCTGCAGCATTTGCGGAAGTCTAAAGAAAGATAGAGTGCGTGCGTTCATTGAATAGCCATCAAGCAATGGTTAAATAAAAAAAATATAGGTGTTAAAGGGGTTATCCAGGGAATTCACTGCAGTATGTGGTCTTACCTATCAATACACATGCTGCTGTCCCTTTGCACAGCTCTGACAATTCTCCTGCAGTGCCTGGGGTTGGAAGTTCAGCTCCCCAATGACACTCCAGTTCTGCAGTTGAAGCCTCTTTAGTGGAGCTGACCCAGAAGACTTCCGACACCCTAGGCAAGTTAGATAATGCTGAGAATCAGAGTAACATGTGATTAGAGTATATATTGGTAATTAGGACTATCTGCTGCAGTGAAACACTGTATGGAGCAAGCATGGACTGCTGAGATGGTGTGGAAGCCACAGAAGTTTAAATGTGCACTAGGGGTGAATACGTTTATGTACATTGGTTGTTTTCTAATTGAAATTAAAGATAATTGTGCAAATTATTTATAATATTTCGAAGAGTTATTGAGTGAATTTATTTGTGTTGTTGGGACAACAATGCACAAGTCTACCCATCATGAAAAAGCCTATAGCCTGCAAGAGTATGGTTTTAACTTTAACCACGCCCATGTGTACACCCATGAATATGTCTCATTTTGTGTATATATTATATAAATATATAAAAAAAAATAATAAGTGTTTAAATCATACAGCAAAAGGGATTTAATTCAAAAATAAATTTATGGAGAAATTAAACTACAAGTAAACACACTGGGACACAACTTGGTGGGGTAAAAAAGTCGGAAACCGGCAGTTTGCATCTTTTTAAATGGTACCTGCGACAGTATATGTTACAAATGACATTTTTATGTCACTCACTTTCCTGAAATAGGGCGTAGTAGAGGGCTTGACTGGGGTGTGGTCATTGGCCCCATCAGATTTAATATCATTTACAGCAATTTTCTGCTGTTATAGTTACATAGTTACAGTGTTGATCCAGAGGAAGGCAAAAAACCCCCATGAGGCCATTGATGTCAATTACTCAATGTCAGGATAAAAAAATTAATTCCCAACTCCAATCTGGCAATCAGTATAAAACCCTGGATCAACTTGTCCTTAACAAAATCTAGAACCCATAAACCATAATATTTTTCAGAAAGGCATCCAGGCCATCTTTGAATCCACCATCACCACTTCCTGGGGCAGTGAGTTCCATAGCCTCGCTGTTCTTACTGTAAAGAATCCCCTTCTATGTTGCTGGTGAAACTTTCTCTCCTCCAGATGTAGAGGATGTCTCCTTGTAACTGTCACTTGCCTAGGAGTAAAAAGATCATTAGAAATTCTTTGTGCTGTCCCTTCATGTATTTGTACATTGTTATTAGATCTCCCCGTAGACGTCTTTTCTCTAAACTGAATTACCCAAAGTTTATCAATCAATCGTTGTACTCCAATCAACCAATTCCCCTAATAATTTTGGTCACCCTTCTCTGTACTCTAGTTCAATTATGTTAATGAAGTTAATGATGTCTGAAATCTATCATAAATCAGCTGCAGAGATTATCAACACTGGTGGTTTCCATTTCTTGATAAATTTTCCCCAATGGAGCAGATTTGTGAAACTCTTAGGCTAAGGCTCCACGTAGTGGAACGCAGCTAAAAAATGCAGTGGAAACGCATTGTTTTTTTTCCGCTGAGCTTTTCAGTATTTTTTGCTGTCTTTTTCTTTGCGTTTTTCTTGCCCTATTAAGTATATAGTGAAAACACAAGGATTTCTGCAGGTAAAATTGGCATCAGTGGCGTAACGATCGTGGTCGCAGGGGGTGCGACCGTGACTGGTCCCGAAGGAGTACGGGGCCCACGGCCAGCTGGAAATGGCCAGAGCCGTGGACTACCATGATATTGGTCGGGGAAGGCCTGGTTCCCCGACCGCTATACCTATTATTAATGGAAAGGGCCTGGGCCCAGGGAAGAAGACAAAAATTTTTTAAAAATACTTATATTCACCTGTACTGGACTCAGCATCCTCTCCGGTGCTTTCCCGGCCTTACTGCTGTGACCTGTGATTAGGACCCAGCGGTCACATGGGGTGCACCGGTGTAATGACGTCATCGCGCCCCACGTGACCGCTGAGGTGCAATCACAGGCCCCAGTGGTGACATCTGAGGCACAGGATGTGGGGACCAAGGAAAATGGGAAAGACAGCAGGACGGAGCGAGGATGCCCCGGAGAGGTAAGACAAGGTGAGTATAAGTGTTTGTTATTTTTAATCACTTGTCCTTGGCCTCTACTTATTATATTCTGTGGTCTGAGGATACCCCAGAGTATAATAATAGCACCAGCTCTGGGGCGTGGGGACTGTGGAGCACCTTATAATGTGTGGGGGCACCTGTGGAGCATATAATACTGTGTGGGAACCACTGTGGGCATATAATACTGTGTTGTGGCCACTGTGAGCATATAATACCGTGTGGGGGCCACTGTGGGCATATAATACTATGTGGGGGCCACTGTGGGCATATAATACCATGTGGGGGCCACTGCGAAGCATATAATGCTCTTTGGGGGCCACTGTAGGACATATTATACTTTGTAGGGGCCACTGTGGAACATATTATACTGTCCCAGTATTGTTTACATGCCATGCTGCGCTGCTCACTCACCATATTCTTGATAACTGCAGTTGTGGGTACTAAAGCTGTATCTCTTTCAAGTACAGTATCTGAGATATCGCTCCAGCACCCGTAACGTCACTATCAAAAATTCGCTCTAGGGAGGGGGTAGGGGGCCCTAGACAAAAGTTTGCACCGGGGCCCACAAGACCTTAGTTAAGCCACTGATTGGCATGCTGTGTTTTTCGAAAACACATGCAGTTTTTTTTCTGCAATGTGTGGATGGGAATAGCCAGAATCCCATTCACTTTGCTGGTACTGTAAAATGCAGCGTTTTTTTCAGAAGGCCCCATGTTGCGGAGACACAGAATTTTTTTTGCTGCAGATGTGGATTTCACAGAAGGGAAATGTCTAAGTGCTTCCTTTATATTTTCTATTCCTTTTGTAGCCACTAATGACTTTGGCTCAAAAAACTGCAGCAAAATCTGTAACAAAAAAACGCTGCATATCCACAATGTGGGGCCTTAGCCTAAAAGAAAAATCTGTCTCTGTTACCCATAGCAACAAATCACAGTCAGCTTTTATTTTACAGAAGCACATTAAGAAAATAAAGCTGCTCAGTGACTGGCTGCTATCAACACAAAGACATTTCCAATTGTAAATTCATGGAGATTTTTTCTCTACATTTTTTATAACCTGATATAATCTACTTTCAAAATTTGTCTGGTGCCTTTGGAGTCAAACAGCAAGGTATCATCACACAAGTGTCAGAAAAATAAAAGATTAGCTCTAACTGTCATTGGAGTCTCCACAATGTACTACACATTACAGGAAACCCGTAAAATTCTAACCTACAAGGAGATTCCCAGAGGTGGGATTTGCATTTTTTCATCTTTTTAATACTGGAAAATTCCAGTAAATCATGCTAAATTTACTGAATTTACATTTGTCTTTGCCTAGATTTTTTTTCTAAAATATGTAGTCTAAGATTAAATGCAATCTACCACAAGGGCCAAGACCCTGTCCACCCCAGTGGCCAATGGTTGTACAATGTTGCAGGTACACATTGTGTGCTCATTGGCCACCATGTGTGGTGCCCAAAAACTCTGTGTGTTTCACCACTCTCATAGGCTGCTGCTATTGAATGAGTTCAGGAGATCCTACTCAACACTCAAAATGGTGTACATCTATGTTAACCCTTAACTTTGTTTAAATCTTTTTAAGGACTCCAATTTTCCATATATTCAAATGAATACAATATTGCGTCAAGCCAGAAAAACCCTGGAACCCCACTTCCATTTCTCTTCCTGGCGCGTCCTAACTGGCTAGTTAATCAGTAGGTAGAGAATATAATAAAGCAACATGTGAATAGAATACAATGTAACTTATCATAGTGCAATAAGGGTGCACAGTAACAGAGTTTAAAAGAATCAACACAAATTCTGAACAAGTATAAAATGGATGCAAATATTGCACCGAAATCGATAGTACCGTAAAACTGTCACAACATCTACACGAAAGCTTACCCTTGTCTTACAGGCACTTAATAAATGCTAAATGATAAATGCTCTGTCTGGTCACATAAATGGACTTGTTGCTCAGACACCTTTACCCACTTTAAAAGCTAACTTACTTTCCAAACACTAGAATAGGCCCGGCAGGAACATAGTCAAGCAAGATTTGGGAACTGGCAGGATTAAGGGTTGAGGGACAGAAGATCAAGAATTATGAGTGAGAAGGAGAACAAGAACACAACCTCAAGAGCACAGGCGAAAATCAAGAACTGACTGAATCATGAAATCAGGATCACTGTAGAAGAAGCACAGAGAAAATAAGGAAGGGGTCAAAATCAAAATTTTCTGCTACTGTACTAATAATAGCACTTCACAGAAACTGAATGGTGTAATAACTTATAAATAAAACTTAACTTTTACTTTTATATAAAATTGAAGTGGACGTCAACTAACATAAAACGATCAGCAATCTCATCCATTTGTACCCTCAATAATGGATCACCAACTCGCTAAATCCAAGGCTAATACATCAATTTTACTCCCTCACACTATATGGCGTCAATGTATAGATATGCTCCCACTTACTATCAATACCTTAGTGGCCCTTTGATATCAGGATACCCCCCACAGGCCCAATGTACTAAATTGCCAACACCCTAGACAGTGGTTCACCGTTTCTGTACATTCAATTGGAAGTCTCCCTAATTGGACTACAATTATGTCATTGTACTACTACTATTCTTGGTAGTTATAGTCTCTTGATGATGTAATGGAGTACAAACTAAAAAATAAACTGATCGTTGCTAAAAAATATTTGGTCAGTGCCTGGGTGACATAAACCAATATTCCCCTATCACTTGACCACAAACTAGGACAGCTCAAATTCATAACCCATTATGAGATATTATATTTCTACCTATTTAAGTCAGGGTTTAACCAACCCACTGACTTAATTAAGGCTATGCATAGACTGTTCAATCAAGCCTCCGTGCACAGCCAGATTAACATCTCAAAGGGTTGGTTCTAATCGGACACATGAATCCTCAGCGTCCCGGCTAGTGCACTATTCTAACCCGATGTACTAATAGCAACGTTTTCTACTCCTTCATTGAATAAACGAAGAATAAAATAAAAAGTGGGAATACAGAAATGTCTCTGACAAAATCCATCATGTAACAACTAAGGGTGGGTGAACCTCTGAAGATTTGTTTTGTCCAGTGCTCAGACGAAGCAACCGTTCAGATAGAAATAGACGTAAAATTATTAAACTCTGGGGTCTATTAAGACCCCAGAGTATAATAGGTGTACGCCCAAGGGAGTTGTGAAAAAATAAAAAACATTTATACATTTATACTCACCTTCCCTCACCTATTTTGGGCCACCTCCTCTGTGTCTTCTTCCTCTAAATATGTAACTTCACAGAAGAGCACTAAAGCTGGCAACTGGCACTCTTCTGTGACATCCTGCGTCCAAGGTCAGCGCTCAAGCCTGATAGCATGGTCACGGCGAGTACCAGAATGTTCTGGTGCTTGGTGTCGAGGCCCAATCATAAGCCTCAGCAGTGATCCCAGGAGCATGACGTCACAGAATAGCGCCAAAGCGCCTGGAGGAGGAAGAAACAGATCGCCAGACACCGGGAAGAGTCCCGAAAGAGGTGAGGGAAGTCGAGTATAAATGTTTGTATTTTTACATATCCCTTGGGCCTACACCTATTATACTCTGGGGTCTGAAGAGACCCCAGTGTATAATAATTTACCACAAATCATGTCATGGTGGCTATTCTAGTTCGTCCGAGACTGAATCACAAATTGTTTGGTTTTGCTGAAAACCGAACAATTTGAAGTATTTGCATAGAATCAAGTTTGTTGCGAACCCATTCGCCAACACTAGAAACAACATGGCAGGACCAGGTCATGTAACAAGAATAAAGATCTTTCTAGAGTAAAATAACTTGAAGAAATTAACTATAAATATGAGAGCTTTTTCCACTTAATATGCATAAACATCATAAATACAGCACTTATAGTGCATGAATACAGCTGAACAGCCAAAAAGAGAAGAACGATCTCAGAGAACAACCATGAAATATGATTAAGTGAATACTTTCTTGCATGAAAAATCAGAACACAAAGGTATTATGTGCAATGTACCATTGAAAGTGATAGGCACAAAGGAATTAGTGATTGTACATGGGGAATAAAATGCTGTCAAGAGATTTCTCGGTTGGCGTATTAAACCAGACCTTAAATACAGAGCAGAATTTGTTACACTAAATCTTTTCTCTTACAAACTAGTTGTATTTAATATACAGTGAAACCTCTTTGAGCTGACCATCCAAAATTGCACAAAAAAATTGTATTTTATAGGGGTGGCCCTCTCAAAGAAAAAAAGACAGAATGCAAGGTAAAGTGTTTAATGGAGTCAGCAAGCATGTACAATCCTCCCAAACCCTCAAATAATGATGAAAGAGACAAAAATCATACATTTTAGGCTTCAGCATATTACATACAACCAAGTATCACAGCAGCATATTACACAGACCCGAACCTAGACTAGGACTAATAAATCAGACATGGTACTGTACACAAGTCACTCCAACTTACATACATAACTATACGGAGACCCAACATTTTCTTACTTCCCTGATGACCTACACATTTTTAGTTCAAGATGGCCAAATCATTCTTGGTTACCAGCATGGCTTTTCTTTCATTCATAGTCGCCAATATGATCCTCCATCTCAATTCTGGGCCCTTGCACAGTATTCCTTTAAATTGTGGTCCTCAGCATGGTCCCCTCTCATTCCTAGTCCCCGGCATGGTTTCTTTAGAATATTGAAGATCTGCGGGGGTCTGGTTGGTCAAATTTTGGCTTTCATCATCTTAGTTTCTATCCTGACCACATTCATGTAGTATTTCTTTTGAGTTATGGCCTCAGGCATATTGGTTTGTGTGCATAACCAATTTATCAAATGACAGCATTTGGCAACCAAAAGTGCCCCATCAACTATTATCAGGACCTTGAGCTATCATGGCTCCATTTTCGTATGGATTCCCAAAACAATTGGACTGCAGAGCTTTTAGCAGGGTGCATTTTGTCAGTCTGTCTGGTGCATCAGGGTAAGGAGGGATATTAAAGTCATAGCTTATCCAATCCACAAGATGATAGTGAGATTGTCTCCACTTTCTCACTTGCAACCAGTTGGCTGGTCTTCTCAGACACACTGCCAGTCGGCAAACCCTGGCACACATGCCAAGAGTGACAGGGCAGAGTATAGCTGCACATTAGAGGAGGATCAGCATTTGGGGTAACTCCGCACCGTATGTGAAGGATAGCCAATAGAACAACACTGCACATTGTAGAGTGATCAGAGCTTGGGGCAGATGCGCTCAACATAAAAATCTGTGCTTGAAGCAGCTCTATGCCGCAGAGAAAAATTAGCACTTCAGGCACTGATCCCTCTCTGTGGCATTGCTGAAACCCAGATGGAGGGAACCAGAGGATGGGAGTAGAAGTGGCGGATGACATGCCACCAACTAGGCCGAGCACACTCAGCCACACACTCCAGCCCTGCTCCTGGGCCGGACATCGCTGAGGGGGGGACCTGATGGTAAAGCAGGAATGACTCAGGAAGACAGATGTGCAGTTGAACAGCATAACACTTTACTTCAGCAACTGTAGAAGGTATAACAAACAGCCAAATGTGGGTGTAGTGTCCCAGTATACTTCTTCCTGCCATGATAGGAGTATTTTGTTGTATGGCAGAGGGCTTCTCACAATGTACCAATACTGGGTATCACTATGTATGTTATATAATCTGCATTTCCTGTGTGCATACACTGTGCTCATTGTCATGTACTACTTTGCTGACACCTATGGTTCACTGTATGTAGGTGCATGTGATGGTAGGATCCCAATCACTCCATACACCGCACGAGCTTCTGCAGAGAAGCTTCTAGCAAGCTTCCTCCATGTTATGGAGAGTGTAGTGTGTGAGGTAACTTCATGTCCTGCTAGGCCAACACCAAGCAGGATTTTCAGATTACTCCTGCCAAACCCAGGAGCTGCATGGTGAATCTCACGGCCCATGTGAGCTACAGATTCTCCTAGGACCTTTCACCAGTCCATACAGAGGGTATATCAAGCACACTTCTATTGCCTCCAAGAAGGAGTGAATCCTGACAGAAAGGAGCAGCTATAAAGGAGCCTTTCTGCATTCCTGGACCTTAAAGTAAGCCTCCGGTCAAGTCCAGTGCTCCGTGATTTCCAGGCCTGCGTCCGACTACCGGATACCGTGGCTCAGTAACCGTGAGTAACTACATTTATCCCAAATTAGTCACCCACCAGGAGCCAACCGGTGAAAATCCCTTTTCTGTAGCTATAATCTGGACTGTATCTCCACAACATTCTAGACTACAGAACCTGAGGAAAGTTGTGTGTCAGCCTCAGCTCTTACCAGTCAGTTTGCAAGGGAATCCTCCTCACATGCACCCCGCTGTATTGTACATGAGAGACTGTATTGCTGTAAGATATGGCTGCACTTTATGGAAATGCTCCTCAGTAAAGAAAGTTTTGGTTAATAAAGGACTGTGTCTTTTGCTATTCTGCTTTTGAAAATTGACTTGCTGTGTGTCCATGAGAGGTGCCCACAGTGTGGACCACCACTACAACTACCGTGACCATTTCAATAGCATCAGCTACCAGAGGGACTATTACCCCCATTAGGTCCTACTATAACACCTGCATCCTCTGGGATACCACAGGGGTAGTAGTTCTCCAGTGTCCAACTCCCCAGCCTTGGTCTTAGGAGGTTGCCCAGGGATGATAAAGGCTCTAAGGCTGACTCCACTCCAACTACAACTCCTCTCATGTGCCATCATCTCCAAGCTACAGATACTGGGGACAGTAGTGCAGGGTAGTCCTGACAGGGCTCTGGTTACCTTTGCTAAGGTCCAAGTCAACTCCTCCTGTCAACACACCCCACTGCTCCTCCTGGCACAGAGTCCAAAGTCCTGACAGCCAAACACCCTTTTCTCAGGGCTGTCTCTGGATGAGCAATTCTCTCTCTTGCTAGAGGCTGTATGGACGTCTGCAGGAGTCTAGTCTCAGTGCTGGTGTTCTCCTCTCTTCAGACTGCAGGAACTCAACTGACTAGACTGACACATTCTAGAATGAGCTTTCAACAGTAATCAAGGAGACAAAAGTCGCCTTCAGCCCGCCCGGTGGCCTGTGTTAGGCCAGGGCTGTACCAAAGCACAAGGTTTGAACACTGGGGGAACCACAGGAGAAAAACAATAAGAGAAAGCTGCAAACAATATACATGACATAGAACATAGAACACAGAGGACGGGACATACCAACATAACCCAGAGGCAAGATAGACAAACACTTAAAGCAATAGCAGTCTGGGATGCTGTAGCATGGTGCTCTTCCAAGCTCTGATTGCTTTTGATGTGTACTGCTGTTTCAAGGGGTGATGTTCATGTGCAGTATAGCACTGCTTCAATCTCTGATCATTCTTGGACTGGCCCTGAAGTGGCTAGAGAGAGGGCCAGGGACTGCATGGCCGGATTTTAGATATGGCATTATTTGAATGGGGGGAGACAAGGTTATAAAACTAGGGGGCACATAGCCGGGCTCACCTTCTACTGTTGGAAAGCACGGTGAGAGGAACCCGCAGGCACCATGGCGGACATACTGGAGCAGCAGATACGGGACAAAGTCGCCCAGGAAGGTTCTGAGTGGCTGGACGCCATGCTCCAGAAGATCCAGAAGGAGCAGGCTTCAGCTGAGGGTTCCTGCGCTCAGCTGGATCACCTGGGTGGCAGACCCCACCGACCCTCCCGCCCGCCCATGCGGCTCAGCCCCAGTCCACTGCACAGTAGAAGAGGAAGAAGAGCGCAGGCCCCCTGTCGTAGATCCCGTTCCCGAGAAAGGAGACGTCGCAGATCACTTACCGCCACTGGAGGTGAGCGCAAGGTCTGCAGGAGGAGGAGGCCGGCGGCTGGGGGAAGGAGCGCGGCACAGAAGGGCGGCAGCAGGCGGCGGTACAGCGGAGGCAGTATCTCCCATTACATCGGAGGGAGACAGGGAGGATAGGATGCGTGCCTCCCGCACGCTGGAGGCGTCTGCCGGCTCGCTGGGGGGGGAGGGGAAGTCCCCAGTGTGCAAGGGATGCCGGCGGTGCCCGAAGATAACGGCGCAGGGCTGGATCCCTGCACGCAGGGGACACAGGAGCAGGCATCATTTAGTATAAGCACATAGGCACAGCAGCCTGTGTGCACAACACTACACAAAGCAGCCACCAGACAAGGGGACATAATTGCAGGCAGAGACGCTGCGCACACATTAACCCTTAAGCGTGCGGAAGCTCTATAGGTCCCTTCCTCACCTGCTGTCAGGCACACATACCATCAGACGCAGTACCATGGGGAAAACCCTAGTCAGGCTGACAGGCAGTCGCACCCCCGCATGGCATCACCACAGGGGGGTACAAGGCACTACAGCGCCAGACAGGGCAGGTCATCTCATCAGGGATCCTTACCCCCGGCGAGCGTTGCCCAGGAGACTGGGAGTACCCCCACACGGCTGGCGGAAGAGGACATATGGGTGCGGCATCACACATCTAGTCGCCAACACTCCTCTCCTTCCTCAACACGGCGGGGGGCCAATACAGCGCCATGGAGCGCAGGAGGACCCTGGCTTCGGGGGGGAGGAAGAGGGCGCCACCACGTGACAAAAGGTACACCACTGACTCCTGTTCTGAGTTTGTCTCCACAGAGGACAGCGACCCGCGTGGTGGGCAGAGACCGCTGGATCACAGAAGGCATTATCGCAGTCGGAAGAGGAGGTCGCTGCAAGTCGGGAGTAGTTATCGCCGTAGCTCCCCGCGCAGCCGGTCATCATCCTCATCCAGAAGGTCAAGTCGCACACGGGTCAGGCAGAATTCCAGGCTGTCGGGTGGGTCGCCGAAGTCTCATAGCCAGGAGGGTCGTATTTCCACAGCGGCGCAGTCAAGACGGGCTTCTTCTGGAGCGGCAAGTACGCTTGCAGATCGGTCATCCGGTCCCACCCCTTCTCCGATCCAGACGGCTACAGGCACTGGAGCGGCCGGTGAGTACCACAGCCATTCAGGCTGGCCTCATACCAACACTGCACAGAGTCTTGATTTTGTGTCTGCATTGAAACAATTCATGTCTACATTTGAACAAAAAACTAGTACAGTAAGCCCCCTAGAGTCCCCGGGGGTGGCTCCGCCCCCACCGGCATTGACCAACGAAGGTCCGGGATTCGCGTTCAGGGACTCCATTTTTTGTGGAGTTGCCCCGCTGGGCACATATGTGCCGGCGGATATTAGGAAAAAATCAAACAGGGAGAATATATCGATATATGGTCCTTGTTGTCCGTAGATCATGTGTTTGAGAGGGGGCAGGATAAAAATCCGAAGGTGGCTAAAACCTTCGGGAATTGGATCCAAGCCTTCTCTATCTTGGCATATATCATATGCCAGAATTCGCCTGAACGCAGTCTGGAGCTCTTTGTCTATCTGGACACTATATATAGCGCTCACAAGCTGCACGGAGGTGCGGCTTGGTGGCGCTATGATGAGGAGTATCGACGGCGCTTGGCTTTGACCCCAACTGTTGGTTGTTTTCTTTCTTTTGCAGATGTCACTGCAGTTCTGGCGGTTTTCCATGCTGGCGTTTAACAAGATGGCCTCACCTGCACGCTGCCTCGCAGCGTTGGGCAGTCGGAGTAACAACGCGGTGCGAAGTGGACAACACGAAGCTGGCATGGATTTGTTTATCGGTTTGATGTTAATACATGATACAAAGTTAATAAAGCTGTGGCCTACCCCCACAATATCCAAAAAGTAGTAGTGGCGTGATTATTAGAGGCGGGTCGCCTCTTAGGGTTCTTTCCTCCCATTCATGGTTAAGGGTTTTGATTACTGGTCCATGCAGTCTTGATGTGTACTACTGTTCCAATCAGTGATATTCATGTGTGTTGCAGTGCTGCTCAAAGGGGTGAAGTTCCTGTGCAATGTAGTGCTGCTCAGAGGAGGCACCAGCAAGGACACAAAAGGTGTGAGGCCTTGGTATGTAATGCTGTGAGGGTCTCTGATGTTGTGTCATGTGGTAAAAGGGACCAGGGGAGAATCAGACTGAGGGAACTGTGTGTGCAAAAGTACATCTTTATGTCCAGTGCCAATTTTCCCTTGTGCAAAAATACAAGGCAGAGTTCTGAAGGGTGCAGAAAGAATGCATAGGAATGAAGAAACAGTTAGAGGGTAGAGTGCATGACATGCTCCAATATTAAAATACAGTAGGCAGTGCCACTTTGTAGGGTGCATCACACAGAAGACCTGGGGAAGCATAAGAAAGGAGAAGCACTAAGAGGAAAAAGTGTGATGTGCCAACTGTAAAGTACAACAGCAGTCACTGTTGCTTAACAGTATGTGGCTGGCCTGAAAAAGCAGAGCCTGCTACCAACCCATGGGCCACAAGGATCGCGCTGAAATGTGAGTCCAACTGGTTTTGTTATGGTTTTGGTTATAGGGCTTTTATGTAGGGGTTAACAACCTTACAATTGCATGGCTCACCAAGTACCTCATCTTTGTTTTTGTTTTCTTTTTTGTAAATCGGCATTCCATACAAATAAGGTTGCATATCTCCGGTATACGGAGCAATGTAGAAATCTTTTTTGTTGAGCAAGTTATAGTTTTTATTTATATCATTTTGGGAAATGTCTGACACTTTCATCACTTTTTACTCAGCTTTTTGAGGCAAGGCAAAACAGACAGAAAACAGTGATATCCTAATTTTGACCCCTCAATTATGCCTCTGGCATGTACCAATGTACACATTTTTCCAGCCGTTCTAAAATAAAACCATGAGAAATAACTAAAACATTGAAGGCACATTGAGATGCTGTATAATATAGGCCTAAAGTTATGATGCTCTAACTATTTTACTGCATGAAAAACCTATATGTGACATTTTCATTTTATGATGTTCCTTGTTTGTCATAGTAATCATGAAAATGTATATTTAGGAAATACACACAGTACTTTCCAATATAATAAGAGAAAAAAACATGCTGCTATTTTAGCCCATCACGATCTCAAACACTGCGAAATTATGCATCATTTGCTTAGATAAAGTAAAAATGAAATTGATGGTACATGAAAATGGATCCCATCATTAAGGCTGAAAATAGCTCCAGCCATCCCCTGGATCCGTTTGCTTCATTTACCTTTTTTTTCAAATTCAATGTGCTAGAAATTTATTTAGATGCTAATTATGTTGCAGAGCGACTAAAGTATACACTAATTTCCAGTAGCTTCTTTAGCATCTTTGGTCTTTTACTAAAAGTAAGAACAATTTTTGACTTTCAGAAATTACAACACCTCAGGGCCAGGAAGAGGGTAAGTAGTTTGAGCGGTTGCCTGAAGTGCCCTTAGAGAAGGGGAAGTGACATGACTTTATGCTTATTATTTATTTATTATGCTTACTTATATAGCGCTATCATATTCCGCAGCACTTTACAGACATTGTCAGTCACTGTCCCATATAGGGCTCACAATCTACATTCCCTATCAGTATGTCTTTAGCGTGTGGGAGGAAACCGGAGTACCCGGAGGAAACCCACGAAAACACATACAGAACATACAAACTCCTTGCAGATGTTGTCCTTGGAAGGATTCAACCCACTTGGCTAACCACTGAGCCACCATGCTGTTTCTATCTGTCTTGCCAATTTGACAAGAGTCCTTTGATTCTAAGACAAAGTACATATAAAACAAAAATAATTAAAAGACTCTCATGGTGAAAAAAACATCTAGGTTCATGTATGGGCCACATCACCACTGGTGATGACACAGAAATATTTCTATCCATCTTCTGACCATCTTTTTAGATGAATGTTTTCTTAATTAAGGCTAGGACATAGTTCATTAGCATAAATAAATCTAAAATATACAGTATTTATTCACAATGTGAAGCAATTATCCTGAATTTACAGCTTCTATCCTATATTGTATTAGGTTCTTTCTAACACAATAAACAGTAATTATTCTTTTCATATTTGTGTTGAACTGATAATTAGCATAGTTTTCTATTCATCAATACATAATAATTGTAATAGAAGAAGCAGACAAACATCTAGATGGCTAAGGATTAAAATAACCTATAGAATTATAATTACATTGTTTTCTACATCTTTGAATTAGTTGGATATTCCATGAAAATTTAAAGCTAAAGAGACACTATTACTCAAAGTGAATTTCTCACTTTGAACAGCATTTTTAAATTAAATACTGTAGGTAAAAAAAAATCTATTCTTAATAAAAAATAAAATAAAAGTTTTACCAATAGTGCAGCCTTATGCTAGGTTCACACTAGACCCAAAAAATGGAAACCCCATTCGCTTAAAAAGGAAAAAACGAAAACCCACGGACCCGATAGACTATAATGGGGTCCGCCCCGGTTTACACCCTAAATTGGCCTGCCTGCATATCTTTATACTGCCTTGTCTATGTTTGCACCACCTTTGCATTTGGCCAGAATTTTTTACGACACCATTTTGGCAGAATTGTCGCATTTAATCCATGCCCCCTTTTTCTGAGAATCCACACCCAAAGGACTAACAAGTGGAAATATTTTAGCCCAAACAAGGTTATCCACGTGTGTTGAACTCGTTTCAAGACAAATTGGATCAGTTAAGTGTGGACATCCATGTATCTTTATAATGGTTGAAACTCTAATTTTTTGCCTTAACCACTTTGTCCTTTGAGAAGTAAGAGAGGACACATCTGTAACTCGCAGTCTTCATCTCATCACCATCTGCAGGTTCTTGATTTCTCTCCCTTTGGCTTAAAGACCCTACAAAATATAGTTATTTGATGGGGTCATATGATCTTTATAGTCCTTCTACAACTAAAATTCATATGCAAAACACTCTGTATTTTTGCATCCATAAATTGACCACAAACAAGTGACTATGGCCTAAAGTTGAAATTTAACAATAAATGATTATTTTAGCTGACTTATAATAAACTGTCATTTTCTGAAAAGAATTCAGCAAATAGCTTCTAGTTCACAAAAGGCAGATCACTGAATTATCAACACTAGATTATTCTCTCACTTACTGAAACCTATTCACTAACTATAATAACATAACAGAGCTAAAACCCTTTATTAACCCTTTACTACTGCAGAATTTTTCATTTTTCAATTTTAGTTTTTTACTCCTTGCCTTCTAAAAGCCATAACTTTTTACTTTTTTGTTGACATAGCTGTAAGAGGGCTAAATTTTTGCAGGACAGATTTCACTTCACAGTGGTATCATTTAATATTCTGTTCAATGTACCGAGAAGCTATTTTTTTTGCTTCCTTTTTGATGTTTGGATCATTTTGAAAATTTGTAATATAAATACAATTAAATAAAGTAAAAAAACAGGCATGAGTCATTAATATAAATCACCATGGACTCAGGAATATCAGGAATATTTCCGATAATTTAGAAACACGCCATCTTCTCTAGGTCAAAGCTCATTTTAAATGGACTCAGGAAAAATGGAAAACTGTTCTCTGGCCCATGAATCAGAATTTGAAATTCTTTATGGAAACCACCTGCCGTGTCCAGCAGAGGTGAGCGTGTCCGGCTTGTTACCAGCACACACTTCAAAAGCCTGCATCTCTGTTGGTATAGTGCTGAATAAGTGCCCAATGCATGGACAGCTTACACATTGTGAATGGTAATATCTATGCTGAGCAATATATAGAGGTTTTAGAACGTCTCTTTCAGGGAAGACCGTGCATTTTTCAGCAAGACGATACTAAACAACATACTACATCCATCACAACAGCATGGTTTTGTGAAAAAGAGCCCGGTAATTTCACCAACAGAAAGCATTTGGCACACTATGAAACAAAGAATACAGCAAAGAAGACCCAGGACTGTTGCGCAAATAGAATCCTATATCAGACAAGAGTGGGACAATATTCCTCTCCCAAAACTCTGGCAATTGGTCTCTCACTTCCCAAACATTTACTGACTGTTGTAAAATGAAGAGGGCATGGTAGCTATGGCCCTATCCCATCTTTTTTTGAGATGTGATGCTGCCATCAATTTCTAAATGAGTTCATTTTTTCAAATGAAATGTAAAATGTAAAACTTCTGATATGTGTTCTATTGTGAATAAAATATGGTTATATGAGATTTCCAAATCATTGCATTCTTGTTTTCTTTACATTTTAAACAGCATCCCAACTTTTTGGAATTGATGTTGTATTTCAGCACTTGGCACTTCATAGAATATTTAAGCCACTTTTCTGAGAATCCATATATCCATATCCACATGCCTAGTAAGTCGACACATTGCACCAAAAATTTATCAGTGTCTTCTTGTAACCATACAATATTAAATATGGGTCTATGCTTTTCATCAGGGGTAAATACAACGTAACAATGTTTAGAACTTTTGACTTTCAGGCTCCATATCTCACTATCCACTACAACTTCCAATGTGAGACTACCATCATTTTATTGACAATCATCTTGGCTATCTCATACATAAATTTGACTTGCAACTATTTAGCATGTGATTAATTATGCAGATTCTTGTCATATAACTGCATTGTTACTGTTTTGCTCCTGCTGGTGGCAAAATCTATTCTCACATTCCCTAATAGCTCAATGTGTTATTGATTCCCAAGTGAAAGGTCACTGGTTCAAGTGGAGGATCAGCCATGAATATTTTCCAAACAAAGAAACAGAAAAAGCATCATCCAGCTCATTGACAGAGATGTCTCTGCCAAGAAAATTGCCAAACTGCATGTCAGTGCCATGACAGTTGGAAGAATACGAAATGAAGTCCATCCATCAATTCCAAAGCCAAGAGGTGGATGTCCAGGCAAAATATCAGAGTCAACAAGTCGGTTCATCACAAGGTCCTGGCGTGACAAACACGGCAATGGAGGTGGCTTCTATGCTTCATAATAGTGAGATCACAGACGTCCATGTAAGCACTGTGCGATGTGCATTACACAAGTCTGTAATAGTTGCCCAAAAAAAGGTGAAGAAGCCTCAACTTCAATATCGTCATAAGAAGCATTGGCTCATGTTTGCAAAAAAGTATGAAAAGTGGACAGTAGAAGATTGGAAACGTGATTTGGAGCGATGAGACAAAAGTCAATAGACTGGGCTATGATTGGTGCAAATGGATCTACATGAAACAAAGAAAAAGGGGGATAATGGATCGAGAAATTGAAGGAACTGTCAAGTTTGTTGGAGGAAGTCTGATAATATAGGGTGCTTTTACAGCCAAAGGCGTTGGATACTTGACCAGGATCGATGGTGGTCTCAATGCTGAGCTATATGTGAGTATCCTACAAGATGAGTTACTTCATGCACTCGAGTACTATGGGTATGAAAAGGACGACATAGTGTTCCAGCAGGACAATGACCAGAAGCATACTTCAAGATTAGCGAAGAAATGGTTTAACCACTTCCATACCAGATCCTTTACCCCCCTTCCAGACCAGACACAATTTTGGGTTTTTTTGTATGTGCGGTTTTGAGGGCTGTAACATTATTATCATAAGCGTTATTCAACTAATTTCTGCGTCTTTTTTTGGTGACACACAGGGCTTTATTTGTATGTTATTTTTAGTTTTGCATGTGTTTTAATTTTTTTTATATCTGGGAAAATCTAAACAAAAAAGGAGGGAAAATATGTCTGTTTTTCACTTTTCACTTTTTTTTATTTTGTAGCACAAAGTGCTACTAAAAAACTTTTTAAAATAGTTTTTACTCTCCGTTATGGTAATTTTTATTTTGTATGGTGTCGTCGGGGGGTGGGCCTAGAACCTTTAATAAGGGCGTTTTATTGGCATATTATTTATTTTTTTAATTATCTTGTATACTTTTTTTTTTTTTTTACTTTTCATTTTTTTTTTTTTTTTTTTTTTTTTTACATTGTGTCCCCATAAGGTCATAATAGACCTTTGGGGACATCTGATGACTTTTTTTTTTTTGTTGGGGAGGCTGATTTTCCCTTTAAATAGGGCTGGTACATGTAGCCCCAGTTGCAGGAGGAATTCAGCCTCCAGCACGTTGCTTGCACATTAGTATAGAGCTGATCTGGGTCCTGTAGGACCCAGCAGCTCTAACAGACTCTGATCCCGGTGGATCACGTGACTGCCGTGTCAGAGGGGAGCCGCAAGATGGCAGTGCCCATAGCGCTGTATACAGTTAAATTAACATATCCCCCCAGCCTGTGAAAGGGTGGACTTGGCATTCCCTGATGACTATGATTTGCTTTCATCAATGCGTTCACACAATGCCTTATGTCTATTAGTGGCAAACTTGCCTATGAAAGTATTATAATACATTGTTTTGACCCCTGATGAAAAACATAATTCTTGGAAACATACAGGATCTGATGAATCACATATAGTGGTGTAAGGGTGGACAATGTTTAAGTCTCTCTGTACTAGTTTTAGGGGCTGTTTCTGTTTAACAGCCTCAGACCATTTGACCCTGCAAGCGGTTCTTGCACCCTCTAATATTTTATCTTTCAGCACTTCAGGTTCACCCTGATTATGACATCACACCGTTTTTGCTTTCTTCTGTTATTACAGTGAATATAGTACAAAAATGACCTATCTATAAAAGGTCATTCACAGAAAGATCATTGGTCCTTTCACACAGTAACAGTGAAAATATATGGCCACTTTGAATTACTGTGATGAACAATATAGGAAAAAATGTGAATGTTCCTTCAGCAGTTATTCACCATCAGTCTACACTGATTCTACCTAATGAGTAAGACAACCCTAACGTCATCACAAGAAACAGTATCAACAACATATTACTCATAAGCTATTTGCTGTGCTAATGTGATATTATTATTATCCCTCTTTTTAAAAAAGAAGCTTAGAGTTTAATCTCAATATAAAGCAAATATATATTTAAAAAAGCACTTAAAGTTCGATATTCTTTTCTTTGCAGGATATTCACTCAAAAGTACATTTTAACAAATGCTCTGACACTAAAAGAAAGGGGTTAGCCATCTAGTTGACTTGTCCATTAATCTAATGTACAAGCAAATCCTGCTATAGATGACATAGAACACTCAAAGCATTTTAATCTTAAAAAGAAATAATTATTTTAAAAAAGGAATAATTTTTTTTATAATTGTGCTGCAACCACTGGAAAGGTCTGACTTACAGAAGGGCAATTGCTGCGGATTTAACACCTATTATGTCTAACATTCCAATTATATTTAAGTGCTATTCAGAAGTCTCAAACACCTGTTCTTTTTCTCAAACTCGGTAATAGCAGATATGACTTCTTTGTTGATCTGAATATAGCAACTGCCCAAATATAATGATATCTTTAAATACATGGTGACTTGATGTACTTTATTTTTAATATCACATAACCTCAAATTATTGTGTTTGTATCAGCATTGAATGATGCATTTAATTTTTATCCTGTGGTAAGGCTTACCTCCCTGCACTCCAACATGCGCACAGAAATTGTACTTTTATAGATGATAGCTGTGATTGACAGTCATTCCTTGATAGGCAGTCCTACGTGAAGACACTAAGTGTAAAGTGACAGGTTGAGAATTAAAACCTGACGACCACACATGGTTTTATTGGAAATCATAGCAGTTTTGTGATGTGGTTATTGGCTGCAATTAGTTAGTTTTGCTTGTACAAACTCTGTGGACAACAACTGCAACACAAATCCACTGCAAACTGCAATACAAATCCACTGTAAACTGCAATACAAGTCCACTGCAAACTGCAATATGAATCCATTGAAAACTGCAATATGAATCCAATGCAAACTTCAAAACAAATTCACTGTAAACTGCAATACAAATCCACTGCAAACTTCAAAACGAATCCACTGCAAGCTGCAATACGAATCCACTGAAAACTGCAATACAAATCCACTGCAAACTGCAATAAAAATCCACTGCAAACTGCAATACGAATTCACTGAAAACTGCATTACGAATCCACTGAAAACTGCAATACGAATCCTCTGCAAACTGCTATATGGAATCCACTGAAAACTGCAATACAAATCCACTGAAAACTACAATACGAATCCACTGAAAACTGCAATACGAATCCACTGCAAACTGCAATACGAATCCACTGCAAACTGCAATACGAATCCACTACAAACTGCAATACGAATTTACTGAAAACTGCATTACGAATCCACTGAAAACTGCAATACGAATCCACTGCAAACTGCTATATGGAATCCACTGAAAACTGCAATACAAATCCACTGAAACCTGCAATACGAATCCACTGCAAACTGCAATACGAATCCACTGCAAACTGCAATACGAATTCACTGTAAACTGCAATACGAATCCACTGCAAACTGCAATACAAATTCACTGCAAACTGCAATACGAATTCACTGTAAATTGCAATACGAATCTACTGCAAACTGCTATACGAATCCACTGAAAACTGCAATACGAATTCACTGAAAACTGCAATACGAATCCACTGCAAACTGCAAAACGAATTCACTGTAAACTGCAATACAAATCCACTGCAAACTTCAAAACGAATCCACTGCAAGCTGCAATACGAATCCACTGAAAACTGCAATACAAATCCACTGCAAACTGCAATACAAATCCACTGCAAACTGCAATACGAATTCACTGAAAACTGCATTACGAATCCACTGAAAACTGCAATACGAATCCACTGCAAACTGCTATATGGAATCCACTGAAAACTGCAATACAAATCCACTGAAAACTACAATACGAATCCACTGAAAACTGCAATACGAATCCACTGCAAACTGCAATACAAATCCACTGCAAACTGCAATACGAATCCACTGAAAACTGCAATACGAATTTACTGAAAACTGCATTACGAATCCACTGAAAACTGCAATACGAATCCACTGCAAACTGCTATATGGAATCCACTGAAAACTGCAATACAAATCCACTGAAAACTGCAATACGAATCCACTGCAAACTGCAATATGAATCCACTGCAAACTGCAATACGAATTCACTGTAAACTGCAATACGAATCCACTGCAAACTGCAATACAAATTCACTGCAAACTGCAATACGAATTCACTGTAAATTGCAATACGAATCTACTGCAAACTGCTATACGAATCCACTGAAAACTGCAATACGAATTCACTGAAAACTGCAATACGAATCCACTGCAAACTGCAAAACGAATTCACTGTAAACTGCAATACAAATCCACTGCAAACTTCAAAACGAATCCACTGCAAGCTGCAATACGAATCCACTGAAAACTGCAATACAAATCCACTGCAAACTGCAATACAAATCCACTGCAAACTGCAATACGAATTCACTGAAAACTGCATTACGAATCCACTGAAAACTGCAATACGAATCCACTGCAAACTGCTATATGGAATCCACTGAAAACTGCAATACAAATCCACTGAAAACTACAATACGAATCCACTGAAAACTGCAATACGAATCCACTGCAAACTGCAATACGAATCCACTGCAAACTGCAATACGAATCCACTGAAAACTGCAATACGAATTTACTGAAAACTGCATTACGAATCCACTGAAAACTGCAATACGAATCCACTGCAAACTGCTATATGGAATCCACTGAAAACTGCAATACAAATCCACTGAAAACTGCAATACGAATCCACTGCAAACTGCAATATGAATCCACTGCAAACTGCAATACGAATTCACTGTAAACTGCAATACGAATCCACTGCAAACTGCAATACAAATTCACTGCAAACTGCAATACGAATTCACTGTAAATTGCAATACGAATCTACTGCAAACTGCTATACGAATCCACTGAAAACTGCAATACGAATTCACTGAAAACTGCAATACGAATCCACTGCAAACTGCAAAACGAATTCACTGTAAACTGCAATACAAATCCACTGCAAACTTCAAAACGAATCCACTGCAAGCTGCAATATGAATCCACTGAAAACTGCAATACAAATCCACTGCAAACTGCAATACAAATCCACTGCAAACTGCAATACGAATTCACTGAAAACTGCATTACGAATCCACTGAAAACTGCAATACGAATCCACTGCAAACTGCTATATGGAATCCACTGAAAACTGCAATACAAATCCACTGAAAACTACAATACGAATCCACTGAAAACTGCAATACAAATCCACTGCAAACTGCAATACGAATCCACTGCAAACTGCAATACGAATTCACTGTAAACTGCAATACGAATCCACTGCAAACTGCAATACAAATTCACTGCAAACTGCAATACGAATTCACTGTAAACTGCAATACGAATCTACTGCAAACTGCAATACGAATCCACTGCAAACTGCAATACGAATCCACTGAAAACTGCAATACGAATCCACTGCAAACTACAATACGAATCCACTGAAAACTGCAATACGAATCCACTGCAAACTGCAATACGAATTCACTGAAAACTGAAATACGAATCCACTGCAAACTGCTATACGAAATCCACTAAAAACTGCAATACAAATCCACTGAAAACTACAATACAAATCTACTGCAAACTGCAATACGAATCCACTGTAAACTGCAATATGAATTCTCTGTAAACTGCAATACAAATCCACTGTAAACTGAAATACAAATCCACTGCAAACTGCAATACAAATTCACTGAAAACTGCAATACGAATCCACTGCAAACTGCAATACGAATTCACTGAAAACTGCAATACGAATCCACTGCAAACTGCAATACGAATTCACTGAAAACTGCAATACGAATCCACTGCAAACTGCAATACGAATTCACTGAAAACTGCAATGAAATCATGTGCAGTTTTCAAACGTGATTTTCAGATTCAGTTCTCAACATCTCAGAGGTAACATTATTTTATGGTTTTATAAAATGTTCCAAAATCATAGTCTCTTTTAAGTAACATTTTTAGGAAATTATTTAGTGGAGATTGAAAAATTCATATCCTCCTTCGTGTACTACATGGAAAAAGGCTTTTTAACCATTTAGTGTTTTTTTTGTTTTTGTTTTTTTTTAACTTGTGTACAAAGAGGAAAAAAAATGATGGTGTTTCTTGGTGGTCTAATTCAGCGGTCCCCAACCTTTTTTGTGCCAAGGACCACTTACATGTGGGCCAATTTTCCAGTGGCCCGGCGGAGAGTGGAGTTTCGTGGACGGGGTTTTCAGTGGCAAGGCACTGTTACTGTAATAGTCCCTCCTTCCCCAGTTAATAACAGTCCCCCAAAACACAGGTAATGTTATGAACTGGGGGGGGCATTATAAATGTAATAGTGCCCCTCACAGCTAATATCCCCCCACAGGTAATATTATCCCCAATAATAGTGCCACCCCCCACAGTTAACAACATTACCTGCATGGGGGGGTATTGGCACTATTAGGGTTACTATAACTATTACAGTTAATAACAGTCCCTCCCCCCACTAATACTGTAATATTATAGATTTCTCTAGCCGCCAATGTTTCTGAACATTCAATCCTTTTAGTTTTGGTGTCTGATATGCTATTTAGGCTCTGTACTGACATAAGGGCAGTGTCAGACAGCAGCAGGCAAGGGTCATGATTCTGAGTTCTGACACTGGCTGCCTCTGATTGCAGCTCTGAATCACACCCCTGCCTGACATTGCCCTTCTAACATTACAGAGCTTACATAGCATATTAAGCACCAAAGCTAACTGCACTTGATGTTCAGGAATGGTGGAGGCTAGAGAGAAAATTCCAACTGCGCTGGGATCAGTGGAGCAGCCACTATTAACAGATGCTAAGAACTTGAATTGGTGAAGGTGGTGAAAGGTCCTCTTTAAATCAAGAACAAATTGGGGTGATTTATCAAACGAGCATTTAATATGTTGGCCTTAATATTCCCTGTGCCTCTAGAGGATGCTCCTAATTTATGACATAAATTAGATGTATCCTCTTGCAGGTCATGCGGCTACACTGAGATCTATGCCAGCTGGTGTAGATTTCAGTCATCTCCTCCATTATGCTTTAAAATTATCAACTTAATCATAACAACCTGGAAACTAAAGGTAACATGCCATTTATAGTATGCAGTGAACACATGTATTAAACACAAAGCCAATAAACCAAAGAAGCATTGCTGTTTTTCTCACCCCTCCCCCCAAAACAAATAAATAAAAGTTATTTCATATAGTACATGTATCTGTAATTGGTGTACTTAAAAATGCAATGTGTTCCATCAAATTTATTAACTCAATGGAAAAAATACGTTTTTACTGATTTGGAATGTAGTGATGAACAAAAAGAGCCATCTCTTATTGCAGACAGTTAACCCCACAGACTCTGTGGTTAGATTTTACCACAAAATCTATAGGGTAATTTTTACCTCCACACTGGAGGTCCAAACAATTGTTTGGTTGCTAAGGCAGCCAAGAACCTTCTGAAGGCTCCGAGGCCTGCCATAGCAATATTAATATTAAGACCTGCCTGTAGTAGGTTTCAGAAGCAATGCCAGGATTTTACCACAGACTGCAATACAGTAGTATTGTAGACTTTTGGCATAAGCAATCTAATAATTGCAGATTCAAGCCTCCTGGATGGCTAAAATTTTGATATACACTAGTTTTTATAGATTATAAGAAAAATGTACAAAATATAAAAATTCAAATCACACTTTGGGCACTACTGATTAGCTTAGCTGATGTGATGTGCAGGTCAGACCTGCAACATGCTCCGAGACCAGTGTTTCTCAACCTTTTAATGCCAGGTACCCTCTTGTGAAAAAAAAAGTTCCAACAGAGTACTCCCAACCAGGGGCGTAACTAAAGTGGGTGGAGAGGGTGCAGTCGTACCGGGGCCCAGGAGCCTTTGGGGGCCCATAAACACTGGCATCAGTATTGCGATTGCAACTTACATCTGGCCCATAAGCCAAGGAGACCCACAGACTACCCTAACCACACTAAGGTTGATTAAACTCCTTCGCAGCTGTAACCATCACTATCAAGAATTCACTGTAGGGATGAGGTAGGGGGCCCCAGACAAAAGTTTGCACCAGGGCCCACAAGACTTTAGTTACGCCACTGCTCCCAACAGATACTGTGGTGTCTGTTATATGACAGATCCTTCTCCCGATCTTAAGTGGGAAAGAAAAACTGATACACATAGCACGCCAAACAAATCCTTTTGCTTGTGGGGGGTACCTGTGGCAGACACACTCTAAAAGTTTTGAGGCTCTTTTAGCTTCCGACCAGTTTTTCACTCAAATCATAGATCAAAAGCTATTTGTCTATTCAGCACAGACTGCCTGCTGCTGTAGAGAATACTTGCCCCCGTAACCCTGACCCAACATCTTCTGATGCCTACCTCTGCATGGCAATATTTGAAGAGGGAGGTATCAAAACCTTAGCATTCACTAAATCTGCCACATCCAGAGCAGTGGTACCCAGCCATGAAGCATATTCCATGAGACTACGTGCACATACTACAGGTCGAGAACCACTGTTCCAAACTGCACACTATTATCACTGGATTTACAAACAGAGATAACAGAGGAACTGATCAAGCATTGTTCCAACCCTTATCAGGGCTCAGCAGGTGTGCATATTTCAGAGTTTACAGAAGGCTCCATTAGCCATCAATCACAGTGAAGAAAAGAGGATAGAGGTGACCAGGATTACAGACTGACACTACCAGCCAGCCACTGCTAATAGATAGCAGAGATGGTCTGAAACCTAGGCAATGAGCTGTAAACACTGATGCTACATAAGTACCAGTATTTTACAAATGAAACAAGATAGATAAAGCAATGTACTGCATGAAACACTTCAGTTAGCTTAAACTACAAGATTAAATATGAAAGATGGGAATACCCTTTTAACAGGAAATAGTTACTACTGTCCATGATGTTGTCCTAACTTAATCCTTGGTTATAATGATGTAGACTGAGTCAATAATCAGATTGTCATTAAACATCATTTTATGAATAATATTTAATATTCCCCTAAAAAAACCTAATTTAACCAAAGTAACTTATTTAGCAACATTTATCTCCTCTTACCTTATTGACGCTTTTTTTCCTGCCTTGTACTGATAACCTGTATATACAAACATCTATGAACTTTCATAAGTCTTTAAAGAATAAATTGAATTAGAATTTTTGGCCAACATTATATTTAAATACTATGAATTTGTAATTGCCCAACATCAAACAAAGCAATTTTATGCTTACTAGAAACGATTTGCTTCTGCTGCTTTCTAACCTGTCCTTATTCAAGTAAACTGTGCAAGGTCAATTCATTTCTTCACAAAACAGCATGTTACCAAGAGAAGAAATAATCAGATTAACAATGTGTTCGAAAATGTGAGCTATCAGCAGGAAATAGCTGCAATGCAGTAGCACAGTGGGAGATCAACACAGAAGGAATGAAATCTCACTGAGCAGGGAGATCGTACACCAAGGTGCCCCAGTAACTTACTTATCATAAAGGAGCACATCTGTAAATACTGGTAAACAGCAGATGTAATCTTTGCCAAATCTCATCACTGTGACACATGTACAAAAGAAAGGATTCTACAAACATGCAGAGACAAAGGGAGGTAAATATTCCTCTAATTAAAATCATATACAAATGTCATTAAAGGGATTGTCCACTTTCAGACCAATATTGAGAGACAAATCTTTATTTAGTTGCAATAGTTTGTATAATAAAAAGTTGTAAAATTTTCCAATATACTTTCTGCATCAATTCCTCACAGTTTTCTAGATCTCTGCTTGCTGTCAGTCATACCGCTTACTCCCAGTGAATACAAATGAGCCAATGGTCATGTGATGAGCACATAGGTGTACAGCTTGTTATAGTCACAGCACTGTAATCAGACATCTGCCTGGTAACGAGCTGTGCATCGGAGTGTTCATCACATGACTATGGACTGTAAATCACATGGCCATGGACTGATTTTTATTCACTGGTAGTAAGCAGAATGAATGAAAGCAAGCAGAGATCTAGAAAACTGTGAGGAATTGGCACGTAAAGTATATTGGAAAATTGTACAACTTTTTGTTATACAAGGAATAACATTGATTTCTCAATATTGGTCTGAAACTGGCCAACCCCTTTAAATAGAGGTACATGTGAAATTTATTTTATGTATTTGTCTTCAATTTTGAATCCTAAAATTATTTGTTTCTTTTTTTCACTATGCTTAGGATACCAATACCAGAACACTAGGGGTCTGACAACCTCCTAGCCCACCAATCAGATGATAGCAGCCAAGGTGCTGGCAAAAACAGTGCATAGAGCTGGAAGCAGAAGGTCTGTATACTGTGCAGTGGAAAGGTCAACAGTATCAAAATTCCAGAAATCTCCTTTAACTCCTGTGGCAGGAATAATAAAGAAGTTTCAGGGGAAGAACTGAAGGCAACTCTTCTTATGCTATATCCCCTACAGCTCAACCAATGTTTATTTGCTGAATTGTTCAGTGTACAAAATGTGAAACAGACAGTAATGGCATGTTGGGGATCTTTCCTGTTGATCCAATGGTCTATTTTCTATGAAACATTTTTTGTCAAGTTTAAAACTTACCACCTTTTAAGAATGTCATTCTTATAATTAATAGTTATATATTATTCTAAATAAAATAAAATTTCTTTCATAAAGCAAGTGAATTATATAAAAAGAAAATTCTAAATTCTTCACTCAAACAATTTCCACTGATGGAAATTACAGGTGCATCTCAATAAATTTGAATATTTTTGAAATGTTCATTCATTTCAGTAGTTCAATTCATAATCAGCATCTTCCATGATTGTGTGTCCTACTGAACCAGACTGAGGGACCATTTAAAGGCTTAGGAAACCTTGGCAGGTGACACACTGAATTTACAATACTGAACTTTTTTACAATATTCAAATTTTCTTAGATTTGGGTTTTCATTACCTGTAATCCATAATCAACATTTACAGAAATAAAACACTTGAAATGGAACACTCTGTGTGTAAAGAATCTACAAAATATAGGAGATCAGTTTTTTTAATTAAATTAATGAAAGAAAGAAAGAAATGTTTTAAAGATATTCTAATTTATTGAGATGCACCTGTAAATCAACAGAGAGATATGTTGAAAAGATCTGAAAGTTCTAAAAACATTTCCTAATAGAATCTCTGAAACACTAGTCAGGTATGCAAAGCAAATCCTGGATAAATCCTTAAGCCCAAGAAACTGCTTGAATAGTTATCTGCATATAACACACCAACAATTAAAAAAAACAATTTTAAAAAATGTATCATTATCAAAAAAAAAAAAAATAATAGAGGTGACTCTGCTATTCTTTGGGGTTCTGAGGTAAACAGTGCCACTAGAACTATGGTCCTAAAAGAAGAATTGAAGGATACTGCTAGATATGAACAATGATTTGAAGCCCTACAGTCATTGAGGATGTAAAAGCTAAAAAGAGGTGGGACCAGGGGCGTAACTTGAGGGGTGCAGAGGGTGCAGTCGGCCCAGGAGCCTTAGGGAGCCCATAAGCACTGGCATCAGTACTGAGATTGCAGCTTCCATCTGGCCCATAAGCCAAGGAGACCCACAGATTACCCTAACCACACTAAGGTTGATTAAACTCCTTAGCACCAGTACCCATCACTATCAAGAATTCGCTGTAGGGATGAGGTAGGGGCCCCGGACAAAAGATTGCATCGGGGCCCACAAGACTTTAGTTACGCCACTGGTTGGGACTTAACAAAAAGATGCAATAATGTACAATTCAAAACATCCTTAAATAAAAGTCATAATATTCAATAAACTTGAATATTATTATAACTTTTGGGTAGATCTGAAGCATGCACTCTAAAACAAGCATGGACTATTTTTATCTAAAAGCGTTTTACCAGAAAGTGTAGGAAACTAAGATTACAGCAAACATACAGCAAAGATTATTAGTTGGTCACACAAAAAATCAAAGGCTATAGGGTTGTTATTATTAAGCACTTAAGGGGGACGGCTTAATTTTCGCCCCGCTCCTCCATTTTATATTCAATTATTACATTAAGACAATTTCAGC
Source organism: Leptodactylus fallax (assembly GCA_947044405.1). Lineage (NCBI taxonomy): Eukaryota > Metazoa > Chordata > Amphibia > Anura > Leptodactylidae > Leptodactylus > Leptodactylus fallax. Next base: position 5,190,179 of record CAMRHE010000123.1, read on the forward strand.
ACAAAAAGTTAATTTGTATATACAGTACATATTGCCTTCCTCAATGTGTTTTTATAAAAGCCTAAAAACAAAAGTTTGCAGATGACCAGAGAGCTGATGACCCTTTAAATTGTTATAGGAATGAAGGTAGGTAGTTTTGAACGTATCTATAGTCCTGTGCCTTAGGTGGCTCTTGGAGAAGTTAGTCTGCTAAAAGGAATATTTGCATATTAATCCACGGAACAGTGGGCAAAATATGTAACTAATATGTAACTATTATATTAAAGGAGTTGCCCCATCAGGACACATGCCCATCTCAGCTTCATTTCTAATTATAAGAAATTTATATCTTTGTCATACAAACAAACATGAATATATGACGATATGCTTTCATGTCAAAATGTATCTGCAGGTGACAAGAAAAAGCAATTAATCACATGATTTCTTTAGAAATAAATAATGCAGTGGATCTCTCTTTATTTATCTTCTGAAGAAATACGTGTGTATCCCCTTTAATATTATGTATGTTTAAAATTCAAGTAAACCTATAATAATCCCCACAGAGCAACTCCTAATAATAAAGACCAATTTACAGACATTACAAAAATCCCCATTAAAACATAACCCCATCTAATGGACATACGGCACTGCTGAAAAATATCATAATACATCAAATATTAATCAATAGATTCAGAGTACTAAAAATCACTGTAATCCACACAGTAACAAATAAGACCATAGCATTAACAATATAGATCCAGAATACCCACCAGCAGCCATAGTATGTATCCTCACACTGTCCAACAATCCGTGCGTTTCGCACCAAGCTTCACCAGGATAGAAGAAATTTCAGTATTCATGTAAATCATAAAAATCACTATTGAGCTGTCTGGAACAAGAACTCCTAAGGTGTTTGCAAGTACCTATGCTGTCTTTAAATATCCAGTATGACATTTTTGCATTTCGGATTTCTTGTGTCAGACACTCACAAAAAGTAATTTGTCCTCCTAATTTTAACTTCATTTTGTTATCATGTGCAGACGTCACATTACCCTTACAGCAATACAGCAATAGTTGTTTTAATTTTTAGGTTGACAGGACATACAGTATGTGGGTACATGGTTACTGGTTACTGGTAGCCAGTGGGGGGAACCAGTCACATTTATTAAGGTACAGATGCATTTCTCCTAAAACCAATTTCAACACAATATCCCAACATGCTAACAAAACCCTTGAATAGCAGCAATTCACCCTCAACCACTGGGGCCCCACACACAGACATGTAACTTTGTGATGTTATCACAAAATCATGTAGTTTTAGAAAATCTGCTTAACCAGTGCTACCCGTATCTGAACATATCTTACAAAGTGGACAGGTAAGGGAGGACATACAGTGCTGGCCAAAAGTATTGGCACCCCTGCAATTCTGTCAGATAATACTCAATTTCTTCCAGAAAATGATTGCAATCACAAATGCTTTGGTAATAATATCTTCATTTAATTTGTCTTCAATGGAAAACCACAAAAAGAATTGTCAAAAAGCCAAATTGGATATAATTCCACACCAAACATAAAAAAGGGGGTGGACAAAAGTATTGGCACCCTTTGAAAAATCAGGTGATGCTTCTCTAATTTGTGTAATTAACAGCACCTGTTACTTACCTGTGGCACATAACAGGTGGTGGCAATAACTAAATCACACTTGCAGCCAGTTGAAATGGATTAAAGTTGACTCAACCTCTGTCCTGTGTCCTTGTGTGTACCACATTGAGCATGGAGAAAAGAAAGAAGACCAAAGAACTGTCTGAGGACTTGAGAAGCAAAATTGTGAGGAAGCATGAGCAATCTCAAGGCTACAAGTCCATCTCCAAAGACCTGAATGTTCCTGTGTCTACCGTGCGCAGTGTCATCAAGAAGTTTAAAGCCCATGGCACTGTGGCTAACCTCCCTAGATGTGGACGGAAAAGAAAAATTGACGAGAGATTTCAACGAAAGATTGTGCGGATGGTGGCTAAAGAACCTCGACTAACATCCAAACAAGTTCTAGCTGCCCTGCAGTCCGAGGGTACAACAGTGTCAACCCGTACTATCCATCGGCATCTGAATGAAAAGGGACTCTATGGTAGGATACCCAGGAAGACCCCACTTCTGACCCAGAGACATAAAAAAGCCAGGCTGGAGTTTGCCAAAACTTACCTGAGAAAGCCAAAAACTTTTTGGAAGAATGTTCTCTGGTCAGATGAGACAAAAGTAGAGCTTTTTGGGAAAAGGCATCAACATAGAGTTTACAGGAAAAAAAAGAGGCCTTCAAAGAAAAGAACACGGTCCCTACAGTCAAACATGGCGGAGGTTCCCTGATGTTTTGGGGTTGTTTTGCTGCCTCTGGCACTGGACTGCTTGACCGTGTGTATGGCATTATGAAGTCTGAAGACTACCAACAAATTTTGCAGCATAATGTAGGGCCCAGTGTGAGAAAGCTGGGTCTCCCTCAGAGGTCATGGGTCTTCCAGCAGGACAATGACCCAAAACACACTTCAAAAAGCACTAGAAAATGGTTTGAGAGAAAGCACTGGAGACTTCTAAAGTGGCCAGCAATGAGTCCAGACCTGAATCCCATAGAACACCTGTGGAGAGATCTCAAAATGGCAGTTTGGAGAAGGCACCCTTCAAATCTCAGGGACCTGGAGAAATTTGCCAAAGAAGAATGGTCTAAAATTCCAGCAGAGCATTGTAAGAAACTCACTGATGGTTACCGGAAGCGGTTGTTCGCAGTTATTTTGTCTAAAGGTTGTGCTACCAAGTATTAGGCTGAGGGTGCCAATACTTTTGTCCGGCCCATTTTTGGAGTTTTGTGTAAAATGATCAATGATTTGACTTTTTTTTTCATTCTCTTTTGTGTTTTTTCATTGCAAGCAAAATAAATGAAGATATTATTACCAAAGCATTTGTGATTGCAATCATTTTCTGGAAGAAATTGAGTATTATCTGACAGAATTGCAGGGGTGCCAATACTTTTGGCCAGCACTGTATCTACAGTATTTTAAGCAAGCTAGATAGAAAGCTAAAATCTTTACCCTGAGTAAGGAAAAGCATAGCCATACAGAGCCCTCTATGTGAGACATTTATATTTGATGGACTAGTTGTATGAGATGTGTAATCCGATGTGCTGAGTTTGCAGTGGAATGCATTCGGATTACACTTTGAGTGACACCTGAGTGCATTCCATGATGCATTTATGCCTATGGTGGCTTCCGATTCGTTTTGTTCTGGATGATTATAGAGCTGGTTCTATCCTGCTCTGCATCATCGGAGCAGAATGTACCGAAAGCCCCCATAGACATAAATGTATAACGGAATGCACTCCAAGTGTCATCTGAGTGCATTCGCCTGCAAACTCAGCCCCACATTGGAAGAATACTTGTTTGTGTCCATGGGGTCTAACAGTTGTTAAAGTTCTTACATGGTTTTATTTATCTTTATGCCCAACATGTTTTATTGTAACTCACCTTTCACACTAGGATGATATGGGCACATTGCTGCAGTCGTATTGTGGACAAAAATCCTGGTTCGAATACAGGTATAATAGAACTAATTCCATCATAGATGCTTTGCCTGCATACCTGTATTTAATATCTTGGAAATTTTATTTATTGCAAAAAATAAATATTAATTATCCACTTTTCCTTATCCTAAGGTATTTACATGTCTGGCTGTATCTACATACCAGTACATTAGTGGTTGCCCTGCATCAATGGAAATGTTTCTCCCAAATGAACATTTGGACCCTGGTTCATATTAGCCTGTCCTATTAATAAGTTAGTTTGAAATGATATTCAAAGCTGACTTTGGTAAAAGTTGTAAACCATATTTTACAGGTCTTTATACACTACTAAAATATACAATAACCTGGTTCAGGAAATTCATTACATCATAATTTAGCCATACTAAGGTTACAGATAATTATTTACATATATAGAACAGTGTTTAAAAGCTTCACTAGTTTTAATACAAGCAATAAAGCAAAGCTGTTACATTACTAGAATTCTTTCTTTTTTCTATCAGGCAACTTATAAAATAACAATCTATTCAGAAAAGCTATTTCACAACACAATTAAAGTTAATCAAAATCTGTTGTGCATGCTGTTAAACTCATTGAAAATATTTTATGATGTTGGATTTTGTAACAGGATATCGATCTATATTATAATCTCTTCACTGTAACTTATGGTAAGGCCCTGAACATATGGTCTACACAATGCAAATGGTTCTGATAAAATATTAGAAATGATGTTTTCTTTTATACATTTATACCAAAAAATTTAGCCCACATAGAAAAGTTAAAGGGGAAAATTAATTTTAGGCATGGCCATGTTAGAAATGTCCTATAACCAATGAATGAGCCTATGGTATGCTTGTCTTGTTGTTGTGATGGTTTCTTGATTAAAAGAGCAAAGAATAGTATTTTTGATTTCCCTGAAATACACTGACAAGCAAAAGGGTAACAATGTTTTGAAATTTTAATTTTCAGGCTCCATATCTCACTGTCCACTGCAGCTTCCAACGTGAGACTACCATCATTTTACAATCATCTTGGTTCTCTCATACTTAAATTTGACTTGAAACTATTTAGCATATGATTAGTTATGCAGATTATTGTCATGTAACTGCATTGTTACTGTTTTGCTCCTGATGGTGGAAAAATCTTTTTCTTCTTGTATACTACAAATTACAACCTGTTCTCACATTCCCTAATAGCTCATTGTGTTATTGGGTTGATTCCCAAGCGAAAGGTCACTGTTTCAAATCAGGATCAACCATGAAGAAAATTTACCAAGAAAAGAAAAAGAGCATCATCCAGCTCATCGATAGAGATCTCTCAGCCAAGAAAATTGCCAAAATGCACCATGTGAGTGCCATGACAGTTAGAAGAATAGAAAATGAAGTCTGTCCATCTATTCAAGAGATGGACGTCCAGGCAAAATATCAGAGTTAACGAGTCGACTAAGCATAAGCTCTATCAGTTCTGGCATACAAACAGCAGTGGAGGTGGCTCATAAGCTTCATAATAGTGAAATCACAGACTTCCATGCAAGAACTGTATGATGCGCATTACACAAGTTTGGAATGGTGGCCTGAAAAAAGGTGAGGAAGACTCAACTTTAATACCGTCATAAGAAGTATTGGCTCGAGTTTGCAAAAAAGTATGAAAAGTGGACAGTAGAAGATGGGAAATGGATGATTTAGAGCGATGATACATAAGTCAATAGATTGGGCTCTGATGGGGGCAAATGGGTCTGGAAGAAACAAGGGAAAAGGGGGCTAACGGATTGAGAAATTGAAGAAACTGCCAAGTTTGGTGAAGGAAGCCTGATGATATGGGGCTGTTTCACAGCTAAAGGTATTGGATACTTGACCATGATTGATGGTGGTCCCAATGCTGAGCAATATGTGAGTATCCTACAAGACGAGTTAATGTCTAGAATTTTGTTATCATGATGAAATTGTATTGCATTAGTTTCATGAGAAAGTAGAGACTTTCACCAAATTGTAGCTAAAGGTGGACATATCTGTAGGAACAAGAGAATATTTTTGAATCAGGGCTTTACTGCAACATGAAAGAACACGGAAATTGTTAAACTACCAGGAAAACCAAGATGTCTCCTCCTTAGTACAAAATAGAAGCATTATGTACATTATAATGATATAATCATTTTGTAGAGAAATTACTCATAGAATCAGTAGAGTCTAGGAGCACAATCTTACATTATCTATTTAAAACATGGATGAATAACCTTCTTACCTACATACCACATATTGACACTTTTCCAATCAGATCCAGAGACTATACCATAAATGTCTAATTAAAGTGAATTCCAAATCGGGGACCGGAACCTTTCTCCAGAATAAGGATCTTTTAATCCCTGATTTTGAGGATTTTAAACTGCAATGATTCCCCCCTCCCAAAAAAAAAAAAAAAATACTGGAATAGATTTACTAATCTAAATGTGGCAGAATTCTGTCTTAATTTGTGCCAAAAACTGAGCTCCATTTAGTATGTGTTTAAAGGGAGTCTTTCATCAGAACAATCCCTATTGAACTACACTGTGTTCCAAATTATTATGCAAAAAGTGTTTAGGAGTGATAAGGTAAGAATTTTTTTGTTTGTCAGTTAAACTCATTGATGGTGATGTGTGTCAGGGCTCTTTATATCACTGAAAGCAATTGCAGACACCTGTGCTAATTAGTTTGGCAGGTGTGTCCAATTAAAGGCAAGACTACTTAAGAAGGCTGTCCCACATTATTAAGCAGCCTACATTTTCAGCCAAAATGGGAAAGAAAAAGGATGTGTCGGCTGCTGAGAAGCAACAAATTGTGGAGTGTTTAGGTCAAGGCATGACTACAATCAACATTGCCAAGACACTTCATCGTGATCATCGCACAATCAAGAAGTATGTAGCTGATTCACAGCACACACGTGTGCGTGCTGATAAGGGAAAATTGAGGACTCTTTCCAACAGGCAATTACGTCAGGTTAAAAGAGCAGCTTCAAAAATGCCTTGTCATAGCAGCAGACAAGTTTTTGAAGCTGCTGGTGCCTCCAATGTCCCCCCGAACAACAAGATGCAGGGTCCTTCAGAGGTTTGCAGCTGTGTGTAAGCCATCCTGTCGACCTCCTCTATCCACTGCTCACAAGCAGAAACGGCTCCAGTGGGCCAAACAATACATGAAGACTGACTTCAAAACTGTTTTGTTCACCGATGAGCGCCGTGCAACGCTCGATGGTCCAGATGGATGGAGTGGAGGATGGCTTGTTGATGGACACCCCATGCAAACACGGCTACGGCGCCAACAAGGAGGAGGTGGAGTAATGTTTTGGGCTGGAATCATGGGGAGAGAGATTGTCGGCCCCTTTAGGATCCCTGAAGGGGTAAAGATTAACTCCATAATGTATGTGGAGTTTCTCAAACAGCACTTCCTGCCATGGTTCAAGAAGAAGAACCATGCATTCCGCAGAAAGATCATTTTCATGCATGATAATGCACCATCTCATGCTGCAAATAACACATCTGCATCTCTGGCTGCTATGGGCATAAAAGGGGACAAACTTATGGTGTGGCCCCCCATGCTCCCCTGACCTCAACCCCATTGAGAACCTCTGGAGCATCAACAAAAGGAGTGTCTATGATGGCGGGAGGCAGTTCACATCTAAGCAACAGCTCTGGGAGGGTATTCTGTCCTCATGCAAAACAATTGAAGCAGAAACCATCCAAAAACTGACAAATTCAATGGACGAGAGAGTTCAGAAGCTTCTTTCAAACAAGGGGTCCTATGTGCAAATGTAACATCACCTCGAATAAAGTTTTGGCTTGAAAACTGTTTGATTTCAGTTTGTAATAACCTGCTAATGCTTATAATTTCACAATGACCATTTTTTTGTTCTTAATAAAAATGAAAAGGTTGCAAATTCTGCTGTGCATAATAATTTAAAACATGCATTTTGAGTGTTTTTTTGTTTTTTTTAAATATACTGTTATCATAGGCAGTTTGTTCAAAAACCTTTCAATTATACTCAAATAGTTGATGACTGGAAAATTACAATGACTGCAATTCATATAGGTAATTTTGGAAAATATGAGAAAATATTATTTGCATAATAATTTGAAACACAGTGTATAAGGACAGTCAGATTTCCAAGGTTCACATCACTAAAATGCTTTTTTTTTCTGATTCCATTTCTGAGATATTAGCTTTTTTCTTGACATGCTAATGGACTGTTTGGCGCAATGAGGGTGTCACTGAGGCTCTCATCAAACCAAAGAGCTACCTCAGTGCTAGGATTGACAGGGCAAGGAAGTGTACAGGTGAATCATAGGAGGGAGGGATGGATGGAATGGGCATTGGAAAGCATAACTTTTTTATGCGATGAGAGCACAGGAGATGCCCTCTGCTTCAAACAGCTCATTAGCATGTCAGGAAATAGATAAAATCTCAGAAACAAAGGCACCGATTGGAAAGATGAATAAAATGTTTTATTCATGTAAACCCCAGCTATCTGTGCTTATGGTTCAATAGGGACTGTTCTAGTGAGAGACAGCCTTTAAAAAAGTTTTCTCACCTCTCTCCATAAGAGGGCAGGGCTTAGTGGAAGAGGACATTATTTGATGCAAAGCATATTCTGGTGCAACTAATAGGTAATAATAATAATAAATTTTATTTATATAGCGCCAACATATTCCGCAGCACTGTACAATAGGTAACATAAACTTTGAATAGACAGACTAAAAATTCATCAAATTTATCTTCCAGCATCAGCCACTGTGATAAGCCTGGAACCTCTTAGACATTATCAGTAATTTTGTCCCACTATCTATAACCACCTTACTATAATGTTGGTTGCCTTTTGTTGTGTAACAAGGAATACTCCTTTTACACTATGAATATTGCACCTTGTAAAACTTGGCTTGAAGAAGAACCAGCAGCCTAACTCTACAGTACATAATATGTACATACTATACACCTTGCTGAAGATGAGAACACTATATTGTAATAATTAAAAGGGCCACATATAAAAACTGTCTGAGAAAAAGTTTCCCATATTAACCAATTACAGTGTAGTAGTACAATTTAAGTAGAGTATATCACCACCAAAATTGCTCCCAAACCACTTACAGTATACTATACACATGTGGACAAAATTGTTGGTACCCCTCGTTTAATGAAAGAAAAACCCACAATGGTCACAGAAATAACTTAAAAAAGCCAGACTGGAATTTGCCAAACTACATGTTGACAAGCCACAAAGCTTCTGGGAGAATGTCCTATGGACAGATGAAACAAAAATCGAAACTTTTGGCAAGGCACATCAGCTCTATGTTCACAGATGGAAAAATGAAGCATATCTTGAAAAGAACACTGTCCCTCCTGTGAAACATGGAGGAGGCTCTGTTATGTTCTGGGGCTGCTTTGCTGCATCTGGCACAGGGTGTCTTGAATCTGTGCAGGGTACAATGAAATCTCAAGACTATCAACAGACTCTAGAGAGAAATGTGCTGCCCAGTGTCAGAAAGCTTGGTCTCAGTCGCAGGTCATGGGTCTTGCAACAGGATAATGACCCAAAACACACAGCTAAAACACCCAAGAATGGCTAAGAGGAAAACATTGGACTATTGTGAAGTAGCCTTCTATGAGCCCTGACCTAAATCCTATTGAGCATCTTTGGAAGGAGCTGAAACATGCAGTTTGCTCATGAGAAGTGGGCCAAAATATCTGTTGAGAGGTGCAGAAGTCTCATTGACAGTTACAGGAATCGTTTGATTGCAGTGATTGCCTCAAAAGGTTGTGCAACAAAATATTAAGTTCAGGGAACCATCATTTCTGTCCAGGCCTGTTTCATGAGTTTTCTTTTTTTAAAAATTCTATTAAAGCATGGTTGAAAAGCAATGTCTGACTTTCATTTGTTCATTTTCATAGAATTTTTATATATTATTACTTTTGTCATATTAAAGTTATTTCTGTGACCATTGTGAGTTTTTCTTTCATTAAACGAGGGGTAAAAACAATTTTGTCCACATGTGTGTATATTGTTAGAGGGGCCCTTACTGACATAATAAATATACCTTTTAAAAAGTAATCTTGCTGCTGAGAAAACTTTTAACCCATATGCCAATGAGTTGTTTGGTGCTCCCCCCCCCCCCCATGCTTGCCAGACCTTACATTTTCACATGCGATCTCTACCACCAAGTACTAGTTTTCCATAAAGTTATGGTCTCAAGCTTCAATGGTTTCACCTTAGAATATTGGTCCTAGAACTACTTAGTATTGTACCTTGAGGAACCACTGTATTTCAATGAGTTAGGTGAAAGTAGAAAGGGACAAATCCATGTCAAATCTGTGTGTGGATTTATGATACATTTTGATGAGGGAAATCCATTTCAAATACTTTTACGTGTGCATGTACACCACTAGGAGCACTTTGTCTTGTATTACTCCTTTCTTTTCTTAATCTTTTATGACTAATGATCACTTTAACCCTTACCATTTTGAGCAAATACTTCAACATTTACATCTGTGAAAGAATAAAAACAAATAGATAATAATAAAAAAAACTAGTTTCTCCAAATCAGCAAATAATTGTCGGTGAAATTACCATTCTTTAAGCAAATGTGTTGAAATATACATTTGGCACCTAGGATACAAGATCCTATTTCATAACTCTGCATTTATTCATGTAATAATTAATTATACAACTGCAAGTAAAGTCTCAGCACACTGTACACTGTGATTCCAAAAAATTTATGACGCCTATAATGCAGGTGAATTAGAAGGTATTAGTAAGATAAGGCAGGGTAATAAATGAAACTATCAAGTTCATCCAGAGTGCCTAGTAGCTGTTTCCTTTATAAGAGATACAAATCCTTTGATCTTCTTCCACATATCTTTTATGCCTTTGTATGAAGTGATCGGTACCATTTGTCATGTAATGCAACATAACTATCAGTTCTCACTTATACAAGTAACATGCAGCACTTCACAGAGACTATATGAACAACAATAGAATCATTTACCAGACTCTCAGATTTCTCATTCTGAGTTGAGAACTTCTCATGTGTTTTTTCAAGTCACGTTTGCTATATTCACACTATCCATAAGAAGAATCATCAATCTTACTATCAGTAGCATAATAATCACAGAACCTTAGTCTCGTATGCTCTGAAAAATATAAAATAAACATTTTAAGAATAACAAATTTATGAAATATTTATTATCTGTGATATTAGTTTGTCTTCTGTTAGACCTCTGGGGCTCACAATTGTGTTAGAGACTTGGCCTAGAGAAGGATCTTCTTGCCCACTGGTGCGCCAGTCCAACCCAGGTCATAATTTATGAATTTGAAAAAAAAAAAATTTAACAGCATTTCCATGTATAGATTACAATGCTATGTACAATGAGGCTAGGGATTAGTGTGGACAAGCGCAACAGGCAGAAGGGGATTATAATATGGCCAAATTCTGTGTCCTCCCTGATAAAGGTTTTATGGCATATAGAAAATGTTTTTCCAAATAAACTACCATGTGATGCAGTACATGAAGTCCCTATGATATCAGCTCTGTTTCTGTGCAGCAATATGGTGTCTGATTATGGCACATACTACTCTTGAACCAGTGCTTTTAGGGAAGAATATATATATTCTACAACATGGTGAAAATTCTATAGAAAATCCCAGAGAATAGATTTAATCAGAAGTGTTCAGGGGTACAGTATTAGCTCATAGATTTCTATAAGTGGTGAATTCCAGATCCACATAAATCAGATCTGTAAGAGGGTTGTTTGGATTAAAACTGTTGTGTTGTGAGGATTACATATAAAATTACAGCCTCTCACCAGCTTCTAGTATCAGTGAACGCCTGTGGCTCACCAGGACATGTCTACCAGTACTGCAAATAAATTTACAGGTTAGTGAACATTCCACACATTTAATAATTTTCAGCATGATCATTCTTGGTTTAGATTCCAAACTGAAAAATACAGATTTTACCTACAAAATTTCAATGGACTAACCTGCATGTGTATGATAGCTAATCCATGTAGAAATCTTGAGCTGTCACTGCAAATCTTTAAAATACCTTAACACGGGAAGACTGGAAGAAAAAGATTAATTTTGTGACAATTTAATTATAGTTAAAAAAAAATACCAATTTTATTTCCATCTATAATAGATTTTTCAAGAAGCTGCAGATGTGTCTTTTCTACCTTTCCTACAAAGTGATATTGGAAAGGATAATGTGGATCCATATGGTTAAATCTTATAAACTTATATGGGATTTTGGGATTCTACAGTATGTGAATTTCTACTCTTTTAATAGCAACTAAACACAGTCGTCACAGAAGAATGTAAGGTTAACATTAGCAATTAGCAATCATTGCTAAGAGCCATTTACTCTATACACTACATGGAGATAAGACATTGATCATGGTAATGTCAATAGACATTGTATATACCACTGGGCATGGAATAATGGGCACAGCATCATTTGTCAACACAAATGCACAGAGTCATAGTATGGTATAGATAACTCCTATTGATTATTGGTACTGCCTATAATGTTTTCAAAGCAGGGAAAATCTCCCTGTAAACATAGATATCTACCAGAAGGAATAGTCCTCAAAATTAGGTTCTAGATACTATTATAAAATAATCCCATTATTCTGCTCAGTGTGATATATTCTAAATACTTTGCTTCATCCTCTAATTCCCAGGATGCCTGCAGCACATCCCAGAAAAGGGCAACAATCATGCTCTAAAGAGACCACATAGATTGCTCTAAAATAAAGGTTTACACCCTCCCAACATTTTTTGCCACCCAAAGCAGGACATCCTCAGGGGTCTCACCCATGTTAATAGTTTAAAAAATTATATTTATGAAATGAAAGCACATAAGACTCCGAATGTCACAGCCCTTATTATGGCAAGACGGGCATGAAAACGAGAACATGGAAATTGTACATGTGAATAGATATTGTATATGCTACAGGACACTGAGGACTAGGTTCTGCAACTTTATGAGATTAAATCATTTGAGAACTCTGGAATCGTAATCCACACTACAGTCAATTTCTCTTCACAAAGTACTTCCCTCACACCTATATCTCCAAAATGGAATAATATACAGCAAGCTACAGATGTGTCTACCTTTACCTTATGATGTTTGGAGAATATGGTGATCATATACACACATCTGGAAATGTCCAGCCAAGAGCAAAAATAATTGAAGACTATATCGGTGGGAGCCTGATCTCCCCATAGAACAGCTACTCAAAGCAGCAATGGTGCTCGGATGAGTGCCTCTTCTGCTTCACAGGCCAGTGACATCATTGTGAATGGTCACATGGCCTGTATGTATCTCAGTCCCATTCAAGGGAATAGGGCTGAGCTGCAATAGCAAGCACAGCAGCTACACAATGTACGCAACACAATGTGCTTGGTAAGCAGTGAAAAGGCCACAACGCTCATCCAAATTCTGTGTCCTCTCTAACCCCCTAACAGTCATATTAAAATTGCAAAAAACGTCCCGAAAATGTCACTTTTTTATTGCAGATTTTGAATTTATGGCTCAAATAAATATTACGTTCGTGATCTTTTTAGTGACCTAACACATTTTAGCCTTATGCAGTAACATTTTATCCCTCTCCTAACTTTTTTAATTTAATTTCATTGTAGTTTTATAAGTCCTTGTGTTTTGTGGGTACTTTTTGATCAGTTTTTATTACTTTTTGTTTTTGAGAGGTGAGATGAACAGAAAACATCAATTCTGACATTTAAGGTTTATGGCATTTATCATGTAGAATAAATAATGTAGTAATTTTATTTAAGGTGTTGTTACAGATGTGGTGATACCAATTGTGTTTTTTTATTATTTTTGAATTAATAAGGAAAAAAGTCTATTTTTACTTTTTTTTTTTCTTTAAAACGACAGCATTGACTGCAGCATATAAGGGGTTACATGGTAAGTTTGCTTTCGGTTTTATAATGGGGAGGGGGTGATATCATGAACATGGTGTCCCCTTCCCTGGGGTTATCTGCAGTCACAGGGACAGGAGAATAAAAACATCATTCTCCTCTCCCTGCAGACTGCACATGTTCTCCTACACACTGGTTGAACTGAAACTGCAAGTTTATGCAGTCCACTATATCTGAAGATCTAGGAAAGCTTAGAAAAAAGGTTGCACGAAAGCTGTGATTTTGGCAAATAATTGATCAGATTCTGCAGAATTTATTTTCATCCAAGCAAGAGCCAAATATTTTTAACATGGTGGCGATTGTGAATGATCAGTCACAGTATTTTTTTAAACAATCTTTGGCTGAAATGGCCAAAATCGACCATTTTGGCTAACAGAAGTGTAATGGGTATGGCCACCTTTAGGCCATTTTTGAAAATTGCAGCATGTCAATTATACCTACGGAAACGCCGGTGTTTTCCCTATAGGTATAATTGAAGCAGAAAGTGCACAGAAGAAAACTCTGCACACTTTCTGTGAAAAATGCTGTGGGAAAAACAGTGATGTGTTTTTGCCACGGTTTTTCCCACAGTGCTTTTTCACTGCGGTCCGGTAGATGTGTCCTGAGCCTTAGGAAAAAAAAAATGCATTTTTGCTTCTTTTTATTATAAATACGCACTGGAGCAATACAAATTTTGGTTTCAAAAGTTTATTTTATAATGTTATGATAAGAATAATAAATATATGTGCGTGATATTTTATGCAAATTTGTACATGTATCCTTTTGAATAATAAAGTTTTAGGATTTCAGCTCCATATTTCATTAATATCAGACTGTCTCAACTATTAAAGAGTAAAAAGAGTTACCAAGAAAACTCCAAGCAGCAAAACTGGATGAAACAGACAATCTCTCTAGGTGGCTGGATTAAAGTAACCATCTCTTTTTACATTATATGCTGACTTGCTGTAGCAGGGAAAATGCAGTGTTTCTAGATCAAATTCTTCTGTACAAGTTGGCAGGCTATAGTGAAGCACTTTAAAATCCAATTGCATTTGGTGACAAGAATTGGATTGTAATTAGATTGCAATCATTGTAAATCAAAAACATGGCCCATCTCTCCTTTCAAACCCTCTATCAACTGTGTGGCAGCACAGAATGGTGTTGCTTTGTTCGGTTTTTGTTATTAGAAATGAATCCCACACTGTTATGTAAGACAGCTCCTGATTATCAATTTCAATGGTCTCAGGGTAGTGCTATATTGTTCAGAGCCTTGACAAAAAAATATTGCTACAGTACTGCTTTATGTGCTTACTGGCAGGAGAAAAAAATGATTCAGTTCACAAAGCAACATATTGATCATAATAGGAAGAGCGATAAAATGTATCAGTCTGTTTATAATGGAATTAAAATGTTAGTATTTCACATGAGAACAAATAATGAAGAACCACAAGCTGGCAACATTTAAGACTATAATTCCTATTGTTGTCTATGTTATTGTGGTTATGTGGTTTGGATTAATGATGAAAATGGTGCGCAATAAGTAGATGATCTGGGGGTTCCTAAAACTGGTATACCACTTGACCGTCAATGCCGTCAGAAGTAGCCAGTGGTTGTTGATTTTTCTGCAAAGGAAATTATGGGATGTGCCGTGCTGATGTGGTACATTTAGGCCAAGGCCCCATATGGCATCCTGCAACAAAAAAATTGAGGTTTCCTCTGCGGACTTTCTGCTTCAATTATACCTATAGGGAAACTGCCGGCGTTTCCATAGGTATAATTGACATGCTGCAAAAGTTTTGGAAATCGCTGCATGTCTGCAGTGAGTATTTTCCCGCACTGTGGGGATGTGATTGGCTAGAATCCCATCCACTACACAGTGACTGTAAAACGCCACGTCTTTTTCTGCAGCGTTTCTGCCATGGGCAAACTGCAGTGTTTACGCCACATGGGGCCCTGACCTTACACAAGAATATTTCTTGCTGTTTTAATGGTGTTTTTTTAAGAAAAAAAAAATCTATGACGATTTTTGCTTTTTGACATTTTTTTTCAAACTGCACCATGCTCTGGGTATGGCATTTTTTCAGGCATTTTCTCATTTATTTCATTATAGGAAAAGGTCCAGAAAAAATGCTGTATGGAAAAAAAAATGTCAAGACCAAAAAAATGCTATAAAAACACAAAGCAATTAAGAAGAGCAAACCTCGTAAGATACATTTTGGGTTAACTGTCCTTTGTCTGTAATACTGCTAAAGTCAGACTCTCAACAACATGGACATTCTCCCTCACTCCTATCTATGAATTTTATCTGTAATCTGCCTATAGTTGCTTATATCTGACTAAACTCTCCTATTCCTAAGATTCTCTAGCCCTATTGCAATATGTAAGCTTTGCAGCGCTAAGTGCTCTCTGTATCTTGCAGTGTGATGAATAACACATCCATTTCCACATCCACCATCACTGCAATGCCTCAAGTTCAAGTGTATATGACATCAGCACTGTAAGGTGTCCACCTACCACTGAATATTGGCTGACGAGCTGTCAGCTGATGTCAGGTGGCACCAGAACATCACATTGACTCACAAGACATGTGTCTCTTCTGTATTTTTCCTGAACAGTACATAGCGGCGAACATTTTAGTTCATCTGAGACAAATTATCATTTTAGTTCAAAACTGAACAATTTGGAATATTTGGGTCGAACCTGGCACATGATGAATAATTTTACCCATTTCTAAAAGCAATACAGATAAAGTTATAGAAAAAAATTGCTCACATACATTCATTAGAGTCCTTAACCCCTTCTTCCCGGAGGCATTTTTCAATTCTCATTTTTTGACTCCCCAGATTCCAAACGCAATAACTTCCAAACCCGATTAAGCCATATGAGGGCTTAATGTTTGCAGGACAAATTGTTCTTCATAATGGTACCATCTATTATTCTGTACAATGTACTGGGAAATTGTAAAAAAAAAATTCAGAATGAGGTGGAATTGGAGAAAAGGAACATTTGTGCGACTTTCTTACAGGCTTCGTTTTTATGCCATTCACCGCAAAGCCAAAATGACATGTCATCTGTATTCTATGTTTCGCTATGATTTCGGGAATGCCAAATTTATATAGTATTACTTACATTTTATCTCCTTAACAAAAATCCTAAACTTTGCAAAAATTTTTTTTTTTCTTAAAGTCGCCATATTCTGACATCTGTAACTTTTTTATATTTTCATGTTTCATGTACAGGGATGCATAGGGGATCTTTTTTTGCAGGGTCAAATGTACTTTTTAGTTATACCATTTTGGGGAAGGTTTATTAATTTGATCACTTTTTATTCAAATTTTTATCAAATGCGAAACGGCGTGCACCGTATGGGAATTTTTTTTTTTTTAAAAGCTTGTAGACTGGGCGTTTTCAGACACAGGGATACCTAATGTGTATATGTTTCACTGTAATTTTCTATTTTTTTTTTTTATAAACTGATTTTTATTAACATTTTGATAAAAGAACAGGAGGTAGCAAGACTTCAGTCGAAAGATAAACAAGAGAGAGATAATTGCTAATCCCCCCAACCCCCGTCAGTTAACAAGGAACAATAATCAGGCAAATACAATAAAATGCAACAAGGAAAAAAAAAAAAAAAGGAAAAAAAAGGGGGGGGGGGTGAGACAGACAAGTAGGGAAAAACAAGAGGGAATAATACCGAAAAGAGAGGAGTAGATGACCTGTCAGCAACCCAAAGACACCGAAGATATACGTATCCCATTGCGACCATATAGACTGGAATGCCTCCACAGTGTTATTAATATTCGCCATCAGGTGTTCAAGGGTGTGAATGTCCTTCATTCTGCCAAGTAAATCTGGCCCTGAGGGCGGGGACACCAACCTCCAATTACGTGCTATAAGAGTCTTTGCAGCCGCACAGAGATGGAGGAAAAGGTGGAACGGCGCCTTGCCAAAGTGTTTAGGAGGGAGGCCAAGGAGATAAATCAGCGGGTCTAACGGGACCCTCTGGAGAAAGAGAGCCTCTGTTACTGCCCTGACCTCCCTCCAAAAACCCAATATGAGTTGGCAAGTCCAAGTAATTTTCTACTTTTATATGTATTCTAGGGAAAGTGGGTGATTTGAATTTTTATTTCTTTTTTTTTTACTTATTTATTTAACTTTTTTTTTTTAATGCTGTAATTTTTAGACCCCCAGGGATCTTGAACCCCAGGGGCTCTGATCACTAATGCAATGCAAAATACCATCATTTGTATGACAAGCTGTGTGGGAACTGATTGCGGGCATTAGCGCTGAGTCTCTGCTGTATAATATAATACTATTACGACAGATGTCAGGAAGCATATGTAAACTTTTAAAACACTTTATTTCATAAATCAATTGCATCTCTGTCTGTACACTGATCAGTTTACAATGAAGTTTGGAGAGTGAAGAGTGTAGGGGGAGAAGAAGAAAGAGAGAGACAGAGAGAAAAAAAAAACATCTACAGTATGTAATGAGTTATGTCTCTTACAACAGAGCTGGAAAATACTGTTGTTCAACTAATAATCCAGCTCTGTTGTAAAATAAAATTGTCACTCTATAGTGCAGAGTCTCTTTGTCATCTTGATGTCTCCAGGAAGTGGCCTACTCCTCCCCTACCCTCTCCATAGACTGCTAAATTTCCTTTTGCTTAAGAGGAGTGTACCACCACTAAAATGACCAATAAACCACTTATATTGTGCTGTATGCCACTTAGTGGAATAATGAACATCTTTTTTTGTGTCCAGGTGCATTCTTGCTACAGAGGAATTCAACTTGCAACTATGCTAATGAGATGTTTGGTGCACCTGAGGCCAGTACACAACTGTGAAGCACCCATTTTCTTTTGTGATTGCAAGCCAATGCTGCTCTTTAAACAGAAATACTGAAAAGTCCCATTAACTCGTAGAAGATGGGCTCCAGTAGGTGTGGTCCCACCCAAGTGCACCAAACAAAACATTTGCATGAATTGTAAATTGATTTTCTCAGCAGCAAAATGGCACTTTGACACAAGAAAGGTATGTTCACTATGTCAGCCTTACAACAGCATATAAGTAGTTTAAGACTAAGGCCCCACATTTCAGAAATGCAGCGGTTTTTGCTGCAGATTTTGCTGCATTTTTTTGAGTCAAAGTCAGGAATGGATTTAACAGAAGGGAAACATCTCAGTGCTTCATTATAGTTTCCATTCCTTTTCAAGTCACTCCTGTCTTTGGATCAAAAAAACGCAGCAAAATCTGCAACAAAAAATGTTGCGTTTCCGCAATGTGGGGTCCTAGCCTAAAAGAAGTTTTGGTGGCAGTAGACTCCCTTTAAAGCTGAACAGACTTCTGTCCTAGAGCAAATATGTACACAGAAGTAAGTGAAGAAATAAGTAATTTTCTTTAATAAAATATGTTACAATGTTTGCTATTATTTTCTGCACTACAGTTTTATGAAATAAAAAAGTTTACAGTTTTAGGTATGCTTTAACCAAATTTGCTAAGGCAAGCGTGGATTCATCTGCACTGCAGCATAAGGCAGTTTTGTCATTTGGGCTAAGGCTTCATGTAGCGAAACACTGAGAAAAAAAAATGCAGCGAAAACACATTACTTTTTTCGTAGCATTCTGCAGTTTTTGCTGCATTTTTCTCAGATTTTTTTATTCTCCTATAGGGAAAACGCTCAAGATTTGCAGCTAAAATTAACATGCTGCGTTTTTCAAAAACACACACATTTTTGAAAAAGCAGTTCTTCTGTATCTCTTTTTTTGGGGCTAAGGCCCCATGTAGCGAGCAGCAGCCAAAAAGCACTGCGGGAAAAACAGTGGTGGAAACGCATTGCGTTTTTTTCCCGCATCGCTTTTTACAGAGACTCCGCAAATTTTTCCTCTGCGGACTTTCTGCTTCAATTATACCTATACGGGAAATGCTAGTGTTTCCACAGGTATAATTGACATGCTGCAATTTACAAAAATGCAACGGTTTTTGAAATTGTAGCATGTCCGCTGCGGATATTTTCTGCAATGTGTGGATGGGATTATTCAGAATCCCATCCACTTTGCAGGGACTGTAAAACACTGCAGTTTTTTCCGCGGCATTTATGCCACAGCAAAATCGTGGCGTTTATGCTACGTGGGGCCCCAGCCTTAGGAAAGCTGGGTCACAGTTTAATGTTAACCCAGCTCAGACCCCTTGTGCCCCATAGCTGTGTTTTCTAAACAGCAGTAACAAACTGTGTAATGTTTTACTTTCTCGGAACTAACTTCATTATTTATCATTTTATTCCTGCATTTCATTATTTATTCATTTAAGGATTTTGGTCTGTGAATTTAAATGCAAAGTACATGAGTTAAACATTTTTAAAAGGTATATTATACATGATGTTTATCATCCCACAATCATCATTAATGTATGAAGCACATTGACAGCACACATCATTAAAGTGTTTTATGCTAACATGTCCATATATTTCACCAGTTATACTCAATAAGACACTATTTATTACAGCATTTTATAAATATGATAAAGATACTTTTTGTCATTGATAAACTATAACCCTCTATAACTGCTGTATAAATGAATGAATGATAAAGAGCTTTTACTGTAGGACAAAGAGAGACAAAAGAAATCTGAAAGGAAACAATTTATTGCTGGGGTTGTGTACTCTCTCAACCCACTAACTTGGTACACCATACTAAATTATTGATTTCTGCCAGTATTTATGCCATTAATACATTTTGTAATATATTTTATTAACAGATTTTGCCTCCTTTCTGAGAAATCATGAAACCCACTTTCTGTCCCGTTTCTCTATTGACGATAGAAAGTACGGGGAAGTACGAGTGTAATACAGAAAAGTTGATCCTGGAGCGGGAGTCACGTCAAACACTTACATCTAAGGCTTTGAAAAATGTAGAACTATGCTTTTCCCATTTCCCAACTGTATTTCAACTGGTGATATCTCTGGAAGTAATACAGGTAGAACTGTTGAGAATAATAATAATAATAACTTTATTTATATAAAGCCATCATATTCCGTAGCACTTTACAAATCAGAGGACACATTAGACATTGCGATGTGACAAAGAAATAAACATATCAAACAATAGGAGTGAGGGCCCTGCTCGCAAGAGCTTACAGTCTATGAGGAGATATGGGGACACAAGAGGTCAGAGAGCTTGTTTGCTACCATGGTCCAGCCATCTTTTAATAGAAAATGTTGTGTAACTGAAGCTGTATGAACCAGTCACCAGCCTGTATCTGTGAATAAACAGATACTAAGTGCAAGGAGTGCAGTATAACTTCTAGATGGAGGGGCCAGGATCTGAGGAACAAAGGAAGGATAAAAGGTGTTATTGTTCTACACCTCTGCACACTACGCTGTGATCAGGTCATGTGATAAGCCTGACCATACAGATGTGATTTTAGGGCAGTTTTGTAGCTGCTGTAGTTGGGAATTAATCGGATTGTCTGGGGTAAAGCATTCCAGAACACCGGTGCAGCTCGAGAAAAGTCTTGGAGATGGGAGTGGGATGATCGGATAACAGGGGATGCAAGTCTAAGGTCATTGACAGAACGGAGAGGACGGTTAGAGCAGTAGACAGTGACGAGAGAGGAGATATATGGGGGCACAGCGCTATGGATGGATTTGAATTCTGTGATGGATGGGCATTCAATACAGCGACTGACACAAGGTAGATGCGTCTGTGTACCGGTTTGACAGAAACATGAGTCTGGCGGCTACATTCAGGACAGATAATAGTGGGGAGAGTTTAGTAAGAGGAAGCCCAATTAGAAGGGAATTACAATAGTGAAGACGAGAGAGAATCAGAGCAACAATGAGGGTTTTTGATGTTTTCACTGTGAGAAAAGGGCGAATTCTAGAGATGTTTTCAAGGTGCAGGTGGCAAGAGCGTTCAGGTGTCTGAATATGTGGGATAAAGGTGAGATCGGAGTCAAATACAACCCCCAGACAGTGGGAATGCCGCCTTGGGGTAATAGTAAGGCCACAGACAAAAATGGAGATATCAGGGATGGGTCAGTTAGTAGATGGAGGGAACACAAGAAGTTCAGTTTTTGAAAGATTCAATTTCAGAGAAAGAGAAGAGAAGACATGATGTTAGAGACAGCAGAGAGACAGTCACTGGTGTTCTGTAGTAGTGCAGGGGTGATATCACGGGATGAGGTATAAAATTGGGTATCAGCTGCATAAAGATGGTATTGAAAGCCAAATTTGCGAATAGTTTGTCCAACTGGGGCTGTGTACAGAGAGAAGAGAAGGGGACCTAGGACCGAGCCTTGAGGAACCTCAACCGCAAGGGGCAGAGGAGAAGAAATAGCACCAGCGAATGATACACTAAATGAGTGGTTAGAGAGATAGGAAGAAAACCAAGAGAGAGCAGTATCCCTGAGGCCAATAGAGTGGAGCATAGTGAGGAGGAGTTGGTGGTCTACAGAGAGATCCAGAAGAATAAGTAGTGAATATTTCCCTTTAGATTTAGCCGTCAAGAGATCGTTTGAGACCTTTGTGAGGGCCATTTCTGTAGAGTGTAGGGCACGAAAACCTGATTGTAAGGGGTCCAGAAGAAAGTTAGCTGAGAGATTGTGGATTAGGCAGGAGTAGACCAAGCGTTCCAGGAGTTTAGAGATAAAGAGGAGGTTAGAGACAGGTCGGTAATTAGCAGCACAGGATGGGTCAAGGGAGGGTTTTTTTCAGTAGTGGGGTTATGACAGCATGTTTGAACGAGGAGGGAAAAATTCCAGAAGAGAGAGGTTAAAAATTTTAGTAAGGTGAGTTGAAACAGTAGGGGACAGAGACCGGAGGAGGTGTGACGGGATAGGATCGCTTGTGCAAGTAGTGGGGCAAGAAGAAGAAAGGAGCTGGGAGACTTCTTCTGTTACTGGATCAAATAATGAGAGTTCACAATGAGGAGCAAAGGAGGGAAGGGGATCGATGTCGCTTGGAGAATGGGTTATTTCCTGATGGATGTTGTCGATTTTGTCTTTAAAGTATGTGGCCATTTATTGAGCACTGAGGTCTGTGACAGGTACCCGCACCTTTGGCATGAAGAGGGAGTGAAAGGTGTCAAAGAGTTATTTAGGGTTATTGGAGAGAGAAGAGATGAGAGAGGTGAAATAAGCTTGTTTGGTGAGATAAAGGGCAGAGTTATAGGCTTTGAGCATAAACTTGAAGTGAAGAAAATCTGCAGATGTGTGGGATTTTCACCATAGCCGTTCGGCACATCTTGAGTATCGCTGAAGAAAACGTGTTTGAGGAGTGTGTCAAGGTTGCCAGTGTCTGTGTTGGGATTTTCGACGGTCAAGGATTCTACTTTATCCAGGGTGGCTTTGAGAATTCCATTTTTCATTTGACAGGAAGAGTTCAGTTCTGTTTTATAAATTCTAAGATATAAGTATGTACTACTGTATTACTCCAGTACTCACTGTACTGTCTTTCAGAAACAGTTTGAATTTCTAATAGCAACAGAGAAACAAGGGACAGAATGTGGATTCAGTGCAGGATTTCAAGGGAAGGAGTCACAATTTATTAATTCAAATAGTGGCAAAATATTTGTTCAAAAATTTAGTTACATAATAAAGAGTTTGCCTCTTGTCAGAAAGTTTTAGTGCACACAGGGACAGATCATTATGTTTAACCCCTTAATGACCGGGCCATTTTTTGTTTTTGCATTTTCGTTTTTCCCTCCCCACATTCCAAGAGCCATAACTTTTTCTTTTTTCTGTTCACAGAGTCACATGATGGCTTATTATTTGTGAAACAAATTGTACTTTGTAATGTCACTATTCAATATTCTGTGCAATGTACTGGGAAGCTGGAAAAAAATTCAGAATGAGGTGCAATTGGAGAAAAACTGCATTTGCGCCAAATTCATATGGGTTTAATTTTTACACCATTCACTGTGTGGTAAAAATGACATGTTACCTGTATTCTGCGGGTCAGTACGAACACGACGATATAGTATTTGTAATGTTTTGATACCTTTTAAAAAATTAAAAACTTTGCTAAATAGAAAAAAAAATTTTGCGCCTCCATATTGTGTCACCTGTAACTTTTTCATATTTACATGTATGGCGTCTTTTTATGCGGGACAACATGACGTTTTTATTGATACCACTTGGGGAAAGATCTGATGGTTTGATCACTTTTTATAAAATTTTTTATAGGAGACAAAGTGTTGAAAAAAACGCTATTTGGCCATTTTGATTTTTTTTCCCCGCTACGCCGTTCACCGTATGGGATAAATATTTTAATATTTTAATAGTTCGGGCATTTTGGAGCGCGGGGATACCTAATGTGTTTATGTTTACTTTTGTTTATTTACTTTTATATCTGATCTAGGGAAAGGGGGGTGATTTGAACTTTTGTGTTTTTTTTAATTTTTACATACTTTTAAAAACTTTTTTTTTTATACTTTTACTTGTATGATCAGACTCCCTAGGGACCTTGAAACCGTGTAATAGCTATACTGAAATGACAGGCCTGGGAGCCTTCAATAGGCTCCCGGCTGTCATGGCAACCAAGCGCCGCCCTCCGATGACGTTCCGGAGGGCGCCGATGAGGTAAAAATGGCGGCGCCCTTGTCGGCTCCGCAATTTAGATGCCGCCGATTGCTGCTGTTAGCTGCGGGTCCTGGCTGTATTATACAGCTGGCACCCGCGGTGTAAGGAGAGCGCTCAGCTCCTGAGCGCTCTCCATACATCGTCATGCGACTCAGGACGTACTATTACGTCCTGGGTCGTTAAGGGGTTAATGTTTTTTTCAGGAAAAGCTCCTGGTGTTTTTAAACACATCCATAGGCCCATATTCACCCAAAGGTTTCCATCAGGCCAGTAGGTATAACTTTTTGTCCCATTCCATAGCAAATAGCAAAATAGACTTTCATGTGGTGGCCCTATGTACAGTGCAGTATAAAACATTTTAAGCATGGAAGCCTATGGGTGACAGATGCCTCATTGGACACATACATCAGGGGGATATACCTGTGATGGAGGGCATTAACACTATACATACAGAGTCTTAGCTTGCAGCCAAAGTACTCAGAAAAGCACACAAGTCCCTTTTGATTAACAATTAGTAAAGGTTTAATCTCATGGATTATTAATGGTTATTTCTTCTTAATATATCCTAATAAGTATGTTAGAAATAATCAAATATGGTCAATAATTCAGATGTCCCATCAGGTCAACCTTATTCATAAATTCTATTGGGAACTATAGACATTGTAAACAAGTAACCACCACTTGAGGGTACTTCTATTAGTCTGATATTGGTTATTGTAACATCTCAGAAACTCTGCACTCACTGAAACACTAAGACAACTATCATGCATGAAAGCTAATGAAGCTTTGACTCTCAAAAAGGATAATACTACACTTAACACAGTTGCAGGAGAGTGTAAGAATAGCAAATCCACCTGTTGATATTACTATGTGAACCAATGACAACTGGGTAGTTGAGACATCTAGAATTTTGACAATTTTGCATCAGTTAGTGTGCATAAAGAAGTTGAAAACCATGAGGATATAGACAAAGGGATGTTGAGCCCATCTGACATGTCAACAGAGTATCCAAGATCTATGCTGCTCTTGTTGTTGTTCATTGACTGCTACTGGACACAAAAGCATGCCTGCCCCAGGTCTTGAAAGCTAAGTGAGTGCTCATATACTTTTGTAATATGCCCAGTTCATCATATTATACAGATGCATATCAATAAATTAGAATATCTTTGAAACGTTCATTCATTTCAGTAATTCAGTAATACAATTCATAATCAGCGTCTTCCATGATTGTGTGTCCTACTGAACCAGACTGAGGGACCATTTAAAGGCTTAGGAAACCTTGTCAGGTGACACACTGAATTTACAATACTGAACTTTTTCACAATATTCTAATTTTCTTAGATTTGGGTTTTCATTACCTGTAATCCATAATCAACATTTACAGAAATAAAACACTTGAAATAGAACACTCTGTGTGTAAAGAATCTAGAAAATATAGGAGGTCACTTTTTTAATTTAATTACTGAAATAAATAAAATCTATGCTTGTAGCAATTGTGTCTGAACCTCTTTATTTCCATGAAATTATATATAACAAATATGTATTTGACACAAATTTTATCACTTTTGTGGGAATCTTTTTTGGAAGAAATCAGCATATCTACCTGAGGCCGGGGCCTCACGTGGCGGAATTGCAGCGTTTCACAGTCACATCAAAGTGGATGGGACCCTAGCGAATCCCACCCCCACTTTGTGTTAAAATACGCGCTGCAGACATATGGCAATTTCCAAAACCTTTGCGGTTTTGGAAATCGCAGCATGTCAATTATACTTACAGAAATGCCGATGGTTTCCCTATAGGTATAATTGATGCAGAAAGCCCACAGAGGAAAACTTTTGAGTGAATAATTATGGCTCTAACGCGAAGCGACTATAATGTTTCCATGAAAGAAACAAATTCTCAGCAATCTTGTCAGTATTGAGAAAAAACAAACTAGACAAAATTTTGGTGACCTGCAGCAGGTCACTCAGTGTTGTTTTCCAAAGACAAACATTTAGGTTGTGAAATTGTGCTATGACTCTCTGGCATAAATATGTCACTGTATTTCCATAACCTTACTGTGTCAAATGACAAAAAAGTAGTACCATAATTTTTGGTTTACTTTGCACCTGTCTCACATTTTTTGTTCTTTAATCTTTTCATCAATACCATATATGTCAGTATTTATAAATGATCAACAGTAACTGTCTTGGAAATGCATGTGTCTCCCATATGATTTTGACAAAAAAAGTCAATTCATCATCAACATCTATACTCTACTGTCTATCACCACCTAAAGAAGAAAGAGACTTATGCTCAAAGGTGTCCTTCAAAAGCTGTTCAGAATTTTCACACCTCTGAATGTTTTCCCTCTGCTTTTATATTGATGCTTACTGATTCTCTTTGTCATTTGTTATTAAAAGCTGCTAGAGCATGAGTTGTATTATGTCAAAGCACTGCTTCTGGCAATTGTCATTTGTGTGTTTTTTATATAAACAATTTATTTTACTGAAAAAATTGAAAAACTGAATAATAGTATAAAACTGAAACAGCGAGTTTTCAAGAAGAGTAATATCATAAAGTAACTAACACAAAGGATTCAATAATTAATTAACACACATTGTTACAGTGCCTTGCGAAAGTATCCGGCCCCCTTGAACTTTTCAACCTTAAGCAACATTTCAGGCTTCAAACATAAGGATATAAAATTAAAATTTTTTGGTGAAGAATCAACAACAAGTGGGACACAATTGTGAAGTGGAACGAAATTTATAGGTTATTTTAAACTTTTGTAAAAAAATAAAAAACTGAAAAGTGGGGCGTGCAATATTATTCGGACCCTTTACTTTCAGTGCAGCAAACTCACTTCAGAAGTTCAGTGAGGATCTCTGAATGATCCAATGTTGTCCTAAATGACTGATGATGATAAATATAATCCACCTGTGTGTAATCAAGTCTCCGTATAAATGCAACGGCTCTGTGATAGTCTCAGGGTTCTGTTTAATGCGCAGAGAGCATCATGAAGACCAAGGAACACACCAGGCAGGTCCGTGATACTGTTGTGGAGAAGTTTAAAGTCAGATTTGATACAAAAAGATTTCCCAAACTTTAAACATCCCAAGGAGCACTGTGCAAGCGATCATATTGAAATGGAAGGAGTATCAGACCACTGCAAATCTACCAAGACCCGGCCGTCCCTCTAAACTTTCATCTCAAACAAGGAGAAGACTGACCAGAGATGCAGCCAAGAGGCCCATGATCACTCTGGATGGACTGAAGAGATCTACAGCTGAGGTGGGAGAGTCTGTCCATAGGACAACAATCAGTCGTACACTGCACAAATGTGGCCTTTATGGAAGAGTGGCAAGAAGAAAGCCATTTCTCAAAGATATCCATAAAAAGTCTCATTTTAAGTTTGCCACAAGCCACCTGGGAGACACATCAAACATGTGGAAGAAGGTGCTCTGGTCAGATGAAACCAAAATCGAACTTTTTGGCCACAATGCAAAACGATATGTTTGGAGTAAAAGCAACACAGCTCATCATCCTGAACACACCATCCCCACTGTCAAACATGGTGGTGGCAGCATCATGGTTTGGGCCTGCTTTTCTTCAGCAGGGACAGGGAAGATGGTTAAAATTGATGGGAAGATGGATGGAGCCAAATACAGGACCATTCTGGAAGAAAACCTGTTGGAGTCTGCAAAAGACCTGAGACTGGGATGGAGATTTGTCTTCCAACAAGACAATGATCCCAAACAAAAAGCAAAATCTACAATGGAATGGTTCACAAATAAACGTATCCAGGTGTTAGAATGGCCAAGTCAAAGTCCAGACCTTAATCCAATCGAGAATCTGTGGAAAGAGCTGAAAACTGCTCGAGCTGTTTTCCAAGGAAGAATGGGCAAGAATTTCAGTCTCTCGATGTGCAAAACTGATAGAGACATACCCCAAGCGACTTGCAGCTGTAATCGCCGCAAAAGGTGGTGCTACAAAGTATTAACTTAAGGGGGCGGAATAATTTGGCACGCCCCACTTTTCAGTTTTTTATTTTTTACAAAAGTTTAAAATATCCAATAAATTTTGTTCCATTTCACGATTGTGTCCCACTTGTTGTTGATTCTTCACCAAAAAATTTTAATTTTATATCCTTATGTTTGAAGCCTCAAATGTGGCAAAAGGTTGAAAAGTTCAAGGGGGCCGAATACTTTCGCAAGGCACTGTATATGTCCAGTGGCTTTGAGGTTAGGCTTCCTTCATTATAACTTATATGAAGCCATTCTATCGCAATCTTAATATTTCATTTAGTAATTAGGTTTTAAAGTGTATCTCCAATTATAACACAATTCATAAAGGAACAGAGCACAGGTGAACATTTGAAGAAAATTTGTAATACAGATGTAACCATCTTCAACTTGAATGTTGTAGCTTGCTGCACCATGACAACTCACAACAAAAGCCATTGAATGGAAAAATTTGATTTAGGCTATAGCCACGTATTTGCAACATATGTGGCTAGTGTGGAAATGCAGAAGAAGAAAGCTGTGTTTTACATCACCAGCAAAGTGAATTAGATTTTGTTTAATCTTATCCAGACATTGCCGGGAAAATAAAGCTCGGTTTTGATAAATGCAGCCATGTTAATTCTACATGCGAAATTGCAAGTGTATATATTTAATAGGGGAGGAGAAAAATGTAAAGAAAAAGGCAGCAAAAACTCAATGAAAAATGCTGTGAAAAAGATGCAACACTTTTTTTTACACAGTTTTTGGTTTTTAGCTGCATTTCACTATGTGAAGTGATCAGTAACTGTTTGCTTAAGTCATGTTAAACCTGTCTATATCTATAAATCTTATTGAAGAATAACATCTCTTTCTCCACTACATCAGGCTGTTATCCCTCTCCTTCCTTTTACACAGGTTCTTATCTCTAATAGCAGTCATATCCATATCCAGTCTCACACACAGAAGTCTATTGAAAGTCAAGGGGGAGGAGGAAGCTGCTGCAGGCTAGCAATTGTTTTATGTCCTCATTCTGTACAGCAGAAGAACAATATCTTGTTCGATATATTAGGGTCAAAAGGTTACTAAGTATACAGAACAGTATGAGTCTCTCCAGCAGTCTCCTCCTTTCCTCTCCATAGACTTCTATGTTGAAAGTAAATCAGCCTAATAAATGGAGAACAAAGCATTTTTCGTTAATAAGATATATAACAAAGTTTCTCATAAGTGGGACACATTCCCATTTACAACAAAATTCACTGAATGCCTTTTTATTTCTTAAATTGTTATTTATCAAAGTCAATAGGGAAATAATACAAAGATTTAATACATTAAGCATGTTGCACAGTTTTCCTGCTAGCTGCTATGAAGTCTCACACTCAGCATTATTCTTTGTCTGCTTCTAATGAACTAGCAGAGGTTCTTTAGTCAATGAAGAGCTTCTGAACAATTACAGACAATAGCATGATAAGTAGAGAAAATTTTCTCTTTTCTTTAATAACATATACAGTACTATAAAGTCTTTAAATGTACCATACTATTGATTAATGTAAAAGAAAAGTCAACAATACAGATCTGTCCTTCCTTACCGTTCCTCTTGGCTAGACATGTTCAAATATTCATTTCACAAATTCAGCAAGTTCAAAGAAACATGATCTCCTGATAAATTAACACAAAGGGATATGCCAACTATCCTGTGTGAGTCTATACAGTGCCTTGCAAAAGTATTCATACCCCTTGAACTTTTTTACATTTTGTCACCTTACAACCACAAACTTAAATGTATTTTCTTGAGATTTTAAGTGATAGACCAACACAGTAGCAGATAATTGTGAAGTGGAAGGAAAATGATACATGGTTTTCAAAATTTTAATCAAATAAAAACCTGAAAAGTGTAATGTGCAAAAGTATTCAGCCCCCCTTTATCAATACTTTGTACAGCCACCTTTTTCTGCAATTACAGCAAGTCCTTTGGGGTATGTCTCTACCAGATTTGCACATCTAGAGACTGAGATTTTTGCCCATTCTTCATTGCAAAATAGCTCAAGCTCATCCAGATTGGATGGCGAGCGTCTGTGAACAGCAATTTTCATGTCTTGCCACAGATGCACAATGGGATTTAGGTGTGGACTTTGACTGGGCCATTCTAACACATGAATATTGTTTGATCTAAACCATTCCACTGTAGCTCTGGCTGTATGTTTAGGATCGTTGTCTTGCTGGAAGGTGAATCTCCTTCCCAGTCTCAAGTCTTTTGCAGCCTCCAACAGGTTTTCTTCCAGGATTGCCCTGTATTTAGCTCTATCCATCTTCCCATCAACTCTGAGCAGCTTCCCTGTCCCTACTGAAGAAAAGCCTCCCCATAGCATGATGCTGCCACCACCATGTTTCACAGTGGGGATGATGTTTTCAGAGTGATGAGCAGTATTACTTTTCTGCCACACATAGCACTTTGCATTTAGGCCAAAAAGTTCAACTTTGGACTCATCTGACCAGAGCACCTTCTTCCACGTGTTTGCTGTGTCCCCTATATGACTTGTGGCAAACTGCAAACGGCACTTCTTATGTCTTTCTTTCAACAATGGTTTTCTTCTTGCCACTCTTCCATAAAGGCCAGATTTGTAGAGTGCACGACTTATAGTTGTCCTGTGAACAGATTCTCCCACCTGAGCTGTATATTTCTGCAGCTCCTCCAGAGTGACCATGGGCCTCTTGGCTGCTTCTCTGACCAGTGTTCTCCTTGCTTGATCTATCAGTTTAGATGGACGGTCATGTCTTGGTAGGTTTGCAGTTGTATAATACTTTTTCCATTTTTGGCTGATGGATTGAACAGTACTTCTCGGGATGCTCAAAGCTTGGGATATGTTTTTATAATCTAACCCTGCTTTAAACTTCTCCACAACTTTATCTCTGACTTTTAGTGTTCTCTAACAAACCACTGAGGCCTTCACAGAACAGGTGTGTTTATACTGGGACTAAATTACACACAGCTGGACTCTGTTGATTAATTAAGTGACTTCTGAAGGCAATTGATTGCGCTAGATTTTATTTAGGGGTATCAGAGTACAGGGGGCTGAATACTTTTGCACTTCACACTTTTCAGATTTTTGTTTGATTAAAATTTTGAAAATCATGTATCATTTTTGTTCCACTTCACAATTATCTGCTACTGTGTTGGTATATCACTTAAAATCTCAAGAAAATACATTTAAGTTTGTGGTTGTAAGGTGACAAAATGTGAAAAAGTTCAAGGGATATGAATACTTTTGCAAGGCACTGTATGTATGAGGAAATGTGAATTGCAACATTTCAAATTTTCTGTTAGCATGTAGTGATATTGTGTTGAATGGGTTTCATAACAAATTGCATTATTTAACCACTTCCCGGACCACCCATAGACTATATACGTCCGGAAGGTGGTTGTCTAGTTCTGCAAGGACACACGGGTACATCCAAGCAGAACTCAGCAGCTGCACAAAATCGTGCAGCTGCTGAAACGAGGAGCCTGCTGTAACTTCAGCCGAAGCTCCCAGAGAGAAGGCAGGGAAGGTTTATTACCTTCCCTGCCTTCCCGAACACTGTGTATACAGCACTATGGGCAGACCCATGTTGCGGCTCCCCTCTGACCCGGCGGTCACATGATCCGCTGGGATCAGTGTCTGTAAGAGCTGCTGGGTCCTACAGGACCCATATTAGCTCTATAGTAACGGGCAGGATAAAAAAAAAAAAATATTAATAAAATAATTAAAAAAAATAAATAAAATAATATGCCAATAAAATGCCGTTATTAAAGGTTATAGCCCCACCCCCGACGACACCATACAAAATAAAAATGACCGTAACGGAGAGTAAAAACTATTTTATAAAGTTTTTTAGTAACACTTTGTGTTATTAAATAAAAAAGGAAAAAAAAATTAAAAGTGAAAAACATACACGTTTTCCCTCCTCTTTTGTTTATATTTTCCCGGATGTAAAAAAAATTAAAACACATGCAAAAATAAAAAAACAACATAAAAATAAAGCCCTATGTGTCACCAAAAAAAGACGCAGAAATTAGTTGAATAACGCATATGATAAAAATGTTACAGTCCTCAAAACTGCACATACAAAAAAACCCCGAAAATGTGTTTGGTCCTGGACCAAAAATTGGCCCGGTACTGAAGTGGTTAAAGGGTTAGGCCCATCTAAAGGATCCTATCTAAATTACTTGCTTATGTAAATTCAAGTGTTCCTAAATACATTGCTTTAGAAATGTTACTTTGCCTGCTATGTAAAATTATTCTTCCTATTGTTTACACAACATTGTCAAGGAACCCTGTCTGCTATCTGATCCAGGACAGATGACATGATGCACTGCTCTGTTGAGGGGAGGGTGGATGAATTCTCAGAATCATGCTTGCTTTCAGAGCTGTTATCTCTTGCTCTTCATCCGGGGAATCAAGTCAGATAATTGCAGTACACGATAAAGGTTTGGACAGTGTCTCTTTTCTCTATGTAAACACACAGACAACATTAAGTTTACTGCAAGTCCATTGTCAGTCCTGGCAGCATGTATAAATTGTTTCTCTTCAAACCTGTGTAATATAATATACATTCACTGATCTGCATGATTTATTATACTGATTTATTATTTGATCTGAAATTTATATTAGATTTCCAGTAATCATAATAAATAATGTCTCATGGTAAAGGCAATGTCTATATCTATTGAGGTACTTCATAGTGTCCTGTCCATCAAACAGTAAAAGCCACTCACCAGCTTGCTGAAGAATACAAGAAGTGAGAAGATGAGAGCGCAGGCAAATCTGGTGAGAGGGAGATGGGAAAACCCCTTTACCTAAACTATAGATCAGTTAAGCTTGGACACCTTTTATTGTAACTGCTGCTCTAACCCCTGGCATTCAGTTAACATCTGCTCAAAAAGCAACCAAATACATATTTGAGGGGGCACTTTAACATCTAAATCATCAATAAGAAATCCTTAGGGAAGATAATCAGATTGGTGGGGGTCTGACACCCAGCACTCCCACTGATCAGGGATTTGAAGCAACTACAGCAGGACCAGAGCTGCCAATTCTTTGTATAGCAGCTGTGCTTCATATCACATTTGCTTGAATGGGACTAAGCTGCAAACAGGCCATTTGACTTATAAATGTGATCTGTAAAACACACTGAAGTGCCCCTACCCCTAACCAGCTGATCTGTTGGGATCACAATGGTCAGGCCCCCATTAATTAAATAATGATGACATATCCTGAGGCTAGGTCATCAATATTTTAGTCCTGGAAAACCCCTTTTCCCCTTGCAGATTGGTGCTTTTATCTACACTCAAACATGCACAAAAAACAATGTTCATTCAACAGAATGACACTGTACCACAGTTTCCTTCATTATGGCTGGCAAAGAGTTCTTATTTACAATCAAACATGTTAAATGTGCTGCTTCAGTATAAAATGAGCATTGTGGCCCCTTCATTCTGAGCATTGGTAGGAATGCTGACAGTTGGATCCTCACTGGTCAACTAGGGATGGCATATAACTATGATACAATCTGCCATCACTTGTAATAGTTGGAAACTCCTTTTCTTCACATGTGGACAGATAGTTTGCGCTAACTCTGATGTACCTTCGGGCAGACAGGACAAGGGAGAGCGGTAAGAGGAAAGGAGGAGGGCTGGCAATGTTTGTGAATAATAGATGGTGTAATCCTAGGCACATTGTGATTAAGGATCAAACTTGCTGTAAGGACATTGAACTATTAGCTGTGAGCATGAGACCTTTCTACCTACCAAGGGAACTATCACATGTCATCGTGATAGCTGCATATGTCCCCCCCTCTGCGAAAGCTGACACTGCCTGCGAGGTCCTACAAGCCACGCTGAGCCAGTTACAGATAAAACATCCCCAGGCCCTCTTTCTTCTGTCGGGTGATTTCAACCATGTCTCTCCATCATCCACACTGCCCAGTTTCACACAGTATGTAACCTGCCACACAAGAGACAACAAAACACTGGACTTGTTCTTTGCCAACGTGAGGGAGGCATATAACTCATCAGCCCTACCGCCCCTGGGAAGATCGGATCACAACCTAGTACATCTCCGACCTGTGTACAAGCCACTTGTACGTAGAGAACCAGCTGTCACCCGCACAGTGAGGATATGGTCCGAGGAGAGTGATGAGGCTCTGAGGGATTGTTTTGACACAACCGCATGGGAAGTTCTGCAGGATTCTTATGGGGAAGACATAGAAGGACTCACACACTGCATAACGGACTACATTAATTTTTGTGTGGACAACACAGTACCCACAAAAGTGGTGAGGTGCTTCTCCAATAACAAACCATGGATTAACTCTGATATAAAAACACTACTTAAGGAGAAAAAGATGGCATTCAGGACAAGAGATAAGGAGGGGTTGAGGGAAGTACAAAAGGAGCTGAGGCATCAAATCAGGCAGGGAAAAGCCAGTTATAAAGAAAAAATGGAAAAGCAAATGAAAAGAAAAGACATAAGGGGGGTCTGGGAGGGGCTTAAGTCAATTTCGGGTCATAAACAGTCTGTCTGCCAGACTGAGGCAGATGTTAATTGGCTTAATGAACTAAACCTATTCTTCAACAGATTTGATCACACACCAGCTCCTCCCACCCCAGTATGTCCTTCAGCTCCCCCCACCACAATGACTTCTCCCCCATGCGGCCACTTCCCAACAGACCAGTAAATCCAGAAATCCATCTTTATCTGGCCACAGTCTGACCTTCACACGGGCCCAGGTGAGGAAGGAGATGAAAAAGATCAAGGCGAGGAAAGCCGCAGGGCCAGATGACATCAGTGCAAGGCTAATTAAGACTTGCGGGGACCAGCTGTGTGGTATAATTACATATATGTATAATATGAGCCTGAGGCAGGAAATAGTCCCTGAATTATGGAAATCTTCTTGTGTGGTACCAGTTCCAAAGAAACCCCACCCTATGGACCTCAACGACTACAGACCTGTAGCACTGACATCCCACCTGATGAAGATCTTGGAGAGATTGGTTCTCACACATCTCCGCCCTCTAGTGAGCCCCGCTATGGACCCCCTCCAGTTTGCTTATCGGCCGGGCATTGGGGTAGATGATGCCATCATCCATCTTCTGCACAGGGCTCTGTCTCACCTGGAGAAACCAGGGAACACAGTGAGAATAATGTTCTTTGACTTCTCCAGTGCTTTTAACACCATACAGCCCAGGTTATTGAGGGACAAGCTGGGCCTTGCTGGAGTGGACCACCACCTCTCCAACTGGATCCTAGACTACCTCACAAATCGACCTCAATACGTGAGAGCCCAAGACTGTGTGTCAGGTACCGTGATCTGTAATACGGGGGCACCTCAGGGTACGGTTCTCGCCCCTTTCCTCTTCACACTGTACACTGCAGATTTTAGGCGCAACTCATCCAGCTGCTACCTACAGAAGTATTCTGACGACTCTGCAATAGTGGGTCTCATCACAGATGATGATGACAGGGAGTACAGAGAACTGAACCAGCATTTTGTGGACTGGTGCCACCGGAACCACCTGAAGATTAACACGGGGAAGACCAAGGAGATGGTGGTGGACTTCCGTAAAGGCAGATGCCCTCCAAAACCAGTGGACATCCTGGGGACGGGCATCGAGATTGTGAACACCTATAAGTACCTGGGTTTGCTCCTTAATAATAAGCTGGACTGGGCAGATCATATGGAGGCCCTGTACAGGAAGGGCCACAGCAGGCTCTACCTGCTTAGGAAGCTGAGAGCCTTTGGAATTCGGGGGGCACTTCTTAGGACTTTCTTCAACTCGGTAGTGGCATCAGCCATCTTCTTTGGAGTGGCCTGCTGGGGGAGCAGTATATCAACCAGGGACAGAAATAAACTTGACAAGCTGATTAGAAGGGCCAGCTCTGTCCTGGGGAGCCCACTGGACCCAGTGCAGGTGGTGGGTGACAGAAGGATACTGTCCGTGGTGAGCTCCATGCAGAAGAAGAAGTCCCATCCCATGCATGAGACTGTGATCGCGCTGAGCAGTACTGTCAGTGACCGACTGCTCCACCCTAGGTGTGAGAAGGAGCGCTATCGGAAGTCTTTCCTCCCCACCGCGGTTAGGCTGTACAACCAACACCGACCTAAGCGGAGATCATTACACACAGAGAACTGAAATATCTCTCTGCCTGTTAAATCCCCCCCCCCCCTCTGCTACGCCCTATCTGTCTGTCTGCTATCAATGTAATGCCTCTCACCTTGGAACATTCCTGTACATGTTGTATTTGTATTTGTATCTGCTTATCTTTGCTGCTGTAACACACTGAATTTCCCCATTGTGGGACTATTAAAGGACTATTATTATTATTATTAGTACCATGAGCTTGCAGGGCAGCTTGAATTTCTTTGGAACTTTATTGGGGCTGCTTATCCACCATCCGGACTATCCTGTGTTACAGGAGATAAGCTACAGTGCTATGGGTTTTAAACTTCTTGATTATGTTATGCACTGTGGACAAAGGAATGTCAATATCTCTGGAGGTGGACTTGTAACCTTGAGATTGTTGATATTTTTCTACAAATTTGGTTCTCAGTTCTCTTCTCCTCTTTCTGTTCTCCATGCTTAGTGTGGCACACACAGACACACAATGCAAAGATTGAGTCAATTTCTCTCCTTTTTATCTGATTTCAGGTGTGATTTTTTTTTATATTGCCCACACCTGTTACTTGTCACAGGCGATTTTGAACGAGCATCACATGCTTGAAAAAAAAGTTATTTACCCACAATTTTGAAAAAGTGGAAACAATTTTAGCAACCCATTTTTGGAGTTTTGTGTAAAATTATTTCCAATTTGCCTTTTTTTCTCATTATTTGTGTTGTTCCAATACACACAAAGGAAATAAACTTGTGTTATAACAAAACGTGTGAAATTGCAATCATTTTCTGTGAGAAATATTTAAATTTCTGGAAAAATTTCAGGGGTGCCAACACTTACAGCCATGACTGTATATATATAATATGTGTGTGTGTGTTTGTTTGGTCTGTTTCATTCCGTTATAACTGTCTGACTGCTATTCATAGATCATATGGGTAATTCCTTGGTTGAAATTATTATTAGTTTACAACAAAACATTTATAAACACATTAATATACCATGTGTGCTATGTTTCTATAATTATTCAATATAAAATTAAAATAAAAAATATAATAAAAAATAATGTAAAAATCACAATATTTTGGTGTAAAATGTATACACATAAACAGAGTGCAAAGAGAAAACTGAGCTATTGCTTGTAAAATTAAGACATATACTTTACTTATACAATATATATAAACCACTAGAGGTGAAATATGCCACAATTTACCTATGGAAATCTAATTATTTCATGCCAGCCTGTAATCTCTATGGATTAGATAAAAATTAAGATACATTTTCATCACTCATTTAGTAGCAATGACAGAATGATGGTAATCCAGAATTGCCTGTGCTAAATTCCAGGTTCATGAATTCCTGGAAAAAGGCTTCAATTGGCTATTAAAAAATATTTTTAGAATATACAGGTCAAATAAAAAATAATTGGGTATTTCTTACATTCAGCTATCAATCCCATGAAAGAAATGACTTTGAGATATACCAATCTTCTCTTTGCCTTTTGCTTGTAAAAGTTACAAACAGTATTTATTTTTAAGGATATCATAAATAAGGTAAAGTGGTGGCAGGTCCATGACAATATCAGCACAAGATTGGATATCAAATATAGAGCACACTTTTATGGCCCAATATACACCCTGCCTGCTTCATTTATTAAAATATATCAAGTAATTCCACCAGGCTTCTACATCCTATTATAATCTTTTGGCGCCACCTACAGGATTTAATACAATTGAGAAACAAGTATACTACTGTATGGATTATCAACTGCTTAACCCATAGATCGTTATCCCAAAGATGCAGTCCTGATGCATAAAGCCTATTTAAAAGTATATTCCATGGTGCTTGGTTTTAGGTTAGCTACTCACCATATGACCATATTACAATATAACTATACATTTTCTAGTTGCTGTATGCATATATATATATATATATATATATATATATTATATTAATATGTATATATTTTTAGATATTTTTAGTCCACCTTAGACAAGGGTATCCAGATATAGCAGAGATGTGGCATAACTTCTTGCACATTTTTGCACATTGTTCATCCATTTTGCTAATATATATAGTGTTCAAAGAGGTTGTCCAAATATAAAAATTATAAAAATCGATCCCCTGCCGCTCTTGTCCTTCCAGGGTTCTCTACTGGTCTCTGCATCCTAGTCTCTCCTGACATACAAGATAATGACCCTAAGTCAATCACTGGTTGTAACAGTGACCCACCTCACCATGTAATTGGCTGGGCAGTCAATTCCGGTGTGTAGTAAGTACCCAGAAAGTAGAAACCAGTCAGGGACCCAAGAAGGATAGGACCAGGGGCGTATATATCGGGGTAGCAGCGGTAGTGGCTGCCACAGGCCACAGGCCACTATGATAGCGGTCGGGGAAAACCTGGTTCCCCGACCGCTATACATACTGTTATTGGAAAGGGACCCTGGCATATTGCAGGCCCCTTTCCAATAGATGGCAGCGCAGGGCACCCAGGAGCGCAGCGATCTCTCCGGCGCTCTTCCGTCATGTGACTGAGGCCTGTGATTAGGCCCCAGCGAATACATGGAGCGCAGCCGCGTAATGACGTCAGTGCGTCCCCATGTGATCGCTGAGGCCCAATTACTGGCCTCAGCAGCAACGTCGGAAGAGGGCCTGAAGACGCTGAAGATGGCAGGATGGAGTGAGGATGTCAAGGTAAAGGCAAGGTGAGTATGAGTGTTTGTTATTTTTAATCACCTTCTCTGGGCCTCTGATTATTATACTCTGGGGTCTGAGGAGACCCCAGAGTATAATAATAGCACCGGAGCGTAGGGGGGCTGTTGGGAGCTTATAATACTGTGTGGAGGCCACTGTAGAGTATATACTACTGGGTGGGGGCCACTGTAGAGCATATACTACTGGGTGGGGGCCACTGTAGGGGGGCATATAATACTGGGTGGGGGCCACTGTGGGGAGCATATAATACTGTGCGGGGGCCACTGTAGAGCATATACTAGTGGGTGGGGACCAATGTAGAGCATATACTACTGAGTGGGGGCCACTGTAGAGCATATAATACTGAGTGAGGGCCACTGAGGGGGGCATATAATACTGGATGGGGGCCACTGTAGAGCATATACTACTGGGTGGGGCCCACTGTGGAGCATATACTACTGGGTGGGGCCCAATGTAGAGCATATACTACTGGATGGGGCCCAGTGTGGAGCATATACTACTGGGTGGGGGTCACTGTGGAGCATATACTCTTGGGTTGGGGCCACTGTGGAGCATATACTACTAGGTGGGGGCCACTGTGGAGCATATAATACTGGGTGGGGGCCACTGTAGAGCATATAATACTGAGTGGGGGCCACTGTGGGGGGCATATAATACTGGGTGGGGGCCACTGTGGGGAGCATATAATACTGTATGGGGGCCACTGTGGAGAGCATATAATACTGTATGGGGGCCACTGTGTGGAGCATATTATACTGTGTGGGGCCACTCTGGGGAGCATATTATACTGTGTGTGGGAGGAGCAATGTAGAGCATATGCCACTGGATAGGACAGGGAACTGCAGAAAACCAGTATGTATCATTTCTTTCATTTTTATTTGCCATTCCGTCATAAATAAAAAAATAAATTACCACAATTACCTTAAGGACAATAGGGTCTTATATGTGTTTCTCTTATATCCAATCTTTGTGAACCTTGAGTCAATTACTAAACTTCCTTACAATGAAGTTAATCTATAGAAGGGAATCCTACATAACTTCTTGCCCTCAAGGAATGGGGTACAATAATTTATACCCTTGATTACATAAATAGCTAAATTTCACAGTATAGAAAAGACAAAAGTGTACTGGTTAAACTGCATTAGATACATAGACCTCCATTTTAGTTCTAGCCATAAGAATCATATTTTATGAATAAAGCACTGCATCTCTACTTTTCTCCGAATTTTGTACACACAATATCCACAGCTGGTCACCTAGCAACATCCACAATTTATACAAGCAACATTTTTATACTGAATGCGCCACAAAAAGAGGATTTTTTTTATTTATGTGTTATGTTTAGCAGCTGAAATGTTGATGCTTGTCCATATAGTACTTTGTACAGTACAATTTACAACATAAAAATATATAAAATTCTATACAAATTAGATATTTTTCTCTATTTTAATGCCTATTAAATGTGTATTATTTCTAGCTACTATGTTGTTTTATTTGTTTTATTTATAGCAATATAAAATATGCGTAATTACCCTTTGACAAGTTTAACCCTTTCTCAGCATACTCTGTACTGTTTTGGCAGATGTTGGGCATTTAAATATGGTGGCCATAGCCATAATTTAATACAGCAGAGACCCAGTGGCAGTGCCCGCACTGATTGCAGGCAATAACCCTTCTAAAACCCCAAGCTATGATGACCAAGGCGCCATTTTCCAAGCACCACCATTTTGGGGTAGATAGCAGGCGCCAGGAGTGAGATCCGGGAAAAGCAATCCATTATTATGACAGCTAGGAGCCTATTGAAGGCTCCCAGGCTTGTCATTAGATAATAGAAGTCTGTAATAGAAGTATAAGTATTTCTGAATACACTGCAATACATTAGCATTACAGTGTATTGAATTAGTGATCAGCCTTCCTGGGTGTGAAGGATCTCGCCTTGCCAAGCCGCTTGGCACACCTGCGACCATCCTTCTTTCTTAACCTCCCACTCACACACCGTGAGCGGATCGGGTTTATAGGATAATACGAAACAAGCTTTCTAAATTTTATAGATTTATTAACCCCAATGGGTTGGAACTAAGCATTAACATATAAAGAAATATGCACACGTGGACAAAATTGTTGGTACCCCTCATATAATGAAAGAAAAACTCACAATGGTCACAGAAATAACTTGAATCTGACAAAAGTGATAATATATAAAAATTCTATGAAAATGAACAAATGAAAGTCAGACATTGCTTTTAAACCATGCTTCAACAGAATTTTTAAAAAAGAAAACTCATGAAACAGGCCTGGACAGAAATGATGGTACTCCTGAAAATAATGTGACCAAAGGGACATGTTAAATCAAGGTGTGTCCACTAATTAACATCACAGGTGTCTACAATCTTGTAATCAGTCAGTGGGCCTGTATATAGGGCTACAGATACTCACTGTGCTGTTTGGTGACATGGTGAGTACCACACTCAACATGGACCAGAGGAAGCGAAGGAAAGAGTTGTCTCAGGAGCTCAGAAATAAAATTATACACATGCATGTTAAAGGTAAAGGTTATAAGATCATCTCCAAGCAGCTTGATGTTCCTGTGACTACAGTTGCACATATTCAGAAATTTAAGATCCATGGGACTGTAGCCAACCTCCCTGGACGTGGCCGCAGAAAGAAAATTGGTGACAAATCAATGACAAGGATAATATGAGTGGCAAAAAAAGAGCACAGAAAAACTTCTAAAGAGATTAAAGGTGAACTTCAAGCTCAAGGAACATCAGTGTCAGATCACACCATCTGCTGTTGTTTGAGCCATGGGAGACGACCAAGGAAGACACCATTGTTGAAAACAAATCATAAAAAAGCCAGACAGGAATTTGCCAAACTACATGTTGACAAGCCACAAAGCTTCTGGGAGAATGTCCTATGGACAGATGAGACAAAAATCAAATTTTTGGCAAGGCACATCATCTCTATGTTCACAAATGGAAAAATGAAGCATATCTTGAAAAGAACACTGTCCCTCCTGTGAAACATGGAGGAGGCTCTGGGGTTGCTTTGCTGCATCTGGCACAGGGTGTCTTGAATCTGTGCAGGGTACAATGAAATGTCAAGACTATCAAGGCATTCTAGAGAGAAATGCGCTGCCCAGTGTCAGAAATCTTGGTCTCAGTCGCAGGTCATGGGTCTTGCAACAGGATAATGACCCAAAACACACAGCTAAAAACACCCAAGAATGGCTAAGTGTAAAACATTGGACTATTCTGAAGTGACCTTCTATGAGCCCTGACCTAAATCCTATTGAGCATCTTTGGAAGGAGCTCAAGCATGCCGTCTGGAAAAGGCACCCTTCAAACCTGAGACAACTGGAGCAATTTGCTCATGAGGAGTGGGCCAAAATACCTGTTGAGAGGTTCAGAAGTCTCATTGACAGTTACAGAAATCGTTTGATTGCCGTGATTGCCTCAAAAGGTTGTGCAACAAAATATTAATTTAAGGGTACCATCATTTCTGTCCAGGCCTGTTTCATGAGTTTTCTTTTTTTTTAAATTCTGTTGAAGCATGGTTGTAAAGCAATGTCTGACTTTCATTTGTTCATTTTCATAGAATTTTTATATATTATTACTTTTGTCAGATTCAAGTTATTTCTGTGACCATTGTGGGTTTTTCTTTCA
Source organism: Leptodactylus fallax (assembly GCA_947044405.1). Classification (NCBI taxonomy): domain Eukaryota; kingdom Metazoa; phylum Chordata; class Amphibia; order Anura; family Leptodactylidae; genus Leptodactylus; species Leptodactylus fallax. Next base: position 5,232,746 of record CAMRHE010000123.1, read on the forward strand.
TTAAATAGGGGTACCAACAATTTTGTCCACGTATGTATATCAATTACAAAGCAAATACGGATAAAAGTAAAATACAGCACAAAAAAATAAAAAGGGAAATAAAAGATAGAAAAAAATACCAGAAGAAGTAGATAGTCTGTTTCTCTAAACCCATGAGGTGAGCTTCAGGGTTCTTCCTTAAGCAAGTTACAGAGCAGGTGAGCATGTATCTCCTATATGCAGTCCAGAACAAGAAGACTTCTGCTCCCCCCAGGCGAGACTGTATAATTATCCCTATCTCCTCCCTGCGTGATGTCACTAGGAAGAGGAGCCCCGCCCTCCTTCCTAAACTCTCTATAACCATCTTTCCTCATATCTCCACGCCCCATGGCTGTAGAGTCGGGCAGGAGGTATGATAGGGTTCGTGATGAGATCCCTATTGTGTAGACACCAATGATGACACCCCAATCCCCTTTGGGTAAGGAGATCAGTGTCTGGACCTTTTCCGGGCTTTGAACCGTAGCATGTGTGGGCTCTAAATGTGTGCCTAGGCCTGGCACATCTGGGGAATTTATCAGGGTTACTGTAAGAGGTTCCCCAGGGCAGATATTGTCATAAAACCATATCCCCTTTGATCTGTAGCTGGCTCCATCTTGTCTTAGGGCTGTATGTAGAGAGCCCCCCCAGTACATCCTTTCTGCAGGACCCCCTGCTGTATTAACGAGTGTAGTACTGTTATGGAAACAAAGGCCTGTGTAAGTGACTCTCTTGGGATCAAAGGGTTGTGGGACAACAAAGAGTTGGATACACAGCAGACCTACTACCTGGTGTATTTGTAATCTGAGTACGTGACAACACACTGATGCAAAATACATATCTGGAAAATGCATAGCTGGCGGTCTCTCATCATCAAACTGGGGTTCAAGTCCCCTAGGGAATCTAGGAATAAAAGTTAAAACAAAGTTAAATAAATATAAAAAAAATTTAAATGTGCAAATTCAAATCACCCCTTCCCTAGAAAACATATAAAAGTAAATAAAGTAAAAAACCTAGGTATCCCTGTATCCGAAAACAGCCAGAGTACAAAATTTATAAAATTATTTTGCTTATATGGTGAACACCGTCAAAGGTCCCTTATGTCAGAATATGGTGACTCCAAGAATTTTTTTTTTTTTTTACAAAGTTTAGTATTTTTTTTAAGGGGTTAAAATGTAAAACTAAAACAATATAAATTTACAGCATTGCTGTAAGAATTCATTGACATTTTGGCAGCTGCACAGTGAATGACGTAAAAATGAAGCCCATAAGAAAGTCACGCAAATCCAGTTTTTCTCCAATTCTACCCCATTCTGAATTTTTTTCCAGCGTACTAGTACATCTTACAGAAAATTAAATGCTAGCATTACAAAGTACAATTTGTACTGCAAAAATTAAGCCCTCATATGGCTAATAAAAAGTTAAGGCTTTTGTGAAGTGGGGAGTTAAAAACAAAAATTGCAAAATCAAAAAATGACAGTGGTGGAAAGGGGTTAAATAATAATTTTCATTTCACTTTTTTTTTAATACTATTGTATAGGGGGGTCTTTAGTGAACATTTTGTAATTTACTTTATTTACCTATTTGACTACTTCTATTTAAATTATCCCTAGCAATGCTGTAACTATGCATTGCCAGAGAGTCTGTCTTGTACATTCATACTCACTATATATTACCAGTATGTACAGATGTATCAGATGCCAAAGGAGGGGGTCACTTCAAATAGCTGTTTTATACCACCTAAAATAGTGGTCCTGGTGTGATATAAAAGCTGGAACTCATATGAAACCTGCATCACTGTTCTGGGTGGTATAAAAGTGGAGATACATCTATTTGACAGATCTACCCCCACCCGCAAATGTGCATGGATTTTTCCACTTACACAATAGTTAAATAAACCTGAAATAGCATTTACACCATAGTATTTTGATAAGTGTTTTGCATCATTATTGTACATTTGTTGTAGATGAAAACACAGAGTTTCCTCTGAAAGTTGCAAGAGCCAAATTTTAAGTGTCTTCTGATCAATCAAGATGAATCGCTCCTTATTTACCCAGTAAAGTTGTATTCAGCCATAGCATTGATTTAACATGTTTTTATGGTGTTTCCAGATGCCACTGGAAGGGGGAGGGGAGAAGGAGAGAGTAGAAAAAGGAAAAAAAATCAACTAAATGATTATTTACATGCAGTACTACAAAGTCAACCTGCAACACTGTCTGATGCAGACTACATTGGCGAGGAATGATCACCTTAGTTTTTTCTTATCCGTATTAAAATTGCCATTAAGACATAAGAAAATATTGCTTTAATTATTGCTAAACCTTCTTACCGCTCTACCATCAACTCACTGCTAATTCTGTCTACCTCAATACCAACAGGTATGTACAGATTTGCTTGACAAAAAAATTTATTATGTCCTGTAACAACTTGACTGTTTTAAAAAAAATTCCATCAGGTGAATTTACCATGGCTCACACTGGTTAGCAGACGGACTGCAGGTTTTTACCCTCTACACCCTAAACTAGGATTTGGACTTCAAAGACTTGTAAGGTGGAGTGTTGCTCCTCAACCCACTAGAGGTGAAGCAGTCTAACAGATCACTGTAGCCAGGTAGATGTTGGGAACCAAGTAGTAAATGCTATGAATGTCTAAAATGGGAATAGCCCTTTAATCCATAGTAGGCAGCCTCAAATAATAATCCATTTAGCTCTACGCTGGATTGACTGAACAGAAGGAGACAAACTTTCAATTTATTCATAATCTCAAAGAATTATTCATCAGATTTTACAAATATAGATGGAGTTACGCCAGTGGCGTAACTAGGAATGGCTGAGCCCCCCCGAACCGCCGCCCCCAACACCCCAGGACCGCCCCCCTCCAACCCACCCCCGCACAAACCACATTCCTGCGCACACTATTATGCCCCATAGTGGCCCTTGCACACAGTATTATGCCCCATAGTGACCCCTGCGCACAGTATTATGCAGCATAGTGGCCACCGCGCACAGTATTATGCAGCATATTGGCCACCGCACACAGTATTATGCCCCATAGTGGCCCCTGCACACAGTATTATGCCCCATAGTGGCCCCTGCACACAGTATTATGCCCCATAGTGGCCCCTTCACGATGCATAATGACATCAGCTGACGTCTGGGATGTCACCAAACAGGCCCGAAGCCTGCCGGAGCACAGGAGAGATAAATTACAGTGTTTTTTATGTTCCATCACCTCCCCTGGGCCCCTGATCGTTATACTTGGGGGTCTAAAAAGACCCCCGAGTATAATGATAGCAGTGTTTGTGGGGTTCGCGGTAGCAGATGCCACAGGGCTCTGGGCCCCTTAATGTCCCAGGCCCTGTGGCAGCCGCTACTGCTGGTACCCCTGTATTTATGCCCCTGGCCGTGGCCCCATGTGGCGTAAACTCCACGGTTTGGCTAAAGCCTTTCACATTCCCTTCAAAGTGATTGGGATTCTAGTGAACACACATTGCAGAAAAATATGTGTCGCGGTTTTGGAAATGGCATCATGTCAGTTATACCAACAGAAAGGCTGGCGGTTTCCCTATAGGTATAATGGAAGCAGAAAGAGGGCTCCTCTGTGGATTTTCTGTAAAAAGCACTGCAAGAAAAACTACGATGCGTTGCCATTGCGATTTTTCCCGCATTGCTTTTTTGCGCTTGGCCCACTTCGTGGGGCCTTAGCCATAAAGGGTTTTTCCCATCTCAGTAAATAATAGCCAAGATAGGAAGATATAGCCACATTTGTGTCCACCAGGTCAGGTAAACCCTCATGAGATAGAAAAAGTACTTTTTCAAAAACTTAGCGTATCTCATGCTCAATACAGTTTTGTTAGGTTGAAAGAAAACTAACCAATGCAACAGAAGTATTGGCGACTTATTTAGAATATAATTGCACGGATGAAGAATGATAATCATTCCAGAGTTAATGGGAAGATTTTCTAACTGCACTACTGTTCAGCCTTTAGCTGAGATGTTACTGCAACTAATAGTACAGTTTATATTTCCATTTGCATTTTCCAGTTCAAATTTTGCTTATTAAAGTGAAATACTGTAAACTGTAAAACTCTTAACAGCATTGAGAATTGCATTACATTTTATTACAATCATATAAAATATTTATTATGTCATGTGGACAAATGTTTATGGCACTTTTGTAACTACATCATAATTGTATATTAAAAATAGTAAGCTCATTTTTGTTTAATTTAGAACAGTTCTAATTGGCCTTTTATAAGAAACTTCCATTATATACAAATTAGAATTGCATTTTTGTGTTGCATTTAATGTGACATAACTTTAAATAAAATTATTTGTGATTAAAATGCTAAAATATATTTTTTATACTGGATGCTCTGAATGCACAAATGTACTGTAGATAATGATAATTATAATCAAATTCCTGCTCCGCACTATACTATTATTTCGAGCTGAGCATACAGTTAATGCTCAGCACCGTAATAGTATGGTGCTTTCATGCTGCAGGCACAGGAGCTGTGACTGCGGCATGACTTCCAGGTCACAGCTTTATTACCCAACTGAGACACGGGACTAGCTACCAGAGTCAGAAAATACTCAGACTCCAGTGGTTTACCCATCAGATGGGTGGTTCGGGGGCAAAATGGCCACCCCTTCGATCCCCTAAGATTGCAAGGTCCCAGGGACTGCCTATCCTTATTTCAAGTATAGAGTCTATGTGCAATGTCCTGCAATACAATGTGCAAATTAATGTATTTTGGTCACCTCACTTCCCCCAAAAACTGTGATAAAAATGATCAAAAAGTCATAAAAAATATAGGTACCAATAAAAACTACAACTTGCCCCACAAAAAAGAGCCCTTACATATATCCATCAACTAAACAGTACAAAAGTTAGAGGCACCAGAACAACACCAGGAAAATCATAAAATCGAAAAATTATATTTTATTAATAAACACTGTAAAATATAACAAAACCAATATAAATATGGTATCGCTGTAATCCTAATGAGCTCCCAGACAAAAGTTGCTTGTCAATTTTAATGCAGAGTAGATGTCATAGGAACAAAATGCAAAAAACTATGATAGAATTGTGGGTTCTTTCACATGAAGCATCATAAATGTTAATAAAAACTATCACATTATATTCACCCCAAAATGGTGCCAAATAAAAGTAAAACTCGTCACACAAAGAATAAGCCCTCACATAGCTAAGTTGACAGAAAAATAAAAAAGTTATAAATTTTGAAAGGCGTGGAAGGAAGATATGAAAAAAGTCACCGAGTATTTACATTCACACTACCCTGAATCCTTACAGGGTTAAAAATTCCATAAATGTTACTTTGTTATGCATCTTGTTATTCTATAAAAATATTATAATACCTGCTAAAAGTATCTATATCCCATCAACTGCTGAAAATTCAACATTTTTCTTTCAAATCACTTTAAAGATTGATCATGCTCAATGTGACAAACAATACAATCTAATCTGAGTCACAAAACTTGACAGCTGGAGCACTCACATTGAGCCCTCTCTGCAGTTACTGTAGAATGTCTGGGGAATAAAGCTGCTCTCCTGCTGCGCATTAGATGTTGAGTTTGATGTTAATGGTAAATTGCCTTATATGTCATAGTAAGGCCATCTACACCACTGTTCAGTTTATGTCATTTATATACAGCAAAATTACTATTCTGTATTACCCAACCCAGTGACCAAAGTGAAACTTAACTTTCGGACAACTTTTGATGTTTTGGCAGCATCTGTGTCATTAATAATTTTTGTAATAAACTTTATTAACTAATTTTGGCTCCTTTCTGTGAAATCCTGCATTTTGTCCCTCTTTTCCTTGCTTCTCTATTGAGAGCTGTCCCCCTCTTTTCATTTTCTCATTGTCTACAGTGTATGCACTTGTGTGAAGTAAAGAGTATATTAGGGTAGGGGAGGGTCAGTTCAAATGGCTATATCTCTGGCAATTGTAGAAACTTGCTTTTGGTGTCATATGAAAGAGGAGAATCTCAGCCTTGATACTAAGGATGCAGTTGTACATGGTAGGTTTCCAGAGATATCACTGGTTGAAAACACAGTCGGGATTGGATACATATCACTGCAGCTGCAATAAATATCCCAGAGCCATATGAAGTCTTAATGTTTGTGGGACAAATTTTTCTTCATGATGCTACCATTTATTATTCTGTACAATGTACTGGGAAGCTGGAAAAAAATTCAGAATGGGGTGGATTTGAAGAAAAAGTGCATTTGTGCGACCTTCTTATGGGCTTCGTTTTTACAGCGTTTACTCTGCAGCCACAATGACATGTCACCCGTATTCTATGTTTTGGGACGATTACAGGGATACCAAATTTATATGGTTTTATTTACATTTTAACCCCTTAACAAAAATCTAAAACTGTACAAAAAAATTATTTTTTTCTAAAAGTTGACATATTCTGACACTCATAACTTTTTTATACTTCCATGTACGGGGATGCATAAAATGTCTTTTTTTGCAGGGTCAGGTGTACTTTTTGCTATACCATTTTGAGGAATTGCTATTGCTTTGATCACTTTTTATTCAAATTTTTATCAGAGACAAAACAGTGAAAAAAATGGCGGTTTAGCACTTTAGATTTTTTTTTCCTGCTATGGGATCGGGCGTTTTCGGACACAGGGATACCTAATGTATATGTGTTTCACAGTATTTAAGTACTTTTATATGTGTTCTAGGGAAAGGGGGATGATTTGAATTTGAAATATTTTAAATTATATTTATATACTGTATATATATTTTTTTTGCATTTATTAGACCCTCTAGGGGTCTTGAAACCCAGGGGATCTGATCACTGCAAAATAAAGACACTTCTATTGCAGGCTGGTTAATGCCCGCGATCAGTGTATAATATAGCAGACACCCAGCAGCCATATTTAAATACTCTACATCCGCCATACTATTACGACAGATGTCGGGAAGGGGTTAAAAAGGCGCAAATGCACTCCAGTCCATGGGCAGCGTAAAAGCGCCCTTCCATTTAGAAAGCATTAAAAAGGTGCAATTGCGCCTTTTTTGAGCCTTTTTGAACAAAAAAGGGGCAAAGTGCACATGGCCAAAAAGGCGCATCTAAACTAACTAACATGTGCACAACATTGAACAAGGAGGTGCGCCTACATCATAAATAAGCACCACAGTAAAACTAGTCTAAAAATAGGTGCACCTGAAAAAGAATGGCCAAAAAAGGGGCAGATGATAAATAACCCCCATTGATTTCACATGTAAAATTAAAATGCTGCATTTTCTTCTGCAATGTGGGGATGGGATTAAATAAAATCGAATTCACTTTGCTGTAACTGTAAAATACAGCGTTGTTTCTACAACGTCCAAAAGTGCTCTCAACTTAGAGGTTTTTTTTTTGGGGGGGGGGGGGGTTGTCTTTTTCTTAACAGGATCCTCTTGTGATGCTAAATACACCATTCTCACAAAGAGGTGTATTGTGACATATTCTAACAATATAGAAAAATACTCCACTGCAAAAGGACATCATATAATATCATAACACCCAGAAAAAGGCCACACTTATCTGATATCAGAAGAAACTATGGCTCTATGCAGGATGCAGACAGGCCCACTGCAAAGGGTGAAGAAAGCACAGGTGCAGAATGCTGAAAATCCCAGTACTCACACATATACAATCTACAGTATTTGGAAGGGGGGAATGCTAATATTTCAAATGCCAAAATACCTAAGCTTGCAAACTATGTCAAGGTTCCCCATTTCTTGCAAATCCCTATACTAAAATCAAAAGCACAAATAAAAATTTGTATTAGATGCCAGTCACATGATAATGAGATGCACAGTGCTGGATTACAACCAATTAATGGTGCAATCTTTTTGACCAGACGGGCCGTACAGCACCTCTCTATGTGCACCTCATTAGTACAGTGGGGAAAAAAAGTATTTAGTCAGCCACCAATTGTACAAGTTCTCCCACTTAAAAAGATGAGAGAGGCCTATAATTGACATCATAGGTAGACCTCAACTATGAGAGACAAATGAGAAAACAAATCCAGAAAATCACATTGTCTGATTTTTAAAGAATTTATTTGCAAATTATGATGGAAAATAAAAATTTGGTCAATAACAAAAGTTCATCTCAATACTTTGTTATATGTCCTTTGTTGGCAATGACAGAGGTCAAACATTTTCTGTAAGTCTTCACAAGGATGGCAAACACAGTTGCTGGTATATTGGCCCATTCCTCCATGCAGATCTCCTCTAGAGCAGTGATGTTTTGGGACAGTCGCTGGGCAACATGGACTTTCAAATCCCTCCAAAGGTTTTCTATGGGGTTGAAATCTGGAGACTGGCTAGGCCACTCCAGGACCTTGAAATGCTTCTTACGAAGCCACTCCTTTGTTGACCTGGCGGTGTGCTTGAGATCATTGTCATGATGAAAGACACAGCCATGTTTCATCTTCAATGCCCTTGCTGATGGAAGGAGGTTTGCACTCAAAAGCTCACGATACATGGCCCCATTCATTCTTTCTTTTACACGGATCAGTCGTCCTGATCCCTTTGCAGAGAAACAGCCCCAAAGCATGATGTTGCCACCCCCATGCTTCACAGTAGGTATGGTGTTCTTTGGATGCAACTCAGCATTCACTCTCCTCCAAACATGACGAGTTGTGTTTCTACCAAACAGTTCAACTTTGGTTTCATCTGACCATATGACATTCTCCCAATACTCTTCTGGAATATCCAAATGCTCTCTAGCAAACTTCAGACAGGCCCGGATATGTACTGGCTTAAGCAGGGGGACACGTCTGGCACTGCAGGATCTGAGTCCCTGGCGGTGTAATGTTTACTGACAGTAGAATTTGTTACATTAGTCCCAGCTTTCTGCAGGTCATTCACTAGGTCCCCTCGTTTTGTTTCCTGTGTCCTTCAACAGCTCTTTGGTCTTCACCATAGTGGAGTTTGGAGTTTGACTGTTTGAGGTTGTGAACAGGTGTCTTTTATACTGATAACAGTTTCAAACAGGTGCATTACTATAGGTAATGAGCGGAGGACAGAGGAGCCTCTTAAAGAAGAAGTTACAGGTCTGTGAGAGCCAGAAATCTAGCTTGTTTGTAGGTGACCAAATACTTATTTTCCAACATATTTTGCAAATAAATTCTTAAAAAATCAGACAATGTGATTTTCTAGATATGTTTTTTCATTTTGTATCTCATAGTTGAGGTCTACCTATGATGTCAATTACTGGCCTCTCACATCTTTTTAAGTGGGAGAACTTGCACAATTGGTGGCTGACTAAATACTTTTTTTCCCCCACTCTACCAGCACTAACAAACATCATGTTTTTTGCTTTAGTATAGGAAGCGATAGCGGACCTTTTAGAGAACAAGTACCCAAACTGCAACCCAAAACCCTCTAATTTATCCCAAAGTACCAACCTTCATACTGTGTGGATCCACAACTGCAGACAGTTAGGGACCCGCAAAATACGGTAGTGTGAATGGGGCTTTACAGAGCTTCAAATGATATAAGAAACTACGAACTGAAACGGTTTGCATTTGGTATACTTTTGAACAATTAATGTTCACTATTTACAACACACAGGATCTGTTTTTTAGTGACTGTGCAACATTATTACAGCCTGTAATAATATCACATGTTTGCTATAAAACAGATACTGTGTGATATAAATAGTGAAGGGCCCACACACAATACAATCTGTTTCTCAGTGACCCACACACAGTACAATATGCTCCACAGTGGCCCCACACTGTATAATATACTCTACAGTGCACCCATACATTATAATATGCTCCACATTGGCCTCCACACAGTATAATATACAATACAGTGGCTAACAAACAGTATAATATACTCCACAGTGGCCCCCCACACAGTATAATATGCTGGTATGGGGGCCAGTGTGGAACATATTATACCGTGTGGGGGCCACTGTGGAGTATATTATACTGCGTTGGGGCCAAATGGGAACATAATATATTCCACAGTGGCCCCCTCACAGTATAATATGCTCCTGTACTTACCTGCACTCCCACAAAGAGCATCTGGGCGACCTCCTTCTTCCACTGCAGTGAATGATGTCAGCGTGCCTGCATCTGGGTAAATTTCGCAGTCTGTTAGTGTAGACCCAGTCTTGTGGCCTACACTGCAGGAGCATTTGCATATACACCTGAAAGAAGCGATCGCCTGGGGATCTGGGACAGCTGTCCTGCATTCCCCATTGGCGAGCGAGCGATCGAGGACCTGAACAAAATCAAAATAAGATGAAATTGTGGGAAAAAAAAAAAACAGAAGTAGTTTTGCCATTTTCTTAAGGGTTTTACCTCACTGTGTGGTAAAAGTGACGTTATCTTTATTTTGATGCTTGATATGATTATGACAATATCAAAGTTATATAGTTTTCTGTTATGTTATAATACCTTTAGAAAATAGATAACTGATGAAAATTTTCTGCACCATATTCTGGTACTGGTAACTTTTGTGGTTATTGTGAGGGGGCATAAAAGGCAGGATCAAATACTGTGGGGGGGCAAAAGAAAAGGGGATCATATACCGTGTGGGGGGGAAGGGGGGTCATATACCATGTGGGGGACAAAAATAAAGTGGTCATATACCGTGTAGGGGAAAAAAAATGGGGTCATATACCGTTTGGTGGGCCAGAAAAAGGGGTTCATATACTGTGTGGGGAGACTGAAAAAGGGAGTTATATACCGTGTAGGGAGCCAGTAAAAAGGGGGTCATATACCATGTGGGAGGCCAGAAAAAGGGGGTCATGTATCGTGTGGGAGGCCAAAAAGAAAGGGGGTCATGTATCATGTGGGGTTGACAAAAAAGGGGGTCATGTATCATGTTGGGGCCAACAAAAAGGGGGTCATGTATCGTGTTGTGGTCCAAAAAGAAAGGGGGACATGTATCATTGCGGGGGCAAAAAAAGAGGGTCATGTATCGTGTGGGATGCCAAAAAAAGGGGGTCATGAATCGTGTTGTGGACCAAAAAGAAAGGGGGTGATGTATCATGTGGGGGGGGACAAAAGAACGGGGCTATGTATCGTGTGGGAGGCACAAAAGGGGATAATATATCGTGTGGAGGGCCAAAAAAAAGGGGGTCATGTATTGTGTGGGGGCCAAAAAAAAGGGGGTTGTATATTGCTTGGGTGGCCAAAAATAGGGGTATTATACTATGTAGTGGCCAAATAAGAGAATCCTAATTAGGGGAGTCCCATGACGTAACCAAAGATAGTCGGGTGGTTTTTTTGGGGTTTTTTTTTTGTTTTTTTTTTGGGGGGGGGCACCGTTCTATAGTTTGCCTCAGGCAGAACTATAGAAGAAAGGCTAGTTTCACCCTTGAATGCTTCTTTTGTGGAACATTGATAACATTTGAGACTGGTTTTTATTGATACATTTTGAGTAATATATTATGTTTTGATCTCTTTATATTCAATTTTTTAATAGTCTAAATGGTGAATTTGAGATTGAGGCAAGTTCATTATTTTTCCAGCTGTGTCATGAACCTTATGGGATAAATAGTTTTAGATTTACATAGCACAGGCATTTTTGGAGATGGGGATTCTAAACATTTTTTTTTCTTTTAATGCCATGGCAACTGAATGGCTCATGTGATATCACCACAGAGGAGCCATTTGACTCCCAGAATGAAGCAAAAAGTAAAAACTAACCTTTTGGCCCTCTCTCACAGTACATGGCCCCCTTAGTCTCCCCCATATAATATAATAATCCCTTAGTGGCCCTTACAAAGTATAACGTCCCCATGTTGGTCCCAACACAATATAAAGCCCACTTAGGGTGACCCCCACTCAGTAGAGTGACCCCCAAACAGTTTAATTCTCCCTTTGGGGCCCACACCTAGTCAATATAAATCTTCCTCTGTAGCCCCACATAGTATAATGCCCCCACACAATATGTGCTTCTTTAGTACCCCTCAAACAGTATAATGCTCACTTGATGGCCCCCACACAGTCTAATGTCCCACATAAAATATAATGCTTTCATAGTAAGTCACACAAAACAGAATGCCCCTTTACTTCCCACATACTGTGTGATGCCTTCCTAGTGACCCCCACACCATATAATGCCCACTTTGTCACCCCAAGATGGTATAATGCTCTATTAATGGTCCACAAGAAGAAAAGAAAGTTAATACTATGTTGATGGCGTGCAGCGTAAAAAATTAAGAGGACATATCACTTTCACAAAAGCGGTGGCCCCTTGCAAAATTTGATCTGGAGGGGTGATGAGAGTAGGAACCTTACTAGAGATGAGTGAATCGAAGCTGCAGAAGTGGAATTCGATCCGAATTTCCTCACGCTTCGTGGTAACGAATCGCATTTAGTTCAAAATGGCAGCTCTACATGGGGCAAGGAACTCTGGGAATGCGGAATCACCCACAATGCCATGCGTGCAGCCAATCAGCAGCCAGCCCTGTGATGTCACATCCCTTTAACCCCTTCGTGAGCGCACACGGCATGTTTGACCGCTGCATTCAAGGTGTTAAATCCTCCCGATCGGTTATGGAGCAGGGTGTTAGCTGTAACTGTCAGCTAACACCATGCTTCATAACCGATCTGGTGTTTTAACAACTTGGATGCCGCGGTCAAACATCACCATTGCATCCAAGGGGTTCTGCCATTTTACAGCCCACCCCGGCTCTCTGCAGCCAATAAATAGCTGGTTTTGGTACGCGATTTGCCGCCATTTAATTCGAATCGAATAGAATCATATTGCGAAATTCGTCGAAGTTACCGAATCGAATTTTTTAATACTTCGCTCATCTCTAATCCTTACCATTCCTATACTGAGAATAGGTCAACCCTGAAAACCTCTAACTCTGTGTCTTCAGATTTGGACTGTTTTCTGTGCACATTACAATAAAGTAAACAACCAGTAACCCTATATTCTTGAATTGACCATTTATACAACTTAGTATTCCAGACATGTCCTAAGGCAGGGCTAGGCATGCTCTTTTGTGCTACGTGCTGATTTAAAAAAACACATACATACATATATATATATATATATATATATATATATATATATATATATATCAAAGATGAGGTTGTGCTGCGCAATAATTAATGTTGCTGACCCTTACATAAAAGTCATTATAAAGGGACTTGTGACTGTGATACAGAGTGTAGAATATCTATGTATTACAGCTATGTGAGCCGTGTTCTTATGTGCACTGGGTATTCTGTTAGAAGCTGGCTCCCAAACAGTACTTTTTTTTTTTTAACTTTATCAAATTAACACTATTAAGAAATTAAATCATTATCTAATCTAATGGGATTTTTTGCAATATTTTTTCATATTTATAAGAATCTAAATATTGTGGCTTTTCTGAATCTATGTAATGATTAAGAAATTAAATAAAAAGAGGAAAAATTCAAACCATTATATCAATGTTCAAAAATTTGGTTGTATCAATTGCATATGTCATGTGTATAAAGTTACATTTATTAGAGAAAGCAAAAGTGCTTGAAGGATGTCAGGATGTAAATGGAAAATAAGTATTTGGTCAATAACAAAAGTTCATCTCAATACTTTGTTATATATCCTTTGTTGGCAATGACAGAGGTCAAACATTTTCTGTAAGTCTTCACAAGGTTGTGTGATAATTTGGGGAATTAAACTCAAAATGGCGGCTGACTCCTGGTCCGGACAGCGGTGGTTCGTGGTACTGGGCGCCGGAAAGATAGCTTTCAGATGGTCCAAGTGTAAAATCAAAGTGCTTTTATTCAGCTTAACTGTAACACAGCAAAACATCAAAAAACCTATGCCACAGTTGGGGCCTAACTCACTCCTTGAGCCCCTAACTGTCCTCACTGTTGCTGAGCTCCAGCAACAGACCTCTGTGGATGCCAGCCCTTTGGGACAGAGCCTATCTCTCTGTCCTAGCTGGTCCACCCCTGTGGACGCCAGCCCTTTTGGGACAGAGCCTCTCTCTCTGTCCTAGCTGGTCCACTACCATTTCCTGCTTCCTGCAGGACACTCCAGCCCTCCTGGAGTTACGTGCCACCCCCCAAAGGCGTGGCTGAGAGCCTTTTCTGGTCTGGCCTGGGTCGCTCAACAGCGCCCTCTGGCTCACATACTTACATACCCTCCCCCTCAGCTCACTACCCATGGGGTGAGCTACAATGGGACGAGACATCCTATGATGAAGTCCCTCTTCCTCCATGTATGCCTGTCCATTGTCTCTCCAGAAGTCCCAATCTGGCGGTCTTTTCTTCCAAATTCCGCTCCATCGAGTTTTCCGTCTTCTCATCACTTTCGATGCTACGCCAAGATCCTGGCCATTCTGTGCAAAGGCAAGTTTTACTCCATCACCTTCACAATTCACCACACAGGGGATCACATCATTTTCATCACATTTTCCACGATACTCTTCAGCCATCCCATTGCATGACTTTGATCCCTTTCGTGAATAGCCGTAAAAATCTTCATCTTCACCTATCAGGAATTCACAGGAGCTCAGAGACCAACTAACACGTACTTCATGCACATCAATGTCTTTAGAGTATAACTGTATCACGGGAACTTTTTCCATAACCTTCATCTCAAAGCAAACTTTGCCCTCACCATCAAGGCTTAGAAGTTTAGGAGACATAGGCTGCTTGCTCTCCTCTTTCTTTGAGATACACAATCTCTGTACTGCAATATCTTCTCCTTCTGCACGAGGGCCATACCGTACACCCTCACATAATAGATCACGCTGAACTACATTTTCTGTCATGTCTTTAACAACTGTCACATTATTGGTGACATGTAACCATCTCTTACTTCCTGACTCCCCCTTCACAGACAACAGGGAGTCATTATTCACCGTTTGTCCACCAGACATTTGGCTAGAGACAGGTACAGCAACACCGTTATCCACAATGGCTTCAGACACTTTAGCTGTTGGGACAACATATGCGTGGTCAGTCTTCTTACGGACTCTTGTTCCACACTTTTGGTGACCCTTCACCTTATTTACCATCTCACATGGTTTCATCATAATCTGATCATTGGTATCAACATCAGTGGACAGGTCACTCATGTCTGTCTGACTTAATGATTCTCCTTTCTCTGCCTCTATGCTGGCAGCTTTTTCCAATTCTAACGCCTTCTGTAGCGCACAAACCTCTGATTCCAGCTCCAGAACTTTCTTCACTGCGACATTTTTCTGTGCCGCTTCCATCTCAGTCTTTACTAGTGCACCTTGCAGCTCTGATTCTTTAGAGGTTAACAGGCTCTGCAGCGAATCCTTCTCAGCTTCTAGTGCTAACAACTTTGAAGATAGGACAGATGCCGACTGTTCAGTATTGGATAAAGACTGCTGCAATCGATCCAATTCTTCTCTTTTAGATTCCACTTTGGTTTTTAACTGTGCTATCTGAACAGTGCGCTCTTCCATCTTTATTTCTGACTCGTGCTTCATGTGATCCATCTGAAACTCCAGCTGTTTCTTGATGCGTGCAATTTCCTCCTGCTGGTTCACTTGCACCTTTAGTTTAATAACAAGCATTTTTAGATCTACAATCTCAGCAGACAAATTAGACAGGTTTCCCTCAAACTGAATCTTCATGTCTTCTATCTGGAGGTCCAATTCTCTTTTGGCCTTTTCCAGCTTGTCATAAACATTAGCTTTGTTCTCATACAATATCTGCACAGATTCCAGGTTTTTCTCAACTTCATCCTTGGAGCTAACCAAATTCTCCATTTCAGTGCACAGTTGCTTGTTGAGCCTCTCTAACTCGGCCTTCAATTCAAGTGCCTCTGCTTCAGCATGGTCACATTCTTCTGCATATCTAGCAGAAAGAGTCTTCTCTTCACCAAGCAGCTGATCAAACTTTTTCTGCTTCCTTTCCAAATTTGACACCATCCGACGTTGATGATCAAGGTCTACACCTACATCTTCTAGTTCCTGCTGTAGTCTAATTTTCGTCTTCTCAAGTTTGTCATAAGCAGCAACCTTCTCCTCACACCGTTGATTTGTAGCTTCTAGCTCCTTTTGCAACCTTTCCTTTAGTTCTTCAACAGAGTCCAAGGACCCAATACTATCTTGAATTTTTTTTCTTCATATTAGTCGCCTGAGCCTGTAGTATTGAAATCTGCTTTGTCAAATCTCTTTTTGCTATCTCCTTTTCCTCTAGTTGCTCAAGGAAACCATTTTTCTCATCTTCCGTTTTAGTTTTGTACTAAGGTCAAGCTTCTGACAAGTTTCTTCTTGCAAAAGTTCCTGAGTGTCCTGAAGCTGAGATTCTAGTGTAGAAAAATCTTTGGAAAGTTTGATAAACTTGCTGTCTTCTTGAAAAAGAAGCCCTGTGACATTATTCAATTCCACCTGTAGTCCATTTGCCTTGTCTAGCAGCTCTGCTTGAAACCTGCCCCCTTCTGTGACTTTTAGTTGCATCACTTGAAGTTGAGTCTCTACTTTTTTATGACTCTCCTGTAAGGCTTGCACTTTCTGAGCATGGATAGACGACATTTCCATCAAATCTTTGTCTTTATTTTGCACCAAAAGAGACAACTTCTCATTATCTTCACAAGATCCTGACAGCGCCCTCTCCAGGCTACATATTCTATCTTTGAGTTCACTTTCTCTTTGTTCCAGAACTCCAGCTTTACTTCGCCATTCGTGGATTTCACCATTTAGGCGAACCTGATGCAAGTTTTTCTCTAACTGCAATGTCTGCACCACAGATTCTAAATCACTCTCTCGGTCAGAGACATGCTTCCTCAGCTCTGCAATTTCATTTTCTTTGTCAGTTAAGGCAGCCGAAAGGTTTACACACATCCTAACTTGGTCATCCAGACATTCTGACTGACTCTGCAAAAATTCACTTCTCTCATGTTTAGCAGTTTCAAGGTCATCTCTTAATTTTTCAATGACACTCTCTTTGGCAATGGAGTCTTGAACATGCTGCTCCTTTAAATCCTGCAATTGCTTCTCAAACACTTGCTTTTGCTCTACACTCTGTATAACTTCCTTAGACAGAGCACATTTCATTTCTGCAAACTCCTTCTTAGTGACACAGTCCATTCCAGGCAAACCCAGTACCACATTTTCACAATGACTAGGATATAACCTCTTCATAGAGTTAAGCTCTGCCTTCAAATTAAGGTTCTCTCTTTCTGATACCAAAAGTTGCCATTTCCAATCAGATATTTCATTCTCATACATGAACCTGATGGTTTTATTCTCATCTTGAAGCTGCTGCACCCTAACATTTTCATCTTTGGCGCGTTCATGCACTCCATTATGAGACACACACTCAGCAGGGACATATTCCATCATAGAACAGAGGTGCTTTAGAAAAATTGAGTCACCATCATGCAACCCTTTATCTTTACTTGCACTCAACATGATCTGTTCCGGGTTTTGTATCTCTCTGCATTCAGACTGCTGCACTAATAAACCTGTGCATAACTTCTCTGCTTTTTTACAAGCTGAAATTCTCTTTTTCTTGCCCATGGTTTACTAACAAGATTACACAATATTCCACAGCAACCTTGGCTTCAATCGGCAGCAACTTTTTGCTATCTTCTGCAGTCACCTGTATTCACACAGTTAACTTATGTGGCACTACAACAACCAGCATTTTCTTCTGTCTTCCACAGAAAACATCAACATGGCACCATAGCCTTTCACATAGACTGTTTATGTGGCACTACAACAACCAGCATTTCTTCTGTCTTCCACAGAAAACACCAACATGGCACCATAGCCTTTCACATAGACTATTTGCATATCCATCTTCTATACACATTGCATACTTTCTTGCCATCAGCAAACATTTCACAGACTTCTGTGCCACAGTATACACAAAGTCCATTCCCTGGATTCCTCATCCAGAGTTTTTACTTTCACCAGTTTTTTGCACACACATTGCTATGTTGCAATTCACTCACCCACCTGGGCTTCTCAGTTGAAATCACCGATTTCTTCCAGCTGTAGGCCACAATGCACATTTAGCAGTACTGCAGTCACCATTCACTTGTCTTCCAGGACTTGCGTGGATCTCTTTATGCGCGCGGTCTCCACCATATGTGATAATTTGGGGAATTAAACTCAAAATGGCGGCTGACTCCTGGTCCGGACAGCGGTGGTTCGTGGTACTGGGCGCCGGAAAGATAGCTTTCAGACGCTCCAAGTGTAAAATCAAAGTGCCTTTATTCAGCTTAACTGCAATACAGCAAAACAACAAAAAATCTATGCCACAGTTAGGGCCTAACTCACTCCTTGAGCCCCTAACTGTCCTGACTGTTGCTCAGCTCCAGCAACAGATCTCTATGGATGCCAGGCCTTTGGGACAGAGCCTATCTCTCTGTCCTAGCTGGTCCACCCCTGTGGACGCCAGCCCTTTTGGGAAAGAGCCTCTCTCTCTGTCCTAGCTGGTCCACTACCATTTCCTGCTTCCTGCAGGACACTCCTGCACTCCTGGAGTTACGTACCACCCCCCAAAGGCGTGGCTGAGAGCCTTTTCTGGTCTGGCCTGGGTCGCTCAACAGCGCCCTCTGGCTCACATACTTACAGTTGGCACACACTGTTGCTGGTATGTTGGCCCATTCCTCCCTGTAGATCTCCTCTAGAGCAGTGATGTTTTGGGGCTGTCGCTGGGCAACATGGACTTTCAACTCCCTCCAAAGGTTTTCTATGGGGTTGAGATCTGGAGACTGGCTAGGCCACACCAGGACCTTGAAATGCTTCTTACGAAGCCACTCCTTCGTTGCCCTGGCGGTGTGCTTGGGATCATTGTCATGCTGAAAAACCCAGCCACGTTTCGTCTTCAGTGCCCTTGCTGATGGAAGGAGGTTTACACTCAAAATCTCACGATACATGGACCCATTCATTCTTTCTTGTACACGGATCAGTCGTCCTGGTCCCTTTGCAGAGAAACAGCCCCAAAGCATGATGTTGCCACCCCCATGCTTCACAGTAGGTATGGTGTTCTTTGGATGCAACTCAGCATTCACTCTCCTCCAAACACGACGACTTGTGTTACTACCAAACAGTTCAACTTTGGTTTCATCTGACCATATGACATTCTCCCAATACTCTTCTGGAACTTCCAAATGCTCTCTAGCAAACTTCAGACGGGCCCGGATATGTACTGGCTTAAGCAGAGGGACACGTCTGGCACTGCAGGATCTGAGTGCCTGGCAGCGTAGTGTGTTACTGATGGTAGCCTTTGTTACGTTAGTCCCAGCTTTCTGCAGGTCATTCATTAGGTCCCCCCGTGTGGTTCTGGGATTTTTGCTCACCGTTCTTGTGATCATTTTAACCCCACGGGGTGAGAGCCCCTGATCGAGGGAGACTACCAGTGGACTTGTATGTCTTTCATTTTCTAATTATTGCTCCCACAGTTGATTTCTTCACACCAAGCTGCTTGCCTATTGCAGATTCAGTCTTCCCAGCCTGGTGCAGGTCTTTAATTTTGTTTCTAGTGTCCTTCCACAGCTCTTTGGTCTTCACCATAATAGAGTTTGGAGTTTGACTGTTTGAGGTTGTGGACAGGTGTCTTTTATACTGATAACAATTTCAAACAGGTGCCATTACTATAGGTAATGAGCGGAGGACAGAGGAGCCTCTTAAAGAAGAAGTTACAGGTCTGTGAGAGCCAGAAATCTAGCTTGTTTGTAGGTGACCAAATACTTATTTTCCACCATATTTTGCAAATAAATTCTTAAAAAATCAGACAATGTGATTTTCTAGATATGTTTTTTCATTTTGTCTCTCACAGTTGAGGTCTACCTATGATCTCAATTACAGGCCTCTCTCATCTTTTTAAGTGGGAGAACTTGCACAATTGGTGGCTGACTAAATACTTTTTTTCCCCCACTGTACCAGCACTAACAAACATCATGTTTTTTGCTTTAGTATAGGTAGCGATAGCGGACCTTTTAGAGACCGAGTACCCAAACTGCAACCCAAAACCCTCTAATTTATCGCAAAGTGCCAACCTTCATACTGTGTGGATCCACAACTGCAGACAGTTAGGGACCCGCAAAATATGGTAGTGTGAATGGGGCTTTACAGAGCTTCAAATGATATAAGAAACTATGAACTGAAATGGTTTGCATTTGGTATACTTTTGAACAATTAATGTTCACTATTTAAAACACACAGGATCTGTTTTTTAGTGACCGTGCAACGTTACTACGGCCTGTAATAATATCACATGTTTGCTATAAAACAGATACTGTGTGATATAAATAGTGAAGGGCCCACACACAGTACAATCTGCTCCACAGTGGCCCCTACACAGTACAATATGCTCTACAGTGGCCCCCACACAGTACAATATGCTCTACAGTGGCTCCCACACAGTACAATATGCTCCACAGTGGCCACCATACCGTACAATATGCTCCACAGTGGCCCCCACACTGTACATTATGCTCCACAGTGGCCCCAACACAGTACAATATGCTCCACAGTGGCCCCCAGAGAGTTCAATATGCTCCATAGTGACCTCTATACAGTACAATATGCTCCACAGTGGCCCCCACACAGTACAATCTGTTTCTCAGTGACCCACAAACAGTACAATATGCTCCACAGTGGCCCACACACTGTATAATATACTCTACAGTGCATCCATACATTATAATATCCTCCACATTGGCACAGTATAATATACAATACACAGTATAATATACAATACAGTGTCCCCCACACAGTATAATATACTTCACAGTGGCCCCTACACAGTATACTACACTCCACAGTGGCCCCCCCGCACAGTATAATATGCTGGTATGGGGGTCAGTGTGGAACATATTATACCGTGTGGGGGCCACTGTGGAGTATATTATACTGTGTTGGGGCCACATGGGAACATAATATATTCCACAGTGGCCCCCTCACAGTATATTATGCTCCTTTACTTACCTGCACTCCCACAAAGAGCATCCGGACAACCTCCATCTTCCACTGCAGTGAATGATGTCAGCGTGCCTGCATCTGGGTAGATTTCTCAATCTGTTAGTGTAAGCCCCAGTCTTGTGGCCTACACTGCAAGTGCATTTGAATATACACCTGAAAGAAGCGATTGCCGGAAGATCTGGGACAGCTGTCCCGGATTCCCTATTAGCAAGCGAGCGATCGAGGAGCTGAACAAAATCAGAATAAGATGAAATTGTTGAAAAAAAAAACCCAGAAGTAGTTTTGCCATTTTTAAGGGTTTTACCTCACTGTGAGGTAAAAGTGACGTTACATTTATTTTGATGGTTGATATGATTATGACAATATCAAAGTTATATAGTTTTCTGTTATGCTATAATACCTTTAGAAAATAGATAACTGATGAAAATTTTCTGCACCATATTCTGGTCCTGGTAACTTTTGTGGTTACTGTGAGGGGGCATAAAAAGCAGGATCAAATACTGTGGGGGAGGGGCAAAAGAAAAGGGGGTCATATACCATGTGGGGGACAAATATAAAGTGGTCATATACCGTGTAGGGGCCAGAAAAAGGGGTTCATATACTGTGTGGGAAGACAGAAAAAGGGAGTTATATACCATGTAGGGAGCCAGAAAAAGGGGGTCATATACCATGTGGAGGTCCTGAAAAGGGAGTTATATAACGTGTGGGGAGCCAGAAAAAGGAGGTTATATACTGTGAGGGAGGCCAGAAAAAGGAGGTCATGTATCGTGTTGTGGGCCGAAAACAAAGGGGGTCATGTATTGTGTGGGAGGAGGGCAAAAAAGGTGGTCATGTATCCTGTAGGCGGCCAACAAAAAGGTGGTCATGTATCGTGGGGGGGCAAAAAAGGTGGTCATGAATTCTGTTGGGAGGACAAAAAAAAAAAGGGGGACATGTATCGTGTGGGAGACCAAAAAGAAAGGAGGTCATGTATCATGTGGGGGAGACAAAAACGGGGGTCATGTATCGTGTGGGGGCCTATACAAAGGTGGTCATGTATTGTGTTGTGGTCCAAAAAGAAAGGGGGTCATGTATCGTTGAGGGGGCAAAAAAAGAGGGTCATGTATTGTGTGGGAGGCCAAAAAAATGGGGATCATATATCGTGTGGAGGGCCAAATAAAAGGAGGTCATGTATTGTGTGGGGGCCAAAAAAAAAGGAGGTTGTATATTGCTTGGGTGGCCAAAAGGGGTATTATATTATGTGGTGGCCAAATAAGAGAATCCTAATTAGGGGGAGTCCCATCACGTAACCAAAGATAGTCGGGTTTTTTTTTTTTTTTTTTTGGTTTTTTTTTGGGGGGGGGGGCACTGTTCTATAGTTTGCCTCAGGCAGAATTATAGAAGAAAGGCTAGTTTCACCCCTGAATGCTTCTTTTGTGGAACAATCTGTTTTTATTGTAACATTTGAGTCTGGTTTTTATTGATACATTTTGAGTAATATATTATGTTTTGATCTCTTTATATTCAATTGTTTAATAGTCTAAATGGTGAATTTGTGATTGAGGCAAGTTCATTATTTTTCCAGCTGTGTCATGAACCTTATGGGATAAATAGTTTTAGATTTACATAGCACAGGCATTTTTGGAGATGGGGATTCTAAACATTTTTTTTTTTCTTTTAATGCCATGGCAACTGAATGGCTCATGTGATATCACCACAGAGGAGCCATTTGACTCCCAGAATGAAGCAGAAAGTAAAAACTAACCTTTCGGCCCTCTCTCACAGTACATGGCCCCCTTAGTCTCCCCCATATAATATAATGTTCCCTTAGTGGCCCTTACAAAGTATAACGTCCCCATGTTGGTCCCAACACAATATAAAGCCCACTTAGGGTGTCCCCCACTCAGTAGAGTGACCCACAAACAGTTTAATTCTCCCTTTGGGGCCCACACCTAGTCAATATAAATCTTCCTCTGTAGCCCCACATAGTATAATGCCCCCACACAATATGTGCTTCCTTAGTACCCCTCACACAGTATAATGCTCACTTGATGGCCCCCACACAGTCTAATGTCCCACATAAAATATAATGCTTTCATAGTAAGTCACACAAAACATAATGCCCCTTTACTTCCCCCATACTGTGTGATGCCTTCCTAGTGACCCCCACACCATATAATGCCCACTTTGTCACCCCAAGATGGTATAATGCTCTATTAATGGTCCACAAGAAGAAAAGAAAGTTAATACTATGTTGATGGCGTGCAGTGTAAAAAATTAAGAGGACATATCACTCACAAAAGCGGTGGCCCCTTGCAAAAGTTGATCTGGAGGGGTGATGAGAGTAGGATCCTTACTAGAGATGAGTGAATCGAAGCTGCACAAGTTGGATTCGATCCGAACTCTTCTTGGTAACAAATCGCATTTAGTTCAAAATGGCTTCTCTACATGGGGCAAGGAACTCTGGGAACGCGGGATCACCCACAATGCCATGCGTGCAGCCAATCAGCAGCCAGTCCTGTGATGTCACATCCCTTTAACCCCTTCGCGAGCGCACACGGCATGTTTGACCGCTCCATCCAAGGTGTTAAATCCTCCCGATCAGTTATGGAGCAGGGTGTTAGCTGTAACTGACAGCTAACACCATGCTTCATAATCGATCTGGGGTTTTAACAACTTGGATGCCGCGGTCAAACATCACCACAGCATCCAAGGGGTTCTGCCATTTTACAGCCCACTCCGGCTCTCTTCAGCCAATAAATAGCTGGTTTTGGTACGCGATTTGCCGCGATTTAATTCGGATCGAATAGAATCATATCGCGAAATTCGGCGAAGTTACCGAATCGATGTTTTGAATACTTCGCTCATCTGTAATCCTTACCATTCCTATACTGAGAATAGGTCATTGATAGTGTGAACCCTGAAAACCTCTAACTCTGTGTCTTCAGATTTGGACTGTTTTCTGTGCACATTACAATAAAGTAAACTCCTAGTAACCCTATATTCTTGAATTGACCAATTATACAACTTAGTATTCCAGACATGTCCTATGGCAGGGCTAGGCATGCTCTTTTGTGCTACGTGCTGATTTAAAAAAACATATATATCAAAGATGAGGTTGTGTTGCGCAATAATTAATGTTGCTGACCCTTACATAAAAGTCAATATAAAGGGACTTGTGGCTGTGATACAGAGTGTAGAATATCTATGTATTACAGCTATGTGAGCCGTGTTCTTATGTGCACTGGGTATTCTGTTAGAAGCTAGCTCCCAAACAGTATAATGCTCTTATTGGTCCCCACACAGTATAATGATGCTTTGTGGCACCCACACAGTATAATGATTCTTTGTGGCCCCCACACAGTATAATGATGCTTTGTGGCCCCCACACAGTATAATGATTCTTTGTGGCCCCCACACAGTATAATGATTCTTTGTGGCCCCCACACAGTATAATGATACTTTGTGGCCCCCCACATAGTATAATGATGCTTTGTGGCCCCCACACAGTATAATGATGCTTTGTGCCCCCCCCCCCACTCAGTAAAATGTTCCATCGTGCCCCCACACAGTACACTGCCCATTAGTACTCTCTACAAACAATAAAGCCTCATTACTTCCCCAACACAGTATAATGCCCCTCCACCACTGAGCTAGGGAATATAAAATGATCTTATACTGATTCAGGAAACACAATGCAAGTAAAAATCATTAGAAATCATTATTATTTATTATTTAAGCACAGAAATATATTGTGAAACTGTAAGATAATGGAAATGGCAGGAATTCCATCCACAGATACAGCGATGAGTGGTGTAACACTTCAGATGATGGGATGTCAGCCCGGTGATGGTCTTATGGTGGGCTGATGGTGGTGGTAGGAAGGTCACTTATGCAGCAGTAGATGGCACTCAATACTCCTCATCCTGTTCCTCCTCCTCTTCTTCTAAGATGATCATAATTTCTGCTGCCAGTGCTCCAATCGCCGCCCCCACGATAACTGATGCAAGCATCCCATAGTTCTTAAAGAACAGGTTCTCCACTAAATGCAGAAAAAAGGTCTGTGTTCTACCCATATCTCAAACAGCAAACAAACACACTAGAAATACTCCACTCTCTATACCCTCAAGGTTCAGACTGGAATGTGTCATGACTATATACTAGTGTAGAGGTGACATCACAATGGCTGAAGATTCCAGAACTGACATCATAATGCTCTGCGCTACGCAACAGTGGCCATGACAGTATCTAAGTAATAGTATGTGACTTTTTTTTTTTAACTTTATCAAATTAACACTATTAAGAAATTAAATCATTATCTAATCTAATGGGATTTTTTGCAATATTTTTTCATATTTATAAGAATCTAAATATTGTGGCTTTTCTGAATCTCTGTAATGATTAAGAAATTAATTAAAAAAAGGAAAAATTCAAACCATTATATCAATGTTCAAAAATTTGGTTGTATCAATTGCATATATCATGTGTATAAAGTTACATTTATTAGAGAAAGCAAAAGTGCTTGAAGGATGTCAGGATGTAAATGGAAAATAAGTATTTGGTCAATAACAAAAGTTCATCTCAATACTTTGTTATATATCCTTTGTTGGCAATGACAGAGGTCAAACGTTTTCTGTAGGTCTTCACAAGGATGGCACACACTGTTGCTGGTATGTTGGCCCATTCCTCCCTGTAGATCTCCTCTAGACAGAGGCGTAGCTAGCGGGGGGGGCAGAGGGGGCGGCCCCGGGCCCACTGACTTTTTGGGGCCCACCCCGGGGCCGCCATTAAAACATGCTTTATTTCTAACTATATCGGTGTCTGCAGATGCTTAACTGTCTTGTAAACCGCAAGCCACTTCAGGCCTGCGATTTACAAGACCCCGAGACACAGACCGATGTCTTCTTCTAAGCACAGGCGGCGCGATGACGTCACAATATCGCGCCGCCCGCACTCAGACACAGACGTCATGCTCGTGGGCAGGGACGAAGCGGCAGCAGCTCCGTTCATCAGCATCGTAGGTAGGTGAGTATGTTTTTTTTTTTTTTGTGGGTATATTAATAGAATAAGGGGTGGTTAGAAGGGGGGAAATATAACTATAAAGGGAGGATTCATTAGGGGGCATTATCATTATGACGATGGGGGGGTCATTTATATAAGGGTTATTAGGGGGTATTATGAATACAAGGGGGGAGGTTATTTATATAAGGGGCCATTAGGGGGCATCATTTATATTAGGAGGCATTATGAATATAAGGGGGTGGTCATTGATATAAGGGGTCTTTAGAGGTGCAGTATTTATGTCAGGGTGAATTGGGCATAATATGAGGGTCAATTAATTTCATTAAAGTTGCACTTGCACCTTATTAAGACTAAGGCCCCATGTACTGTGCTGCAGCAAAAAAGCGCTGCAGGAAAAACCGCGGCGGTAACGAGTTTTTTTCCCGCAACGCTTTTCACAGAAGGTCCGCAGAGGTTTCCCCAGTGGACTTTCTGTTTTCAATACACCTAAATGGAAACCGCCAGTGTTTCCATAGGTATAATTGACATGCTGCAATTTCCAAAACCGCAACGGTTTTGGAAATCGCAATGTGTCTGCTGCACGTATTTTTCCACAGTGTGTGAATGGGATTTGCTAGAATGTTGCGTTTTTTTTTTCAGTGGGTTTTCACCACATGGAGGCCCCATCCCTACTTTGCAGTATAATATGCGCAGCGGATAATCTGCGATTTCCAAAACAGTCGGTGTTTTGGAAATTGCAGAATGTCAATTATACCTAGGGAAATGCTGGCGGTTTCCCTATAGATATAATTGAAGCAGAAAGTCTGCAGAGGAAACCTCTGTGAACTTTCTGTGCAAAGTGCTGCTGGAAGAACCGCGATGAGTCGCTGCCGCGGTTTTTTCCCGCAGCTCTTTTTTGCTGCGGTACGCCACGTGGGGCCTTAGCCTTAAGGCGTTTTCCAGCTCATTTTAGTTGTTGATCTATCCTCAGAATAAAACATCAATAAGAGACAAGTGATTCCCCACTGATCAGCTGTATGAAAGGGCTATGGCGCCTGTTTATATCACACGCTGTCTGTTTATAGTGACCGTGTGAGTGTGATTGTGTCTTGTCACATAAACGTATATAGGATGAGGCTGTAGTTACATGACATGGCCGCTATGAAAAGAATGACACTGTGTAAACAGAGAAGGGGTCACGGCGCTTACACAGGTACCACGGTTCATTCAAACAGCTGATCCTGGAGGTCCCGGTTATTCGAACCCCCCAAAATTTTTTTTCCCTTTTTTTTTCCTTTTTAATTAGGAAACACCTGGGGCATTATTAATAAGGGGCAAATTATCTAAAGAGGACCTTTCACATCCTCATGTAAATGCGCTTTAACATACCGCTAGAAAGCCGACAGCACGCTGAATTCAGCACACTGCCGGCTTTCCCGTTATATGCCCCGGGGTTGGAGATATCGGGGGTCTAAATTTCACCGTTCACTGTCAGAAGGGCGTTCCTGACTGTCTAGCTGCGCTGTGAGGAACGCCCTCCCTGACTGTGATCGTCCATACACTTGTACTAGGGGGCGTTCCTCACAGCTCAGCGTCATCACTGGGCTAAGTACACCCCAGTACAATTCTATGGACGGGTACTGTAAGGGAGGGCGTTCCTCACAGCGCAACTAGACTGTCAGGAATGCCCTTCGGAAAGTGAACGGTGAAATTTAGACCCCCGATATCTCCAGCCCTGGGGCATATAACTGGAAAGCCGGCAGTGTGTTGAATTCAGCGCACTGTGGGATTTCTAGCGGTATGTAAAACAACATATACATGAGGACGTGAAAGGTCCTCTTAAAGGGGTGCAAAGGGAAGTTATTAGTTTAAAGATGCACTTATTCATTATAGGGGGTTATATTATATATTTTATAATTGGGGTAGCAGCAGGATGGAGGCTTTGTGCAATGTGGGTCAGGTGTCTGGAAAAGTGAGGAGCCAAAGATGTCTGTGTTGCAAACTTTACAGAGACTGGAAGAAGTGGTCATGGCCGTCCAGATGAAAGAGATACGGAATGTGAACGATTAGTCAGAGACGTCACCGGTAAGTCACTAAATGCTACTGCCCTGTATTCACCTAAATCGTCTGCAGAGCCCTGTGAAGAGCTGCTATATACCACTATACGCTCACCGTATACTGATAGTATCGGTATACAAACATGTCCAAGTAGGGGGCCCACTTGGACATGTTCGCCCCCCTGTGCTAAACCCCTAGCTACACCTCTGCCTCTAGAGCAGTGATGTTTTGGGGCTGTCGCTGGGCAACATGCACTTTCAACTCCCTCCAAAGGTTTTCTATGGGGTTGAGATCTGGAGACTGGATAGGCCACTCCAGGACCTTGAAATGCTTCTTACGTTGCCACTCCTTCGTTGCCCTGGCGGTGTGCTTGGGATCATTGTCATGCTGAAAAACCCAGCCACGTTTCGTCTTCAGTGCCCTTGCTGATGGAAGGAGGTTTACACTCAAAATCTCACGATACATGGACCCATTCATTCTTTCTTGTACACGGATCAGTCGTCCTGGTCCCTTTCCAGAGAAACAGCCCCAAAGCATGATGTTGCCACCCCCATGCTTCACAGTAGGTATGGTGTTCTTTGGATGCAACTCAGCATTCACTCTCCTCCAAAAACGACGAGTTGTGTTTCTACCAAACAGTTCAACTTTGGTTTCATCTGAACATATGACATTCTCCCAATACTCTTCTGGAACTTCCAAATGCTCTCTAGCAAACTTCAGACGGGCCCGGATATGTACTGGCTTAAGCAGAGGGACACGTCTGGCACTGCAGGATCTGAGTGCCTGGCGGCGTAGTGTGTTACTGATGGTAGCCTTTGTTACGATAGTCCCAGCTTTCTGTAGGTCATTCACTAGGTCCCCCCGTGTGGTTCTGGGATTTTTGCTCACCGTTCTTGTGATCATTTTGACCCCACGGGGTGAGATCTTGCGTGGAGCCCCTGATCGAGGGAGATTATCAGTGGTCTTGTATGTCTTCCATTTTCTAATTATTGCTCCCACAGTTGATTTCTTCACACCAAGCTGCTTGCCTATTGCAGATTCAGTCTTCCCAGCCTGGTGCAGGTCTTTAATGTTGTTTCTAGTGTCCTTCCACAGCTCTTTGGTCTTCACCATAGTGGAGTTTGGAGTTTGACTGTTTGAGGTTGTGGACAGGTGTCTTTTATACTGATAACAATTTCAAACAGGTGCCATTACTATAGGTAATGAGCGGAGGACAGAGGAGCCTCTTAAAGAAGAAGTTACAGGTCTGTGAGAGCCAGAAATCTAGCTTGTTTGTAGGTGACCAAATACTTATTTTCCACCATATTTTGCAAATAAATTCTTAAAAAATCAGACAATGTGATTTTCTAGATATGTTTTTTCATTTTGTCTCTCATAGTTGAGGTCTACCTATGATGTCAATTACAGGCCTCTCTCATCTTTTTAAGGGGGAGAACTTGCACAATTGGTGGCTGACTAAATACTTTTTTCCCCCACTGTACCAGCGCTAACAAACATCATGTTTTTTGCTTTAGTATAGGCAGCGATAGTGGACCTTTTAGAGACCGAGTACCCAAACTGCAACCCAAAACCCTCTAATTTATAGCAAAGTGCCAACCTTCATACTGTGTGGATCCACAACTGCAGACAGTTAGGGACCGGCAAAATACGGTAGTGTGAATGGGGCTTTACAGAGCTTCAAATGATATAAGAAACTATGAACTGAAATGGTTTGCATTTGGTATACTTTTGAACAATTAATGTTCACTATTTACAACACACAGGATCTGTTTTTTAGTGACCGTGCAACGTTATTTCAGCCTGTAATAATATCACATGTTTGCTATAAAACAGATACTGTGTGATATAAATAGTGAAGGGCCCACACACAATACAATCTGCTCCACAGTAGCCCCCACACAGTACAATCTGCTCCACAGTGGCCCCTACACAGTACAATATGCTCTACAATGGCCCCCACACAGTACAATATGCTCTACAGTGGCTCCCACACAGTACAATATGCTCCACAGTGGCCACCATACCGTACGATATGCTCCACAGTGGCCCCCACACTGTGCAATATGCTCTACAGTGGCCCCAACACAGTACAATATGCTCCACAGTGGCCCCCAGAGAGTTCAATATGCTCCATAGTGACCTCTATACAGTACAAAATGCTCCACAGTGGCCCCCACACAGTACAATCTGTTTCTCAGTGACCCACACACAGTACAATATGCTCCACAGTGGCCCCCACACTGTATAATATACTCTACAGTGCATCCATACATTATAATATCCTCCACATTGGCCTCCACACAGTATAATATACAATACAGTGTCCCCCACACAGTATAATATACTTCACAGTGGCCCCCTACACAGTATACTACACTCCACAGTGGCCCCACACACAGTATAATATGCTGGTATGGGGGCCAGTGTGGAACATATTATACCGTGTGGGGGCCACTGTGGAGTATATTATACTGTGTTGGGGCCAAATGGGAACATAATATATTCCACAGTGGCCCCCTCACAGTATAATATGCTCCTTTACTTACCTGCACTCTCACAAAGAGCATCCGGACGACCTCCTTCTTAGACTGCAGTGAATGATGTCAGCGTACCTGCATCTGGGTTGATTTCACAATCTGTTAGTGTAAGCCCCAGTCTTTTGGCCTACACTGCAGGTGCATTTGCATATACACCAGAAAGAAGCGATCGCCGGGGGGATCTGGGACAGCTGTCCCGGATTCCCCATTAGCAAACAAGTGATCGAGGAGCTGAACAAAATCAGAATAAGATGAAATTGTGGGGAAAAAAAAAACAGAAGTAGTTTTGCCATTTTTTTAAGGGTTTTACCTCACTGTGAGGTAAAAGTGACGTTATATTTATTTTGATGGTTGATATGATTATGACAATATCAAAGTTATATAGTTTTCTGTTATGTTATAATACCTTTAGAAAATAGATAACTGATGAAAATTTTCTGCACCATATTCTGGTACTGGTAACTTTTGTGGTTACTGTGAGGGGGCATAAAAAGCAGGATCAAATACTGTGGGGGAGGGGCAAAAGAAAAGGTGGTCATATACCATGTGGGGGACAAATATAAAGTGGTCATATACCGTGTAGGGGCAAAAAAATGGGGTCATATACCGTTTGGTGTGCCAGAAAAAGGGGTTCATATACTGTGTGGGGAGACTGAAAAAGGGAGTTATATACCGTGTAGGGAGCCAGTAAAAAGGGGGTCATATACCGTGTGGGCGGCCAGAAAAAGTTGGTCATATACCATATGGGAGGCCAGAAAAAGGGGGTCATATACTGTGTGGGAGGCCAGAAAAAGGAGGTCATGTATCGTGTTGTGGGCCGAAAACAAAGGGGGTCATGTATTGTGTGGGAGGAGGGCAAAAAAGGTGGTCGTGTATCCTGTAGGCGGCCAACAAAAAGGTGGTCATGTATCGTGGGGGGAGGCAAAAAAGGTGGTCATGCATCGTGGGGGGGCAAAAAAGGTGGTCATGTATCGTGTGGGAGGCCAAAAAGAAAGGAGGTCATGTATCATGTGGGGGAGACAAAAAAGGGGGTCATGAATTGTGAGGGGGCCTACACAAAGGGGGTCATGTATCGTGTTGTGGTCCAAAAAGAGAGGGGGTCCTTTTTCGTTGGGGGGGCAAAAAAAGGGGGTCATGTATCGGGGGGTATTGTGTGGGGGCCAAAAAAAAAAGGAGGTTGTATATTGCTTGGGTGGCCAAAAGGGGTATTATACTTTGTGGTGGCCCAATAAGAGAATCCTAAATTGGGGAGTCCCATCACGTAACCAAAGATAGTCGGGTGTTTTTTTGGTTTTTTTTTTTTTTTTGGGGGGGGGGGCACCGTTCTATAGTTTGCCTCAGGCAGAACTATAGAAGAAAGGATAGTTTCACCTCTGAATGCTTCTTTTGTGGAACAATCTGTTTTTATTGATTACATTTCAGACTGGATTTTATTGATACATTTTGAGTAATATATTATGTTTTGATCTCTTTATATTCAATTGTTTAATAGTCTAAAAGGTGAATTTGTGATTGAGGCAAGTTCATTATTTTTCCAGCTGTGTCATGAACCTTATGGGATAAATAGTTTTAGAGTTACATAGCACAGGCATTTTTGGAGATGGGGATTCTAAACATTTTTTTTTCTTTTAATGCCATGGCAACTGAATGGCTCATGTGATATCACCACAGAGGAGCCATTTGACTCCCAGAATGAAGCAAAAAGTAAAAACTAACCTTTCGGCCCTCTCTCACAGTACATGGCCCCCTTAGTCTCCCCCATATAATATAATAATCCCTTACAAAGTATAACGTCCCCATGTTGGTCCCAACACAATATAAAGCCCACTTAGGGTGACCCCCACTCAGTAGAGTGACCCCCAAACAGTTTAATTCTCCATTTGGGGCCCACACCTAGTCAATATAAATCTTCCTCTGTAGCCCCACATAGTATAATGCCCCCACACAATATGTGCTTCCTTAGTACCCCTCACACAGTATAATGCTCACTTGATGGCCCCCACACAGTCTAATGTCCCACATAAAATATAATGCTTTCATAGTAAGTCACACAAAACATAATGCCCCTTTAATTCCCACATACTGTGTGATGCCTTCCTAGTGACCCCCACACCATATAATGCCCACTTTGTCACCCCTAGATGGTATAATGCTCTATTAATGGTCCACAAGAAGAAAAGAAAGTTAATACTATGTTGATGGCGTGCAGTGTAAAAAATTAAGAGGACATATCACTTTCACAAAAGCGGTGGCCCCTTGCAAAAGTTGATCTGGAGGGGTGATGAGAGTAGGATCCTTACTAGAGATGAGTGAATTGAAGCTGCAGAAGTGGAATTCGATCCGAATTTCCTCACGCTTCGTGGTAACGAATCGCATTTAGTTCAAAATGGCTGCTCTACATGGGGCAAGGAACTTTAGGAACGCGGAATCACCCACAATGCCATGCGTGCAGCCAATCAGCAGCCAGCCCTGTGATGTCACATCCCTTTAACCCCTTCGCGAGCACACACGGCATGTTTGACCGCTGCATCCAAGGTGTTAAATCCTCCCGATCGGTTATGGAGCAGGGTGTTAGCTGTAACTGTCAGCTAACACCATGCCTCATAACCGATCTGGGGTTTTAACAACTTGGATGCCGCGGTCAAACATCACCACGGCATCCAAGGGGTTCTGCCATTTTACAGCCCACCCCGGCTTTCTGCAGCCAATAAATAGCTGGTTTTGGTACGCGATTTGCCGCGATTTAATTCGGATCGAATAGAATCATATTGCGAAATTCGTCCAGGTTACCGAATCGAATTTTTGAATACTTCGCTCATCTCTAATCCTTACCATTCCTATACTGAGAATAGGTCATTGATAGTGTGAACCCTGAAAACCTCTAACTCTGTGTCTTCAGATTTGGACTGTTTTCTGTGCACATTACAATAAAGTAAACTCCTAGTAACCCTATATTCTTGAATTGACCATTTATACAACTTAGTATTCCAGACATGTCCTATGGCAGGGCTAGGCATGCTCTTTTGTGCTACGTGCTGATTTAAAAAAACAATATATATATATATATATATATATATATATATCAAAGATGAGGTTGTGCTGCGCAATAATTTATGTTGCTGACCCTTACATAAAAGTCATTATGAAGGGACTTGTGGCTGTGATACAGAGTGTAGAATATCTATGTATTACAGCTATGTGAGCCGTGTTCTTATGTGCACTGGGTATTCTGTTAGAAGCTGGCTCCCAAACAGTATAATGCTCTCAGTGGTCCCCACACAGCATAATGCTCTTATTGGTCCCCACACAGTATAATGATTCTTTGTGGCCCCCACACAGTATAATGATGCTTTGTGGCCCCCACACAGTATAATGATTCTTTGTGGCCCCCACACAGTATAATGATGCTTTGTGGCCCCCCACATAGTATAATGATGCTTTGTGGCCCCCACACAGTATAATGATGCTTTGTGCCCCCCCCCCCCACTCAGTAAAATGTTTCATAGTGCCCCCACACAGTACACTGCTCATTAGTACTCTCTACAAACAATAAAGCCTCATTACTGCCCCAACACAGTATAATGCCCCTCCACCACTGAGCTAGGGAATATAAAATGATCTTATACTGATTCAGGAAACACAGTGCAAGTAAAAATCATTATAAATCATTATTATTTATTATTTAAGCACAGAAATATATTGTGAAACTGTAAGATAATGGAAATGGCAGGAATTCCATCCACAGATACAGCGATGAGTGGTGTAACACTTCAGATGATGGGATGTCAGCCCGGTGATGGTCTTATGGTGGGCTGATGGTGGTGGTAGGAAGGTCACTTATGCAGCAGTAGATGGCACTCAATACTCCTCATCCTCTTCCTCCTCCTCTTCCTCTAAGATGTTGACAATTTCTGCTGCCACTGCTCCAATCACCGCCCCCACGATAACTGATGCAATATTCATCCCATAGTCCTTAATGAAAATGGTCTCCACTAAACGCAGAAAAAAGGTCTGTGTTCTACCCATGTCTCAAACAGCAAACAAACACACTAGAAATACTCCACTCTCTATACCCTCAAGGTTCAGACTGGAATGCGCCATGACTATATACTAGTGTAGAGGTGACATCACAATGGCTGAAGATTCCAGAAGTGACATCATAATGCTCTGCGCTACGCAACAGGGGCCATGACAGTATCTAAGTAATAGTATGTGACTTTTTTTTTTTTTTTTTTTTTTTTTTTAACTTTATCAAATTAACACTATTAAGAAATTAAATCATTATCTAATCTAATGGGATTTTTTGCAATATTTTTTCATATTTATAAGAATCTAAATATTGTGGCTTTTCTGAATCTCTGTAATGATTAAGAAATTAAATAAAAAGAGTAAAAATTCAAACCATTATATCAATGTTCAAAAATTTGGTTGTATCAATTGCATATGTCATATGTATAAAGTTACATTTATTAGAGAAAGCAAAAGTGCTTGAAGGATGTCAGGATGTAAATGGAAAATAAATATTTGGTCAATAACAAAAGTTCATCTCAATACTTTGTTATATATCCTTTGTTGGCAATGACAGAGGTCAAACGTTTTCTGTAAGTCTTCACAAGGATGAAACACACTATTGCTGGTATGTTGGCCCATTCCTCCCTGTAGAGCTCCTCTACAGCAGTGATGTTTTGGGGCTGTCGCTGGGCAACATGCACTTTCAACTCCCTCCAAAGGTTTTCTATGGGGTTGAGATCTGGAGACTGGCTAGGCCACTCCAGGACCTTGAAATGCTTCTTACGAAGCCACTCCTTCGTTGCCCTGGCGGTGTGCTTGGGATCATTGTCATGCTGAAAAACCCAGCCACGTTTCGTCTTCAGTGCCCTTGCTGATGGAAGGAGGTTTACATTCAAAATCTCACGATACATGGACCCATTCATTCTTTCTTGTACACGGATCAGTCGTCCTGGTCCCTTTGCAGAGAAACAGCCCCAAAGCATGATGTTGCCACCCCCATGCTTCACATTAGGTATGGTGTTCTTTGGATGCAACTCAGCATTGACTCTCCTCACAAAAACGACGAGTTGTGTTTCTACCAAACAGTTCAACTTTGGTTTCATCTGACCATATGACATTCTCCCAATACTCTTCTGGAACTTCCAAATGCTCTCTAGCAAACTTCAGGCGGGCCCGGATATGTACTGGCTTAAGCAGAGGGACACGTCTGGCACTGCAGGATCTGAGTGCCTGGCGGCGTAGTGTGTTACTGATGGTAGCCTTTGTTACGTTAGTCCCAGCTTTCTGCAGGTCATTCACTAGGTCCCCCCGTGTGGTTCTGGGATTTTTGCTCACCGTTCTTGTGATCATTTTGACCCCACGGGGTGAGATGTTGCGTGGAGCCCCTGATCGAGGGAGATTATCTGTGGTCTTGTACGTCTTCCATTTTCTAATTATTGCTCCCACAGTTGATTTCTTCACACCAAGCTGCTTGCCTATTGCAGATTCAGTCTTCCCAGTGCAGCATCCCAGAGTTCTTCTGCATTTGTGTGTTTGTCTTGTGTGTCTCTGGGTTTTATGTCTGTAAGTTTGTTCTATGTTAAGTGTAATTGTATGCAGCTTTCCCTTTGTATTTTTCCCCCTGCAGTGTTCAAACCCAGACTAGGTTCAG